>OZ030398.1:20633154-22125654 GCA_964023965.1 Melinopterus prodromus | reverse complement strand
GAGCTGTTTGTTTGCATGCAGCGGATTTAGAACTTATAGAACGCGCAGATATTAAAGTCGTTGTTTGCGCCAATCTACGGATTCCTTTTTTGTTGGAAATAAACTGCGTCTGCTTTCAGTAAAAGTAGCACGACCAGAATAGTCTCCGATGAAACTTAAAATAGAAGGTTATCCTATAAGAACATCATCATATTGTCATTGTATGGCTGAAAATCTTTGCACCAGGTATACCTATAAGTTTTATGGGCCAATATAAACAACTATCAATCAAAACACCACTGAATCGCACCAATTGCTCTGGAAGTTAACCAAACAAATCAAATAATTCAGATTCCTCCGATCAGAAAAGCTGATGGGAGCTGGATCAAGAATAACGAACCAAAAATCGAAATATTTTCCGAACATGTATAGAACATATTGCAACCTCAACTCGGGGAAAGCATGGTTGATGACTAGAGAGGTACCTAAGCAGCAAACGTAGTAACTCACATCAGTCACTTGTGAAGTCGGTACGTTTTTATAAATTAAACAATAACTGTAAAAATTGCACTAAACATAGATTGACAACTCAGGAAATATCTTAAGAAATTTGATAAAACTTTCCAGAATTGATAAAAGGAAACTAATAATCAATATAAAGAACGTAGTAACTCACATCAGTCACTTGTGAAGACTGTACGAATTTTTAAATTAAACAATAACGGTAAAAATTGCACTAAAGATGGTCATAGATTCACAACTCAGGAAATATCCTACGAACTTTGATCAAACTTTCCAGAATAGATAAAAGAAAACTAGTAATCAATATAAAGAACGTAGTAACTCACTTCAGTCACCTGTAAAGTCGGTACGATTTTTTAAATTAAACAATAACTATAAAAATTGCACTAAACATAGTAATAGATTCACAACTGAGGAAATATCCCAAGAATTTTGATAAAACTTTCCAGAATTGATAAAAGGAAACTAGTAATCAATATAAAAAACGTAGTAACTCACTTCAGTCACCTGTAAAGCCGGTACGATTTTTTTAAAATAAACAATAACTGTAAAAATTGCGCTAAACATAGCCATAGATTCACAACTCAGGAAATATCCTAAGAATTTTGATCAAACTTTCCAGAATAGATAAAAGAAAACTAATAATCAATATAAAGAACGTAGTAACTCACATCAGTCACTTGTGAAGTCGGTACGATTTTTTAAATTAAACAATAGCTGTAACAATTGCACTAAACATAGTAATAGATTCACAACTGAGGAAATATCCTAAGAATTTTGATAAAACTTTCCAGAATTGATAAAAGGAAACTAATATTCAATATAAAGAATGTAGTAACTCACATCAGTCGCTTGTGAAGTCGTTACGATTTTTAACATTAAACAATAACTGTAAAAATTGCACTAAACATAGCCATAGATTCACAATTCCGGAAATATCCTAAGAAATTTGATCAAACTTTCCAGAATTGATAAAAAGAAACTAATAATCAATATAAAGAACGTAGCAACTCACATCAGTCACTTGTGAAATCGGTACGATTTTTTAAATTAAACAATAACTGTAAAAATCGCACTAAACATAGCCATAGATTCACAACTCCGGAAATATCCTAAGAAATTTGATAAAACAGTCCAGAATTGATAAAAGGAAACTAATAGTTAATATAAAGAACGTAGTAGCTCACATCAGTCACTTGTGAAGGCGGTACGATTCTTTAAATTAAACAATAACTGTAAAAATTGCACTAAACAAAGTCATAGATTTACAACTCAGGAAATATCCTAAGAAATTTGATCAAACTTTCCAGAATTGATAAAAGGAAACTAATAATCAATATAAAGAACGTAGTAACTCACATCAGTCACTTGTGAAGTTTAAATTAAACAATAATTGCAAAAATTGCACTAAACATAGTCTTAACATAATCTTAAGAAATTTTGTAAAAAATGGTATTATAAACCAGATATTAAATCCAATTTCAAAGTTTGACACTTGTTTGCATAGATCGACGAACATTTTACATAATGGGTATGAAGTTTGACTTCAATCATTTATCATAACATCCCAGCGAATGGCGCTATAGCATTTCTTGTAGGCAACAAACAAATGTTTCATGGCAAGAACTTTTTGGAGTGTTAAAGCGTTGAAACGCGGGTAACTATCCAAATATTTGCGCTGCGCGGTGCGTGCCTTTTAGTGACAAAAACTTTCCGAATTTCGGCCGCCCGCACTTTGTTTGCCATAGACAAATCAGGTCGCATAATTTGATTCCCGAAGCCAATTACGGTACAACATAATTAAACAGGTTGGTGGCGCCACCATACGCCACCGGCCCTCTAGGTCCGGCCGGGAATCAGTCCCAAATTGAGGCCGTGATTTCCGGTATTTGCATTTACAGTAATTATTATGCGCCGTGGATCGGAATACATGTGCACGTTCATTAGTTGACACGTGGTACGCTTAGCATTTATGTATGTCATATATTGACATACGATGCTGTGATTTTATAGGTAATTGATTAAAATTTCAAATCAATGCGATAACCAATCAAATGAATTGTCAGGCCAGATAACCAGTCATGAAAGACGAAATACCGGCCTGAAAACCATGAGTGTCCATGATAGTCCATTTTTTTAAGGTTCTTATAGTACAAAGTTGACTAATGTAAAATGTCCGTGTAAAAGTGAAATATTTGCTAGATCACTGCCTACACCCATTATTTTAATTTTTAACACAATGGATATAATCGAAAAAATATACACGTCAATATTGTTTTTTTTTTATCGGGGAAAGTTTAAAACCACCGAAGATTAATTAAATTTATTAGTTGCTTCTAGAAAAAAATTTTACGTTATTAAATTCTCTAGTACGCTGAAATGAAGATTAAGCTACCCAGTAAAACGTATTTGAAGAATCTAGCGTGATCCTAACCAAAGTTATTGCGGTACGAAGTTTTGTCAGAAATGGTGGATGCGCCGGAGAGCTTTTTCCCTTTAGCATCTTTCACCATTGCAAATGCTTAAATTCTCCAAGTTAGTTATTATTCGAACAACTAACTTAGCAATAAATACAATCATTTATTTACCGCAGTTTCAGCACAAGGTTTTCAAGAAAACCAACATGTTTGAAACCCACATAATGTTTCAAGTACAATTGTTCAAACAAATAAGTTAATAAAATTTAATGATTCCTTGATTCGTTACAATCTTTTTATGACTGTTTATGACTATTTATGAATAAAAGTTAAATAATAACAGAATTTTCCAAACTTATTTCTGAAATTTTGAAGTAAAGCTTATTATCTCAGAACAACAAAAACTGCACTCAAACCCTTTTACTTCTAGGCCACTCATATATAATATCCGCTACATTTTTACGTACAAAACCCATCTTTTTCTAGGATGGAGTCTCTTATAGTTCAAAAGATATTAAATTTTATCTGACGTGAGTCACGCGCGGCGTGTCGAAACTCAATGAAAAACGCAGCAAGCGACTACTTCAGACGTGTGCGCGACGATGTTCTTGAACATCAGGCTGGTTTTACATGCTAGTGCAGTTTGTCTTTTTTAAGAACGGAGTGAGTGGAAGTGATTATTTATTAGGTGCTTAAAATATTTATTTATTAAACACCTTTAAAATGCCAAAGTCTTCTAACCGTATCAAACGGTGTAAGTTTGAACCCGATAGATGTGTCAATCCGTTCAATTTGCCTCCGCATCCAAATATAAAGAATAGAGAGCTCTCAGAAAAGGAATAAAACGCCAATTATTAGCATTAAATATACCTATAACATCAAGGTAAAAGTTATCACGACTGTTCAAAACGTATGATTTGTGTTCAAGCATCAACAAATTGTTATTTTAAAAAGGTTCTGAATGTCCTGGTGCAACACATTTGATAGACGAATCACTTATAGACAATGGATGAACGTCGACAGAACCAGTTTGCAAGTAATGATATCTCCAGTTGATGCATACTTACAAAAATTGAAGACCGATTTAGAAAAACTACTATTGAATTCATACTTAGTAAAAAGCAATCCTTACAAGAAGATGAGTGCATTGTTATTTGTGATTTTTGTACAAGAACGACTCATATGATTGCGTTTTTGGTACGTGGTTTTTCAATTTCTGAAGTTTAAAATATGGTAGGTATACTGTTTTCAAACTCACCGATAAAATTTTAAAATTCAAATTTTCATATTATCGATCCACGCGCCCCTCTCAGCACCCCAACTACGTACAACACCATTTCACGTTGAAACCAACACGCCCGCATAAAACTCTTTCAGTGTTAAATAAAGTAGAGTAAGCACAGTTGGTAATATGTTTCTCAAAGGGGTAATAAAATTATACCGTTCGTATAGCATGGGAAGTTCCTTGCTCGACATAAAATACTACTCGATAACAAAGTGAATATACATAAATCTGCAAGTTGCTGCTCTTCGGGAGGAGCACTACACAGCACTTCCTTCGGGACGGAGCCATTGTTTCAACATTTCACAAGAGCGGACACGAAGCGAGTATCTTTCTTAGTTTTAGCGCCCTAGTCCTTATATTTCATTTTCTCGGCAGGGGTCGCTCCATTCGCCTTCTAACCAACAAGTCACGTACCCGACAAACTTACAGTATATATCTTCAGTTAACTTCCTGTAAACTCGGCTACTACGAAATGTAACTTTTATTAGCACTGCAAATCGGTGTCTAAAAGACCTCGAACCGATCTATAATTGGCTGTAAGCATTTTGATGTAATCAAGTTTTAGTTTTGTTACCCAACAGCAACTTGTTACACCAAAATATCATCTATGTGGATAACAATGTTTTACAAGTGAAATTGTTTAACGACATAATTTGTCAAATTAATATTATAGGTTAATAATATGGTGATATACAGGCGGGATGTAAATTTTAAATAAATCAAAAATAACAGCCACAACCTGGATTTGAACCGGGGACCTTTGCGTTTGCTCTCCCATCTGAGCTACTGAGGCCTATGACATTTGTTAGATATATGACAATCCGTGTGTTGGTGTGAACCCTACCTTACCTACAAGAAACTATTACAGTCACACCTCAGATACTTCTGTATACATCACAATAATGGGCACTCAACTCTCAACATCATAAATGCTGGAGTACTACAAGGATGTGAACCTGGACCAATTCTATACCTTTTCATACACATTACCTTCCGTAACCAGATGGTCTTAGAAATTAAATTTAAGGAAAAGCAATGGGGATCTAGGTTACTATAGATAGATGACTGGAATGGTGAGGAGCGTTCACAAAACTCGCTCGCGTTTTGGAAAATTACGAAGCAAAACCGTCCGAGATGCAGTATTGCGTCGATTTTGAAAACTCACGCAACGTAAAATGGGTCCATAAGCAATTAAAAAGCCACTTTTTCGCACGTGAATTGGTGAGAAAATATCAGTTTACATCAATACAGACTAGGTATTACACCCAACTATCTTTCAGATGCTGTTAATCAATAGAAAAAAGTTCTCGAATTAAATAAGAATCAGTTTGGGATGGAACGACACGTCGGTGTCACAGTGCTGCTAGAATATTCACATAGTACGGGTATCTTTCGGGTATCTTTCTTCCTACCTCATTCGGCGAGTTGCGGGATATTACCGTCTGCAAAATTTATTACCCCAACTTGACTCGGTCCTTGCTTCATTTCCAATTCAGGGGAGGAAATTGACTTTCGTTGCGCCGACCCGCGGTACCTGTTACTTTTAAACCATTTAGAAGCCCCGCTTAATGGGAAACGCGAGAGCAAACAACTCTATATTTCACGATTTATCCTGCACTAATCGCAATTCTCCCAACAGCATATCACTCGGGCGCATTGCAACAGAGTAAAGATTTTCTTAAGGATTATAACTAGAGTACGGATTCTAAGCTTTTTGCTTTGATAGTTTTAATGTAAGCAGTTTAATAGTATAGTAGATTACAAGAGCTGTAACTAGCATATTACGTGCGAGTGGAAAATTAACATACGAGTGTTATTTTTCAAGAGCACGTAATACGCGTTACAGCTCGAGTTTTGTACATAATTTCACCTACGATCGACAATTTCAATAAATTATATCAAAAATGACAAATAAAATGACAATGATATTTGACGGTTAAGCAATGTATTCGTGCGACATCTATTGCAACTACGGAGAACTTTGTATGAAGTGTCGTCAGAAAATTCCAATACAGATTCAACATAAATGTTCACGAGCATGTAATATATGTTACAACTCGAGTATTGCGCTTACCTACGACCGAAAACTTCAATAAATATAAATTCTATCAAAAAAGACAAATAATTATTCAAAATATTCGCGCGAATTAGGGTCAATTGTTAAACTTAAAATATAATATAAATGACATAACTATTATCATATTTATGAATGAAAAAAATAAAACAGTTGACCTAGTCAACGGGGGCGTTTACCTTACCAGTTTTGTAAACTACAAAAAAAAATCTACGAAGTACATAATTTGTTTATAACTAGTTACTGGTTCAGAGATGTTAACTTACCGACTAGAACAACTTAACTGTAATTATATTAGTCAAATAACACCAACTGTGGCCCCCTGGTTTCAAGCTGTTCCCGCCGTATTAAAAGGGAACTTTGCGCCATATGCGGACCGAGTTATTTCTTAATTAATATAGTTCATTCCCGAGTTACAAGTTTTTAGTAACCGCCTTTGTAAATTATTCCGGCTTTGCGGGCAACTATGCACCGGATACTTGCCTTACCAAGTTTCTCAACCGACGCGCGATGCGTCAAATTTATGCAGGTCTTATAAGTTTTAATCTTTAAGCGTCATGTCAAAGATACTGTATCATCTAAAGTTAGTAGTTTCACAAGACAAGACAACTTCAGGTAACTTAGACGCCGCCCTGTCAGCAGAATTCGACTGATTTTGAGAATAACCTTTCGAAAAGTTATACAGACTGCCTCACAGAACTGTTCCAGCCTGACTATTGACTAGTCAATTTAGAGGCAAAATCATTGAACATCATAAATTTTAAAAAATGACCGTCTGTGGACAAAATGCCGTTTCAAAAGAACGGACCGAACATCAAATTGAAATATTTACTGAATGATTTATGATTATTATTGAAGTTAATCACAATCCTTCACTTCTTATTTACTAATTACAGTTATATCTGCTTGGTAAATACTCGAAATGCTAATAAATCTTTGTGCCAAATTTGCAATCGATTTATTGCATAGTCTCGTCAATAAAAAATTCAAAAAGATCGGTAATGTTAGAGGAAAAAACGGAATCCCACCTTAAAAGAAAAAAATCTGATGTGGCCAGGCACATGACTTTATCATACAAAATATAAAATTAACAGTTTAGCTGCACGATAATCTATTTGACTGAGATAAATCGTGTCTGCATTAAAATTAAACTAGTTAGCCAGGATTTGACAGATATTTTGATAGTCAATAGTATCAATAGAAGGTATTGTCAAAGCATCAGCATTTGACACTACCTACTGTCATCAGAATAATAGTTGTTTATCTCACAAGTGCCGAAAGTACGGAATAGCGCGACGAACGGTGATGCGGCGCGTCACCGATGGCGGAGCGTCGCCGTCGCATGTGAGCGGGTCATGTAGTTTTCGGCAGGAGTGACATCAACGTTTTTTGTGTTGCTTATTGAGAAATAGGTATTTAAAAAAATCAAAAATGGTTATTTTTCTGAATAGGAAATGTTAGGTTTATACCACTTCTACGAAACGTCAAGTTTAAAAAGTTAATTCAAATTCTGACAGATTTATATTCATTCATAACACTGTAGATGTCACATCCGTACCAACATACTAAAATATAACTACACTCATCGCTATACATTATTTACTTTCTCAATTTATCGCTTTTACAATTAGATATAACAACGGGTTGATATATCTTATCAAAAAACAATCAAATTGGTGATCTTATTTTATTTGAATTTTGTATTTTGTGCTTTGCCGCACTAGAGCGGCAACGTTCCATAGCGGTTCTGCAACCTCTGATGAAATCAGCTGTTTTCGAGTGTGACAGCACAAAAAAATATTTGTCAAAATCCTGGCTACTATGTAGTTTCCTATTAATGCAGATGCGACCGATCGCGATCAAATAGAATTTGCTCTTGCAGCTAAACTATGAATTTTACCAAAAAATGTCATAAACATAAATTATTCAAAATTTCCTCTACTTTAATTTATTATTTAACTATTTTGACGAAATTACAGAAATGGCGGCTCATTTGCAAAATCCCTGAAAAATGCTTAGAATAAACTACCAGTTCCTTTGGACCCTTGTGAACCAAAAGCTTTTCAGCTCTAAGTTAGGTCATGAAACTTCTAAATATGAACTTTCGTTCCGGTACCTTCAGTAGTTTCTCCGGAATCGTCTCCACAAAAATCGTTTACACACACACACACACACACACACACACACGCACACACACACAGACATTTTTTTGGACCTTGGTCAAAAATGTTCAGGGGACCCAAAAAGACCTATTTCCGCTAAAATCTCAATTTTTTTTTCGGCACGATTACAATACTTTACATACTGCGTATGATAAAGTAAAAACTGTAAATACAAAACAAGTTCGTAGTGATAGTTTCCACCACAAGATGGCGCCACGTGTCCACCAGCATGATTACCCTACATTACGGCACCCGGATAAGCGAGATTGTACTGTATTACGTATTAGATTTTCCCTACCAATAAAATTTCGCCGAATAACACGAAAAGACGTCAACCTGCAGGCATATTCACAATGACG
This sequence comes from Melinopterus prodromus, assembly GCA_964023965.1. NCBI lineage: Eukaryota > Metazoa > Arthropoda > Insecta > Coleoptera > Scarabaeidae > Melinopterus > Melinopterus prodromus. Next base: position 22,116,856 of record OZ030398.1, on the reverse strand, counting down.
GCATCGCTTTTTACGTTCAAAGAGCACGAAAAAGGCAACTCGTCTACACAAGTCAAGTTTACAAACTGTCTCGTCGACGAATAACAGAAAAAAAGGCAAAAACGGTTTCCAACAGTTCGGATTGGAACGACAAGTCAACTTTTCCGGATCCCGGATACATTTTGACAGACGGTTCGACTGCACGCCGATATTTTTCGATGCGGTGATGTGTGTATGTGTGCGACCGATATCGGGGCGCATTGTGTACGTGATTGTCATGCTAAACGCGCACTTGGGCGCTAGTTTTGACACGTTTAGCGTATTCATAGTCGGGTGAAGAACGGCGATGCTATCCAGGACTGGCAGAACTGAACGTAAAATAATTTGGGCCCACGATTGCAACACACGTTCGGATTGTATCGCAGGCGCTTAAAAAAATAATTGCCCTACGGTTTTGAATTATACATAGTCTAGTCGTAAACAATAGCAGAATGCTATGAACTATGATAATACGGTTAAAACTAATTTAGTTTTTTGTGAGAAGCTGGTCCTACTGCTGAATCGAAATGCTAACGTTTTGACTGTAACGAAATCATTTGCTCTTGATGATTGGGTTGAGCAACCTGCTGCTGAAGCTGAAGAATCTTATAAATCTGAGGAGGAAGCTGATGAAAGCTACACTTCTGAGAATAAAGATGCAGAGTTTCTTCCATCTGGATTGCATTCAATGGAACGACATGAACACACAATCTCTTGTACGCGAATAATAATCATTATTTGAAACACGACCTATACATCGGCTTAACCTGGAAACTATGATTCTATAAAAGCCTTCCTTGAACACTTAGAAAATCATCTAGTTGTTAGATTACTTTAAAACCAATCCCACATTTCCGACAGTCATTAAAAATCACCTTTACTCGAATTGATACAGATTGGTGGAGGCGCCGGTGAACCACAAATTTCAGCGAACGGAAACAATTTACTAGTCGGAGTATCTCGTAATTTAATTTGTCTTCGTTAAGTTTAGAGTGCGAATAGCAGATGGAATTGACGAAATCCGTCCGACAACCTCTAAACACGCCGTTAATAACGAAATCTGTAGAGCTCGCTCTCGCGGGCGGAAGACTGAAACTTATCGAAACGGAGGAATAATGTTTCTTTATGACACTTCCGGAATGGGATAACTTGGAACAGATTTATATCGCCCAACCAACCACGTTGCCATAGAAGCGGCAAACTTAGCCCGCGTGGCAACGAAACTGAAACAAAACCGAGAAGGCGTTGGTCGGAGAGAAGTTAAATTGAGTTGGTTCTATGGTTCTCTGGCGCCAGGTGAGAGATGTTGTATAGTACAAGTAGTAGAGGCTTTGTTTTTTTTTTCGATTGTGCGTTAAAATACGAAACTAACAAGTATATGACGTCTTAAAAGAAAGTTTAAATTGTAATGTCGTTTCTTCACGTATTATCATATTACCATATTTCATCTCCTATTCTTTAAATTTTTTCAGGAGTGCACCTGCAATTCCATAAATGTATATTTTCAACTCCGTTGTAAAAAGATAATATAGCTACAAAAAGAGTGAATGTATTCTGCAAAATTGCAACTTTGTCGCATTGAAATTATTTTTTTTTTGCTTTTTCTTCTGGTGTAAGCGTTCTTATTCTATGAATTTTAACCAGTTAAAAAATAGAATCAAGCTTAATTTCCTGTACACAGATTTATTCTTATGTTTTAAATAAATAAAGGGGATAAAATTGAATTTATTTTTTTTTATTATTCCTGGACTGACCCGTCCGCTCTAAGTTTTGGTTTCAGAATCACTGGTTTCAATTATGTTAATGGAAAATATTCGCTTTGCGCAATTTATTACTCTAGAATTATTGAAGAGAATTTATTCGTTCTCAAGTGTTTATTACAAAAAAAAATAAATCAGCCTCAGTATGATTGCAAGCATGGAGAACTAAAATGCATTTAATTTTTCTGAAGTTGCGATATAAGATCTGATATTTCAATTAAATTAAACTACTAACTTAATATCGCGCTACAACTGGTCTTTCAGTAAGAGTCCAGCAGTAAGTCTCGAAATTAAAAAAAAACTAAAGTAACACAGGTAGTTGTTTGTGTATACCAGTAGTTCAGTATTAATTATCAAATTTCTTGATTTGCACTTTAAAAAACAAATCCCCAAAAATGCCCACATTGTCAAAACTGTTTGAAAAGCTACTTGCAAAACGACTGAAACCAATCTTAGATAAATGAAACATCATACCCACTCATCAGTTTGGATTCAGCAACAAACATTCCACCAAGTTTGGCACGAAGGTCTACTCTATAAGCTGGACCGGCTACTACCCTTCGAGAATAGCCAACTATTAGGATCATATCTTTCTGACAGATACTTCCGCATAAAGCAAGATAATGCGTACTCAACCCTCAAATGTATTAAAGCTGGAGTACCACAAGGTAGTGTACTTGGCCCAATTCTTTACCTTCTATATAAACATGATCTTCCGCAACCAGATGGTGTTACCGTTGCCACATTTGCTGATGACACTGCTATCATGGCAGTAGATACAAATGTTGAAGGATCAACACTGAAACTGCAGATTCCTGTCAACGATATTAGTGATTGGATGCAACGATGGCTAATTATATTGAACGAAACCAAATCCGTTCGCATAAATTTTACCAACAAGCGAATACGATACGTTCCAGTTACAATATATATATCACCACCCTACTCGAACACGGCAAAATACCTCGGTATGACGCTAGATACCAAGCTCCGCTGGAAAGCACATGTTAAAAAATAAACGAGAAGAATTGGGCATAGGATACAAAAAATGTACTGGCTTATAGGTAGGAAGTCGCGTTTGTCGACATATAATAAACTCCTACTTTACAAGCAGATACTTAAACCGGTGTGGACCTATGGTATCCAACTGTGAGGCTGCACTAAGTCAAGCAATATCACCATCATTCAACGCTTCCAAAATAAGGTGCTAAGAAACATCGTGGGTGCACCGTGGTATATAAGAAACAGAAATCTCCACAGGGATCTTGAGATGGAATTAGTAACGAACGAAATAGGAAAGTTTGCAGAGAATCATCAGAACAGACTTCTCCAGAATGTCGAGACAATCAAGCTTCTTGACAATTGTGACAGTGTGCGAAGACTCAAAAGAACTAAACCTTTTCAGTTGGTGAAGTAATGTTAAAAAAGCAGAGCACAGTGCTATGTGAGTGACAGCCGATAGGTGAATAAAGCAGAGCAACGTGCAGTGTGTGAAGATTGAAGCGTCAGCATCCAAATTAAATTTAAGTTACACCAATGGGGAACACTTAATATCGAACACTTTTTATACGTAGCAATTTACGATAGATTAGTATAATAATAAGGAAAATCAGAGTACCTTCCACCATTTTGTGAACCAGCCTCACACACAAAATTCAATCAAATTTTATCAAATCAATATTTTGAACAGTATAAGGGAGTGTAACTACTCTCATTACGGTCATTCTTATCGCAAGGCGGGAAAGTAATTCATGTAGTAGGTAGTAAAAGTTTCCGTCGCGACGTCGGCGTCGAGCGTTCCTGTTACCGAAAACTAAACTCCATAAACCGCACGTGTTATGACCGCGCGGTACATTAACTTTATACCGATTTAATAATCTATCTAGCCAGCGCAGCGGTTAATGGGGAAAAGTTTGGAAGCTCGAACCGCATCCGCCTGCCTGTCTACGCTTTTGGTTTTAGGGAAATAAATATAAAATTTAACCAATATTGCAGTTCTAATGACTCTGCTATGCAAAACCCATACATAATAATATCATTACATATTGAAAATTAGCACTTCTTGAAAAGTTAGGGGTTATCGCAATAGTACTGTTATGAAAAACAAGTATTATATGACGTGCATTCAGCATATAAAAGAACATACAGCAAAGCCAACAATTAACATCAAAATGTGACCTCCCTTCTCCACTATTCCCCTTCCTTTCCATCTCTGGGTTTGGTAAAAAATAGGCAAAACTTAAAACCCAGCTTGGTAAAACCCAGCATGGAAAAATATGGCATGGTAAAGGCCCGAAATAATACAGATATTTCATTTTTTTCGGCCACAAAATATTGCTCCAAAATACTACATCATTTAATGGAGCCTAGTTGTGTACGTTTATTTAATAAATTAGTATTACGAAGAATGATAAATGAGCATTCTTGGAAACAGTACGCTAGCTGTCAGCAAACATGCTGTTAATATTTGCTAATTTTCGAAGTAATTGTTTTGTTTTTTCTTCGACGACCCCTCACAAAATATGGTATAAATGGAAAGCTTATTGTTTGCGAGTCGAAATTCCTACGGCTCAGCGCCTGAGACGTTACGGGCCATTTCAATTCACCTAAAATGAACAATTAGCCAGACATTTAGGGGACGCTTGAAATTAAATGTATAAATATCTCAGTGAATAGGTATTTCACAAATTCACGTCATTTGCGCGAAGCTATAATAAGAGAGAATATTTCGAATTATTCCAAACAAGTTTGCGAATACGATTAAACATTTAATACCGTTTATTACAACACTGGTATTAAAAAACTGTATTGAAATAAATATTGAAATAGATAGTCGAGACAAATTCGTTAGTCGATAAACTAATTATTTACATTTTGACGTTACATTTTGACACAATTATTGGGAAAAATTTTGCATAAGTTTTATTTTCAGATACAAATGATACAATGATGCAAAAATATGAAATAATTTCATTAATAATTCAAACTGTTTGTTATTTTAATAAATCCTCGTGTACGAATATTTTTAATTATTAAAATATACATTTTCATATCAAATTGAATATCCGACCATCTTTTAGTTATGACGTCATGAATCTTTTAAAATAACAATACCTTAATTTATTTGTTGATTTATCCTTTCATCGACTTGGCAGCATACAAATGTTAATGCCTTACATAAGAAAATATTCGCGAAACAGGCAATTAAAAATTAAGAAAATATTGATCACTCTGTTAAGTATGGAGACCACCAAGTAGAGTTAATGCTTTTTTTAACTCGTCAAAAAAACGAACCGTTTAAATTAAAGTTTTCGTAACATTTTAAAAACTATAACATTCTAAAGAATTGGAACTGCTTTACGAAAGAAAATGCGGTCAAAATTGGATTAGCCTCTATGTTAAGTCGATTGTGACCATTCAACAGTGAACAGATTGTCACTTTAGCATCAGGAAAAGTTCAGAGCTTCATGCAGATATTTAAAAAAAACAATTAGTTACTCAAAGTTATCATAAAGTTGACCTCTGTCAGGCATATGGTTAGTTTTCCAAGTGACTATGGCACTATGGCAAGCACATAAGCAATATGATGAATATAAGGCAGAATTGTTAAACTCTAAGGATGAATTTGATCCATTTCAAACAGAAATGCCACGCATGGCCACATAGTCAGTTATCAGTGACTTAGTATTTATTTGAAAAATAAAATTGTTGGTTAGTGATTATCAATAGTTTTTTTGATAATTTTTCACCTATTTTCACCAATTCATAGCCTACCTAGATTATTAAACAAAATAAGTTATTTGTTTGTTGTCTTGGTGATAAAAATTTTCGTTTGTTGTATTTTTGTTTTCAGAATATCATCCTGTTTGAAAATATCACATAAATAATATAGTATATGGAGTGCGATTTAACGCTGACGTCATTTCCGGAAAACCCGGAAGTCATACTAACCGCAAGGGTATCGCAAAAAAATGCAATTTTTTATCTATTAGCAATTTTCAAAATGACAATTGTCCAGCGTCACGAAGAAAGAAATAAACGCGTGTACCTATGGCGTACACCCGGTATAATAATACAATATTTTTACTATTTCAGCATTATTAAACTGAAACTCATAATACGCCAGCAACAGCTACTTCCCTATTCTATCACTCAGGGGTATATTTACAATTAATTCCGTAAATAATTACGGATCATTAACATTTTCCCGAAAAAGTGTGCTAAAATTACCGTAAGAGTAGGTAGGTACCTCTCATATTAAAGGCGGTCGTAGTTTGAGAACCACTGTATACGATAAAAAGTCCTAAAACACGTTTTTCGTACAGAATTTTATATACATTACTTTTGTACGTGAGCTAAAATTATGAAATCGTAACGTAATTTTGCGGTAAAATCCGAGAAATCACAAACGTGAACATTAGGCGGTGGCTTTTAGGGGTGCCAGGCTCTAAGAAAATTTTCAGGCGCCATAGAATATTGAAATCCAACACCCAAAAACGCAACAACTGTATTGGTCCCTTATATTTGCTAATTTCACTGCACAATTAACTATTTTCTATCGCTATATAACGAACACATTATTCAGCGCGGCGTTAATGACTCATATTGTATCATAACCACTAACATAATAGTTACAAATTTACCCGCTATAGACATATTTTGATATAATGATGAACAGCGCATATTCAAAATATTGTTGTTGGTATACTATAGTAAAGAAAAATAAACCCGAAACAACTATAAAACGCAAGCATTCCAACACGGTCAACAGTGATGACTTAATAGAACAACACCCTACCTTATTTCGGCGATTCTTCTCTCCAAATTCGGCGAAAACTGGCCAAAAAGTCAACGACACGTTCACTTACACCAAACAGCACACATTTGTTGAGTTAATAATCAAAGACGCCATCAATTTCGTACAGACGTACGGCGCGCGGAACTGGAAAACACTAACTAACATCTTTCATATGCACGGGGTCCGCAAACAGGTAAAGACGGGCAAAAAATGAATGACGCAGCGCTCTCCCAAGAACACCTAGACGTCATATGGAGGGGAGATGTATACTAGTGCGTTGTTGAATTATGTGAAACTACTACGGGCAACAATTTGTTATTTTATAAATTGATGTATTGATGGAAATTGATGTTATTGTTTTATCATTAGGTACTTATTATCAAGTTCAGTCAAACTTTTAGGTTGCATTCTGACCATGAGCGTATCCAGGGGGGCAAGGGGGACAGCTGTCCCCCCCCCCCCCTCTCATCTTTTGGTATTGTGTTTATTACTTAGCACTCTTTCCCTTATGGACACCAGGGTCGTTATTTTTATTTAGAAAGCAACGATCCCCTCCAAATTGATTCCAAATGCATTTTCCGGTATTTTTTCGAATAACTGTTCGGGGTTTGGGAAAACTTATGTTAAAGTTATAAGACTTGTAGAGGACTTTCCAAGGAAGAATTTGGCCTATTATACATACGGATTTGACATCTCCACATCTCCAGGAAAGATTCCTTCCCTCACCCACAAATTTTATTGCATTTCTTTTCAATGAGATTTGGAGCTACAGCTGACATTCAATACAGGCCCTCCCCCAGATCTCAAACACCCTCCGCACGTCCTTTGATTTCTCCCGTTTGCGTTTCAAACCGATTATCAGCATTGATTTATAATTGCCGTAATGTATTTACAAGATTCTCCCCTCTTCCTGTTGTCAAACAAGGATTCCTAATTTATCGCTTGCTTTAGGTTAGGGAGTACCCTATTCAAGTATACCGAGGGTGAATATTTTGCAAATATCGTCATTTGTTCTGAAAGACTTGTGTGCAGCAAACTGTGAGGTTTATGGTTTCCTCTATAGAATTAATTATGAATATGTTTGCAAGAAATTATTAAGAAAATAACTTGTGGTCTTATAGTTAACATTTATTTTTATATATTTTTATTCCTGTCCTTTTTCTTTTGCGTATTAGGCATAGTGGATAAAGTTTAGAACGAATATATCGCCTTTAACCTGAATGTTATACAAACCTCACGTTGAGGGCGCAATTTAAGCTTATTTGTATTCAACGTGGAGGAAGATTCTGGGAATAGGAGCAAAAACTCGGTGTAGAAATCAAGTAGGGCGTGAACTTACTTAGTTACGTGTTCTAACGTCGTCTTGGGCAAACCTTGGGGCTCTTAAACGAACCGTATATGTACCTATTTCCAGCTTATAACCTCAACACGGAGCTACGAGAATATGAATAATTAATATCAAATGGTTTCCATATTTTCTTAAGCATCCTTGCGGTCTACTAGCAAAATACGTAGCGTTACTGTCTAGACCAGCATTTCTCAACCTTGTTGCTCTTGAAACGGGGTTGGTACCTGGGGGAAGCCCATCCAAAAATATATAGGTCGTTCGACTTTTATGTCGGGTATTTTTACAAAGGGAATGTCATTCTGAGTGCAAAGTTTCAAACACGCAGTTCACTTGGAAAAAAATCACTTCTGCTGTGAAATTACAGTAGTTTTCCTGTGAAATTACAAAAATATAATGTAATATTACTGTGATGAGGCTGTAATTTCACAGGAGTATCTCAATAATATAAAAAGGTATTGTACAAAAAATACAGCAATATAGCTGGTATCAAATAACCAGTTGTGATAGTTTGTGATTTAAAATTTAATGAACATACCTACCTTATTATTGCTATGTATACAGGATGTTGTTCGGCATAAGCTTCGACAAAGTTGTAAGACAATATCTGAAAACAAAAGTTTTCTAGCTATGGTTTATGAAAATACACTCAAACCATGAATCCAGTATTCTAAACTCACCAGTCTATTGTAAGACGGTTTATATCTAGTAATATAATCACATATCTTTCAGTTCGTTACAGTTTTTTTGTGAGAATGACTCAAAGATTCCAAAGATTTTAAGAACGTGCATTCAGCCTGGTACAAGGTAAAATAAGAGAAAAATCTTACACCAGTTATATATTTTTATTTGATTTTTTCCTGTGTAAATTACAATACGAATTGCTACAGCTACATCAATGCATGTTGTGCTCTAATGACAGAATTAGTTTTCGTGTTTCATTCATAGTAAATATAATAAAGTGACAAAGGGTGATTAGTTAAAAAATATAAAAGAAGAAGACTGATATATATATATAATCTTTTTTTTTCGAAATAGTAAAAAGTCGACAACCTGCACAATGAAACTGACAATAACAAAATCAAAATTTGACACATACACATCCTAAAAGGCCGACAAGTTGCAAACGATATTTACAGAGAAGACAAGAAAAAAATGTATTTATAATTAACGATATACTAAAATATTAATTAATAAAATAGGGTAATATGATTTTCCATCTTTTTTTATATATATTATATATATTAATTGTCTTAAAATTATACAACCACTCAGTTTAACCTCCTATTTTCCACAGTTTATCACAAACAACTTTTAGATTTACGCATTCTCAAAAATCCCAACACTTTGGCAGTGATAAACTATTTATTTTTTTGGGACTAATCATTATCACACGATTCGTTTTTTTTTTTTTATTTTCATTTCCAATATTAAAATTTATTACACCAGGGAGGAGAAACTGACTCGAGCTAATTCCTAAATTAAGGAGAGACACATAAAATTAAAAGTCTGATATTTTAAATTAACCTAAAATATAAATAATTTTTGCGTTCCATATAAACTGAAGCTCTCGACTGGCGATTCTGCGCACACTGCATTGCACCATCTTTTGCTATTCTAGTAAGCGTCGTCCTCATCATCATCGGCATCAAGAATTGTGCTAAATCGCTTATCCAATTTGATGATTCCGACAGTGTAGTTACGTGCCAAGCGATTTCGACGAAAACGACGTACTGAAAATACATACGAAATATATTAGAATTACAAAAATAAACAATTTTTGCCAACACCAATGCCACATAGCTTTGCCGTGCCCAGAAAGCATCTACTAGAAGCATTTGCGAAGAATATTAGAATATTAGCGATTTCGTGAAAACATATATGCCTCAAAAATACAAAAAAACAAAAACGATTTTTGAAATTTGAAAAATTCGGATGCTGTCCTTGATTAATATGATACAGCTCATAAAAACTAGAAAGCTGTATATGTTGGCGTTTTCCCGATTTTTTCAAATTAAGAAGAATTGGCGCTGTTTTTGCCCCGTAAATTTCATTCGTTTAACTTTAGCTACTAACTTTAATTACTCCGGAAATAATCCATAGATATCAACAAATTAAATAGTAAAATCACTTGCGGAATGCTAGCTTTCAATGTGCATTTTTGTAAAACCATTGGATTAGTGGTTGACCCGCAAAAATCTATATCATGCAATGCCAGCAATTCAGTTATTAGAAGAGCTAGAATAATAAAATATAAACTATAGGCTACCCAATAATTCATAGGTTTTAAGTTTATTACATAATCATTGTTTATTTTGCATTTTTCATACAAAAGATCGTGCTGAAACTCCGCGTGAATTCCGACGCTCTATGGTCTTTCTTTGGTGTGCTGCGGGGAAGGGGGCCGTTAGCGGTGCTGTCATGTCGGAGAGAACCGACACAGCTGAGAGAACCGGGGCAGCTTATTATCAATACACAAAAAGAACGATAACTTGTCAAGGTAGTAATTTTAACTAACAATTAAATTCTTAATTTTTGCATAATTTTGATTATATGTGACCCGGTACGAGAGAAATCTCTTCTATCGATTGGCGTTTATGTTTTCTTCAGTTTTTATACAATAAGGTTGTAAACAAGATTTTGATGAAAGCGGATAGATCTAATAATAAGGAGTTAGCAGATTTTCCGATTAGTGGTGATGCCCGATTTCCCATGGGACTTCCGAATGCCTGTTCGTGGTTCTGTTATCTTATTGACTCATTTTGCCGTTATTTTTTAATTCGGTAACCTGTCGCCGGATATCCAAATTTCTTTGGTGAGGCATAATCGCCATGTCGTTATATGTATTGTGTCCGTAAACACTGTTCTTCTAGTAACTAATACACGTGCGTTCCGCCACTACTGGCAGCGTCGCTGTCGATCCCTTCCCCCGCTCGCCCCAAAGACCGAAGAGCGCCGCGTCAATTGCAGCAGTCATGAGATGCTTCAACTCGATCTTTTGTAGGGAACATGCAAGATAAACAATGATTATGTAATAAACTTTAAACCTATGAATTAGTGGGTAGCCTATAGTCTATATTTCGTTATTCTAGCTCTTCTAATAAAGGATTTTTTTTGCCCTTATGTTTGCGAGAAAATGGACGTTAAAAGAAGGGACATAATATATGGCCACGATAGTACATACCTACAAATATAGAAATATACACAATACATGACGAAAGGAGATTATATAGAAAGAAGACAAAATAACAAAACTAAATTTACTAATTAAAAACTGACTCATTTAACTATAATCTTACCTTAACCAGCGACAGCAATAAAGCAGCAGGCAAAAATAAAACCAAACGTCAACGCAAAGCCAATCCACGCCGTGCAAATTGAAGATAAATGAATCTACGTCAACGGCACGACAAAACGCGCAAAAAAATCCACCCCCGTTCGCGAAATGAGCGAACCTAGTCATAATTTTAAGCGTTTTCGCTTTTTCATCGCAAACGAAAAAATCTTAACGCCAGCGGAGAGGCCGACGTCATATCTAAAGCGCATATTTTCCAATATCCATAAATCGCCAAGAGAATGACCACCACACAACGGATTGGACCGCGCTAGGCTCCAAGTACCACCGATAGAGGGGGTTGGTTTTTGCTAGGATTTACGGTAGGTCTGTTCGAAATCGAGAGGTCAAGAGAATTGAATACGGGAATAATCATTGAGAGCCGAGATAAGTGAACTCCCGGAGAGTGCCGAAGACCGGGGTGAATGAACAATAGAGGGAGATTTATATGACAGTGTGGCAGTGATCAAATATTACTTTATTAGGAGGAGTTGAAGAGCTGAATTAATGGCGGTTATATGGGTGAAATTTGTATGGTCCATTTCTCAGAAATGTCGTTCTTTATAAAAGCTAAAAGTTGTTTAATAGCCGTTTTACACTACGCAATTTATTGCACAATTTAGTACACAATTTGTGTAGTAGGTACAACAACATCTTAAACAGAAATTGTGATGTATTTTCTTATGGTGAGTAGTTTGTCTAATCATTGAACCATTTTCTGGTTACAAATTTCATTTGCTTACTGTCTTCTTGTGTAACTTCTTGCGCAAGGAATTGCGTAGTGTAAAACGGCTATAAGATTTTTTTTATTGTCACCGAAAAAAAAAAACAATGGAAATTGGAAAGACCTAAAATGTGAACGAAAATTATTATTTGGAAAGGTAGTTTACACCCCACCCAGCGCTCTATGCGTGGTGAACAATCTTGATCTTAACAAATGCAAAAGAAAACACACCTGCCCACATTATTTAAGCCAGCAGCCAAGCACCTTATCCAGTACAAAGCCAACGTTTCAGCACATTTTCAGCAAATTGAATAAAATTTTGCAAAACGTACTGCAAGTTCCAAAAGTCTTCGTACACCAGACAAATGAGAAAAATTATAAATGAGAAATTTATTAAAGACAATCCCAACTAAAACTACAGCAAAATATGTGATGGGTGACATCAGTTTACGAATAATATCATCCATCTACTTACGAAAGAATTACCTTTTTCACGTGGAATTTACAATTTTTGTGCAAATTCGTTCAATTAAATCTGCAGCTTGATTTTTTTTTAGCCAGTGCGTCATTATGGACCGTGTTCTTTATTACAGCACCGCTAATATTACACTCAGCTTGCTGGGCGTGTCTTACATCACTAACAATAAAGTGGGGGGCATTATTTGTGTAACTGCCGAGGAGGACGCATAGACTAACGCATAGCGATGTCAGTCAGCGGATACAGACGTGATAATACGTCTCTTACGAATTACGCAATCTTTACTTTGCCATGAACGAAATAAATCATATAAAATAAATGATTGATACAAATTATGGATACCTAATATTTTCATCTAGTTATTTTAACGTCGAATAACTGTTGAAACTGAAACCGTCTAAATACAAAACTGAAACTAAAGTGTAAATAAATCAGACACAAATACATAAGCGTATTGCTGGCCATGGCTAGCACAGCTAAAGCCATTGAAAGCAATTAACGTCTGAATATTTTTTACCGATGGAGAAAAGACTGGTCTAGATGCTGATATGGGGTTTTGATCAGAACTCGCTTCCATTTTGCCGCTATAAATTAATAAATTAGACAAAATAGGTATTTTTTTTTTTATCTATTAAATTATTTGCCACATTTAGAAGTAAACAAATACCATGCGGAAACTTGGCTTTGCACTGGTTAGTAAATACAAATATATCTATATATTTACAAAATAACCAAATTAAACATACCTGAATGCGACAACAGCCTACTATGAGCTTGTCGCGCCCAATCGAGAGAGGCGACGTTCTGTAAACAAATAAAATGCAGACAAGGACAACAATAGGAGAACAATTTTGAATATGTTTCATACTATTCAAAATTCAATCAAAGTTTAAATAAAAAACAACGAGATTGATTTTATCACAACCGAAGAAACATTCAATAGCGAAAATACGCCTACAATTATAAGAAAGTAAAGAAAAACAATCTCATTGTTTCTGTACTTATTATAGAAAACCATGCTGTTTTAGTACACAACATTTAAATTGCGGATCACAGACAAATCTTTTGCGAAAGTCTTGTTAATATCAACAAAATACACATCATTAGGGTGTGTCTTTCGGGACGTGATGCTAACCTGTATAATACAACTACACAAAATGCTTGTTAGAACGTACTAGATAGATGCAAACTATGTATTAGTATCAATAACCTACTTATAAGTAGGGCTTAAAATTTGCAATATTAAAGACACACAGTGCGTTCATTACGAAATATTTAAAAAATCCAAAATTGAGTTGTGCCTCAAAAGAAGTTTTGAAATGAACACCCTGTAGAGGATCTTTTGTAGCGTTAATGTATTTTTGCAAGCACAATAAGGTATTCTTTTTTGTTTTGTGTTTTCTGTGGCGTGTACACTGTCAAGACAACAAAGTGTGTAAAAAAATGTTTAAAAAATTAATCTGCTATTCTGAAAAAGTTTTTTAAAAAAATTCAAGACTTCCAAATGACAGAAGTAGGAATTAAAATTTTCGTAACTTTTGCTCTTAAGAGTGTAGTTCATAGGAAACCACATAAACGCGATAAAAAAATTGTCAAATATGAACAATACATTGTGGGAAAACTCTAGATTATCATCTTCCTCTAATAAATTTGTTAATAGTAATAAATAAGTTAGTTGGAATAAAAAGTAAGAATACTACTACACAAAACAATGCACGAAAATTTTAGGTTTAACAAAACAACTTGTAAGTAGTAATGTACATAAAACGTTAGAGGTTGCAACAAGACAACTGGTTACGTTATCGGCCAAGCAGTCGGCCTTCGTGTCAATACCTTCAGTTTATCATGGGCGTTTTTCTGTGGTTAAAGAATCTGAACTTCAATCGCAGTGTCAAGTTTTTGCGAACTGCGGACAACAGAACAAACAATTCTCCATGTAATTCCAGCAACATGTTTAAAACGTTACACATATACATATAGATATAAGAAACAAAAGAACGAAAAAGAAACAAAACCGCGAGGAGAGGGAGAGAAAGAATTAGATTGTCGTTTTCTTTTAATTCTTCAATAACGATGTAAGGATCGAAACCAATACAAAAGAAAACCAATCTTGTATCTCGGAAGTAATTATTTTTTACCGCGTTATACACAAAGTTTGGTTTTTGTAATGGTTCCAGGGGGTCTACTCTCGTCATCTTTTTGAAACGAATGCGAGACGTTTCAAATGGAGTGGGGATATCACCGGTTGCCCGTATCTATGAGCAAGTTTGCTTGTTGCTAAGAACAATAACACACGCCCATACGTTCCCATACATTTGATTGAAACGTATGGGCGTGGCGCGTGCGTTATTGTCCTTAGCAACAAGCAAACTTGCTCCTAGATACGTACCGGAGGGCAACCGGTGATATCCCCACTCCCTTCGAAAAGTCTCGCATTCGCTTCAAAAAGATGACGAGAGTAGACTCCCAGTTCCCTATCTGTCTTTGTCTTGGGTAGAGTATCTGGTTGTCGTGTATAGAATGTCCAGCAAATGTCTTAATCTATGCCGGTGTATGTCATCCACATCGAAACAGTTGAAGCAAATGATCTCAAATTTGATCGGACTCGGAAACTTACATTTTATAGTGAATTAGGTTACAGCTTAACCAGTCTGTTCAACCTTAATGGAACCGCCACTCGGGCTCACAATTACCTTGTAATTTGCTTTCATAACACGACCATCTACAATTGAAATGGTATTGTAGGTTATGTCGTTACAGGTTTCCTTTTTAAACTCGATTAATCGAAACGAAAATTAGTACGCTAGAAATCCACGAATGAAAACAGAGATTCACATCTACGTCACACCAGATACATTTTGTAAACGAAAGTGCTAACATGGATGTTAAACAAAAACTGCACTACGATTGACTAACACAATTTATTGGTAAACTCAATGTTTTTATTGTTTTTTTTTGTTTCATTCCACCTGGTTATTAAATGGACTATAACTCAAATTATAAGAATTGTAATTTAAAAAGAAACCTGTAAGTACATATTATAAACCTCAGTCATTATACAGACTACAAAAAAAACCATAAATAAAAACCATGCTGGGACATAATACCAGAAACGGAATAAAAATAATAAGAAATAAAAATATACCTGAACCAAACGATACGAAATAATATACGAAAAGAGTAACCTAAATAAAAAAAATAATTAATGTGTTCGTATTTCGATGCTCAATTATTTTTATAATATATTTAGAACATACGTATGAGAAGTTTTCAATAATTGAACATTGAGCGAAAATATGGTAACGTAATGTCGCTCGAAAGACTTACTTGTGTCGATATTTCGTTGAAGGTGTGTCGCGATGCGGTGACGCGCATCGTTGTACTCTAAATGCAATCCCAACCTCAGAATGGTCGGGTTCTTTTCTATTAACGATGTAATTTCCATCTCTATTTTATTACCGAGCACCTGCGACCTCTGCAACAGAAAATTATATCTTTAAAATAAGTAGAAATTGCAATTTAAGATACGTTTATCTTAAAGATTTTGCTGCGAAAAAGACTTGCAGCAATTGAACTATAATAAAACTTACAATAAAAGCTGAATGTGCGTCCTCCATATTATTTAAATTTCTATTTCTTATTTAAATTTGCTGACAAAAGTAAATCTTTATAAACAATTTTTTGATGTTCTAAAACATCCGTAGTAAAAAATCTTATTAAACTATCAGTCTTTCACGATTACATAGAAACAATCATAGAAAAATTTGTTAAATTTTATTTAATATCATTTTTCTTTTGGGACTTCAAATCATGTAGTCACCGGAGCTCTGAGAGATGTAGATTATAATATTATATTACTATATATCTGGTTTTTATAGAGCTTGAGCTTTTTTTTTGTTTTTTGCAGGAGGCATACTTTTCATGATAATCAAATGTTCGATTAATGATGATAGATTAAACGGTTCACACCATATATTACCTTTACTTTTATCACCTTTTTGTGACATAAACTTGATGTAAACGTTCAAAAATCTTTTGAAATATCATCAAAAAGATCAGCAACTTTCATATGCCAATAAAACCCCATTATTTAAAATTTCCCAAAGAAGTCCAAAACGAATCGAACACAACTCTTCACTAACCTGATTCGAAGCTCTAAATTCTTCAACGGACGTCTTCTTCAGCAAGGACTTAATTAATCGGACGATACCGGTAGGCGAAATAAAATTAGTCTCAACGTTCACAACCCGCAACGTGTTGTTGTTTTCGAGGGCGTCCGCGAGGTTCTGCGCGCAACGATCCGTAAGGCCGACGTTCGTCAAGGACAGCGTCTCCAGGTGGGAATTACCGCTCAACGCCTCAAAGAGATTATCGAATTTTTCGTCGGAGATATTCTAAAAAAAAAAAATCCATTTTTAATTAATTTTTTCTTTTTTTGGAGAGGGAGGGACAATCGTACTTTAATGTTGTTCCAGTTGAGGTCGACCAGTTTAGGGTCATCCTGTTGCACCTGTTTGAGCGTTTTATCGATGTCGGTATCGTTCGGCGGGTCCTGAGGGAAAATTTTCTGTTTCGACGCCTTCGTAATGCCGTCCCAACCCATGCCGACGGGTTGACCTTTGTTTAGTAAGGAGGCGTGATATTGGTCCTGGTTCATCATCGAATGGAAACCCAAGATAGCTGCGAAAGAGGTAAAGACAAGTTAAAATCCAAAATCTTCAAAAATATGTCTCATTTTACGCAACTTTGAACTTTTTTTATGATTGCTATATGCCAGAAACATCAATAAGGGCACAATGTAAATTTTGTTTTTGCTGGATGCAAACTTTTCAAGATATCCAAATGCTAAGATTAAAATGCCCCACTGAACATTTGAAGTTTTCGATTTTTACATTTGTTTTAAAAGAATTACAAGATTATGTTTTTCTAATCTCAAAAATCCATTACACCAAAGAGCTTTGGATTAAAACAGGGTGAATGGTTTTCGGTTCATAAAAAATAAAATTAATGATTGAATTAGCAGAACACTCTAGTGGAGTACTTGCAGAAGTTTTTACATTATAGTAAAAACAGTAACAGACTGTATATGCCTTAAAATAAATTATTTCAAATCTGTTAAAAGAAAAACATGTTCTATTGTTCATTATTACTAAACTTAAATTTTTGTATTTTATTAATTAAATTGATTTAGTATTCAAAAAATATACACCTCAAAAAGGTACATTTTTGTGCAGTAATTTAAATACTGAGAGACAAATTTTGAACAAATTTTTAAATTGGTAGCCCTAATTTAACTTCCTCGAAAGTTCACAATACAAATTCTAATTTAGCCCGTGTAAATTTATGATCGTCACATCAACCTACACACGACTTCTGCTAATCAGCCAGAATAACACAACAAACAACTTGATAATTAAAATTACATCATCGACATAAATAAATGCTTTCACAGGACCTTTAAATATATTTAACTTTATCTTTAACAATAAGTCCATTTGCATCACTTATTGACTCTTTTACCATAACCTGACCTCAATATTACACATTTTCAAACGTAATATATTCATGTTAAAAATAAAACCTACCGGCTAAGTCAATAATTTCTTCTTGCGTGGCATCTTCAAGCGCATGTTCATATTCATCTCCCATATCTATAGCTATTTGTTCGTCAGCTTCTTGCTCTTGTAACGGAGGAGGAGGTGCTACCCACTGAAAAAAAAAAATAAAACAATTGAGTTGGTAGAAAAACAGTCTTAAATATTTTGAACGCCACTTTTCAAGGTCAAGATATGGCTATTTCAAACTGACATTTAACAACATTTGTAGTTGCAAGCTTACGGTTTTGTAACAAAATATTTGAAAACCCCACCATTTTCTTAATTATTTCACATAATGTTCTAACTTTAGATAAAAAATAATGAATTTTTCTGCAGTTTCTGTACAATAATTGTTTTAAGAAAACTTTTTTTATTATTAATTAACAGCACCCTTATAGGTACTTGTGTATAACACCTAGTCTAACCTAAATTGCTACGTATAAAAGGTGTTCTATATTAGGTGTTCCCCATTGGTATAACTTAAATTTAATTTGGATGCTGACGATTTAACTATTAAGAAAACTGAACACATTTTGCTTAAACAAATAGATCCAAATCATTATTTAAATCTTCCCAAAAGGCAACAAAGATATAATACTAACCTTTTTCCCACGAACCGTTCCAGCAACGAAAGGTTTGGCTTCCGGTTCATCCGGAGCCTCGATAGCCTGTTTGTTGATGTGTTCGATGAGCTGTTTCCTATTCAGTGGGCCCGTAGACTCTTTCTCGCACTCGTAATTACACCTTTGCGATGGAGGTAGAAAACTATCCTACAATAAAATAAAAATTCGATCAACATAACCTACAACACACAGTTTTCGATCTTACGTCGGGATCCACTTCTTTGGCTAGCATTTTAATCTCCTCGGGAGATAGTTTAGCCAGTAATTCATCGACGTCGAGTTCATCGTACTCCGAAATATCTTTCCCATATAGTTTGGCCGGGGTTGTCATTGTGGTTGTTTTCGTTGTAGAGGAAGTCTGGAATTGTTTTATAAAATTAGATATGATGTAATGTGATAATTGTGTGTGTGTATTGAACGATAGACGCGATAGAACTGAATGTTATCTGAGTGTGTATGTAAATAGAAACTACCTGTTTGTAATAGTAAATAAATTGTTTTATCCACGCCCAGTTTTCACATGAAAATGAAACTTTCTGTTCTGCGAGTGCGACTGTGACCCTGTTTACTGAATCATCTGATGGATCGATGATAGTAGTAGTAAAGACTGAGACAACGAATGTTTATTTACTCTTTTTAGACGAACCGAATGAAATAAGTGAACGGACGCTCCCACTTTGTAATGAACTGAATGCAACTATCGCTATTCACTATCCCACTTTATGTTCATGAACGAAGGAAGCTTGCGCAAAAATAAGGAAACCAAATATGTACACATACCGAGCATGTAATATATAATATATCAAGACCGGCTAATTCCACTTAAAACTGATAAGTAACTTGGGAATTTAGGTATATAGGTAATTAATATTGGTTACTGTCATTAATGTCAATATTGATAAAAAGATAAAATTCTTTTCTTTTTTATCGGCCGCAATGATATAAAGCGCGCATAACTTCAGTGGATTCAACAGTTTTTTTTATATATTTGTTTACCAAACTTGCTTCTGTTGTGGCTGGGCCATTAAAAATCATATGTTGGCTATTTATAAAGATTTCCCCTGTTCTTTTCCACCAACTTGCTGATTTTAATTTATGAAAAATCTAATATACAGGGTGTAAGTTTTCAAAGAGCACCAATATGGCGTCCATATTACTTTCTATTTTACAATATCCAAGCAGAAGTTGTACAATAATTATAATAATTGTAAATTATATTAATAGTATAAAACGGGAAATTGGTTACAAAATGGGGTAACTTCCCATCTTTCGCAATAACTATTTGCTGACCTTGAAAAGTGACATATTGAATCTATACCCAAGTGAATATAGGTACGCAGGTTGGTGCTTAATAAAATAAATGTTCCTAACAAAACTGTTGATACTACGTCAAAAGCTACACCAAATATTGTTCTTAACAGTGTTCTTCACGTAACTTCTCTTGGGCAGTGGTTCTTTATGTCACCTTTCAAGGTCAGGAAAATTCTTTCCCGAAAAATTGATCAATAAACATGTAGTCTAATATACAATTTGTTTTGGTGGCAGCTCTTTTTACAAAATCTTACGTCGCACAGTGGGGTATTTGACCTGAAAACCTGGCAAAAATTATTTTTTCACCTAAAAAGGCTTTAGATGTGTTGTTTTATTTATGTATAACATTTTAACCTTCATACTAAGAATTTGAAGCTTAATACCTTAATAAACACAATAAAACAGTACAAAATAGGAAAAAGCGAACTGTATTAAAAATTGTTCTTCACTGCACTACACCTATTGTAAATTAATTACTGCTACAACATTGGTCATCAATATTTTTTGGTGATTTTATTTCTATTATGTTTTACCGTGTCAAATTCATAAAATAATATATGGCATGTCCAGTTTAAACACGCAGCATATACGGATTTAAAATTGAACAATACATGTCGTTTTTGAGTTATATGAGATAACATGTTTGGGTCTGTTATGTTGTAAGAAAATCCTGAAAAAAGTTTTATTTTTAAAGACCAGTGGTAGAGGAAGAAAATGGAAGTTTACACTAGTCGATATTGTGTATTGAAACGGTACATATGCTATTCATGCTGTTTTCCGTTCGATGCATTCCTTTTAAGACGTGATAGTAGAGGCAATTAAGAACCTATTTTACCATATTTATCACTATAAAATCTATTATTTTTAGTATTATTTCAAAATTGTCTAATACGTATACTTATTGTTTCCATGAAAACTTTCGAAATTTGATCATACTTCAAGCTGAAACGGTCGTTTTTTAGTGGTATGACCCTAATACGCATGTTTTTGAACCCGCATTCGCATTCCGCATAAACACATTTATCGAAAACGCCTAACCAGTTTCTATTCACAAACTTACTATTGTCTCTCCTCAACAAGAATCCAATTTAAACCAGTGAACTGTGTATGCGAGTAGGTGCTTTCGATGTATTTTCTTGCCGTGAATATGAATCCGATTGGCTTCAAGCAACCAATTTCCAAGAAATGCATATACAAGTACAAAGTTTAAGGTTTTTTTTTCGGATGATTTTTAAGAGTCTAGGTCATCGGGGTTGTTTGCTATACATGATCCAAAACGGAAAAATATACGTACATAACGGCGTTTACAACATACAACATGCATTGAACATAAAGTTGTCAATATCTCGATATCCGTAAACATTTGTATATAGCTAAATATGGTTAAATATGTTCTAAATTACCTCTACCATCACGGTATCAAGAAATTGCACCAAATTACATATAAGCCGGTACATCAATTTTTGGATTTTCCTTTACAACGTATTAGAAATAAAATCACAAAAACCGCATCCGCACCTATCCGCAGCAAATAAACACTAAAACACTAAACTAAAACACTCAAGTTCTGCATAACCAGTTTTTTTTTTTAATAACAGCGAATGTTCTCGGCCCTGCAATAAACAAAATTGTGGGTAAATTTTAATAATAATAATGTCGAATGAAAGTTCATACTTGGTTCTAAAGAATGTATAACAAAAAAGTATAACATTTATCGTTAAAATACAAAATTGCAAGCGTTTTTAAGAGCGTCAACTTGTGCATCTATGTTCAGCCATAGTAAAATATAACTTTTGGGACACGTGGCTCAGGGTTCAGGTAAAAAAATATTGCCGCCTTTTAATACATCGGTGTTTTACCTATCCCAGAAACTGGTTTACTTTTTGGAATTTAACAATTTAGAAATTTGATTTATGGCCAGCGTTTTGGGTCTATGTGCGTCGTTAAAATTGACCGTTTCGGAAAACAGATTTGGTAATTTTACTAAAATAGGCCAAACAACATAACCAATAAAGTCTGTTTGACATGGCCTGTGTGGTACCAATATTGAAACCAAATAGAAGTAGATTTAGTTATTATTGCACAGAACAGTATCAAAGTTCACAAATAAAAGTAATTTAACTTCTTGTACTAGATAACAGTTCATTTCTGGTACCTACATCGCCTGGTACAAGATCTTGGATAGTGTAAAACAGCTTTTAAGTTGTGTGTTGTAATGAGCTTCGAAAATTGGCTAAAAGAGATTAGAAATTCGATAAGTGACTTTTTGTTGTTGTTTCAGTTGATATCTGATATTAGAATGTGTAGTGTTTGTTAAATTGAAAACCAATACCGTTGTCCGAATACGAAAACAAGTCTTTTAAACAGTATCAGTAAAATCAGCATATAAAACGTAAATAAAAAGGGCTTCTTCGATTTGATTTAGTGCGCGCTATTATGTCGCGTGAAGTTAGTCGTGAATGGAGTAGCGCGTCGAATGGTGGAGGTCACGGGCGCCGCCATCTTGGATGGGAAGGCCACTGGCCGCTTACATAGTACTATAAATAATCCGTTTGAAACAGATCGCCAAGTATAGCTTGTTGGGCCGATGCCAGATAGTGCGGTCCGGCGCTGTTCCGGACCCCCATCTAGCAGCATAGAGACTACGGCCACAAATTTTACAAACTACACGTTTTCGACCAAAACATTTGGCAATTCGCTTTGGCGCGACCTTGAACGTACACCAAAAAGAAATAGATTGCCCTAGTGCGTAATTTACTCTACCCCGGACACCTTCATTACGTCATTTATTATATTTTAAGTGGAATTGCGTATTTTGTTTTCACGTGACAGTTGAGTTTTGAGTTTTGCGTGTGTTGCTATGACAATCATATTTCAAGATGGCCGTCTTACAGGGCTCTGTAATTTATAGTTGAAGGCCGGTGTTTTGGCATTTAAATTCATAGTTTTTTAACTCTCTTCCACCAACAAGAACTGGATACTTTAATACACTGTGCTCTGCTTTTTACACATTTCACTGATTCACTAGTTCGAAGGGTTTAGTTCCTTTTTAGTCTTCTCACTACATACTGGTTGTCCAGTAGCTGCAGGGCCTCTCCTTGGGCCCATTCTTTTAGGTCCAAGTATACATCATAAATCATAAAATACAAAATGTAAAGCTTATTGCAAAATGTACGTATACCATGGTTACAAGTACTACCGTTGCAACATAACTGCATATTTTTCAAGCATCATTCTGATGAATCTCGTTATGAATTATCAAGAAAATACATTTTTCTGCGTTCTTCTGCACATACTTGGATAAAATTCCTTACTTGGAATAGATAAAGAAAGTCAGTTTGATATATTACCAACATCTAATAATTAAGTCATTCGAAATGAATGGTGCCAGTTGTCATTCCAACTGGCAAAACAATGTCGCTTTCAAATTACTCGAAAAATTAGCAACCTGTTAGCAAAACTCGCCAAAAATAACCAGCCTCAAGTACACACGACACAAATATCCCCATGCATTGGTTATTTCCGTCCGTATTTATCATATTGTTGTTTTAAAAGGTAGTTATATGCTCGCGGTATATAACCATTACATGCTATTTTCGGCATGATCGGATTCTCAAAAATATATATTTCTGCGGTTGTATATTTTCATAGTATAGCATTTTTCGTGTTATTCATCTGGGGCACACATATACATGCGTATGAAAGCCAAAAAATGGGCCACGTCTCTTATAAATATTGTATATTGGCTATGATCCATTTCCTAAATCTCTTGATGCATTGGTACTGGCATTTTCTGCGTATTTTGAAGGGGATTGAGACATTTTCAACTAACGTGTGGACATAAAGAATAAACAATTTTTACACGAACTTGACGCGTTGTCAAAAAAAAAAATGGTTTAGCTTGGCCAGAATTATCTTGATTGATTACTTTATTTTACTCGACGTGAACTGTTTGATGTGATGCACTACTTGCACATTCTGTGGAAATTTGGGTTTCCCTAATTCGTGAAATTTGCTGTAAAAGGGTAAGTTTTCATTATGTGGAGTAGCTAGGGTTGCCAGATCAAAGAATTGAATTCACCGTACGGTGGAATAAAAAATCAGGACAAAAGGCCAAAAGTCCAGGACACACATATGTAAAGAATAAAATTAGATAAAAAAGGCACGCTAATTTTTTTAGGTACAAAATTAGGTTAAAAATGTTTATAACAAAAAAAGTTTTGAACTTATCGTAAAATCCGTACGTACTTCTCGAGATAATGTTGTTCTGAAGCTGCATATAAAATTTCAAGTGAATTGACGGAGATCAGTTGAAGTTATCTTTCAGGCCAGTTTGAAAAATGCGGTTTTAAAGAAGCACGGTTTAAAGTATTGTGTAAGTTTGGCGTATAGAATTGATATATTTTGCTATAGTCGGCGATGCCTGGACCATATAATTATCTTTTCAAATTAATATTTTCCTCCTTTTGTTTTTTTCTGTTTGATTTTGACGACAGGCGGGCCTGTTTTGCAGCATCAGTCAGCGATGGCTCTGAAAACATGATGCGCCGTGCGTCAGCCTTCGCGCAGAAATTATTGCAGTTTGGACCGATGCTCATACATAATACCTCCATAATCTTCATAAGGCTGGATAATGCATCATTGACAACACATATGGCTATACTTGCTGCAATATGCACAATTACTTTGCCACGTGAAAGTGAAAATGAAATCACCAGGTGGACAATTCTCGTGCTGCGACGTTTCATCCGTCAGAATGTATTGAGCAGTGTCGCCCAGATCTATTTTCTTCACACACTACAACTTGTGAAATAGCAGAAAACACAGCAACAAACTTCAAAAGATGATAATTAAACGTCATCCACTTCAACGTTGTAAAAATCTTCAACCGACATTACTTTTTTCAGGTGTGGACTGTGGATACGATCAGGCAAAGGCGACTCTAGTTCCAAACAATTCAATGCTTGTCATATTAATTCTAATGAAAATCTGCTATTTCCTTTCGAGTCCTTTCGATCACGATATACTCCGGGAATGTCACTAATTATTTCTGCTATTTTTTACCAACTAATCAAGAACAACACACGGTACATCAGAGAGCTATAACATTGTGCGGTTAGCGTCAGTTCAACGAACGTACCGAGGATATTTCCACAAAATCTAGAGTGGCATTACCCCTTAATCGTTATACTTTACTTTACTGTACTTTTACTATACTTTTGAAGTGGACATGATTTAGTGCTTATAAATCGAAAACGCCTAAGTTCCGATTCACAAACGACAATTATTAATATTTTCTCAACTTTTTCTTGAACATTTTCCAATGTGAGCCTAGAAATTTTTAAAACCTCAAAAACAATCAACGTCAGAAATTAAATTTTTTATAAAAATGTGCATCTGGATCATTTAAAATAGTCTCCGAGGATTTACTAAAATAAACTAACGTTACCAATATTGTCTTCAACTTTTTCTTGAAAATTAATTTTTGGGGCATATTTCCATTTAATAAATTAAACTTCCAGACAATCAGCTGATCGGGCGGGTCCATCTTGGCCCCGGTAAGAGATGTACTCAGAATACCATTTTCTATAAGACAGTTACTGGAGAGTTATAGAGTTCTATAAGGGTTTCTTATCGAAACCTATACGCTATAGATCTATAATGTTATAGAATCTTAAGAATGAAACCACAGAATCGACCCATAAACCCCGAATATCTTCAACACCCGACCAACAAGGAATATTTTAAATCTCATATCTACAGCTACAGTGTGCAGCAAAACGGTAAATTCTGTTACATTGAGTACATTTCAAAACATGACATTGGTGAAATATGTTGCTCTTCGTCGAAAATTATTAATGGGAAATTGTGTGCGACAGCCGAAGGTATTAAAAAATTGCATTTGGCAGCGTACTTCCCATGATTGACAGTTAAGATTGGTTAGCAACGAAAACTGTGCCAAAAACGCGTGCAAAAATTAATGGCAATGTTTGAAGTGTCACGATGTGGTAGTGTATGCTGATATTCGACTGATTTATGGTACAAACAAGTCGAAAATCAATTAAATTACCAGCCAAGGCGAGTAGCAATGTAATAGAAGCAGTGAAACAGACGCTCATTCAGAGATATTTGGAAAACCAACTGAACTACAATTAAAAAAAGATCTAAAATATTGCTTGAATCTACAAAAATAAACGAATAGTAAAATACAATCAAATACAATCGGAATTGACAGGCTTCAGGCCATTCCTACATTTTAAGATGCATAGCAACCAATAGTAGACATACTTAAATAAAATAGTTCATTAACTTTTATAAAGAATTAAGGTCGAACATATTTGACAACGTTATCATAGAAGCTGAAATGTTAGTGAACGGAATAAAAAAAAATATATGGAAGTGTACTGTAGTGTAGTGATCCTATACAAAAATCAAAAGAGAAACATAAAATAGTATAAACTTAAGGAAAATATTATAAGTGAAAATGAATTACTGGCACCTTCCAAAGATATAGAAACCGTTTTAAAAGTTGGCGATTCCTCCATCTGAACGGTTTAGAATTTGCTGCCGAAATGGTAATCTTGTTCATTTTTATTTGGGTAGACACATAATTTGCCCGCCTATAAAAATAATATCAAAATGTTGCTGAGTCTTTGATGATATTATTATTGAAATTAATTAAAAACTATTAGTGATTAAAAAATTTGCCATGAAATTCTTGCATCGATATCTCCGAAAATATTAATTACTCTTAGCAGAACAAATTATATATCATATTAAAGATAAAATTTTGATGAAGATGTGGGTACATGATTAACTAAGAATTACTTAAAAAAATTGAAAGATTTAGATTTGGGAAAATGTAAAGAACGGATTTATTATGCTAATATCTATTCTGTCAAAAACGACAGGAGTTTGCTGATGACAGATGACTTAACAGCGTAGATATTGAGTTAATATTGCGGTTCTAAAACCCCGTTTTTAAAAATTTCTCGCATATCTACATCTTTCAATGTTTTTAAGTAATTCTTTTCATCTTTACTATGGTGTACATTTTGTTCTCCTAAGCTTAATACTGGGTTTTAAGCGTTGTGTGGGCAGTTTTCTCGAAGCTATGTTTTCAAAAACGGTTAGCAGTAGAACTCGAGTAATTGTTGTCCGATTGACTTGAAATTTTGCCTGTACCTTCCTGGATAGATTGATTATCCATAGATTTATAAACAATTACGATTTTTATAGACAAATAAAGGTCGATGTGTTAGTCAAAAAATCTACAAAAATCTTCACCAAGTTTCAAAATATTCCAAATGATATCCTCAAAATAGAGAGCTGTCATGACTGGACTAGCTCTTTTCAGAGATGATTTATCATCTGTTTCATATCAAGGTTTGGTTAAATGGATGTTATTGTGATGGTAACACTTCGCAGGCCGTTCTATTTGTCACCAGTTTACAAGAATGTTCACCTCGAGTCACAGAATTAAATACCGATCGGCACTGAGTTTGATCCCGATCCAAGAGCGGGGCTCCCGGCCTCAATCTGGCATTTATTAATGGAACAGATCGGACGAGTGGTTAATAGCAATTGAAAAACGATTTTAACGCCTCAGTTCAACCACTCCGAACCGGCTCTCTATATTTAGCCGCCATCCTGTATATTTATACGCAACCGACAGCATGTATGTATTACAGTTGCCCAAAGAAGTCTTCCACCATTACACCAATGGGAAGATGGTTGATTGTTTTTCCTTTTGATGCTAGTAATGCTTGGAAAATACTAGAGACAAGTGATTGAAGTTATTGGAAAGGATCAGATTATTAAACCAGATGATAACTTATCATGAAGATCGAAGAAATGATTCAATGACAGAAGAAAAGACTACAATGGTAAAATAACGGTAACGACAAGCCAAGGAGGTAAAAAACATTCAAATTTTAATAGATTGTGTGAGAAATTTATTGTGGCAGACTGGTAGGATACATATTTACTGACTGTAGCCATGTGGAAGCTCGGTTGGCCAAACAAGCAAGTACCTCCGAAGTCGAAGCCAAACGCACGAACTACTGACCCGTTCAGTTTGCCAGCGGTGAACCGGACCGAACGGTTCAGACATTTGGCATTTGAGTGTCAAATGCTGATGTTTTGACAATATCTCACTATATCTACTGTTAATAGTATCAAAAGATCTCATTTTGTGATACCGTGTACGGTCCTTGCCTGACGGCGTCGGATAGGCAGCGTGTTCAGCGTGTCCAAAACGCATGTGTTCTGTTTGTTTTTGATTTGAGGAAGTATGATCATGTATCGAATGGGCCGGGCGACTTGGGGTGGTTGAACATGGATAACACTAGGGTGTTGCATGCAGCAATATTATATCATAAGTTGGTATCTAAGAGGATCCCATAATACCTCATGCGGAAGATACGCTGTAGAACGGATGTCCATAACCTTAATCTAAGATTCAGGGGTTTGTTTGCTCCACCTGCCCATCGCACTGAGCTGTATAAACGGTCATTCTCTTACCAGGTCAGTCACATATACAATGGTCTCAGGCAAGATATGAAAAAATTATCGTTAAACAAGGGGTTGAGCGGAAAGCCAATATATATGGTCGTATTGTTATGATAAGTAACGCAGGAATGCTTTTCTCTGGACGACAGGATACGATCTTTTTCTTCAGCAGTTGCCCACGGAGGACAGTTGACGGTGGTAGTGAACTGTGTTGAACGCAATGCAAAACGAACGAGAGACAAGCGCGTGGAACGAGGAACTTGCTGCGAACGAGGCAACTTCTTCTCTTTATTCCTCTCATTAGGCGGGCGCGATGAGTCAATAGATAAATTGCGTCCGTCTAATATTAGACGAGGAGACATTTAGTAAAAAAGAACAGCGTATGGAGACGCCGGAATGCCAATTGAAGTGACATTGATCTATTTCGAATACGCTGTGAAATTTCTCTAAGCTGGCTACAGTATGATGATTATGGCAATCTATTAGAAAATTTGCTCGGATTTATGGTTAATATATTAGACCACACGCGAGAAATTTAGACGTATGTCGTCTATAAATTCTTAGGGTTTTGCGATGTGAAATGCTTTCAAAGATTATGGAAAACTTTTGTACATATGTGTATTAGATTTAGCATTGGGAATTTTAAATTGTTCAGTGGGAATCCCATATTTATGCAGTTATAAATTTGTGTAATTTTCATCTCCTAAGATAAGATTTCTATATGTGCAGTTTAAGCAACATATCTTACGTACCTATTTTGATCATGAAAAGTGGATAAGACGAACAAAAACATATACAAAAACATCGTCTTGTTTTTGCATATTTATTTGTTATTTTTTTTTCGGACCTTTTATTTCTACGACAATTGGTTTATACGGTATAAATTATCAATAATTAACAAGAAACATGTCCTCAAATCAATGT
The DNA here is from genome assembly GCA_964023965.1 of Melinopterus prodromus. NCBI lineage: Eukaryota > Metazoa > Arthropoda > Insecta > Coleoptera > Scarabaeidae > Melinopterus > Melinopterus prodromus. The sequence goes on along the minus strand of OZ030398.1, from coordinate 22,087,433 downwards.
TCCTCAAAGTCATCATCATTTATAGTTATAGGTAAGTTAGTTATATGAGTTTTACTCGATATAACGCAATAGCAACCATGAAGCTGATGCATATTTATATAAACAGAAAATGATCTTGTGAATCTTCATCATAATTTTCTACTTCTGATGTACAGAAAACCAAATCCAATGGAGGAAACTACAAAGACAAAAGACAAGAAAGCATAGTCCATGTTCATTGTTTACCACCAACAATAAATGGCACTATGTGTCGTCTGATACATCCATTTTAAGGAGATGGCAACAATCCGTTCTATGAAACTTAATCCCTTTAATCCTTTTCTGAAATTGAACCAGAAACGTATCATAAAATTAACAATAATAATAGCATGTTATCACACTCTTGGAAATTGGTAGTGAATTTAAAAAGAAAATAAAACCTATATTTAAGCTTTCTCCAGAACAGTGAAAATAAGATTTATTATTGTTTAATATATTTGTTTCATTTTCATGAGAATAGCTTATATAAATTGTATATGTGTCAACTGGAAAAGAAAACTTTGAATAGTGGCTGCTGCATGGATGCAATGCCTATCCTACAGGAGTTTACTAAGCAATTGGGCCAATTTGGCTGCAAAACTACAAACGTTCTTAAACACCAAACTGAACGTATAAATGGAAAAAACAACTAGCAATTAGACAAAAGCACATCAATCACACCAATTTTATAGAATAAAATAAATATATGCATTTGAATGAAAAAATACCGTTTGCTCGCATTTATCACAGACAAATGTTCAGTTGTTAATATTTACTTACGAAATTGTTACAGATATTTTGATGGGTGCAAAGTGGGACCTCATCTACTTTTTGTGGCATTTGAAAACAAGTTTTTATATAAAAAAAAAGTTTTTAATAACAGTTGATAATTACAATTAATACTTTAAAATAATGACTAGCCCTTTACAAATTTAATTAAGTTTGAAGACGTTTCAACATCTTCAACTTTGTCTTGTCGATATTTCAATATCGACCAACCAATGAACGAGCAAAGAAATCTATAAAAAACCTTTTTTTTAGAGTAAGAACAAGTCCCTTAAATTAGGGTTTTGTCAATATTTTAAACGGCTGTAACGTTCTAAGGAATTGAAACAACAAATAAGTCCATATTAAACGATGTCATTTTGACACTTTTTAGTAGTTTTTTTTGTTGACATATTGTATAATAACATTTCTCTCCATTGACAAGTAGGTATATAAAACTTCACAATATTTAAATACTCCCATTGAATTCATCAGAAAGCAAATGTTCGTCCTGTAAAATTAACCTACTTTTTTAGTAATTCATCCACTATTATGGCAAACCCCACGATGTGATAGATAAAATGCAATTATCAAAGAAATGCTCAGAGGAAAATCAAAAGTAATGGAAAAATTAGTTCATATGACGTTTCAAGAATCTGGAGAAGTTAGTTAGAAAAATAGTTCGAAGACACTGAATGCGAAAATATCAGTTTTGATACAACCAATAAATGAGCAAATAACTATAGAAATGCTCTGAGAACAATAGAAGCAAGTAAAAAAATCCATTTACTATATTATACTACATTAATATATTTACTATATTTAATTCTGAATCTATAATATGAAAAATATTAAGTAATCCTCTGCTACTAGAGGAGATACGAGATTATTAAAATTATGGAAAGTCAAAGTTTGGCAAAATTTTATGCGACTTGTTTTTGCCGTTGAGTGAATAATAGATATTTCTATAATTGCATTTAATTGCCGTGAATATTTGGCAAACAAACAGATCGTTTAGAATGACTTTTAGTAACATCGCAGAGACCACAGTATAAGAAAATTATGTGTCCAAGTGGTTGCCCAAAACAATAAAGTTATACTTTTACGACTTTCTTGCCCTTAAGTCTCGTCAGCTGATTCCAAACCCAGTCGGTATTTTTAGTAGTCTAGTCGATTTATTACGGATGTGTCCGCCAATTTAGCCAAACGCAAAATCATACATTTGTCAACAAATGCACCTACATCGCACCACACGCACGTAGGTACCTAATTATCTTTGAGCGGTGAATATTTATTTTGCAGCATGGCATAATATACAGAATTGATTTATTAATTCCATATTTGTTGATTTGAATGTAACAAAGCTCCAAATACTTTCTAATATACTTTACACGGTTATGGACAAGATTTTAAAACTCCTTTTTTTAGAATACGTAAAATGTATTCAGACACAAAATCCTGACAATTTTTTAGAAGTATGAAATGTGAGTACGTAATCACAAAGAATACATTTAGAAGTACTTGCTCACAGTGAGCATCTGCTCCACACTTTTATTATTATGACTTGACGTTATCTTATACATCTTACTTATCTACATAACAGAATAATACATTTATTTTTGAAATAGCATTTTCGTTTGGAAAACAAAGATTCCCGAGACTGTTGTATGTACATATTCTATAATTTTAGATTATTTCTATCCCGCCGACAATGTGATATATGGTTGGATATAATTATTTCTGGGCGCTCATTTGCCAAATTTATAGTTGTGACAAGACGGCCAACTGTTCGCCCATGTGATGCATACTGGCCACTTCATCAATTTGGAGGATTTTGCAAACTTGTGCGACTTAACTAAGTCAGACAGTTGTTGTTTATGTACACACACACAACCAAAGGAACACAATGAATAACTAATATAACTCCCTAATCACAATAGATTTAAAATAGGTATACTCTAAAATGTTTCACCGATGTTTTTGACGATTTTTAAAACAGGAAGTTGATGTGTTATAGGCTATTGCAAACAATGATTGAAATGCTTTGTGTTATTATTAAATAAATGCACTTCTAAATTAAACCAAGAATATTACAATAACTTATAAGTATCTATACTTTGCCATTTCTAAAACTGAACATTTCTACAAAAAATTACGAAATCACAGTATCAGTTTTTAATTATCATTGATCGGAAACCAGAACCACGTATTTTCTAGTTTTGAAGGTGTTTTATCAACAAAACACTAACATGTTTAATTCGTTTTTAATTTTTAAAACAAATTATATTCTATGAACCCGAAACAGTTTGACTTAATAGGACTTTCTCCCTTTTTTTAACTTTATTATTATCAAATATCATTGACAACCTTTTGAGCAACTATTTTCGATACATGCTGATCACTGTATTTTGTTTGTTTGTTTATCATTTAGTATTCAAAGACATTTAAAAAAAAGTATCGTTTTCATCATACAAATTTCAATTGTCTTGTATTCAGTTAAACTGATTATTTAATGGCAAGTTTACCTATTTTTCATTACCTACTACTTATCTAACAAATTACTGTAATTTATAAACAGCAACAATGATGAATAGCCTGACAACTACTTACTTAACTCAACATTCATTTACAGACAAGTTGAGTTTACTGAATAGATATTTGAATTAGTGACCATACATTTATACCAGAGAAAAATGTTTATAAATGCTGGTGATGGTGATGAAAAGATAGATAGATATTTCAGGAAGTTTTCATAATAAACTAAATTAGGAAGCGCTTCCTAATTTAGTTTTCCATATTCATGTGAGTGTTCACGTAATAATTATTTCCAAATTATGGCTATTATAGATGATTTTATTTACTTTGTTTATGTTTTCCATTCAAAGTTCTTTTTTTAATAATGTGTAACACTCGATTTTTGACGTTATTGGTAGATAGGTCTAGAAGACACAGTTTCGTGTTTTTCAGTTTCAATTTATCAACATACATTGCTTTTGTGAATTTGAGGAAAGCCTTTGATTCAATGTTCCAGGTCATAGAGCCCTTGAAGCAAAGTAATCCTGCAAAAATATCGAATCCTGCAAAACATCTATGCCTAAATTAATCAACGTAAAACTCACGAGCAAAACTGGGTTGGACTGTTCGTCTATAAGCGAACGCGTGTGGATGAAATATGCTCACGTCTTTAATAGAAAAAGTAAGCAAACAATAATAAATCAATAGCCAATGCATTCTACAGGACCCATAACCGAATGTTTACAGGTTTCAGGTCAGTAACTTTTCAATTGTTTAGAACTTTGAGTTCGGGAAATAGATTTCAGTTTAAACACAATCGAAGCCGGCCGTGCACAGCGGTTTCAATCATTATTCTATTTTCGATTAGCGTACGTGAACTAGAAAAAAAAGTATTGTGCATTGTATGGTGTGCCAGCCAAAATAAAACTAGTACAGCAAGTGAAATTATTTTGCTGAGAAAAGAATTTCTTCTTATCGTTTGTTCGTGTGTCTTCACACAGAGAAATTGTTGTCTAATATCAAGAAAATAACATTCTTAACGTAATTTGATTGTTTTAAGACAACACACATACTTTTCCCAATGTCTTTTCCACCAATAGCTGTTGGACATTTCTACGTCAGTTACATTGACGGTATAATACCGCAATAACTGATGCTGTATAGACAAGTACCTATGCGGTTATATACCCTCTAGGTGGCCTCTCCTACGACGAGAAACTAAAGCGCCATCTATCGGCATCCTTCACATTATTTTCAAAACAACGAATTTCTTAAATCAAAACAATCGTTTTCTTAAAGCAAATATTAAAATTGTTTTATATTAAAGAAATATTCTTATTACTAGTATGTATTTGTCTTAAAACAAACAAAAAATATGTTTAAAATGATATTTTCTTAACATTAGACAATCATTTCTCTGTGTGTGTGTAAATATTAGCCCTATCGGGTCAATGTGTTTAAGTCTAACCTCGAATTTTCGGTAAAAATATTACATTTTAGAGCGTTTCTACTGGTGTAGGACAGCCTGTACATTGTACTTACTGATCTCGACAACGTCATCACGGATGTCCTCCGGATTTTGGTGACGCACCGCACAACATGCGCTGTGCGATTTTTCTAAACGTTCTAAATTTACGGTCGATGTATTTCGGCGTGATTCATATATTTTTGGCAATTGAAGGCGGCTCACGAGGCCTTTCGAATTAATTCAAGTATGTATTTCGATTTTTTCGGTATTTTTGGAAAAGAGGCATTCGGATTTAGAAACGGGAAATGGTTTCCGGCGACCATTTCTAACGGGAGGACGCGTTCGTTTAATTAGTGGTTAAACCGAGATGCCAATTTATTTTTACGCACCGTTTGGTCGCATAGACCACTACCGGCTTTTTAATTGGCCAAATAATCCCACTTTACCTACACCGACGTGCATTTTTTTCCGCCTCCGATGCCCCCCCCCCAAAACTATTTTCGAAGTTTCTAATTAGATCTACGTGTGAACATGAATTTTGAAGCTTCACAACAACTACGTATGTATGTGTAAACGTGTTTAGTTTTGGTTCAGTAATCATTCATTGTGTGTCCCGACTCGTGGCAGTGTTGAGCCACAGCGGACTGTTGAATCTTGCGTAGCCGGGTGTCTCTACTGTGCTCCGTGACTCTACATTCGATACTTCGTCCTGTCTGTCCTACATAGCATGTTCCCCACTCACATGTTATCTTGTATACCCCTTCGTTCTTCAGGAGTGGTGTGATATCCTTTGGGTTAGGCTAAAGATCCTTTACCTTTGCTAGTGGGCTGTACCTTACCGTGATACCCGATTTCTTCAGTATTCTACCGATTCTTTCTGATACTTGGTGTATCCATTCTGACGAAGAGCCCACTCCAAGTGTTTCCGTTCGTCGTCGAAGGTGCTGGAGTCGCACACCTTCTCGGCTCTGTTGAACCGAGTGTTAATACCACTTCTCTTCTGTAGGGGATGGTGGTGTGATTTGGCGTTCAATACTAAATACATTAAATGTACTTTATCTGCCTTTGCCAAGAATTAATATTTTTAAAAATCCGAATAAGATCAGTTGAAAATTGTGCGACATCAGGAATATTTATTATTCTCAACCATCATAATAAATTATAATAAAAGAAAACATCTGGGCAATTTTGAAAAGCGCTCGAGCGCGGACAAAAGAGATTTATAATTTCTGATATAAATAGTATGGCGGGGAACGTGTAAAATAAAATCTTGTATGCCTTCCAAGACCATATGTTGTTGATGGTGCGTTGTCAAAGTTTTGTTTTGAAGAATTAATCATAGGATATCGCGCAGATCTCTGGCAATACTATGGGCATCATCATTAACCGAACGTGTGGCGTATTTTTAACAATTTTTGGATGACGAACATGACAGGTTCATGACAGAGTTCAACCCACCAGTTGAGATATTTACGTAAAAGCAATACGACGACACGCTGCAACACTGAATTTGGTTGACGAAATTTACTAATTATTTTGTGAATGCGTAGCACGTGTGAATGTTGAGACTGCACTAAATTGTTTTATCGGTTTGTTATTGTTTTCTGAGTGTGTGTTGTATGAGGGCTAAAGACATCTTGTTGAAAACACTCAGTTATGCGATGACGGTTTGCAAACTCAGAGGAATTGTTGGTCGGGAATGTGCACAAAATAAGTCTACTCTATGGAAATTTACCGAAATTTGGTAATTAGTCCTTCTCTAAATCTTTTTCATGAACATTTCCCAAAATAAAAACAAAATTAAATTAACAAATGACGTGAGACGGTGCTATAGTACTATGATAATAAAAAATTTTATGTAAACTTAATAATTTATTATAAGTTTTCTTTTATCTATTCTGGAAAGTTTCATCAAAATTCTTAGGATATTTCCTGAGTTGTGAATCTATGACTATGTTTAGTGTAATTTTAACAGTTATTGTTTAATTTAAAAATTCGTACCGACTTTACAAGTGACTGATGTGAGTTACTACGTTCTTTATATTGATTATAAGTTTCCTTTTATCAATTCTGGAAAGTTTTATCAAATTTCTTAAGATATTTCCAGAGTTGTGAATCTATGACTATGGTTAGCGCAATTTTTACAGTTGTTATTTAATTTAAAAAATCGTACCGACTTCACAAGGGACTGATGTGAGTTACTACGTTCTTTATATTGATTGTTAGTTTCCTTTTATCAATTCTGGAAAGATTTATCAAAATTGTTAGGATATTTCCTGAGTTGTGTATCTATGACTATGTTTAGAGCAATTTTTTCAGTTATTGTTTAATTTAAAAATTCGTACCGACTTCACAGGCGACTGATGTGAGTTACTACGTTCCTTATATTGATTATTAGTTTCCTTTTATCATTTCTGGACTGATTTATCAAAATTCTTAGGATATTTCCAGAGTTGTAAATCTATGACTATGTTTAGTGCAATTTTTACAGTTATTGTTTAATTTAAAGAATCGTACCGACTTCACAAGTGACTGATGTGAGTTACTACTTCTTTATATTGAGTATTAGTTTCCTTTTATCAATTCTGGAAAGTTATATCAAAATTCTTAGGATATTTCCTGAGTTGTGAATCTATGACTATGTTTAGCGCAATTTTTACAGTTATTGTTTAATTTAAAAATTCGTACCGACTTCACAGGCGACTAATGTGAGTTACTACGTTCTGTATATTGATTATTAGTTTCCTTTTATCAATTCTGGAAAGTTTCATCACATCACCGTACATAACCAATGTAATTACGTAATTTAATATTTTACCAATTAACCAATTACGTTGTTACAGAAACTATGCCAAATTTAGTTCTCCAAGTTCCGGCCAAGTAAAACAGGAACACGTTGACAGATTCTCACTGATCCAAAAAAACAACAAACTAATTCAACCCTACGTTTATTGTTTACGTTAACGACCTGCCAAAAATCGATAGGTAGGAACGCAACAAAAAAAGGCCCGAAATATATCTCACTAGCGGCAGAAAGAATCGTGGGCACATTTTTAAACAAGCAACTTTGTAACTGTATTTCTGTTTCTATGAATAATACTCGCAATATAACATAAACTCGTCGCCGAAATGTATCACCTCGGCCTCCAAAATACAAATTCGCTAAAATTCTCGCAGATTTACGACCTGTAAATAATACCTTGTCGTTTAATACGACCATTAAAATGATGTATAAATTTAGTTACTTTGTTGTGAATGTGTAAACACAAATCGATTACTTAAATGCCCCACGTTTTGATATAGAATTTTTTTTAGAAGTGTTAAAATGCGCTGCTTTTGCCAAATTTAAGAATTCCTCAAAATCGAAACCGTGACACAGTTTGATGCCAACTTAAAACGTTAAATATGTATAGAGACATTAGTGGATTTTAAGAACAGCTGCTTTTGTTTACTAAAAAAGGGGAATTTCACTCAAAAAGCTCTTACGATTCTCTATTTACAGGGAAATCCCTGTAAATTGAGAAAAATATATACAAGGAAATCCTTTAAAAAAATATCGAAATGAACAAATTTAATTTTTGTTTGGATAGAATATATTTATGAAATATGGTCATACATATTCGGTCATCCAACATTTTGAAAGGGCGGCCGTTGAAAAAGAGAGTTTTTGGCAACATAAGAAGCACCCTATTCTATGTATCTCTATAATCGCAAACATTACGAACTACAAATTGATATTATGGAAAATTCGCCTTTTTTTGCTTTTGACGTATTTCTTTGCATACTGGTACATTAAGATTTGTCTTCTTCAAAACTAACACGTGTTTTACCATTTATCATAAATCAACAAACCGAAACTCCAGAAAAGTTCGCTTTATATTATACATCTTCTCTCAATAACTTTATAATTTACACAGTAGACCTTTATAGCATTTATAGAAATTAAACAACGAAACAAACAGTGCTGAATGACGTGTTTCAGACAATGTAATAAATCATATCATAAAACTACTGCATAAAATAGAAAATCTCACATTCCATACGTTATTGTCTTACAGCTTAGCGACAAAAAAATAGCAATTATGAGACTGGAAATAGTGTCACGCAATGCAGTAATTACAAAACGGTAAAAGTTGCAAATCATATTGCCCACAATTAAGTATACAAACAAAGAAACAAGTACAAGATTTTTTTAATTAGTAACTGTAAATTACAATAGCACGTTCTAATTTACCTACGCATTTTGTATAATAGGTAGAAAACATTATACAAATTGAAGACTAAATATTGTAATATTATTTCCAAACTTGCATTGATAGCAAGTATACTACAATATTGTGATGCTAATGATTTGAATGTATATTTCTAGCACATTAAAGCTAATATTTTACGCTTCCTTGTGCCAAAGAAAACCACACATTGAAATCCTTTGAAAACAGACTAGTACTCGGTGCTAATGACAATTTAATAACTTCCCAGACTGTCATACGTAGGTATACATTGTAAGTTTATAGCGCTTTCAAAGATTGCATGCAATACTCCAGTCAACGATGCTTCTATTTTCAACAAATAAAGCAAATAATTCCCGTTGTTTTAAAACTTGTGAAGAATTATGTTTGGCCTTCAAAATTAAAAAATCACATCATTTTAGTCTTGGAAATTTCGAATGTGTTTTATATTCTAAAACTGGCTTAAGAACTACAGTTGTTTTGGGCATGACGAGTGTAGCGAGGAGTGCCCAAATGGAACGAGGGCGCCAATACGTTTTATAAAACGAGTGTTATATACTATTTTTTCTACTTTGCAATATTAATTTTACTTAAATTTCGAAAATTGCGCTTGTTATCTTACAATCTACAGTAGTTTTATATTCAACAGTTGGTAGTTGTGGTAAAATTCACAAATACGATTGACGCGAGCCAATAGCGATTGAGATGTCAATAGTTTAGCTGCAACAGTAAATTCTATTTGATCGAGATCGGTCGCATCTGCATTGATATAATACTATATAGTGAGCCAGGATTTTCGAAATATTTTCAGTCTAATGACAGTACCAGTAGTGTCAAATGCTGATGTTTTGACAACATCTCACTATATCTACTGTCAATAGTAAAAATATCTCATATTGTGATACCGTGTACGGTCCTTGCCTGACGGCGTCGGATAGGCAGCGTGTTCAGCGTGTCCAAAATGCATGTGTTCTGTTTGTTTTTGGTTTGAGGAAGTATGATCATGTATCGAATGGACTGGGCGACTTGGGGTGGTTGAACATGGATAACACTAGGGTGTTGATACACGCTGTAGAACGGATGTCCATAACCTTAATTTAAGATTCAGGGGTTTGTTTGCTCCACCTGCCTATCGCGCTGAGCTGTATAAACGGTCATTCTCTTACCAGGTCAGGCACATATACAATGGTCTCAGGGAAGATATGAAAACATTATCGTTAAACAGTTTTGGGGGAAAGGTGAAGTGTTGTCTGTTTGCTCAACAGGGGGGACTTTAGGCATTGAGCGCACATCGGAGGCTGTTTTAATTTTTATTTTTTATGTTTTGTTGAGTTGGATTTGCTGCAATTACGTGTAATTAGGCTCTAGTGTATTTTTTTGTTTGTTTTTGTTTTGATATGTTCTCGGAATTATTGTTATATTATTGGTACAATTATATCTTAGTTCTAGTTTGCGTAAGGGGTGAGTGGAAGAGCAAGGCAATTAATATTGTTTTATGTTAATAAAGGAATTATTTATTTATTTAATTATTTATTTAACTGTCAAATCGTGGCTAACTAGTTTTATTTTAATGCAGACACGACTGATCTCAATCATATAGATTCTCATGCAGCTAAACTATTAATTTTATATATTGTATGATAAAGTGATGTGCATCAGATTTTTTTAAGTTAATAAATAACAAGTAAAGCCATTGTGATGTTCCCATTTCCCAAGATGGCGGTTTTCTGACCTTGGATTTCAGATGCTCGCCCCATTTAGACAATAACAAACAGCGAATACTATTCGTACTGTAAATACCACGTCAAAATAATATTATGCCCCCAAAATGGCTTCGATAATTTAAAAATACGCGCGAAACAAAGAAATATATTTTAGATTTAAGGTTGGATGTGTTCGTTTGAGGCATTTTATGCGGCGTAACAAAATAATTCACATCGTTTATTCGTTCCAAGCATCAACAGTTGGCAAGTATCCGTAACACAGAAATAAAAAGGGACGCTTATACACTTTCAAAAATACCGATAATATACGGTCGCTTTCGAAATTTGCCGCGGCGACATCTACAGGGAACAAGTCGAACAAGCATATATAACAAGCATATATATCCACAATATCGAGCAATCACGTGTCATCAATGTGAATCACCAGGATGATATTTTCTGTCACATTTGACATTTAAATTTGTTGGTTAGTGTCGAGTGTTTTTTTTTTCGCGTGTGCGAAGTGTTTCGCTTCTCAAGGTTCTTGCTTTTATTTTTGATTTTGGTTACGTAACAATTCGTTTTTTTTAAATTTAATTTAAAGATGTCTACCATAGACTTCTGTTCTTGAAGTCAAGACAAATCAAAGAAAGGTATTATAAAATTAAGATGTGGAAATATTGTGTTTTATACTAATGAGTTATTCATGGTATTCATTAATACAAACTATTTAAATGTGACCTGGAATGGAGAAACCACCCTAGTGACCAAAAATTTCGAACTTGAGATTTTAACGGATTAAGATAGCTCTATCTATTGGCTACCTGATTCCGGGAAAATCTCAAAATGAATTTTTTTTTGTCACAAGGGCTGTTTCTTCGTTCCATGTCAGAAATTTTACCAGACACGTGTGGAAAAGTTGTTGTTAATTTTCCTTTCAGATTACAAGAATGTATAGATAGTAAACAATTGGATACTATAAACATTTAAGAAACAACGTGTACTGTATACATATATGCTACACACTAATGAAGTAAACTTGTTTACACAATCTACACGCACATCTTACAGCTAACGTTAAACTTTGTACTTTAACCTGAAATGCTGAAAGTTTGTTCACAAATGAAACTTTTACAGCGATTCTTTAAGATGCTTGCGGGTACTTAGATAAAAGAAACAACAAAAACGCTAGAGAATCGAAAAAAAAATACAATCAGATAACTAAAACAAAAAGTTTTCGAGCTTCAGAATTCAGAAGATTGTTTGTAATTCCTATATACTAGGTGGAAAAAAACTTCCAATTCTGAAAAAGAGTGCTATACAAGCTATTGCAAAAAAGGGTTTAGAAATATTAGCGGACATTAAATACAAAATTATAATCCCCTCCGTCGGTGAAAGAACACCCGGTATATGGAACGTCAAAGGTGACTATAATTTCATATTTAATGCCTTCTAATATTACAAATGCTCTTTCAATTTTCAATTTTTCCATAGCTTTGAAGATGAAGGTAGTTTACTCTTATGTCATTTTCATATTTTTGATTGTGAATGCGATTAAAGTTTCAAATTTAAAGACCTCTATTCTATAGTTGTCGTTCTAATGGCAAATTATCATCTTTTCATAAAATTCTGTTAACGAATCGGACAAAAAATAATAATATGTACATTTGCGGACAACAAATCCAAAATAAATATTGTAACAAATGCACCTAGGGTTGCCAACATGGTCATTTTGACCCGGTGACTTCGGGTTTAGCGACCATTCTCCGGGCTACGGGTTTTCAGTTAAATTCTCCGGGTTAACTAATAAAGTTAATAAATCGATCTTTTGGTAAACTGTAGCGACCCCTAAATATTTTTTAAACATTATGATAATACAGTAATTCTCCGTTATTTTTCTCAAAATAACAAGCACTCTATTACCCAATCTTCACAACAATTTAATTTTACTTTTTGAAAGCATGTGAGAACCTTTGAGTTAGTTGGTCCTTATATTTACAAAGACTGGGAGATATAGTTATCATGTTTGTCTTGAGACACATTTATTATTATGGGGGTTTATACAAAACGCCAAATATTGTCGGAATAAAATAAAAATTTAAATTAGTTAGGGAATGTGTAGATAATTACTTCAAGCAAAAACACATGATTCCTTAGGTTTAGGTGGTAATATTGGCATTTTGTCTCATGTTGGTTGTATCGTATAAAAGTCGACAATAAGAGACAGAAACGAAAAGAGGGAAAACTAGTAGTTTAATTGAAATAAATTAATTTACTTAGTAATTAGCATGTAGATCCCATCGTTTTCTACACTACCTATATCTGAATTTCACACCAAAGCGTTACTAAAAGGTATGTGTCGAAGCATCAATTTTTGTGGCGGTTGTTTTTAAAAAACTATGTTCCATAATATAATTATATTTGTCTCTTCTCATAGATCATTAGTGCCAACTTAAAGAAAAACTTCCTGCCATCAGGTGTTAACCATTACCAAATAAGTAAGTCTCAGATGATTCAAGCAACAATATTCCTTTTAGAAAACAACTATCTAGCATTCAATCCAAATCAGTCCCTTTATCAAAACAACACATCACAACTGCAGAAAAATATGCAAAAATAAGCATAGCAGTACCCTCTTGATTTCTTTGTCCTCCCATTCTTGAAAGAACTCCATGGTCCATTATCCACTTATTACTCCAATCACAAAAAACTAAAAACTCCAAAACTATCACTGATCACCCGGCAAAGAAAACTGCACAACCAACAAATCACTGCGTCAAGTATCCCAGAATCGTCTTCGAAGATTTGCAGCTAGCACATTTCTTCTTGTAATCTCTCTAGACGCTTGCGTCTAGAGCCGTCCCGACGACTGATTTAGTCAGACTAACCAACCGGTTTCCAAGATTACGGAGAACGCGACGCGTCCATATTACACATCGTCAAAGATTTTTGAGTGTCGCCTGAAATGTTGTGGATGTAAAACTGTCGTATTTTGGTGGAATGGAAGTGCGCTTTTGGTGGAATTGACGATTTCTTTTTTCGCTGTGATGTCTTAGAGAGGGGTGGCGTGTGCATTCTGGCTAAAATTAGATACGTCTGACCCTATTAATAGCCACTTTGAAAGTCGTTTGGTCCGAGTTAGTTTGTGGGAAAAGTAAAGAGCTTTCTTCGTACGTTTGGACGTTATATACGCTATGTAGGGACGTTTTGGTTTGGGGAAACATGTTTGCTTTCAACGGTACGAAATGTTTAAGAGCTTACTTAGATTATTCTACACGATGTCCCTGTGAACCTTTTTAATGGTGTTTATTCCCATGCTTTTAAGGGCTTTCTTGGTAATAGATTAAAGACTTTTGTCATAAACTGTATAATATACTGCTGAGCGAGACTATTGTGCATTTAGGACAACTGGCTTGCCATCTACACATTTCATTTAACTTGCCGTGTGGTCCTTTTTCTCCTAATATGGAGTCATGGAGGGGGAAGTTTTAATAAATAGGTGAGGCGTAGATGCGTTGGCATACAGAAGAGATACAGAGGGGTTTAAACACCTTTTGGTGTTTGTAGATTTCAATGGTTCTTTATTGATTTCATTAATTACTAATAGGAAACATCTTTGTATTTCGAGGTTATTTTGTCTACCAACGCGTAATAGTACTAGTTAATCGCAGATTCTTGAACCTAGGTTAGCCGGGTGTCTCTATTAGGTTCTCTCGCTCGGCTTAAGCGTTCCATACTGTGCACAAAATTGAGCAAATGTATTGATAAAATACATGACCGAACAAGTGATAAACAGCATAAGCATCAGATTCTCAAATTCTGAATGTATTGGCCTGAGACCACGAAAAAAACGAAGAGAGGAAGACGTTTTGTTTTCTGAATAAACACAGTGTCAGTTAGTCTCGTCACGGCTGGCTGGTACAGAATTAACAACAGTAACACGATGCACGTCTATTACATCATGAAAACTGTCCACCAGCATCAGTCGACATCCGCTAAAAATTGTTCGAAGTTTCGAAAATAGCCACGGCCAGCAAAAACAAATCGATTTCGTTTCTTCTCTCTTTCGATTTCTTTACTTCATGTTGGGTTTATCGTAAATATTCTACCGGGAAAAAAATGTTAAGCCGAGAAGAGGAAGTAGAAGATTAAAAAGGGAATTTTGATCGAGGGCGAAATCACTCGAAAAATTCGAAAATCTCAAAATGCGAATTTTGCGTAACTGGCAAACATTTGGCACGCGACACGCATAGCCCGTCATTTGCAAAATGGTCGGCGAGTTAAAAATATATGCAGCCGATTGGTGAGTATTCTAAAGCAACAGGCGGTGTATTTTTTCTATTAAAATGAGAATAAAAGAATCACTTTATCGTATAAATTTATGTACATTAGCGTATATAACGATATATTTTTTGACAACTTTTGGTTCAATTTTGATGTTTCTATCTCCATTAACTAAGCAAGCATAGATTAATTCAAAAACTTTATTGTTTCTTCAATTTAGAAGATTATTATCAATATACATCGATCGACTCATCTAAAAGAACCAGTCTTGCAACTCTTTGATTGTAAATAACTTTGATATATTTTTTGACAACTTTTGGTTCATCTTTGATGTTTCTATCTCCATTAACTAAGCAAGCATAGATTAATTCAAAAACTTTATTGTTTCTTCAATTTAGAAGATTATTATCAATATACATCGATCGACTCATCTAAAAGAACCAGTCTTGCAACTCTTTGATTGTAAATAACTTTGATATATTTTTTGACAACTTTTGGTTCATCTTTGATGTTTCTACCTCCATTAACTAAGCAAGCATAGATTAATTCCAAAACTTTATTGTTTCTTCAATTTAGAAGATTATTATCAATATACATCGATCGACTCATCTAAAAGAACCAGTCTTGCAACTCTTTGATTGTAAATAACTTTTGTCGTATATGTATCTTTAGTAGATTTTCATATTTTTTGGGACATTGTAAAGAAATTTATAAAGATTATCACTTACTGATCTACAATGAATCATTTGAGCAGCTATTTTTTAAGTATGAACTTCAATCTATAGCAGCACCATATCTGACTAAATTAAGTATCAAGGATAAAATGTTCGTTTATACCAACATGTTGCTATAATAGGAGGAACAGATTTTGCAAGAAATAAATATAATTCAATATGGAGGCAAACATCATTTTCAGCTTGTTTGAATCTTTTTATTACCTCAACCAAAAATACAGGCTTCATTTAAAACAGAAACAAAAACATAAACGTTAAAATTAGTGACGGATTTCTCTACCTGTATTCAGTGATGTACTACAAAATATAAAATTTGTAGATAGATATAAAATACAGCGAAAAAAGTATTGAAAATAAGTAGAAAATGAAGATATAAATTAATTCCGATATATTTAACTGTAAAATGAAACCCGAATTGTACCAAAAATGATTTGTTATTAATCGTTGTTATTAATCTTTCGATGGTTCACTCCAATCGAACGAACGATATCATTTCTTGTTCCCATTTTCAAGTTTCTTCCAGTTTAAGAAATTTACCTTAAACTAACGAAATATTTAGGTACGATGTTTTTCCATCATGGAGTGCATGTACGCCATAGATTGCGTCTCGGTTAAAACATCTCGAGTTTGTATTGAGCTGTGACAGCGGTAATATGGTCGTTTTTGACATTTTTCATGGCACAATTATCGCTTTTTTTGCTTTTTTAGTGGAAAAGTTGTGTCAAAAAGTGATATACTGCAATTGAAGTGAATAATATGTAATAACCATGATGGTAACTTACGGTGGATGTGTAAGAAGCAGCCTAATTTTAACAATTAACTAACAGTAAACTCTTATTTTTTTAGTAATTTTGTTGCCTGATGAAGACTTTGTATAAAGTCGAAACGTTGCGTTGCACAGTTGATAAGGTTGTGATTTATTGACCTGGTTGTTGTCCCAATATCATTGTTGTGTGCCAACGTAGTACAACCACGAGTACTCCTTACCAGATATATAAAAAAACAACCGTTTCCTTAAACAATAACATATCCACCATCAAGAAGTCTAAGTATTTCTACCAATCCAACATAGACTCTATTACAGAATCTGATTAAGCTGTTTGAAATATGATTCAATACAATATATAAGTCTGTTTTTTATCATTGTAACACACTGTAATAATAATAATAATAATAAACGATAAATATTAAAATGACTTCGTACAATTATTAAGCGCATCAACGCAGTAAATAAGTAACATATGGTCTCAATAACAAATTAGCAATTCATAAGCCACCTGTTTACATCAAAGAACCGCTAATATTATTGTATGAAACGCCTTGCAATACGCAATACGCGTTCAAGATAATAAAAACCGCGTAGCGTCGTAAGCGCCATCTGTCGACTGAGTACTGAAGTGCAGGGCAGCGTTAAGGTGAGTCACAAGGATAAAGTTATTCTCGGCTAGTTCGCCGTATTTTTCGGTTTAGAATATTCAAAACATTGACCGACCAACATTGTCTGAACCTTGAGATACGCACTGTTGGCCGAATATTTATTTATAGTCGTTTTATTGTTTTTATAAAAACGGTCGGTCAGTCGTACTTTACCGGATTCCGCGCATTTTCAAATTAAACTCCCGCGGTATAGGCAACTCATTTGACAGCGATGGTAGTTCGTATGCATACATCAGCGATATAAATGCAATATGTCGCTGGTTGAGAACGAGGGCATGTTAGCATACTTGGGAAGATTTTACACTACTTTTGATGATTTTTTTAAATAAAATTCATTGATAGTTTCAAGAATTATTTTCAATTTATCTCGGTTTTAAGGTGGGATTCGAAATGATAGGCAACCAAATATACCTCATACATTTTGAGGTCAGTATTTCGTATTATTTCACCGAAATGATTAGGTATTTTCATTCAAATTATACGTTGAACAGAACTTGAAACCTCTGCCGATAATACAAAACATATCCGGCTCAATTCTGTCGGGTCTAGGTGACGGATTTTACGATTGTTGATGGCTATGTCGTAGCATTCTTACGTTCAACAAAAAAAACGCCGATATTCACAGAATTCGTCGCCTATACATGACATAATTGAGCCGGATATTTTTTGTATTATCGGCAAAGGTTTCAAGTTCTGTTCGACGTATAATTTGAATGGAAATACCTAATCATTTCGCTGAACAACTCAGAATAATATTATGGAGTATATTTGGTTGCCTACTCATTTCGAAGCCCATCTTAAGGAACGAACAAAAGGTCTTTAAACAAAAACGAAACCAACTTAATTTAGATAAATGGATAATATTGTGAACTTCACCGAATATAAACTTTGCCAAAATTTCGTGTCGGCTATAATTTTATGAGCAAGGGGCATTAATTTAAATTAGCTGGTACATAAAATTGTTTGTGTTCCGTACATGGCTGACAGTCAAAATTCAATAGGTATGTAATCTTGCACATAGACAACATGGAGAATAAATGTACAGTCCGCTCGTTAAGTATGGAAACAACACAAAACTCTATGGAGCGTTTTTAATACATATTCAGTTAGCATATTTTTGTATAAGTAGATAATTTTATTTTCACGGGGATAAGGGTGTTATTTTCTAATATATTAATGAAAGTGTTGTAAATGGTGGTATAATAGTTGACCCACTAAAATAGTTTCTAACGTTCAATTGTTAAACAATTGCTACGTTCAAACTCCGTAAACTTTACATTTTTGCAGATATTATCTTACAACTTTGTTAGGCAATTACTAAAATAAGCAGGTAGATGATGCCGTTGAACAAAATTAATATGTTATACAGGCTGATCCTACCGGGTATGCATTTCTTAACATTGTCAAGTGTATGTTTCTTGAGTTTCTTTTTAAATAGAACACTGTAATAACCCTTTCCTTCTCTTAAATTTTAGTATAGTAGTTCGATGTAGCGTGTTCAAGGTGTCATAGAAGACTTTTTGGTTAACTTTATGAAAACAAGGATTTCCAAAACGTAATCAAAATGATTTGGTATAGTAGGCCGTACCGGGTCGAATATAAACCTATTTATAGGGCATATATTTACAAATTTCGAGCCTTTACAACGTCAATATAATTTCGTGTATATTTTTGGATCAGTACGGTGATTATGCCGCTAATTTATGGTCGTAATCGCTGATTTCCAGACGGTTAAAAATAATTTTCAATTTACTCTTTGCGGTTGCCCAACCGACCGTCCGAGCAACAAGTCGATGCTTTCTAACCCAATTAAAAATTATTAGTTTCCGGGCAATTTCCCAGCGAAAAGTGTGCCAGAAAAATACGAGACCGCCAGTTCACAATCTAATTAACAGGCGGCCCATACAATAATCTACTGTCACGTTTTATTTTTGATATTTTGAAAAAAGAACTAGCATTAATTATATTGATCATGAAAAAAAAAGTCGATCTGAATTTAGAAAGAAAAACAACTTTTCATTGTTTTTATTGGCTCGTGACGTACCTAAAATATTGTGTTGTGATTGGTGGGTCGAGTGCATACAGTTTGAGAGACTCAAGGCGCGTCCATACTGACAAACGTCCAACGTTTGGATTTGGAAACGATTTGTTTCCAAGTCCAAACAAAGTGGATACGTATTTTTTTTCTTCGAAATTTTGATTTTTAATTGTGCCTATCGATGCATCAAATATACAAAAGAAAATGCATGGGAAAAATACATTTTTTGGTATTTTTCGAATAATTGTTAAACAAATTCTATTTGTTTAAACAATTTTTTGCAATTCTCCTAACATTATTTTTTTAGATCGGTCTTGTCAACTGTTATTGTTAAGTGACATCATTTATTCAAATGCATAATGGTGATATACCGGCGGTATGTAAATTTTAAAATAAATTAAAAATTACAGCCACAACCTGGATTTGAACCAGGGACCTGGGACCTGGTTAAAATCATTATTAAGTAAAATATTATTCGTTTTCAATATCATTTATTCGAAAAAAAATGAATTGATTTGAAATCCCTTTTTTGGGGAAATTGCGGAGTACATTTCTTTTAAATATATTAAATTTCCTAAGTCAACTAATTTAATTTTTCATATTTCTTTCTGCATTTTTATTCTTATTTCCTACCACTGTGTGTCTGTCGCAAGATAATTTTGATTTGTTTAAGTTAATTCTCAAAAAAGCTTAATTTTCTACCATAATTAGAAAAAAGTTGAATCTGAATAATATTTTATTGTTTAAACAATACGAGGATTTGTTTTAATGAATAATGTCACTCTAAGATGCTAAACTGCCATTTTGAACTCAGAAAACAGAATTCAGACGGATTTTCGAGAAAAACGAATTATTTAAACAAATAAAATTTGTTCAAACAAATAAAAATGAACTGACATATGTTTATAAACATCCCACTAGACTTATAATAATGATTTCTATGAGAAAAAAAGAATGAAATAATTAGAAGGGTAAATTTTCTGAAGAATCTGCATTTTCTCATTTAAGGGTAGTTTTCAGGACACTGTGGGGGTGGGTTGGGGGCATCAAATGCATATGTATGATAGGTCAAATTCTTCCTTGGAAAGTCCTCTACAAGTCCTATAACTTTAGTCTTAAGTTTTCCCAAACCTCGAATAATTATTCGAAAGAATGCCAAAAATACGTGTCCACTTTTTTGGATTTGGACACGATTCGGGGGGATCGTTGCTTTCTAAATAATAATAGCCAATTTGAACCACCCTAGTGTACACAAATACACACTGTACGTTTTACACACAGTATATTTTAGATTATCAGACAACCTTTTGTTGTAATTGTAACTACCATCATTTCCTGGTCGTGACTTATTTTGTTATTTTTGACAGACATTTATTAGAGATTCTCATGGTGGTGCAGTAACAGTTAAAAGTGAAGTTAGCAGGTCGCAGACGTAAGTGACATACTCTAATGTTAATCCATTATTATAGAATCATTAAACCCGATAGTTGGACAGTTAAAACTGTCACTGGCTCTTCGTTTTATGGACCGTAATCGCCAGACAAGACGCGCAGAGTTGCGCGTACCGTTCGTTCGTTCATTTTCTTCTTATTCGCAATTAAACGCCGCGCATATACTGAAAACTGCGGTGGTCCGCATACTAATTCTGTACAGCGCGCGTCAATTAGTGGATTATTTAGTTCGGATTTAAGGGACTTTGATTCGGAATTTCGCTAACAGGTGCGGCGACTATTATTTAAGCTTTAAATAATACCTATTATTTCTTAAATATATATGGATGATCTTTTTTAAGTGAGTTTTTAAGTCAAATTTAATTACTATTTTTTTAAACACGTTGCAACTTTAAAACTACAACGGGTATGGCTTCTAAATTGAAAGTATGTATTTGTTTTTTTAGTTTATCATACGCAGTATGATGAAGTATGTATTGTAATCGTGCCGAAAAAAAATAATTGATATTTTAGCGGAAATAGGTCTTTTTGGGCCCCCTGAGAACATTTTTGACCAAGGTACAAAAAAAATGTCTATGTGTGTGTGTATATACATGTATGTGGGTATGTGTGTACTCGATTTTTGTGGAGACGATTCCGGAGAAACTACTGAAAGTATCGGGACGAAACTTCATATCAAGTTTCATGACTAAACTTAAAGCTGAAAAGCTGGAAAGGAACTGGACGTTTCCTCCTGCGACATTTTTTTTGGTAAAATTAATAGTTTAGCTGCAATAGCAAATTCTATTTGATCGAGATCGGTCGCATCTGTATTGATATAATACTATATAGTGAGCCAGGATTTTCCAAATTTTTTCAGTCTAATGACAGTACCGGTAGTGCCAAATGCTGATGTTTTGACAATATCTCACTATATCTACTGTCAATAGTAAAAACATCTCATATTGTGATACCGTGTACGGTCCTTGCCTGACGGCGTCGGATAGGCAGCGTGTTCAGCGTGTCCAAAATACATGTGTTCTGTTTGTTTTTGGTTTGAGGAAGTATGATCATGTATCGAATGGGCTCGGCTATTTGGGGTGGTTGAACATGGATAACACTAGGGTGTTGCATGCAACAATATTATATCATAAGTTGCTATACAAGAGGATCACACAATACCTCATGCGGAAGATACGCTGTAGAACGGATGTCAAAACCTTAATTTAAGATTCAGTGGTTTGTTTGCTCCACCTGCCCATCGCGCTGAGCTGTATAAACGGTCATTCTCTTACCAAGTCAGTCAAATATACAATGGTCTCAGGGAAGGTATGAAAAAATTATCGTTAAACAGTTTTGGGGGAAAGGTGAAGTGTTGTCTGTTTGCTCAACAGGAGGGACTTTAGGCATTGAGCGCACATCGGAGGCTGTTTTATTTTTTATGGGCATGTACGATGTTTTGTTGAGTTGGATTAGCGGCAATTACGTATAATTAGACTCTAGAGTAAATTTTGTTAGCTTTTGTCTTCATAAGTTCTCGGAATTATTGTTATATTATTGGTACAATTATGTCTTAGTGCTAGTTTGCGTAAGGGGTAGAGTGGAAGAGCAAGGCAATTTGGAAACAAGTGTGCTGAACTCCGCCCTTAATATAAATATTAGTTTGTTGCATTTAATATTATTATATGTTAATAAACGAATTATTTATTTATTTAATTATTATTTATTTATCTGTCAAATCCTGGCTAATTTTAGTTTAATGCAGACACGACTGATATCAATCAAATAGATTCTCATGCAGCTAAACTATTAATTTTAGATATTGTATGATAAAGTCGTGTGCCTGGCCACATCAGATTTTTTAAATGTTCTTGGACAAAAAAAATATTAATTAATTCAAGGAAATTAATTAATAGTTGCGTGAGATGTTTACCTAACAATACATTACTTGATTTCTTTGACGGAAGTAAACGTATTTTTAAACCAAAGCAGAAATATTAGTAAAAAGAAAGAAATCTTTTCTTGCATAAAAATATATATTTTTTTGAGGAAAAGTAATTTTTGTTTGTATCGAAATATTTATTTTACTTGATTAGGTAATAAATATTCCAAATAATTAAGCAAATAAGCTAGACCATTCACTGAAGCAAATATTTTGTGTGCCAAAGAAATTTGTTTTGATCCAAAAGAATAAATTCAAAAATATCAAAAAACTGTGTAGTATTGTAGACAAATCTACTGAATTGGAGATAATTGCATTGTTATGTGGATTATTTTATTTATATTTATTTTGTTGCATGGAAAGATACATTTTCTATTGATTATTATGAATCTACCTACATAAAAATAAAGAGTTTAGTCTAATAGGTTTTATTATTATATATTAATTATTAGGTTATTTACTCTATTAGGTACTACAATATAGTTAATAGTATATACTAGTAATTTTTGTACGTAAAAATATCTGCATTCCAAAAACATAACCATGTACAGGGTGTTAAAAATTAATATTTAATTATTATTAGATTAAAACAAAAGAAATATTTAGTTTAATCGGCCCCATTTCACTTGTTTTAATGTATTATTTAAAAATTACCTAGTCAAAAAGAAAAATGAAAAAAAAACAATTACATATATGATCCTTGTATAACCAAATAATTCATCTTCAATTTTCGCTATTATTATCCTAATGGTATTCCACCTGTTCGGAAATTTTGGGGCAAAGCAAAACACGGGAATCAAGAAGTCATATGTCAAATGTCTGAGAGGATACACGCCGACTATGACGTATCGTTCTCGTCTTACAAGCAAGCGCCCAGAGTACTAGATTTATCGCCGGATTATAAGATCAAGAGCATGGCAAAACCTCCAGATAATTCAACCAAGCCAGCACCAAAAAAACCGGAAGTATCTCAGCTAAGAATAAACCCCTTGTCTGTTACAATACAACAATAAAATTAAAAAAAAAAATAGGATCAATATTTCCATCATTTCACACAAGTGTATGACACATGAACCTATGATGTAATTCTGGGTGAAATGTTCCAAAAGCTAGATGCAAACTAGATATTAGCATAGTATGTTTTAGACTCCATATGACTGTAATAAGCAATAATAATTTATATTTTTAATACAAAATGGATACTAAATAATATGATCTTGTGGAAAAAAAGATCATAACTCTGAAATGAAATGAAATGATGTCTCAAATTACAAAATCACTCACTTAAAAAAAGAGCAAATGTCGATAAAAGGAAAGAAAACTAAATATATCTTTTGAATAGATACTTTAAAAGAGGCAAATAGATACTCTCACAACTATAAACAAATATGTTAACTTTGTTTGTTTGACTTTCTTAAGTTTGAAGCATTATAAATTTAATGTCAGAGTTGAGGTATTATCATACCATATGACGACAAATCAACAGTCTGGCAATGGTGTAAGTAACGTCATCATACAACACCCAACTGTGACGCACAACCATTTTTTTTAAACGTTTTTAGCAACTTACCCGCATGGCGCGGCGATTTAATCCAAATCGTGTCAAAATATTTTAAAACCTTAACTATTTGTGTTCACAATAAACTTCAACTCATAAGAGTCATCATCATAAGATGATGTGTTCCTTTAAAGTGCAATAACAAAGTATGACTGAGTCAAAACGCATTTTCGCAGAGGCCACTGCATTTTCGGAGCGGTGGACTAAACATGTCCAGTGCTTGTATGTTTACAGGGCACATGCCAATAGGAGACCGGTCCAACAAAGTGCCATACCGCTGGAATTTATGTAAATGGCCATGATAAGTATTCATAACGATATTTCTAATTTGTCGTGTGCTTTATTCGCTTCTCAGCAGCTTGTAAATTTGTTCCTTTATTGCTACCACATTCGGAATTTTGCGTTTGTAAGCAGTTATATTATTTAATTAATGTGAGCGGATTTGGTTATCCTTTGGATTTGGTTTTATGTGGAATTTCAAGATAGGTGTGATAGAAATAATTACCACGGATGTCTGGGTTACATATTAAGTGGATAATTACCGCTGAAAATACCCTAGACGATTTTTTCAGTATTTTGTAAACATGTTCATCAAGATTAGGTGGATTTCAAAAAAACATCGTAGAACTTATTATAAACATTTTGTTTTATTCAAATAAATATGCATTTGCTCAAACAAATCTATTGTTTCAATAGAGGTAAATTTATTTGAGAATAAGAATGCATTTTTTGGTAAAAAGGTCGTTTACTTGTGTCAAAAAATGTATGTTATCACACAAAATCGAAGATAATTTTTACTTTTTAATCTGATAAACATTAGCTACTTTCTGAACATCAATTGCTACTATCTGAATATCATTTGAAATATCTGAATATGAATTGCTACTTTCTTAAAAATCAATTGGAATAGCTGAATAACAATTGCTACATTCTTAAAATCAATTGAAATAGCTGAATAGCACCTGTTACTTTCTGAATATGAACTGGAATATGTGTACTTGGAAATATATGAAAAGCTCTGATATCTAGTCTCAACAGTTAATAATTATTTTTTATATAATTTATTAAGTATTGATATATAAGAACAAATTAAAAGAGTCAAACAGTTTAAAAATTAAAAAAGTAAAGATCTTCCTAGTGTACATAGGCTTGGACTAGGACTATAACAGAAATTCGAACATAATTTTGCTTCTGCCAGCATAGGCTAGAGAATTCTAAATTATATTTGTTTTAATCTGATAAACATTTGCTACTTTCTGAACATCAATTGCTACTATCTGAATATCATTTGAAATATCTGAATATCAATTGCTACTTTCTTAGAAATCAATTGGAATAGCTCAATCACAATTACTACGTTCCTAAAATCAATTGAAATAGCTGAATAGCACCTGTTACTTTCTGAATATGAACTGGAATATGTGTACTTGGAAATATGTGAAATGCTCTGATATCTAGTCTCAACAGTTAAATAATTATTTTTTATGTGATTTATTAAGTATTGATATATAAGAACAAATTAAAAGGGTCAAACAGTTTAAAAATGAAAAAGTAAAGATCTTCCTAGTGTACATAGGCTAGGACTAGGACTATAACAGAAATTCGAACATAATTTTGCTTCTGCCAGCATAGGCTAGAGAATTCTAAATTATATTTGTTTTAATCTGATAAACATTTGCTACTTTCTGAACATCAATTGCTACTATCTTAATATCATTTGAAATATCTGAATATCAATTGCTACTTTCTTAAAAATCAATTGGAATAGCTCAATCACAATTACTACGTTCCTAAAATCAATTGAAATAGCTGAATAGCACCTGTTACTTTCTGAATATGAACTGGAATATGTGTACTTGGAAGTATATGAAAAGCTCTGATATCTAGTTTCAACAGTCAAATAATTATTATGTAATTTATTAAGTATAGATATAAAACAACAAATTAAAAGGGTCAAAAAGTTTAAAAATGAAAAAATAAGGACCTTCCTAGTGTACATAGGCTAAGACTAGGCCTATAACACAAATTCGAACATAAGTTTCCTTCTGGCCGCCATACGGTGATCAATAACGAGTACAAATCGCAACAGTTACGGCTCCAATCCATTATCAAATACCAGGAAGCAGCGATCGCTCCACACGTGTTCCCCAAGTGGTCTAATTTGTAATTCGCATCTTAAAAATATGAAATTTATCAACGTGACGTCTATATATACATAAGCCACGAACGTTTGCCAATCCATATTCCGTGGAAAATACTTCCGCATGGAGCGTACTGGTTAGGCGGCGAGGTGAAAATTTCCCGTCACCGACACCGTCCAATTTTCCGATATTTTGACCGCGCGGCGATCAAGCGTTCAACCGGTGCTCCAGATTTTCGCGCGAGACAGGTGTTTCGGGCATTAGCCACGTTTAAACGTTTAACCGACGTGATTTATTCCATGTCCGGTTCATTCTTTTTTGTTGCCAACGTAAAATAATATATGTGGAAAAATCCATATCGCAAGTTAATTGTTATTCGAGTATTCGATACTTTGTATTCGCTACTTTGTATTCGTTATTTTGTATTCGTTACTTTGTATTCGTTACTTTGTATTCGTTCCTTTGTATTCGCTCCTTTGTATTCGTTACTTAAACTGTAACTGATATTTTTCAAGTTAGGAATCCTACATAAAATATAGCAAATTAATACCTTTAACGTTTCACAGAAATTTACATGATTTTATAGACTCTACTGATAAATACCATCATTTATCTTAGGTATACCGCATGTCATGTATTTTTGATAAAGAAGTAATTGAACATCTGTGAAAACGTCTGTTCTGGAATCTATATCTAAAAAGTTTATTGGTTTTTAACTTAACCAATTCGTGTGGAGCGCAAATTTATAATAGTTTATAAATGTTATGTGGAAAAAAACCATTTCGAACTATTATGAGTCACCAATTACGAAATTATAAGCACCTTCTCCACTGCATAATATACGAGTTGCTTTTTTTTTAATAATTAACATGTTTATTATGAATTTCCCAGAAAATTTTATTCTTTATAAAAATGTCTGGATTGTCTTAAAACTAAAATGCAAACAATAGAATGTAAGTATTTGGTTTGCAAGTACCGGATGTTACCAAAACTATGAAAAACACTGCAGGGTAAAGTACCTTTATGTCCAAAGCTATGCAAAACTGTTATGTAATTTCTGTAATTTCCTCAAAATAGTTAAATAAAAAATTAAAGTTGAGGAACTTCTGAATAATTTATGTCTGCAATATTTTTTGGTAAAATTAATAAGTTTAGCTGCAAGAGCAAATTCTATTTGATCGAGATCTATCGCATCTGCATTGATATAATACTATATAGTGAGCCAGGATTTTCCAAACATTTTCAGTCTAATGACAGTGCCGGTAGAACAAATGCTGATGTTTTAACAATATCTCACTATATCTACTGTCAATAGTAAAAAGACCTCATATTGTGATACCGTGTACGGTCCTTGCCTGACGGCGTCGGATAGGCAGCGTGTTCGGCGTGTCCAAAATGCATGAGTTCTGTTTGTTTTTGGTTTGAGGAAGTATGGTCATGTATCGAATGGGCTGGGCGACTTGGGGTGGTTGAACACGGATAGCACTAGGGCGTTGCATGCAGCAAGATTATATCATAAGTTGCTATCCAAGAGGATCCCACAATACCTCATGCGGAAGATACGCTGTAGAACGGATGTCCATAACCGTAATTTAAGATTCAGGGGTTTGTTTGCTCCACCTGCCCATCGCGCTGACCTGTATAAACGGTCATTCTCTTACCAGGTCAGTCACATATACAATGGTCTATATACAACAATTTACGTGTATTTTGCCAACTTGGAACAAGTATAGCGAACAACTCGAGTTGGTTATCGATAAATATATATCCAACAAGTCTTTTGTTGGGCAGCGGTTACAACGAAACGCCAAACATTATTTATAGTCAAACGCCGGCTTATATTAGAAAAGAAAAAGTGCACGAGACTCTGCACCCGAAATAGAATTTGAACCCGCGCGTAGCAGCACTGCCATCTATCGACACAAAGTCGAACCCAAAACTACATTCATTCTGTAATTAGCTCCATTCATAATCAAACCGAATTTAATATTATATCTTCAATAGTCAGTTAACTTTAGTAGTTTCCGTTGAACGTATTTAACGCAAACGTCAAATTGCATATAAAATGCGTCGGGATAAACATCCTATTTGCAGTTTGTTTTGGTAAATATCATTTGGAAATACGTTTTGCGACCTTCTGGTTATTTGGGAGTATAGACAAAGACAGTGCAACAGACACACGTCACTAACCAACATTATAGTAGCTTATTTTTAGCTGTTGTTTGGCCACTTCAGTTAACTTAAATTCAAAAGCCGTACGTTTTACTTCATAAGTCTGTAAGTTGAAGAGTAATTTTGCGGTTTTATGAACACATACGACGACACGGCGCAAAAAAGACGACGGCGACAGAAATAAGCATTGTTTTTTTGCGTTATGAATGTATTCTTATGTTCATATTTCATCGAGGTAGACGTCAGTTTGTAGGTATAAGTGATGAAAGATTCTGTTCAGTTTCAGTACACATTTGAACATCATACCATATGTAACGTTCTTTTTTTGTTTCTGGCGATATTAGTTTGGCATTTTTTGTATGTACGACTCAGACATAAGCATACATATTTTAGAGAGAGATAAACGGACATATTTTCAGAGATAAAGGATATATTTTACGAATTGTATGATTTGGGATTATAATGCGTTATTGCAAGATTGCAAAATTTTTTTGTTGATTGCTTTTTTATTAGCGTAGTGTTTTAAGATGTGCCGCTTTTTCAGAAAATTTTGAATTTTTGAGTTAAAACAATTGTTTCCAAATCATTCGATGAAAGGCAGTAACAGTATTTTTCATAATTACTAAAACATTGTTTTGAACATACTCTGTATGTTCAATGATAACTCACTCTGTATATAAAATTATTAGTTTAGCTGCATGATCGAGATCTAATTGATCGAGATAGGTGGTATCTGTATGAAAATAAAACGAGTTAACCAAGATTTGACAGATATTTTGATATTTCGAATACAGCAAAAACTGATGCATATTGACGCAACTTATGTCCCATATAACCGACCTTGTAGCTCTTACAGTTTTAGAGATCCCCATGTGGTGGAATTACGTACAAATGTTCTGATCCGTATTTCAGCAGTGTGTCGATGTTACATCCATGTACGAGTTTTTGTTACTCTGGTCGGCCGCTCGGCCGCTAAGTGCATACGCTGCATACTCGTATATCGGAAATTTATTATTTGCGAAACCTTGTTCGAATGCTTTGAATTGGTTTATAATGATTTATATATTTCTATTTATTAGCTTAATGTGTAATTAATGAATGTTATTCCTACATTGCAATGTAATTGTGGTTTTATTAAATATAATTTATTATATAACATGAAATGAAAATCTCATTTCAAGATATTGCATAAAACACAACAAACTATACAAACTTAATGCATATAATAGGTTTTTGCGTTAATAAATACAAAGATCAATTTCTTGTAAATATTTTTACTGAAGGTTATTTCAGAACTAATATGTATTAACATTTATTCACAAAATAGAAATAAATTAATAAAGTTAAATTGCTTTAAATTTGTATTTATGGTAATTTGTTACTTGTGATTTACTGGTGTTTTCGAGATATTTAGCATACAACGATATTTTGCAGTGTTTAACTTAATAAACAGAAAGGAGTATTTTGTATAGCCTGAATGCATAATTACAATTTTTTTATATTATTATTTTGTATTTACTTTACAGCAATATTTTTCAATTATCTGCAACTGAAAATAATGACAATTATGTATATCACTAATTTACAAAAATGTGATAATAGCTTGTAGAAGCAAGCTCTAAGTTTTCGACGAATTTTGATGGAACGCAAATATGTAATAATTATTATTAAAAAAATAAATAAACGAAAATACGTTTCTATTGTTGAAATTAGTTCTCTCTATGTCCAAAATTACTACAGATTTGAGATTTGAAAAAAATAAATAGAATATAGCGAAGTTTCGATAAATCAGCTATAGTTTCCGATAAATTAATTACAATATTCAATAAATAACAAAATGAATTAAGAATACCTGCACTTTATAACTATGTATTGTATTATAACGTGCTCAATGTATTTCTCATAGAAAATACGAAATATTATTTTAAATTACAGATGACTTGACAGAAAGATAATAATAATAATAATAATAATAATAATAATAATAATAATAATAATAATAATCCACGCCTTAACATCCCCCGACAGCTTTCGCCACTACGGGGGCATCGGCAGGCCCGAATTATCATTATTATGGCCAGCGTCTAATATAAATCATTATTGACATAACCTAATTTTAGTAGTAATTAAGTAATTAGATAATTAATTTTAAGTAAAATTTCAATTATTCGAATTATAAATGAACAAAGGAAGAAACCAAAATGTTTTTTTTTTTCTAGAAAGTAGAAAGTAATAAGTTTCATATAGTCTTATGGGTTTTGTCAGTTCCTTCAGAAGTTGGAGCCGTTTAAAGTAAGATATTGTTAATAATTCAAACGGCTGTAACTTTTTAGTGAGGGCAAAGGCATTTACTTACGTAATTAATATGTGTATTAGATAAAATACATTTAAATAATGTGTCGCGATATTACGCAATATCTTAAAATGAGATTTTCGTATCATATCATCAAATTTCATGTTTATTAATATTATTATAAAAGTAATTCTATATTTAATTAAATGCATTACTCGTAAACTTAACTGTAGTGGTCATATTAAATTTATTACATTGCATTGAAGGTATCACATTAAGGAAAAGATCGGACATACTCAAAATAAACTAAATCCCGTTACATTACATCCATCGAAAAACCACCTTGTGACGGACAACTTTTTGCGAAGCGGCCGGGTCGAGGGAGCACAGTACACGAATATACAACAGCCATACTATTTTCAAATCCTGCGATAGCGATACGAACATACTTATGTGATATCAAAGTTGATATCAAATAAGTATTATATTATTTAAGTATTAAATAACACGTTTAATTACTCTAGTACTTATTACTTTTTCACAAAAAGTTTACCGCCAAAATTCAAACGTTCTCGAACAAAACTAAACGCTTTGCGACAGCTAGGCAGTTCTTTTTTGCTTATTGGATGCTGGAAGCGACGAGCCAATATATAGAAAGGCTAGAACAGTTCAAATCTGTTGATCTATTTCGGAATATTTTCACACGGAAGTTGTTGTCAGTCCGCCATGGCTGAAAAGATTTACAATTCCACCAAACGTTTACGACCGTATTTTGTTTGGACGGGACGTAGACGGTGCCTTAGGCCTTTGATAAAAATTGAAAGATCGTTAAAGTATTTACTGCGTTTTTATTAGGAGTCCATCGAGGAGCTGACTGCAGCAACGTTCAGCACTTCAGGTTGTGGCGATCGAAATTGTTTTGCGGCGCTTATAAATAAACTATTCGAATATAAGTGATGGGACCGCTAAGGCCCGTGGTACAGCCGACAGGGTGACTTGAATCAATATTATATATTACGTGGATATTTTGATTTTCCACTGGCCGCGAGCCAAGTTTAGAAACGATGAATATTGTACGTATTTTGAATACTGTTTTGCGTGTTATTTCGGAATGGATACAATGGAAACTCACCGTGACATCTAGCAAAACAATCATTTGGATTCATTTAATGCATACACATTACATATATAAAAAATATTGCTTGTTGTTAAGAAATATATTATTTTGAATTGATTCTTTTGGAGCAAAACATATTTCTTTGACGCCAACAATATTTACTTCATTGAATACTCTAGTTTATTTGCTTGTAAAATATGCTCTAAAATATCAAAAATTTTGAAAATAAAGGAATAGTAAAATACAATCAAATACAATGGAATTGACAGGCTGGGTCTTTGAAATATTGAAAGATTTAGATTTGGGAAAATGTAAAGAACGGAGATATTATGTCAATATCTATTCTGTCAAAGACGGCAGAAGTTTGTTGATGACATAGATGACTTAACAGTGTAGACATTGACATAATATTTCGGTTCTGAAAACCCGTTTTTTACCTCCTCCCAAATCTACATCTTTCAATATTTTTAAGTAATTCTTTTCATCTTTAATATGGTGTACATTTTGTTCTGCTAAGCTTAATACTTTCGGAGATATTTGATGCAAGTATTTCATGACAAATTTCACTGATAATCACTGATAATTTTTAATAAATTTGTAATAATGTCTTCATTCAGTAAACATTTTGATGGTATTATTGGTACTATTTTCATAGTCGGGCGAATTAATTATGATGTTAAATGATTTTGCGTCCATAGACCTTGTTTCCAGAAGGTCCAATTGACGTTTTTAAAGTCATTACCTCCCTTAACATTGGGCCAAATTTAAACATTGCTTAGCAGATTTTTTCTAACCCTGCCTATAACTGTAGCTACCGGAGCGGGCGATAGACAGTTTGCTAAACTAAATATAATAAAAAAAGTACTTATTTAATATAATATAATATTAAATAAATTGCATTATTTCTTACTATTAAAATACCAAATCATTACTTAGTAAATATAAATATACCATAGATCGACATTTTCTCAAAAGATATTTAGCTTCTTGTTGAAACTTACAAATTGCTATATTTTATTTGATTGTGTATAACATATTTCTGTACAGCTTTTGATCTTTTTGTTCCGAAGCCGAGGTAGCTTAAACATACGGGCTGCGATAGATTAGTATTATTTGTAGCATCCGATTGGTTTATTATTGCACCAGCTTGACGTGTGTTTACCTAAAGCGTACGTAATTTTAAACCTGTACAACAAATCGCAAAATTAACGAGGTCCTAACGCATCCTAGGACCTGATTTCTACATTGTTGCAGCTGAAACGCAATCCTATATAAATTGTCTAAACGCTATGTCGTATTTATTATTTAAACAGGTCGTGCTGAAATATAGTTTTTCAAGATTTGTTCATCCTGTCAGTGATAGTAAAGCATTCCACGCACGATCTATTATACGGCACGACCTGTATCGTACCAGCATGTACCTTCGTGATGATAAAAAAATGACTACACTCTTATCTTATTTGGAGGACTTACATCCATGGTGTGAAATATAACATAAAATAATTTAAAACACAAAGATTTTGTGAAAATGTCGTCGGTACGTTCGTTGAACTGACGCCAACCGCACAATGTTATAGCTGTCTGATGTAACGTGTTCTTGATTAGTTGCTAAAAAATAGCAGAAATAATTAGTGACATTCCCGGAGTATATCGTGATCGAAAGGAGTCGAAAGGAAGCAGCAGATTTTCAAATAGAATTAATATGACGAGCATTGAATCGTTTGGAACTAGAGTCGCCTCTGCCTGATCGTATCCATAGTCCACACCTGCAAAAACGTAATGTCGGTTGAAGATTTTTACAACGTTGAAGTGGATGACGTTTAATTATCATCTTTTGAACTTTGTTGCTGTGTTTTCTGCATTTCAGAAGTTGTTGTGTGTGAAGAAAATAGATCTGGGCGACACTGCTCAATACATTCTGACCGATGAAATGTCGCAGCACGAGAATTATCCAGCTGGTGATTTCATTTTCACTTTCAAGTGGCAAAGTAATTACGCATATTGTAGGAAGTATAGCCATATGTGTGGTCAATGATGCATTATCCAGCCTTATGAAGATTATGGAGGTATTATGTATGAGCATCGGGCCAAACTGCAATAATTTCTGCGCGAAGGCTGACAAGTATTCTTGCAGATGCTAATATCGAATTCAAAAATTGTTTCTTTGACGAACTATTGAATGATTCAATTTAGTTTTCAGGGATCAAATGTTCATTTGATTTTCATTTGCTTATTGTGAAAGATAAAGCTAACGCAAGAATAAAAAATCGAGTTGGATGAAAATAAATATAGTTTCGTTTATTGCCAGAAATCGAAGGTTTAATTGAAGAAAGCGCATTAAACATCAATGATGACTTAGCTTCGGATATAAAAAACTCCTAGCAACTCTCTAATAAACAAGTTTAATAGTTATTTTCCGGTAAACTAGGTCAAGGAAAATTTTATCAGAAATCGAAACACTATGTATATACCAGATAACTTCACTGCCAAAGAGAAAGAACACCAATTATTGGATCCAGAAGAAGCAATTATTTTAAAGAAATTGCAAATTAAGTTATTTGATTTTTAATGCCATTTTGCACGACCTATTTATGTGAAATAGAGCTTTCATCAATGTTGCATTTAAAGAACAAACATAGGTCAAAATTAATTTGCTCTTGAAACTTAAGATACAGTAGAGCGTCGATAATCCGAACGCCCAAAAACAAATGATAACAAAATAAATATCTGAACAACCGATAAAGTAAAAACAGCCATAATATACCTGGTGTTCCATTGAAAAAAGTTTGTGTTAGCGTACCAAGCTATTGTGGAACATCCAGTATGTGTGTATTTTAATTTCTTAAGGCCAATAATGTACTTTGCCTTTACTTTGGGTCACCCTGTATACTTTCAAGCGTTTGTCAACACTTTCGCAATGTTAACCTAGGCATCCTAGGTAATAAAAACTTGAATTCGCACCAAGATTCCGATCAAAATAGCTATATCAAAATGCGTGTCGGTCAGTTACAGTTACAGTTTTGTGGGCGCCTCGGCTGACCTTGATAGTCTTTAGTAGACGGTATTATAGGTCAATATATAGGTCACAAAGGTGGAGATCGCCAAGAAACCGGCAGACTTAAAAATACAAACAGGCGTTGGATTATAATAAACGCGGTAGAGAAACAAATATCCTCCGCGAGAAGCTGAATAGAAAATTCTTCCGTTTGCTATTTTTATCTTCACTCTCTCGAAAAATATTGAACGAGAAAAGTTGTTTTTCCGATAGGTAATGTGATGAAATATTCAGTTTTAGTATTTTGTAAGTTGTTGTTTTTTTTTTTGACAGGCTAATGGGAAAGTTTTTCAAAAGCTTGGTAACCAACAATAGAAGCCAGACGTTTCAAACAAATATTTTGACTGTTTTGACCAACTATTATAATAAATTAATTCTGTAACTTTTGGTATTAAGTATTTTCCAATACCACATTATTTATTAGTAAAATTCTATTGCTGACACAACAACAATGATGTTTTGATTATGATTGTGTATGACAAAAATATGACAAACATCTGTAAAAACTAAAATTAACAAAGAAAATTAAAGATGAATAGAATTGAGTATCGCCCAGGAAAAACTAGTAGACGATTTTTTAATAAACTTGACACGAAAAAAAAAACGATAAAAAGATATATAGTAAATAATAGATAATGGAATAATAGATTATTATAACTAAAATTTGATAATTCATAGCAAAACATATTTTAGAAGTTGCTGCACTTTGTACCTAGGCATTACTCATGGCATAAGAATTTTTTTTGGCTCCGACACAGGCGGAAAATACGTCACTAGTGACGGCATGGAGTGGCAGTTTAGGATGCAAATAAAATATTTCTATGTTGCAAAAGAGTCAATAAAACCGTTGTTTAGAATTCATGCATTTCTATACCATAGTTTTATGTGCCATTATACACATAAAACTATAGAATAAAAATTTGTAATAGTATGTACTTAACTAATTAAAAAAAAAATCTGATGTGGCCAGGCACATGACTTTATCATACAATATATAAAATTATTAGTTTAGCTGCATGAGATTCTATTGATCGAGATCGTGTTTGCAATAAAATAAAACGAATTAGCCAGGATTTGACAGATATTGACAGTAGGTATTGTCAAAAAATCAGCCTTTGACACTACCAACTGTCATTAGAATAAAAATATCTGGCAAATCCTATATTAATGCAGACACGATCTCGAACAAATAGAATTTGCTCCTACAGCTAAACTATTAATTTTACCAAAAAATGTCGTAGACATAAATTATACAAAATTTCCTCTACTTTAATTTATTATTTAACTGTTTTGACGAAATTACAGAAATGGCGGCTCATTTGCAAAATCCTTGAAAAATGCATAACAATATTGCTATCCGCAATCCGCACTTGAAATACACATTGACTTTGTAAACACCATGGAAACACCAAGCTGTTTCAATATTGTTTCACATAGCGTACGTGCGCGCGTGTTTCTCCTCCTCATCGCATCCTCCGTACATTTGCGTGTTGAATTGACGTTTCGCAACCGCTGACGTTCTGAATACTGTCAAAAGTTTCAACATTTCCTGGCTACCTACTATTAATGTAGACAAGATTTCGATCAATTAGAATTTGCTCCTGCAGCTAAACTATTAATTTTACCAAAAAATATCATAGGCATAAATTATTCAAAATTTCCTCTACTTTAATTTATTATTTATCTATTTTGATGAAATTACAGAAATGGCGGCTCATTTGCAAAATCGTTGCAAAATGCTAAGAGTAAATACCCAGTTCCTTTGGACGCTTTTGAACCAAAAGCTTTTCAGCTCTAAATATCACTTCTAAATATGAACTTTCGGCCCGATATCTTTAGTAGTTTCTCCGGAATCGTCTCCACAAAAATCGGGTACACAAACTTATTATTTATATTACTTATTATACTGCGTATGATAAAGTAAAAAACTGCAGTTGCATTGTAGTAGCCAAAATTCGTTTGTACCGCAAAATTACCGTAATATTTCATAATATATACTGTAATTTAACTTTCCTTTGTCCATGTTACCTCAGATTTATAAAACAAACTAACTAATTTCCATAAATTCATCAGCTTCGTACGCTTGCTTAAGTCTATAATAGAAATACCGATAGAGATCAGTAAAAGTTAAAGTAATTCTTCAAATTGTGGTTGGTTGGCCAAGCAAATCCAATATAGGCTGGACGCGATCAGTTAAGAAATGCAGCTACGTTCTTACGGCAGAACGTCTACAACGTTCATCAAGATGATGTACACCGTGGACGACTGCAAAATAGCAAGAACATAGCAATTACACCGTTGGTACTACTGGACGCGTCCTGTAATCTATTTAATCTCAATTAAGATACTGGGCAATGCGCCAAAAGTACCTGGGATATATAGTATAAGTATCATCAAAATACAAATCATTGTTTAATAAAATGAATACTATAGTCAGACAAAATACTTCTGATTTGAAATAATGCTATTTAACAACAGTGTTAAAAGCTAGTTTCACAAAAAAAATAGAGTTGTTTCAGTGCATTCAGGTGTAAAAACCTTTATTTATTTCAGTTTGACTACACTCTAGAATGGTACAACAGAAAAATTGATTATTTTCGTTTCTGTGTTCCTAATGGAAATGCAAACTGCCCACATTCAACAATTTATTATAAACGTTCACGTTTATTCGATTCTTGGAAAACCAAAAGCTCCGTTCTATTTCTAACGGCTTTGAGCATGCATCAAAGCAGTGACAGTTTGAAGCCAACTATTTGAACACGGTTCATCTATTACACTAACAGCCACCAATTAACGGAAATATTCTGTGTACTCGATGAGAATTATCTAAATTTTTTCGAACAGGTAAATAACTAAATAAACTAAATAATAAGTGTTTAAAAATATCTGTAACAGGTATATACGAATATATTCTTTGCATCGTTTAGTTGTGAACTGTAATCGTATTAAGCTTCTAGGTTAATGACGTACCAAACAAGAGGATGTTTTCCATTGTAGGCAATTTAAAGAAACTGTATATACTAAAATGGAACAGCTGTTCTCTGAGTTGTTTAGTTTCTTTGGCATAATTACCACACGGCATTACGCGTTTGATTATACTGAAAGCCGATAATCTAGTTGAAAACCTCTGTGTAATTGCCGCACCAAATCAGTTACCATCAATTGCAAAGTACCAAATAGAAATACTAGCAGATGGTTTACAGAGTGTTTCACTTCTCGTGTACCTAACGTAATTGAGTAGCGTTAAGTAATATAACATAAAATATCATAGAACACAAAGATTTTGTGGAAATATCCTCGGTACGTTCGTTGAACTGACGCTAACCGCACAATGTTATAGCTGTCTGATGAACGTGTGTTGTTCTTGATTAGTTGGTAAAAAATAGCAGACATAATTAGTGACATTCCCGGAGTATATCGTGATCGAAAGGAGTCGAAAGGAAGCAGCAGATTTTCAAATAGAATTAATATGACAAGCATTGAATCGTTTGGAACTAGAGTCGCCTCTGCCTGATCGTATCCACAGTCCACACCTGCAAAAAAGTAATGTCGGTTGAAGATTTTTACAACGTTGAAGTGGATGACGTTTAATTATCGTCTTTTGAACTTTGTTGCTGCGTTTTCTGCTATTTCACAAGTTGTAGTGTGTGAAGAAAATAGATCTGGGCGACACTGCTCAATACATTCTGACCGATGAAATGTCGCAGCACGAGAATTATCCAGCTGGTGATTTCATTTTCATTTTCACTTTCAAGTGGCAAAGTAATTGTGCATATTGCTGCAAGTATAGCCATATGTGTTGTCAATGATGCATTGTCCAGCCTTATGAAGATTATGGAGGTATTATGTATGAGCATCGGGCCAAACTGCAGTAATTTCTGCGCGAATGCTGACGCACGGCGCATCATGTTTTCAGAGCCATCGCTGACTGATGCTGCAAAACAGGCCCGCCTGTTGTCAAAATCAAACAGAAAGAAACAAGAGGAGGAACATATTAATTTAAAAAGATAATTATATGGTCCAGGCATCGCTGACTATAGCAAAATATCACAATTCTATACGCCAAAGTTACAAAATACATACTTTAAACCGTGTTTGCTCAAAACCGCATTTTTCAAACTGGCCGGAAAGATAACTTCAACTGATCTCCGTCAATTCACTTGATTGAATTTTATATGCAGCTTCAGAACAACATTATCTAGAGAAGTACGTACGGAT
The DNA here is from genome assembly GCA_964023965.1 of Melinopterus prodromus. Taxonomy (NCBI): domain Eukaryota; kingdom Metazoa; phylum Arthropoda; class Insecta; order Coleoptera; family Scarabaeidae; genus Melinopterus; species Melinopterus prodromus. The sequence continues at coordinate 22,048,317 of OZ030398.1, read as the reverse complement.
TTTACGATAATTTTTTTTTGACGTCTTATAAAACTTGTACATTAATGTACTATTATATTTCAAATCAGAAACAAGCGTTGTTATTGTGTACTACGTTAAACGACCCAATTTATAACGCAACGCATTACGTAAGACACGTGCTAAACGATGTAAATAGGTAAAGAAAAATAATACATCCGGAAGCAGCCGGTAGTTGTTACATTCAACAGCTTCCAAGAATCTAAATACGGAAACGCTATACGAAAACTCCTATTGTTTTCCTGGATATAGGAAAGCGCGTGTTTACTTATGCGTTCTATTTATATCGCCAAGATTGAATTGCCGCCGACTGATTGATGACGTCACGCCAAAACGCAGAAACTCATAGTATTTATAGAGAGAGGAGACCTTCCTGTAACCATACTAAAACCCATGGAAGAAATTATAAATATGATAATTTATGGTTTTTCTAGTTTTGTGGAAAATAAACAGTGCGGATCTGGGTTAATAATGGATTAAAATGGTAGTTAAACTAAGTTTTTTTACCAAAAAAGAATACTCAAATGCTGAAACTCAGAAATCAGAAAGTTTGGGTAATTTTTGCATCTCGTTAGTAGTCTCGTTAAGCAAGTGTCATTGATCCAACTTATACAGGGTGACCAAAATCTAGTGTCAAACTTGTCAAACTTCAAAGCGTGTTATTCTTATTTTAAATTGGAACCCATACGATTTTTTTATGTGAAAAGATGCAGATTAAAAAAATAAACATTGTTTCTATATACAACCCCTTCGAAATTCCTAATATTTTAAAATTTATTCGCCAAAAACTCATTTTTCAACGTTTCCAAGGGCAAGTTTATATTTTTCAATAAAAATATATACAAATTTAATGTTAAAAGCAAGAAAGTATTCAGAGAATTATAATAAATTCTCTACACTTGATGTATCCTAATGATTACAAAGTAACGGTTAGAAAGTAACGATTACAAAGTAACGATTACTACACCCAAAAGTAACGATTACATACGCGTAGTCAAAAGTAACGAAATTTCCCAACTCTACTGTGTAACGGCTACAAATATTATAGAAATAAAGTCATAACTAGTGAATGTTCAATTTTCTATGCCAGTGGCGTCTATATAAATTGATGCGCTCAGATTTGTGTACGTTTGCAATATGGTAGGGACAATTTCTGGACCACCTGCACAAGATTGTGTATTTAGGAGCGCCAAATAAACATTTTAGTCGTACGCAACCCACTGTCGATAAATTTCGAGTGAAAAATCGACCGAGATGTGCTGCTCCGTTCAAATAAAACCGACGAAAATTTGGCACCGATACAACAAACATCGCGTACACATACACAGATTTAACACGCACACACACACACAGGCTCGAGAAGACAGAGGACCGAAGTTGGAGCCTTGCCGCGCGGTGCACATGAGAAAAAGGCGATCTAAACTGATCGATATTAATGTATTTTTAGATCGGGATACAACGATTGGCCCGACCGGCAAAAAAATCGCGTCTAAGTTTCACTTTTCGATGTTGGGCCAGGACAAAAGCCGGCGTAGCGTAATCAGGACATCGTTAGTGTCTTAAAAATACTTGGCGTCACTTGTACTACACCTATTAACTGTCTGTCGACCATTGGCCTGCTTGGAGGCAGCGCTTTATTCTGAAATATGTATACGGTTACTGAGGAGGTTCCAACCAGTGCCCAAGTACTTATGTTCTCATAAAAATATCGGATCTTGGAATATACCAACTGAAATTTTTTGTTTCAGGTGTTTTATAGGCCTTTGTATGTCTGCTGTGGCATGTTTGTTGGCTTAGCAGATACGGTTTAGGAGTAGTCCTCTACAAAGTATCAATTATTCGTTACTGAGTATTCGTTACTATGAAATAGTAACGAATGAGTATCGAATACAAAGTAATGAATATTTAACTACCCATGTTCCAGTTGATTTTGCTTTCGGTGCAAAAGGGTCCAAAGGAACTGGTAGTTTATTCTAAGCCTTTTTCATGGATCTTGCAAATGAGCCGCATTTTCAGTAATTTCGACAAAATAGTTAAATAATAAATTAAAGTAGAGGAAATTTTGAATAATTTATGCCTATGACATTTTTTGGTAAAATTAATAGTTTAGCTGCAAGAGCAAATTCTATTTGATTGAGATCGGTCGCATCTGCATTGATATAATACTATGTAGAGAACCAGGATTTTCCAAATATTTTCAGTCTAATGGCAGTACCGGTAGTGTCAAATGCTGATGTTTTGACAATTTCTCACTATATCTACTGTCAATCGTAAAAATATCTCATATTGTGATACCGTGTACGGTCCTTGCCTGACGGCGTCGGATAGGCAGCGTCTTCAGCGTGTCCAAAATGCATGTGTTCTGTTTGTTTTTGGTTTCAGGAAGTATGATCATGTATCGAATGGGCTGGGCGACTTGGGGTGGTTGAACATGGATAACACTAGGGTGTTGCATGCAGCAATATTATATCATAAGTTGCTATCCAAGAGGATCCCACAGTACCTCATGCGGAAAATACGCTGTAGAACGGATGTCCATACCCATAATTTAAGATTCAGGGGGTTGTTTGCTCCACCTGCCCATCGCGCTGAGCTGTATAAACGGCCATTCTCTTACCAGGTCAGTCACATATACAATGGTCTCAGGGCAGATATGAAAAAATTATCGTTAGTTTTGGGGGAAAGGTGAAGTGTTGTCTGTTTGCTCAACAGGGGGGACTTCAGGCATTGAGCGCACATCGGAGGCTGTTTTAATTTTTATTTTTTATGTATTGTACATTGATTTATTGAAGTGTACAAATATATTATTACGATATAATATATTATATATTATTATATATTATAATATTTTTGGTATTGGTCAATAATTTTATCAAATGCTTACAATAAATGCACGTTTTATTTTAATTATTGCGCATATAATTTGTACTGAACAAAAACTATGAAAGTTCCACTAAAGTCAGGTCGTTAAAATATTGACGTCGAGTTTTGGGACAACCTGTATATAGATTTCATAGTCTTATAAAATCTGTTAGAGCATAATTATGTTTTCTCATTTCAACATACGCTTTTAAATCTTAAAAGCGTCTGGAAATATTATGCTCTAAATGCCACATGAATGTGAAAGTGGAAATAAAAATAGAATCCTGTACAAACATTGCTGCAACTACGCATAGGGTGCATTGTACCAAAAATACACATCCACTGTCTACAGCTAAATTCCTACTAAAAATATTCCAACCCTGTCGTTTCCTTTTTAGGAAAGAACAGGACAAAAGTTTCCAACAAGGGGCCGAAAATAAATTTCAACAAAAGAACGATTAAGAAAAAAAAGGTATTTATGTGCAAATATTGTTGTAAATTACACATCGGTAAAGATGATATTTCTCTTAAAGAACTCTTAAAATCTCATTATTTGACTATTTTTTTACTATTTGACTATTGGGTGACTAAAGGTTTGACTAAAGGTGACATTTTTAGTTGGTACAAACATCACAATAATTAAGCTTGGCGGCAAATTCAAATCATCCTCTGCCTCATTTTGACTCTTGTGCATTGCGCGTTGTACATATTTAATTTGATAGATTTTTATGTGATATGATTAATTGGAGGGGAATCCTCAAACAGCTGATGCGAAATCTTAAATAACAATTGAGAAATAAGAGCGAAAGTTGAATTGCAAATTTCAGTTGTTGTTCCCTCTAAAGATCAGGATGTTTTCATACATAAGTATAGTAACCTATTATTGTAACTTTCCATCATGATAAAATAAACTATACAACCAATAAGTACACAAGCTTTCATGGCCGGAATTATTTAGAAAATAAATTATTTCCGGGTTATGCTTAAAATATACATCGTTTTGAAGGTGTTTTTATTTTTATGTTTACAATTATAAATATTTATAATATTTTACACAATGTTATTACCGAAAGAAAGCTTAGTGTAAAGCAACAGTTAAAACACTTGCAATGCTTTATAAATTCAAATGTTTCCACAAATTTCCACAATAATATAGGTACATAAATTCAATATAAATCAAACGGGATAAAGTAGCGCACTTTCTTTACAAAATATTTGGCGCCAAAGCAGCTATGAATAGACAACATTTTCAAGGCATTCATCCAAAATTTTTATTGGCCAACAATGTCACCACATTGCTTGTATATTTTGAAACACGTGACCAAAGTGAAAACAGCCATTCGGAAATTTTATACACGCCTGGTTCACAAATTTCACTATAGCCCGAAATCTTTATTAATAATTTACCTTTAACTTCATAAAATCGTTGGATGCACTTTAAAATTTAACCTATACGAAAAAACAAACCTTTGTAAAAAGTCAGCAAGAACTTTCTACGCATGATTGATTTTTTTTTTGACACGTGACGATAATCTGTAACTTTAATTGTAAACAACATAGCTAAAATTAACGATTTTGGAGTGCCGTGTGGCGCAAATACAGATCTCGAAAAGTATCAATTACACATAAACGCAAACATACTCTTGACAGTCGAAAAAAAAAAAACACATAATTTGTGTAAATTCAACGTCAGATGTTTCTTTTAAAATAAAATAATACCTATTTCTGACACCGCAATGATTTGGAAACATGCCCTGGTCGAATCTCAGACAAAAAAATCCGAAAACACTACAGAGTGATTTTCAATAATTAGTTTGAATTTCCTGCCACACTATACTATTGGTATGTTGTTAATAGGAGAAAATGTCACCTATACTTCCTACCATTGGTTGACTTATCATGGTATTCCACTCTACCAAAACTAAAAACTTTCGGTGCCAAATTCTAACATTATTCCAGCAATAAAAGTTCAAGTAAAAGGAATCCAACACTTACAAGTAAGACTTAAGAACCCAATCACCCAAATTCCACCTATAAAAAACCGGATGGAATATGGGCTAGAAATGACAAAGACAAAGCCATACATAGTCTTTCCCGACTACTTGGAACAATCCTTTACTCCAAATGAAGACAGAACTTTAGAAGGAATTACTAATTCTACAATAATCCAAGTAATAAATGAAATAAAAAAATTAACACGAAAAAAGGCACCTGATAACAGGTGAGATTTTAAAAGAATTGCCTAAAAAAGCCATACCAAAGATAACTAACCTCTGCAACGAAGCATTTAGGCTTAAATATGTGCCATCTGTTTGGAAAACTGCGGAGGTAGTGATGATTCCCAAGCCAGGAAAACCACCAAATGAAGCATCCTCCTACAGGCCAATTTCTTTACTGCCCACATTGTCAAAACTCTTTGAAAAGCTACTTGCAAAACGACTGAAGCCAATCTTAGATGAAAGAAACATCATACCCACTCATCAGTTTGGATTCAGAAACAAGCATTCCACAATTGATCAGGTGCACAGAATAACAATAATCATAGAAAAAACTTTAGAAGAAAAAAAAGTATGCTCCTCCATATTCCTGGATGTGGCAAAAACCTTCGACAAAGTTTGGCACGAAGGTCTACTCTATAAGCTGGATCGGCCACTACCTTTCGAGTATAGCAAACTATTAGGATCATATCTTTCCGACAGATACTTCCGCATAAAGCAAGATAATGAGTACTCAACCCTCAAATGTATTAAAGCTGGAGTACCGCAAGGTAGTGTACTTGGCCCAATTCTTTACCTTCTATATAAACATGATCTTCCGCAACCAGATGGTGTTACCGTTGCCACGTTTGCTGATGACACTGCTATCATGGCAGTAGAAACAAATGTTGAAGGGGCAACACTAAAACTGCAGAATGCTGTCAACGATATTAGTGATTGGATGCAACGATGGCTAATTACATTGAACGAAACCAAATGCGATCACATAAACTTTACCAACAAGCGAATACGATATGTTCCAGTTACAATAAATATCACCACCGTACTCTACTCGAACGCGGCAAAATACCTCGGTATGACGCTAGACACCAAGCTCCGCTGGAAAGCACATGTTAAACAGAAACGAGAAGAATTGGGAATAAGATACAAAAAAATGTACTGGCTTATTGGTAGGAAGTCGTCTTTGTCGACAACTCCTACTTTACAAGCAGATACTTAAACCTGTGTGGACCTATGGTATCTAACTGTGGGGCTGCACTAAGCCAAGCAATATCACCATCATTCAACGCTTCCAAAATAAGGTGCTAAGAAACATCGTGGGTGCACCGTGGTATATAAGAAACAGAAATCTCCACAGGGATCTTGAAATGGAATTATTAACGAACGAAATTGGAAATTTTGCAGAGAATCATCAGAACAGACTCCTCCAGCACACGAATGTTGAGGCAATCCAGCTTCTTGACACTTGTGGCTGTGTGCGAAGACTCAAAAGAACCAAACCTTTTGCAGAGCACAGTGTTATGTGAGTGATAGCTGATAGGTGAACAAAGCAGAGCAACGTGCAGTGTGTGAAGTTTAAAGCGCCAGCGTCAAAACAATACTCATAACCACAAGTGGTCAAAACCTTTTTGTGTGTTTTAGGTTAGGGGTTTAAAAGTTCGGTTATGTTGGAACAAATTCGGAAACGTCAACAGACTTCTAAAAAAAGTGTTTGGGTACAGCTAAGTACCTAAATGTCATAAATCTCATACTCCTAACCACAAAAAATGGCAGTATGACTTGTATGTACATATTCTGAAGGAACTTTGAACTAATAAACAAAATACCTTGAAATCAAAATTATGCCCTATAACTGTCAAATAAGCTAGGTTATGGTTCGACCCATAAACTGCAATTTGCGATTACTACAAATACCCGATGTTTTGTGCAACATCTAGGTTGTTTCTGTGGCGTTTTTTCTCGGATTTTGAGCACGTCAGAGCGCACTATGATCTATTTTCGTGCGAATCGTCATTAAACGTGTTATGCAAAGCCTTCGCCGACCGTTGTGTGTGTGTGTATGTCGAAACGTGAGCGATTCTACGATTTTGTTTCGTATTTTTTTGTATTTTTTCTGGCACTTACTTCTTGTATCCGCATACTCTTCCGGACTATCTTGCGGCGTACTTCCGTTTCCGTTTCCTCGTAGGTCTCTTCTACCGTGTCCGCCATCTTTGCTCCTCGGTTGCGAATCTGTCGCGGAAACCCCCGAAAATGATCGCGGTTGCACTGGTTTGCTGTTAGGCTAGCCTGCTTCTTTTTTAATCGGCGGAAAACACGCGTGCCTGTCTTCTGGCCGAGCTTAGTGTGGACTAACGACGCCTGAGTACGATCGTTCTCAACGAAGCGGTTACGCGTGCTAGACTGACTCCGAGCCGTTACGCGGCTAAAATTAAAGTCTTTGAGAGACCGTACGCGAAAATTCTCCGATATCTTATCCTCTGGGACGGGTGTACTAGAAAAAAAAGAGAAGACCATTGTTAGGTGTTAATTAGAAGCGAAAATAGGTGTTGGCGATGCCTCATGAAGTCAAATCGCGACATGGAAGTTGATCAGAAGTTGAATTGGAATTTTAAAAACTCCCCAAACTGAACTACAGCAGGTAAAAAGTTATTTTAAGGTTAAGTTTATTATCCAATTCATCTTTAAGCAAGACATCCGTCATTGTTATCGTGGGAAGTACTGAGAGAGATAGAGATAGTGACGTGCCGTGTTTTGCAGCAAATTGCGTCTACAGGGTGCGTGCAACAAGTTTTGATTTTGCAACATTTTTCAGTTTTTAATATAGAGTTGTTTATTTTATTATGGAAACTTGGTAAACTTTTCATTTTCAAATCAAAAACCTCAGATATCTTTAATTTTGTTAAATCTAAAGATTAATTTCAAGATTTTTTTTATAAAACGCATCACTTTTGAGTATAGCAATTAATCAAAATAATTCGCTTAAAAATAGTGAAAAAGTGTCACGGTAAACGAATTTCTTTGATCGCGTAAAATTTTATTTTTTTCATATTGATGTTAATAAAACATTTTGATGATTTGTTGTTTTCTTCTTTAAGATAAAATTGGATAACTTTTGAATTCATACGTCATTGATGCTTATTATGCAAGTAGACTAACTGTTTACATTTTAAATAAAACGATAATTGTTTACTAAAAAAAAATATAGGTGTATTGACTTTACGACCAGGTTCTAAACGAATTTTCAAGTGAAGACGTTATTTATTGTTCAAAATTGATGAAATATTCAGTGCAACTTCTTAGAATATTAAATATTCAATTACATGTCATGAAAAAAATTAATATTACTTGTACGTCTTTCGGTTTTCTCAAATATAGTTCAAATAGCATAACCCACATTATAAAAATGTATTTTTATCTAGGTGAACTTTTTGACAAAACTTCTCCCCTAAAAATGAGAAGAAAGCGATAATTATCGCGCAACTGCGCGTTGAAGAAATGTTAATTGTATATTCTGTAGTACATCACTGAATACAGGTAAAGAACAACGCCACATTTTTTTTTATTTTTACGTTTATGTTTTGTTTTCTGTTTTAAATACAGCCTTATTATTTGATGAGGGTAAATAACGAAAAAGACTTAAGCAAGTTGATAAGGTTCATGTTTGCCTCCATATGGAATTATATCAACTTCTTGCAAATTCTATTCTTCCTATTATAGCAACATGTTGGTGTAAACGAATATTTTATGCTTGATACTTGATTTAATCAGAAAAGGTGCTGTTATAGACGTTTATACTTAAAAATAACAGCTCAATTGATTTATTGTAGATCAGTGCCCACATTTCGCCATTTAACAAAGAAATAAGAAAATAATTTAGATTTTAAACTTTTTCTAGATTCCGGGATTTAGATTTAAATAATAATAGGGGACCCTAAAATTGATTGATAGGAATAAGATTTCCTATCGAATGGCGGTATACAGGCTGTGCCATTTGAAAACAATGCGTTTTTTACGGTTGAAAATTCAATTGTTGTGTTGTAAATGTTGAACAGCCTGTATAAAATATGATGAACTAAATATCGTCTTATTTGGTTATGTTTCTAGTTTTGGAGCACCAATCATGAAGCGAAAATCACAAAAAAAAAATATATAGGGAAACATTAAAAATGATGCTTTTTTGATACGTAGAAACCCAAAATAAAATAAAAATTGTATCTTGCCATATATAATACCAAAGTTGATACCGACTTCCGGTGACCGGACGTGACAGTTAACTTGAGAAAATTTTAGCTGAAGAGCTCAGATCGAGTAAATTCTAGTTCCAAAATTTCAGGTTTCCAGAAATAGTAGAACATGAGAAACTTCTATTGTACCAGTTTCGTGCGACACCCTGTCTATATGTCAAGGATATTAGAATCTTACAAGGATTTGATGAGGTCATTTGCAAATTGTCACACGAAACAATGATCGCTATACGCTATACTTGTACCAGCGAGAAAATGACCACTTTCTTCCTCCATGGTATTATTGTATTTATGTGGATCGGACCTGGATCGGACCCAGATCGGACCACAGATATCGGCGAGTCGGCGTACCGGGTTGCCTACCCAGATTTGTTTAAACTGTCACACTTGACACGTAAAAACGCGGGGATTTCAAACATACCAACAAAAGGGCAATAATCCACGTTGTGATTGAGTTTATATGAAACGTCAAAAGCAGACCTTGGAAAACACATTTGACATTTGAAGCTTGCATTGTTTGTATTGTGGTAACCCAGGGATAAGAACCTAGAATCCTTGTTTGTCCCAGTCTTGCCTTCATCTAACGGTATCCTAGGAGATTATTTTGAAAATAAATAGATTTAATTGTTTAATAGAGACTGTCAAATCGCATATAAGAGATGGCAGTTAGAAACAAAGGTTTGATTATAACTGGTATAATATTCACTCTTCTGTTCTTTTTGGCTGGTGCGGCCAATCTCGGTATATACATATACACCCTCACCTTAGAATACACAAGAGGAAGTGCTATAAACTTGGGGATGCATGGCGTATATATTATCCCGTGCTTGCCCACATTGGTTGGTTTTGCGCTGCGAGTATATATGCTGCTGATTCCAGGATTGCTCGCATTAATAATTGCAATTGGCAACAATTTTGCGTGGATCGTTATATACATGGGCGATTCCCAACCGGAGAAACAAATGACGAGTAGTGTTATAAAGCGGAACAGTTATTACATGATAATGCATGGTGTTGAAGTATTCCTTGCTCTAATCCTATTCTTTCTTTCGTTGGCGTATGTAATAATAGAGTATAGGAAGGCAAAGAAGATGAAGATTGATATCGACGACACTAGTTTTTATACATACCGCCGATATGGTAATGTTTTCTCAATATTTTATCTAGGGTTGCCAACATGGCCATTTTGACCCGGAGACTTCGGGTTTAGTGACCATTCTCCGGGCTACGGGTTTTCAGTTAAATTATCCGGGTTAAGATGGGGTTCGAAATGAGTAGGCAGCCAAATATACTTCATAATATTATTCTGAGTTGTTTAGCGAAATGATTAGGTATTCCAATTCAAATTATACGTCGAACTGAACTTGAAACCTTTGCCGATAATACAAAAAATATCCGGCTCAATTCTGTCATGTATAGGTGACGAATTCTGTGAATATCGGCGTTTTTTTTTTGTTGAACGTATGAAGACTACGACATAGCCATCAACAATCGTAAAATCCGTCACTCAAAGGCCGGTTTTCCTAGGAGCAGGTTTTTTACGCAGCGTACAACGTAACGTACGTCTTCTCACACAACTGTCATTTTTGACAACACGCAAAGATCCCTTGACCAAACTATAAGTAGACCACCTAAATATCTGATGCTGCACGTTTGGAAAATACAAATGCGCAGCGTATTAAGCTGTCAACTTGAAATGCGTTGTACGCTGCGTAAAAAACCTGCCCCTAGGAAAACCCGCCTTAAACCCGACATAATTGTCCCGGATATTTTTGTATTATCGGCAAAGGTTTCAAGTTCTGTTCGACGTATAGTTTGAATGGAAATACCTAATCATTTTGGTGAAATACCACGAAATACTGACCTCAAAATGTATGAGGTATATTTGGTTGCCTATCATTTCGAATCCCACCTTAAGCGGTAATGCCACTCTAGCGCGTGAGAAACTAGCCGCTTTTGTAGGTATATTTTTTACAATATTGTAAATGAATTACAAAATCTCTTTAAAGCCCTTTATTGTCCATATTTTGAGGAATATTCATAATAAAAAACAAAAATAAATAAAAAATTTAAGCGTTAAAGGTCATCATAAAATTTCAAGTAAATTGACGGAGATCAGTCGAAGTTATCTTTCCGGCCAGTTTGAAAAATGCGGTTTTGAGATAACACTGTTTGAAGTATTCTGTAACTTTGATGTATAGAATTGTTATATTTTAGGTACTATAGTCGGCGATGCCTAGACCATATAATTATCTTTTGAAATTAATATTTTCTTCCTCTTGTTTCTTTCTGTTTGATTTTGACAACAGACGGGCCTGTTTTGCAGCATCAGTAACCGATGGCTCTGAAAACATGATACGCCGTGAGTCAGCCTTCGCCAAGAAATTATTGCAGTTTGGCCCGATGGTCATACATAATCTTCATAAGGCTGGATAATGCATCATTGACGACACATATGGCTATACTTGCTGCAATATCCACTATTACTTTGCCACTTAAAACCGAAAATGAAATTATCAGGTGGACAATTCTCGTGCTGCGGTATTTCATCGGTCAGAATGTATTGAGAAGTGTGGCCCAGATCTGTTTTCTTCGCACACTACAACTTGTGAAATAGCAGAAAATACAGCAACAAAGTTCAAAAGATGATAATTAAACGTCATTCACTTCAACGTTGTGATAATCTTCAACCGACATTACTTATTTGCAGGTGTGGACTGTGGATACGTTATCCGGCAGAGGCGACTCTAGTTCCAAACGATTCAATGCTTGTCATATTAGTTCTATTTGAAAATCTGCTGATTTCTTTCCACTCCTTTTGATCACGATATACTCCGGGAATGTCATTAATTATTTCTGCTATTTTTTAGAACTAATCAAGAACAATACACGTTACATCAGACAGCTATAACGTTTTGCGGTTGGCGTCAGTTCAACGAACGTACCGAGGATATTTCCACAAAATCTTTGTGTTTCATATTATTTTATGTTATATTTCACACCATGGATGTAATTCCTCCAAATAAAATAAGAGTGTATAGGTCTCTAGACTGTAAACTCTCACGCAAAACTTTTTGCATGTACGCTTAGCTAGACACTTGGCGGTATGTTCATCAAATAAGCATTTAAACATTTTTTTCAAATATGAAATGCATTGAACCTTATTTCTAAGATCTCAAGACTTCATTTAAGAAAAAACAAAATATGTTTTTCAAAAAATCTAGAGTGGCATTACCCCTTAACTAAAGGTAATCATCGATCTTTTGAGAAACTGTAGCGACGAAACTTTGTCTTGGTGGGGACCTTTTTCTAAAGTAGATTTACATTTATTTTAGAATTTCCTCTAATTTATAATGCTTCTAATTTATTTAATATAACTCTGTTTGCAGGTCCAATATTTTCTTAATCTATGGCAACAACTATGGACCTGTGGACTATCTATCTAGAGAAGTGGTATTCTTTTGAACGGGCCACAAATATTGTATAATTATTGTGATCCGTTAAGTGTATGTTATGTGTAGGGATAGAATCCGTCGAAGATATGATATTTATTTGCCAATGTAGAAGACGTGCAATGTATTTAAAAGTATTTATTTCTTCATTATTAATAAAATCTTACCAAATGTTTTGTTATTTATATGTTTTGCTGGTTTCTACCTGTGCTATCTTGTCTTAGAAATAAATAAAAACAAATTTTAGATCGATATTTTGCTACTTTTCATAGCTTTTGAAAACTAGCTCTTAGTACCTAACTTTTAGTTTTCCAAGATTGGTGATACTGATCCCAAACGTGAAATAACGGTGACATCTCAATCGCTATTGGCTCGCCTCAATCGTATATGCCAGTTTTATCACAACTACCAACTGTTAAAGATAAAACTACTCTAAATTGTAAGATGACTACCCCAATTATTGATAATTTATGAAAAATTAATGAATGTGAAAAACCTCACATTTAAAAAAACCTGATGTCGCCAGACACATGACTATCATATTATATACAAAATTAATAGTTTTACTGCATGAGATTCTATTTGATCGAGGTCGGTCGTGTCTGCATTAAAATAAAACTAGTTAGCCAGAATTTGACAGATATTTTGATTCTATTGACAGTAGGTATTGTCAAAACATCAGCGATTGACACTACCTACTGGCAACTCATTTGAATGAAAAAAAAAACTAAACTGAATACAAAAAACTGCATAACCTTCGAAAGCTTAAGTCATTTCTTAAAACATTTATTTGTTTTTTTTTTCTTGTTAATTTTTCAGGAAACAAGATGTTAATATGTTAAGTTTCTTTTTGTACACGCTGTATTCGAATATGAAGATGATCAGGTCTGCCACCATAATTGTTTTCGTTGGCTTGTGACAGTGCCGCCAACTGCGGGTGTGACGCGTGCCTTGAAAGGATACGGTAATTACCATATTTAATTACTTTTTAATCTACTACGTACTTAATCTACATATGAAAACTAAAAGTAGAAAAGATATACATTTATTTAATTTTGGGTGTATCTGTTACTATTCGGTTTAAAATAGCATGGGAGATAATTAGACCGAGATTATCAGATCAAATTGATGGGAAAAATAGGACAAATAAATGTACAAACAAAATTATTTTCAAGAAATATGTAGGTACCAACTAGATAGCGTATATATGTTAGTCATTACAAATATGCAAGTAATAAATACAGGTTTTACGTAATAACTCATTGTGTTCGAAATAACGCGTAGTAATTAGATAACAACGACAACAGGTTGGTACATAATTGAGGTGTAAAAAAACTCCACTATTATTTGAATGTATCACGACAATTAATAATATTATCATGGTTTAGATACATTTTAAGTTTAGATATCAATTTTTATCAATAAAAATAGCGTTTATATCCTATTCGATAACAAAATGTGCGACGTTAGTCATCCGATAAACGAGCTGGGGATTTTTGCGTCTCCCCTATCCCCTCTGACACCGCCATTGCCCAAACCATACAAAACGGGGAATAACCTGCATGACGTTATTTTTCACATACTGGTAAGTACAATTTGTTGTGCGCCGTCAGACAACTGCCAGTTTCACATTAACGCAATACCGAATTTTGTGCAACGAACGAAACTTCAGTATTCCGAACGTTCAAATCACTCCCAAAAGTTAGGTTATCCTTTATTGTTGGTCAATATGAGCCAAACAATGTTCTACAATAATAATATAACGAACGGTAAGGAAATTCTATGGGTGTGTTGTGTCCTAAATAAGCATTGTCCAGTGGATATAAGTCTGATACTAATATTTCAAGACATCGTAAACTGTTTTTGTGGTACGTTTTGAGTGTAACGTTGTGTGTTTCCGTTCGCAGATATGAACTCTTATCCTTACACGTTGACTCCTCCATCGTCGAATGAGGACTCACCGCAAATGTATCAAATGAATCCCTCGCCGCAATACATTATGATGAACCCTGTGTCCCCGGGATGTTCTAATACGTACAGTATGGGGCCGCAGCATACGTACTATAATATAAATACAGATTTCAATATGGGTAAGTGTTAAAATGGTATGGATTTATGCGGTTTTACAAGTGGTGTTTAATTTTAGAACGGAAACAGCCGTGCCTGATCATTGTGGAACAACCGACTGATAAATTTCGGTTCAGATACAAATCTGAGATGGCGGGAACACACGGGAGTCTTACGGGGTTCACTTCCGATAAAACTAGGAAGCAGACCTATCCTACGGTGAAGGTAAAATTTATACTTGTTTTTAACTAGAAGTTAGATAAGAAAACTTAGTTTCTGACTTAAAAATGATCGCTTAAAAAGTGTCCTATAAATTCATATACGTAGTTTTTTTTCTTTTAAATTTAAAATTTTTTTTTTTTTGTTACTGATCTTGGTTGGCGTAAAATCATTAAAAAGTGCAGTGCAAAATGTTATTAATATTGTTCAACAAACAAGATTTTCATGACAAACTTTCACACGCACGTCGTGACTAATTTTTTATATCTGTGTTTATAAATTTACCCTGAGTCATACAAATAAATATTATGTTCTATAAATCTAGTTACAAAACTTCGAAGGCCGGGCTGTCGTGCGTTGTTCATTATATCAACACAACAACTCTTCCGACAGACAACCCCACGCACATCGTTTGGTAAAAAAGCAAGACAATGAAGAGATTGACGATCCCCATCGACTTATTGTAACCGCTGCTGAGAATTATGAGGCATGTTTTCATTCCATGGGTATAATTCACACAGCAAAGAAGCACCTTGTTGATGTTCTTAAAATGAAGAAGCGGCTACTGAAAAAGGAGAAAGTTGCTCGTGACGAAAAGAAGTTTAGAGAGCTAACGACAGCTGAAGATGTGGAGGTATGTTTTTAAATTTTTAAACGTTTAATTAATAACTATCAAATAATCGATTATCGATCGTAATTTATTTATTTTGTTTGGTTTATTTTTAGATTAAGCGAGAAGCTGAGGAGGAAAGCAAATCGATCAATCTAAATATTGTTTGTTTACGTTTTGACGCCTTCATTGAGGGTTCCGATGGTATACTGCATCCCATTTGTGAGCCAATTTACTCGCACGCTATTAACAACCTGAGTAAGTGGTACTGTTGATGTATATATGCTACAATTTAATTTTCATTTTAATTTATATAAAGGAAGACCCAGCTCTACCTGTCGTAAAACTCATCGTCAATTAAAAGCATTATTATTTATTGTATGTTTAGCTTTTTTCTAATATAATACATCAAGCCCAAATTTTTGATTTTTATTAATTAGTTTTTTTGAAATTATTTTCTTTTTGCAGAGAGTGCCCTAACCGGAGAACTGAAAATTGTGAGATTGGACCACAGCAGTAGTCCTGCTAAAGGCTTGCGCGAGATCTTCATGTTTGTTGAAAAAGTGACAAAGAGTAAGTCACCGATTTTTTATACTTTAATTATTGTCCACTTTCTTTTGTATTATTTTACACGATATTCACGATGATAGAAGCTAACAATTTCTACTTATTCTGTCATATCTAGTGATCCATGGAAAATATTTAAAATCCAAAAACTGTTCTTTGCGGTGTCCATATTTACTTTAAAACTTTTGTCATCTTCTGTGAGACATCTGGGAGTCTACTCTCGTCATCTTTTTGAAGCAAATGCGAGACTTCTCGAATGGTCAGGTGAGACGGAGCGAGGATATCGCGGTTGTCCTCTGTTTGGTACGTATCTATGAGCAAGTTTGCTTATCGCTAAGAACAATAACAAACGTGCCACGCCCATACGTTCCAAACACATGGCAACCGCCGATATTCCCACTCCGTCTGATGAAACCATTCGAGAAGTCTCGCATTCGCTTCAAAACGATGACGAGAGTTGACTCCCTGATCTCTTTCCTAAATGTAGTTATTAGTTGAGATTGGCTACATGTTCTGTATTGTGGATGTGTCTATCAAATTTGTGTGAAAGTAATCGGAGACAATTTTTGCCGAATATTGCGGCCGCTAAAGATATGATCTGACTTTTGGTTTATAATTCCCGAGCGGCTACCGTTGATTCCTTTCCGCTAATGACAACGGTAGACAGTATTCATGGAGTTTTGAAATAGGTATATTCAGGAAGCGGACACAGAAATTATATATATTCTCAGCTTATTAGTAATATTGAATTTTCTTTTCAGAAAACATCAAAATTAGATTCTTCGAACAGGATGCTGGAGGAAATGAAATATGGGAATCGTATGGGAAATTTAACGATCTTGACGTCCACCATCAGTATGCAATAGCTTTTAAGTAAGTCAGTGAAAAAAAAAAAAAACAAAAAGGGAATATAAAATGCTAAATACTTGCTTTAAATTACCAGAATACTCATTATATTCTGTAGTATAGTATATTGTTCATTATAACTTTGAAGTTTATTTATACTGTATTTTAAAAATAATTTGTCCTCATCCCTATTATTTTAGGACGCCGCCATACAGACTTCCCGACATAACGGACTCCGTACGCGTATACATAGAACTGGAGAGACCTTCGGACGGCAGCCGGAGCGAGGCCCGTGAATTTAAGTACACACCCAGCCCGAATTATCAAGCGGGAATGAAGCGAAGCCGCATGGCCTTTGAGTCGACAAGCGAAAGCTACACTAGCAGCGGGGAATCCTTCGTGAGAATCCCCACAACCGTACAGGCGCCTACGCCGGACTTTTTCGAGATGAACGACGTCCCGACTCTCGGCTCGGCCGAGTTCGATCAATTGTTTATGGAGCACGGTCAAAACTTCAATTCCATAAATCTGAGTTCGCTCGATCTACCGGCGACCGACGCGCCGAAAGAGACGCGTCCCGAACGGGAGCCTAAGAGGTAAATTACATAAAGCGGAGATAGATGTTTTTTTTTTTTGTGGAGATTGTATTCAAATTAAAATACACGGCGTTTCACTTTGCTTGTGTGAAACGATTCCCGAACAATAGATAAAACTAGGTTATGTGAAGAGTTTAAGTAATAACGAGCTATTGTGCCAAACTATTCTTCCGAGATATTTAGAAAATAGTTTCTGGCAATGTAGATGTTAAAGAGAGAAACTTCACTATTTTCTTATACATATGTCCCATTCTTTACTGTTATCCGTTTAGCACACACAAAATAAAACACCCTGTGACATCACTGTAAAAAAGATTTTGAATATTTGTGTTTTTTTCTGTCTGCTATTTATGGATAAGGAGACAATTCAAGAAGTAAGTTAATGATTAGCAACCTACCATTTTCCGTTTTTTTTATTTCTCGAAGAAGAATAAAGAAAAAATTTGTTAACACTACCAAAACTAAGTCATTTTTTTTTTTAAATTTAAATAGGCCCAAGAATCAAATTGTTAACGTAAAGCATCCTTTGGAAATCAGCACTTTTGGACCATGCTTTCTTTACATGATCTTTTTGTTTACAGAAAAACCCTGCGATAAGTGGCAGATATAACACAGAAATATGCATTCCCAAAAATTACAGCGTTGCATGACATCTTAACATGTAAATAACGGGAATAAGTCAAGCCGCAGAGAATAAGAATCAGTTTTTTTTTTGTATTATTTTGTAATATTTATTGTTACATACTTTTTCATTATATTAATTACATACTTATTTATAATATCGATTTTTATTGATAAAACATTCATAAAAATCAAAAAACTTCGAATACGGAACTTATGTTTGTGAGGATAATTCTTCTTCATTTGATACTTTTTGGGTATTTGTAAAGAAGTTGTCTAACATAATTTTCCTTTTCCCGTTTTGTTCAGCAAGCAGTTGTCGATGGCAAGACATCATATCTTCGTTTTACATGAACTGATCCCTAATTTTCAATTTAGTGGCTTAACTTTTTTTTAGAATATCTAGGAATATGTATTCCTTTGGCTTCTCATTGCCAGAAACGCTAATTTCATGTACTTATTCTATTTAATAATGCCGTTGGAAAGACTTTCAACAGTCGTAACTTGCAATAATTCTTCGATATTCTGCACATTTCCCATACAATCCCACTTTATTAGCTAGCTTGACAAGTTTGGCAACATCAACATATTGAAATTTGAAATCCCCGCGCTTGATAGTTTGTATATTTTCTGTATATTTTAAAAGATATATAAGATTTTCAATCTTCCATTTGCAAACGCAGAAAAGTGTGATTTTGCCTAAATATATTAGTTTTTCTCTTTTTACATCAGTTCTTTTATTTTTTATTTATAGTCAACTTACTGCATTATTTCACTATGGAGCTTGAAAAAAAATTAATTTCTGCGTCATTACGTTTGTAATTTATAAAGGTTTGAACATTATTTATTTTACTTAAATAAACAATATTGATATAATTTAATATTATTCGTTATTGTTTTGCCAGCATTTTTAGTGGACATGTTTTAATAAGCAAAAATTTTTGGTTACAGGCCTGAGTCGACGTTAACCAAAGAAGATCTTGCCATTACTACAAAATCATACAAAGAATTCATCTCCTTGCTTAAAGCAAAGTCTCCAAATCCAGAATTGGTCCCGATGATGTTAAAGAGTATATTTTCGGAACGTGTAAACAATAACGGCGATAAGTAAGTACCTACGTTATATCTAAGTCATAACAAAACTGTTCTACAATAGTCTTTTCTAACTATTTTTTATATATCTTGTTATAATTTAAATTTTATTCGTTGTTTCTTTTTAAATTATCGAACGCTCTTATTGCAGTACATTACACCTTCTGACAATGGATAAAGATATGACACGCGTACATTATTGGCTGGAAGTATTGCGAAGGAAAAACTTGTCCCAGATAATAAACATGCCGAACAACAAAGGAGAGACAATCGTACATACGGCGATATCTTCCGACGATCAAAACATATTGAAATTAATCCTGCAGTACGGCCCTGACTTGAGTTTAGCAGACAGCGATGGCAACACCGCCTTGCACTGCGCTGTGATGAACAATCGGAGCATCGTAATGCTCGATATGCTCCTCAGGTCGAAACATCTTGGCCTGAAGATTGACGCAGAAAATAACGGTAAGTTTTTTTTTGTTTTTGTTAAACCAACATTGGAATGGAAGTAATTGTTTTTACAAAAATTGATTTTTGCATTGAAATGGAAAGATTCCTTATGGTTAACATAGAACTTGTTTCCAAAACTTTTTTTCTTAAAAACTGAACCCAATATTTTACGAAATTCCCATGTGACTTTAATGCATTATAATATTAATTTGTTTTTTTTCTTTCAGATGACTTAACCGCTCTTCAAATGTCCGTAAAGATGAACAGGCTACAGTACGTGACGGCTCTATGCAATTTTGGGTGCGACGTGAACTCGATCGACAAGCGCAGCGGGAACTCAATCCTGCACATTGCGGTCGCCGAACAATCGGAACCGATCGTAAGGTTTCTTCTGCATAACACGACGATCGAGGTCCTCAAGAAAAACTACCAGGGCATAACCGCTATTCAATTGTCCAAACATTTGATACAAGATGGCACGAATCAGGAACGAATAAAGATCTATAATCTGATAGAGCAATTTATGGTACAGAGAAATCTCACCATCGATTGTATCATCAAAGAAGAGAATGACTCAGATGATGAAGAAATGGAGGTACGTTACTAATTTCTATTTAATACACTTTATTTTTGAGAAAAACGCGAGAAAAATAACCTTTTTAAAACTTTTTTTATACTAGTTCATTCAAAGTTTGTCACAGGAGGAATTAAAAATGATAATATACAGAGTGTTTATGAAATAATGGTTGATATAGAAAGTCAGTTGACATTTCGATACACCAGCTCACAATAACTAATAACTAACTTTTGGACAAAGTTTTAGTATGATGTGTTTTTTTTTCTTTTAATGCAGATGGAGATCGACATCAAAACAGAAAAATATACAACGGAAGAACTGCAAGATAAATATAAGGGAATAGATAATTTTACCCCGGATTGCTTGGAACAAGTGGCGACAATCTTGGACAAAACCGAAAATTGGCTTTCTCTGGCAAATCTTTTGGACTTAGAGCATATTGCTAATACTGAGAATGTAAGGAAGGCTGCCAGTCCATCAAAAACATTCCTACAGTACGCCGTGGTAAGTTTTAGTTTTCAAACAGAGAAAAGAATTGTTCCTAATTGGTTTTTATTTTTTAGAATTTAGGCGAAGTATTTCATATAAGAAATTTCCTTGAAGTTCTTGAGGAATATGAAGCAGTCGCCATCATTGACAAAATGGTATTTACAGCACGAATGGATATGTAAAGTTTAAAAGTTGTTTTTGCCATGGTAAATGTACAGTTTTTATTGTTTAAATTGTTAGATATTAAGTATGTGGCAAAAGTGATTACCTATAAGTTTTAGTATTATGATTATTGTTATGAATATATTTTAAGTATTTTTTTTTTCGTATACTGTAATGAGTATGTATGTATTCCACCTAAAATTTTTATTAATTTACTTTGTTAAATAAAGTAATGAGTAATTTTTAATGTTTGTTGTATGTTGTATTACACTTATTCCCGATTTTGAGCTCCTTGGGGCTTATGTTAATATGGAATCGATTTCAAAGTATGAAGTAAGTATGGATACAAAGGAACAAATTGAGAGGATTCTATACACAAAATTTAAAGTTGCAAAAGGTTGCAACAGCTGACTTTTGCACACACCTTTGGCTGGGCATTACAAACACCGCGCAAGAAGTCCTCATCGCTATGGTGTCTGTGTCGCGAGTTATTTGCTATCAAAGAGGTAACGAATTTGGTTTCTTCATAGTATCTTGATTTTTGTTGGTTAGACGACAGAGGGTTATTAGGAAAATTCTAGATCTTTTAAACGTAGTCAGTGGTCAGCCTACATATGGGAAATCCAACAACTGCCAAAATATTCACATTTGGTAGAACAATCTGTGCTGTATAGAGAAGTGCAAGTTTTATACTTAACAAAATTAAAAGCAAAAAGAACTTATTAGAAGAAAATCAAGAAAAATGTTTTTGGAATGTGATTTAATAACTTTAAAATGGGATTTTGGCAATTTTCACTTTATATTTTCGGCAGTAAACATTTTAAATTTCGTGACTTTATTGTTTGCTAACTTGATATAATAATTATAATTCATTATTGCAGATTGTTTGATGTGTATTCTGGAATTTCCTGGTATTTTGTTCTGTTTTTACGTATATCTGTATTTTCGTCGTTATATGGGTAAATATGGTAATTCCAAGTCACATCAAGTATCAACACAGGTCTTGACCTCACCACCCTGGGTAAAAGTTGGTATCATTGTTGTATTTATGTAGCATAGTAAAGATACCAAATTGCATGTTTATATGGACCCCATTATGGAATTTTGCAATTTCATCAAAATAGAGGAAATTCTGAATAATTTATGTCTATGACAGTTTTTGGTAAAATTGATTGTTTTTTTCTTTAGTCGTTTTGGGTACCATGAACATTTAAGACCAAGGTACAAAAAAACGTCTCTGTGTGTGTGTACCCGATTTTTGTGGCGACGATTCCGGAGAAACTACTAAAGGTATCGGGACGAAAGTTCATATTTAGTAGTTTCATGACCAAACTTAGAGCTGAAAAACTTTTGGTTCAAAAGGGTCCAAAGGAACTGGATTTTTCCTCTAAGCGTTTTTCAAGGATTTAGCAAATGAGCCGCCATTTCTGTAATTGCGTCAAAATAATTGAATAATAAATTAAAGTAGAGGAAATTTTGTATAATTTATGTCTATGACATTTTTTGGTAAAATTAATAGTTTAGCTGTAGGAGCAAATTCAATTTGATCGAGATCGTGTCTGCATTAAAACTAGTTAGCCAGGATTTGACAGATACTGTTATTCTAATGACAGTACCGTCAATATCTGTCAAATCCTGGCTAACTCGTTTTATTTTATTTAGAAATGCGATTTAAGAAATACTAAAATGAAAACAAATATTATCATGAGATAAAAAAAAAGATTTTCTTTTTATCGATAACCTTTGAAAATCGCGGGTTATCAGGTACAAGTATTTCTTTTTAACATCAATCAAAAAGGTAATAATTAATTCAAATATCACTCAACATATTATGTCTGACCAAAAAAATATTATGTCCCGCAGTCACCAGACAAATATTATTATAAATAAATCACTAATTAGTGCATAAATATTATCAACAAATACCTATCTTGTTATTGGTTGTCTTATGCTATAATTAGGTATGTATATTGTTGAAATTAAATACACAATTGTTTTATTTTTTATTTGTAACTTCTCCATGGAATTCCTCATTAATTGCAAAAAACTTTAAAAGTTTTGATGATAGGTACCTCTTTTATCGACACGATATTATATGACGAAATCAAATTTCAGATAAGGTAGGTATTTCAGTCTCGTACTTCTGTAGCGTGATTCTAATTTTTATAGATAATTTCGTGGGATTGTATGATCCTATACCTATCTCTGTTAGCTTTGATTCTGTTCCTCTCGAACCGGACGATATAAAACCGACGCACGCGAGGTTATTTTTAGTATAACGTTTTGCATTATTAGTGTTGATCGTACACATCTAGCAAGATGGTAAAAGACGTGAAAATCAAGTTCACTCAGGTAAGAAATTAAATAATATTAGGTATTGATTTTTCGAGTTTTATAGGTTATGTTACTTATGTTGGTAGTGAAAATTGTTATTCCCAATAAATTACATTATTTTAAATGTCCCTTGAAATAGAAATATCTGAAACATTGGTCCAAAACAAGCTTACCAATTTAAATCAATTGTTGTTAATTAACAAATGAATGAATAAGGAGTAAATTCTGGATTCGTTTACATCATTTATGCTTAAAAAAATATTTTTGGGTATATTTATGTATTTATTTGCGTGTATTTATGTGTATTTATTTGTATTTATTTGCCCCAGGATTCTATTAAAATAAAATAAACATAATCATAAATATTTACGCCCGCTTTTAGTCTACTAGCAATACGATAAAAACTTTTTATAACAATATTTACTTCATGCTTCCCCTATAATTTCCATTAAATAATTATTAGTTGGAATAAATAAATTGGTCAAAAAATGGGGTATTTTGGTATACAACGCGAAAGGTGTTTTTTTTTCGAAATTCTATGGCGTCCGCAAATATTACTAGAGCCTGGCACGCTAAAAACCACCCCTAACACAAACGTTTCAAGTTTTTCGCAATTTACCGCAAAAAGGTCACAATTTTGCAATTTTAGCTTCTGTTCAAAATTAATTCTAATAATACTGGCACCATATTTTCTTAAATACAATGGTTCTTAAACTGCAGTTTAAAAACCAGACTATATATAATATATTTTTGTTATTTTAGTATTACTAAACTCATGAAATGTCAGAAACCGCAATTTCCAGGCTCCATCATACAGGGATATTCCAATATCAACAGTTTCTTTCGTTATCAATTCTAAATTCACATACATTTAAATAGATAAATAAATATAGTAATAAATATTTAACAAAAACATCTGTCCAACTCTTTTTGTGAAGAAATAAAGTTAGGCCTGCTATAATATAAATAATATAATGCTATAATGTAAATAAATATAATAAGGGTAAAATAATACTTACCAGGTAGTCAGCCGGCCCAAGTAATCAAAGATCTGCAACAAAACGATACAATACATTCAGAAATCATAGAAAAATAAGACTGGAATAACGTAGAATTAATAAGATATATTTGAAAGACTTAAATAATTAATTCTTTAGTTCCAATTAATTAATTATTGATTTAATATTGCTATTAATTTTATTTTTCATTAGTAATCTTATAATACGGATGGTTAATTTATTGATATGCATTTGCAACGATACAACATTCAGAAATCATAGAAAAATAAGACTGGAATAACGTAGAATTAATAAGATATATTTGAAAGACTTAAATAATTAATTCTTTAGTTCCAATTAATTAATTATTGATTTAATATTGCTATTAATTTTATTTTTCATTAGTAATCTTATAGTACGGATGGTTAATTTATTGATATGCTTTTGCATTTCTTCAATAAAAACTTTGCGTATGTGATTTTTTTTGCTGATAAATTGTAGTAATGGGGACGTTACAAATACAGAAAAAATACTACCGGATATTAAATTTAACATCAATGTACACTATTTGTATTTTGCATATAATATTATTGTGTTCAATATTTTGTAATCCTATTTCAATACTAAATAATTTATTCTATCGTTACCTACTTTTCGGGTTGCATTGATGCACCGCACGTGTTTGATGTCATAGATCAGACTCTTGTCGTAAATAATACCTTCGGGTACACACAAAAAAGCCTTTGAGCCGCGTCATTAGACCGACATTGAATGGATCGACGCGAATGCGAACAAATAAAGCGGTTTATGGCGAGACACTCGCCGAACGCGCGATTTTTATCCAACTATTCGACTTCTTGCAGTTCGAATGTCTCTCGCTATGTCTCGCGAGAGTGGGGAAGACGTATAACACAGTAAATGTGGGGGATATAATGACCGTCACTTGACATGTGAGTAGATAGCACATTGTTTCACCATGCGATTATCAGAGCTCCTATATTTAGACGTGTTATGGTGTGTATTAAAAATACAAACATATCAAATTACTCTTTAAAGATTTTAATTTCTGAATGAATAAAGCCATTTTTTTTTAAATATCCAGTTCTGTGGATGGGGGATATTCATACAACTTGTTTAAAATTGTCCAGTTGTGTTCCAAATTCAATGAAAAATGTAAAACGAGCAATTGAAAATCCACAGAAAACTCGTTTGGGAAAATATATCCAGCAGTAAATCATTGAATCAATCTTCCAATTCCAGTTATTCATCGACAACGAATTTGTGGATTCTGTAAGCGGGAAAAAGTTTCCAACAATCAACCCAGCCAATGAACAGAAGATCACCGACGTGTCAGAAGCTGATAAAGTATGATTTGATAAAGTTTGACTAGTAAATTGACGAGATTTTTTTACTTTTTATGTTTGATACAGGCTGATGTCGACCTAGCTGTAGCTGCTGCCAAAGAAGCCTTCAAGAGAGGTTCAGAATGGCGTAAACTGGACGCATCGGCCCGTGGTAACATGTTGCTCAAGGTAAATTATTTTTCTGTTATTAAACATTTATCGTAAGAGATGATTCAATGTTCAATCTAGTGGTTGCTGGGTATAATCAAATGATTAGAAAAACTACCTTCAGAAAACTACCTTCTAACTCTCTTCAGAAGTATTAAATAAAAAAGTATAAATATATTAATATTTTGTAACAGTGTTAATCCTGGATAACGTCTGTCGGCTTTTTTTTGCTTTAGTATCAATTCGAAATCTAAGCTAATCCAAGTAATCCATAAATTAATTTAGCAAGCACAATGACATCTGTTGATTCCACTTTTTTGTTATAAATGTCAACACAGATCAAATATTAACACAGAAAATGCAAATAATAGTTATTTTTATTAGTTTGCGCACTAAGAAAATACTTGTATACACGTGTAAGTGCTCCCCAATACTGAAATCATATTTTGTGCAAAATGATGAAAATTAGTGTAAATCTGGCAATTATCATTTCTGATACATTCAATCGTAATAATCCATAAGAAGCGTATAATTTAAAAGAGTGTCCGACATAGTCAGGTCACTGTCAAACTGTAGCAGCATTATCGTATATAACCAAATTGCCGACATCATCTAAAAATTAAATAGAAAGTGAATTACGATATCTTATTGCATTGTCTACTCTAAGATAAACTCACAGTAAATACTAGATTTGAGTTGATACCAAACCACCCTCCTGCTGAAATTTCAGAGGTTTCATGACACAGCTGTAGTGATTGGGCGTTTAACTGTAACATACGTATTAAGTTAAGCCTGAAGTTAAAATTGATTCAATTACCTCTTTTCGAATCTTTCTATCAGTGACGGTTGTAGCAAAAAGAAAGACGATCTTCTTCATCTTTTTGCCCTGATTAGCGCATCCATTGCTGACGATAATGCAACACACGTTTTTAACAAGAACAATCAACATCATGTACAAGAAAACACTCGCTTCGAGAGTAAATGAGTTATTAACTGTCATCATCAGCATGCCGAAAATTCCTACTACCACCATAATAAAGTCTCTAGCCAACGAAAAGAGAAGTTGTAACGACGTGAATCTATTTAGTTTTGATATATATTCGCAGATGTCTTGGTGCGCCTTTGTTAGTTGGAATATGGACGTTGGTATGCCTTTGTATGATTTATTTGAATCAAATTTTCCCATTAGACATTCCATTCTACTGTTTACTGCCTCCAACATAGACTTCGTGATATAAAATATCATATAATACTGGAATGTTACCAGATGGGGGACTAAGTACATCATGTTGGCAAAACACGATAAAATTATTAGAAAACTTGAATTCTTTGACGAAGCTAGTGCTAGTGCTTCTAGTACAAAATTCCCCATGCCCACGGTTACAAGTAACACACAACAGGTTGTGATCGTTTTTCTTAGACGGTTATAATCTAAGTCGATATGCAACTTTGCCAAGTTTTGTTCCATAATGGCAAGTTTGTTAGCGAAAGAAATCACTCTCATATTGTAACATTTCAAGAATAGAACGCTGTACAATATATAATTTAGTTCCAAGACGGTATAAGCGAAGTATGCTATCTGTAGTAGGGTTGATACATTGGTTGCAGATGCGTGTGCCATAAAATAAACCACTACCGACGCAAGTCCTATTGCAATGTGGATAATTAAGAAAACAAACGAAGTAATTCTTGAGCTGGGTCTGTATCGCCAAGTAGTCGAGTCAAATTTGTATCCAATAGCAAATACAAATCTCAAACTGTGATGCACCGGCCACAAGAGCCAATATGCATCTCTTGCACGTTCCATTTATATACAATGTTCACAACACACACCTATTCAAGTGATATTACTATTTGTCTATATCTATAAGGAATTCATTATTTATAATAGAGTCACCTATAATCAATTAGAATTAAGAGTTTTTTTTTTTTGGGTTAGATGTTTTATAAGTGTATTGATTCTTCTGCAATACGGATAAAAGCTCGCACGCACACGACAATTAATTTAGTACAGGAGCATGGTGGTTATGAGTAGAAATGCACTGCTGCCAATATGGCGAACTATGCAAGAAGTGTTGGCCGACTTGTTGGCACAAATAACGGGATTTGAAGCGGAACGGCCAGCCAAAATAAACACAACCTTATATAATTTGCAACGTTTCGACTCTTTATTTGTATCTTCATCAGGTAACAATATACTAAAAACAAATTGAAAAGCAATCAGTACGTTTTACAGATTTAACAGCTAAAACTGATTTGAGACACAACAAAGATTTTTAAAATAAAGTATACTTATGGGGAGATTTGAAGTAACACAAAACACATTTATTTTCCCTTACAGCAATTAAGATTTTCAACATATTCAATCGTAATAATCCATAAGAAGTGTATAATTTAAAAGAGTGTCCGACATAGTCAGGTCACTGTCAAACTGTAGCAGCATTATCGTATATAACCAAATTGCCGACATCATCTAAAAATTAAATAGAAAGTGAATTACGATATCTTCTTGTATTGTCTACTCTAAGATAAACTCACAGTAAATACTAGATTTGAGTTTATATCGAACCACCCTCCTGCTGAAATTTCAGAGGTTTCATGAAACAGCTGTAGTGATTGGGCGTTTAACTGAAACATACGTATTAAGTTAAGCCTGAAGTTAAAATTGATTCAGTTACCTCTTTTCGAATCTTTCTATCAGGAACGGTTGTAGCAAAAAGAAAGACGATCTTCTTCATCTTTTTACCCTGATTAGCGCATCCATTGCTGACAATGATGCAACACACATTTTTAACAAGAACAATTAACATCATGTACAAGAAAACACTAGCTTCGAGTGTAAATGAGTTATTAACTGTCATCATCAGCATGGCAAAAATTCCAACTACCACCATAATAAAGTCTCTAGCCAACGAAAAAATAAGTTGTAACGACGTGAATCTATTTAGTTTTGATATATATTCGCAAATGTCCTGGTGCGCCTTTGTTAGTTGGAATATGGACGTTGGTATGCTTTTGTATGATTTGTTTGAATCAAATTTTCCCATTAGACATTCCATTCTAGTGTTTACTGCCTCCAACATACACTTCGTGATATAAAATATCATATAATACTGGAATGTTATAAGATGGGGAACTAAGTACATCATGTTGGCAAAAAACGATAAAATTATTAGAAAACGTAAAGAATTGTTTGACGAAGCTATTGCTATTGCTTCAAGTACAAAATTCCCCATGCCTACGGTTACAAGTAACACACACCAGGTCGTGATCGTTTTTCTTAGACGGTTATAATCTAAGTCGATATGCAACTTTGTCAAATTTTGTTCCATAATGGCAAGTTTGTTAGCGAAAGAAATTACTCTCATATTGTAATATTTCAAGAATAGAACGCTGTACAATATATAATTTAGTTCCAAGACGGTATAAGCGAAGTATGCTATCTGTAGTAGGGTTGATACATTGGTTGCAGATGCGTGTGCCATAAAATAAACCACTTCCGAACCAAGTGCTATCGTAATGTGAATAATTAAGAAAACAAACGAAGTAATTCTTGAGCTGGGTCTGTATCGCCAAGTAGTCGAGTCAAATTTGTATCCAATAACAAATACAAATCTCATACTGTAATGCACTGGCCTCAACAGCCAATATGCATCTCTTGTGCGTTCCATTTATATACAATGTCCACAACACATCTATTCAAGTGATATTACTATTTGTCTATGTCTATAATGAATTCATTATTTATAATAGAGCCACCTATAATCAATTAGAATTAAGAGTTTTTTTGGGTCAGGTGTTTTATAAGTGTATTGTTTCTTCTGCAATACGGATAAAAGCTCGCACGCACACGACAATTACTTTAGTACAGGAGCACGTGGTCATGAGTACAAAAGCATTGCTGGCAATATGGCGAACTATGCAAGAAGTGTTGGCCGACTTGTTGGCACAAATAACGGGATTTGAAGCGGAACGCCCAGCCAAAATAATCACAACCTTATAGAATTTGCAACGTTTCGACTCTTTATTTGTATTTTCATCAGGCAACAAATTACGAAAAACAAATTGAAAAGCAATCAGTACGTTTTACAGATTTAACAGCTAAAACTGATTTGAGACACAACAAAGATTTTTAAAATAAAGTATACTTATGGGGAGATTTGAAGTAACACAAAACACATTTATTTTCCCTTACAGCAATTAAGATTTTCAACATATTCAATCGTAATAATCCATAAGAAGTGTATAATTTAAAAGAGTGTCCGACATAGTCAGGTCACTGTCAAACTGTAGCAGCATTATCGTATATAACCAAATTGCCGACATCATCTAAAAATTAAATAGAAAGTGAATTACGATATCTTCTTGTATTGTCTACTCTAAGATAAACTCACAGTAAATACTAGATTTGAGTTTATATCGAACCACCCTCCTGCTGAAATTTCAGAGGTTTCATGAAACAGCTGTAGTGATTGGGCGTTTAACTGAAACATACGTATTAAGTTAAGCCTGAAGTTAAAATTGATTCAGTTACCTCTTTTCGAATCTTTCTATCAGGAACGGTTGTAGCAAAAAGAAAGACGATCTTCTTCATCTTTTTACCCTGATTAGCGCATCCATTGCTGACAATAATGCAACACACGTTTTTAACAAGAACAATCAACATCATGTACAAGAAAGCACTCGCTTCGAGTGTAAATGAGTTATTAACTGTCATCATCAGCATGCCGAAAATTCCAACTACCACCATAATAAAGTCTCTAGCCAACGAAAAAAGAAGTTGTAACGACGTGAATCTATTCAGTTTTGATATATATTCGCAAATGTCTTGGTGCACCTTTGTTAGTTGGAATATGGACGTTGGTTTGTTTTTGTATGATTTATTTGAATAAAATTTTCCCATTAGACATTCCATTCTAGTGTTTACTGCCTCCAACATAGACTTCGTGATATAAAATATCATATAATACTGGAATGTTATCAGATGGGGGACTAGGTACACCATGTTGGCAAAAAACGATAAAATTATTAGAAAACGTAAAGAATCCTTTGACGAAGCTATTGCAATTGCTTCTAGTACAAAATTCCCCATGCCCACGGTTACAAGTAATACACACCAGGTCGTGATCGTTTTTCTTAGACGGTTATAATCTAAGTCGATATGCAACTTTGCCAAATTTTGTTCCATAATGGCAAGTTTGTTAGCGAAAGAAATCACTCTCATATTGTAATATTTCAAGAATAGAACGCTGTACAATATATAATTGAGTTCCAAGACGGTATAAGCGAAGTATGCTATCTGTAGTAGGGTTGATACATTGGTTGCAGGTGCGTGTGCCATAAAATAAACCACTACCGAAGCAAATCCTATCGCTATGTGAATAATTAAGAAACCAAACGAAACAACTTTTGAGCTGGGTCTGTATCTCCAAGTAGTCGAGTCAAATTTGTATCCAATAGCAAATACAAATCTCAAACTGTAATGCACCGGCCACAAGAGCCAATATGCATCTCTTGCACGTTCCATTTATATTGTATATATTGTATATACAATGTCCACAACACACCTATTCAAGTGATATTACTATTTGTCTATATCTATAATGAATTCATTATTTATAATAGTCACCTATAATCAATTAGAATTAAGAGTCTTTTTTTGGGTTAGATGTTTTATAAGTGTATTGATTCGTCTGCAATACGGATAAAAGCTCGCACGCACACGACAATTAATTTAGTACAGGAGCACGTGGTCATGAGTACAAAAGCATAGCGGCCAATATGGCGAACTATGCAAGAAGTGTTGGTCGACTTGTTGGCACAAATAACGGGATTTGAAGCGGAACGCCCATCCTAAATAATCACAACCTTATATAATTTTCAAAGTTTCGACTCTTTATTTGTATCTTCATAGGTAACAATATACTAAAAACAAATTGAAAAGCAATCAGTACGTTTTACAGATTTAACAGCTAAAACTGATTTGAGACACAACAAAGATTTTTAAAATAAAGTATAATTATGAGGAGATTTGAAGTAACACAAAACACATTTAATTACCCTTACAGCAATTAAGATTTTCAACATATTCAATCGTAATAATCCATAAGAAGCGTATAATTTAAAAGAGTGTCCGACATAGTCAGGTCACTGTCAAACTGTAGCAGCATTATCGTATATAACCAAATTGCCGACATCATCTAAAAATTAAATAGAAAGTGAATTACGATATCTTCTCGTATTGTCTACTCTAAGATAAACTCACAGTAAATACTAGATTTGAGTTTATATCGAACCACCCTCCTGCTGAAATTTCAGAGGTTTCATGAAACAGCTGTAGTGATTGGGCGTTTAACTGAAACATACGTATTAAGTTAAGCCTGAAGTTAAAATTGATTCAGTTACCTCTTTTCGAATCTTTCTATCAGGAACGGTTGTAGCAAAAAGAAAGACGATCTTCTTCATCTTTTTACCCTGATTAGCGCATCCATTGCTGACAATGATGCAACACACATTTTTAACAAGAACAATTAACATCATGTACAAGAAAACACTAGCTTCGAGTGTAAATGAGTTATTAACTGTCATCATCAGCATGCTAAAAATTCCAACTACCACCATAATAAAGTCTCTAGCCAACGAAAAAATAAGTTGTAACGATGTGAATCTATTTAGTTTTGATATATATTCGCAAATGTCCTGGTGCGCCTTTGTTAGTTGGAATATGGACGTTGGAATGATTTTGTATGATTTGTTTGAATCAAATTTTCCCATTAGACATTCCAGTCTAGTGTTTACTGCCTCCAGCATACACTTCGTGATATAAAATATCATATAATACTGGAATGTTACCAGATGGGGGACTAGGTACATCATGTTGGAAAAAAACGATAAAATTATTAGAAAACGTAAAGAATCCTTTGACGAAGCTATCGCTAGTGCTTCAAGTACAAAATTCCCCATGCCCACGGTTACAAGTAACACACAACAGGTCGTGATCGTTTTTCTTAGACGGTTATAATCTAAATCGATATGCAACTTTGCCAAGTTTTGTTCCATAATGGCAAGTTTATTAGCGAAAGAAATCACTCTCATATTGTAGCATTTCAAGAATAGAACGCTGTACAATATATAATTTAGTTCCAAGACGGTATAAGCGAAGTATGCTATTTGTATTAGAGTTGATGCATTGGTTGCAGATGCTTGTGCCATAAAATAAACCACTACCGAAGCAAGTCCTATTGCAATGTGGATAATTAAGAAAACAAACGAAGTAATTCTTGAGCTGGGCCTGTATCGCCAAGTAGTCGAGTCAAATTTGTATCCAATAGCAAATACAAATCTCAAACTGTGATGCACCGGCCACAAGAGCCAATATGCATCTCTTGCACGTTCCATTTATATACAATGTTCACAACACACACCTATTCAAGTGATATTACTATTTGGCTATATCTATAATGAATTCATTATTTATAATAGAGTCACCTATAATCAATTAGAATTAAGAGTTTTTTTTGGGTTAGATGTTTTATAAGTGTATTCATTCTTGTGCAATACGGATAAAAGCCCGCACTCACACGACAATTAATTTAGTACAGGAGCATGGTGGTTATGAGTAGAAATGCACTGCTGCCAATATGGCGAACTATGCAAGAAGTGTTGGCCGACTTGTTTGTACAAATAACGGGATTTGAAGCGGAACGCCCAGCCTAAATAAACACAACCTTATATAATTTGCAACGTTTCGACTCTTTATTTGTATCTTCATCAGGCACCAAATTACGAAAAACAAATTGAAAAGCAATCAGTACGTTTTACAGATTTAACAGAAAGAACAATTGAAATTTAATCTAGTTAAACAAATGGTTTGCAGTAAGAACCTGGTTTGTGGGGGCACCTGTAACTCATGTTTTTTCAGTTGGCAGAACTTATCGAACGCGACATTGACTACATCGCAGAATTAGAAAGCTTGGACAACGGAAAACCACTGGGGGATTCAGTTTTCGACATAAGATGTGCCTTAGACGTCTTAAGGTACTACGCAGGCCTTGCGGATAAGACCAGTGGCAAACAGATACCAACAGGTATTGGGTGTTTTATCTTCTGCTACAATCATCATCTTGTCGACATTCTCTCATAATTCTTCTTCCTATTTTTTTTTAAGATGGCGGTATGTTTACTGTGACCAGGTTGGAACCAATTGGTGTCGTTGGTCAGATAATACCATGGAATTATCCAATTTTGATGATGGTATGGAAATTGGGACCAGCTTTGGCAGCCGGTTGCACAATGGTGCTGAAACCATCCGAGGTGACGCCACTAACCGCACTTTACGTCGCCAATTTGGTCAAAGAAGTTGGATTTCCACCAGGCGTCGTCAATGTTGTTCCTGGATATGGACCAACTGCTGGCCAGGCGATTGCTTCACATCCGGAAATCAGAAAGGTTGCTTTCACTGGATCTGTCGATGTAAGTTATACCATGTATTTTATGTTAATGTGAGGTGAATTGATCGGGAATAGAAAATGTCACCCTTCTTCAGAGCCTTTGTTACCAGTACCCAATTCCTCGCCAATCCCTCGACTGGATTTCTTATCGTCCACTGTCCAGTACTACAGAACCGCAGATTAGTACATCCCGTCGTTCTTTTGCCTCAATTGCTTGTGGACTTATCTCCCTTCGATGATAAGTACTGCAGCTCTTTAGACAAAGATCTTTTCCAAATTGATGCACAATATTGAAAATGGTTTGTCTGCACGGGATAGGTCTGCCTTCAAAAGTGATTGCAAACAAATCCGCGCACTGTTGCGCCGAATTGCCACCGTAATACCACTTGATGATCCGAAGCTGTTCTAGCGGAGGGTACATCGCGATTGCAAACATATGAATGTTATGAAGCGTTGCAAGATCTGCGATAGTTCTGCCGTTGCGTGCATCTGCTCCGAAACGGAAAACCAAACTGACCTGACCAGACCTGCTCTCCCACCAGTCGGCAGTCCCACTATAATTGGCTGCCCCACTCAACCGACGTTGGCAGTGTTGTCGCGTGATACGCTAGTTTCTATAGACCTATGCCTAATTTTTGCGGACACAATCTGTATATATAAAGCCGTTGAAGTCGTTTAAAACATGTCAAACGTACTTTTTCTTCGAATTTGTTGACGCAATCGTCATTGTAAAGAAGTAAACGAGTTTGCGTGACTACAATGAATTAATGTCTCCGAGTGGATGTCTACATATATCACATTATCTTAAAATGCGTTGTTGTTTCTTTACGCAACTTTCAAATTATTATCATATCGGTTGACCTTTTCTTACCTCTCAATTCACGCTGTTTGCTGATTGCTTCCATTATTAGCGGTACCGCTAATGATATCCTATAATTATCTCATTGGTCATTATGAAATTCCATGTTCGTAATTTGGTAATCAAGAATTTGGCTGATTTACAAAACAACGCTGTACGAACACCGGTTTTGCTTTGTTCGATCAAGGTTGTGCATGTTTGAAAGACATCTTATTCGAACAACAAAATGGCCTTGTTTTGCAATCACTGTAATGAGATCGGTAGTTGTGATTTGAATTACGTATTTTTGTATTTCTTCTGTCATGCGAGGTATTATTTTCAATTAAAACTAAATAACGAGTAGACGTGAAGATAACCTAACATACTAGTTTTCAGTAAAATTCGTTAATAAACAATTGTATTAACAGGCAATATCTACATTTGAGGTGAAGCAGTAACAGTATGGGGTATGATCTCATTCTAGGTTGGAAAACTGGTTATGGAATGTGCTGCAAAATCAAATTTGAAAAAGGTCTCCTTGGAATTAGGCGGAAAGAGTCCTTTGGTTATTTGCAACGATGCTGACAGTAAGTGCTCTAGCATTCTCTTTAAAGCTTAACGGAACTATTATACGTACTTCTTGTTTCTTGTAGTCGATGAAGCTGTTGAAATAGCACACAACGCGATCTTTGCAAACCACGGCCAAAATTGCTGCGCAGGATCTAGGACGTTTGTCCAATCGAAGATTTATGACCAGTTCATCAAGAAGGCCGCCCAAATGGCCAAAGATAGGAAGGTTGGTGATCCATTCGTTAAGGACACCCAACAAGGACCACAGGTAAGACAAATACAAATTTATATTTTTTATGAGCACTTTTTGATCCACTCAATTCTTTCTAGGTCGATAAAAAGATGTTTGACAGGGTTTTAAGGTTGATCGGTACTGGTAAAAGTGAAGGGGCGACCTTACTTGCTGGTGGTGATAAAATGGGAAAGGAAGGTTATTTCATCCAGCCGACTGTCTTTGCTGACGTCAAAGATGAGATGACAATTGCCAAGGAAGAGGTAAGTTCATGTAATTGAAAATTTAAAGTATTTTATGCTTTTCACATATTTGGAGAGTTTTCTGGTTTCTTTAACGTCATTCACCCACCATTTTGACAATATTACAAACATTATTTTACTGTTTAAGATCTTTGGTCCT
Source organism: Melinopterus prodromus (assembly GCA_964023965.1). Lineage (NCBI taxonomy): Eukaryota > Metazoa > Arthropoda > Insecta > Coleoptera > Scarabaeidae > Melinopterus > Melinopterus prodromus. The sequence continues at coordinate 22,012,107 of OZ030398.1, read as the reverse complement.
GTGCAAACAATCTTGAAGTTCGAAGATCTCGAGGAGGTCATTGAAAGAGCCAACAACACAAAGTACGGTTTGGCATCTGGAATTGTCACAAAGGATCTCAACACAGCTCTCATGTTTGCGCAAGCTGTGCAAGCTGGTTCGGTCTGGTAGGTACACATTTCTAATAAATTCGTCAAAACAAATCTTCCATTAATTGTATAATTTGCCCAGTTTATTAACAGTATAGCTCAGACGTTTGCAATGCAACTAACTCCAATTACAATCTGCACTTGATTGTATCCTCTACACTATGGTCTTTATTAACATTTACTATTGAAAACCCTACAGGTAATAGGTTCAATGTTTTTAAGTTTTATAGAGCTCCAAAGTGATTTGACCTGTATACAGGGGGTGTCTCAACAGTGCGAGCTCTAATATTCTATAATCTCTCTCTATAATCTCTCTAATATTGTTTTGCAAGGAAATTCATAATGGTAATTTTATGTAAATTTTTACGAAGAAAACAAATTATTTCTTTAACTGTTTATTTTAGCACTAGTATGTGCTAGTACTTTTTTGGGCAGAACGCATTTTTATGCATAAGCCAAGAACCCAGATGATGTGAATTTGTTCCTCCTGAGAAAAGTTGGCCATATTTCCAAAAATGACTGATATCTTAACTTGTTTAGCACAATCTTTCATACCTGCCTACAGGGTATAAGTAAAATTTTATTTCTAATTATAATTTAAATTGAAGATGTGATCTAATGTTTAGATTTATTTTACAAAGATGAAATCATGCGAGAAAACAGTGATTAAGCTATAAAGTTAGCTGATTTAATGGTTAATGTAGATGTAGAAGCACTTTTTGTGCACGATGCCTAGAATTCGAAAAATTAATAAGATGCATGGTGTTTCATTTAAAAAAGTATCGGTCTTACGAAAAACTGTTTGCTATATTTTGTTGCAGATTATGACCATCCTGTACACAGTTCGTACGTGGTAGGTAATCACGCTAATAGAAGGCATCTTATTTAATCATAATCTAAGAGCGCGCAATAAAATTAAAAACAGTCATTGAAATATACAATTTTTCTTAGACTGCCGTTTTTCCATAAAAATGCCAATAAATCTAAAAGTGTAACGTTTAAGGTGGGTAATGTTATTTTTCCTTGTCGTAAAATATTGCGAGGAATTTAAAATTGTGCCGAAGTATAGGTTGTTCCATTAGAAAAAAGCACTGTTGAGACACCCTGTAGAAGGAGAAAGGTAGTTTGTCGGGCAATTCCGTCATACGAAGAAGCAACCGTAGACACGTGTTTCGGACTATTAGTCCTCATCAGTACGGTATATCAGTACGGTATTATACACAAGGTTCTCCCACAAGACTGTTAGAGAAAGACGAACCGCTATTATAAACAAATATTCTGAAGCTAAAGGCTTCCAAACCAAGGGCAGGTTTTAATTATATTAAAATGAAATACCTAAACGCCAACATGGCTGAACCTAGTTTTAGAAGCAAACGTCCCAGCAATGTCTTTGAGCCATTATAACATGAAAAATTTCATTCTCATGTAAGCACCAAAAATACTCTCAAATTAGATTCAATAAATACCTCTATAATTACCATACTCAAAATAATACATTAGGTATTCTGTAACATTACAGTTATAGACTCCCCTTGGGCCATTCTCAGTCTTCCTTCTTCTTCTTATGTCCCCCTTCATGTTTTTTAGAGGCAGTCAGCTTGTTGTACAAATAACCGCCCACGTAAGTCACCGCTGTAGCTATAACGCCGATCTTGAATCCCGTAAAGAATGTGGTCAGCAGTCTCTGGCGATGTGTTCCAAATTCGTTCGGCAGATATCTCCAGACTTCATTGCGTATCCACGGATCACATAGACCTTGTGCCTCCAACGCCTTTTGTGTCTCCAATAGTTGGGGTGTGCACTCAACGTTGTAGATTTTATAGTCTGGAATGGTGTATGGTTCGTGGGCCATAATTATTTTGACGGTTGACTGATCGGTCTGACTGATCGAGTTGCTTTTTTATTGATACCGAGGTCAAGTTTGTCACTTTGATCTAATATTTCGTCCAGTCTTCTTTCTCGTACTTAGCAAAATTATGGTACTCTTGAATCATATATTTTTTGCATGATCGAATTATGATAATGTTAGGTTAGGACTCTTCAGAGAACTTGCTTCCTTGGGTTTAATTCCTCCTTGCAATATCTCCTACTTGTTGGCTTGAGAAAATCCTAAACCGTACAGTCTTTTATTCTATTTTCTTTTGAAAAGTGATGTCTGTATTTGATTAGGAACTTTTCTTTTTCTTCACATAAAGTTATTTGGTATTGGTGATTGGTGAGATAAGCTACCACTGCCCAAACACCATATTTTGTTTTTTTAAGAAGAAGAAGAGTTGTTTTTATTGATACCGTGGTCAAGTTTGTCACTTTGATCGAATATCTCTTCCAGTCTTCTTTCTCGTCTTCAGCAAAATTATGGAGATAATAATGTATGGATTGTTTCTAGGATTAATTGCTATGATGCTGTGGTACCACAAGCACCATTCGGAGGCTTTAAACAATCTGGCATTGGAAGAGAGCTGTAAGTGGACCATTTTTATGTGATTGTCTTATTTTTATGTTTTTTTTTTTTTACAATTCCAGGGGAGAAGATTCTATAAAGGAGTATATGGAAGTGAAAACCATTTCGATCAAAATGCCAATCAACCACTAAAGAATGCGATTGTGAAAGTGAAGTACGCATTTTCTGTTAATTTTTCTGTACACCAAACAACAATAAAAGCTTTTATCTCATACACCTCTTCCTTTTATTAAACCCTATATAAAGATAATCCAATAAAATCACCGACAAATATTCACTTTCTATTACACATGCCAGCAGAGAGTTGTTTTTATGGCTAAGTGAAAACGTTTTACTTTACGGTGGTTGTTACTATCGGTGGTTGAATGTTATTATTTCGCTTCATGTGCGATTACGAGCAAAGTAGTTGGGATACAAATTATTATTATACACGTTTATGGGTCAGATACATTGGGTAATTAATTCTAAAAAGTACAGCCCTCTATCTATTTTAGTTTGTTCAGGAGGATTTTTGAAACTTAGATTTTACGTTGTTTATCGGTGGTTGAATGTTATTATTTCGCTTCATGTCCGATTACGAGCAAAGTAGTTGGGATACAAATTATTATTATACACGTTTATGTATCAGATACATTGGGTAATTAATTCTAAAAAGTACAGCCCTCTATCTATTTTAGTTTGTTCAGGAGGATTTTTGAAACTTAGATTTTACGTTGTTTATCGGTGGTTGAATGTTATTATTTTGCTTCATGTGCGATTACGAGCAAAGTAGTTGGGATACAAATTATTATTATACACGTTTATGGGTCAGATACATTGGGTAATTAATTCTAAAAAGTACAGCCCTCTATCTATTTTAGTTTGTTCAGGAGGATTTTTGAAACTTAGATTGTACGTTGTTTATCGGTGGTTGAATGTTATTATTTCGCTTCATGTGCGATTACGAGCAAAGTAGTTGCGATACAAATTATTATTATACACGTTTATAGATCAGATACATCGGGTAATTAATTCTAAAAAGTACAGCCCTCTATCTATTTTAGTTTGTTCAGGAGGATTTTTGAAACTTAGATTTTACGTTGTTTATCGGTGGTTGAATGTTATTATTTCGCTTCATGTGCGATTACGAGCAAAGTAGTTGGGATACAAATTATTATTATACACGTTTATGGATCAGATACATTGGGTAATTAATTCTAAGAAGTACAGCCCTCTATCTATTTTAGTTTGTTCAGGAGGATTTTTGAAACTTAGATTTTACGTTATTTATCGGTGGTTGAATGTTATTATTTCGCTTCATGTGCGATTACGAGCAAAGTAGTTGGGATACAAATTATTATTATACACGTTTATGGATCAGATACATTGGGTAATTAATTCTAAAAAGTACAGCCCTCTATCTATTTTAGTTTGTTCAGGAGGATTTTTGAAACTTAGAGTGTACGTTGTTTATCGGTGGTTGAATGTTATTATTTCGCTTCATGTCCGATTACGAGCAAAGTAGTTGGGATACAAATTATTATTATACACGTTTATGTATCAGATACATTGGGTAATTAATTGTAAAAAGTACAGCCCTCTATCTATTTTAGTTTGTTCAGGAGGATTTTTGAAACTTAGATTTTACGTTGTTTATCGGTGGTCGAATGTTATTATTTCGCTTCATGTGCGATTACGAGCAAAGTAAAAGTAGCAAAGTTTCATTTGAGGTCCTCTACCGCTGAAATTTTTTGTTTTTATTTTTTTTATTATGTATATTCCTCAAAATATGAACAATAAAGGGCTTTAAAGAAATTTTGTAATTGATTTACTATATTGTAAAAAATATACCTACAAAAGCGGCTAGAGTGGCATTACCCCTTAGATATTCTATTCGGAATATTAAATTTCAAGGTTCAAACTTGTATTACGGCCTATTTATAGAATTTTATTCCATTGTTAGCAATTTATTTGACAATTGAGATATCACACGGTTTAGTAATGTACACAAAAAGTGGGGAACGGAACAATGGTTCAAGATTTTAAGCAAAAGTACAAAGATTAACTACTACTATGAGCTTTTTCTGAGGTTTCCAGTATTTTGTATTTATAACTTAAGTCATTTTCGAAAACGACAAACTATTCACATAGTAGAAATTCTTTTAAATTTGGTTAATGGCTTCCTTTTAACATTTAATCGTCTTTTTACATTAACACCATTGACCTTACCGACATGCGGTTTTTACAGTTCAATTTGTAATTCAAAAGACAGGAAAAATATACAGGACGCTATATTTAAAAAATGGAATTTCGTCTGCTTCTTACAAATACATAACTCTGTATATTCAAAAGTCATTCAAGTTTCTAGCTTAAGTCTTTTCCTAAACCTTTTATTTGGTTACTTCGTTCTAAACTTTCAGGACCAGATATTGACACGTTGGGTTTCATCTTGTTAAAACTGATATAGCAGAAGGCATTCGGAATAATTGTATTTCTTTAATGATATGGAATCGGAATCTTAGGTAATTTTAGATAAACAAATAGGAAATTACAGTTTATTAAAAATAACATCTCAAAAAACTATGAAAACTGCACCACAAATTTAATAAATACATATTCAGAGGACATATGTATATATTGATGATGGCGTATTTAAGAATGAACTATCGCAGTTAGATAACCATGGAAATACTCTAGGCCGTTTGCAGAATAGCCAGCATATGGTATGATTACTAAAGCTATTCTCGATGGCAACAGAATTGACTCATTTCTTTATTGTCTTCCGTCATTGTCAATCTCTGACATTTCGTTAAATGAACCCTAGATAAATTATTAGTGTCCTCTTCTTCACTTTTTAGGAACGCAAAATGCCCACACCGGCCACCCCTTGCCGTTGCAAATCCAACCCTAAGAATAGCAAATACGCAAATCAGGTCTGCAAACGAAAATTTTTAATTAGTTTCTTACGGTCAATTTATCTTCTTATTTCAGTTGTTCATCAACAACGAATTTGTGGATTCCGTAAGCGGAAAGACGTTCGAAACAATCAACCCAGCCAATGAACAGAAGATCACCGATGTATCGGAAGCTGATGAAGTATGATATTGAGTAGTGAATTGAAGCGATTCTTTTATACTTTGTTTCGTTTGGTATAGGCTGACGTCAACGTGGCTGTAGCTGCTGCAAAAGAAGCCTTCAAGAGAGGTTCTCCATGGCGTAGTTTGGACGCATCTGCCCGTGGTAACTTGTTGCTTAAGGTAAATTATTTTTCTGTTATTAAACGTCGATTTTAAGAGATGGTTCAACCCAGTGATGGGCATAAAAATTTCGTCGATTTTAATGATCAAAATATACATATTTACATCAAATTTAATTTTCGACTTTTGACGCCTTCGACTCTTACTACATGGCAACCCCATATTTTTGTACTGGTATTGACAGGTCTGTTAATTGTAAAGTAAAACATTTTTAAAAAATGAATAAAAGACAGTTGAAACTTAGTGTTATATTGATAACTTTTTTCTGTTTGTGGTAAGCGAATAGGCGTTTTCAAAAGCTGCATATCTTGTCAGGATATTGGGTTTTTTACGAAGCCGTCCGCACCTCACTTAAAGAATCGCTGGAAATGTGTCAAAAACATTTGGGAACAAATTTTTGCAATTTCACTTAAAAATACAGGGATTTGGGTTTACTATGAGAACATTTTGAGGTTTCTAGGAAATTGGGTTCAGCTCGAATAAAATAAAAAAGCGAAACGCTACTGCCTTCCGCTATCTACCTACGGTAGTCAGACAGTGACACATTGCCCACGGTATCGCTCTGTGTCTTTTGCTTGCGCCTGCAACACTTCTCGCCAGCCAATATAAAGCGCGGGTCCGTTCCAGTTATACGTAGTATATTATACAGTTCACTGATTCAGGATAAGCTGACAATCACAGAAAAAAAATCTGTTGTAGGTCCTGTGATGTATCATATGATTAGCTCCTTTAAGACGAAATGGCTTTTGTTTTTATGTAACGTTAATTAGTTTTGAAAATCTCACAGATCTTTTTATAAAAACTGTATGAATAAAGTAAAATAATCTGAAATGAAAGAGAAAATATTCCGACAAACACAAAGTTTTGCAAAATTTTAGGCTTTTAAGAATATACAAATCTTGACCGATATTCTACAACGACCGTTTAACACATTCAATATAAACGCTTGTTATTTTGCACTCGTACAACTAATATTGTTTCAGTTGGCGGAACTTATTGAACGCGACATTGAGAAAATCGCCGAAATAGAAACCTTGGACAACGGAAAACCACTGACAGCTTCATTCGGTGACATTACACTTTCCGTAGCTACCTTGAGGTACTATGCGGGGCTGGCGGATAAAACAAGTGGCAAACAAATACCGGCAGGTATTGTGTTTTCCATCTTTTGTTATGATCATCATACGTTTAACATTCTTTAATAGTTCTTCCTATTTTTTAAGATTCCGGTTTCTTTACTGTGACCAGATTGGAACCAATCGGTGTCGTTGGTCAGATAATACCATGGAATTTTCCAATTTTAATGTTGGTGTGGAAATGGGGACCAGCTTTAGCAGCTGGTTGCACCATTGTGATGAAACCTTCCGAGCTGACGCCACTAACGGCGCTTTACCTTGCTAATTTGAGCAAAGAAGCAGGATTTCCGCCTGGCGTCATCAATGTTCTGCCCGGATATGGAATAACTTGTGGAGAGGCAATCGCTTTACATCCTGAGATCAGCAAGGTTGCTTTCACTGGATCTGTCGAAGTAAGTTATGTGCGGTGAATTAGTCGAAAATATGAAATGTCTTTGAATACATGAGTAAAGGCAGGGGTGTCAGGAGTTTCTTCCCAGAAGCCAGTACAGTTCTCTGTATTTGAGGCCAAGCTGTACTCTCTTCTTCTTAACATGTTCCCTCCACCTTAGTTTTGTATCCAGAGGTCTTCCATTTTTTGGTCAATTTATATTGGATTTGATTACTATTACTATTGCTTGTTGAAGATTCCTAGTAGATTCTCCAATAGTTGATCCCACTGCCATTAGAGTCGTGTCATCTGCGAATGTGGCGACTGTTACATTCCCAAGCTATGGTAGGTCACTTGTATATAGTAGATAGAGAATTGGTCCCAACACACTACCCTGGGGTACACCAGCTTTTACTTCTTTTAGTTCCGAGTAATCATCGATCTGCTTTATTCTGAATAGTCCATCAGATACATAGGATGTTAGCAGCTCGACGTATTGTAAAGGTAGCATACTCTTTAGTTTGTGTATCAATCCTTCGTGCCAAACCTTATCGAAAGCTTGTGTCACATCAAGAAAGATTGTTGAGCAAATAAGCTTTTCTTCTAATGCTTTCTCTATGATATCTGTTATTCTATGGACTTGATCAATAGTGGAATGCGTTTTTCTAAAACCAAATTGGTGATTAGGAATTAGTTCTTTTCTCTCAATGATAGGTTTGCCTAGTTTTGGTACCATGATAACTTTTTTGTCTTGATTTCTCTGGCAAGTTCCTTTGGAGTAACTACCTGTATGGCTTCTTCTTCATAGGATATATCTTCATTCGTGATTGGCTCTGATTCGATGTTGTGGGGCTACGTACTTTTAAGGTGAAACGGTATAAAGTTTATATTCTGATTCCAGGTTGGAAGACTGATTATGGAAAATGCTGCAAAGTCAAATTTGAAGGTGGTGTCCTTGGAATTAGGCGGAAAAAGTCCTTTGGTAGTATGCAATGATGCTGACAGTAAGCCCTTCGACATTCTCTTTAAGACTTAATGTAAATACTAGGAGTATTTCTTGTTTCTTTTAGTTGATGAAGCCGTTGAAATTGCCCACAATGGGGTATATCTAAACGATGGCCAAGTATGCTGTGCTGGGTCCAGGACCTTTGTCCAATCAAAGATTTATGACGAGTTCGTCAAGAAGTCGGCCCAAATGGCCAAAGACAGGAAGGTCGGCGATCCGTTCGAGAAGGAAACACAACAAGGGCCGCAGGTAAGACAAATGCAAATTTATTGCTTTGTATGAGCAATTTTCGATGCATTTAATTTTTTCTATACAGATTAATCAGAAAATGTTCGACAAGGTTTTACGGTTGATCGAGTCTGGCAAGACAGAAGGCGCGACGTTGTTAGCTGGCGGTGCTAGAATTGGAGACGTGGGATTTTTCATCGAACCAACCGTTTTTGCTGACGTCAGAGATGATATGACGATTGCCATCGAAGAGGTAAGGTCATATAATTGAATATAATATGGTATTTAAACTATGTTCATTTCACTCAAATTTACCAGCAAATTTTGAAGACCATCAGGAGATACAAAACTTGTTTCTTTAACATTGAAATTGCCAATGTTGCAAATGTTATTTGACTGTTTTAGATCTTTGGTCCAGTGCAAACAATCTTGAAGTTCGAAGATATCGAGGAAGTCATCGAAAGAGCCAATGACACAAAGTACGGTTTGGCATCTGGAATTATCACAAACGATCTTAACACAGCTCTCAAGTTTGCGCAAGCTGTACAAGCTGGTTCAGTCTGGTAGGTACCAATTTCTAATAACTTCATTGCAAAACAAGTCCTGGCCAGTTTGACTTACGCTTCCATTAATTATATAATTTTAGCTTTTTATTAAAAACAGCTCCAACGTTTGAAGGGAGGCGATCTTTAAGACATTATTTAAGCCCTAAAAAGGAAGTAGACAAATTTTCTTTTTCTACGGCTATGACAATACCAGCTGGGATAAAAAAAGTGTAAAATGTTGACTCTCAAATTATTCACTAAAGGTCTTTTTAATTACCATTCTCAAAATAATACATTAGATATTCTGTAGCATTACAGTGATTATAGATTCCTATTGAACAGACAGTTCTCAGTCTGCCTTCTTCTTATTATATCCCTCTCCATGACTTGTTGGCTGAGTAGCCTTATTCTTCAAATAAGAAGCCACGACAGTTATCGCTGTAGCTATAAACCCGACCATAAATCCTGTGAAAAATGTGTTTATCAGCCTTTGCCGATGAGTTCCAAATTCGTCCGGCATGTATCTTCACAGTTCGTACAGTATCCATAGGCCACACACCCCTCTAAGGCCTTTTGTGTCTCCAATAGTCGAGGTGTGCACTCAATTTTTTAGATCTTATAGTCTGGAACAGTGTATGGCTCGTGGCTCATAACTATTTTGACAGATGACTGACGCTGACAGTAGAAATTGATGGTTTTTGAGTTGTTTCTTATTGATACAGTGGTCAAGTTTGCCACTTTGATCTAATATTTCTTGCTGCCTTCTAACTATACCGTGATATCAAAAACTATCTTGGTCAAGGGTTGTCATGGAATGTAAAACGGTTGTCTTAGCTTCATTCTTTTGAAATAATTCTGTCGTCGTCAAGCAGGTTGGGAGCTACGACAATCATTTTAAAATCCATGACCACCCTTGGCCAAGCTAGTTTTTGATATCACGGTATTCAGCAAAATAATGGAAATGATAATGTATGCTATATTTTTAGGATTAATTGCTATAATGTCTTGATACCACAAGCGCCGTTTGGAGGTTTCAAGCAATCTGGTATTGGAAGAGAATTGTAAGATAACTATAATTATTATTAAGCAACTCACTTATTTTGATTGTTTTTTTTTACATTACAGGGGAGAAGATTCTGTGCTACAATATATGGAGGTGAAATCCATTTCTATTAAAATGCCAATCAATCACTAGCGGAAAAAACACGCCAACTATTAATCATAAACGATCCGAAAGTGAAGAATGAAACAATAAAAGTTTTTAGATACATATGTGTTCTTTTTTAAAGCTTACTTTTACAGCAAGAGAATCTTAATTTGATTGAAGGTAGTTGGGTTTTTGCCGACTGGTTAAAATTTTGTAAGAAATTATTTTAAATAATAATTTTGAAGTAGAACACCTATCTCAAAAACCATGACCCGGATCAACATGAAACCTTTGCTATCTTACTAAAAATATAGTCATGCTTATGCATTGGGATGTGCTGAATTCAACGGTGAGGTCGGTTTTCCCGTAGCGTGTACGGTTTGGCTAGAAAGTGGATAGAAAATAATTTCCGCGGTTTATCGCGTAACATAGTAAAATAGGTGTTTTTAGCATCATTTTTGATAATTGGGAACGTAATACCTGCCCAATCGTCCCAAATAAGTAAAATCAAATTATACCGGCGTAATCAGCGTCAAAAATTGTATCAAGAACCACAACCTTAATTTGATTGAAGGTAGTTAGGTTTTTGCCGACTGGCTAAAATTTTGTAAGAAATCACATATTTTAAACAATAATTTTGAAGTAGCACACCTATCTCCAAAACAAGGACCCGGATCAACATGAAACCTTTGCTATCTTACTAAAATGGGTACGCTGATTACAAATTTACATAGGAAAAGTCTCTGTCTCTACTGGTTACCGAGTTGTGCTGAAATTACGGTTTTTCAAATAATACAAAAATAAGCGAAATGGACCACATAACATGAAAATGGCAAATCTTAGGCATATAAAAGTATACAAATTTTTGATAGTCTCAACGAGAGCTATCATTTGGTAGTGGGTAAACCTTTCTATCACCAACGGTTGCAAACTTCAATTTTTTTCTATCTAAAAGTGCTAAATTTAGAACGAAAAAACAATTATAACTTTTTGAGAGATAGAGCGTTCTAATGTAGTCATGCTTATGCATTGGGATGTGCTGAATTCAACGGTGAGGTTCGTTTTCCCGTAGCATGTACGGTTTGGCTAGAAAGTGGGAAACTATAATTTCCGCGGTTTATCGCGCTTTTCTCGCGAACCGCGCACTTTAGAGCAACGCGGAGTTCAGAAATGAATTCCTCGGCCAATTTCCCATCCGATACCGTTTGAACCGTTAACATCGGTCGATTAGATCGGACACAGTTTGCGATCAAAGTTTCTAACATAGTAAAATAGGTGTTTTTAGCATCATTTTTGATAATTGGGAACGTAATAACTGCCCAATCGTTCCAAATAAGTAAAATCAAATTATACCGGCGTAATCAGCGTCAAAAATTGTATCAAGAACCACAACCCTAATTTGATTGAAGGTAGTTTGGGTTTTTGCCGACTGGCTAAAATTTTGTAAGAAATCACATATTTTAAACAATAATTTTGAAGTAGCACACCTATCTCCAAAACAAGGACCCGGATCAACATGAAACCTTTGCTATCTTACTAAAATGAGTACGCTGATTACAAATTTACATAGGAAAAGTCTCTGTGTCTACTGGTTACCGAGTTGTGCTGAAATTACGGTTTTTCAAATAATACAAAAATAAGCGAAATGGACCACATAACATGAAAATGGTAAATCTTAGGCATATAAAAGTATACATATTTTTGATAGACTCAACGAGAGCTATCATTTGGTAGTGGGTAAACCTTTCTATCACCAACGGTTGCAAACTTCAATTTTTTTCTATCTAAAAGTGCTAAATTTAGAACGAAAAAACAAATATAACTTTTTGAGAGATAGAGCGTTCTAATGTAGTCATGCTTATGCATTGGGATCTGCTGAATTCAACGGTGAGGTTCGTTTTCCCGTAGCTTGTACGGTTTGGCTAGAAAGTGGGAAACAATAATTTCCGCGGTTTATCGCGTTTTTCTCGCGAACCGCGCACTTTAGAGCAACGCGGATTTCAGAAATGAATTCCTCGGCCAATTTCCCATCCGATACCGTTTGAACCGTTAACATCGCTCGATTAGATCGGACACAGTTTACGATCAAAGTTTCTAACATAGTAAAATAGGTGTTTTTAGCATCTTTTTTGATAATTGGGAACGTAATAACTGCCCAATCGTTCCAAATCAGTAAAATCAAATTATACCGGCGTAATCACCGTCAAAAATTGTATCAAGAACCACAACCTTAATTTGATTGAAGGTAGTTGGGTTTTTGCCGACTGGCTAAAATTTTGTAAGAAATCACATATTTTAAACAATAATTTTGAAGTAGCACACCTATCTCCAAAACAAGGACCCGGATCAACATGAAACCTTTGCTATCTTACTAAAATGGGTACGCTGATTACAAATTTACATAGGAAAAGTCTCTGTGTCTACTGGTTACCGAGTTGTGCTGAAATTACGGTTTTTCAAATAATACAAAAATAAGCGAAATGGACCACATAACATGAAAATGGTAAATCTTAGGCATATAAAAGTATACATATTTTTGATAGACTCAACGAGAGCTATCATTTGGTAGTGGGTAAACCTTTCTATCACCAACGGTTGCAAACTTCAATTTTTTTCTATCTAAAAGTGCTAAATTTAGAACGAAAAAACAATTATAACTTTTTGAGAGATAGAGCGTTCTAATGTAGTCATGCCTATGCATTGGGATTTGCTGAATTCAACGGTGAGGTTCGTTTTCCCGTAGCGTGTACGGTTTGGCTAGAAAGTGGGAAACTATAATTTCCGCGGTTTATCGCGTTTTTCTCGCGAACCGCGCACTTTAGAGCAACGCGGATTTCAGAAATGAATTCCTCGGCCAATTTCCCATCCGATACCGTTTGAACCGTTAACATCGCTCGATTAGATCGGACACAGTTTACGATCAAAGTTTCTAACATAGTAAAATAGGTGTTTTTAGCATCTTTTTTGATAATTGGGAACGTAATAACTGCCCAATCGTTCCAAATAAGTAAAATCAAATTATACCGGCGTAATCACCGTCAAAAATTGTATCAAGAACCACAACCTTAATTTGATTGAAGGTAGTTGGGTTTTTGCCGACTGGCTAAAATTTTGTAAGAAATCACATATTTTAAACAATAATTTTGAAGTAGCACACCTATCTCCAAAACAAGGACCCGGATCAACATGAAACCTTTGCTATCTTACTAAAATGAGTACGCTGATTACAAATTTACATAGGAAAAGTCTCTGTGTCTACTGGTTACCGAGTTGTGCTGAAATTACGGTTTTTCAAATAATACAAAAATAAGCGAAATGGACCACATAACATGAAAATGGTAAATCTTAGGCATATAAAAGTATACATATTTTTGATAGACTCAACGAGAGCTATCATTTGGTAGTGGGTAAACCTTTCTATCACCAACGGTTGCAAACTTCAATTTTTTTCTATCTAAAAGTGCTAAATTTAGAACGAAAAAACAAATATAACTTTTTGAGAGATAGAGCGTTCTAATGTAGTCATGCTTATGCATTGGGATCTGCTGAATTCAACGGCGAGGTTCGTTTTCCCGTAGCTTGTACGGTTTGGCTAGAAAGTGGGAAACTATAATTTCCGCGGTTTATCGCGCTTTTCTCGCGAACCGCGCACTTTAGAGCAACGCGGATTTCAGAAATGAATTCCTCGGCCAATTTCCCATCCGATACCGTTTGAACCGTTAACATCGCTCGATTAGATCGGACACAGTTTACGATCAAAGTTTCTAACATAGTAAAATAGGTGTTTTTAGCATCTTTTTTGATAATTGGGAACGTAATAACTGCCCAATCGTTCCAAATAAGTAAAATCAAATTATACCGGCGTAATCACCGTCAAAAATTGTATCAAGAACCACAACCTTAATTTGATTGAAGGTAGTTGGGTTTTTGCCGACTGGCTAAAATTTTGTAAGAAATCACATATTTTAAACAATAATTTTGAAGTAGCACACCTATCTCCAAAACAAGGACCCGGATCAACATGAAACCTTTGCTATCTTACTAAAATGAGTACGCTGATTACAAATTTACATAGGAAAAGTCTCTGTGTCTACTGGTTACCGAGTTGTGCTGAAATTACGGTTTTTCAAATAATACAAAAATAAGCGAAATGGACCACATAACATGAAAATGGTAAATCTTAGGCATATAAAAGTATACATATTTTTGATAGACTCAACGAGAGCTATCATTTGGTAGTGGGTAAACCTTTCTATCACCAACGGTTGCAAACTTCAATTTTTTTCTATCTAAAAGTGCTAAATTTAGAACGAAAAAACAAATATAACTTTTTGAGAGATAGAGCGTTCTAATGTAGTCATGCTTATGCATTGGGATCTGCTGAATTCAACGGCGAGGTTCGTTTTCCCGTAGCTTGTACGGTTTGGCTAGAAAGTGGGAAACTATAATTTCCGCGGTTTATCGCGCTTTTCTCGCGAACCGCGCACTTTAGAGCAACGCGGAGTTCAGAAATGAATTCCTCGGCCAATTTCCCATCCGATACCGTTTGAACCGTTAACATCGCTCGATTAGATCGGACACAGTTTACGATCAAAGTATCTAACATAGTAAAATAGGTGTTTTTAGCATCTTTTTTGATAATTGGGAACGTAATAACTGCCCAATCGTTCCAAATAAGTAAAATCAAATTATACCGGCGTAATCACCGTCAAAAATTGTATCAAGAACCACAACCTTAATTTGATTGAAGGTAGTTGGGTTTTTGCCGACTGGCTAAAATTTTGTAAGAAATCACATATTTTAAACAATAATTTTGAAGTAGCACACCTATCTCCAAAACAAGGACCCGGATCAACATGAAACCTTCGCTATCTTACTAAAATGAGTACGCTGATTACAAATTTACATAGGAAAAGTCTCTGTGTCTACTGGTTACCGAGTTGTGCTGAAATTACGGTTTTTCAAATAATACAAAAATAAGCGAAATGGACCACATAACATGAAAATGGTAAATCTTAGGCATATAAAAGTATACATATTTTTGATAGACTCAACGAGAGCTATCATTTGGTAGTGGGTAAACCTTTCTATCACCAACGGTTGCAAACTTCAATTTTTTTCTATCTAAAAGTGCTAAATTTAGAACGAAAAAACAAATATAACTTTTTGAGAGATAGAGCGTTCTAATGTAGTCATGCTTATGCATTGGGATCTGCTGAATTCAACGGCGAGGTTCGTTTTCCCGTAGCTTGTACGGTTTGGCTAGAAAGTGGGAAACAATAATTTCCGCGGTTTATCGCGTTTTTCTCGCGAACCGCGCACTTTAGAGCAACGCGGATTTCAGAAATGAATTCCTCGGCCAATTTCCCATCCGATACCGTTTGAACCGTTAACATCGCTCGATTAGATCGGACACAGTTTACGATCAAAGTTTCTAACATAGTAAAATAGGTGTTTTTAGCATCTTTTTTGATAATTGGGAACGTAATAACATAGTTTAATCATAATAAGTTAGGTCAACCCGGCAACTATTTGGGGAAGATTCTGAGGGCGCATGCGTGACATCAGCCTGTGTTCACCATTTTCCCGTAAGATGGCGCTAGCTTTTTCTGCTTGCATGTTTTGTGCTCAAACACAATATTAGTGAATTTCGCACTCAATTATCGAGAGGGAATCTTTAAAACGGCATTACATCGAATATCACAATTTTTAAGGTATTTATTTCATATCTGAATTGTGCTGGCGTTCTGGTAGTGGCGCCATCCAGTATCATTTTCACGAACCAAATCCAGAAGGGCGACACTGAATTATCGAGAGAAAATATTTAAACCCGTATTACAACGTCATTCACAATATTAGAGGAATTTATATCATAATTGAAGGAAAAATCACTTTATTCTCAATCAATTCAATTTTAATGTTTTTAAACGCTGTCGTTTTATGTGGCGCCATCTAGTAACCTTTAACGAACCAAGGCTGAACTCTATCACGTGACTTCTGAAAAGTTGGGACGCCGACATCAAAGGAGCCGACACCTTACGCTCCTACTTGTATATACCTATACGTTGGTAATAACTGCCGAACCGTTCCAAATATGTAAAATCTAATTATACCAGCGTAATCAGCGTCAAAAATTGTATCAAGAACCACAACCCTAATTTGATTGAAGGTAGTTTGGGTTTTTGCCGACTGGCTAAAATTTTGTAAGAAATCACATATTTTAAACTATAATTTTGAACTGGCACACCTATCTCAAAAACTAGGACCCAGATCAACATGAAACCTTTGCTATCTTACTAAAATGGGTGCGCTGATTACAAATTTTCGTAGCAAAAGTCTCTGTCTCTACTGGTTACCGAGTTATGCTGAAATTACGGGTTTTCAAATAATACAAAAATAAGCGAAATGGACCACATAACTTGAAAATGGTAAATCGTAGGCATATAAAAGTATGCATATTTTTGATAGACTCAACGAGAGCTATCATTTGGTAGTGGGTAAACCTTTCTATCACCAACGGTTGCAATGTTAAATTTTTTTCTATCTAAAAGTGCTAAATTTAGACCGAAGAAACAATTACAACTTTTTGAGAGATAGAGCGTTCTTATGTAGTCATGCTTATGCATTGGGATGTGCTGAATTCAACGGTGTGCTTGGTTTTCCCGTAGCGTGTACGGTTTGGCCAGAAAGTGGGAAACTATAATTTCCGCGGTTTATCGCGTTTTTCTAGCGAACCGCGCACCTTAGAGCAACGCTGATTTCAGAAATGAATTCCTCAGCCAATTTCCCATCCGATACCGTTTGAACCGTCCACATCGGTAGATTAGATCGGACACAGTTTGCGATCAAAGTTTCTAACATAGTAAAATAGGTGTTTTTAGCATCATTTTTGATAATTGGGAACGTAATAACTGCCGAACCGTTCCAAATATGTAAAATCTAATTATACCAGCGTAATCAGCGTCAAAAATTGTATCAAGAACCACAACCCTAATTTGATTGAAGGTAGTTTGGGTTTTTGCCGACTGGCTAAAATTTTGTAAGAAATCACATATTTTAAACTATAATTTTGAACTGGCACACCTATCTCAAAAACTAGGACCCAGATCAACATGAAACCTTTGCTATCTTACTAAAATGGGTGCGCTGATTACAAATTTTCATAGCAAAAGTCTCTGTCTCTACTGGTTACCGAGTTATGCTGAAATTACGGGTTTTCAAATAATACAAAAATAAGCGAAATGGACCACATAACTTGAAAATGGTAAATCGTAGGCATATAAAAGTATGCATATTTTTGATAGACTCAACGAGAGCTATCATTTGGTAGTGGGTAAACCTTTCTATCACCAACGGTTGCAATGTTCAATTTTTTTCTATCTAAAAGTGCTAAATTTAGACCGAAGAAACAATAACAACTTTTTGAGAGATAGAGCGTTCTTATGTAGTCATGCTTATGCATTGGGATGTGCTGAATTCAACGGTGTGCTCGGTTTTCCCGTAGCGTGTACGGTTTGGCCAGAAAGTGGGAAACTATAATTTCCTCGGATTATCGCGTTTTTCTAGCGAACCGCGCACCTTAGAGCAACGCTGATTTCAGAAATGAATTCCTCAGCCAATTTCCCATCCGATACTGTTTGAACCGTCCACATCGGTCGATTAGATCGGACACAGTTTGCGATCAAAGTTTCTAACATAGTAAAATAGCTGTTTTTAGCATCATTTTTGATAATTGGGAACGTAATAACTGCCCAATCGTTCCAAATAAGTAAAATCAAATTATACCGGCGTAATCAGCGTCAAAAATTGTATCAAGAACCACAACCCTAATTTGATTGAAGGTAGTTTGGGTTTTTGCCGACTGGCTAAAATTTTGTAAGAAATCACATATTTTAAACTATAATTTTGAACTGGCACACCTATCTCAAAAACTAGGACCCAGATCAACATGAAACCTTTGCTATCTTACTAAAATGGGTGCGCTGATTACAAATTTTCATAGCAAAAGTCTCTGTCTCTACTGGTTACCGAGTTGTGCTGAAATTACGGTTTTTCAAATAATACAAAAATAAGCGAAATGGACCACATAACTTGAAAATGGTAAATCGTAGGCATATAAAAGTATGCATATTTTTGATAGACTCAACGAGAGCTATCATTTGGTAGTGGGTAAACCTTTCTATCACCAACGGTTGCAATGTTAAATTTTTTTCTATCTAAAAGTGCTAAATTTAGACCGAAGAAACAATTACAACTTTTTGAGAGATAGAGCGTTCTTATGTAGTCATGCTTATGCATTGGGATGTGCTGAATTCAACGGTGTGCTCGGTTTTCCCGTAGCGTGTACGGTTTGGCCAGAAAGTGGGAAACTATAATTTCCGCGGTTTATCGCGTTTTTCTAGCGAACCGCGCACCTTAGAGCAACGCTGATTTCAGAAATGAATTCCTCAGCCAATTTCCCATCCGATACCGTTTGAACCGTCCACATCGGTAGATTAGATCGGACACAGTTTGCGATCAAAGTTTCTAACATAGTAAAATAGGTGTTTTTAGCATCATTTTTGATAATTGGGAACGTAATAACTGCCGAACCGTTCCAAATATGTAAAATCTAATTATACCAGCGTAATCAGCGTCAAAAATTGTATCAAGAACCACAACCCTAATTTGATTGAAGGTAGTTTGGGTTTTTGCCGACTGGCTAAAATTTTGTAAGAAATCACATATTTTAAACTATAATTTTGAACTGGCACACCTATCTCAAAAACTAGGACCCAGATCAACATGAAACCTTTGCTATCTTACTAAAATGGGTGCGCTGATTACAAATTTTCATAGCAAAAGTCTCTGTCTCTACTGGTTACCGAGTTATGCTGAAATTACGGGTTTTCAAATAATACAAAAATAAGCGAAATGGACCACATAACTTGAAAATGGTAAATCGTAGGCATATAAAAGTATGCATATTTTTGATAGACTCAACGAGAGCTATCATTTGGTAGTGGGTAAACCTTTCTATCACCAACGGTTGCAATGTTCAATTTTTTTCTATCTAAAAGTGCTAAATTTAGACCGAAGAAACAATAACAACTTTTTGAGAGATAGAGCGTTCTTATGTAGTCATGCTTATGCATTGGGATGTGCTGAATTCAACGGTGTGCTCGGTTTTCCCGTAGCGTGTACGGTTTGGCCAGAAAGTGGGAAACTATAATTTCCTCGGATTATCGCGTTTTTCTAGCGAACCGCGCACCTTAGAGCAACGCTGATTTCAGAAATGAATTCCTCAGCCAATTTCCCATCCGATACTGTTTGAACCGTCCACATCGGTCGATTAGATCGGACACAGTTTGCGATCAAAGTTTCTAACATAGTAAAATAGCTGTTTTTAGCATCATTTTTGATAATTGGGAACGTAATAACTGCCCAATCGTTCCAAATAAGTAAAATCAAATTATACCGGCGTAATCAGCGTCAAAAATTGTATCAAGAACCACAACCCTAATTTGATTGAAGGTAGTTTGGGTTTTTGCCGACTGGCTAAAATTTTGTAAGAAATCACATATTTTAAACTATAATTTTGAACTGGCACACCTATCTCAAAAACTAGGACCCAGATCAACATGAAACCTTTGCTATCTTACTAAAATGGGTGCGCTGATTACAAATTTTCATAGCAAAAGTCTCTGTCTCTACTGGTTACCGAGTTGTGCTGAAATTACGGTTTTTCAAATAATACAAAAATAAGCGAAATGGACCACATAACTTGAAAATGGTAAATCGTAGGCATATAAAAGTATGCATATTTTTGATAGACTCAACGAGAGCTATCATTTGGTAGTGGGTAAACCTTTCTATCACCAACGGTTGCAATGTTAAATTTTTTTCTATCTAAAAGTGCTAAATTTAGACCGAAGAAACAATTACAACTTTTTGAGAGATAGAGCGTTCTTATGTAGTCATGCTTATGCATTGGGATGTGCTGAATTCAACGGTGTGCTCGGTTTTCCCGTAGCGTGTACGGTTTGGCCAGAAAGTGGGAAACTATAATTTCCGCGGTTTATCGCGTTTTTCTAGCGAACCGCGCACCTTAGAGCAACGCTGATTTCAGAAATGAATTCCTCAGCCAATTTCCCATCCGATACCGTTTGAACCGTCCACATCGGTAGATTAGATCGGACACAGTTTGCGATCAAAGTTTCTAACATAGTAAAATAGGTGTTTTTAGCATCATTTTTGATAATTGGGAACGTAATAACTGCCGAACCGTTCCAAATATGTAAAATCTAATTATACCAGCGTAATCAGCGTCAAAAATTGTATCAAGAACCACAACCCTAATTTGATTGAAGGTAGTTTGGGTTTTTGCCGACTGGCTAAAATTTTGTAAGAAATCACATATTTTAAACTATAGTTTTGAAGTAGCACACCTATCTCCAAAACAAGGACCCGGATCAACATGAAACCTTTGCTATCTTACTAAAATGGGTGCGCTGATTACAAATTTACATAGGAAAAGTCTCTGTCTCTACTGGTTACCGAGTTGTGCTGAAATTACGGTTTTTCAAATAATACAAAAATAAGCGAAATTGACCACATAACTTGAAAATGGTAAATCGTAGGCATATGAAAGTATACATATTTTTGATAGACTCAACGAGAGCTATCATTTGGTAGTGGGTAAACCTTTCTATCACCAACGGTTGCAATGTTCAATTTTTTTCTATCTAAAAGTGCTAAATTTAGACCGAAGAAACAATTACAACTTTTTGATAGATAGAGCGTTCTTATGTAGTCATGCTTATGCATTGGGATGTGCTGAATTCAACGGTGTGCTCGGTTTTCCCGTAGCGTGTACGGTTTGGCCAGAAAGTGGGAAACTATAATTTCCGCGGATTATCGCGTTTTTCTAGCGAACCGCGCACCTTAGAGCAACGCTGATTTCAGAAATGAATTCCTCAGCCAATTTCCCATCCGATACCGTTTGAACCGTCCAGATCGGTCGATTAGATCGGACACAGTTTGCGATCAAAGTTTCTAACATAGTAAAATAGGTGTTTTTAGCATCATTTTTGATAATTGGGAACGTAATAACTGCCGAACCGTTCCAAATATGTAAAATCTAATTATACCAGCGTAATCAGCGTCAAAAATTGTATCAAGAACCAAAACCCTAATTTGATTGAAGGTAGTTGGGTTTTTGCCGACTGGCTAAAATTTTGTAAAAAATCACATATTTTAAACTATAATTTTGAACTGGCACACCTATCTCAAAAACTAGGACCCAGATCAACATGAAACCTTTGCTATCTTACTAAAATGGGTGCGCTGATTACAAATTTTCATAGCAAAAGTCTCTGTCTCTACTGGTTACCGAGTTATGCTGAAATTACGGGTTTTCAAATAATACAAAAATAAGCGAAATGGACCACATAACTTGAAAATGGTAAATCGTAGGCATATAAAAGTATGCATATTTTTGATAGACTCAACGAGAGCTATCATTTGGTAGTGGGTAAACCTTTCTATCACCAGCGGTTGCAATGTTAAATTTTTTTCTATCTAAAAGTGCTAAATTTAGACCGAAGAAACAATTACAACTTTTTGAGAGATAGAGCGTTCTTATGTAGTCATGCTTATGCATTGGGATGTGCTGAATTCAACTGTGTGCTCGGTTTTCCCGTAGCGTGTACGGTTTGGCCAGAAAGTGGGAAACTATAATTTCCTCGGATTATCGCGTTTTTCTAGCGAACCGCGCACCTTAGAGCAACGCTGATTTCAGAAATGAATTCCTCAGCCAATTTCCCATCCGATACTGTTTGAACCGTCCACATCGGTCGATTAGATCGGACACAGTTTGCGATCAAAGTTTCTAACATAGTAAAATAGGTGTTTTTAGCATCATTTTTGATAATTGGGAACGTAATAACTGCCGAACCGTTCCAAATATGTAAAATCTAATTATACCAGCGTAATCAGCGTCAAA
Source organism: Melinopterus prodromus (assembly GCA_964023965.1). Lineage (NCBI taxonomy): Eukaryota > Metazoa > Arthropoda > Insecta > Coleoptera > Scarabaeidae > Melinopterus > Melinopterus prodromus. Next base: position 21,989,867 of record OZ030398.1, on the reverse strand, counting down.
AATTGTATCAAGAACCACAACCCTAATTTGATTGAAGGTAGTTTGGGTTTTTGCCGACTGGCTAAAATTTTGTAAGAAATCACATATTTTAAACTATAATTTTGAACTGGCACACCTATCTCAAAAACTAGGACCCAGATCAACATGAAACCTTTGCTATCTTACTAAAATGGGTGCGCTGATTACAAATTTACATAGGAAAAGTCTCTGTCTCTACTGGTTACCGAGTTGTGCTGAAATTACGGTTTTTCAAATAATACAAAAATAAGCGAAATTGACCACATAACTTGAAAATGGTAAATCGTAGGCATATGAAAGTATACATATTTTTGATAGACTCAACGAGAGCTATCATTTGGTAGTGGGTAAACCTTTCTATCACCAACGGTTGCAATGTTCAATTTTTTTCTATCTAAAAGTGCTAAATTTAGACCGAAGAAACAATTACAACTTTTTGATAGATAGAGCGTTCTTATGTAGTCATGCTTATGCATTGGGATGTGCTGAATTCAACGGTGTGCTCGGTTTTCCCGTAGCGTGTACGGTTTGGCCAGAAAGTGGGAAACTATAATTTCCGCGGATTATCGCGTTTTTCTAGCGAACCGCGCACCTTAGAGCAACGCTGATTTCAGAAATGAATTCCTCAGCCAATTTCCCATCCGATACCGTTTGAACCGTCCACATCGGTCGATTAGATCGGACACAGTTTGCGATCAAAGTTTCTAACATAGTAAAATAGGTGTTTTTAGCATCATTTTTGATAATTGGGAACGTAATAACTGCCGAACCGTTCCAAATATGTAAAATCTAATTATAACAGCGTAATCAGCGTCAAAAATTGTATCAAGAACCACAACCCTAATTTGATTGAAGGTAGTTTGGGTTTTTGCCGACTGGCTAAAATTTTGTAAGAAATCACATATTTTAAACTATAATTTTGAACTGGCACACCTATCTCAAAAACTAGGACCCAGATCAACATGAAACCTTTGCTATCTTACTAAAATGGGTGCGCTGATTACAAATTTTCGTAGCAAAAGTCTCTGTCTCTACTGGTTACCGAGTTATGCTGAAATTACGGGTTTTCAAATAATACAAAAATAAGCGAAATGGACCACATAACTTGAAAATGGTAAATCGTAGGCATATAAAAGTATGCATATTTTTGATAGACTCAACGAGAGCTATCATTTGGTAGTGGGTAAACCTTTCTATCACCAACGGTTGCAATGTTAAATTTTTTTCTATCTAAAAGTGCTAAATTTAGACCGAAGAAACAATTACAACTTTTTGAGAGATAGAGCGTTCTTATGTAGTCATGCTTATGCATTGGGATGTGCTGAATTCAACGGTGTGCTCGGTTTTCCCGTAGCGTGTACGGTTTGGCCAGAAAGTGGGAAACTATAATTTCCGCGGTTTATCGCGTTTTTCTAGCGAACCGCGCACCTTAGAGCAACGCTGATTTCAGAAATGAATTCCTCAGCCAATTTCCCATCCGATACCGTTTGAACCGTCCACATCGGTAGATTAGATCGGACACAGTTTGCGATCAAAGTTTCTAACATAGTAAAATAGGTGTTTTTAGCATCATTTTTGATAATTGGGAACGTAATAACTGCCGAACCGTTCCAAATATGTAAAATCTAATTATACCAGCGTAATCAGCGTCAAAAATTGTATCAAGAACCACAACCCTAATTTGATTGAAGGTAGTTTGGGTTTTTGCCGACTGGCTAAAATTTTGTAAGAAATCACATATTTTAAACTATAATTTTGAACTGGCACACCTATCTCAAAAACTAGGACCCAGATCAACATGAAACCTTTGCTATCTTACTAAAATGGGTGCGCTGATTACAAATTTTCGTAGCAAAAGTCTCTGTCTCTACTGGTTACCGAGTTATGCTGAAATTACGGGTTTTCAAATAATACAAAAATAAGCGAAATGGACCACATAACTTGAAAATGGTAAATCGTAGGCATATAAAAGTATGCATATTTTTGATAGACTCAACGAGAGCTATCATTTGGTAGTGGGTAAACCTTTCTATCACCAACGGTTGCAATGTTAAATTTTTTTCTATCTAAAAGTGCTAAATTTAGACCGAAGAAACAATTACAACTTTTTGAGAGATAGAGCGTTCTTATGTAGTCATGCTTATGCATTGGGATGTGCTGAATTCAACGGTGTGCTCGGTTTTCCCGTAGCGTGTACGGTTTGGCCAGAAAGTGGGAAACTATAATTTCCGCGGTTTATCGCGTTTTTCTAGCGAACCGCGCACCTTAGAGCAACGCTGATTTCAGAAATGAATTCCTCAGCCAATTTCCCATCCGATACCGTTTGAACCGTCCACATCGGTAGATTAGATCGGACACAGTTTGCGATCAAAGTTTCTAACATAGTAAAATAGGTGTTTTTAGCATCATTTTTGATAATTGGGAACGTAATAACTGCCGAACCGTTCCAAATATGTAAAATCTAATTATACCAGCGTAATCAGCGTCAAAAATTGTATCAAGAACCACAACCCTAATTTGATTGAAGGTAGTTTGGGTTTTTGCCGACTGGCTAAAATTTTGTAAGAAATCACATATTTTAAACTATAATTTTGAACTGGCACACCTATCTCAAAAACTAGGACCCAGATCAACATGAAACCTTTGCTATCTTACTAAAATGGGTGCGCTGATTACAAATTTTCATAGCAAAAGTCTCTGTCTCTACTGGTTACCGAGTTATGCTGAAATTACGGGTTTTCAAATAATACAAAAATAAGCGAAATGGACCACATAACTTGAAAATGGTAAATCGTAGGCATATAAAAGTATGCATATTTTTGATAGACTCAACGAGAGCTATCATTTGGTAGTGGGTAAACCTTTCTATCACCAACGGTTGCAATGTTCAATTTTTTTCTATCTAAAAGTGCTAAATTTAGACCGAAGAAACAATAACAACTTATTGAGAGATAGAGCGTTCTTATGTAGTCATGCTTATGCATTGGGATGTGCTGAATTCAACGGTGTGCTCGGTTTTCCCGTAGAGTGTACGGTTTGGCCAGAAAGTGGGAAACTATAATTTCCTCGGATTATCGCGTTTTTCTAGCGAACCGCGCACCTTAGAGCAACGCTGATTTCAGAAATGAATTCCTCAGCCAATTTCCCATCCGATACGGTTTGAACCGTCCACATCGGTCGATTAGATCGGACACAGTTTGCGATCAAAGTTTCTAACATAGTAAAATAGCTGTTTTTAGCATCATTTTTGATAATTGGGAACGTAATAACTGCCCAATCGTTCCAAATAAGTAAAATCAAATTATACCGGCGTAATCAGCGTCAAAAATTGTATCAAGAACCACAACCCTAATTTGATTGAAGGTAGTTTGGGTTTTTGCCGACTGGCTAAAATTTTGTAAGAAATCACATATTTTAAACTATAATTTTGAACTGGCACACCTATCTCAAAAACTAGGACCCAGATCAACATGAAACCTTTGCTATCTTACTAAAATGGGTGCGCTGATTACAAATTTTCATAGCAAAAGTCTCTGTCTCTACTGGTTACCGAGTTGTGCTGAAATTACGGTTTTTCAAATAATACAAAAATAAGCGAAATGGACCACATAACTTGAAAATGGTAAATCGTAGGCATATAAAAGTATGCATATTTTTGATAGACTCAACGAGAGCTATCATTTGGTAGTGGGTAAACCTTTCTATCACCAACGGTTGCAATGTTAAATTTTTTTCTATCTAAAAGTGCTAAATTTAGACCGAAGAAACAATTACAACTTTTTGAGAGATAGAGCGTTCTTATGTAGTCATGCTTATGCATTGGGATGTGCTGAATTCAACGGTGTGCTCGGTTTTCCCGTAGCGTGTACGGTTTGGCCAGAAAGTGGGAAACTATAATTTCCGCGGTTTATCGCGTTTTTCTAGCGAACCGCGCACCTTAGAGCAACGCTGATTTCAGAAATGAATTCCTCAGCCAATTTCCCATCCGATACCGTTTGAACCGTCCACATCGGTAGATTAGATCGGACACAGTTTGCGATCAAAGTTTCTAACATAGTAAAATAGGTGTTTTTAGCATCATTTTTGATAATTGGGAACGTAATAACTGCCGAACCGTTCCAAATATGTAAAATCTAATTATACCAGCGTAATCAGCGTCAAAAATTGTATCAAGAACCACAACCCTAATTTGATTGAAGGTAGTTTGGGTTTTTGCCGACTGGCTAAAATTTTGTAAGAAATCACATATTTTAAACTATAGTTTTGAAGTAGCACACCTATCTCCAAAACAAGGACCCGGATCAACATGAAACCTTTGCTATCTTACTAAAATGGGTGCGCTGATTACAAATTTACATAGGAAAAGTCTCTGTCTCTACTGGTTACCGAGTTGTGCTGAAATTACGGTTTTTCAAATAATACAAAAATAAGCGAAATTGACCACATAACTTGAAAATGGTAAATCGTAGGCATATGAAAGTATACATATTTTTGATAGACTCAACGAGAGCTATCATTTGGTAGTGGGTAAACCTTTCTATCACCAACGGTTGCAATGTTCAATTTTTTTCTATCTAAAAGTGCTAAATTTAGACCGAAGAAACAATTACAACTTTTTGATAGATAGAGCGTTCTTATGTAGTCATGCTTATGCATTGGGATGTGCTGAATTCAACGGTGTGCTCGGTTTTCCCGTAGCGTGTACGGTTTGGCCAGAAAGTGGGAAACTATAATTTCCGCGGATTATCGCGTTTTTCTAGCGAACCGCGCACCTTAGAGCAACGCTGATTTCAGAAATGAATTCCTCAGCCAATTTCCCATCCGATACCGTTTGAACCGTCCAGATCGGTCGATTAGATCGGACACAGTTTGCGATCAAAGTTTCTAACATAGTAAAATAGGTGTTTTTAGCATCATTTTTGATAATTGGGAACGTAATAACTGCCGAACCGTTCCAAATATGTAAAATCTAATTATACCAGCGTAATCAGCGTCAAAAATTGTATCAAGAACCAAAACCCTAATTTGATTGAAGGTAGTTGGGTTTTTGCCGACTGGCTAAAATTTTGTAAAAAATCACATATTTTAAACTATAATTTTGAACTGGCACACCTATCTCAAAAACTAGGACCCAGATCAACATGAAACCTTTGCTATCTTACTAAAATGGGTGCGCTGATTACAAATTTTCATAGCAAAAGTCTCTGTCTCTACTGGTTACCGAGTTGTGCTGAAATTACGGGTTTTCAAATAATACAAAAATAAGCGAAATGGACCACATAACTTGAAAATGGTAAATCGTAGGCATATAAAAGTATGCATATTTTTGATAGACTCAACGAGAGCTATCATTTGGTAGTGGGTAAACCTTTCTATCACCAACGGTTGCAATGTTCAATTTTTTTCTATCTAAAAGTGCTAAATTTAGACCGAAGAAACAATTACAACTTTTTGATAGATAGAGCGTTCTTATGTAGTCATGCTTATGCATTGGGATGTGCTGAATTCAACGGTGTGCTCGGTTTTCCCGTAGCGTGTACGGTTTGGCCAGAAAGTGGGAAACTATAATTTCCGCGGATTATCGCGTTTTTCTAGCGAACCGCGCACCTTAGAGCAACGCTGATTTCAGAAATGAATTCCTCAGCCAATTTCCCATCCGATACCGTTTGAACCGTCCACATCGGTCGATTAGATCGGACACAGTTTGCGATCAAAGTTTCTAACATAGTAAAATAGGTGTTTTTAGCATCATTTTTGATAATTGGGAACGTAATAACTGCCGAACCGTTCCAAATATGTAAAATCTAATTATACCAGCGTAATCAGCGTCAAAAATTGTATCAAGAACCACAACCCTAATTTGATTGAAGGTAGTTTGGGTTTTTGCCGACTGGCTAAAATTTTGTAAGAAATCATATATTTTAAACTATAATTTTGAACTGGCACACCTATCTCAAAAACTAGGACCCAGATCAACATGAAACCTTTGCTATCTTACTAAAATGGGTGCGCTGATTACAAATTTTCGTAGCAAAAGTCTCTGTCTCTACTGGTTACCGAGTTATGCTGAAATTACGGGTTTTCAAATAATACAAAAATAAGCGAAATGGACCACATAACTTGAAAATGGTAAATCGTAGGCATATAAAAGTATGCATATTTTTGATAGACTCAACGAGAGCTATCATTTGGTAGTGGGTAAACCTTTCTATCACCAACGGTTGCAATGTTAAATTTTTTTCTATCTAAAAGTGCTAAATTTAGACCGAAGAAACAATTACAACTTTTTGAGAGATAGAGCGTTCTTATGTAGTCATGCGTATGCATTGGGATGTGCTGAATTCAACGGTGTGCTCGGTTTTCCCGTAGCGTGTACGGTTTGGCCAGAAAGTGGGAAACTATAATTTCCGCGGTTTATCGCGTTTTTCTAGCGAACCGCGCACCTTAGAGCAACGCTGATTTCAGAAATGAATTCCTCAGCCAATTTCCCATCCGATACCGTTTGAACCGTCCACATCGGTAGATTAGATCGGACACAGTTTGCGATCAAAGTTTCTAACATAGTAAAATAGGTGTTTTTAGCATCATTTTTGATAATTGGGAACGTAATAACTGCCGAACCGTTCCAAATATGTAAAATCTAATTATACCAGCGTAATCAGCGTCAAAAATTGTATCAAGAACCACAACCCTAATTTGATTGAAGGTAGTTTGGGTTTTTGCCGACTGGCTAAAATTTTGTAAGAAATCACATATTTTAAACTATAATTTTGAACTGGCACACCTATCTCAAAAACTAGGACCCAGATCAACATGAAACCTTTGCTATCTTACTAAAATGGGTGCGCTGATTACAAATTTTCGTAGCAAAAGTCTCTGTCTCTACTGGTTACCGAGTTATGCTGAAATTACGGGTTTTCAAATAATACAAAAATAAGCGAAATGGACCACATAACTTGAAAATGGTAAATCGTAGGCATATAAAAGTATGCATATTTTTGATAGACTCAACGAGAGCTATCATTTGGTAGTGGGTAAACCTTTCTATCACCAACGGTTGCAATGTTAAATTTTTTTCTATCTAAAAGTGCTAAATTTAGACCGAAGAAACAATTACAACTTTTTGAGAGATAGAGCGTTCTTATGTAGTCATGCTTATGCATTGGGATGTGCTGAATTCAACGGTGTGCTCGGTTTTCCCGTAGCGTGTACGGTTTGGCCAGAAAGTGGGAAACTATAATTTCCGCGGTTTATCGCGTTTTTCTAGCGAACCGCGCACCTTAGAGCAACGCTGATTTCAGAAATGAATTCCTCAGCCAATTTCCCATCCGATACCGTTTGAACCGTCCACATCGGTAGATTAGATCGGACACAGTTTGCGATCAAAGTTTCTAACATAGTAAAATAGGTGTTTTTAGCATCATTTTTGATAATTGGGAACGTAATAACTGCCGAACCGTTCCAAATATGTAAAATCTAATTATACCAGCGTAATCAGCGTCAAAAATTGTATCAAGAACCACAACCCTAATTTGATTGAAGGTAGTTTGGGTTTTTGCCGACTGGCTAAAATTTTGTAAGAAATCACATATTTTAAACTATAATTTTGAACTGGCACACCTATCTCAAAAACTAGGACCCAGATCAACATGAAACCTTTGCTATCTTACTAAAATGGGTGCGCTGATTACAAATTTTCATAGCAAAAGTCTCTGTCTCTACTGGTTACCGAGTTATGCTGAAATTACGGGTTTTCAAATAATACAAAAATAAGCGAAATGGACCACATAACTTGAAAATGGTAAATCGTAGGCATATAAAAGTATGCATATTTTTGATAGACTCAACGAGAGCTATCATTTGGTAGTGGGTAAACCTTTCTATCACCAACGGTTGCAATGTTCAATTTTTTTCTATCTAAAAGTGCTAAATTTAGACCGAAGAAACAATAACAACTTTTTGAGAGATAGAGCGTTCTTATGTAGTCATGCTTATGCATTGGGATGTGCTGAATTCAACGGTGTGCTCGGTTTTCCCGTAGCGTGTACGGTTTGGCCAGAAAGTGGGAAACTATAATTTCCTCGGATTATCGCGTTTTTCTAGCGAACCGCGCACCTTAGAGCAACGCTGATTTCAGAAATGAATTCCTCAGCCAATTTCCCATCCGATACGGTTTGAACCGTCCACATCGGTCGATTAGATCGGACACAGTTTGCGATCAAAGTTTCTAACATAGTAAAATAGCTGTTTTTAGCATCATTTTTGATAATTGGGAACGTAATAACTGCCCAATCGTTCCAAATAAGTAAAATCAAATTATACCGGCGTAATCAGCGTCAAAAATTGTATCAAGAACCACAACCCTAATTTGATTGAAGGTAGTTTGGGTTTTTGCCGACTGGCTAAAATTTTGTAAGAAATCACATATTTTAAACTATAATTTTGAACTGGCACACCTATCTCAAAAACTAGGACCCAGATCAACATGAAACCTTTGCTATCTTACTAAAATGGGTGCGCTGATTACAAATTTTCATAGCAAAAGTCTCTGTCTCTACTGGTTACCGAGTTGTGCTGAAATTACGGTTTTTCAAATAATACAAAAATAAGCGAAATGGACCACATAACTTGAAAATGGTAAATCGTAGGCATATAAAAGTATGCATATTTTTGATAGACTCAACGAGAGCTATCATTTGGTAGTGGGTAAACCTTTCTATCACCAACGGTTGCAATGTTAAATTTTTTTCTATCTAAAAGTGCTAAATTTAGACCGAAGAAACAATTACAACTTTTTGAGAGATAGAGCGTTCTTATGTAGTCATGCTTATGCATTGGGATGTGCTGAATTCAACGGTGTGCTCGGTTTTCCCGTAGCGTGTACGGTTTGGCCAGAAAGTGGGAAACTATAATTTCCGCGGTTTATCGCGTTTTTCTAGCGAACCGCGCACCTTAGAGCAACGCTGATTTCAGAAATGAATTCCTCAGCCAATTTCCCATCCGATACCGTTTGAACCGTCCACATCGGTAGATTATATCGGACACAGTTTGCGATCAAAGTTTCTAACATAGTAAAATAGGTGTTTTTAGCATCATTTTTGATAATTGGGAACGTAATAACTGCCGAACCGTTCCAAATATGTAAAATCTAATTATACCAGCGTAATCAGCGTCAAAAATTGTATCAAGAACCACAACCCTAATTTGATTGAAGGTAGTTTGGGTTTTTGCCGACTGGCTAAAATTTTGTAAGAAATCACATATTTTAAACTATAGTTTTGAAGTAGCACACCTATCTCCAAAACAAGGACCCGGATCAACATGAAACCTTTGCTATCTTACTAAAATGGGTGCGCTGATTACAAATTTACATAGGAAAAGTCTCTGTCTCTACTGGTTACCGAGTTGTGCTGAAATTACGGTTTTTCAAATAATACAAAAATAAGCGAAATTGACCACATAACTTGAAAATGGTAAATCGTAGGCATATGAAAGTATACATATTTTTGATAGACTCAACGAGAGCTATCATTTGGTAGTGGGTAAACCTTTCTATCACCAACGGTTGCAATGTTCAATTTTTTTCTATCTAAAAGTGCTAAATTTAGACCGAAGAAACAATTACAACTTTTTGATAGATAGAGCGTTCTTATGTAGTCATGCTTATGCATTGGGATGTGCTGAATTCAACGGTGTGCTCGGTTTTCCCGTAGCGTGTACGGTTTGGCCAGAAAGTGGGAAACTATAATTTCCGCGGATTATCGCGTTTTTCTAGCGAACCGCGCACCTTAGAGCAACGCTGATTTCAGAAATGAATTCCTCAGCCAATTTCCCATCCGATACCGTTTGAACCGTCCAGATCGGTCGATTAGATCGGACACAGTTTGCGATCAAAGTTTCTAACATAGTAAAATAGGTGTTTTTAGCATCATTTTTGATAATTGGGAACGTAATAACTGCCGAACCGTTCCAAATATGTAAAATCTAATTATACCAGCGTAATCAGCGTCAAAAATTGTATCAAGAACCAAAACCCTAATTTGATTGAAGGTAGTTGGGTTTTTGCCGACTGGCTAAAATTTTGTAAAAAATCACATATTTTAAACTATAATTTTGAACTGGCACACCTATCTCAAAAACTAGGACCCAGATCAACATGAAACCTTTGCTATCTTACTAAAATGGGTGCGCTGATTACAAATTTTCATAGCAAAAGTCTCTGTCTCTACTGGTTACCGAGTTGTGCTGAAATTACGGGTTTTCAAATAATACAAAAATAAGCGAAATGGACCACATAACTTGAAAATGGTAAATCGTAGGCATATAAAAGTATGCATATTTTTGATAGACTCAACGAGAGCTATCATTTGGTAGTGGGTAAACCTTTCTATCACCAACGGTTGCAATGTTAAATTTTTTTCTATCTAAAAGTGCTAAATTTAGACCGAAGAAACAATTACAACTTTTTGAGAGATAGAGCGTTCTTATGTAGTCATGCTTATGCATTGGGATGTGCTGAATTCAACTGTGTGCTCGGTTTTCCCGTAGCGTGTACGGTTTGGCCAGAAAGTGGGAAACTATAATTTCCTCGGATTATCGCGTTTTTCTAGCGAACCGCGCACCTTAGAGCAACGCTGATTTCAGAAATGAATTCCTCAGCCAATTTCCCATCCGATACTGTTTGAACCGTCCACACCGGTCGATTAGATCGGACACAGTTTGCGATCAAAGTTTCTAACATAGTAAAATAGGTGTTTTTAGCATCATTTTTGATAATTGGGAACGTAATAACTGCCGAACCGTTCCAAATATGTAAAATCTAATTATACCAGCGTAATCAGCGTCAAAAATTGTATCAAGAACCACAACCCTAATTTGATTGAAGGTAGTTTGGGTTTTTGCCGACTGGCTAAAATTTTGTAAGAAATCACATATTTTAAACTATAATTTTGAACTGGCACACCTATCTCAAAAACTAGGACCCAGATCAACATGAAACCTTTGCTATCTTACTAAAATGGGTGCGCTGATTACAAATTTACATAGGAAAAGTCTCTGTCTCTACTGGTTACCGAGTTGTGCTGAAATTACGGTTTTTCAAATAATACAAAAATAAGCGAAATTGACCACATAACTTGAAAATGGTAAATCGTAGGCATATGAAAGTATACATATTTTTGATAGACTCAACGAGAGCTATCATTTGGTAGTGGGTAAACCTTTCTATCACCAACGGTTGCAATGTTCAATTTTTTTCTATCTAAAAGTGCTAAATTTAGACCGAAGAAACAATTACAACTTTTTGATAGATAGAGCGTTCTTATGTAGTCATGCTTATGCATTGGGATGTGCTGAATTCAACGGTGTGCTCGGTTTTCCCGTAGCGTGTACGGTTTGGCCAGAAAGTGGGAAACTATAATTTCCGCGGATTATCGCGTTTTTCTAGCGAACCGCGCACCTTAGAGCAACGCTGATTTCAGAAATGAATTCCTCAGCCAATTTCCCATCCGATACCGTTTGAACCGTCCACATCGGTCGATTAGATCGGACACAGTTTGCGATCAAAGTTTCTAACATAGTAAAATAGGTGTTTTTAGCATCATTTTTGATAATTGGGAACGTAATAACTGCCGAACCGTTCCAAATATGTAAAATCTAATTATACCAGCGTAATCAGCGTCAAAAATTGTATCAAGAACCACAACCCTAATTTGATTGAAGGTAGTTTGGGTTTTTGCCGACTGGCTAAAATTTTGTAAGAAATCACATATTTTAAACTATAATTTTGAACTGGCACACCTATCTCAAAAACTAGGACCCAGATCAACATGAAACCTTTGCTATCTTACTAAAATGGGTGCGCTGATTACAAATTTTCGTAGCAAAAGTCTCTGTCTCTACTGGTTACCGAGTTATGCTGAAATTACGGGTTTTCAAATAATACAAAAATAAGCGAAATGGACCACATAACTTGAAAATGGTAAATCGTAGGCATATAAAAGTATGCATATTTTTGATAGACTCAGCGAGAGCCATCATTTGGTAGTGGGTAAACCTTTCTATCACCAACGGTTGCAATGTTCAATTTTTTTCTATCTAAAAGTGCTAAATTTAGACCGAAGAAACAATTACAACTTTTTGAGAGATAGAGCGTTCTTATGTAGTCATGCTTATGCATTGGGATGTGCTGAATTCAACGGTGTGCTCGGTTTTCCCGTAGCGTGTACGGTTTGGCCAGAAAGTGGAAAACTATAATTTCCTCGGATTATCGCGTTTTTCTAGCGAACCGCGCACCTTAGAGCAACGCTGATTTCAGAAATGAATTCCTCAGCCAATTTCCCATCCGATACTGTTTGAACCGTCCACATCGGTCGATTAGATCGGACACAGTTTGCGATCAAAGTTTCTAACATAGTAAAATAGGTGTTTTTAGCATCATTTTTGATAATTGGGAACGTAATAACTGCCGAACCGTTCCAAATATGTAAAATCTAATTATACCAGCGTAATCAGCGTCAAAAATTGTATCAAGAACCACAACCCTAATTTGATTGAAGGTAGTTTGGGTTTTTGCCGACTGGCTAAAATTTTGTAAGAAATCACATATTTTAAACTATAATTTTGAACTGGCACACCTATCTCAAAAACTAGGACCCAGATCAACATGAAACCTTTGCTATCTTACTAAAATGGGTGCGCTGATTACAAATTTTCATAGCAAAAGTCTCTGTCTCTACTGGTTACCGAGTTGTGCTGAAATTACGGTTTTTCAAATAATACAAAAATAAGCGAAATGGACCACATAACTTGAAAATGGTAAATCGTAGGCATATAAAAGTATGCATATTTTTGATAGACTCAACGAGAGCTATCATTTGGTAGTGGGTAAACCTTTCTATCACCAACGGTTGCAATGTTAAATTTTTTTCTATCTAAAAGTGCTAAATTTAGACCGTTCCAAATATGTAAAATCTAATTATACCAGCGTAATCAGCGTCAAAAATTGTATCAAGAACCACAACCCTAATTTGATTGAAGGTAGTTTGGGTTTTTGCCGACTGGCTAAAATTTTGTAAGAAATCACATATTTTAAACTATAATTTTGAACTGGCACACCTATCTCAAAAACTAGGACCCAGATCAACATGAAACCTTTGCTATCTTACTAAAATGGGTGCGCTGATTACAAATTTTCATAGCAAAAGTCTCTGTCTCTACTGGTTACCGAGTTGTGCTGAAATTACGGTTTTTCAAATAATACAAAAATAAGCGAAATGGACCACATAACTTGAAAATGGTAAATCGTAGGCATATAAAAGTATGCATATTTTTGATAGACTCAACGAGAGCTATCATTTGGTAGTGGGTAAACCTTTCTATCACCAACGGTTGCAATGTTAAATTTTTTTCTATCTAAAAGTGCTAAATTTAGACCGAAGAAACAATTACAACTTTTTGAGAGATAGAGCGTTCTTATGTAGTCATGCGTATGCATTGGGATGTGCTGAATTCAACGGTGTGCTCGGTTTTCCCGTAGCGTGTACGGTTTGGCCAGAAAGTGGGAAACTATAATTTTCGCGGTTTATCGCGTTTTTCTAGCGAACCGCGCACCTTAGAGCAACGCTGATTTCAGAAATGAATTCCTCAGCCAATTTCCCATCCGATACCGTTTGAACCGTCCACATCGGTAGATTAGATCGGACACAGTTTGCGATCAAAGTTTCTAACATAGTAAAATAGGTGTTTTTAGCATCATTTTTGATAATTGGGAACGTAATAACTGCCGAACCGTTCCAAATATGTAAAATCTAATTATACCAGCGTAATCAGCGTCAAAAATTGTATCAAGAACCACAACCCTAATTTGATTGAAGGTAGTTTGGGTTTTTGCCGACTGGCTAAAATTTTGTAAGAAATCACATATTTTAAACTATAGTTTTGAAGTAGCACACCTATCTCCAAAACAAGGACCCGGATCAACATGAAACCTTTGCTATCTTACTAAAATGGGTGCGCTGATTACAAATTTACATAGGAAAAGTCTCTGTCTCTACTGGTTACCGAGTTGTGCTGAAATTACGGTTTTTCAAATAATACAAAAATAAGCGAAATTGACCACATAACTTGAAAATGGTAAATCGTAGGCATATGAAAGTATACATATTTTTGATAGACTCAACGAGAGCTATCATTTGGTAGTGGGTAAACCTTTCTATCACCAACGGTTGCAATGTTCAATTTTTTTCTATCTAAAAGTGCTAAATTTAGACCGAAGAAACAATTACAACTTTTTGATAGATAGAGCGTTCTTATGTAGTCATGCTTATGCATTGGGATGTGCTGAATTCAACGGTGTGCTCGGTTTTCCCGTAGCGTGTACGGTTTGGCCAGAAAGTGGGAAACTATAATTTCCTCGGATTATCGCGTTTTTCTAGCGAACCGCGCACCTTAGAACAACGCTGATTTCAGAAATGAATTCATATACCAATTTCCCATCCGATACTGTTTGAACCGTCCACATCGGTCGATTAGATCGGACACAGTTTGCGATCAAAGTTTCTAACATAGTAAAATAGGTGTTTTTAGCATCATTTTTGATAATTGGGAACGTAATAACTGCCGAACCGTTCCAAATATGTAAAATCTAATTATACCAGCGTAATCAGCGTCAAAAATTGTATCAAGAACCACAACCCTAATTTGATTGAAGGTAGTTTGGGTTTTTGCCGACTGGCTAAAATTTTGTAAGAAATCACATATTTTAAACTATAATTTTGAACTGGCACACCTATCTCAAAAACTAGGACCCAGATCAACATGAAACCTTTGCTATCTTACTAAAATGGGTGCGCTGATTACAAATTTTCATAGCAAAAGTCTCTGTCTCTACTGGTTACCGAGTTGTGCTGAAATTACGGTTTTTCAAATAATAAAAAAATAAGCGAAATGAACCACATAACATGAAAATGGTAAATCTTAGGCATATAAAAGTATACATATTTTTGATAGACTCAACGAGAGCTATCATTTGGTAGTGGGTAAACCTTTCTATCACCAACGGTTGCAAAATTCAATTTTTTTCTATCTAAAAGGGCTAAATTTAGAACGAAAAAACAATTATAACTTTTTGAGAGATAGAGCGTTCTAATGTAGTTACGCTTATGCATTGGGATGTGCTGAATTCAACGGTGAGGTTCGTTTTCCCGTAGCGTGTACAGTTTGGCTAGAAAGTGGGAAACTATAATTTCCGCGGTTTATCGCGTTTTACTCGCGAACCGCGCAATTTAGAGCAACGCGGATTTCAGAAATGAATTCCTCGGCCAATTTCCCATACGATACCGTTTGAACCGTTAAGATCGGTCGATTAGATCGGACACAGTTTGCGATCAAAGTTTCTAACATAGTAAAATTGGTATTTTTAGCATCATTTTTGATAATTGGGAACGTAATAACTGCCCAACCATTCCAAATAAGTAAAATCAAATTATACCGGCGTAATCAGCGTCAAAAATTGTATCAAGAACCACAACCTTAATTTGATTGAAGGTAGTTGGGTTTTTGCCGACTGGCTAAAATTTTGTAAGACTATAATTTTGAACTGGCACTCCTATCTCTAAAACTAGGACCTGGATCAACATGAAAGCTTTGCTATAATGCCTTCTGCTGATCAATTTTAACAAGATGAAACGTAACGTGTCAATATCTGGTCCTGAAAGTTTAGAAGGAAGTAACCAAATAAAAGGCTGAGGAAATGACTTAAGCTACAAACTTGAATGACTTTTGAATATACAGAGTTATGTATTTGTAAGAAGCAGACGAAATTCCATTTTTTAAATATAGCGTCCTGTATATTTTTCCTGTCTTTTGAATTACAAATTGAACTGTAAAACCCGCATGACCCTAAGGTCAATGGTGTAAATGTAATAAGACGATTAAATGTTAAAAGGACGCAATTAAACAAATTTAAAAGTATTTTTACCGTGTCAATAGCTCGTCGTTTTCGAAAATGACTTAAGTTATAAACACGAAGTACTTTTTAATATAAACTGTGTTTCATTACTAAGCATTTCAAATTTGTAGCTTATTAAGCAATTTCCTAAAACTTTTATTGGATTCTCTTTCTTGTCAACTTTTGAGAAGGAAATACATTGAGTGGTTACGTTTCTCTTTATACACTGTGTAATAATAATAACTTTGAAAGATTTACTACATTTTGCAGATCGGAATTTTATTTTACAGATTCTTTTGGAGCATTCATCGTTACAGAATAGAATTCCAGAACAAAAGGAAAAGTGTCGACTGAAAATCTTCGAAGAATTCATACAGTTTTTCTCTTCTAACTTAGCCAAGGGTTTCTCATTAGTCTCGTACAGTATTAGATATTGTTCCTTTATTGCAAAAACTATGAGTTTAACTGCTTAAACTGCCTCCACTCTCTTTGGGGCCCCACAGGCAAGACTATATGATTTATAGTTTATAAAAGATTGATTTTGGTTCCCAACCGCCAACACCATGCAGGACTAGCATGGTGAGGTAGTATATTATAAAAATGCGTTTGCAAAATACTGCTTTGGGGCCCCCTATTATTGGGGGCCCTGGGCAAATGCCCATTTTGCCCATGAGATAACGCGCCCGTGTGTCAGGATACCTACCTATACAGGATGTATACGAAGTGAGGGCAATAACTTGGACGGGTTATGTAACTCGATATGAGGAACAAAAATCTTAATATAATACTTGAAAATTTTGCAGTTGTAAGTTTAATTATCGTAACCCATACCCTTATATTTTGGGTTATGTGTAGTACTACTGCCAAAAGTGGCTCACACCTATCTGTACTACGCAAATTTTAAGAAATTCATAAATAATATGTTCGGTAAATGATTTAACAGTAAACTTACCGAAAAATTGTTCTCAGTTGCCCCCATTTCTCTCCAAACAAGACTCTGAACAGCAACTCCAATGTCCACTTAAAACTTAAACACCGGCGTCCAATGTTGTCATAAAGTCTTCGAAAAACCGCACCATTCCTATCACATTTGCCGTAAATAAGCATTAACACTACATACACTCTCACTACTTGCGAAATTATCCATTTTGATCACGAAAAATATCAAAAACCGTTACGGAACGCAAACAAAACACGCACGGGACCCACACGGCTCAGCTGATCGCGGAGTCAGTGTTGTTCGTGGGCCGTGGCAGTGAATTTGTGCGTACCAGGTTGGCAGTATAAGGGCGGTTTTTTTAAATTCCAATTCGAACTATAAACCGCCAATTTAGGTCGAAAACGCCACAAATATATTGTGACTAATTAAAATTATTTAACAAATTTATGTTGTGGGCAAGGTCTGGACTGGGGACCAGTTTTATCAAAGAAATATCAGAGTGCCAAATGGGATTTCAAAATACTAGATTTGGCCCCAAAGTATCTTGTATGAACAACCCTGCTATAAAGTAGATTGACTACTAGTCTGCCTAAAACGTGTCAAATTCTACGTTTTCAATAATTAATTTACTCAAGCTACGATTATCAAGATTAACTATCGCTAGAAATTATTGCCCCCATTTCCAATACACCCTGTATATGGATATTCATTCCTGTATGAATGGTCACTGCTTGCGTAAACTCTAACGTGCAGTTTAAAGTCCTTGGGACAGAAAAAAACAGTTTCTATTTCTGTATGTTTTTATATTTACAAATAAAATAATGAATTCACTACAGCACTGTAACAGGAATTTACGTTTAATCTGAAGGAATTCCTAGCTCAGCATCGGTCCACTGCGAAGCATCCGGATAATCAAATTCGCCCTAAAAACCCAATCGTTAGCTATACAGACATACAATATAACCTCAAACGTACGAAGATGTGTCCCGGTTCGGTCCACAAGTGCCATAAAATCCACCACCACATGAATGCCATTACTCCTTCGGCAGCATAGAGGGTGCCTTTTGAGTGGTTGGTGTTCGCTGTGCGGTAATTCCAGCTAAAAATTGCAAGATAAATAATTTTGACAATTACATAACCTTTCTTTTTCTTACTGATGGTGGCCCCCGCTGTTCCTTACGGTCTGTTGGAAATTTCCAGGATTAGACATTAATAATCTTGTGGCCCTGAGGATGGACGCGCCCCTAGAGGCTATCATTTTTATATTTTGTGTGATTTAGAAAATTTAGATTATGAAAATTATAACCAAGAAGTTGACAGTTCAGACCGAAGTGAAGATAGCATCTGTACTGATAAGATTGAGAAATTTGATCCATCATGAGAATTTATACGATTATTTTAGTATAAATTGTTGAATAATAAAATGGTTATCAAAAAAATAGTATTTGGGAAATAAATAAGTTTTATTATTATAATATATTGGAATATTCTTCGTGCATGTTCAGTGCAGCCAACGGAACAATAGTTACGATTTGGAGCCTGAAGATGGCGGCACTGATATACAATCCAGTCGTTTTTAGTCGATTCCAAATAGGTTGGTCCTTTCCTTATATAGCAAAATCAGAATTTCGCTAAAAATCAAATAAAATGGCACAGATATCGGCAACGCCAGCCCCCAATACGCAGCAAATTGATCTAATGACGCTTAGTATACAGCAATTGCAGGGTTTGAAGTCGCAATTAGATGCTGTGAGTATTTAACCTCAATAATGTCAGGTGTGCTTAACAAATATATTTTCAGGAAATAAACTTCTTCACTGAATCTCTGGGCCAGTTAAAAGGCACGCTGAATAAATTCCACACGTCCAAGGAATGCTTGGAAACTATTAATCCTAGTATGAACGAACGGAATGTGATGGTTCCGTTGACAAGTTCAGTATCCTTTTTGATGTCAAAGTTAACGCACCACTAAAAATTTGGTGCAATTTTAAAGTTGATGTTCTCTGTAGCCGCTAAACTCAACATGCAAGACGGATTAAAAGATCTCTCTTTTAAGCTGCGCTTGCATTTGTTTTTGTGGCAGGCAATTTGAACACATCTTTATTTGTGGTTTGTTTATTGTTATTTTATCATACGCAGTATGTAAACCAAGGATTTTGCAAATGAACCGCCATTTCTGTAAAATCGTCAAAAAAGTTAAATCATAAATTAAAGTAGAGGAAATTCTGAATCACTAATGTCTACGACATTTTTTGTTAAAATTAATAGTTTAGCTGCATGAGCAAATTGTATTTGATTGAGATCGGTCGTGTCTGCATCTTAGTAGCCAAGATTCGCCCAAGTTTCATTCTAATGTCAGTAGGTATATAGTGTCAAACGCTGAAGTTTTGACAATCGTAGATATTTTTACGAAAAAAGTCTGTTCTGCAGTCTCATATATCTTTGTTTGTGACTTGGTATGTTGACCACTTTTTATTGTATTATTATATTGTATTTATTTAATATATTGTATTAATAATAGCTTATGAGTCTAAGACAGCTCTACCTGCACTCTGTACCGAAGGTCTCATCTGTGGATACTGAGTTGATAGGTACATATTCACATTCTTATTTTACAAGGGGCGGAGATATGGGTTTGCGTTATGGAGCGAGCAAGTCGATTGTCCAGAGATCATTTCTGAGTGTTGCACCAAAGATATGTAATATATTTGTGGTTTATCTGAGGAAAGCGGTGGTTAACGTGTTGGGTGTACTTTCGTTGGACAGAGATATGTTTTGCAGCCATTCTAGGGAATTTGTTTGTTCGATGAGTATTGATGGGTTGGTTCGCAATCTGTATTATACGATTTGTTACTTTTATTTTTCTTGGGCTTCGAGCGAATGCGTACGCATTAACTTAAAGACACACACAATTGTCCATTCAATGCAGTGGCATGTCTAACCGATCTTTATTTGCTTATTTTGTATTGTGTTTTTCATTTTGTATAGTGTTTTTCTTTCTGTGAATAAAGATTTATTATTATTATGTGTCAAATCCTGGCTAACTAGCTTTATTCAGATTTTTTTTAATGTACAGCTGTATTAGATTTACAACTGAACAAAAGCATTATGATGGTATTGTCCAATCTATACAGTACACGTCAAAATTTGCACATTTTTCTTAAATTTTTGTCAGCTATACATACCTGGGAAGTTGATTGACTGCAACGAAGTGATGATTGACATAGGAACACGATATTATGTTAAAATGGTTAGTACAATGTGTAATTTTGATTTTTTATTATGATAGAATTATTCAGGAAAGAAAAAAAGACAAGTCTTTAAAAATCTTCGATAATTTTAAGTTAATCATTTTACGATTGTTAATATTTTAGGGTGGAGATCAAGCAACAGATTATTTTGCAAGAAAAATCGACTTTGTATCTAAGCAGTCTGTAAAATTGCAGAGTTTAGCGAAAGAGAAACAGACCATTAGGCAAGCAATAATGGAAGTTATCGAAATCAAAGTACAGACCCAGCAGCGACAATCGTAGAGAAGACTTAGGATAGGAATTTTATTTCGCTTTTCTCCATTATATTTGTCATTTATCATCACTCACTTTTTAATGATAATAAAACTAGAAATTATACAAGAAATAGTTTATTGTGCTGTAAGTGTATATACAGTGTGATAATTGCAGAGATATATGAACACCGATGTAACAGATTAACATATACATTTCGAAATTTTGATTAAAACTTGCTTAAAATAATATTGTTGTTTTCTTTAGTAATAATTAGTAATATATATAAGTATACGTTATGCAAGTACATACTGTAGTTGGAGATTTGAGTGGTCAAATTATCTTAATTGAGCTGATTAATACTTTGTACACTTGTATTACACGATAGTTAAGATATAAATTAAAATAAATATACTATATTGGCACGGTGAGAGTGTAATACACAACCATAACCAATCTGGAATGTTAGTTTTCAGTTTGGTACAACACGTTGTGTGGTAGAGTTGTTTCAAAATAAGAAGATGGTCTGACATCATTAGTCGCCTGGCTGCGCAATCGATCAAACTTTCAATTTTAGATGGAATTAGACACACGTGTTGAATTTAGTTTGACTTGTTGCTGCGAAATACGAAAGAAAACTCAAAAATAACCTTCCAGATTGATATGTTATGAGTGTTAAACACTCACTGTCATAATATTATTCAATATTTGTTGAGAATAGTCCAGTCAATGGGAAGAAAAAAGGTATGGGAAACTTGTACTTGGCAATTATGTTCTGTATGGCTTCTTGAACCACGTAGATTTTTCTTCCAAAAGCCAATGGGATATTTGGCAATTTTGCCTAATAATCAAAACCAACATTATTTCCATGTAAAAGCTCTCTACGACTTTTGAAACCTCGAACTTTCTATTGACTGGACCACAAAGAAAAAAAATCTCTTTAAACAACTGTCTCATGCTGACAATGAACTATAAATATTCAGTACATTCAGGTTGGTATTTTTTCATATTTAACAATGATTTGGTCTATAGGAAGAGACGATTAACTGGAATTCTTGGAAAATACACAAATTCAACAATTTTGTATTTATTGCTTCATAGAGAATCACGATGTTCTGGATTCAAATGATGAAATGTTGAAGTACTCCTAATATAAATATTAGACACGTAAAGACATCTGAAATCAGATAAAAACATGATTAATAAATTAAAAAATACAACTACCTACTGAAATAAAACCAGAAAAGTAATGAATCATTGTTTATTTATTACCAATGTTGCAGCCAACTGACATGAAACCCGGCTTCGACGTATGTCCTTCCACTTTATTCAGAAATAAATAGCTTGCGTTAAACCCAGTACCATCCAGGCGGTCGTTTGATCTAAACGTCACCCGGAAGAACTTCCGGTCCGATTCAATATCAAACTCTTTGAGTTGGCCGCAGTGCCTCTGGTACTTCCGATCCCTCGCCATGTAGTTTGAAAATTCGACGTAGTCACTTGCCGATATTGCCTCGCACCTAATAAGAAACGATAAACACATAGTTATTGACCATTGCGTTCGCATATAAACGCCATCTATCAATTCTATAATAATTAACTTACGGTAGAACCCCTTCCACGTCGAAATAGTTGAAATGCAGGCGAACTTTTTCATTATTGTTCCCGTTGAAGTAATAATGACATTCAGTATCCCTGGGATAGAACCCTGGATAGTTGGGACTGTGAAAGAAGCCTGTACGAGATTTGTTGCTACTGAATGCAAAACCGCATAGGTCTTCTTCTACTTGTTGACCAGTCTTTATTCCATAATCTGAAATGCATAAACGAATCGTTTTAAAGGTATATAAGCTGTGGACGATTTTTTTGCGCTGAACAGGATCGGACTACGCTTTTATTTTATTCATTTTCTCAAGAATGTGATGTGGCAACAACTAAGGTACCTATATGAAACTAAAAATAATTACTTTCGGTAAAACTATAAGTAGCCTTAAATCCTCTTGAGTATCTGGATCCTTGAAGGCCTAACAGTTCTAGCTTCAATTTTGGCCCATTCGACATAATTGGTTTGGGTAGACTGCTGCCGCAGAAGGTATCTATTTTCTCGTGTCTTCCTTCAGAGTGTACAAAAGCTATTAGCGAGTCTTGATTATCACAACTGTAACAACAAAATTCATTTCCAGAGTAAACGTAAATGATTTTTTTTTTCATACTCACTCTTTGGCTTCGTCTATGGGATGGTACAAATTAAAATCCTGAAAGGCAATTTGTATCCTTTCGCGGCCACGGCCTGTAAAATCGTACCTACACGTTGTCCTTGCAGGATACGGTGATGGGTAACCAGGACTGGCAAAAGTTCCATTTTTTGATAGGTCACTGTTGAACGAGAAGTCACAATTTCCTGAAAAAAAGAAAGTTAACATTTTATAAGGATGAAACCCACAGCAACAGAATCACATTTGAACAGAATCTGTCAAATAAAGAACAAAATTTGAGATTTTTTCATGTTTGTTGTCTATATCCACTGGCAAAACAACTTGCATGACTTTTGTGGCCTCTTACCAAACTTTGATGATTATATAAGCACAATGTAAAAAACATCATCAACGTTATCAGACAGTTTAGGAATTTAGAAGAAAAGGAATGGGTAAATCGATAACTTACACTGGCAAAAACAGTGTTAAAAGTGCCAAACATCCCTTTTTTTGCTACTTTTGAAAAACTACTCATGCATCCATCCTTGTTTTTTTCCTTTTGATATAATAACCAAACAAATTTTGATGGATCTGTCATTTAAAAATTCATTGTATTTAAAGAAATATTCAAGAAACTCAGATCAAAATTTAAAGGTTAGCTTTTCAGTTATAGCGCCGGAAAACCTGAGCTTGTAGACATCTTTTTTTCAGCTGCGTGAAACACATCTATTCGAATCACTATTGTAATCAAATTTTCGGACTTTGCAAACGTTATCAGACCCAACAAACAACCCCAACAGCAATTACAATCGAAAATATTTTGATTTCGAATTGCAAAATTATGTATTTGTTCAAACGTGCGTACCTAGTTTGTACAAACAACTCCGACTGCCGCACTTTCGATTCACTGCAGCAGCGGTTTAAGCACGTAACATAATTACTCGATATTATTGGCCGTTGCTAGACTGATTTCCATTGAATTTAGTTCCAATTTTGCAGCCATTAATTTCCGCTAGTTAATCAAATTTACTCCGGCCAGATTAGCAATTCCGCGCAAACTTTAATTTTGAGTTCGACCGTTCATGCAATTACTAATCCGAATAGTACCGGTAGCGACGTCGTAAAATATAAAAAGGAAATTACGGGTTTTACTCCGGAATCAATCGTAACAGCTTCGGTTTTGATTTTTTACACTTTTTTCAGTGTTTGCTGTAAATTACTTGAAATCTGAACACAAACGCGTTAATACGTTAATTAAGTCAAGTTGATTATCTTTTTACTTGTTATTTTACGTCGGTATTTTCTGTAACTTAGGCTAATCACGGATGCTGAGGGCAGGCTACACACCCCCAAGAATTTTGTCGAAATGAGTGAAGTCCAACCCACAGTTAGATAAGTTAAAGATCATCATTATAAACTTAAATATGCTTCTATGTATGTGGTCAAGTAGTATTTAGTAGTATTTATTAATTTGTACCTATTTAAACAGTTAATTTTAAAATATCATATAGAAAAGTTGATTTAAGTTAATTTAAAGCTCAAATATCAAATTAAAATGTATTCGTATTTTTTCTTGTCGTCTGATCTTAAATGAACATACATTATTGACAACTGAATATGAATAATATTCCAATATTACTGCGGTTGAGGATGCCACAATAATAACTGCATTTTTTGTACTATACCAAAGGTAATTTTTAAAATATTCCTATTTGAAAACACGAAGTCAGTTTTTGACGTCATATGTGAATTTAAAGAAAAAATATTTTATTCGTCTAGTGGTAGATTTTTGATATTATTGTTCGTAATACCAAATAATACTCCTTTATCTCTATAATTTGATGTATAACATCTACGAATTTACACAAAATTAAGCTCTATATGTGTGTGTTTGTTTTGTACGTCCTACTACTATTGGTTTTTGATGATTTTTATGCATTACTAACTCTAGTAGAAGAATACTTAAACAGAAAACCTTTTACTACTTTCCAGTTTATCACGTTTTAATGAAAATGGTAATTTCGTAGCTAATAACCAGCTAAAATCGTTCGATCGGCACTCTAAGTAAATACTGGCGGCTAAACGTACAAATAACGTTTCTGTTTACCACGTAATAAATAAATACGGATTTGAACGGTAGAAACAGTGCGCGCGAATGAGTATTTATTGGTTTGTATCCAGCTTTACGTTTCCCATAAAAGAACGATTTGTATATAGTGTGGCCAACATTGTGATCACGTTAAATATTGAAGTTACATAGCAGGTTAAACTATAGATACTGTAAAAGTGGACTATTATATGACTATTTCAATGATATTTGGTAGATATACTGAAGAGGTTCGGTTGTAGTATGATCAGATCAAACAATACAGTGCAGTAAATGTAAATTAATGTCTTATTTATTAATGTTTTATCATATTTGAGTAGAGAATTTTATGCCCTTTCAAATGATAGAAAGGTCAAACAGACATGTATTTTTCTAAAATTTTATACTTTGTCATAAATCCCCAGAACATGTGCAGTAAATCCTTATAACTTTCTCAAAATTTTATTTTATCGAAAGTTGTGTTGTGGGTAGTCGATTATAACCCGTAAATTACAAAACCAACTGGTCTTTATGTCAAGTTATTAGCAATTTGAATTTGAATTTAACGGCTTTTAACGGTTACATGTGTTTCAGAGTGACGAAACTATAATATGATAATTATAATCATAATATTACCAGCTGTTTTCGATCATTAACAGAATTATTAGTCGTTATTAATTGTTTGTTATTATTAATTCTTATTTAATTTGTTGGTTACATTGCAATTATTGTTGTTTGAATAGCAATTTAAAAAATGCCTTTGCTAAATAGTAAACATAACGGTTTTTTTCATCAAGACGAGTAAGTTTCGAGTAAAAAGCGTTTAAAGTTTTATGCCCAGTTTCATGGAATTCATTTCTGTCGTCTAAATACCATTCTAGCAACTCTCTTGATGTAAATCAACTTTAAAACCCCACAAGAATTTTAAGAACTTTTAGTATGTATTTACTATTTACAACGATTTACAAACGAATTATATACATCTTATCAAAGAAAACAGTACTTTGCACTATACAGAAGGAAAATTTTCCGTTTTCGCGGTAGATTGCGCTAATGCCAAACTGTGGTGCACGCCGAACATAAACACGTTGTTCGGGGACACCCCGGAATATTTTAACGCGCTTATTAAGCTTTATGTCTCCGGGGAGGCATCCCGGAAGCTCTCTCTACTCTATATTAAAGCATTTTACAGGCGTGCCAACCTAACGCCTGTCCCGTGACCGGGACAGCGCACTAGCACCAGCTGTCATAAATAGCTAATGAGCGGGCTCGTCTAATGTTCCGCATAATTAAGTTGGCGGCGCGTTCGGAGCGCCCTCTCGTGTCGGGAATTGTAATGGAACACAGTGGACGGAGTTTTACGTTTTAAAAATAGAGAATGTATTTTACGTTGGGGCCGTAAAAATGGCAATTTTCTACGAATTTCCAGTCAGACAATAGGTCCCGGTGACCATACATATGTATGCGCTCAACAAGCGACATCGGTAACTGTCTGGATATTAACGTTTAAACGGACAATTTCCCTGGAGGACGCTTAAACGTCGCTTAAAATAAAATGTCTATAGCGAAACGACGCATTCTACATTTTTATACCCATGCATTACATGGACTAATGGGATAAAATTCCTTTTACGAGGTATTATTACATGATAGTATGCATCTGATTATTGTTGAAAGTATCTAAAAACTATTATTATTATTAAATAAATACGTAGGCTTTCACGGCCAGAATCATTTAGAAAATAAACTACTTCCGTGTGTCAAGATTTGTAAATGCTGACGTTTCGCGAACGATGTTGCTCGCTTCTTCAAAGCTAATTGAATACTGAAGACCTACCGAGAACATCTCCCTTATATACCTAAATTTACACCTCACTGCGCACATCTGGAGCTACCGCTCCCATGTGCTTTTCCACCTGACCGCATTAGGCTTCTCTAATAAGCCTTCGATGATAATTACCCACCCTTGCCAACACCTTCACGCCATCGAAATTAATTGTGTGTCCCGACTCGTGGCAGTGTTGAGCAACAGCGGACTGTTGAATCTTGCGTAGCCGGGTATCTCTACTGTGCTCCTTGACTCGACATTCGATACTTCGTCCTGTCTGTCCTACATAGCATGTTCCACACTCACATGTTATCTTGTATACCCGTTCGTTCTTCAGGAGTGATATCCTTTGGGTTAGGCAAAAGATCCTTACCTTTGCTGGTGCTCTGTACCTTACCGTGATCCCCGATTTCTTCATTATTCTACCGATTCTTTCTGATACCCCACTTACGTATGGTAAGCAAGCGAACCCCTTTGACTCCTGCCGCTCCTCTGAGACTTGCAGTTTTCTTTGTGTAACACCCCGTATGTCGACTTGGTGTATCTATTCTGACGTAGAGCCCACTCCAGGTGTTTCCGTTCGTCGTCCCAGGTGCTGGAGTCGCATACCTTCTCGGCTTTGTTGAACAGAGTGTTAACACTTCTCTTCTGTTGGGGATGGTGGTGTGATTTGGCGTTCAAGTAGTTTAAAATTTTCAAATCATAAATATCAAAGGCCAAATACTAAAGGCTTCATCCATAACCCAGAGATACTTATATCTAGTAGTATCTGTTAGTTCATGAATAGTATGTATGATCATTCAGGCATATGTCAGCGGTTCTCTCAATTCTGCCTTTGACAATACTAATTTTGTTGGCACACTTCTCCAGACAAATTTGCATCCCAATATCATCAGAGAATAGTTTTCCTCTTCAAAATTTTTTGCATAAAGTTTGAAGTCATCCACAAAGATCTGGACGTAATTCTCCTTGTTACTATACTCATATCGTGATTTTCACACAACGTAAGCGAGCGCAATGCTGCCAAGTTGAGATAAGGTGGCATATGGGTTGCATTATCGGCACATGTAGCCAAAATATGAAGTCGCTAATGTCTTTTAATGACTATCGATCACCAAATTCACATAATAATAGCAGCAGCAATGCAGCAACCGCTCTAATGCGATATAGAGGTGCAAGTGGCCTATATTTCAACACTTTGGTGCCTTTGGTGTTAATGCATGATAATGATATACGTACATATCTAGTTAAATAGTTTTGTCGTTGTCTTTATGTTCAATTAAGATGGGGTTCGCAATGACTAGGCAACCAAATATACTTCATAATATTATTCTGAGTTGTTCAGCGAAATGATTAGGTATTTCCATTCAAATTATACGTCGAACAGAACTTGAAACCTTTGCCGATAATACAAAAAATATCCGGCTGAATGCTGTCATGTATAGGTGACGAATTTTGCGAATATCGGCGTTTTTTTTGTTGAACGTAAGAAGACTACGACATAGCCATCAACAATCGTAAAATCCGTCACCTAGACCCGACAGAATTGAGCCGGATTTTTTTTTTTGTATTATCGGCAAAGGTTTCAAGTTCTGTTCGACGTATAATTTGAATGGAAATACCTAATCATGACCTCAAAATTTAAGAAGTATATTTGGTTGCCTATCATTTCGAATCCCACCTTAAACATTCAATATGTAATATAGTAATGTCAGTTAATGCATCAGGTAATCTATAAATTCAGGTAACCGAATGAATGCATCATTGTTCACGGTATTCCTTCCGTTCCATTAGAGATGTACGAATTAATCCTGCAGAATGAGGAAGCCATGCAGAAGCAGCTGCGGAACTTTACTCTTTGGGTAGTAACCTACATTTCACATTTTATGGTCGAGACGCGGTTGAAGTTTCCCGAACAAAACATGAAAAGTTATAGTACACATATGTGTGTGTATGTATGAATATATGTATGCCCGTTGTACAGGACGAGTGGTTATCTCTATTTTAAACGTCGCGGCTTAGCTGAGCCGTTCCCGGATCATGTCCGCTACAAATGGGTTTCTGTCCGTTACCGATGATATCAATCTTGACATGAGCAACACAAAGCGTTTCAATTGTAATTTCCATGAGGATTTCTGAAATATATTATACCTACAAATAGCTTCTTTAAAATACACAGCTCCTCATGTCGATACAGTGGTAGATTGACCATTTTTAATGAAACACAATATAAAATAAGTCCTTAGCCTTCTTCAGTCTGCCCTCTCTCCTTCATCTATATTTTAATGCTTCTTGCATCTGGAATGTTGAGTGTTTTTCTTGGTGCAGCGTTTTATACTGTTCCTTTTTTAGTTCCTTTCTTATATCTCTAGAATGATTTTCTTTTGTGCTTTCTTCTTTCTTTTTAACAAATATTCTCTCCAATCATTAGATAATAACATTATAGAAGAACAGTTTCTACTTTATTTGGCCAGACAACCTTTTTTTTATAAATAATTGAAAGTAACCTTACGGCTGCCATTTTCTATTGACAACAAAAATAATAGATTTCTCAAAAATGACAACATGTTAGACACACCAGATTTCAAACATGCTATAAAATACAGAGTGATCCATTTGAAATATGAAAATTGTCATTTCCGGTATAACCGGAAGTAGCCGTAAACTGTCGAACAACATTTTTAACCTTTCGTTTAATGAAAGCTAACTCTTCAAGAGAGAAAAAAGGATGCAGATCATGGATTTTGCAAAACTTACACTAGACTGCGTGCATCATAAAACCACAGCCGTCTTTCCGTATATTCCTTCATATCTATTTTGTTGTTTGTGAACTATATCATCGTATACAATCTATACTCCATGAAAAAGCTCTCACCTATCTAAACACCTTGAGGCATCCTATTCATTCCTCTCCTTTCAACCCTTTCGCGGGAAAAAGCATCCGCATTGATTTGCACCTACTTCAAGAAAATGAAATCTTTATCACTACGAGGGACGAGAGAACTTTATAACCGCAAACAAATACACGATATTGTGATATTTTTCTTGCGTGTGCAAACAAGTTTTTGGCGCCCTCTGTAAAAAGTTCAGTTATCGTCCCATCGGTTATATGGCACGTTTACAATATTTTCATTTTGCAAGGTGTCCCACTTTTTCCCCGAACATTATTGTCTACACACATATTTGCTCAGTTCCCTAAGAAGTTACAGGCGTTTGCAATATTCACAAAACAACTAAAAAAGTCAATACATTTATAAGTAAAAACAATAAAAATTATAAAATGATATTGAATAAACATAAGAACAAACTAAAATCCATATGAAACTTTTTACTAACTTTTTTTTAGAAGCTAAATGTTATTCTTTTAAGAAGTTTCATATGAGCTCAATTCCTTAAGAACTTGTGAAGTGCCTGTGAAACGACACAAGAAGGAGTGTTATCACTGAAATAAAAAATAATAGAATCCTGATAATAGAATCCTGAAATTTTATAATTAGCAATTAGAATCGAACACTACTAGGGAATGTCATAAAAATTGTTGGTATTTCTTAATTCATACGTGACATACCAAAACGTCTCTTTTGATGAGGTTTTATTTAATGGCATTATTTTAACTTCGGAGTATAGCTGTTTAAAAAACAAGGCGGTGCAAGAAAAACAACAAAATTATTTAGAATATTTTCCTCATAGATATTCATATTTATGTTTAAATTAAAAATATCAAGTTAACAGCTTGCGATGTGATTAAGAAAATGTATTTATGGCAGTTCTCTGTACTTACTTTGACTCTAATTTTGATTATCGGTATTAATGACACACGTAGTGGATTACTACTGTTTTTTTTTATAAATTACAACGTAATATACCTATCGTTCCAACAAGCCTTTATACCTATGTAATATTTTCCAATTTCCAGAAACGTTCAGACCGAGAACGGTAAAATTGAAAGGAAATCTCATCTAGGCTTACGTCGGTCGTCCTGAAAGCACCTCGCGAAGTCTTTTGTTAAAAAAGGGGATGGCGCAAAACGCTACCGACTCTCTCATTTCCATATTATTGCTACTGCAGGGTCCATCTGTCATTTACACGACATGCACCGTTTTCTGTACGTAGATAACTGCTTCCGGTTTGTCGATATATTTAAGTAGAACTTGCATTCGTGCAACTAAGATTTACGGGAATATTATCTTGCTGCTCAGTTAAGGTTTTTACAGACAATAATTAGAAATACGTATATTACTATTAATTATTGTGGTTTATTTAGTTATTTACCTTTACAGTAATATTGTCCTAAAAAATAACTCTTTTAAAATTGATTCAAAGTTTTAACAACTTGAAATTTTGGTTTTCAAAGAAAAGGTTTGTGTTTTAACTTACCATATACCGCACCATAATAAATTCATGATCTATGTGTCGTAGATAAAATATTAAGGGTGAGTTAGTGGTTTTATTTTCTTTTACTTAAGTAAAGTTAACTTTTAAGCGAACGCGGTTTACCGACATGTCAGTACGAGTTCCGTTTTGGGCACATATCGTAGTGCCACAGTATTGCGGAATTTATTACTTATGTCCAGCAGTATTCTGCGGAGTTCTAATGCCCCTAAGGAGATAAACACCAACGCCGACATCTGTTGCTATTGCCACCGTCAATTTATCGAGTAACTACTAGTCTACTAACCTGGTAGTTCCATATTAATTAAATTAATATTCATATATTCCCCTAACTAAAGTATAGCACCGTTGGGATTCGCTTTTACTACCTTCCGCATGGATGAAGTCAGAGTTATAGTCAATATTCTGCAACGAGATGGATGAAAATAGATTGTTTCCGTAAATTGCATGAATTTGATTTGTTAGAGAGCTGCTTTCATAGAAGGGTAGTGGTTTATAGTAGCTTTTGCCTGACATCTACCATCGTTTGAAAAAGTATTGAGCTTTGTGTTCCCATAACACTCTCATAAGGATTGTTAACTCTGAAAATACTTACCTAAAAAAAGACAAGATGTGTTATACAACGAAAGTAATATACATTTTTTTCTACTTTGCGTCATTAATATTGTATAAAAGTAGAAATTGTGGTTACTATATTGAGTTAAATTACAATCTAGAGTATTTTACGGGCAATGTGTGGTGGCATTGTAGTATCTGTCAGATATTTTCAAATTCTTTATCTATATAAATGACTTTATCATACTATATAGATTACAATACCTACTGTATAAAATTACGTACCTACGATAAAGTAAAAATAATAATGTATTTATAATACAATAATCCTACAAATAGTTCTTGACAGTTTGATACTAGTGTAATCTCCCCATATTATATAATATGTAAGCGTTCATGAATGTAGAATAGATCAACTCGGCTTATAGTTTTGGGGAATTACGTGAATTATTAGGTTATCCGTTAATGCCTCCATTCAATTGTTGGTCATTATCTGTACTTTATGAGACCACGTATTTAAATGCGCACACATAAAGTACAACGAATTGAAGATAATTATTTAAAATTGTATTACCACATTCCATATGATTTTCCGTATTATTTAGTAGAACCACTGAGGATGGGTAGGTGTAATAAACGTCAAAAACATCTCCGAACATAAATATTATTCGAAAATAAGCATTTGAAATGATATTTTCAAAATATCTGTCAAATCCTCGCTAACTTGTTTTATTTTAATGCAGACACGATCGATCTCGATCAAATAAAATCTCATGCAGCTAAACTATTAATTTTATCTATTGTATGATAAAGTCATGTGCCTGACCACATTTAAAAATTTGGGGATGTAGTAGCAGAATATCACGGTTTCAAATGACTGTAAGAAATTGTACCCTAATGTCGTTCAATGTGTCGTAAAAACGGCGGTTTCTAATAAGTTAAACCAACGTTTGATATGTTTTTGTGTTATTATAATCATTGTCTTTCCCCAAGATATATTATTATTATATAATCTCATTTTACCATAGCATAAGGCGACAAGGACTATATTTTTCATTCATCCTTCTATTTATTCGCACTCCCTTTGCGGGCAAAAGTTTAAAACGCATTATGAATATTTCAACAGACACCGTCATGGCAAACGATATGTTCTCTCCCTTTTTAATAAACGTCTAAAATTTATGCGGCCAGATCGCTTTTGAATCTCGAAAAGGCACCCGTTCCTCTAATAAATCCGTTCATCACTTCGGAGTCCGTCGACACGTCACTTCCAGTCTGTCCATCGAGTATTTCAGTTAAATTTAAAGTTAAATTTCATGCTGTAAAGTTAAATTTTCCCCGATTATTGAACTAAACACGGGTAAAGTGTGCTATTGAAGTGTGGTATAATTAGTTAGAACCGGAGCCGACCCTTGTTGTTATCCTATAAACAATTATCTTGTTGAATGGGGTTGAGGGTTGAGCAGCAAGTTTTTGCATTGTTGCCCTACTGCGTATGGCAGCTATATTGTTTCCCGTGGAATGTTTTGTGTAAAGTACATGATTGAACATGCCGATGGAATGAGGAACTATTAAATTTATAATTTGAATAGGTAATGTGTCCGTAACATACACTCCAGGCACTTAAAACTGGACGACGAATATTTTGCTATAAACTTTGATGTTTAATAGCTTTTGTAATTAATGATTGATTTACATGATTTTTTAACATAGGTATTCATGAAGATTATCACACGCATTTGCATAGCCCGTTAGAAATCCATATGTATTTCCAATATTTCGCTAGTTGCTTACCAATAGCTATCAGAATGTTTTGAATCTTCTACAAAATTTTGTGAACTAGATTTTGACTTGTTTCTTAGCACAAGCCCAAATTTTTCTACTATGCTTTCAGAACTGGGACATTGTAACGCTGTTTTCGGTGTTATACTGTTTTAGGTAGTCATCTTATTTCATCTAGCTGTATAAATACAAAATAAAACGAACTTGCCATTTTGGTGGATGCGCCGGATCTATTTTTTAAAGAACCCATTTAGAAACAATCATTCCTTTAGTGTGTCCTGTGTAGTTCTAGTCTAGTATTATCTTTGTGCTTCCATTTAAGTACTCCTTATCTTAAAAAATAATTACAGAAATTTAGAAAAAAAGTTTCCTATATTACTTACTCAATGCGTAAAGTATTTATCAATATTAATTC
Source organism: Melinopterus prodromus (assembly GCA_964023965.1). Classification (NCBI taxonomy): domain Eukaryota; kingdom Metazoa; phylum Arthropoda; class Insecta; order Coleoptera; family Scarabaeidae; genus Melinopterus; species Melinopterus prodromus. The sequence goes on along the minus strand of OZ030398.1, from coordinate 21,956,204 downwards.
GAATAACAATACCCTGGTAATTTCTTTAATTAGGAATTCATTAGGGGGATATTTAGATATATGGCAGAGTGAGTAGACGTGTGACCTGCAGTAAAAAGTTCTTTTATAAATAATTACAGAAGGTACGAGGTGCGATTTAAGTTTTCTACGATGGCGTCATTTCCGGAAACGGGAAGTCATGCCGAAACCAAAATTATCATAGATAATGCATTTTTATCTACTAGCTATCCTCTAAGATTCATAAGAAACTTCATCTTATTTCATCTAGCTGTATAAATAAAAAACGCATTTGCCATTTTGGTGGATGCGCCGGATCTATTTTTAAGCAACCCATTTAAAAACAATCATTTTTTAATGTGTCCTGTGTAGTTCTAGAATTATCGTTGTGCTTCCATTCAAGCACTCCTTATTTTTAAAAATAATTACTGAAATTAAAAAAAAGAAGTTTCCTGTATTACTTTACTCAATGCGTAAGCAGTTTGCCAATATTACATCGAATAACAATACTCTGGGTATTTCTTTAATTAGGAATTCATTAGTTGTTTATTTAGATATATGGCAGAGTAAGTAGACGTGTGACGTGCAGTAAAAAGTTCTTTTACGAATAATTACAGAGGGTACGAAGTGCGATTTAAGTTTTTACGATGACGTCATTTCCGGAAACGGGAAGTCATGCCGAAACTAAAGTTATCATAGATAATGCATTTTTATCTACTAGCTATCCTCTAAGATTCATAAGAAACTTCATCTTATTTCATCTAGCTGTATAAATAAAAAACGCATTTGCCATTTTGGTGGATGCGCCGGATCTATTTTTAAGCAACCCATTTAAAAACAATCATTTTTTAATGTGTCCTGTGTAGTTCTAGAATTATCGTTGTGCTTCCATTCAAGCACTCCTTATTTTTAAAAATAATTACTGAAATTAAAAAAAAGAAGTTTCCTGTATTACTTTACTCAATGCGTAAGCAGTTTGCCAATATTACATCGAATAACAATACTCTTGGTATTTCTTTAATTAGGAATTCATTAGTTGTTTATTTAGATATATGGCAGAGTAAGTAGACGTGTGACGTGCAGTAAAAAGTTCTTTTACGAATAATTACAGAGGGTACGAAGTGCGATTTAAGTTTTTACGATGACGTCATTTCCTGAAACGGGAAGTCATGCCGAAACTAAAGTTATCTTAGAAATTGCATTTTTGTCTACTAGCTATCTTCTAAGATTCATAAGATAAGTTCATCTTATTTCATCTAGCTGTATAAAGAAAAAATAAAACGAATTGCCAATTTGGTGGATGTGCCGGATCTATTTTTTAAGCAACCCATTTGAAAACAATATTTTTTTAATATGTCCTGTGTAGTTCTAGAATTATCGTTGTGCTTCCATTCAAGCACTTTTTATTTTAAAAAATAATTACTGAAATTAAAAAAGCTTCCTGTATTACTTTACTCAATGCGTAAACTGTTTATCAATATTAATTCAAATAACAATACTCTGGTAATTTTTTTAATTAGGAATTCATTAGAACGATATGCACATATATGGCAGAGTGAGTAGACGTGTGACGTGCAGTAAAAAATTCTTTTACGAGTACAAATTACAGAAGGTACGAGGTGCGATTTAAGTTTTTACGATTGCGTGATTTCCGGAAACTGGAAGTTATGGCGAAACCAAAGTTATCTGAGAAATTGCATTTTTGTCTACTAGCCATCCTCTAAGATTCATAAAGTAACTTCATCTTATTTCATCTAGCTGTATAAATAAAAAATAAAACGAATTGCCATTTTGGTGGATGCGCCGGATCTTTTTTAAGCAACCCATTTAAAAACATTTTTTTAGTGTGTCCTGTGTAGTTCTAGAATTATCTTTGTGCTTCCATTCAAGCACTCCTTATTTTAAAAAATAATTACTGAAACTTAAAAAAAGTTTCCTGTATTGCTTTACTCAATGCGTAAACAGTTTACAGTAAACAATATTAATTCGAATAACAATGCTCTGGGAATTTCTTTAATTATGAATTCACTAGGAGGATATTTAGATATATGGCAGAGTGAGTAGACGTGTGACGTGCAGTAAAAAGTTCTTTTACGAATAATTACAGAAGGTACGAGGTGCGATTTAAGTTTTCTATGATGACGTCATTTCCGGAAACGGGAAGTCATGCCGAAACCAAAATTATCTTAGAAATTGCATTTTGTCTACTAACTATCCTGTAAGAGTCATAAGACAACTTCATCTCATTTCATACAGCTGTATACATAAAAAAACGAATTTGCCATTTTGGTGGATGCGCCGGTTCTATTTTTTAACGCAACCCATTTAATAAACAACAATTTTTTAGTGTGTCTTGTGTAGTTCTAGAATTATATTAAATATTATTCCTTATTTTAAAAATTAATTACTGAAATGAATAAGAAAGTTTCCTGTAGTACTTTAGTCAATGCGTAAACAGTTTATCAATATTAATTCGCAAAACAATCCTCTGGTAATTATATCAACATATTTTAACCAACATTCTCAATTAAAATCCATGTTACCTAGAATTATAATTTAAAAAAGAAAAAAAGAAAAGATGAAAACATTCCGTATCACTCACCCTTACTACGTTCCCTAATATCGTACAGATCCTTACACATCACGTTGCCTATGGAGAGGTCAAGAACGAGCAGTGCGAAGAAAAAGAACGACATGCCCGAAAGAAAAAATTACGGAAGTCTAGATTCTCAAGTTTATGCGTGCGAAGAGCGTTCGACCAGCGCTAAGTTCGTATCGTGCTGTCGGTTCGCGGGCATCTGACAGTAGCGTAGGATCAGTTTCAGTGTTACAGGTTAGAGTGAGGTAGATGTGAAGCTGCATGCGCCACGCAAATATCCACTGACAAAAGGCGACTGCATCTGGTCGGTTTCGAGCCGCTCTTTGATACGGGGCGTATTCGTGTGATATATCCGATAATTCCGTGTAATTCTGTATAATCTGGATGCTATAGGTACTGAAGTGTCAATCAACATTGTTGATAGATAATTACAAGCTATCTGGGCTCTTTGGCTCTTGCTTGCATGTATTGAATAATAGTCTATAACTAAATATAGATTTTTTAAATTATATTGCAAAGTCTTTCGTTCTATTTCGTAGTCAATAAAGTATTAAGGATTTTATAATAGGTAATTAATTTTGTTTTGGAGAAATGAAGATATTATTATTAATATAAAGATATTATAATATTATGTTTTCATCATTCCAAAAGCTTCTCAAGCACTAAACACAAATGACCTAGTGTCAAACTCCAACAAATGTAATATAATTACCAGGTTTTGAAAGTATATATGTACACTTAAATAATCACATGGACCGGCTATTATTAATAATTTCCTAACGGGCACGGTAAAAGTGATAAACACGTTACTTTTTACAAAAGATCCTTTGTATACAGTCTTCAAAAAAGTTAGCTAAGTTATTTTGATTATTATGTAAGCTATTATATTTATTTACTCGACGCAAATCATCAGTACGGCTAGCCCATTGACCAAAATTACGAATAATACAAAACATTGATACTACAGAATGTTTTCTTTTGTCTCCCTTGTACTTTAGAAACTACTGGATATAATTGGTAATGATAATTGGTATACACCCAAGGACGGCTCAATGACGAAAACATAAAAAAGAACATTTTGTACAGAGTGTTCAAAAAAGTTAACCATTTTATTATCAATAACACTCATTTTTATATTTAATGCATGTGGGTAGTTTTTTTGTAAATGTACAAGAAGGTATAATAATCATCTTTAGAGAATCACTGATAATTTTTTCCTTTTGTTGATTTAAGCGTCATAATTCGATCGTTAAACCGTGTCTTCATTATGTATAAATGATCCATTTTATCCAAATTATTACACATGCAAGTTGCAACAGTCACAACACAACCTTTAACGTTCACATAACAGTTGACACTACCTCGCAGTCGCTTCACACGCGCTCGGTATTCCACCCAGTGCTGCCACCTTGAGGTTTGTTGAATTCGGTAGAGTCGTTATAGTCCAAAACAAAAGAAGATGACGTCCTATTGTTATAAACTTTATCTTGCTTTATTTTTACGATATAAATGGTGTAATTGTTGTACTACCACAAAAATTAAACGTCTAGAAGGACTTTTGTATTCAAAATTAAATATAAAAAATTTTTTTAAGTTTTATATTAAAAAGGTAATAAATAATAAGTTTTTTCTTGCCATGAATTGCAAAATACAGAAGCACTATGTGCACTGGCAGAATAATACAAACCGAGTTTCTAATTTATTACTTACTTAGCTTTTAAGAATTGCATTTTTAGTCTCGTTTTGATAATCTTCCTTATTTTAGTCATGAGTAGTAACTAAATAAGTTAGTTAGGACTAACGTCACTAAAGGCCCAACACTGAAAACCCAGTGAATAGATTCGTTGTGTGGCGATTATGTAGATACTAACAGAATTCCAAATCTGATGCTATTATATTGTAGCGTCACCTTAATGCAATATCGAATTGAAATATATCACATTTACCACACCATGCTGGCAATTATCAATAATAACCGGTTCATGTGATAAATTCTTCACTTTAACCTCGCTACTTGGCGGCATTATTAATAATAACCAGTAATTATTAATAATAACCTATTTATCACTGTGACCGTAACATATATACACAGATTCTTTCAAAACTGTACTGGAACTAAGCGCGACGTAACATCAAAACTTTAAATGGCAGGAAATTTATTCAGCACGCAGCTTGGTGTGTCCCACGTGTGGTGTTTTCTTTAATACGGATCTGGCTGCTACACAGGGGTGTAGACGTCAGGGCGATGTCGTCGCCTGCCCCCGGGGGCAATACCGTCGACCCATCGATTTCAGAAAAGTGGAGATATAAAGGATTACGTATAGCAGTCGAGAGGGGACCGAAGTGTAGCGGTTTGTACTGCAGAGCTGTCACAGGAGCACGACCACACTTGAAAGTGATGATATATCGTTGCGGGCGCATTCCCCTGAAATTTTTAAACCGCCCGACTTGGCACGAGTTTATCTTGTGTCGTGGTTATCAATAACGTTTCTTCATTGTAAACCTCAGTGATATTACTTGTGTATATCAATGCCAGTGTTGTACCTATTTTCGCTGTCCACAAGTTGTAGAACTAATCTTATATTATGGACCCACCGCCAAATAAAAAGTGCAAACCTTGCACTACAGCCAGAAAAAGAATCAGTTTGATTTTGTTAGTTATTATGATTTTTTTCTCTGTGGTTGATAACATTGCTCATGTTTTACGTTAGATAGACCTTTTCTCCTTATTTTCAGTCTTAATAACCAGACTTTTTGTAGCCTCATTCTAGAATAACTGTAGGGAAAAAATGTGTATCGATTCTACATTTTGTTGGTGATATAACTTCGAAATCGCTCAAAATTTTTTGTTCTGATGAACGTATATCGAAGACGGTCATATTGGATTTACAATCCAATATGAACGATATGAAAATAACTTTGAAAAAATGTATAATAAAATCATTGAAATTTCAATCTATATTTATGTTACTCAATCGTTTTCGCCGTATTGCAAAAGTTTCAAGTCCACTAGTTCCTTGTATAATATTTTGTATTGCGGCCGACCTACCGGACGATCAAGCACAAAGGTAGGTATTTTTATTACACTATGGGTCGCGTTTTGTTCCTTAATTTACTTTTTTGCTGGCCTTTCCGCAAATTAGGCAAATATTGAAAATATGTATCACATAACGTTGTGACTTCGTGCCATCGACACACAATTTCGAAGAGTTACAATGCCCTATCACCTGTCTATTGAAGATCGTGCAAGAATCGTCACCCTTTGGGAACTTGGCAGAAATAAAGGAGAGATCGCTAATGAACTAAATATATCGGTAAGTTTGCTTTTGTATGATTAAAATCATTATTGTAGTGCATTGGGTATGAATACGTGTATTGTAAATATAACAGTGTTTTGTTAAAATGTTAGCGTGCTATTGGTTTTGTTGATTATTTTATTATCATTAAATTGTTATTTACCTTAATATTAAATAATCAATTGAATTATATTATTTATTATGTAGGGTATGGAAACGACAAAATCTCTGGAATGAATTACTATTTTAAGAATCCTCCAACTTGTCAATTTGAACACCAGAAAATTTGTAAAAGACCATCTATATACAGAAAAATTAAAATGAAATGAAACAGAAGTGACTTTTCGGTTTTATGACTACCAGGTAGGTATACGACGACCGACATTCTCCGACCTACGTTTGGTGTACACTAGCGGCAAGCCTGTTACCATTGAATTTTCCACGGCTGTACACAGGGTGTCAGCTTCCGAGTCTTGAAAATGTACAGAGGAATTTAAAAAAGCCTAATTGTTATGATAGAAAATAAAATGACAATACTGCCAAAAGTTGAGCGTTCTTTTATAAAGTTTTAAAAGCATGCTATTGGTTTACTTATTATAAAATATGATGCTCTATCATATTTCACAAGTTGGAAACCTCATAAGTACGATGTTACTACTATTGCCACAGTTATAAACTGAAAATGCAAACTCGTACTTAAAACATGTAGGTATAGACATTTTTTTGCTTGAAAATGGGCATTTGCCTAGGGCCCCCGATAAACGGGGAGCCACTAAAGTAGTATTTTGGATATAAATTATATAGGTAATTAATAAATTACCGTAGTAAGAATATCTAATTGAACTTTAGAGTAGTCTTGGCTTTGGGGCCCCATAGAGAGTGGAGGCAGTTTTAGTAGCTAAAACTCATGTTTTTTTGCTATAAAAGAAACTATAACTAATACTGTACGAGACTACTGAGATACCCTTAACTAAGTTAGAAGAGAAAAACTGTATGAATTCTTCGAAGATTGTCAGTCGACACTTTTCCTTTTGTTCTGGAATTCTATTCTGTAAAGATGAATGCTCCAAAAGAGCCTGTAAAATAAAAATTCCGATCTGCAAAATGCTGTAAATCTTTCAAAGTCCTCAAACTTATACAGTGTGTATAAAAAGAAACCACTCAATATATTTCTTTCTAAAAAGTTGACAAGAAAAAGATTACAATAAAAGTTTTAGGCATTTGCTTAAGCTACAAATCTGAAATGCTTAGAAATGAAACACACTTTATCTTTAAAAGTATTTCGTATTTATAACTTAGGTCATTTTCAAAAACGACAAGCTATTGACACGATAGAAATCATTTTAACATTTTATTGTCTTGTTACATTTACACCACTGACCTTAGGGACATGCGGTTTTTACAGTTCAATTTGTAATTCACAAGAATACACACTCGAAAATAGGGCCCTCCGGGAAACTGCTCCAAGCCGTTCAGTCTTTCTCGTAAGCAGGTATTCTTCTTTTTACTGCTTCCATTCTGCATTTCATATCGTCAAATGTGTCGACCAGCACTGATTTTACGACTATTAAATTTTGTTCTTAGTGAACATAAGAACCGTCCCTTTTTATGGGATTGTGGCAGGTGCCGTTTAACAGATTAATATAAATAAATATGATGGAAACTAATCTACCACAACGCCCGCTGCGCCTAATCCGTACAACGTTTGTTGGACTGTCTACCCTGTATTACAATATTGTCTAAAATTGTATTTTTAAGAGAAACCAATAAGCTATATGCAGCGGTAGATCTCATTAATCAATTATCTCCGACCTAGCGCTAGTTTTCTTGCACTGCCAGGCTAAAGCACGATATCAATTTAGTTTCGGGCGTTTGCAGTTTTCCACCGCCATTGTTGGCCGGCCCCAATTGAGTTTCATTTTCCGCGCGAACGAACTCATACACTGCTGTGTTTTATTATCTCGACCGGAAATACGATTCTTCTCCGACCAGGCTACGGCTTCTCACCGTCCTAAAGTTGCCTGTTTACAAACAATTCAAATAAGAGGCATTTGCTATATATAAACCAGGATCCATAGTGTTGTTTGTGCATCGAAAAGATCGCACTTTAGTTACCGTTAGGAAGCCCTATACCAGTATTCATAAAGAATTCAACGGTTGATTTATATTGAACTATCATATTTTTGCTTAAATGCATTCAAAGTTATTAGTTTTTATTTATTTATTTTTAGACGTGGCTCAGGCTTTCGATAAGGTGTGGTATGATGGAACTGTTAAACTCATATCTGAAAGATCGCCACGTCAGGGTGAAACAGGAGGACGAATACTCCTCGCTACGCAATATCAATGCCGGAGTACCACAAGGAAGTGTATTGGGACCACTTTTGTACCTACTGTATACTTATGATATTCCTGTTCCAGGAGAAAGCACAGTGGCAACATTTGCAGACGACAAGGCTATTTTGGCGATTAGTGACAGTGTCGAAGAAGCAACTGAAAAATTACAGATAGGTGCAAACAAAATCAACCTTTGGACAAAGAAATGGCGCATCAAACTAAATGAAGGAAAATCCACACATGTAAACTACAGCAATAAGCGAGTTAACTATATTCCAGTCTCGCGTCTCGCAAAAAGTTTCTCGTCAAAAGTTATCAAAATCTCATCGACAAATGCAAATATTTCCTCATAATTTATCCCGTCGAAGCAAATGAATCCGCAAAGTGAATTTTCGCGTTGATTTTGTTTCCGCTTTTGTAGGTAGACATCAAGGGCTATTTTCAGGTTAATCTGTCCCCTCGAAGAATACGCCATTATCCGAGAATCCTCCGCGCCTCAACGGAATTGAAACAGAATTTCATTACGGCCGGTTCGTTCGTTCTTTCGTTCCGGACTGCCTCGAACCGATCGACCTGCAAGTTTTCCACTAACTCGTCGAAGCAACGAGCGGACTTTTTCACGCGGTCTCGGTCGCACTTTGTCGCCCTTTCATAAAACGGCAACTTTTCAGCGAGATACTCCGACTGAAATAACTGGTATCGCGACATCAGAGGTCTCAATACTGCTGTTTGAGATAACAGTGTATACCGGCGAGAGGTAGATAGAATTGATACAGATATCTATTCATGGGTAAATGTTCATGTAAAGTTGGAACAGATTCTTCTACAGAACTTTTGATAAATTTCTTACTGAGTGGGAAAATGTTCAATGTAATGCTAATGTAGTACATACAAAAGGGCACAGCCATCATTAGATTTTCCTAATTTTTGGTTAAGAAAGACGATGCTTCTCTTTCTGTTAAACAGAAATCAGTTATGTACAGTGCAAAGATCGCCAAATTTGCTTTTTGGACGATCTCTTAGTTCAAGGCAATGCCCGCTGTAGCATTGTTACGTAGCTTTTATTTGGGATGTGTCCCGGCCAGGGTGGATGTAAATAAAACTCACACTCGAGTTTTACGTACTGTATAATATTACCAAGACAGTATAAAAAAAAGCTGAGAAGGCAGCTCAGCACGTCAGCAGTCACTCGTTAATACAGACAAAATACTATCATCTTCGATACTCCGCTATGTGCTACTTATATCAATCGTTCAAATACGTCACTACCATTATCTTGCAACGACAGTTGGCCACATTTTTCAGTCTTCTGGCCCATAGTGACTTGGGCACGAATACCATTCCTTTTCAACAATCAGTTGTTATCAAATTTCGTTGGGCACTGTATACTCCTTAATTCATTTGTCCGAAGCGCAATCACGAATACAAAAGAAACGCAAAATTCAAGAAGAATACTGTAATTAAAACTTCGCCGACATCGTCCCGGTCTCAGGCTGTATAGTATAAAAAGAAACTCAGATTTGCTTGAGTTCCCGGTACGGAACTAGGTCCTTTGGTCGGTTTCCTTCCTTCCCTCCTGAGGCCGGTTTTCTTCGGTTAAAATTTTAATTGACTCTTTCACGGGCGACAAAAATCGAATTAGCCGCAAAAAGTCACATTAACAACTTAAATTGTTCCCATGCAAATTCGCTAAGGGCTCGGGGCGGTAAAATGAAGTGTTCGCCTAACTTGATTAAGGTTCGGACCTCGCGGAATAGATAGATTGTAGCGGACAACTTAATTAGTTTTCATTTCATATTAGTTGGGACGGGTAGACGGTGTTAAACAGCTCTTGAACAATTCCCATCATTAACTAAGTAAATTGTATGGGTGCCTTTTAGTAACTCATACTACGGATATAGAGTCTAAGAGCTAGCAAAGATTATCGGTAGTCACACCTAATAGATTGGTTTATTAAGAAAAAAAATCTGATGTGGGCAGGCACATCACTACCATACAATATATAAAATTAATAGGTACTTATCTGCATGAGAATCTATTTGATTGAGATAAATCGTGTCTGCATTAAAATTAAACTAGTTAGCCAGGATTTGACAGATATTGTGAGACTATTGACAGTAGGTATTATCAAAGCATTTGACATTTGACACTACCTACTGTCATTAGAATAATAGTTATTTATGTCACAAGTGCCGAAAGTACGGAATAGCGCGACGAGTGTTGATACGGTCGGTCACTGAAGGCGGAGCGTCGCCGTCACATGTGAGCGAGTCGCGCTATGTAGCTTTCGGCAGGAGCGACATCAGTCAAGTTGAGAAAAATAAGAGAAAAAAACAGGGACCTAGAAACAAAAGAAAATTGGTTAACTAAGGAATTACGAAGGACCATTCAAGATATTCAGCAACACTGAATTGGATCAAATCGTACAACTTCTTGTCGAATATTCAACAAGTTTTACGGCCAATCCTTCAGTAACACAGATTTAACAATTTATTGGTTGTATTAGTAAATATCCCTATAATTTTTACGACTTCTCAAAGTCGGGACAGTCCCGAACAATTAGAGACGTCTTGTAACCCTGGGTGGTTCAAGCTAGCTGCTAGAGATGCCTCTAAAATCAAAACACGATTTGCTGAATTATATTGCTGGCCCATTGTAACTACTAGGTGCGGTTTTCGTGACGTTCTAGTCGAACATTTATGATTTATCGCGAAACAGGTTATTGTTCGAGGCATTTAGCCCCCTCTAGATACCAGTGATTTAGCGATGTTTTTATATCGTCCGCAATGTACTGGAATCGCAGTTTATAGACGATGTCGTTTTCCAATTGGTGATTTGTTGTTATTCATACTTATTCATATGGCATGGATTGTTTATCACCAATGATTAAAACAGAATATGTGAATTGGTGTTCCGAAAAAAAGCACACACACATACTATAAAGTTATGTCAGTGTACCATTAGTAAGCAACGCATGGATGTAATAGACCTAAACTCTAGACTTACGGCAAGATAACATTTATTGGTTAAAGATAAATTCATATTCGAAAATTTAGATTTCATCATACTGTTACGAAGGAGTAATAAATTTAAAAAAAAGTTAGTGTTCGAGTAAAAATTGCATACAAATAAGTATAAATATAAATAAAGTTAACAACCCGAATTCCTCAATGATTGCGGTGTCTAGTATAGATACCAAACGCCGAGTTTGCACAAAAGACAAGTGAACAACCTCGACGTTTGGTAACTGAATTAACGGTAATGACGTATTTGGGCAATTGATATAAATAGAGTATAGCGGAGTATCACGAAAAAATTGTTATTTGTCTGTATTTCCGAGCGACATCCGACGACACCTGTGTGAGTTTTATTTACATCCACCCTGGCCTGGACCCATCCCATCACGAGCTACGTAACAATACAATGATTTTTTTACATTAAATGTCGATTTTTCCTCTACGTAAAGATTTAGTCCACGAAGAAAATTCAATTCCGGGCCTCGATAAGTGCCCAGGCTCGCTATGCTTGCCTGTGCGCATCTCTTCTCTCGGCCAGGAAAATAATCACTTTCTCAGCTTGGTACACAATATCCTAGGTATTGTAACTCTCTGTAAACTTTTGTAACCTCTCTTGTAACCTCTCTTTTGTTTGCTATTTTCATGAAGATTTTCACTTTCATCATGACTACTATTATTAGTTGTTTTATTAATTGTTTTAACAGATGGAAAAATTTATTTATGTGCTACATGGCCGATCTTGGCGCCCCACGTTGAGCTGTACTAAGTTACTTACCCTATTATACAGGCTGTTTCACTGAACTGGTACAAGTTGTTCATGTTCTTCTATCACTAGAAATTTGTTAAGTGAGTCTATAAGATACTCGAACCGCACTCTCCAAATAAAATATTCTCAAGATGACTGCCACTTCCGGTTACCGAATGTGGCAGTAGTATCAAGTATAGTAGTATCAACTGATACTAACTTTGTTATTTTATATTGATTGATATAATTTTTATTTAATTTTTGATTCGATGTATCAAAATACATCAAATTTACGGCTACTACCTATTCAGTTTGCCAATTTTTCGCGACTGTTATTATAGAAATAGAATATGATAAACTTCTAATGTACTTAGGTCCGTGAGACAGCCTGTATATGCGGTGCCATTAAACCTGCCTGGTTATCTTAAAAGTTTAAGCTTAAAACCTTATTGATTTACATGTAGTATCACGGTCCACATTCACCCTCGTAAAATTTGTAAACCGTGAATTTTCTTTCACGAGTCAAGATACCTAAATCCGAACACGAAGATGGCAGACATAAAATGAATAAATAATCCGTTGATTTGCTACCGAATGCTAAACGACACAACAGAGGTTTCCTCATGCTACCTCCTGTATAAACAATTGACCTGTTATAAAGCCAGCATTTCAAAAACAACAAACGGAAAGTTACAGTAAGACATACTGAACCTCTATACATTTCGTTCTGTCTTTATTTAAGGTATTTTTTACTTTATCATACGCTGTATGATATTTACTTTATCATACGAAAACTGCATTTTAGTCCAGGACGTAAATAACAATACCGCGAATACTGGATAAAAATGTACGTTCTTCAGCGCTGAGTTCTGTTGGAATTAAGTTAGTCGAACTGTATAACCGCAATCCAGCGAAATCTTTCTACCTTGTTAGCGGCAGTAGCAGTGAGCAATGCGTTCGAGCAGACAGCAACTCGGTACGAAGTAACCTGCAAGTGCATGTAGGTAGTACGTGCTGCGGACACTTTACATTCCTGCAGCGAGTTCTGCTGTTCTGGAGACGCTCTGCTCCTGTGATCTAAATTTAAAAACAAACTTGGCTCCGTTCCGAAATTCTGAACTAAAACACACCCCTTACGTAATTACATTTACAGTAATCTTAACTTGTTAACCGTATCAGCGACTCGCACACAGACTTAACACACCAAAAGCTGAAACTAAACCAGTCTAAACCAGTATAAATTTAAATAAAAATAGCTGCTGTATTACAATAAAATTAATCAAACATGAATGAATATACGGACGTACCGTATCATACGGATTTACTACCGTTATGAAGAAATAATCAATGTATTAAATATGGTGATATCCAGGCAGGATGTAAATTTTAAATAAATTAAAAATTACAGCCACAGCCTGGATTTGAACCAGGGACCTTTGCGTTTCCAGCACAATGCTCTCCCATCTAAGCTACTGATGATTAAACAGATGATTAAACAGACAGTGTAGATTTGCCGTATCATTCAAAAGTACGCTGGCTATCAAGAGGACAAGTATTAGTAAAAATTTTAACTTTCCGAAAAGAAATTTTGCAATTTTATGAAGAACAACAACAGTAATGTGAATTGCTGGATGAAGAATTTTGCAGAAACGTAGCTTATATGTGGCAGAAAATCGAGGCATTTAGAAAAACGCTATTATTTTTCAAAACTCTCTTCTCCCAATCACAAGTTTCTGAAGAACATTTTCCAGAGTTAGCAAAAGTGATAAATGAACAAGAATATGTAGGCGAAACATATCAAGGGTAAATCGCTGTTTTAGACTCATTAATTTGAAGAATATTCTGAAAGGTTTTCCGATTTTGAAGAACATACTCTTGCAATGAAATTAGTATTATTTTATACGAACCACATCTAGTTGATATTCCAAAAGCACTAAGTGAATTACAAATGGAATTGTTTGAGTTATGTGAAGATACAATTATAAAAAATAAATAGATAAACAGAAAAAAAATCCAGAAAAGATCCCATAGAAATATAGAAAAATGCAGCCGAATATCCAAAGTTTCGTCAACATGCTCGAAGACTGCTTTCTTGCTCTGGGACTACATACTGCTGTGAGTCGACCTTCTCATATTTAACTGAAATTAAGACCCAATTAAGGGCTCAAATAACTGATACACATTTAGAAGACCAACTGAAATTACGAGTTACAATGTTGTATCCCAATTTTCAATTTCTTTCTAACAAAAACAAACACAAAAATCACATTAAATATGGTATGAGGATTAGTTATGATAAAACCGCCATAACCCGTTCGTTGATTATATTTATAGTATAATTTTTTCTACTATTTCTAGTGTTCCATAAATAATAATGAATTATATTTGAATTTATACTATTCTATCATTTACTGACCTAATTAACCCTAGTTTTATAAAATATAGCTCATATCAAATAACTTGGGAATTGATGAAATATGAAACTTCCCCAGAATTGAAAATAATGAAGATACAGTATACAGACATAAATTAGAATTGGCTACTATCTGCTCTATTTTGAACTTATTTGACATGAACTTCCTAGTGGGGATATATTTCACGCCGAAGACTATTTCAAGAAGGACGGTACACACATAAACATTTTACGGAGAGAATTTGCACGTAGTTAGTTGTACACATAAAGGAGTGATTTTTTCTCCGAAAATCAGTTGATTGTGTGCTAAAACTTGTCGATATACGTAATATCGGAGTTAATTTAACTACACAGCACGGAGTTGAAAATAGTTTATATCCGAAATGGTGAAAATTTTCACTGGAGCTGTGAAATGAAAATTAACACCATGCAGGGTGTTGAAATAACTGACAAAATGAGAGAAAGTACACTTTTTGGAGTTGATATGACTGAACATTGTGACGGAGTGATAAAACTCCTAAAAGTAAACATTAATTCCCTGTGTAATATTGATTTCTAACTCCGTTTTGGAGTGAATAATCTCCAAAAAGGTAAGATTTATACTGTAAAGGCAAAAACTTACGGTTTGACAACAACAGGCGTCAACATATCGCCACCAAGACGGTTTGCAGTTTGCTTCGCAGTGTGTTGTGGTCGTCACTTATACTCCTAAGTTTGCGGGGTGCAGTTGAGAGTGAGTTTCATTTCCATTACTTTTAATATTTTATATGTAAGTAGGTACATTATTATTTCAAATGGAGCAGTGTATTTTCATACGAGTATGAATGGGTCAGAATTATCAACGATGTACTAAATTTATTTTACACAATTAATACTACAGGTAAGTTACTTATATTACTACATATGTATGTATGTACGTAGACATATGTATGCGTGTACATTACTTATTCGTTGTGCTCACATGCTTTTATAATTTTGTACTTTATAAAAATGTTACGCACACTACTAATGTACTATAGAAAATAGCTTGTGAAGATACCGGCTAGTCAAATGCGCAGTACGTTTGTTGCCGCATTTGTGGTACCTTCATACCGACTATGACACTGCATTGTACCTACAGAATGCATGTCGATTTTTGTGTTTTTTTTTTGTGAAGTAGTCTGTATTCCTTTGTCCGGCAATGCGGTTTTTTTGATTTTTTCTATTTGCCTTACAAAATACAAAAATACAACAATTCTGCACATATTTCTTTTTTTATGTAGGTACAGTTGGCAAGCTATTTAAAATAGCAGAGACAAAATATCAAGATATCAAGTATTATGATGACGCGAGTTATGAAATCGACAAGGAGTTATTGGTAGACTTCATATGGCACAGTCAACGAGGAATTACTTTGGTGATAAAGACGGGCTAAGAGGATGACGATGTTAATACAAATCCTTTAAGTAAATATTAATTTTTATAAATAATATATTATTTGTTTTGATATGAGGTACACATTCCTTATAATAAGGCGAATGATATGTATATAGTTACCAATTATATTATATGTACCTACTTAGTTATTAATGAAAGTACTCTAGACTTTATGTAGTCTGTTATATTTGATAAATAAATACGGAGATTATTGTTATATTTAGGATAAACTGTATTTTATTAATAAATAAAATACATGTTTGCACAATACTCAATAGAGTATTGTGCAAACATGTATATTCTGGTTCAAATCCAGGCTGTGGCTGTAATTTTTGATTTATTTAAAATTTACATCCTGCCTCTATATCACATATGTTTAATGCATTGATAATTTTACATTGTCACATACTCTTTAGTTTGTATTCACACAAACTAAAGAATGCTTCGTGCAAAGACTTATTGAAACCTTGCATCCTTGTGTGGCAAGAAGGTACAGACGAAAAACTTCAATTACCTATAAATTTCTCTTTTATTAAACGGTATTTTTAGTATAGACAATTAACGGTATTTTCGGTTTGTAATATCGGTTTCTTTTTAATCCATATACCGCACCTGTATAAAAAACAAACCATCAAGTTTACTTAGGGCATTATTCCCCAAATATCAAATCTGCTCTACCCGTTACAAAAAAAGTGCGGAACATGTTGGCCATTATCATCCAACACCGTAATGCGGTAATAACCGCAAAAATTGTAATGAATACAGGAAAATGCGGGCGTGTTTCTGTCGCTCGGTCAATTTGTCCGGTTCTAAAATTCATTTTAATCCGGCGCCGCGTTCGCGGCAAAGCGCCGGGGCGCCTACACCGACGCGGGACGCGCCGCTGGACATGTTTTATTCTGAGAGCGAAGCGAGTCCGCATATGAGCCGCCTGTGCACGCCTGGATGGCGCTGTACAAAATTACACAATCTACGGCAGGAGCCGGTAAATCAAGTTTGCATATTTAACCAGATTTGAGAGTTGACTACATAATTAACTACCTATAGGGACTTTAGTCGTCAGCGGTTTGGGAGTTTTTTCTCTGTTGTTGTGCGAAGCCATCGAAGTTTTATAAAGGCATTCTGGATTTTGACAGTTTGTGAATAATTGCGGCCGATTTGTTAGTGTGGAGGACTCAATAATCGAAATATCTCACAGTTAAATGTGAAAAAGGTTGACAAGTGTCAACGAAAATACTGAATCTTGGTACGTAAGGGGATTCAAGGTCTTTGGTTAGGCATCAGTACAGTAGGTAGTGTCAAAGGCTGATTTTTTGACAATACCTACTGTCAATATCTGTCAAATCCTGGCTAATTCGTATTATGTTAATGCAATCTCAGAAAGCAGAGGCAGAATCTCATGCAGCTAAACTATTAATTTTATATATTGTATGATAAAGTCATGTGCCTGGCAACATCAGATTTTTTATATATGATGTTGACATACTGTCATGTTGCTTTTAAAAATAATGCAGCACATTAGGAAAGCAAACTACCATATTTTATTACAAAAAAATAGAATCCCGGCGCCGCCACCAAAAGTGTAGGTAAAGTTTTATTTTCATTTATTTGCCGTCTGTATGTTTTTAAATGTACTTATGTCGTAGCAAAATGGTTATTTCGCACAAAACAAGTCTCTGAAGAGTTAAACAGAATCGACTGACATTAATTTGAAATTAGTTTGACAATCTTTCAGAAAATGTTTCGGTTGTGCCTGACCACATCAGTCTTTTTTTTACTTGAAATGTGGACTTTTTGGGGTTTTCAAGGTTGCTAATTAACAATTCATAATTATGAATCTGAAACCTAAATTTCCGAAAACAACATTTTAATAACATTACTGCAACATTTTTGAGAGTTTTATTTTTGAGATCCTATGTTTTCAGTTAAAATTTATAATTTGTTACATTCGTTAATTATGATTGTGTTGATTGAAATAATTATATTGTTTTAACTGAACTAAATTATTCATTGAGTTAAAATGCGCTTTTTAAGGTTGTGATAAATGGTTCCTTGATTAAAGAATTTATTAGTTTGTTCTAGGAATTAATGTGGAACTATTATTACCAAGAAATTTTCCGAGGGCAAAACGTAGAGCAAAATCTCCAGGTGTTACCATCTTTTGGGATGTCGCATATCCTCGACCAGTGGTTGATTTTCCCAAACCTACATACAGTCAAGGTTAGGGTAGCAAAGTGTCCCCAATACTACGTCCCCAATACTACAGGAAAGTAATTCTTGTTTGTATTCAAATATATTTATTTGGCTTAAATAATCCAAATAAATTAATCTCTTCAAGCAAATAAACTAGAGTATTCAATGAAGTAAATCTTGTTAGAGTCGAAGAAATATGTTTTATCCAAAAGAATATACCTTCAAAAGAATATATTTCTTAAAAACAAGAAATCTTTTTAATCTGTGTACTTAAGAATATGAAGTATACCTTCAGTAGGAATATCCATCATATTATTTTGTTATTATAGTATTATAGAGCATAATATATGTAGTAGAATTTACGTATTGGTTAGTTTAAAAAGCGAAATGTTGTCCACAAATTGTTACTTCTAGATCAGAGCTGACTGGAGGCAAGATTATACAGTATGCAGATTATACATGACGCATTTTGCATTTAATTTTGTTTTTAGTAGTATGAATTTAATTGTTCAGTCAGATTATGTCAGTTTTCCTTTTTTGTTGCAAACAAACAAAACTTTGGTGTTTCTATAGGCCCCATATAGATTTCATACACTTGGGTTCAGCATTTTTCTAAATAATTTCATATAATACAAGACATATGTTTAATATATTGATTAGTAGTTTTTACAATCTCTCGCAATCGAACGGTGTCATGAAAAATTGTGAACTTAGGGTTGCCAGGTATCCTAAATTTTGCAGGACATCCTGAATTCAGCCTTCAGCCCGACAATTATCGCGTCCTGCGTAAGACCCCCGCAGGTCGCTTAATGTCCTGGAATTTTAGGCAGCGCATTAATTTTGAGATCGCATTAACCAATAAAGTATTTCTCGACGAACTTGTGTGTCTATCCAGCCTTGTGTACTCAGCCAACCAATCACAACACGATATTCTAGGTGAGTCGCGAACCAATGCTAACCTATATATCGAAAATATATCGAAAATATGGTGGATTTGAATTTTAGCCCCTGACTACTCCGTCCCATCTCCTACTTATGCTTGAGACACGCCCACAGTGCAGGTTATAATTCCCTCCCGGAGCGACGGCGTCTTAGGTTACCGCCCACCCACTTATTACAAAATGTCTCGACATCACCAAATCTTACTATCTTCTAATTCTCACCATGAGCCTACATAAGGTCTTTTGGCTTCTTTATGTTTAAAACATTTAATTTAAGGCAACCACTTGTTACGCTAGTTAACTAATCCTCACTTGTATCGCTAAAGGTTTCTAGGAAGCCACAAAATCTACACATAATATACATATGTATATTTTGAAATTTTATTTTTCAATACAATAAAAAACTTTTTATGTTTACGAGTATTACTTGAGACGTGATAGTGACTGCCATTTCTATGTTGGTCTCTTTTATTAGTTATGAGTATCGATCATTTTTCTTGCCATTATTCATCATTTCATCAAGTAATATCCATTCCTTTGTAATTTGTATTATATGTTCAATGTCACTCTTTTGTTCGACGTATCTTTTTTTAATTATGTTATTGGAGATCATCTTTGAGGATGAATGCAGCCGATACTGAATAATCAGACATTTCTGGTTCCATATACGAAAGCCTTTCTGTAGTTATCAGACTTTGTATTTTATCCTGCAGAAGTACAAAGCTTCTGAGCGGCAGCTCACGCAGTTGTGCAGCAACGTGCTTAGCAAATTTATCGTACTGATCTTCACTCTCAAACTGCAATATATCAGTCAGTTTGTCTACTGCCGACTCAAACCGATCAGGACTATTCTGACGTTGAGCAATTTTAGAAATCTTTGCAGGAGAATGTGTTAGTGGTGGCATCCTTCTTGCAGACCTTTTCAGTGCTTGAGGTTTAGATGACCACGCCACTTTCATTTGTTTTCGTCTGTGATGGCGCTCTCGTAAAGAAGTTCTGCGTTGTGCTTCCACATCATGTGATTCAATAGAAACTTGTGTTTCTTCTTCCTGTATTTTAACATCATCTTGTGAACATGATAACTGCAAGTCGAGATCCTAAAAATATTGTTTCTAGTTAACAGTACAAAATAATGTTTCACAAAAAAAAGAAAACTTGAAAATTGCGGAGGGTTTTGACTGAAAATGTCTTGGAAAAAACTTCTAAAGCGATGTAACGTAGGATTTGCTGGTCCTTTTCATTTACAACCACATCTTTTGAAGCCAAGACAAAGAGGTCTTACTGATTTTATAAAACAGCAATACTAAACTTACCAAATTAGAACTCGACTCCTTTTCATGGAAATGCCAAAACGAATTAGCTGTCGAAAACCAAGCAAGCTTCGGTTTGTAAATATCTTGACTTCCGGCGCCGCTCTTTTTCGATTTCTTGATACGGTTCACTTCGTTGCGATACGTATCTCTTATACTTTTTATTTTCTTCTTTAAATATTCAAGACTAACATTTACACCGGCAGCATTTAATTCTTCCAGCATATGACTAAACGCCACATCCCTTGCATCTCTGTCCACATAGTCAGGAGATAAAGCATCCCACAGACAATCATATTTTTTATAGATATTGAGAAACTCAATAATTTGGTTTTTTGTCCATTTAGTTTCCATTGTATTTGGTAATCTGTGAACTTTACCTCATTCAATGATATAACAGCCAACTGCAAGCAGGGAATCACGTGGACGACCGGTGGCAACTGGCAACTGTTTTCACTAGCCGCTGGTAAATCCACTCGCCATCTGGTGGAAGCAGCTGCCTACTGTTAGCAGCCACATGGGCGCCGTTAAGTAAAAAAATTGATGAGGAGCAAGAAAATGTATACAGAATGATTACTATATCTATGTGGTAATCCTTTTTAACAATTTTACTAAATCATTTAGAGTATGATGATTAATTATAGGAACATTTTAGAATTATTTCCTGGAGAAAGTCATCACAAAAACATAGTCTCTCATAAAATATTTACTATTGCATAGTAAATTTTGTGTTCTACAACATTGTATGGCAGTATCCTTGTCCTAAAATGCCATGGGAACGAGGTATTGTAAATATTTGACTCTGTTTCGTCAGCCAGAAAGCCATTTTGCCCAATAATAAAGAGGCTCCAGGGGCACAGATTTATATTTTGTTTAATGTTAAGAGCATAGGGTTTTAACACTAAAATGTCCATAATTTAATTTAATTTTTTGTCCAATATATTTCCAAAAACCCCGGGAGAAAGCGCTCCCTTTGCTCGTACGCCCATGGGAAGTACATATCTTCTAGACTGCAAGTAGAACTTTTCTCTGATAGGTGGCGCTTTATACACTAAACTAAAATCCAAATATATTTGTTTTTATTAATTATTTGTGCATAATCCAATTGATAATAAACTTAAACAAACCGTCTCAATAAAAAATGCTATAATTGTAATGCGAATAATGCGATAAAAGTGATATTAATTACATACACCGTGCCCATTTCGCGTGAAACCTTCATTAACAACAGTTACATTTTGATTTACTACGAAGCAGCTCACTTACATAAATTGGATGTTATTCTTATCGTAACGCCTCTACACACATATTCCCAAAAGTGTTTACTTCTGATTACATTAAAATTCTAAGGAAAAAGCGTTTTTCTCAGATTTACCCGGTCAGCCAAATTTGAAATCCTATATGCATGGGTGGGTTTAGAATGGAGGAAGTTTACTAACGCAAATGTCAACAATCGAATATGGGGTTATGTTATGTGCTGTTTTAACAATTATCCAATAATTTTAAGTCAATAAAGTGCGAATTTTAAACGTAATTGATCCAATACGTCCAATTCTCCTTAATAAACATATCTTTGCAGGTAAAAATGTCGCGAGGCTCACTTACGGACCGAAAACTAGCCGAGAAACTCATCATTCTCAATGACAGAGGGGTCGGAATGCTCACAAGAATATACAACATCAAAAAGGCTTGCGGAGACGCCAAATCCAAGCCAGGATTCCTCTCCGACAAGAACCTCGAATCCTCCATAAAGCATATCGTCAGACGTTTTCCGCAGGTCGACGTCAAGAGCTTACAACCGTTAACGAATATTCGGAATGATATCATCAAATCGTTATCGCTATACTACTATACGTTTGTGGATCTGCTCGATTTTAAAGATAATGTCTGTGAATTACTTACCAGCATGGACGCCTGGCAGGTTAATCTCGATATTAAGTTAAACTTCGAGCTGACCAAAAATTATCTAGATTTGGTCGTGACGTTCGTCTCGTTAATGATTTTGCTGTCGAAGGTGGAGGATCGGAAGGCCGTGTTAGGGTTATTCAACGCTGCGTACGAGATGATCCATAATCAGTCGGATCAAAGTTTCCCGCGTCTCGGAAGTATGATAACAGACTACGATATGCCGTTGAAAAAACTAGCCGAGGAATTCGTACCTCACTCACGTTTGCTCGGGTCCGCAATTAAATCTTTAGAGATGATTTATTTATCGAGAAATGTCTCCGCGGACGTCTGGCGATCGGAATTGAAGTTAAGCCTGGTTGGGAATCCCGCAAATTTAGTAAAACCGATAACCATGGATAAACCATCTTGCGAATTCTTATCGTTAGACACCATGGACCGTTGGGTCATTTTCGGGATGACTCTACTACCTCAAAACTTCCTACAAGAGATTTCGGGTAAACTATGGACCAGCGCTTTGGAATCTTCATGGGTAATTCCGCTATTTCGAGACGAAGTCGTCCATATTCATTCGTACATTATCGCGTATCTCGATACGCTTAAAGGGGTGGGGAAACGCGTTTCCGAGATCAAAGAATGTCAATCGGTTGCAGTATTAAAAGCCGGGTACAAGCATAGGGAGCGCAGGAAATTTTTACGTACCGCCCTAAAAGAATTGGGGTTAATTCTTACGGACCAACCGGGGTTGCTCGGGCCAAAAGCGTTGATGGTTTTCATGGGGTTGTGCTATGCCAGAGATGAGGTTGTTTGGTTGCTGAGGCATAACGATAATCCCCCGCAACAAAAGAGCAAGGGAAAATCGCACGAGGACTTAGTGGATAGGCAACTCCCGGAGATGCTCTTCCATATGGAGGAGTTACGGGTATTGGTAAGGAAATACGCGCAGGTTATGCAAAGGTATTACGTGCAATACCTCTCGGGTGGGGATGCGATAGCACTGCAACACTCCATTCAAAATTTGAAAGTCTGCCCGGAAGATGAAAGCATAATCTTGTCATCGCTTTGCAATACCATCGCGAACGTCTCGGTGAAGCAGGTTGAGGAGAACGAGATCTTTGATTTTACCGCGTTCCGCTTGGATTGGTTCCGGTTGCAAGCGTTAATTTCGACTTCCAAGTCTCCCATGAGCATCATGCACCAGGAACACCAAGACTTGGCGAGGTTCCTAGATGGCGTGCAGTTCCATACGAAGATGGTCGATCACCTAGACGCTATCACGGTCGAATGTTCAGATTTGTCGATCTTCTGCTTCTACAGTCGCATCTTCGAGGAACAATTCCACATGTGCCTTGAATTCCCGGCGCAGAACCGATACATAACCGCGTTTCCTCTGATCTGCAGCCACTTCCAGCATTGCACGCACGAGTTGTGCCCGGAGGAACGCCACCACATCCGCGAAAGGTCCCTTTCGGTCGTCAACATGTTCCTCGACGAGATGGCCAAAGAAGCCAAGAATATAATCACAGCGATCTGCGACGAGCAATGCAAGATGAGCGATAAACTCCTTCCGAAATCTTGCGCTCCGCTGATCGCGGTGCAGATGAACAGGAAGAAGAAAGATAAGAACAAGAAGAACCCCATCGAGACCGAAAAACCCGGGAAGGAGAGTTACAGGAAGACTCGCGAGAACTTGACGACGATGGACAAACTCCACATGGCGTTAACCGAGCTCTGCTACGCTATTAATTTCTGCGGGACCATCAACGTCTGGGAGTACACCTTCGCCCCGCGCGAGTACCTAACCCAGCACCTCGAGCACCGCTTCGCGAAAGCCTTAGTCGGGATGGTGATGTACTCTCCGGAAACAAACGAAATCGCCAAACCATCCGAATTACTGATGAGCGTCCGCGCGTACATGAACGTACTGCAAACCGTGGAGAACTACGTCCACATTGACATAACCAGAGTCTTCAACAATTGCCTTCTCCAGCAAACGCAACCTGTCGATACCCACGGAGATAAAACAATCGCTTCCCTGTACACGACTTGGTATTCAGAGGTCTTCTTAAGACGCGTAAGCGCGGGAAATATCTGCTATTCGATGAACCAGCGGGCTTTTGTTAGTTTGACTGTTGAAGGAGGGATTCCGTTTAACGCAGAAGAATATTCCGATATCAACGAGTTGCGCGCTCTAGCGGAGCTGATTGGACCTTACGGCATGAAGCAGTTGAGCGAAACTCTGATGTGGCACACGGCGAGCCAAGTCCAGGAATTAAAGAAGATGGCAGAGGCTAATAAGGACGTCTTGGTTATGCTCCGTACTAATTTCGATAAGCCCGAAGTTATGAAGGAGCAGTTTAAGAAGCTGGCGCATGTGGATAACGTGCTGCAGCGTATGACCATAGTCGGGGTTATCCTGTCGTTTAGACAACTCGCGCAAACTGCTCTAACCGATACTCTGGACCAACGAATCCCATTCCTCCTGAGCTCCATCATAGACTTCAAGCACCACTTACCAAGCGGAGATCCCCTTAAGATCGTAAGCGAAATGGCCGTGGCTGCTGGAATACCTTGTAAAGTGGATCCGACGTTGATTAACGCGCTGAAGATGCAACAACCTGATGTTGGAGCTGATGAGCATCTTTTAGTTTGCCTTCTGATGGTGTTCGTGGCTGTGTCAATCCCAAAATTGGCTAAGCAAGATACCTCTTTTTATAAGGCTTCGCTCGAGGGTCATGTGAATAACATCCATTGCATGGCTACTGCAATCAATTATATTTTCGGGGCGTTGTTCACGATATGCGAACAAGGCGATATCGAGGATCGTATGAAGGAGTTTTTGGCGTTGGCGTCCTCGAGTTTGTTGCGTTTGGGCCAAGAGGCGGATAAGGAAGCGATTAAGAATAGGGAATCGGTGTATTTGTTGCTCGATCAAATCGTACAGGAGTCGCCGTTTTTAACAATGGACTTGTTGGAGTCGTGCTTCCCGTACGCGTTGATTCGAAACGCGTTCCATGCGGTGTACAAACAGGAGCAAGCGATGGCGTGATCATTCTACTACATCAGGTTATTATTATTCTAAATTAGTTTTAAATATTGTAGACGTATTTATTCGTAACTTATATATAAATATGATGTATGTATACGTTTGATTATTTCGCTCTTTGTATGTGTAGAGGGTAAGTGCCACTTGTACGGTTTATTATATGAAAATATATATTCGACAGTTTTAGTACACTTGCCTTGGTTTTATTTTTCCCCTCAGTTGTTCTAGTGTATAATTTATACGATGAAGGTAAGTGAAATTAATTCTCTATCTCTGATGTATTAGGAGCTTAATAGGAGTACAGACGAGAATAATTTACTTACCATATATTTAACGTATATTTTACTTACCTTTACTAATGGGTTAATCTAATATTTCTAGGTAGGTTTGGGAAAAATAAAAAAAAATATCGATCGTGAATAGTAATTATGTATATTCATTTCAGCAATCCCAAAAGCTGGAACTAGTTTCTTTTTTTTCTTGAAAAATAATATAATCACAATTTAATGGGATCATTTTAAAGCTAAACTTTTTTTATTTTAGAGGATACAGTAGTAGCATATATTATGTATCATATTAATCTATCGTTAAATGCGCTCCAAAAATACAAAATAAATAGAAAAGGTCTTAAACAGCACATATAATAATTTATGATAACAATAAAAAGTGCCGTTGCAATAATCTTTTTGAGTACCTATTAAAAAAAGTTATTAACAGACAAAAAATAAGTTAGCTATATACATGCATAATATAAAAAAACAACTCAATTTACCGCGCGTAACCTTACTTTACGTCTTGATTGTATAAATAGAGAAGCACGAATATATTACCAGATAACAAGAAGTTCTTACTGTTAATAGTTGTGAAAATACCTCATCTTAGCTTTTAGTAATATCCTGTTTCCTGTGTTAATTATGCTCTGGTCCACGTTTCCACAACTTGCGCATCATTATCTAATCACAAGTAAACCGTATTATTACCTATCGTTTAAGAAATAAATATTAGTACAGCTGCATAATGTACACAAAAAAAATATGTCCCAATTCGGCCTGACGTAACCAACAAATCG
The DNA here is from genome assembly GCA_964023965.1 of Melinopterus prodromus. Lineage (NCBI taxonomy): Eukaryota > Metazoa > Arthropoda > Insecta > Coleoptera > Scarabaeidae > Melinopterus > Melinopterus prodromus. The sequence goes on along the minus strand of OZ030398.1, from coordinate 21,929,920 downwards.
ACCTAGCTATTAAAGTACAAATCGCGCCGTCTTCATCCGTTCTCAGTATATTTATCGTAGGGGCGTCGACGTCAGAGAGCCCATACTCGAGAGCGGCGTCGAACTCGAAGACTGGTTCAATTTCTCTAGTTCCTCGTCTATCTGGTTGTTCCTCAACTCCTGAGTCGTGTACAAGAACTTGTTCCATTCGTCGTGTCTTGGATGCGCGAAATTCTGAAACAAAATACAAAGTTGTACATCACTTTGCACCATGGACAAACAAAACTTACTTCGGCGACATCGTACACCCACAGCTTTCCCTGATTGTCTCCGACGGTGACGTGCAGGCCCGAGGGGGTCCACGATACCCTATTCAACGCTGGACAGCCATCCACCACGACGCCGGCAGCCGGAACCTCCGTATCCTGATTCAAGTTCCACAGATCCAATCGTCCGCCGCCGTCAACGGCGGCAAACAGCGCGGGATGTACCGGGGACCACGCGACGTCCAGCACGTAGTCTCCGTTATCCTCGAACGAGTACACTGGCTTATTATCCTAAATAATCGAAGAAGAAAAAAAATTGAAGATGGTATAAAAGAAATTATATCCGGCTCATTCCGCAGTGACGGGCGTGTACTACTATTTGTAATGTGCTAATGTTTGCTTAACTATAAACCGTATTGGCATCCAGCAAAGCAAAATTTTAAGGTGGTTTGTACAATTTTTGCCCTGCAAGCCGTCGACGAGTCGACAAAAGTTCAGAATGAGATAAACGAAATCAAACGAAATGTATAATAATACTAATATTAATTCATTAAAATATTTTTTTGCTCTTGATAGCATTTGTATCATCTCCATACTATATCCAAAATTCACTTATTTTTGTCACTAGCCCAAATCTACAAACCCTCAAAACGAAGCAATAATTTCTGAAAAACCGTAAAGACATCAACTCACCCTAAGGCTCCACAGTTTGATGGTCCAGTCGATCGACGACGTCAGAAACATGTAGGAGAAGTCGATGCCGCCCTGGACCGCGTTCACGCTGACCCCCGTCACCGAGCCCTGATGCCCGTCGTACGTTTCCGTGATGCCCGCCTTGGCGCCGTGCCTGCAAGCGGCGTACGCCGCGCCATCTTCGCTGCCCACCACGAAGTTGTTCACGTCGGAGTGCGGGAAGTCCAGGCACGTCACGGCCACAGGTTTCGACGGCATCCTGTGCAGCTCGAGCGTCTCTTGCGGCTGACTGAGCATGTCCAGCGACCATGAGCATAACCTGCCATCAGTCGATATGCTGATCAGGTTGTGCGCGTTCTGCGTGCCGACGACGCTCATACAGTACACCGGATGCTGAAAAAAATTGAATGTTTTGTATCGTTATAATCGAAGAAAAAAAAATACAAGGAAAAAGTTACTTTACGGGAACTTCCCAATTGTTCCCATAAAGTAGCAATTTGTTTTGCATCCCAGGCGTTTTTCTTATATATTTCAACTCTATATGTGATTTGAACACGATACAGAGTACATACCAAAATTTTCAACAATTGGTGAAACCCCCAAAACGTAAATTTACCCAATCGCCAATTTTTGGGTATATTTTTAGGTTATTGGGACTTGTTGAAATCACGTCATATTTTTAAATGGAACTAACATTTGTCTTCAGCTTCAGCGTCAATTGGGGACGATAAAGTCATAAACTAGGTTACGACATCCGAAAATAAAAATGTCTATACAACAACGAACTCAGTCAATTCTCAGTCAATCGCGACCAATGAGTTGGGTCTTGTCCTGGGACTTGTCTTGCGTTTTATTAGCATTTTGTAACAAATGTGCAAACAAATAAAATCGTTTTCGATACTCACTGTATGTGCGGCAGCAGATAGCGGCGTCCGCTGTATGGGCGTCCGTTTCTGCACCCTGTTGTCCCAGAGCACGATCTGTCCCGAATACGTTCCGCCCAGAATCAGGTTCGGGTGAAATCGGGCGAAGGTCGCCGACATTATGGCGCTCTGACAGTGGAATATATATTCGGGCGTCGTCTTCTTAAATTTCGTGTTCCAGATGAGCGCGACGCCGTCCGGTTCGTTCGGCATCTCCTCGTTGTGGTTGTACGAGGCGAGCAGCAGTTCGGGATACTGCGGCGACCAGTCCAACGACGTCACCGTCCGATTCTTCGACCACCTCTCGTCGTAGAACCAACGGTTCAGCGAGAGACGCTGGTGCGATTTTTCGTCTCTGAAATGGTAAGACGAGGATTAAAGATTTCCAGATTTGTCGTCCTGGTCTATCTTTTAAATTATTGACCAAAATAGAGGTCAATACATCAAGTCCCTATAAACCTAAGCATTCGGTTAGTTATGTTGATGATATGATTGTGGTTTATATAATGGCGCTCCAAAACCTAGCTCCATATATACATTCCAACCGAATGTTGAAGAGGCTTTCAATTATTTTCCTTCAAGGAGGAGGCAATGTTAACTTCTTGCCATGCCATGACCAAAAATAGTCGGGAAATTTTCAGGTTTTTCAGAAACAAAAACAACATAGAGCCTCCTAACAAGCCATAAACTATAAACTTACAGTGCATCTTCCCCGTCTCCGCCAGTGTAATCCGTATAGATGTCCACGTTTTCCGCCAGAGCCCTCTCGATGATCTTCCCCGCTTTGTCGATGAACAGTTGGAAGTTCTCGGAGAGCACGATGGTCTGCTTCTGCTCCTCGCTCAGCTCTTTAACTAAAAACACCACCAATTACCAACCTCAAACTAAAAGAAATAGAAAAAACTCACTCTCTTTCTTCACGTCCAACTTGGCCTGCTCCTGCTCGACGACGGTGACCGCCGGCTGGACTTCCTTCACCTGCGGGAGGCCGTGCGGCAGGATACCCGGGGGCAGCTTGCTGCCGAAACCTCCGATGTGCGTGAGGCTGCTCTCCTCGTCCTCACCTTGCCCATCGTCATACGTCAAAACTGTGGTGAATAAGGTGTCGTTCTAGTTTCCAATCACACACATTCACGCACCCTACCAGGCACTTCAAGCTCACGAATCACGACTCTCACTACCCATTCTTCTACGCATCGCCTTCATATCTCATAGTCATAACTCTTACCACAAACCAAAGGTACGGAACGAAACCAAAAGTAAAAAAAAAACATCGCATTCTCAATGGCAATCAAGGTGCGTGCCCTACGACTACGACTTTGATGATAGGTCGCTGGTGTGCGGGTAAGTTCGAGGATAGCTGAGCATGCCCATAGCTTGCGGAGGATTGTTGTTTTGCGTGGTGGGGGGCAGGAAAGATGCTTAAGGTTTATTGTAAATTAAAGCTATTGATTTATATTATATCCATCTCAAAAAACTTCCAAGATCGCCGACCCCTACCCACGACATAATGCAAAACGAAATTTTAATAGACAAAGGCTTTGTTTTTTTGACCTTATATTTAAAAGGAACAATTATAAATTTTCTTCAAATTATTTAGTGAATGTTGTATTACTTTCTTTTTTATAACCAAAACAACACGTTACAAATTTTGACAAAATTGTAATGACCAACCTAAATAATATAATCGTCCATACTAATCTAAATGCAAACACCTTAACAAGAAAAACAAAACACATACATCAAATTACAAATAACCAAAACGGCATACCAAGAACTCTCTCTCATACGTACAAGTTTGCAAGACAATGTTAGAAGCATGCAGTTATTATCAAAAATACCGTTTCCACGGCAATCGGGATGCGTTCTATAGCTCGAGAGAAGCCGGGCTGCAGACAGCAAGAAGGAAGCGTGTACGAGGACAAGACTGAAGAAGGTTCTCTACTCGTGACGGAAAAAGCGCAAAAACACTCTAATGTAGTTAATCAGCGGTGACAGTAAGCGTTTAAAGAGACGTGTGCTCGTATTACAAATAATATACGTGGTCGTATATGTTTATATATATAAAAAAAATTAAATAAAAGTAGAGTAAGTCAGAGGGAGTTCGAAAAGCCACCTACCTGTGAACTCGTCCTCCCATTCTAAACCGGGATTTAGATTGTATTCGTCTTGAGAGGAAAGAAACATTGTATCAGTTATAAGGGATCGAGATCATTAGAGGCAGCGACAACGAAAATGCTCGTCCGATCGGTTGTCGGGCCGGCTGTATATAGTCGGTTACAAATTTATACAGGTTGTGAATTTTTTTGGCTGCACGAATTATTTTATTAAGTTCGTTTGTGATCAAGCATGAATACACATAAAATTACAAAAATTGCCATACAAAAAGTAACATAACTTTGGATTGAAATGTTTTGTTATTACGAATATGATGTTTTTAATCTTCACACTAGAAGTAATTTGTTTTTCAAACAATTCTCTGAATAAAGTAAATATTTGAAATACAAGCAATTAAAAATTGTTTACTGTTTATTTGATTTGCTAAGTTAAGGTGAATAAAACACATCATTATTGACCTTAATGCACACATATTTCTACTGCTTAATAAGTCAGGCTTCTTTAACTCGAAACTTCTGTTTGAATCATTGATTTTATTATTTTTTGAAGTTATTCATCATGTTGTCCCTTTTTTGTCGAGTTTTATACACCAAACTCATCTAAATCTAAATGAATTTTCCATGTATTTATGCAATGATCACAAATATAATATTCTTTTATCACAAGGAGTATGGTCTTATCAATGTTAATAATACAAACCAGCATGCATCGTGAAAATGGGAAGTCACCAAAAATAAATACACGGGAATTAAAAACACCACCCCCCGTTTGATTAGTTAGAACCGTTGTTCGGTTTGCGGAGAAGCACGGTAGTGTCCAAAACTTTTCCATCAACTGTTTATTTCCTAAGGTCATCAACTCAAAGTTAATGGAAAAATTATTAAGACCGTGGATTTCAGATCTCTTAGAGAAGAAAATTTAAAAAACCCTGCACAATCCAAGTATGATGTTAGTGGTTAGTAAGTGCAAAGAGGCTTTTGCCCATATACCTACTTAAGTACGACGCACACTAGAATTTAGCTAACGTAAAGCTTGACTGATAGCCCATGGAACAACGTTGTTTAAACAAACGTATTCAATGCTACCTTGGTACTTCTTTCAGAAATTATTATTGTACGAAAAATATTAATAAATGTAAAAAGCATTCCAATAATTAAAACATAATAATTTCAACCAAAATAATACGTAATATAAATTGTAAATTTGGGGAAATATTTGCCTCTTGTTAAAATTTTCAAAACCATTTCATTTCTACTGCATCTTTGCAGCACTACCACATTTTTCAAATATGGTAGTGCTTTTTCTGACCTTTGACCAAGGCGTTTAACATGCTCATTAGTATACCAATTTTTTAAAATGTCTGACTTCCTATCTGCTGGGCTAACAGTTGTGATATATATATTTCAGTTAAGTAAACACAAGTGCGGCCATAACTTAAGAACAGTGCGATAGTACGACAGTGCCAAAGAAGCTCAATATCCTTAAAAATAATAATACTTCTCATACATCAATTCATGTCGTTCTAAGATAAGTCGGATAAATCGACGGTAGTCTTCGGGGAGAATGTAATAAGCAAGTAAAGATGTACAGCGTTAAGTCATATGTAAAAACAATGGGTAAACGTATAAATAAGCGATGAGCGATCGAGAGTGCGTTGGAGTATATGGGTGACTGAGGAACAATTCAAAGCGAGAAAAATAAAAAAGAGAGAGTAAGAGAGAACTGAGTAAAATCATAAACTTACCGTAATAATCGGTTGCATGAGCTATTTTCGGGCATCAAGAAAAAATATCATTTAGTATTTCGATTTTTACTAACAACAATAAAGCTAGGTACCTCCATATCTCTAGTGCAAATAGTTAGGAAACATACATATTAATATTATAGTAATAAATAGATAAAGACGGTTTCGTCGTTTCTGTTGCTCTGCGAAATAATTAATAATTCGAAAGACATTCTTCACCCTGCGTAAAAGTAAAATAGAAGAACTTGGTTGGGGGGCAGAATTTTACGTAAGGAAGTCTACAAAGAGCTTTCTTGGTTTTGAAATCCTACAGGTTACAATTACGGTGATATATGACTGACTATACGAGACAAAATCGGACAGAGTATGCGTGAAAGCAGAATGTGCAGCTGTTACTGATTAAATAAAGGAAGGAAACAATGAACAATAGATGTATAGTAGGATGTAGTAGTACATACAGTACAATTTTAATTAACCCACCTCTTAGCTAGAAACGGTTCGTAATTTTTTTTGTTTGTAAATATTACAAGGTGATATTTTAGTCTTAAAGGACCTAGTAAGATCTGAGAAAAAAATCAATGGGGGTTAAGTCGGGTGATCTGGCGGGCTACATAACGGCATCTTTTATGACAATTTCAGAACGTGTAATACATTTTCTGATATCATAAACGACTTTTGATTTATCATAATAGAAACGTTATTAAAGATAAATAAATTGACATTGCTTTTTCTGTAATATCTAGCAACACATGTAAAATTCATAAAAAGCAAAAACTGTTCTGATAATAGTCCACATTACCGCAACTTTTGTCCCATTTAATCGTAATCGTAGCTCTTATAGTTTCGAAATCCTCATGTTCCGCAAGACACCCTGTTTTGTGGCGGTATTATGGCATTTAAAACTTTTTATAAAGAATGATTTGTTCTCGAGAAATAACAATTTTGATCCATTATATCTGGGAACAGACTGTATATAAGAAGTTTAAGGAAGTATTTTTTCGTGTTATCTCCTCTCATCAGTAAATTAGAAGAGATAAGATGTGAATGATAATAATTAATCGAGATGATTATAAACATTTTAAAATATAACCTTGTTACCTATATCACCAAAATTGTACAAACCATTTTTAGCTAAGAGCGTGTTAATCACGAATCACCGTTGTTTTCGGACAATTTTCAAAATAAATCCCCAGAAATTTAGAAGCAATAAGATTCTTTGTTTGGCCAATTTATCTGTACAATTTCTAGCTGTAAGTTATACAGTTATGCGTGCTGTGCTCTAGTGGTAAGAAGAACGGAAAGAGAGAGAGAGAGAAAGAGGTATAAATGTACCACCATACCTTTTCGTGGTCTCCACCAATCCTCCATGTAGCCTTTAAGCGGGGAAGAAGATGAAGAAGATCCTTGTTAGCAACACATATAATAACATGTCACTAACACAGCTAAGCGTACGCCACTCTTAAAACATTCGCCTTAAGAGCAACATCTTGCGTTAACATTTCAATTTGTTTAAAATGTGGTCTCCTTTTTGATAACGTTACCAGAAAAATATATTGAGAATGACGAAGAAATCCATCACAGTAACGGCTAGTACCACACAAACTACTAGAAGAACTCTTATTGTAGCATTATTTTTTTATTGAATTTTATAAAGTAAGAAATTCTTGATTTACTATATGTACTTAAATTTATTGATTTCGATTAATTATCGTAAACATTACAAATAAACGTTTTGTAACCCATGTAGAAAACAAAAAATTTCAACATATTCTCATTTTGTATTCAAGAATTTCTTCCTCAAACTTTTTCTGACAAAAGCCTTTAGGATTTCCGTAGATTTCTTCTTCATCTGTGATATATTATTTGTAAAGACTACAAACTGTGGTATACTCATGTTTAATTTAAAAAAAAAAGAAGAAACAAAAATGCCGCTGCACCAAATAAAAAAAATTAATTTGGCAAAATCTGGGGCCTGATTAAAAATAAATTTTCCGTTAAAATAGGACGCTACTCACACTTTCTCCACGAAGAATATCCAAAATAATCTGGCGGCACAATTGAAAAGCAATTATAAAATATCAATAAATAAGAACTTTGGACATACGTTCAAATATTATGTACAACTTTTGTTCTGGAGAATTGGTTGACAATATACACTGCGCGTCAAAAGTAAGGCACCACCAAAAAATTGTCACAGTTTTAAAATTTATTTTCTTTCGAATCACTTAGATTTTGGATGATCCATTTGCTCAACTGCACATTTATCCTAATTATTATGACTACAACTTGTATTTTATCAATTGTTTCTGAAATTAATGAAAAAAGAGGCATTTTCCTTAAATCATTCTGAGGTAAAAACATTAGTTCTTTTGTTTGTTTATCCTTGTTAGTTACTTAAGAATGATTTTTTTTAAATAGTTGTTTTTGTCATACATTTCTCAAATTATTCACTCAGATTATGAATTTCAATTTTTTAAAGCCTTCAATTTACCTTGCCTTGCATATGGAGTGGGACAACCCAGTACAAAAAAATCATAAAGATTGTATGAACAGTTTTTGAGAAAATCAACATAAAATTGTGACATATTTCGAGTGGTGCGTTAGTTTTTTCACGAAGTACAGCAGTTTTAAAAGTGTCAAGCTTCCAATTCACATAATGTATGTAATATAACACAAATTATTTCGTTTATGTTTAATCAGGCATGATAAGCTGTAACCAAAAACTGCTACACAAAAATTAACGTTTGATTGAAAATCTAATGACAAAAAAATAATGATAATCAAGCAACAATTCGTGCAGCCAACATAAAACTAAATAAATAAATAAACATTTTAAAATATGTAAGTTTCCTTCCCAAAAATAAAATTAAAGTAAAATTGACTCAAAAAAAAAAAAGAATGGTTCAACAAAGTATCGCTTACCGTCACGTTCGGGACCCGAGGCTGTGGTCTGAGTCTGTTTTGTATACAGGACCGTCTCTTTTGGAGGAATGTTTGTGGATTGCACGGCTACCAAAGTTAGAGTTGGTCGTTTCTTCGAAATGCTAAAAACCAAACAGTTTTATAAAAAAATTGTATTAGGCTACAAAATGCTGGTATGGTAAGTATGGAGACAATTAATTATATTTTTAATTTAAATCGCAAACATGTGTTCCCAAATGTTTTTGACACATTTACAGCGATTCTGCAGCTTTTGAAAACGCCTATTCGCTTACCACAAACCAAAAAAAAGTTATCAATATAACACTAAGTTTCAACTGTCTTTTTCTCGATTTTTTTAAATATTTTACTTTACAATTATCTTTACAATTAACAAACCTATCAATACCAGTACAAAAAATATGGGGTTGCCATGTAGTAAGTGTCGATGGCGTCAATAGTCGAAAACAATTGAAAGTCGAAAATTAAATTTGTTGTAAATATGTATATTATCATAATTAAAATCGACGAAATTTTTCAAATAACAAGCCATTTCAGACATAGTTAAGGGTTGATTAATTTGTTCCAATTAAATTGAAAGATATTACAAATAAAAAAGTTAAATTCAAACCGCATACGGTGATAATACCGTATGAGTTAGAAAGAGATAGTTTGCCCACTGCACTACGGGTTGCATACCAAATGCATTTGCATCACGTATTGACCATTACGGGTCCTTTCCAGTTAATATACGTAGTATATACAGTTCACCGGTTTGATTGCCGGCCATGATCAGTTTTGTTCAATCTGATTTGCAATCATGTGGCTAAAGTGCCGTTTGACGTCTGACTGAAACTGATTCCACCAATAGAAAGCGAGTATTTCAAATTTGCGTTCAAAGAGATCGAAATCTGATTCAACTGCACAGATAGCAGCCAGCAATCGAACACAGCTAATAATATTGCTTATTCATCATTTACGACTGCTATTTCACAACATTTCATAATTATTTTACAAAATATTTAATTGTTTTCATACTTATTCCGTAACTAATACATAAACAAAGCTGATACTTACTTATTGGGTAAACTATGGGGTTGTAAAGAAGTATCGGGGGTGTGATTTTGACTATCATTTGGTGTTAGAGATGTTGCACTCGGCAGACTATTTAATACATCCGATATAGGTGCTACGCCAACTTCTTTAAGCAGATCGTCGAGTTCTCTCTGATCGTTCGTAGTTCTAGTTAACGTGCGACTAGCTGCTTCCTCTACATCCTTTTTTCTTCTACGTTCTTTCTCCTCGCGCAGAAGTTGCAATTTTACTTTCTTACGTTCTAATTCGGCTTTTCTATCGGACATCGTAGCTTTCATACTCGCTGTTGGACCAAACAGATGAGGATTAGTCACAGACCACACACAAAACAAAATAAATGTCCCTATAAAATCAATGTGAGATAACTCTACTGCACGAGTAGTGACATCATGCTCAATTATCTTAGTTTTTCGGTATTTTTCTTTAGATTAACGATTTATTGTTAGCTCGGGAATATTACTTGATCGGATTAGCATCCACCCAATGTCATTACCACGATTTTTATTCCGTGAACTGAATCGGATATTGTACTGTTGCCGGCGTTTAGATATTTCGGATGCGAAAGATCGGATATTTTTATTACCTGGTAGCGAGAAATTACTTATGCGCTGGGAATTGCACTATTACAGACTAAATCACTGATAAACACACGCTAAAACATGAGAAAATGAACACACTCACACCGCCCGACAACCTCAACCACCATCGCACTGTTCTTGATGACGTAATTAGTATTCAGGTTCCCTTCTTTTGTGTGAGATTACTTTCACAAAAAGGTACCGTTATTGTATCGTATTGTTCAAGATGGATCTGTTCTCATTAGTATTTTAATTCCTATAAAGGCGGAAGATCGTTTCGTTTATAAAGGTGTTAGAAAATCAATGTCATTTGACAGAAGAAATGACATTTGTTTAGGATATGAAGTTAGAGACGTGTACAATAAAACAGTATTTTTGTAGTTAGTGCTGCTATCTGTTGGTAAACTTTGTAAGTTTGCCCACGCCCGCCATCTATGACCAATGTAATCAACGTCACCTAAAAGAGGGTTCATCCCCTACTTTTGTTGAAATTTGAAATTCTATTTCTACAGATCGTTTGCAATTCTTAGCACCCTTTTTAGTTTCGTTTGCGCCCCTACCGTTTTCGAGATAAAATTAAAACAATTTTATTAATTATGAGTGGCTCCCCAGTTTTCAATTTTTTTTTCTGCAGATTTTTTGCAATTGTTTGCACCCATTTTAGTTTTGTTTAGCATACCTACGGTTTCACCCCTCCCTTTACAATCAATATTATTTTCTACAGATTGATTACCATTGTATAGCATATGTTTGCACCCTCTCCTTGTTTTTGCACATAGTTTCGGCAAAAAAAATCAAATAAATAATTGTGAATCAGCCCAACTTCATTTGCAAGTAAACTACATTAATGGAGAGTGCTATGTGATTACAATATTCAAATTAAATGATATTAACCATTAATATACATTATCATATGAGATGCAATAATAGTATATTATTTGACGAGCACATAATTAAGAATATAAATCGCGAGTATGAAGTTTACACGCGGGCCGTAGGCGAGCGTGTAATCATGCGAGCGATTTATATCCGTTATGTGCAAGTCAAATACGACGTTTTATCTACGACTCATAAATTCCATTTTATGCAAAATATTTTAAATGTATTTGTCAATGGTGGCGAGGCGAACTGTCAAATAACTGTCATCCGCGTAGGTTTTGACCTGACTTTGACACTAGAGTTGTATAATGATGACAGTACGTTCAAATAATGAGGTCATTATTTGAACAATCATTATTATACAACGCTAGTGTTCTATCATTGGCACGTATGATGATGGGGATTATACAGTCATAGATACGTATGCAATGAACTTATTATATGTGAGTCGTAGATAAAGATATTTATTATTATTACCTGCATCTGATATTTTTAAGAACAGTGGAGTATTGTAATAACATGTAACAGTTGATTTATAAGAAAAAATTAACGTACTTACCTGAAGTATGAACTTAAAAATAACTTGAAAGAAAAGCATAATAACAAAATAAAGAAAATTATATAAAACTTAATTTATTATAAACAAAAAGTATATGTACATAAATACAGATTCAAATTACGGTAAATAAGCATAAAATAAAAATCAACGTAATTGAAGGATATTGTTCTAAGCTATCTAGTAATACTTCTGTTTAACATTTAGGACTAGTTTTTACCGAGGTGTACACGACAAAGTATAAATAATTACTTATATACATTTCGCTGCAGTGTACGATATATATGGTTAATTTGTAGAAAAAAGATTACAAAATTTAAGGTACAACTTGAAAGGAAATATTGTACACCGAAACCGCTTTAGGTAAGTCAGTATAGCACAAAAATTAGAAACATCGAAATCATGTCCGTCACTTGGTCCCGTAATTTTGGATCATAGAATTTGACTAGGCACTAATTGGGTCTTCCGGGATAAGGCCTGTCCGGAATTCTAGGAGGAATATTAGGCACGGGTCGACTGAAAATATACACACAATATATAAAAACATCTACTAGGAAAATAATACCTACACTCTGATGCTCCGAAAACCAACAACAAAAGAAAAACAAAAAGCCAAAACCAAATAAAACAAATTGGGCATAGGTAAGACAAAATAAGTATCTTTAATATAGTTCTATATTTACACATTCAAATATTATATACTGTATATATATATTTATATTTTTATACTACATGGTGTGCAAAAAAATGCACGCTACCCTACATTTTCGGAAGTAAGCCTTCTCCCTGTTTAACTGCATATATACAAACACCGAAAGAGACATATACAACAGTATAAATGTTAGGAGAACCGCAACTTCCTTACGAGTGCATGTGATACTTTCTCACTATCTATCTAATTAATTCTTTTTTTCTTTGTAATAATCAACAACAACATATCAATAACAGTATCAATATTGTTTAGAAATTTACTTGACGTAACACATTGTACACGTGAAATGTAACTGAAAAACAACGCGCTACATAAATATTCACTTCTTTTTATAACAATATCATCGTATTATGTATAATGTATGAATGTATATATATATATATTTGCATACTTTCTTTAGAACGTCAATAATTGACTTAAATCTAAATATAAACACACTATTTAACAATTTCACATCGGCTAAAGCAGCATCGAACATGTCTTTCGCAAACAAAATTTTAGATCAGCTAATGATATGCATTAATTTTTAAAACAATAGAGATCACTGGCCAATAACAGAGTCTTGACCTTGAAAAGTGACAGGTGTGTAATAAAATAAATGTCCCTAACAACATTTTTGACAACGTTTCCTCTTCTTCTTTAAGAACAGGGAATTTGGTGTGGCTTTTAACGTAACAGTTTAGCTACGAAGATTTATTTTATTAGACACTAACGTGCATACCTAAGTTCGTATGTGTCACTTTCCTAGTCAAGTCTCCGCTATAACACTACGGTACGCATTACATACCCGCGTTCTTTTTTTACCAATATATTAAAAATATTACTTAACACCTACACTACAGCGTATTAACTTTTATTGCTCGTCGTTTATCAAACGTTTTATAAGTAAGAAATTTATACGTTTTCGTAGTATTGAAACTTTAGAATATTGAATAACAAGGCTTCGTCCTCCTAAATCAAAATTTTATACACATTTCAAACAACGCAGATATGCGTCGCGTACCTTTGCTAAATCGGCCGATCGTAAAGCTTACTTTTAATTAGAGGAAACGCTACTCACTACACGTATCTACGTGTTACACCACCGTATAGTTATTATGCTGTTGAATTCTATACATATCTATAGCAAGACACATTTAGAACCGCGAACAATATATATAGTATGTATATGGAAGATCTTAAAATAAGTGTGCGCCATTACCGTTATAGTAATACACATGCACATTACCACGACACTGCTTTAACGTTAAAACTAGATGCAAACAGAGAAACATGTGACATTAGACTGCTGTTAAGTTTGGTGTGTACAGGTTAGGTTCAAAACAAATGAATCTTTGACATAACCTTGTTATGCGGAATGTGGTTATCGCAAGTATAAAAATAAATGCGTTAAAGTGCTCGTCAGACTTAGAAGCGTTAAAAAGAATAATATAACCTCGCTCTTTAACACTCCCAAAAGTCTGGAAACGCAAGAGTATAAAACATATAGATATATTTATTATAAAGGTTAGAAAATTGGATTTTTTTATTATTAATATTCCATTAGAGAGCTCGAGCAATTAACATAAATTTTTTAAGAAACGTTCAGATGACACTAACACAAAAAGCGGAATGTTATACATACAAGAAAAAATAGCTTTATTACTTGTGGAATTTGAAGGCGTTGGAGAATTCGTTGACCGCAGCGTTTGTAACGGCTCTGCCAACTGCCATCTGCACTTGCTGCGGCACTTGAATGCCCGGCTGCTGGCCTCCCACCCGGCTGTACATACACAAGACTTAGCCCCACAGTACTAACAAGGCAATCTCAGCATGCCATGACATACAAAATAACATAACAGACACCTGTCAAAGCAACATAACCTTAATTTACTCGTTATGTATCATTTTGACAGGCTACATGGATTGCTGGGATCTTTTTCTTTTTAACATTACTCATCGCATTCATTCAAGACGATCACTACAATCTGTTTCGAGCAGCTTCGCTAAATACTTGTAAATTAAAGAGTTAGTTAGGAGGTTATGTCTCATTTCATTGCTATTTTACCGGCAAGTGAATGTTTGATTCATGTGAATCTTTGTACCATATTCGCACGGATTTACAAGTATTTCACATAAGTTTCAGCGTATACAGGTTATTCAAAAAGAAACAGCAGCTTACATTATTTCTAAAACATACTTTAATAGATAGAAAAACAGATTACAGGATATAAGCCTGTCAAACGCGACATGTCTTGACATTGAAGTGTCAAAATAAAATAAGATTCTAACTAAACTGGTAATAATGCGTCAAAATCAACAACAAATTCCCTGTTTTTAAGGAAGATAATATAAACATAACCTAATTGTCAATTTTTTTTTATATGTGTAAAACATGTTAGGTTATGTTTACATTTCTTCTTTCAAAATAAGGAATTTGTAGTGGCCTTTGACACAATTTCACCAGTTTTATTAGGAACATTTATCTTATGTTGGCAATGTCTTATTATTTACCAAACTTTAATGCCGTGCAAAATCTCTTTCTATCTTTAGTTTGTTAGAGGTGAAAATCTGATCTTTCTTTTCGAATAACGCTGACTATATTTCCTTTTTTGTTTTACGTAACTTTATAATATGTAAAGCAAAAGCGTGTTTACATAGCACCCTAATCACCCTAGTGTTGTAGTGTAGTAATATATGCTTAGTTGTTCGTCACTGATTTAAACAACTTGCGTACTCCATAGTACATATGTTCATGGAGTTGTTTAGATCAGATAGGAACGATATATATTTGTTGTAACTTTGGGGAATGCTGAACAATACGAATTATAATACGTTGCTACTGAGTCAGTACCAACTGTAGTAGTTTGTAGATGATTTAGCGCCTCCTGCAACCAAACCACAACCGTTGAGAACAGGCTGCGGACTGCTCAGTGTAGGTTTAGTCAGCTTACCTTATCATTTAAGTCTTATAAATAATATTCACGACATGTTTGCTTTGAAACCGAGCAAATCTGAGTAATTTAAAATTTTGTGTGTTCAAAAAATCCTCTCATTAACCGCCTGATAGCTCATCTGTAAGATAGCAATCCAGCATAATATTTATTATGTGTAAAAAGGCAAAATGAAAAGTAGTTTATGTAAAAAAAAATTAATGATAACGAAGAAAAAAAACAGTAAATTTAATATAGAATAAAATAATAATAAAAAAATAAAATAATAAAATAATCATCAATCAATCTCAGCTATATCCATAACACACCTAATTTGGTATCCCAAAGAGTTAATATTTATGCCCTTTTCTAGTTAACGTTAAGTTAGTGCTAATGCTAACTAATCCAAAATACAGTATGCACAAAACGTAGCATATAACATTACTTTTTGTACACAACGTAACGAAAATAAACTGTGAAATTAAATTAGGATCAAAAGCTGACTAAACCCACCATACCATCACTTCTACTCATTCACACAGCAAAATCGTGAAACACAAACAACTGACAACAAAACGAAATATAATCAATCAATCAGAAACATGTCACATTCTCCACTACATTAAAAAGGAAACATTTAATAACTGAGAAATAATAAAATTAAATAAAATAAATAGGATAAAGTCAAGAAAATATAATTTTGATTTGCAAATTCAAATTCTGCCACCATTTTCTCAAAATCCTTGCTAGAGAAGGAAAGTAATCTTAAAAAAAAAACGTAGTAAAATTTTCTCGACTTCCACCCAAAACTAAATCTTAAAATAAAACATGAAAGAAATATTAAGAAGAAAACTTACGTTGGAATTAAAGGTGCGGGAAGTGCTTGTCCCTGGGGCCTGCCCGGGGGCATTGGCGGGGCCCCGCCGCCTGGTCTATTGGGGATCGCGGGTGCAGGACGCCCGGTGCTCGGTGGGGGCGGGGGCACCCTCGAAGATCCCGATCCGAGTGAACCTAACAACGGCAAAGATATATATAAGAACATAAGACGTTCCCAAACTTGATTACCTTATATGGGAAAGGGGACACAAAAATATCTGTTTCGGGCTCGAAAAGTAAATTATGACACACGACATTTATTCGGTAAGGAAACTGGAACGAGGAATAAGGATATTCGGGATAATACGGTGTGCTTTAAAGTTGGGGGCTATCAAGGGGATCTATCACTCTTTTATTAGCGGAGATAATGGTATATTTAAATTTTTGTAAGCTGTAAAGTGTACAAATGAGACATTACGATAAAATTCCTATATTTTTTTTTAAATTGTTGAAACGCTCCGTTAAGATATGTGATCCCCATTGTAGCTCTCAATATATATGTCGTAGGTAAATGATTTTATTCTACTAAAACAAGATTTTTAGGTTAGGATTGTTTAGTTTCCCTTTTACAAGAAACAGGAATGTAATTTAGCATAGCGAAACGTGACCGATAGATTTCTAAACAAAATGCTATTTGCCTAACAACAGCAAATGCATTTGCCTAGGTAAATAGCTTTAAACATATAAATGAAGAATAAATATAAAAAAAGCAAAAGCCTTTTGCCAGGAATAACCATTTTCCTACGACATCAGAAGAAAAAAAACATTACCTGCGTTTCCGACTTGCCCCATGCTCGGGGTGGATTTCCGGGGGCCGCCGGGGCTCGGAGGAGATAACCTCGGGTTGTCAAGTCCGCGGTCCAGCCAGTCGTTCTTGACAGGAGGGGGCACGGGCGTCGAGACGGTCGCCATGGAGACGTCGCCAATTATGCGTAACGCCTCCTTACAGGCGTGGTACATCCTAAGCATGTCTTCGCGCTTCTGCGCCTCTTCTGGCGATTCCTCCATCATTTGAGCCTAACGAAATCAAGAAGCAAACGTGTAATTTAAAAAAAAAAAATTCGTAGAGTCACAAACATGTTACTTTCACAAAAAAAAAGTACAAACCTGATCTCCGCTAGCATACAAGTGCGCGAGAAGTTCACCCTTGATGAAATTCTTGACGGTGTTCACGATAATCATCATGATCGTTTTCGGGACGAGATCTCTCGTCGTCTTGGTTACGATACGCATGTAGCTGTCGACGAGGTTGCGTATAGTCTCGACTTGTCGCTCCAACTGCGGGTCGATGGAACTGCCCATACCACCCGACTCGCTCTGCTTGGAAATAACCGACCTTTATAGATTCTTTTTCGGTGTACGTCAACAACATAAAAATTTACATAACCAAAGAAAAAATTATTATTTTAAATTTTGAAGTGCTGAGCGTACGTTTGTGTACTTAGCTTTTTATAATGTTATGTAAAGATTTAGGTGTTTCGTATTGTTAGTTACAAACCTGATAGGACTCTCCCTGAGGTAAAACAAGAGAAAAACACAATAAGCATAGTTAGTTACTTAGCAAAGTTAGTTTAGTTCACACAGAAAAGAAAAAAAATTAAGCGATATTAATGATGATAATAATGTAAACACAAAATCGTACAAACAAAACGTGCATACTTTCTACTTGCCTTACGTTTCTGTAAACATACGTTTCATTACTTATCAAATAATAAATTATAATAATAAAATTAGAATTTAAAAATCCGAGATTACCAAATTTAAAATCAAGCAAAAGTAATAAGAAGAAAGACTTTGTATCTTATCTCAATCCCGAACTTCTTAAAAAAAAACTTGAAGAATTTGTATCGGTTTAAAGATTACTAGAGCCTGGTATTTACACCTACCCGTAAAGTGCTCGATAGCTATCTAACAGTTATGTTAATTGGTTGCCCTATTACCTATCTGTCGGTTAACCTATCACACTTAAAGGGAGATAAAAATACCAGCCCAAAGTACCAAAAAGAACACAATTAGTATATTTACCTCTTCGCCATTTTGAGTTTCGGTCTGCTTCTCCGGGTAGACACCAGCTCTCAAGAAAGACGCCTTCCACGAATCTACCTCGTCAAGAGTTTCGCAACTCAACTCTAACTGCTTGAAATCCTGAAGAAAAAAAAAGTAATAAATCGTAGTTGTATTTGTATCAATTTTCGGAGAGTGTATGATAAAAAAGTAATAACCTTGTAAACATTGCGACCTTCAGGATTGAAGAGGGCGAACATGTGACGCCTCGACATGAATCCTTGCTCAATATCCCTGAGCTTGAGGCCGTCGAGCGGCAGCATGTACTTCTTGTCCCTCTCCTCTTCGTCCTTGAACCACGAAATGCTCTCCGAGGTCAGCACAAACCAGTAATCCCTCGAGCCTCCCTTCATTATGCCGAGATTGTGGATGCACATGTAGCCCTTTCGGATGACCTGATTGCCCAAAGGCCCTCGGGAGCCAGTCTTCACCGACGCTTCCGACTGGTTCTGAGCACTGATAAAAGAATTACAAATAATAAAGAAAAAATAAATAATAAAAAGTGAAGGAGAATCATTAGGGGCTAGTACCTTCAAAAAAATAAACAACACTACATCGAAGCACATTTCCATGCTCATTTCAACGCTCGACCCCCAGCAAAAGTAAAGAGAGACGAAAGATGCTTGTCATGTTTGACAGAAAAAGATGGGGCATGGTATCTTTCGCCTCTTTTTAGTTTTGCTGGGGGTCGAGCATGGAAATGTTGGATAGTATGCTTTAAGAGGCTGTATCTTGTTGACCTCTTCTTAACCTATAAAAATGGCCCCATACTAGTCCTAATGAAATAAAGAAAGATATGGAACGTACTTTGCAAAACCAATGAAATCTTCGTGATTGGTATTCATGTAGGCAAGCTCGCATTCTACCAACATCACCAGCTGTTCTTTGCAGTATTGCTCCCTTTGTCTAATGTGAGTTGCAATTATACGCTCGGTTTCTTCACGTAGACGTGGGTAACGGCTCATCTAATTAAAAAATACATTGTTTATTATTGTGATAATTAGATCATAAATATTGAATTCTTATCCGCATCTTTAATAATTTTAAAATAATATTTAATCTTTTGATTTTGAAGAAATCAGAACCAAATATGTACAAATAATTTTCTTGGTCATCTGTTTTTTTATTTCATGAGCCAATATACCAACCTGTATTCAGTTAATCAAATAATTTAAAAAATCTGTTCGCTCACAATAACAACTCGAATCAAAAACAAATATTCCTCTAAATAAGCAATTGTTTTATTACAGGCACAACCTTGGTGAAATTATTTTCTATCGGCGGGAGAACAAATAACCATTCATTAGGTATATTCAATGAACAATTGTACGGCCCAGCTACGTAAGCATTCGCAGAGATTCCTACATGACCGACAGATAAGAAATAAATAAATACCTATCAATTCACGCAAGAGATTCATTCACACCTATTAACCTCAATTAGAATATGCAAAATAGGCGAATGATACGTACCCTATCTGTGCAGATACGGACGACATTCGACAACTCCTGCACTACTAGATCGACACATTTCAACGAGGGCTCCTTTAATCGAGCAATCTGCTTCTTGACGATGGCCTCGAAAGCCATATCCGGAGTGAACAAACCAACCTAGACAAAATTAAAAAAGTTATTTTTGTAATTATATTAGTAACGAGTATCAGAGGAAAAAGTACAATATAGAAAAAAACAAGATAATTTAAACAAGGTTTTCAGAAAAACCATTTGAAAAGACAATAAAACTTTATACCCCTAGATGAAAAATGGAGCTTTTCTCACCAAAATCAGTTAATTTAGTTAATTTCATTAGTTTCTCTTTACTCACCCTAATACCGTGTATATTCCTAATGGCGAAAGCGATCTCCCGCCGTAATTCCTTCTCGTCGATCTCCATCTTGACGATTTCGAACGGGAACCGTTCGTGGAAGAGACGGTTGATCTTCGCGCCTCCCGACAGCTCCATGGTGTTGATCTGGGCCGAGCCGGAACCCTCGATGGTCCTCTCGAAGTCGCCCTGCAGCTGCTGGATCATCTGCAGCATCGCCTTCGTCTTTATAGACGGGTCGTTGGGCTGAAAGTGCCTAAATTCCTCGACGTCCTTCTCCAAGGTCAGCAGTTGCTTCTGCAATTTGTCCCGGAGCCCGGGCAATGTGTCCCTGATGTGATTGGTGAGCTGCTGGTTCAGGATGCGCTGGAGGTACGGCGTACCCAGCCTGTCCGCCAGATGACGGTACGACTGATGACTGGAGAAAAAAAGGAAGAACGGTTGCAGAGAAATTGATAGCCCGGACAATAGGAAACGTATTATTTGTGACCCATGCTTCTTGTAATAAAAAATTAGTAGTAAAATTAGCTGATAACAACCTATTGAAAATTCATGTTTTTTATATGTACATACTATATTTAATGCCTTAATCTTTAGTGGTACCAGGTTTAAAAATATAATTAATTCATGTATTTATAATGTTTAAAAATATATAAAAATATTCTTGTGTATGTCACTGCCTTTTGGCCCCTTAACAATGAGAGAAAAATCACATGACATTTAAAACACATTTATTTGAATTATCTTAGTATATTTTGTAAGTATACAATGATTAAATATCTCCAAGTCTTTTGGATAAGAGGTTATACATAAAAATAATGAATGATATATTCTTATTTCATATAGGGGAAAAAAAATCTTTAAAACCTAAGAGACTATCGTAAATAAGCTATAAGATTTTTTTTGAATAGAATATTTACAAATTAAACAAATACTTAATAAAAGGACTTTCAATATGTAGTTTAAGCTTGAGAAAACTGGAAAAAGTTTATACTTGGTAATGAAAATCATAATTCCCATAAAACTTTGGATTTAAAATTTTGTCAGCCATTATCAAACAAGACAGTGAATAAATTATAAAAATAATAATTACGTTAACCCATTTTTTATTTGAATTATAGAACGTCTTATTAACTATACATGGAAAATAATTATAATGAGAGAATGATGTCAATTGCTGTAAATGAAGAACCAAAAGCATGACTGAATAAAGGTGTCACGTATTACATAAAATTCATATTCAAAAGGTACTTATCATTATGTATTTAATATCAGTATTATTTTCATTGAGTAATAAAGATAATTATTGTTTAATAGTCTTCTAAGTAAATACCAAATTCGTATATTAGTCCATATAAAAAAATAAATAAAAAGCGTAACAAACCTTAGGAAGAATTTCCTTTCGGCAGCCATCGCCGCCTGTATATCCTTGCGGCCGTCGATATCCTTCTGCGATCGGTTCACGACACCGATGTATCCCCTCCGCAGCGGCAGAAGCTTATTTTCTAAAACGTCCCTGGCGTCTGTGCCTTCGTCCATCAAGTCCAACTTCGTAATGACACCGATGGTCCTAATACCTAAACAAATAACTACGTCAAACCAAAATCTAAACTCGCAATCGTAAATATACCTTGCGGGTCCACTTCTTTGGCTAGCTTCAGGGCATCGGAATTGGCCAGATCCGTATTCGCGGGCGTGACTGCCAAGATCAGGCACGAGTCACGCTTGATGAACTGCATGATCATGCCTTTGATCTGCTGTTCGATGTCAACCGGTTGATCGCCGATAGGTACTTTTGTTAAGCCGGGTAAGTCGATGAGCGTGAGGTTTAAGACTGAAAGAGGGTGTGTTAATATGGTTTTTTTGTTTTTATGGTTTGTTTTTGATTACCGTTGGGGGAATACACACGTAAATTAATAGGAATATTGGATATTCCCTTGTTGCTACCCGTAACTCTGTCAGTTTCGCCTTCGATCTCCCTACGTACCTCTTCGAAATCAACGAACTTCTTTCCCTTGCAATGCAAGAATTCGGCATATTCTTTAAAAAAAAAAATAGGATTTTAATTGTATACGGAAATTCGGGTAAAATTCAATTACTGAGTCATATGGTATTTAAACTAGTGGTGAAAATGAATAAGAGTAAAAAAGTATCTGAGAGTAAAGAGAAATGTTTTGTGTGGAATGTTGAGTGATCATATTATAAGACTAGTATTTTTCACAAAGCATTAAAAGCTTAAAAGTATTTCAAAATGTTTATGTTTATTAGCAGAATATTAATTGAACAATCATCAAACAACACAGGGTGGTTAGCTAACCCGTGGCCTGTATGGTCACCAGATCGAACCCCAATAGACCAATATATTAAAAAATTTATAAAATCAGCAAATTCTTTAGGCGGATATATTTGTTAAGTAAGAAAAAACCGTCAAAAATATGAAAAATCCACTATACGCCGAAAGAGATAATTAAATTAATATCTGAATTGGCAAGATGATTCATGATTCATGGGCATCTTATTTTTATTATCTCTATTTATTGATGATTTTTAAGTACCAAATAACAACATAAAATAGATACAATGGAGATAACATATACAGCCACACTAAAATATGATGTAATTAATAAATAATAACAAAAAGTAGAGGCAGCGTTGTTTAGCGGCACTTTGCCATGACTCTAATCTATAAATTTTCATAGTTCATTAGGAAAATAATCCAATGGGGTTAAGTCGGGTGATCTTGCAGGCCACCTAATGGCAGAAATAGAAAAAAAAAACATTTTCAGACAACAAACGTGGCTTCAGAGTATGCTCTTATGTAAGAATAATATATGGACTTTAAATTTTGCGTTTCCATAATTCCAAAATGCCACGACAATTAAACAAAAACGTAAGGTCACAAATGTGCTAAAATTAAATGTGTTGGTTAGACTTGGACCCTATTTTTTATCATTACTATTAAACCATATCAGCAAAATAAACACAACTTTAACATCACTTTTATTTTTTTTATATAATACGTATATTACTGGAAAATTATTCCTCAACTTTGGTTTTGTAACCCATTTTGATGTTTTCTTATGGACATATTATTATGTATGTTTGTTATGTTATATCTTCAAAACTTTTCAAGAATTTCTTCCAATGCACATCCAGAATAACAACAACACTTTCGTTTAATAATTCAGCCTTTCGCAAAGAGAGTTTTACTAAATTCCTGCCAAAATGGTTATCTTTACAGATAACTGAATAATAATTGTTCTGATTATATTATCAAAACACACCAATATTTTTTTTATCAATTAATAGTAATTAGGTACATGAGGTATAATCCAAGACAGTTATAAACATTCTTACTGAAATAATATTGTATATTTTGAGTCTTATCTGGTAGATATGTTATGAGCTGCGATATCTTTCTATAAAATCTGTGATTTATACTGTACGAGAGAATATCGTGAAGGACGATCAAATAAATATTTATTTATTTTTGAGATGGTGTATATAAAGTATGGAGGCAATTTTGTGTTATTGATTTTTGATAGGAACCAGGAACTTTTTAAAGGGCTACTGGCAGGGGGCTGACACATATCAAATACTGTACCAGTGTTCGAGTAGATTAGCTGCAGGATAAGTGGTCTTCTGGTGACAATGCCCGAGCCTCGAGGAAGGAAGTCCCTGCAAGAGAGATTGATAAGTATGTCAGTCTGACTCAGTCCATCCACTTATCAAAGGAAAATCAATAATGTATAAGATTTCGCCTGTACACTCTCATTAAAGTGACGTGCACTTGCAACAAAGGTGTTTTTTCCATTCAAAACAAGCAAATAAAGAAATGTCAAAGTGACAAGGTAAACTGACAGGTCGATATAATCGTTCAAGAGCACCGTTTGATTGATCACTCGCCGTGAAAACTCAAAATTCGGATACGCTCGTTACTCGCAATAGGTAATAATTGGTTTGTTTTCGTACCTTCCGACGAAATTCTCGAGTACAGAACTTTTCCCTGCTGACTGTCCGCCCACCACAGCGATCTGCGGCAGATCTAAAGTCATATGCACACCGAGTTGCGTGAAAGCATCTTGCAGCTTATTTACGATCGGAATAAGCTGCTCCATTCCCGTATTTCCTGCCATTTTGAGGCCGGAACTAGCTCCCTTGAACGAACACCACCGATTTACACCTCACGCACTGCCACAGAAATGTATACGATACGAACGAACATGGCCGGCAATATGGCAATAACGGATTGCGCATGAGTCACCTACATTCATAATCCTATTATGCGAATGTAAACAACAAATTCGGCTATTTATTTCGTACAACCGTCAATAAAGCCATAATTATTTCAATTATGCACGCGGTTATTTTATTCGTATGCATTTTCGGGTAAAATATTCAAATCGCAATCAATATGTCAACGCATGCGCAGACCGTATCTAACCGTATCGGTATATACAGCTGTCCAAAAGATAAAAGCCTATTGTCCGAACCCACGTTTCATTTGTGAATCATATCGATTCCTTATCGAGTTGTGTTTCTTTTATGTATACTTATAATACGCGTTATTTATTATTTATCTTATCTAGACCACTAATTTGCGATTATCTACTGACTAACATTTGATTTTCTAATCCGAACACCTGAGTGACAAATAGTCCAACAAATTTATTGTTATACATTATCTGCAATTGATACCCTACCACCAAATAATTAAAATTGGTTTTAATAAATATAATTTGCACAGGTTATTCTAAAAAAAATAGATCTTTCTATTACTCTACTTGTTCTCTTTAATTTTTACATACAGTCACCGCGAAAAGTATGGAAACATAGTGTAGTTATTATTATTAGTAGTTGTTAAGGCCGTCGACAGATAGCGCTATTGTAGCTTAAAGTGCGCGGTCGGTATTACCGCGGCCGTTAGCCGGTAATATTTGGCAACACTAACGCCAAACCAGTACCAGCCCATAGATAACCTTATACATGTGGCAGCCTACTTACTTTTTCAAAAATTTTCTCATGCGATGCCATCAAATATTTGCTTCAGAGACCACATCTTGGTTTTATTTGAACAAATCTTTTCAAAAACAATAAAACAAAGAGCACGTCTTTTAAAATTTTTATTTCCAACCCTATATACACAGAGGAATGACATTTTTACAACGAAACGGATTTTGGAATGAAATACGTAGAATTCTTATAACACAAAATGTACAACAGAAATAATAACGTCTACGGTCTATAAATTAACGTCTGTAATACTATTTAATTACACATTAGACTAGACTTAAAAGGATTGTATTTTCTTAGTTGTCCTTCTTCATCCTGGTGTTGGTCATGCGGTAAATAATCGAGTCCCTTCCGGGGTCCATATCGGCGATGAAGATCGAAATTGCCAATAGAGAAAAGAAGAATACTATCGAGAACCAAAGAATGATATTGAAGATGACTGGGTAATCCTCTGAGTACACTTTGGCCAAGTTTAAGTCTTCTTGCTATACAAAAAATAAATAACCATAAGTTATATTTTACAACTAAAATATGACGAGATGATGTTCATACTTTACTATAAAACACAACTGATTTAATAAAAAAAAAAGCTATAGTCTTTTTCTATAGTCGACAACATTATAAATAAAAAACATAAGTGTTCTCCACGGTCCGCGCCTGACAAAATGTAAGTTTTTTGGAGCTTTATTTGATTGTCAATTGTGTAAGTTATTTCTCATTTCCTATAGTGCTTGAATAAGTGCCCAGTAGGACACGAAACATGTAGCGATTGCTAAAATAAAAGAAACTTAAGGAATCCGACCACTTTTTATTGTATTAATATATTGTATTTATTTAAGATATTGTATTAATAATAGCTTATGTGTCTAAGACAGCTCTACCTGCACTCTGTACTGAAGGTCTCACATGCGGATTCTGAGTTGATAAGTACATATTCACATTCTTATTTTACAAGGGGCGGAGATATGGGTTTGCCTTATGGAGCGAGCAAGTCGATTGTCCAGAGATCATTTCCGAGTGTTGCACCAAAGATATGTAATATGTTTGTGGTTTATCTGAGGAAAGCGGGGGTTAACGTGTTGGGTCTACTTTCGTTGGACAGAGATATGTTTTGCAGCCATTCTAGGGAATTTATTTGTTCAATGAGTATTGATGGGTTGGTGTAGTTTGTGCTAAGGAGCGATCGTTTTCCGATATTTTTTGTTTGTGCTGGTTTGCAATCTGTATTATATGATTTGTTAATTTTATTTTTCTTGGGCTTCGAGCATACAGGTACTCATTAAATTAAAGCCACACACAATTGTTCATTCAATGCAGTGGCATGTCTAACCGATCTTTATTCGCTCATTTTGTAGTGTTTTTCTTTGTGTCAATAAACATTGATTATTATTATTATCTGTCTGTATTATCTGGCTAACTAGCTTTATTTTAATGCAGATACAACCGATGTCAATCAAATAAAATCTCATTAACTATTAATTTTATAAATAGTATGAAAAAGTCATGTGCCTGGCCACATCAGATATTTACGCTTAGCAGAGCAACACTTACGTCAGCTTTTCCAGCTGCACGTCTCGTACGTCTTGTATGGCTTGCATCGCTAGTCACAACGGTGAAAAATACATCAGTAGAAGCCTTCTTCAGTGCTCTGTTTATCCTCAACAAAACTTCCGACAGCAAATGTTTAGCTTCCGTCACGGTCGTAGAATTAGCGCCGTAAACATCGGAGAGAGCGTGCAGAGAAGCGACTTTGATCCAGAAGACTTGCGGCAAATTAGCCCTGGTGATGGAACCAGTTTCCAAACCGTTGGCAATCAGCGAGAGAATCTGAAGATCTTCAATAAACTTCCTGTCTTCTTCGGCATCGAGCTTCAAGAACGAATACTGGATCTTGTCGTCGGTCTTTAAGTTTTTGAATAGTTCAAGGATGGAGCTCTGGTCTTCCGTATCGGAGAGATCGACGCGGAGAACTCGCCTGTCGTTCTTGGGTGTTCTCTCTTGAATTCTGTTCTCGAGGCTGTTGAAGATTTCACTCTCGTCCAAGTCGGTGTGCAACGGGAAGTAGTAGCCGTTGTTCACTTCTAAGCTGGGAATGCCGTCTACAACGACGGTGACTATCGTCTTGGCTAGATTGAAGGGGTTGATTAAGTACATTCCCGGCCAGTTCGAGTCCTAAACGAAAGCAAAAAGAAATTAAAAACTATATACCGTGTATAATCTAACGTTTCATCAAACTTAATATAAGTACCCCTAAATCAAAATCCCCAAAAACAACGTAAAAATAGTGATTTAACGAGAATACATTGTCCGTACGCAGACTATATTAGCTGTATTGACTATACCTGTTCCGTCGTGTAGCCTAGGGCAGCCGAGTAGACCTCTGGCAAGAGGCTTTCCTTCAAGCTGTCATGCCCTTTGAATTCGATACTCTCCGGGTGTTGCAGAACATTGAACTGCCCCAACGAGTTCGCTACAAAATTGAGAAATACGACACACACAAGTTATAAATAAGCACAGCTTATATTTCTACTTACCGAAGGCAAACAGGGCAGTTAAAGATAATATAAAACTAAACATCCTGCGCCGTCTTTTGCACTTGTGACCGAAAACTTCAAATCATATGACTTTAGATAGGTAGGGCATGCAATAATATGGATTTCTTATGGCGCATGATCGCGTTTTTATTACCTAATTCGTTATTTCTGATCGTTTGAACCAAGCTTTATGTGTGCTAATAAGATAAATCATAACTTATTAGGTGAAATTATTTTTTATCATAATTTATCGTTGTCCTAGTTATAATTTGTGACATTAGTTAATCCTGAATATATTTATTTGCATATAAATTATTTAAATCCTTTTAAAAATAATGTCGGTAATATCGCTCTCGTTTTTACCCTCTCCTTAACCTTAAAATAAGTTATAGGTTATGTTGAATCGTTTTTAGACATTTTATCCTTCAAAATGTACAACATTAGGAGAATTCTGTGCCCAACGGTAATTTCTCAGCAGTATTGCCGAAGCGCTAGCAAGCACGTTTATAAGTGGAAAGACGAAGGCATCCAATATCCTTTTTTTAAATATTTTCCCAAGTAAGGTTATCGTCTCTTAATTGCTAAAAATTAAATACTGTCGTTTTAGAAATGAGGATTTCAAAGATCCCGAATATCAGCCGGAGAAATTGTTTAGGGTGCAACGTATAGCACCGATAAAAGGACTCCCGTATTGGGACAGACACATTTTGAGAAATTTTAAATTAGACGGAAGGGTACGAACTTGAAATTCGCTTGGTGAGTGTAAGAACAGAATGGGGGTTGCCAACCGGCACGAGAGAAGTTAGGTATGCAGGTTGGCGTCTAATAAAAGAAAGATTACGTTTTAGTTCAAAATGTCATATTTTAAACCTATTCTGTTTTTACATTCGCTGTTTCAAAACCTCTTTTGAATTGGTTTACTTCACGTTGTTTATGTTCATGTTTTAGAAAAGTGAAATTGCTATAGTAAAGAATATGCCGGAGACAAATGCCCTCTTGTGGCGAATAAAGCATTTAGTAAAAATTGTGCCCATTTCGTTTCCGAATGGTTTTCCGAAAGATGCTAGAGGAACGTTGCTGAAGGAGAATGGAGAATTGGTTGTGACCCCAGAATTAGCACTTAAAGAAGATAAACTTATTGCTACTGAGTCGTTTGTGAAAGATTCGAAAAAGTTGAACGGGGATACATTGCGAAGGGACTCACGGATCAAATGGCTTAGTGGTTGGTCATTGACAATGTAATATCAGCATTGTGTTTAAACTTTTCTTGTATATTCGTCGTATATCTTAGTTTTTGTAATGTGAGTTCTTCAATAAAGTTATGATTGTTTACTTGTTTGTTTAAATTGATAATATTAATGTAATTATGTAGTAACAAATAAAAAAACTCTGATAATTTTTAAGGTTTTTATCTATAATATCGCTGGTTTGCTATAGAGTACTTTTTAGAGTAAGGCAACTCGAAAAGTAGGTAAATTTTACTGCAAATTTTACTACAAGCTACTGTTTAAATATATTTTCAATATACTGGGTGCTTATTTTATTATAGAAATTTGGTAACCTTTCCTTTTTTCAAATAGAACGCCCTGTATATTATTCTAAGAATTAATTCTAAGAATTTTTTATACGAATCATTTCTTTATAAAATGCATTATATTTAGTATAAGCTATTAACCAAAAATAGTCAAAACTATCGGAACAACTAAACAATTCTTCAACTCCCAAAAAATTGTTCTTTTTTAAAAATGCATTATTTTTCAGTTATGAGCAATTAATCAAAACTCCTGACCTTCAAATTAAAAATATTTTCCCACATACATACACATTTATTTTAATGTGGGAGTTTAAACATTTAATTTAATTCTATTTAATTACATGTTGTCATTTTCTCTTCAATTTTTTACTTTTTACCCGTTTGGTTCAAGTAAAAGTTTATGATTTTTGATTAATTGCTTATAACTAAAAACAAAATGCATGTTATAAAAATAATTCTCACATAAAATTCTTGGATTAAACTTCTTTTAGCATTAAAAAATATAAAACATACAGGTGTACAGTTCGAAAAAAGCAAATTGCAAATTTCCTAAACAAATAAACATCCTGTATAATCAAAATATATTTATATACCTTATAATAAAAAAAAAAAGATTTTGTTTACTTTTGTTATTATTAGAGATAGAACGACGGTTAAATAGACAAAGTAGTGCATATTTATGTGCTCTTTCATAATCTGTTCAGAAAACAGTTGAATTTCATATAGTTTCCAAGCTATTTTGAAAAAAAAAAACAAAGAATGTAACTTTTTTAATGATGGTCATAACTTCTTTATTTATAACCCCATAAAAAAACGTTTTAACGTTATAGAGGCACTTTATTGTCTACAATTTGATTATGTCTGTTTAAAATTTTTTTCTCTAATGAATTCGTCAGAAACAAACGAAACTTTTGTTTTTTTTTATGGGCGCCATATTGGTTTTATACATGTTTCGACTCTATATTTAGAAGACAATAAGCCGACAAAATTTAAGTTATTTTTGATATCTGGCAGTCCGTTTTCTTTTAGTTCAACGGAAAATAATATTTTTTTTAAGTCTGGGTTTTCAGCAATTTTGTTCTACAGATGAGTACAGATGGGTAGATTTTGTTTCACAAAATGTCTTCCATGGCACCATGCGGTTTTCAGCATTTCAAGAAGTGTACAATTCTCAGTCAATTCTATTGTATTATCTTCTTATTGTATTAAAAACATGGCATGTGACATACCAAATAACTCAGAAAGAAATGAAAAATCCAAACATGTATAAAACCAATATGGCGTCCATAAGAAAAACAAAAGTTTTGACTGTTTCTGACGAATTCATTGGCGAAAATAATTTCACGCTGACATAGTCAAATTGTAGACAAAAAAGTGCCTTTATAATGTCAAAACGCTTTTTTTGATGGGATCACAAATAAAGACATACGTTTCCATACTAGAAATAAATAATAATAAGGTGACCAACCGTCCCCCTTTTGGGAGGGCAGCCCTCCCTTTTAGTACCTCTTAGCTTTTCAATCTGATATTGGATTATTATTGCCCCATTTTAATAGAAACTCACGATTTGGAAGTTAAATTAACTATTTTGCTGCATTTTATTGTTTTGTTTCGTTAGCTGTTTATGTTTCAGTATTTTTTTTTGATAATTAACTAGCATATAAATTTGTCTCTTTCTATTGCTTTTCTATCTGATATTCTAGTTTCAATGACAAAAAAAAAACAACATACTTCAGTTACATGGATAAATTAGCTATAGCACTTCCTAAGATAGCAACATTGTTCAGCTTGCGCCTTCAAAGTTCAAATCTATGCAACAGTCTGTACACAGGTGTAGTAGAATCGCCGTTTGGCGCAATACTTTTACGTATTCTCACCTTCTCCATTCACTGACACCGTTATGCTGCATAATAGTTACATACTTATTCAAATAGCAGGTGGGTCGGATAGACATTCTACATTAGCCATGTGTTGACATTACCCGGAAGAAGGTGCAAAAATTTAATGTGCGTTCGTTGATTATGAATCCAAATTTAACAGAGTTGACGAGATCAGTGATTTGTGGTTTAATTTTGCGATAAGATTAAGACAGGTATGTATCGAGTGTTTCTTTTTTGATTCTGTTAACCATTAAAAGTCGATGTGTATAATCTTTCTGATGTGATCATAAATTCTGCTTTTGTTGTTCGTTGGAAGTCCAAAAATCACGCTGAGATTGTATTAAAAATGAAAGAAGGTAACTATATAAGATTTGGTGCGCAAATATTTAGTATTATAATGTAGTCGAGTTACCTTGAATCCTTGAAATTGATTTAATTATTATTGGTGTTCGTGTGCAAATATAAATACATACAGTTTAAAAGGTTGATACTACCACCTTCTTTTTGAAATAACTTTTCTTTCCTGTACTAAAATTTTCTCACAAATTATTCTGTTTAAACAAACCTCAGCTCACAGGCTTGCCTCTCACACCGATGTTATCTCTTCCTACATATTGTTTGCTTCCTGGGTAAAAATAAAGATAAAATATAATGGTGAGAATTAAAAATAGAAGTTCATTGTTTAACTGTGGCCATATTTGTTTATTTATTACATATTGAATGATACCGTATTAGGCATTAGCAACGGAAGTAACAAAAACTAATTATAATACAATACCAATTGATTCATACAATATTAAACATTTGATCTGTCACTATACACTATAAAATTTGGCCATCGTGATTTACCAAATTACCAAATTAGTGATTACAAAAGCAAAACTCAAAAGCACGTAAGAGAAACAACGTCCTAATGGGCTGGTTAAACCTTACCGCTACCTAAGTCATTGAAAACATGATAGTGCATCATATTTTATAATAACAAAAGCAAGAGTATGCAGTTAAGACTTGGTCATATCACCAACTTCCTATTCAAATTGAAAGTTGATCATCGAACAATCGAGTGATTCCCTTAAAACCTGTAAACTTTAGTATAAACGATTCTCACCATGCAATTTTATTTTCAGTGATATTTGATCATACTAATTCAAATGGCTCACCCTGTAGAAAAATAGCGAACATCAAAAAAATCTAATTGAATAATAGATCAGATGCATGAGAGCCTATATACATATGTATAGGACATTTAAACATAATCCAATTGATTCGTAATTGGGTGTAAAATGTAAAATGTTTTGTAGGAAATATATTTTCGGCGCTCATGGGCCAATGCGTATCATCAAGATCAAGATCAGGTGCTTGGACTACATCATCAGTTCTGATAAGCGAAGAGGCAACATATGATGGAAGCAGTCGTGATGTGGGTATAATTTGACCTCATTTTAACTTATTCAAAAACAGAAACATAAAATTAAACATTATAAACAATGAAAACATGTTTTCTAATCCATCATTTTGTATGTTTCTGTTTCTGAAATACCGATAGAGATTTTTTCAAAATGTGACTAATCCATTAGGAAAATGAACGAAACAATATAGAATGTTTGTGTAAAGTAAGTTTGATTTCCCAATAAAATTGAACTATTGTTGTCTCCCTGTTGAATGAAACACTATTGGTACAACCGATGGCGAAATATGAATAGTTTGTTATATTTTATTGCACAATTTTGAAGTCAATAAAGGCGCTAGTAGTTTTGTCATTTGCACGCTACATTTTTCTTATGTGTGTAACCATGACTTGATAAAAATGAGTTTTATTATCATTTAAACTTTTATTTGTTAGTTGGCTCTGTTTTCTGGTTATCTAAGTTTGTCTTAGACTTTTCGATTTATTAATAAAATTATGGTAAAACCAACTAAATAGAAATTTTAATTCTATTCAAGATGGAAAAAACTGATAATTCATGCACAGCGCAGCTCTTGAATACTACGATGTGTTGTTGTTACTTTTTCATTTTATAACTTAAAATTATATTATGTAGGATGTGGGATTCCTAATCCAACAGTAATTATAAATGACCGTACATAATTTGGGTAATTAATACTGTAGTTTACAGCTTTCTATCAGTTAGAATTAAGTCTGGAGTTTTTATTTTGTGATTTTGACCGCTACGTCAGTGAAATTAGCCGCTAAAAACTTTACGTTTTACGTTATGTGTCATTATTCAAAGTTGTTAGGATTAGTTATACAGGGGACGCGAAAAGTCTGGCACATGACAAAATCTCAAAAACGGGTTGAAAACTCTAGAAAGATCTCGAAAATTCTCTTAAATGATGTTAAATTATCAAAGCACACATATTTATAGCAAATTCAATTTCTCTGCTTCAATGGTTATTTACTTATGACGTCATTCACATTTTCTTAAATAATAACTCTATATTTTTTGTCGATTATGATAGATCTGTTTATTTTATCGTGGTAGTATCCAAATTTTCTGACCTTACATCAGAAAATTTTAAAGAAAAATGCAGTTAATCGGAATATTGCTATTGTGATTGAAAAGCGAATAGGCGTTTTTGGTAGATTTTTTTGCACTAAATCCCGATATAAAAGTTTCAAATCTAGTCAGTTTTTCGTTATTTTATTTATTTCTTGCTTTTATTTTAGCACCCGCCCACTTGTTGTATGTAAATGACCAAACAGTACAAAGTTTAAGGTTTACTTTGAAAATCTTTTAAGGTTTCTTAGACATGGGTATTTTCATATTCCATTCATAATATCAATTTTTAGAAGTTTCAATAGTTTACAATTTTCAATTGCGTTTTGTTAATATTTAAGGCTATAAAATGTTTCCTCTTCCATTAAGACAATTTAAAGGTCCAACAAAATTATTAAACAAATATGTGGTTGCCATTAAAAAATATGTCATAAGCGAGAAACAACTGAAGTTTTATAGTTAACAATAAACGAGAATTGGATAAAATAGCAAACCCTCTCAGAGATTTTCTCATGTTTCCGTATTTTACGCCCGCACTGTATGTAATTAATATTAAAAATTATAGTTTTCAACCAGTTTCAGTTTAGTCTCGATTTACTTTTTTTAATTACTAATTTCGTTAATGTTAGTCGCTAAATTGTATGTATGGTTTAGCTTGATATGGCATTATGTACAAAATTGATAGCATGCCCACACTCTTATTTGAATGTTTACCTCTCATAACCTTTTCCAATACCCAGGATTTTTTTCGTTCTGTCATTGTGGTCCTCTTTTAAAATTCTTGTACTTTATTGTTGCCGGACTTTCTCAGTTTGTTCCATTATATTCATACTTAATTCCTGTAAAATTTGAGATCTATGAATACATATTACCATGTGCCCCAAGGAACTCAAAAACGTCCGATTTTGTTCTTAGTTAACCAGAATAGTCACTTAGGTTTGATTATTGTACTTTTGTCAAATTATGTACTTGGAAATATGTGAAATATTTTGATATCTAGACTCAAACGTTCATGTAAAACAAAACAAAAGCTTTTTTATTATTTAGCTTAATATTATTAAATTCAACTTATTCTATTATTATAAATATGGTAATAAATAATCATCATATATGCATGTTTATTCTATCTCTACGTCTTAGAATTTGGCAATTAATTCTGTAAATGACACTTTCCATCAACTATAGTTAAGTTTACAACAAAAATAAGTATGAAGTAATTGATCCTGTACAGTCTTCTACAAATATTATCAATTTCAACATATGGCAGAAGAGATAGAAAGAAACCTTTCTCTACCATACATCAAAACAACTTTGAAACTTACTAAAAAGCCGCATGCAGCAACCCTGCGTGTTAAGGGCGCAGGACGACGCGGCGAAGCCTTTGCGTGTCCTGCGCTCCGATCAATCCTGACATTGATCCAAGTCTAAGCTAATACTTCGTGTATATAGTATAGTAAGCGTATGAATCATACAAATCTGCAAGGACGCTCCTCAATTCTAAAGTGTCGATTTAAAAAATCTGATGTTATTTTCTTTGCGGTGTAAAAGAACTGAGTAAAAATTAAGTGGCTAAAGAAACTATTTGTGAGGTCCAACAAAATGGACAACCTCTTGATGGACGAGTGCCCCCCTGATCTTGAGGTACACTATTTTTTCTATATCAATATTTACCAATTCTGTATGACGCTGTGTTTTAGATTATGTGGTTGCGTTACTATTTAGTTCTCATACAATAACTAGGTATACTAAATAAATTTCTTTTAAATTAAATGAAGGGTTTCAGTTTTAGAGTATTTCATATTCAATGTTATGTCAAAATTATTTGTTTGGTAGAGTCATATTTAGGATTTGTTTAAATCAAGCTGGTTATTCTTATTTATATGGTTCATAGGTAGTTTTTTAATTATAAAGTAAGCAACTAACTAATAATAAAATCGTGAATTGTGATTTTTCCACCGATTTGACAACAGATTTGGTTATGACGCATTTAGATTAAAACACATTTTAACACCTTACGCTTTAAAAACGATCTATAGAACTTCGCAAATTAAATTCAAATTTAAAAATAACTTAAATTACAAACTGTTAATGTGAAAAATATAATATATAAATATTTGTCAATTATCATCATTTTTAAATAAAAATATTATATTAATATATTAGATTATTAGTTTGCGAGTCTATGGAGTTAGAAACCTAAGCCATACAGTGTGATTCATTAACATAGTTGGGCATCACGACACCTAAGAAGAACAGAATTGCAAAGTATCAACTTCTATCACATAAACTATAGTTTTTTTATAGTTTTGCACTAAAACGCAGTGCAAACGAGAAATTCGTAAAAAACTGTGTTTTGGTAGCCATTTTGGCAAATACTGAAGGGGTTCACGTAATTTGTCAGGGGTGCAAATTTAGGGTTTTTATTGGGGTACGCGAATGATTTTTGGCAAAATCGCTTTTAGCACAACTGTCCAAATCTTATTTTTGCTTAGTCGCCTTGTGACCTTGTAGGAACTATCTATGAATACATCTAATAAATTATTCCAAATTATATTTGTACCAAACAAATGGCATATTTTTTTAAAAAAATGTGGTTCTTTACCTGAGGAAAAAGGTTCAGATATTTTTTGGTATTTTTCGAATAATTGTTCGGGGTCCGCAATTTCCCAAAACAAAGGATTTCAAATCATTTTAATTTATTTGAATTAACGATATTGAAAACGTATAATAATTTATTATTTAAACAATGGAAATCATCCCAAAATATAAATGCTGTCACTTGAGAATAACAGTTGGCAAGACCGATCTAAAAAAATGAATTTTAAGTAAATTGCAAACAAAAATTGTTTAAATAAAATGGAATTTGTTAAATAAATCGTGGGTTTATTAGATATGAACATGAAATGAAAAAAGAAAAAGAATTGAAATGGTTTGAAAACTATTTAACAAACAGGAGACAGAAGGTTAAGATTGGAGAAAATGAGTCAAGTGAATTAATAAACAGCTTAGAGGTACCACAAGGTTCTGTTCTTGGACCAGTTTTATTTAATTTGTACATAAACGATGTTGCTTCACAAGTTAAAGCTTGTGATATGCACCTATTTGCAGACGATACACTAATATCAATTGCAGGAGATAACTTACCTGATGTAATCGCGACATTAAACTCCCAACTAGTATCGATATCAAATTGGTATAAAGAAAATAAATTATGTTTGAATGTATTGAAAACAAAAGCTATGGCATTGGGAAATAGAAATTCGGTAAACCCTACACCAGCCATAGTTATCGATAACACAGTTGTTGAGATAGTGGTCGAATTTAAATATCTAGGTGTCATTTTAGATAATAGTTTGAAATTTACGTGTAATATGGAATATATAGTTAAAAAGGTGAGTCGAAAGATTAGCTACTTAGGAAGAATATCTAATAAACTTACATTAAAAGCTAGAATATCTTTGTACCATACGATTATAGAACCATATTTTTACTATTGCAGCAGTATAATATTTTTGTGTACAGACAAAGACATTAAAAAGATTCAAGTACAACAAAATCGAGCACACAGAATTTTATTACAAAGCTCCAGGTTAACCAGTGTCGAGTCCATGCCGAGTAAATTAAATTTTTTTAATGTCAAACAAGGAACGGTATATCAGGCACTCACGTTGGTATATAAATGCATAAATAATAAACTCCCAAATTATATGAGTAATTATTTAACATACAATAGTCAGCAGCATGAATACAATACTCGGCAAAAGGACCACTTCAGATTACCAAAATATACAAAAAGCAGCACACAAAATTCATTTTATTATAAAGCACTGAAGATGTTTAATACCCTGCCAAGTGATATAAAAAACAGTAGTTCGCTAAGTCTTTTTAAAACATCATGTCGGGTTCATGTATTGGCAATTTTAAGTAGTTGATAAGTTTATTACTTAGGAAACCAAATTTATTGTGATTATTAGTTTCTTTTAACTAAATAATTTCACAAAAAACTGACTTTTCTACCATAATTAGAAAAAAGGAGAAATTGAATAATAATTGATTGTTTAAAGAATAGGAAGAAATTGTTTAATGAATAATGTCGCTGTAAGATAATAATTCGCCATATCGAACTCAGAAAACAGAATTCAGACAGATTTTCGAGAAAAACGACTTATTCAAATAAATACAATTTCTACAAATAAATGTAAATTAACTGACAATTCTTTATAAACATTCTACATGATATCTAGTAATAATTTCAATGAGAAAAAAGAGACTGAAATGATTAGAAGGATCCATTATCTGAAGAATATCCTTTTTTCATTTAAGGGTGGTTTTCAGGGCACTATGGGGATGGATTGTGGAGCGTCACATCCATATGTGTATTGTATAATAGGTAAAATTCTTCCCTGGAAAGTCCTCTGCAATGCAAGTCCTTAAGTAATCTTAAGTTTTTCCAAACCCCGAGCAACTATTTTAACTAAACTTGCCCTTTGTAAACGGTGCTTAAATAATGTAGATATATAAATTATACTTGGTACTATAGTGGTATTTGTACCTATTTTAGATAAAATTCGGTTCCTTTTAAACCTCTGCATGATTTTAAAGGAGGTATCATGTGTAATGTCCCCCTGTGGTTAAATGTTAAATATTAATCCTCGGCTGTAAAAAGAATAATGGCAATGTAATCCGATACACATTACATTTTTTACTGCTTGAATGTAAACATGGTTGAGCAGTTTCAGTTTTATTTCTCAGTATATTGCCGATTGTATAACAAGCAGCATTCTATAATACCTTCAATACGCAAGTAAGTACATAACTAATATTGATTCTGCACGTATTTCTAAATAATTCAAACTTGATAATGCCTCAACAGTTACTTATTGTAGTGGCGGTTAGTTAGTTCGTTTCTTTTCTAGTCACATCGTGTCTATAATCTAAATTTACTGTAATCCTTTAAAAATAGAATCGTATTCTTGTAAAGCAGGTTGGTAGTCACTATTTCGAATGCTCCACGCTTAGTTGCATCGGAAAAATAAGTAAGTCAATCAAATTTAGATAATACTTTTTTTTCACTTTTACTTTATTTTAATTATCCGATTAATTTGTAGTCTTTTGACGTTTTCTTTTTTACACATCGCTTCTTTTGTTCTACATTATGTATAAATGTGTAGGATTGGAATTATTTTTTTCTCATATGATTTATTTTCATTTTAATAGTTCTTATACCATGTTGCTAATACCGTGTTAGATCAATTTATTCAGTATGTTAATTTTTAATATGTTTGATGACTCACAACAATATTTTCCATTTATCTATGCGTGCGCATGCCAGCACAAGTTCGGAGTTAACAAAATAAATAAAAATTCAATGAAGACTTTTTATCAAACATGTTGCATTTGAAATTTAGAATTACCTAAGAAAAGTACCTTGAACATTAAAACATGTGGTAATTTTTTATAATTTAACGAAAATCATAGAGAATAACATCAACTAAAGAAGATAATGATAATTAAATCCAGGCGAGGCTAATGGAGGGTTCCTGGTTCAAATCTAGGTGGAGGTGTTTTTTTTTTTAATTTGTCCTCACCTGGATTAATGTTATCATTCGCTTCTTTAGTTGATACTACATTACGTACGACTTTACGTAATCACCATTTTCCCTTGAATTTATATAAAATAGCTTATAAACTTGACTACACCTCACCTTTCATGTTTAAAAACAATTACTACAGTACGCTTTTATTCTCAACGATGAAGAACACAAGTGGACGCGTGGGCTGAACTTTTCGGTGGATGACATGATAGGGAACTTTAAACACAATATTCATATTTAGCGCATAGAATGTTTCGAAAACTCCTTGTGACATGCATGAAATATGTGAAAATTGCACTTGAACGATATATTTACGAAAATTCCACCTTTTAATTATTTACTTTCTATTTATAGTAAGCCCAATAATGTAGGAATACCCAAATAAAAATGGTTACTGCGCTGCTACATAATATAATATGAAGGAAAAGAGTAGCACACAATTCATAATCAAAAACTAGTCTTAATTAAATAAAAATATAACTCTTACTGTACAAAACATCAATATCGTTTAATTTTTGCTTGCAGAGTCCAAGCGATGACAAACAGGCTCAGAAAAAGGGATCACTGACAAAGGGGGTGGCAATGTCATTCGGGTTTCGCAAAAAATCAGCCCCGGCGTACACCGGGAATCCTGCTGCAGCGCGCCGTCTCGCTTCAAACGAACTACCAATCGACAAGAATGGAAACGACGATTTGACAAACATTCCAGCATCGGGGAGGAGCACACCAAAGCTGGTTCCACCGCGAAAAGAACCGCATTCGACCAGAGTGAGCAGATTCGGATTCAGACAACCCAACAACAACAGATTGAACAAGATAGCAGACCTAACTCCACTACAACCAGCTCGCGTCGACTACGACAAAAATGAGAACAATAACCCAGACATGCCTCCTACAAGAGGCAAGGTCACCTTCTCCCAACCTTTGGACAATAGCACGAAGACGCTTGCAAAACCGTGTTTTACAAAACCACCGACTAAATTCACATTGCAAACCAGCAATCTTCCAAAACCGCAATACCCAGTGAGAATCATCGAGAGCAAAACAGCGAAAACGTTGGCGAATAACACGAGGAAGGTTACCACCCAGAGAAGATCAGACGAGAATTCTTCCAAGGACGGATCCTTAACTGAAGATTCAGGGGTGTCGAGCAACCAGGATAGCGAGATCCTCAAGGCAAACGATTCGAGCATTCAAAAACCGAGGAGTCTAGATGTTGTCCTCAAGAAGAACACCTTCGAGCTTAGAGATGTGGACGACGTCTCAACTGAAGAATCTGAAATCTCCATTCCGAGAATGCCAACTGCGTTCCACAGCAATTCAGGTATCGTCAAGGAGAGAGCCCACGAGTACGAGAGGAAACTATCCGAGAGGAAACCGTTCACACCCGTGAGCAAGTTTTTGAAGACGACGACACGTACGGACTCGAGTTCGCAAAGCTCCGACGACCAATGGGCAGCCGGTGAAGCCATGGCGGACGACTTCAGTTCCAGTGACGAAGCGAAAAGCACCAAAGCTCAAATCGAGCGATTGCTAACTCAATCCATGTCAAAGGCCTTTCCGAAAAACGTTCTCTTGACCATCGAAGATCCTAAATTTGCGGCACTGGCTGTCGTGAGTAGAAACAGCAAATTGCTGGCTGATGAGCCATCCCCAACTGAAAGCCTGTACAGCTATTCGGAAATTGAAGACTACAAGAATGGTAGAAGATCGTCATCGCCTTCGAAAGATATTTGCGAGAAAACCAGTCCACCAAGCCCAGGAACGCCGACGAATGCTTCGAATTCCTTATCGTTGTCAGAGGGAAAGGACTTTTTGATTGATGACGAAATCGCTGATCAGCCGGCTTTAGTTTTGGATGAGAAGCAAAACTCAGAGAACAATACTCTTATTGAGTCGACGCCAAAGTTGCAGAGAAGGATGTTGGGGTCTGTTGAGCATAGTCCTTTGTTTTTGAAGACGAGGAAGAAGTTCTTGAGCCGGTCTGATTCGCTCGAGACTTTGTCGACGTGCGAAAGTATCACGTCTGATGATTTGATGATGGATTTTGACATCAGTCAAGAGGTGGCTGACGATAGGTGAGATTTCTATAGGTATTTTTGAGGTATAATTCTGTTAAATGTTTTGTTAGTTGTAGGTTTGACGGGAGAAGCTGTGATGGTTCTAGTTTAATGTTAAGTAATACGGTAGGAAAATATGAGATGGAAAAAGACTGGTCTGTAATTGTCGGACAACTGGATAAGCATGT
Source organism: Melinopterus prodromus (assembly GCA_964023965.1). Classification (NCBI taxonomy): domain Eukaryota; kingdom Metazoa; phylum Arthropoda; class Insecta; order Coleoptera; family Scarabaeidae; genus Melinopterus; species Melinopterus prodromus. The sequence goes on along the minus strand of OZ030398.1, from coordinate 21,888,481 downwards.
TGCGAAACAGTGAGTATCTGATTTTAAGTCTCTATTATAATCTTATCTATAATAAGTTCGTTCGGATTTTTGTATTAAAAGTCTCATTACACTTTTTAACCTTGCTTGCATATACATAAATATTATATTCTTGATTTGTCCTTAATCAGGTACGTTTAAAAAAATATAACAGAATTATTTTGTGCATTTATTGCTGTTGAACCGAATCCAAAGAAACATCAAATTGGTCCCAAAGTAAACATTAAACTTTATACTTTTACTTGATATGTTAACAGATTGTTTATTGCATTGATTGTATAGTGTATAAATTCAGAAAGAATTATATAAACTAAAATATATCCCCAGTGTAGGTGATAATGAAGTAGGTAATATTAAAATAAACAATAATGAGTAATAAAATTTAAAATGAAGCAATACACAGCCCATGAGCATTAAGAACTTTACTTGGGCCTTTACAATAAAATGGAATCGAGATATATCCTCAAAGCTGGGCAAAGTTAATCAGAAAGTCAACTTCGTTAATCGTTAATCCGTTAACGAAAAAGTTAACTTCGTTACCTGATAGTTCGTTAATTTGTTACAAATGTAACGGAACTTAACGATAACCGTTAATCATTAACTTTTTATAAAAAAATGAGGTTATGTTGATGTGATGCCGGTGAGTATGCAACCCAAATAACTACGGAGCTTTCGGTTGCATATGGTGTATCGCCATAGGATTTTTTAAAACTATGTACTGTGGTAACTATAATAACTACATTGTGAGCTGCAATATTTATTAAAGATCAACTTAGCTATTTTGACATCTATTTATTTCAAACCAGCAATTTCAACAATGCAATTTTGTAAAATCACATGCAATTTTATGACAGTTTGTCCACTACATCTGTACAACTTAAAAATCGCACGCATGAGCATCAGTGGTTTTATTTTTGCAACATAACCTCCTAGCTTTGTTATTAAATCTTTGATTATGTCTTTTATTATTATTTATTTTATATCTATAGGACATTTTTCGCTTAAAAAATCCTTCATTGATAATTAGAACTGATCCTAAATAGATGCAACTTGGTAATATTAAAAAGTTGCATGTAAAATGCAATGTAAAACAAAAAATCACATGCGACTTGACGAATTGTGGAATGTCGCGTTCGAGTTGCACAGATGTAAAAGGGGCTTAAGGTCGTTGGAGAAAACTGGAGAAAATGGTTTGGGCTGGAATCGGTATAGACCATAGAACTGATCTTTTTGTGGTTCCTGGTAGAGTAAATGCTATGAATTACATCGAAAACATCTTCGAGGACCATGTGGTGCCTGCTGCATATGGCGTCGGTCAAAATTGCATCCTAGTGCAGGACCACCGGAAACTTTTTACAAGAACGTGGTATTCAGGTCATGACCTGAATGCTATTGAACACGTGTGGGATCAGCCTGACCGATGTGTTCGCAAACGCCCTAATCCACAGGAATTGACAATTGTTTTGCGTTATTAATTTACATTTTTAAGCAGTGTACCAAGCTTCTAAATTCAAAGATATTCTATACCGTTTTCTTCACGATTGCAAATCTTTCTCTTTCATATCGAAGCATCGATTTTCATGGTAGATAGATGTCTTAATTGCTCGCGAACATCCACTCTCTTTCCTTACAAACTTCGTTCTCCAGTTCACCACATTTCAGTCGAATCGCGAGCAGAATACTCGGTTTGCTGAAATAATAATACGCGGCCACGGTGGGAGTTAGTATGGTGTGCGATGCGAGGCGTAAACGTCACAGTTTTGTAACCAGCGGTATATCAGGTGAATTGCTCGATCCAGTTCGCTGCCACAAGCACTGGCAGAATTTATTGAACCTAAAACGCGTCATACAAACAATGCCCTCGGCATATCAGACTCTAAAAGTTCAATGAACACGCTTTCGAACGTGCTAGTGGCGAAAATTTGTCGAAAATTAATATTGTGTGGCATGTGATTGGTGTGATGACAACAAATCCGTTTATATCGACTATGAAAGAGAAATCAGATGAGGAGAAGCCAATGAACGGGTTGGAAAGAACCGCGATGCCAGTGAAAGAAAGGTATGACTCACTCGGAATGCTGTGTCTGTTTTTTTTATATAAATTTGATAAACATCTGTTGCGGTGCTTGTGTTGTTAAAAGCGTGACGTAATATGAGAGATATCGCTTATCTGGTACTCAAAAATTTGTTTGACGTGGTTCTATCTCGTCATAAATATTTACTTTGCGCAAAAATCGATATATACACAGCTTGGCTTGTGTGGGATAATTTAAAAAAGGTAGACGGTTTATTTATAACCCCTAAGGTCAAATACCTATCAACTGCAACATTGCTTTATCTTCATAAAAAAATATCCTTGGTATTTTTTTAGAGTCATGTGTAATATATTCTAGATATGCAAATTTTTACTACTTCCCGCAATTATTGTAAAACTTAAATTTCTGAGAATTGAACTCGAGCATAATTAGTTTAGATATGAGTAGTTTAAATTCATATTGAAGCCTTATGATTTCGACATTCACTTGAAAGGATTTCTTTATTTCCTGGCAACTTCCTGCTGAGAATAATACCTGTTTATTATAAGTAATAATCAGTTGTTGATTGGTCTTTGATGAAATATGAGCGAACAACAAAGAACCAGCCAAATTTTCAAATTAGCAACGGTGTAAAAGCAATTTCGTTAAATAACATAAATACAGATAATTTAAATTACTTCCAGTAATTTCTGTTATGACTACCTACTATCTTAAACAAAATTTTAAAATGTTATTCCTATACAATGTGATGTATTAGAATTAATTTATTGATAAAGCTTGACAAGATATGGTTTAAAACTTGTAGGAATTGTTTTCAATAACTCGCATGTATGTCTCCACAAAATGTCCATTTTTCGATAAATTCTCAAACATTTTAGTTTCCGATACAAAGCCCATATTAAACATAAACTATTGAAGCTTTTTAGTTTTGAAAATATGAGATAACTAAATTCATAAAACGCAATAGGTACCTGTGATAGACTTATTTATCTATAGTATCAACCAATAACGATTCATTGTATTTTTGGACCGTTCCACTATTTATAGGCATCACGCAATCTGCTAAAAGTTTACATTGATTCTTGGTTATTCTTGATTATTAATAGTGTAAAGCTTTAAACTGCCCATAGTCTAGTTAATTTTGACGCAAAACCACGAATTTTTAGCGATTTTGATCCTCTAGAATGTGGTATTTTTTTGCAATTGGTTCAATTGCTCTTCTTAAACTATAAGAATCACGAAATGTCCGATCGTGATTATACAGCATTTTGTATTATTTTTATTATTATTGTTGATAAGTTTTTAGCATTATTTTGACCTTTACATTTTCACGTTGAACAGTTGGTTGGTTATTTTTGACTAATTACTAAGCTTTGTTTCCAATTTGAATAGATCGTAGAGTTTGCTATACTTCAATAAAAGCTCAGAGGAAATTTAACACTTTAAGGACAATTGGTTGGTTTCTTTTTCACTAATTTCTGCGCGTCTTTCTTTTCAGTGTGAACAGATCTTCGAGATTGCTTAGATCTCGTGGTGCAACTCCAGATTCTGGGCGGTCCTTAGATGGAAGAACTGTTAGGTCTCGGTCTTCTGTAGCTCAAAGCCCTTTGAGGCTGCAATCGCCGAGGATTATAGCCATAGGGTCACCGGCTGGGTACGAATCCGACGATTCTATCAAATTAGAACGATCCTGCCATACCGCCATGATCCAAGAAGTGATGGGCATGAAGACCATGCTGTTAAAACTGAAAAGAGTTTTACATGAGGTATTTATGCAACATTCCATTTGCTGCTAAGCAGCGAGAAGAATATATGTGCGTTTTGTATATAACAAGCACTGCTATTGACAAATCATTGTTGCATTTGACTGAACCCACAGATCAGTAAGGTTATGTTTAATGTTGTATTATAAAATGTGGAATAAATGCTTAATGGTAGCTTCAGTCAGTTTTCATCTATTTTAGTTTACTTTATTAACTTATTATTAATAAACGAGGTACTAAACTAAAGGCTATTTTACAACATTTTCGTCTTTTTATAAATGTTTTTACTTTATTTACTAACACAGGGACCCAACAATCAAAACTAAATTAAATTGGTTAACTTACGAATTACGCAGAACGATTCAAGAGATTCAGCAACAACATTAAATATGTGCCATCTGTTTGGAAAACTGCGGAGGTACTGATGAGTCCCAAGTCAGGAAAACCACCAAATGAAGCATCCTCCTACAGGCCAATTTCTTTACTGCCCACATTGTCAAAAATGTTTGAAAAGCTAGTTGCAAAACGACAGAAGCCAATCTTAGATCAACGAAACATCATACCCACTCATCAGTTTGGAGTCAGAAACAAACATTCCACAATTGATCAGGTGCACAGAATAACAATGATCATAGAAAGAAATTTAGAAGAAAAAAAGTATGTTCCTGGATGTGGCAAAAGCCTTCGACAAAGTTTGGCACGAAGGTCTACTCTATAAGCTGGATCGGCTACTACCCTTCGAGTATAGCAAACTATTAGGATCATATATTTCTGACGGGATACTTCCGCATAAAGCAAGATAATGAGTACTCAACCCTCAAATGTATTAAAGCTGGAGTACCACAAGGTAGTATACTTTGCCCAATTCTTTACCATGTATATACACATGATCTTCCACAACCAGATGGTGTTACCGTTGCCACGTTTGCTGATGACACTGCTATCATGGCAGTAGAAACAAATGTTGAAGGAGCAATACTAAAACCGCAGAATGCTATCAACGAAACCAAATCACCACCGTACCCTACTCGAACACGGCAAAATACCTCGGTATGACGCTAGACACCAAGCTCCGCTGGAAAACACATGTTAAAAAGAAACGAGAAGAATTGGGATACGATACAAAAAAATGTACTGGCTTATTGGTAGTAAGTCGTCTTTGTCGACATATAATAAACTTCTACTTTACAAGCAGATACTTAAACCTGTGTGGACCTATGGTATCCAACTGCGGGGCTGCACTAAGCCAAGCAATATCACCATCATTCAACGCTTCCAAAATAAGCTAAGAAACATCGTGGGTGCACCGTGGTATATGGGAACCAGAAATCTCCACAGGGATCTTGAAATGGAATTAGTAACGAACGAAATTGGAAAGTTTGCAGAAAATCATCAGAACAGACTTCTCCAGCACACGAATGTGGAGGCAATCCAGCTTCTTGACAATTGTGACAGCGTGCGAAGACTCAAAAGAACCAAACCTTTTGAGTTGGTGAGGTGAAGTTAAAAAAGCAGAGCACAGTGTTATGTGAGTGATAGCTGATAGGTGAACAAAGCAGAGCAACGTGCAGTGTGTGAAGTTTAAAGCGACAGTCGTACTTTAAATCTTTTTTCGAGTTAGTAGAATGTAGTTTAGAAAAAGACGTAAGTAGTGTAAAATACCCTTTACTTAATATTCCCTAAAAATCCACATAGGCATAACGAATCGTAAACCACCATAACTGAGGTCTGTGTGTTTATGTTCTGAATGCTTTTTTCCTTGCATTTTTTGTTTGTTTTAATTTATTTCTGTTTTCTTTTTCATTATTTTCATTTGCCGTGTGTAAACAGCAAGCCGATGAAGAGGTTTTGTTGAGGGTATGTATTCATGAACCATTATTTACCATATCGCTTTTTAGTTTAGAAATGCTTTCATATTTAATTTGGCTATATTCTAGTTTAAACATAAAAATTGATAATTAAATTGATTATTATTATGTAGTCCAGGAATACTGGATCAAAACAAAGCGTTGTTCTAGAATAATTAGTGTGTAAATATATTGAATGAAACCTTTTGAAATCTCTATATCTTAATTTCTGGTACCACAACAGTTTTTTTTTTCAAATTTAATCGCAAAATGGTTTGTAAGTGAAAACTCTAATATTCCTGGGCTAAATACTCTCTATATACGTCTGTTTATACTATTATTTGTATGTTTTCAGTCGGAAACTCACAATCTTTTTGATATGCAAAGGAACGGCATCTTCGCGGCGAGCTCAGAGGCGTACTTGGACGATCCGCCCGATTATAAGCTTGAATTGGAGGATCTTAAGCGGCAAGTTCTATTTCTGCAAGGGCAGGTGGAAGACCGTGAGAAAACGGTTGAGGACCTCCAACATCAGATGACAAGGCTAATAGACCAGAACTATATTAGCAACTCTGCACCTGCTTCCACCGTATCCGTGGCAACGTCAAACGCGGCGACACAAACAGAAAGGGTAATTTCATTTCATGTAATTTATCATTAAAGAACTTCCTTAACAACCAGATAAACATACCGAGTGTTTATAATTGATTGCATGACATTTATACAGGGTTTATAATTGATTTTCTTTATCAGTTACACAATTAGGTTATGTGTATTTGAAATTTCTTGAGTATTTACAGCAGTTGAGTTTATTATTTACTTTGTTTGACTACACTGCATTTAACAGTAGTGAAATAACACTTCACATAGTGGTCAATGGAACTTCAAAGCAATGAATAGAGTTAATTGCTTTGAAGTTCAAGGTGCAGCATTTGATTTCAGCCTACCCATATAATTTAGTGCCAGAAAAAGATTATGTTGAACATATAATGTCAAATATATTAAATATTAGACATTCAAATTGTAAATTGCAAATTGTAAAGTCATCAATGTCAATTATTGGCGATTAGGGTTATAAGTTTGACAATTAATTGTCTGTATTGTCACTCAACTCCGAAGTGTTTGTATTGTTATTCAACTCCGTAGATACGCATGTCACTTGTAAACGTCAAAATATTTATTAATATTATTCAAACGGAGGAACAAAACCACTATAGGACAATAGTTATTTATGTACCAAGGGCATTACACGGATGTTTATGCCCCGAGGGTGACCGTCGCCCGAGGGTACAAACATCAAGTCATGCCCGAGGTGCATACAAATTTTTATGCCCTACAATGGTTTTGTTCCTCCGTTTGGATAATATTAATAAATATTTTGACGTTATCAAGTGACATGCGTATCTACGGAGTTGAATAACAATACAAACAACTCCAAGTTGAGTGACAATACAGACAATTGATTGTCAAACTTGTAACCTTGATCGCCACTAATTGACGTTGCCGAGCGATAGTACAGTCAATTAATTGTCAAACTTATAACCTTAATCGCCAATAATTGACATTGATGACTTAAAATTTACAATTTGAAGCAGTGTTTGCCCCGGTATCTAAGATGTAAAATGTCACTTTATGATCATGTAGGACATACAATTTTGTATGCACCTCGGGCATTACTTGATGTTTACACCCTCGGGGCATAAACATCCGCGTAATGCCCTTGGTACATAAATAACTATTACACAATAAAAACAAAAATTAAGATATATAATTTATAAAAAACGTATCTACGTTAGTTTTTGCAAAAACTTGTCAACCACCGAACAAAACACAGTTTCGAGAAAACTGCGTTTAAATCGTTAAAGTGGATAACTATTGGTATACTTTAGAAAAGGAAACAAATTCCTGAAAGATGTACGTATTGGAATTTTGACTGTGGAATCGTTAATTTTTAGAATTTCTTTCTGAATTTTTCGCAGTGTATTCCTTAAATGTTTTTCAATCAAAATATGCAATAAAAAACATTAATTCTTTTAAATTGTTACATTAGAATGTAGCCTTAAACAAAGAATTTTAAGTCATTTCACTTTACGCTTTAAACAACACTGTAAATGCCTTCGTAATTATTATTTATTTGTTTTCAATAGATGCGACCAGTTTCTGCGGGGCCCTCGCTACTAGCGTCGACGACAGACGTCGCCAATCTCAACTCTGTAGTAAGGTAAAGATTGCAACTATGTGATCGGCTTCGTTCGCCAAAGAACATGCCTAGACTTATGCATATTTTTCTTTATGCTGCTCTTAATGTTCGCATTTTTCGGATGGACTAGTTTCAGGATTGGGAAGGTACTTTTTGCCGATTTATTATTGGGAGTGTGCGTGTTGTGTGCTGTGAACCTCTTGTGCCTTGTCAATTTACTGTATTCCTGTACCACGTGTTACTGTCCCTTCAGCGACCTGTAGATTAGCTCAATATTTAATTGGTAGTAGTTTTGAATCAAATAGCATACAGCAGAATGACAGAATTCAATTAAAAACCAACTGTTTTGGTAAAGAAGCGATGGACGAAACAAGTCAGAAGCTGTTCAGTGTTCCAAATAAAAGTAGCTAGAAAGAATTTGAGTAAATTAAGTGGTTTTACTAATTCATCTTTTAAAAAATGCAATTTTTATTGTGGTATACCGTGGTTTTGAAGGTATAAGATTTTATTTTATTAGATACCTATTTAAGACAAACTTTATTACAATTGTAGGAAGAAATAAACAATGCAAGAACTCTAGAATATCATTGAAATATATTACAATCAAAATTACACTTAAAATTTTTATACCTACTACATTTTAGAACAAGAATTTGTAACACTCAACAGTTAGTTCGTATTTGGATTTCTTTCTTGGGAGCGTATATTTTCTATACCCTCAGTATAATGTAAGAAAAATCTCTTATTGTTTCCCTTTACAGACGGTATAAGCCCTAAGGTTTACTCACGTACTGGTGTCTGTTTTATAGTAGACTACAAAAGAAATAGACACTGTTTGTTATTAATCTAAACCTAATAATGTTATTATTAACATCCTTTGAGTAAAATAAACAAGTTTAGTTTTTGTTTTCAAACACTGCTTAATTTTTGCAAAGAATCTTGGGCAATCTTCAGCAAAGGCTGAATATTCCACAATCCCTCAACATCAAGAACATTAAAACATATCAATTTGATACCATTTATTCCTTTCTTTATTTACAGCCTGTATAATATCTAAGTTGTATTTATTTTATTTTAAAAAATATATTTTTTTATACAAATTTGTGATGTGGGTGTCCCTATAGTTAAAGTTTGATAGGATAACATTCATAATTTTAGATTAATCAGACATAAAATTGTGTATTTATTTTGTAGTAATACTATTAGTTTTTAGAAACTTATCGTCCTTCATCCTATTTATTATTTGTTTCTCATAGTAATCTTTCATTTCACTAACATAATAATATTTTGTTTGTCATTTTCAATAAATAACATTTTCAATTACAAAAAGCGTTATTTTAGTAGTGTTAGTTTAGTCATCTGTGACTAACATGTAACTGAATATCGTCAATATGTTGCATGCTGCTTTTTTAGCAAACTAGGGTAAGCTAAACTGACATGCATAATACTTTAAGTTGCACTTAAATCAATAATTGCAGTTCCATAATTTACAGTGAAAATTGTATAGGCTATCTATATTTTAGCGCACTAAAGTATCTACAATCCTCCCTATTAACCATGAATTAACTAATAATCTACCTGACATCAGACATTTTGGCTGCGTTTGGTTAATATTTCCGCGTTATATTGGAGTAACTAACCGAACGCAACTGTGACCTATTTGTTTCAACCTATGAAGCTCAACCTCAAGCTCAACCAACTTAATTATTGTTCATTTCCTCAAAATGCCAAGTTATAATTATTTTATGTCCTACATGATCATAAACTGACATTTTACATCTTAGCTACCGGGGCAAAAACAGCTCTTTATGCCCGCGAGGGCATTAATGACTCTGAACGCTCGCGCGGGCATTAAGGGTTGCCATGGTTATATGCAAATATATCAAATATTTGTCATTCAAAATGTAAATTTTATATCGTCAATGGCATATTGGCGATTAAGGTTATAAGTTTGACAATTAATTGTCTGTACTGTCACTCGGCAATGTCAAGTATTGGCGATTACGGTTATAAGTTTGACAATTAATTGTCTGTATTGTCACTCAACTCCGCATTGTTTGTATTGTTATTCAACTTCGTAGATACGCATGTCACTTGATAACGTCAAGTCCGTCTATTCAAACGGAGGAACAAAACCATTGTAGGGCATAATTTTGTATACACCTCGGGCATTACTTGATGTATATACCATCGGGCGACTTCAAGAGCTCTCGGGTCTATCGGCCCTCGAGCTTTTTAAATGGTCGCCCTCGGGGCATAAACATCCGTGTAATGCCCTTGGTACATAAATAACTATGACATTCAAACTGTAAATTTTAAATCGTCAATGTCAATTAGTGGCGGTTAATTGTATTCTGTTTGACAATTAATTGTCTGCATTATTATTATTTATCACGGAGGAATTAAGCCATTGTAGGACATAAAATTTTGTATGTACCTCGGGCATTCCTAGATGTTTATACCCTTGGGCGACGGTCACCCTCGGGGCATAAACATCCGTGGAATGCCCTTCGTACATAAATAACTATTGCAGCTTTTGAGAATAAGCAAATTGTGCTGAAATGGTATCTTGGACTCCATTTATCAAGAGTTATCACTAATAGGAATCACTAATTATATGTAATTATCATCATAACCTCGTTGTTTGACAACTTTTATGGTTGGGACAAGTGGAATTTAAATGTCGGTGTTTTTACTAATAGGATTAGAGTTATGGTGAATAAAACTCAATTCGTACTATACGAAACGTCACGTCACGTCAGGGAACGGCAACGTCACGTCACAATATTGTTAATAGTATTATTATGTAAGGTAACGTTCACCTTATACAGAACGTCATGGACCGTCAACTTCACCGACCGTCAAGAAAAGTATAGCCTCGAAAAGAATATTTTGACGTGCCGTGACGTGACATGACGTAACGTGACGTGACGTTCCGTATATTGCGAATGGACTTTTCCATTTTACACTATGCAAATAGTGGGTTTCTTAAACATTGCATGAATATTTACTAAGTTTGGCGTTGTTCTTTTAGTGCGAATGAGAGGTTATGTCGTCCAGTCCATAAAGAAGCAACCAGCTTGCTTAGACCACCGGCAAAACTGTGGAGGAAGCCTGGCGAACCAGCGTTACCGCAACGTTTTGTAGGAAACTCATCAATACCGAGAAGATCGACTAGTAAACCTAGGAGGCCGCTGACGCCATCTTGAATATTTATACATACATGAATATATAGCTAATATTTTTAATAATAATTTTTTGTTTCGAATGAAACCTAGACTGTGATTATTATGTATAATTGTATATTATTGCTTTTCCTCCTTGTATCATTTAAGTTTCCTAAAGCTTTGGATGGAGCTTTTTAGTTTGATATTTTTGTTTTTGGTTTATGTTAGGAGTTCCTTGAATTGACGTTATATTCTGTTCAGTATTAATTTTAGGTAATAGAGAATTCCGTACCTTCCATAAATGTAAACTTATTAACTTGGAGTGAAGTGGAATATATGGACTTTTTTTCGTTTTTTTTGCCTGCTCGGTGCTCGAAGCACGTTTACCACTCGTTTCGGAAATTCATGTAGTTACTGGTAATTATATGCGACAAGCATTACAAGTATTACTAATGTAACGTGATATAATTAATATTTATTGAAAATAAAATAAATTATACATCTACTATGCTTTTATTTGATGAAACCTTCCATAGAGATTGCGTCTCAATTATTGATTTGGAGTTCTTTAATATAAAACAACCTAAATATTAGCTTTAAACAAAAGATTGTTTTGATTTAAGATAGTCGTTGTTTTGAAAATAATGTAAACGGGGCCGATAGATGGAGCTTTAGTTTCTCCTCGTAAGAGAGGTCTCCTAGAGGGTATATAACAGAATACATGTCTCTGCAGCATCAGTGATTGTGCTATTATACCGTCAATGTACCTGATGTACAAATCTCCAACAGCTCTAGGACAGCTCTTGATGGAAAAGGGACTAAGAAGGGACACAGGGTACCCTCTCCAGTTGGCAAATAACAATATTCTTCTTTGGATGTCTTAATGGCATTCCAAGTAAAATACGTACCAAACCTTTTAATATAAAAGTTTTAGTAACTTTTAGACTACATATTACTGAAACAAGCAATGATAATAATTTATGTTATATGTAATAATATATAATATGTAGTATTTCAGAAATAGTTTTCACTTGTATTATCTATTCGACATAGCATATGTTTTTAAACATTTTAACACGCTTTTCATTAATTTTAATATTCTCCAGTACTCAAGCACTTTTCGCTGTTTAATACCATCGATATATTATAGTATGCAACGGCACTATGGAAACATCGAAATAACCACACAGTGGCATGTCATAATAGTAAGAAATACTTTCCCAAAAACATAATACATAATATAGTTCAGTTTGCAGAAATCTTATAATTTTGTAGTGGGTAAACAGCCGCAGAACATGTGCAGTCAGAGCATTTGACTTGATTAGCAACGTGAATTGTGCACTAAAACATAAGTTGATGAGTTGATTGAAACATTGAACATTTTTCATCATAAAAATACTAATTTTTGTGCTTAACAACAGGCTGGTTCTTGACAATATTGTCTTTAAGCGCCACCTTTTATAATATTTCTAAAATATAAATAGCAATTTCAACGTTCTTTTTATAAATTTTAAATAATATTAAGGTTGCTATCGGCTGTCAAAATGATTTAAATGTGTATTTTTTATGTTTATTCATTATAATAAATTTGTATACCATAATTACTTACTTAATAACAAAAATATTTAGTGGACTTTGCATGTAGATGTCAAAAAATGGTAAGTTTCTAATTATTGGTAATTAGAAATGCTTTGTTTTTATTAAATAATAAACAAAAAGTCAATTATTTAATAATTATGGAAAGATACGATAAACCAAATAAGAATGTTTCTAATTTTTATGATATCAGCAAAATAAATGAATTAAACATTAATTTAAACATGAGGACATTTCGTTGCGAGTAATACATTTTTAATTTAATTAGTTTAGAAATTCAATTAAATTAGATTGAAAAAAAGCAGACACACCATAGTTTTGTGTATGGGAACCATACAAATAAACAATTTTCATTTTGTGGAATGTGTATGTTTCATGATTAATGATTTATCATATTGTTGTTCGGAAGTAAATTTTCTGTTTATTATTATGTATTTTCTGTTTTTCTTTAGAAGCAATAAAATATTAAATTTAGCTTAGTAATGAATTGAATCTTTAGAATAAAAATATTTGGCATTTTTTCTGAAGTGTTCCAATCCAAAAATGAAAAGTTTTGGGATATAGTTGAAACTTTAGAGAATTATTGTACTTTATAACAGTAACAAATACCTAAAATACAAACTCATGAAAAAAAATATTGTGAAAATTACTAGGCGTTGAAGTTTGGACGTTTTAAGTGACACCGTCATTTTTAGATTAGTGTAACTCCATTAAATCTTTATATATTTTATTTTTTATTTAGTGCATTTTAAAGCATTATTCATGAACTTTTTAATGTTAAAAACAACAATAAAATGTATCATTTTCTAAACAGGATATAGCATTTTTCATGACTCTTTATTACACAAAATTTGTTCACCAAAGCTCACGGTTATTTCCGTCGGTTTTTTCCATGTCACCCAGTAGGTATTTTTGGCGTGACTAATTAATTAATTCTATCCATCTATTTCCCCTCTCCTCGTGTATTATTGAGACACGACCTATACGCCGATAAAACCGTGTTCGCGAACAACAATACACAAGTGGTCTCGTGTCTTTGTGCCATGAAAAAGGGAGAAAACTCGCGCGGCGTTGCTTTCAATCATTTTCAAACGAGCCCGTCACCGCAACTTTTCTATTCGCTTCTTTTATTTCGCGCCCCTTGCCACCCGCTGCAGTTCCATTCAGTCCCGAGCATGAAAGCTTCGGCGTCGAGCAATTCGCGTGCTTGAAGGTGTGCAGAAGTTCAGTGCTAGCATCGCCTTCGGTGCCAGACTTAAAAACGTCGTCACTTGTTACAGGTGTTCACAGAGGAAAATCGAGATTTGACCATGTCTACCAGATTTGACCAATAAATTGCCGCAGTTGGTTACTTTGGGACAATCTTTCAGGTATTTGTTTGTTTCTGATGACTTGAAGTGTCAAGGGTTTCGTGGATATTGTAGATGATTACGTAGATTTAAATTTTTAAATTGAATCCTAATTATCAAATAACAATAAATATGATTCGTACAATTTTGTGTTTTTTGACAAGATTTATAGTTAAGTTTATAAGAGATAATTTACTTAAGATGTGTTCTTCACAGTACGTTCTAGTATCTCAGTAATATTTTCGCTAAATTTGGCTATCATTTACGACTTTTTAACAGCATTTTTTTTATATGAAGAACTACAGTTTTTTTTTTATATTTGTATAACTAATTGCATTCTTTCCGATGTCTTCTAAACATCAATGATTTTCTTACAAAGAAAATTATTAATCTTAGATAACTAACGTACCGCAATAATTACTTAATTAACGACAGTTTAATATTGATTAATTTGTAAACAGAAAGACCTTCACATAATTGACTACGAAAGCCGTTCATTCTGTCCTTTTAACAATGACATTATTTGGGTGAATACCCAGTCGTAGATACAATGCGAATTCGGAGGTAGTCGGACTGAAGGTGATTCGGATTATCAAATTGTTAGGATTTTCAAATATGACTATATGTTACAACTTATAAAAATAGAAATATATATAATAATGAAATTCAGGCTATAGGCTACATAATAATTCATAGGTTTAAAGTTTATTACATAATCATTGTTTATCTTGCATTTTTCATACAAAAGATCGTGCTGAAACTCCGCGTGAATTCCGACGCTCTACGGTCTTTGGTGTGCTGCGGGGAAGGGAGGCGTTAGCGGTGCTGTCATGTCGGAGAGAACCGACACAGCTGAGAGAACCGGGACAGCGTATTATCAATACACAAAAAGAACGATAACTTGTCAAGGTAGTAATTTTAACTAACAATTAAATTCTTAATTTTTGCATAATTTTGATTATAATATGTGACCCGGTACGAGAGAAATCTCTTCTATCGATTGGCTGTTTTGTTTTCTTCAGTTCTTATATAATAAGGTTGTAAACAAGATTTTGATGGAAGCGGAAAGATCTAATAATATGGGTTAGCAGATTTTCCGATCAGTGGTGAATACTAAATTAAGTTGGCTTGATAAACCCAAAAAATATTTAAAAAGTATGCCCGATTTTGTTATATAAATGTTCAAACTATTATAACAGTTTCAGCAGTTTATTTATTAATAATATTTAAATTAAAAGTCTTGATATATTACATATACAAACGTCAGCTCTGAGCGTATAAAACCTAAAAGTTTCAAAAAATTTTAAATGCTAATGCCGAAACCCGACTTAAATTGCCAAGAATTCCCATGGGACTTCCAAATGCCTGTTCGTGGTTTTGTTATCTTATTGACTCATTTTGCCATTATTTTTTAATTTGGTAATCTGTCGCCGGATATCCAACTTTCTTTGGCGAGGCATAATCGCCGTGTCGTTATATTGTGTCCGTAAACACTGTTCTTCCACTAACTAATGCACGTGCAATCTACTGGTAGCGTTGCTGTCGATCCCTTCCCCCGCTCGCTCCAAAGACCGAAGAGCGCCGCGTCAATTGCAGCAATCATGAGATGCTTCAACTCGATCTCTTGTAGGGAAAATGCAAGATAAACAATGATTACGTAATAAGCTTTAAACCTATGAATTAGTGGATAGCCTATAGTCTATATTTCATTATTCTAGCTGTTCTAGCTAGTTTATTCTAGTTTGTAGGGCAATTTATGACATTTAAACTAGATCCTGTATGAAATATCTATTACAATGGTTGCATTCAGCAGATCAGTTCGGTTGGTAACTGTGGAGTAACTGGTTAGTAAAAATCTGCTGAATGTCAAGGTAGGTGAATGGTTGATACCAACATGTTATGGATCAGACGCCATTTTTTGTATCATATAAATTTTATGGTTAGCGGTAGCGGTAGATTGTACCAGTATTGGTTGCAAACCTGTCATTTTACATTTAAAATGGAAGAAAGAGAATTTGTTTTGATAATATCATATATACGGTATGTGAGAGTCGTGAAATCCAAATAAACGGCAAATAAAGCAAAATAACCAAAATAACGCGTAATGCTATGCGAGCAAGGAGGTTATGTTCAGCGTTTAGTCATACAGCGCCACCTATTGCAAGAAAAATAAACTTTGGTGCATTATAGCGCCATTCAGCAGATACGACACTGTTCCGGATCGGTATCGTAAATCGGTTGGCATCGGTCCGGTACCGGTAGATTCTGCTGAATGCAACCAATGGCATCGTTAGAATTTTAACCGTTATGTGGACTGTGCGTGCCTTATGGACATCGATAATTTGGCTAATTCTGGTTGCCATAAATCACACCCGGGGTGCTGCAGATGTAGGTTTGCGTGATAAACAATAAATCCATGCGAGAATTCCCATTTCAGGTGTGCTATGTGCATTCTTGTAACGATCTATTCGTGTGACACTGACACACTTTGAAACCGTATATAGCGATGCGACAGACAACGATAAGCCGTTTTGTCTGCTTAATGTACCTGCAGTGGACGATATTTTGATATTTTGACATTTGCTCGCAAAACTAGGCTATTTGCCTAAGCTATTTGCCTAGGCAAATAGGCAAATGTGACTGCCAAAACCAATGTTAGGCGCGGTGTAAAATCCGTGCATGTTTGTTTTCAAATACGTCTTAACCAAAAATTAGTTTCTGATTAATTCTGGGTAATAACGTATTCTAATCAGCATGGTTTTAATGAACTTATGTCTGATTTGACGTGACAAGCGCCAATACTCATGAGTGCACAGATATGATAACCTAAAAAAGTTAAAAATGTTTAGTTTTCCTTTTCAAACGAAACAAAGTCGTACTTCATATTTTCATTTTGCATATGGAAAACCGTCCATAACTAATATACAAGTCTGAACATTTGATGTGTTGAAACGCTTTGCATGTCTTTGTAATGGTTCACCGGTATTGCTTCGGAGGTCACTGTGATGTTTCAAATACAATTGCGGAACCACATACTTGTTGTGATAAGGAACGGAGATAAATTTAATGTCAATGAAATTGTGTATTTAGTTTTCAGGTAAATCCAAACTATATCAAATAATTAAAAAAAAAATCTTAATGTGATTTATTTTTAAGTAACACGGTATTAGCAACATGATATAAGGTAAACGTCCAAAATTCAGACTGTCCTAAATTCCGACATATTTCTGTTTCGTAAACTGCATTTTGTAAACGCAAACTGTCGCATAACATGCCGATTTTGGTATACGGCTGCTATTTCAGGGCTGTATAATCGCGATCGGACTTTTTGACATGCCTATAGTTTAAGAAGTGGGGAACCGAATGGTGTTGGATTTATTACGATTGAGCAAATGGTCAACGAGATACAGCTTATTGAATATCCCGATTTTTGCTAATATTTCGTATTACTTAATCAGTTATTAATTAATTACGGATACTAATTTACAGAAATATCGGATCGGACTTTTTGACGTGTCTATAGTTTAAGAAGTGGGGAATCGAATGGTGTTGGATTTATTAAGATTGAACAAATGGCCAACGAGATACAGCTTATTGAATATCCCTATTCTAGCTAATATTTCGTGTTACCTAATCAGTTATTAATTAATTACGGATACTAATTTACATATTTCGGATCGGACTTTTCGACGTGCCTATAGTTCAAGAAGTAGGGAATCGAATGGTGTTGGATTTATTAAGATTGAACAAATGGCCAACGAGATACAGCTTATTGAATATCCCTATTCTAGCTAATATTTCGTGTTACCTAATCAGTTATTAATTAATTACGGATACTAATTTACATATTTCGGATCGGACTTTTCGACGTGCCTATAGTTCAAGAAGTAGGGAATCGAATGGTGTTGGATTTATTAAGATTGAACAAATGGTCAACGAGATACAGCTTATTGAATATCCCTATTCTTGCTAATATTTCGTGTTACCTAATCAGTTATTAATTAATTACGGATACTAATTTACATATTTCGGATCGGACTTTTTGACGTGCCTATAGTTTAAGAAGTAAGGAATCGAATGGTGTTGGATTTATTAAGATTGAACAAATGGTCAACGAGATACAGCTTATTGAATATCCCTATTCTTGCTAATATTTCGTGTTACCTAATCAGTTATTAATTAATTACGGATACTAATTTACATATTTCGGATCGGACTTTTTGACGTGCCTATAGTTTAAGAAGTAGGGAATCGAATGGTGTTGGATTTATTAAGATTGAACAAATGGTCAACGAGATACAGCTTATTGAATATCCCTATTCTTGCTAATATTTCGTGTTACCTAATCAGTTATTAATTAATTACGGATACTAATTTACATATTTTGGATCGGACTTTTCGACGTGCCTATAGTTTAAGAAGTAGGGAATCGAATGGTGTTGGATTTATTAAGATTGAACAAATGGTCAACGAGATACAGCTTATTGAATATCCCGATTTTTGCTAATATTTCGTATTACTTAATCAGTTATTAATTAATTACGGATACTAATTTACATAAATATCGGATCGGACTTTTTGACGTGTCTATAGTTTAAGAAGTGGGGAATCGAATGGTGTTGGATTTATTAAGATTGAACAAATGGCCAACGAGCTATTGAAGCTTATTGAATATCTCTTTTTTTGTAATATTTCGTATTACCTAATCAGTTATTAATTAATTACGGATACTAGTTTACATATTTCGGATCGGACTTTCTGACGAGCCTAATTAGCAAACATGTATAAAACCAATATGGCGTCCATAAGAAAAAAAGTGCCTTAATGTTGTCCAAACGCTTTTTTGATGGGATAACAAATAAATAAGTTATGACGATAAGTAAAAATTCAATTTTTTGTTTTTTTTTAAATATAGCTTGGAAACCATTTGGAATTCAACTGTTTTCTGAACAGATTATGAAAGACCACATAAGGTATGCATTACTTTGCCCATTTAACCGACTTTCTATATCTATTAATAACAAAAGTACTCATACAATCCAACATCCAGTGCGACACACTGTATTCAGTTCATGTATTTTCAATCTATTTTTGTTAGAAAAAGTTTTAGCACAATTCTAACTTTGAAACACTGTCGTTCCCGGTGATTACCATGTAACGAGAAAAGTGAAAAGAGGAAACTCCACAATCGCACGCAAAACTCTATTTGGACGACTTGCGCCTAATTCGCGGGCTTTTTCTACTAATCGCCTATCTTGTGCATTCAGTAATTCGATATAGGCGACATGTCGATCACGAGAACCCCGCATTCTATAAATAGGTTTTATTATCGGAGCGGTGCAATCCGCCGTAAATCGCAGAATGCGGACGGACATATTAATGGATTTTCAATTTCGCAGGACGACCCAAAGAAGCGTGCATGTAACGAGAAGGACGAGGCGGAGGAATTCTCAAAGGGGGGGTCTTGGCAAACAAAGAACGAACGAACATGGAAGAAACAATTGGAATTTCAAATGAGCACCAGTTGTGGGTCAACCTCAGCGCTCTTACGGAGGGCAATCTTACCGGCGTTCTGCCGCGACTGATCGCCGAGATGATCGGCACTCTCGACGATGAGATTCCGGAGTTTTTCGAGTTTACGCTGCCCAGCGACTTCGAATGGCGGTCGAAGATGTACTTCAAGTTGCTCGCCAAGCAGAGAGCGGCCATGTCGTAAGTTGAAAGTCCCAATGTGCTATCGTGGCCATATATTATAATATTCAAATATAGACTAAAAGTAACCGAATAATTCATAGGTTTAAAGTTTATTACATAATCATTGTTTATCTTGCACTTTTCATACAAAAGATCGTGCTGAAACTCCGCGTGAATTCCGACGCTCTACGGTCTTTGGTGTGCTGCGGGGTAGGGAGGCGTTAGCGGTGCTGTCATGTCGGAGAGAACCGACACAGCTGGGAGAATCGGGGCAGTTTATTATCAATACACAAAAAGAACGATAACTTGTCAAGATAGTAATTTTAACTACCAATTAAATTCTTAATTTTTGCATAATTTTGATTATACTATGTGACCCGGTACGAGAGAAATCTCTTCTATCGATTGGCTGTTTTGTTTTCTTCAGTTTTTATACAAGAAGGTTGTAAACAAGATTTTGATGGAAGCGGATAGATCTAATAATATGGAGTTAGCAGTTTCCGATTAGTGGTGAATACTAAATTAAGTTTGCTTGATAAACCCAAAAAATATTGAAGAAGTATGCCCGATTTTGTTATATAAATATTCAAACTATTAGAACAGTTTCAACACTTTATTTATTAATAATACTTAATAAATGCACAAACAATATAAAATAAATACAACTCTTGATATATTACATATATTACAAACGTCAGCTCTGAGCGCATAAAGTTTAAGAATACCAAAAAACTTTTACAAATTTAGCATCGTAAATTTGTAAACACGTAGAATTGTTTGCAGTTCACTCAATAATTTTAAATGGTAATCCCGACACCCGATTTAAATTGCCAAGACTTCCCATGGGCTTCCAAATGTCTGTCCGTGGTTCTGTTATCTTATTGACTCATTTTGCCATTACTTTTTAATTCGGGAATCTGTCGCCGGATATCCAAATTTCTTTGGCGAGGCATAATCGCCGTGTCGTTATATTGTGTCCGTAAACACTGTTCTTCTAGTAACACGTGCGATCCGCCACGTCTGGCAGCGTCGCTGTCGCTCCCTTCCCCCGCTCGCTCCAAAGACCGAAGAGCGCCGCGTCAATTGCAGCAATCATGAGATGCTTCAACTCGATCTTTTGTAGGGAAAGTGCAAGATAAACAATGAATATGTAATAAACTTTAAACCTATGAATTATTGGGTATAGCCTATAGTCTATATTTCATTATTCTAGCTCTTCTAATAAAGGAATTGCTGGCATTGCATAATATAGCTTTTTGGCACATTGAAAGCTAGCATTCCGCAGGTGATTTTACTTTTTAATTCATTGAAATCTATAGATTATTTCCGGAGTAATTAATTGTTAAAATTAATAAAAAGAATAATAAAAAGTTTTTACTCAAAACAAAGTATATTATATTATTATTTTAATTTCAATTTTGTTTTTGCATTGTTGCAAGATATGCAATTTACAGTTAACATAAACTAAAATTTATGTTTTACTCCAAATTATATATATGATATCAAATTAATTATTAATTATATATATGATATCAAATTAATTTTTTACCGGCAATTGTTTTTAACAGATGACGTCATCGACATTTTTTTTAAATTACAACCCTGTATTTTTTCGTGAATGACACAGATCTTTTAATTTTCTTAGTGGTAGCATAATATTTTTATGGCCTTACAGAAGAAAATTTTCAAGAAAGAGACAGTTGAAGGTTACGAAATAAAAGTAACAAAATCTCCCGAACGTCTCGACCGAAATTAACGAATTTTTGGAATTAAGTATTTTGCAACCATGTGAAGTCACTATCGTTGATGCAACGCGAACAGTTTCCGAGATATAACCTCAATCTTTTAAAATTAAAATAGAACACCCTGTGTATTTAGACAATTTCTGTTAACGGCCTTTCCGCCAAACAAATATTTATTTGAATAGAACAAAATTTTCTATCTCTATATTGACAATTACCGGCTTAGACTTCTTATGTTATGACATACAAGTATGCCACACTAAATTTATAACACCCTGTATTTATATATTTGTTTATATATTTTGTATGTATCTTGGCAGGATAGCCTATAAATTGCCCAAACGATTAGTCCCAAGCGAGCAGTTTTATTCGTCTTGGGCTATTATTAGTAATACTGAAGTTCGCACTTATCATTATTTTGTTTAGAGCAACAAAACTAAAAGCTAACTCAAGTTCTTTGCAGTCATCCATAAACAAACAAGCAAGAAGCTTTATACCACTATAAATCGAATAGATAAACAGACGTAAAGCCCTCAGAAATTACGATCTTCTTCAGTCGTGCTGGTCTTCGTGCTACTTTGCAAAGTTTATCAATTCTCGCGGTTGGTTTATGACTCGGACGGTGTCAGGATGTTGCACGTAACGGCACGGCACATATTTTTGCGAGTTATAGACTTTAAAATATTGCCTCCTCCCTTAAAATAAAAAAAAGCAGATGCAGACTTTACTGGAACAGTCACGCAATCCACGAGGCCACAAGGCACCGAATTCACCTCGAACAATCCAAAGTATGCCGGCTGAACATAAATGGAATAATGCAGAAACTCCGGCTGTTTACGATCACATTTATTACTGAAAAAATTGCCCATGAATACAGTAACGTATAATTTCTAGGTCGTGCAAGTCAATAAAATTTGTGTACCGATGCACAGCAAAGTTAAAATATTCAGAACGTTTGCATTGAAATGCGAAAGATGTGTTTTCGATATTTCATGTCGAAGGAACATAAAGGATTGTTATTGCGGATCCCCGATGTTCCAGATTACGTATGCTTTATATGTATTATAGCAAAGGGAACCTTTCATAATGTCCTATGGCTTGAATAAAATTAAACTTAATCTATAACAGGACATGTAATACAATAATTTTGTTTAAGCTCATACATAGCTACAAATCTGGTAACAAAAAACATCCACGTAACATTTAAAAAAATGTAATAGTATATTACAAACTAGTTAATCAGGTATTATTTTTGATCGGTAGAACACATCTAGCTTTGAAAGAAAGCAAATGGTGGAATTTTGAATATGTAAAAACGCCTCAAGTCATATGTTCTTTGCCAAGAAAAATGCTTTCATTTTACTACTTTTCGATACTTATTGAGAGATAAACAAAATAATGATGATTTAGGGGTAACAACTCCGTTGCTAACAGGCAACAGAGCGATTAGCCGATTAGTATTGTAACAATATTAACTATCAACAGCCAAAGAAACACAAAGTCGATTGCTGAAAATTGTTTTTAACGTTTTGGAAATTACCTACTGAACGACGATATTCCATACGTCAAAATGTAGACTACCTATCTCAATTAGTTAGTCACTATTTCCCGTTCTGTAGCAAACAACCTTTAAATCACAATAATTTGCATATACTTTCTATGCAAGCTTTCAGATATACTACGAAAAACGCTACAGAAAAATTGTTATAACTTTTACAAAAATTAAATGTATAGGAAATGGAAAAAAAATTGTTACATATGTTTGCTTCATATGACAAATTCGCTGAAAAATTTTCTTTGAGGCATACAGTTCCTAAATCACAGTAATTTTGTCTACTACTTATTTGAGTATTGCGGTACAAATTACATATCTTTACAACAGAAAATGGTTATAACTTTTATAAAAACTGTTTAGATCCTTTTCTCTTAGCCAAATTGTAGGTAATTTATTGGGATTATACTTTAAATGATTACATTAAAAGCTGAAAAGCCTCCACATTACGATATTATGTATGACACCAAGTGGAGGGAGTTGATAGTTTGGTTGGCTGTCACAACAATATGTTATTCACTTTTTCAAAAATTATTATATAACTTTCCACCATATACTAAATTATATGTAATTAGATGCGGTAGTCCTATTCATGAATGCAAAATATTTTGCTCTGAGGTGAAGAACCCCTAAATAACGATATTGTACTTAAGTTGTGTGGCTTCAACTGAACATTACTTTGGCCTGCTTTAGCAAAATGGTATAACATCTATAATTTTCTGTCATGCGTCAAATTAAAGATCATTAATTGGGGTTAAATCCTTTGGTAGTCGATTAAGAAGATAGAGTTTCAATGAATAATTACACTTACTCCAGTTTTTCTTTTGTCACAAAATGTTATATGGACATTTCAAAGCACTTTTTGTTTGTAGATGACGAACCGGGAACGTCTCCATCACGTCTTAGATTTGCGTTACGCAGACCATACGCAGACTTCTGGGTTTCGAATCTATAAAAACAAAATTGAAACGATTCTGATACTTTTCAGAACGTACCCTGAAAAAAATACATTCCAAGGCGACCTCGACAAGAAACAACTTCATCAACGGTTCCCGATTGACGTTTTTATTTCTCCTATTGTCTATGTCAACATTTTTTTCTATCAGTTCATTTGTCAGGTGTCACATTTCAAATTTTCAATAGGTACAGTTCCCCTTGAGCCCGCCCCCGCGAATGTACAAGCACGTACGACAGAAACCGCCACTCATACCTCTCTTTCCAGAATGGAGGAACAACTGCAGGAAGAGAGCATCGTCCTGCACGACTGGAACATCATACCTAGTAAGACAGAGAAGGTATTCTGCGCGCCCGACGCGAAGAGACTAGAAAATAAGGGGTATATTCTCGGACCAGCACCGATCACATGGACCGTCAGTGATATCGCTAAGTCAGCCTGCCTCTTGCTAACACCGCCGCAGAAGACGCACTTCCAAGACGAACAAGAGATGCGCAGAGTTTATACACTAATCTATGATGTTTTTCGATGTCGGTATACCCAAGGTAACCATCTACATCCTCTTACGCCGTATCTTCTATTGATTCCAGACAAATCGATCTTACACCAAGCCCTCAGCGATACTGCTTTCTTCCTGCTCTATCCCGAGGTAAGTTTTATCATCACATACAACTCATACAACGAGAAACCACAAGATAATCTATCGAATTGACGAAACTATTGTGTAGCTTTCAAAAGAGCAGTCTCGAGTATGGTTGCTACTCTATGACATGTACCACAGGACTTTCAAGAAGCGGGAAGTAAAGGTGCTGCAGGTGACCGCGAAGATGTTCGCAGAATGCGGCCTGCTGAAGGCCGAGGAGGCTCTTTGGAAACAAAGGATCAAGCTGGCGGCCGCCATTGCGAGACTGCGCATTGAGAAGAGCGCCCTTCGGCTCAACGAGCTCCTGCCTAGCCGACTGCGCGATGAGAAGGTTACTAATTTCGACGCAAGCCCTGTTACCTGCTGGGTGAACATTAGAAAGATGAAGTATGCATCTTTCTTCCTTTTTAATTTACCTTTATTTTTATTATGTCATGGCTACACCCCCTCCTATCCTATCCTCACCTCCGATGACATGGCTCTCCCATACCTATCACCAGTTACCAATATTAGTACTAATAAACTGCTTGCGTGTTATGCCGTGTATCAAGATTTGTTAATGCGTTTTATAGGACAAATTACATCTTTTGCTAAGAACTCTGAACATTTTATTCAGATTTTGAAGGAAGTTGTTATTGACCCGCAGGATATACTCGTAAGTTTCGACGTAATATCACTCTTTACGTGTGTTCTGGTTAAGGAGGCAGTCGAAGGCCTTCGGACAACACTTGTGCCCCTAGGTCTACCAACCGATGTACGGGATCTTGTAGAGTATTGTCTCTCCACCACATACTTCAAATGAGCGGAAACCCAAGCATTGGGTCAGATATGTTGATGATACCTTTGTGGTTTGGCTACACGGCCACGGTAGAGATAAACTTACTGAGTTCCTTAGCCACCTGAACAATGTTAATCCTTCTATCAAATTCACGATAGAAATAGAAGACCATAATTTGTCTAAACCAAAGGATATCACACCCCTCCTGAAGAACGAAGGGGTATACAAGATAACATGTGAGTGTGGAACATGCTATGTAGGACAGACAGCACGAAGTATCGACTGTCGAGTCGAGGAGCACAGTAGAGACACCCGGCTATGCAAGATTCAACAGTCCGCTGTTGCTCAACACTGCCACGAGTAGGGACACACAATGATTATCGATGACGTGAAGATGTTGGCAACGGTTGGTAATTATCATCGACGGCTTATTAGAGAAGCCATCGAAATTTACAAACATCCTAACAACATCAATCGCGAGGATGGTACTGACCTTAGTAGGGTCTGGAAATCGATCCTAACGCGGTCAGGTGAAAAAGCACATAGGAGCGCTAGCTCCTTGGTAGGTCTTCAGTATTCAATTAGCTTTGAAGAAGCAAAGCAACATGGTTCGCGAAATGTTTAAAAAAAATGCATTAAGAAATCTTGGCACACGGCATAACCCGGAAGCACTTTATTTTCTAAATGATTCTGGCCGTGAAAGCCTACGTACTTATTAGTACTAATGTTAGGACACTCGCTTGTAGGAACAAGAACGAGCTTCAGTCGGAGTTGGGCTCGAAGCTAGGGTTGGTCCAGATCCAGTCGGATCTAACACCGGGACCAGGGCATTTCAAATGGGACCCGCACTGTCCCCACTTCCTCGTGCTCCATCCGTCTGACAGGACCAAACTTGCGCAGAGTTCACTAGTAAAGAAACACAAGCTAATCGTG
Organism: Melinopterus prodromus; assembly: GCA_964023965.1. Lineage (NCBI taxonomy): Eukaryota > Metazoa > Arthropoda > Insecta > Coleoptera > Scarabaeidae > Melinopterus > Melinopterus prodromus. The sequence continues at coordinate 21,862,208 of OZ030398.1, read as the reverse complement.
CAGGTATATAAAGTTCTAAAACTTAATAAATTTGATAGTTAAGTTTTCGATGTTACAAAATGAATAAACCCTATGCTAAATGTAAAAGGTCACAAGATTAGCCACATTAGCTACACGTTAACATCTTTAACGTCTACTAATATTTCATCAAATTATGAACGTTGGTATTTCTCTGGTCATTATTGTTCTTCACAAGGTTTAAAAAGATATGTGCTCGTTTTCTTCATGGAATCCATAATAGAAATCAACACAGTGGGTGACTGGGGCAGTTGCACGATGGTCCACACAATATAGACCCAATCATCTCCAAATGATCAATTCGATTTCTGTGGAGGTGGCATAGACACAGATAGAAAGATAGTAGTTCCAGAAGAGCTGGCCTGAAGGCGGTACTGTTATGTGCCGAAACATGCAGCCATAAGCCCGACTAAGTAATCAATACACCATTAGAAACAAACTCCTCGAGTGTTATTTGTTTCCTTAATGTAACTGATGGAATGGTGAGCTTCATATCAACAAGGAACTTGATGCCCATAGAAAGAAATCGTGAAGAAACTGTACCAGAACCAACAAGCAAGAGGCACCATGCATCATACTAGTCATCAAGTAGCTAAACAATGGCAAAGCAGGCGGTTGTTGGATGAACCCAATTACCAGCTTTCGCTTCCGCATCCGCATCCGCTTCCTTTATAATCCTAATTTTCATCAATTTTCTTTAATTGCAGAGTAAAGCTTTCTGTGTCGGTCCGGCCACTTTTGGCAAGATCATATCGGACCTTCAGTTGACCGGGACGGTAGTTCAAACGCACGTCAATTCGCCGAGGACAGTGGCGTACCTAGCTACCGTCTTATCCCAGAACGACAACATCAAGAAACTGATGGCGTTCAGTGCTGGAGATAGGTATTTGGCCAATCGCTAATCACTGGAGAATAAATCTTTTACCTCTCTTGATTAGGAAACGTGAGTATGAGCATTATTTCCAAGAACTGGGCATGAAGAACATCGTTATATACTCGGAGAAGCTGATAGATGTCGCCCCTGACGCTAACTATCTCGAAGAAGTTATAGCCGTGTTTGCCACACCACCCAATAGTTATTCTGCCGTTACTGACCCAATTGATTTAGTAAGGACAGTATAATGTATCTAACAGCTATTTCTCTGCCGTTAGGAAAGTAATGAATGAGTGGCAATTGGTTTCTTGTGGTCTCAGTGGCCTTCAGTCCATGTAGCCAAAGAAACACCCACCTAACGGCAGAGTAATAGTCTCTTCGGCAAAGCTTCACCTTTACTTCGCATCATCAATTTCTCTTTATTAGGTATGCAGCAGAGGTGGCGACCTCTCCATGCTCGAAGTATTGACCGAATCCGAGGAAACGAAGCACACGCGTTCGAGGGTGGCAAACATCTTGGAAGAACAGAAGAAAACGTTAAGGTTTGCAATGTCCAGGCCACAGGTATCATCTCCCTTTACTCTCCGCCATCACTGTGGTCATTCAGCTGCCAATCTTTCCTTTTATTTTCGATAGATTCAGTTCGTGCTTTACGAAACTCATTCGGAGATTGAAGCTGAGAACACTGGAATGGTGGATAGGACCATCAAGGAGATCAACAGGATGGCCATGCTACACCATGCCGCCCTTCAGGGGAAATTGCAGACGCCGGCACAGGATGACTCAGTTGGCATCACGAAGCTAGCTCGTTAATAAAACGGTAAATGTTCTGTTTTTTGCAGGAGGTCAACAACAACGACACGCAGAAGGTTGGTATCGCCGACGATACATCCGCTAAAGAACCGTATCTCACCCAGTCTGGTATATCGTTGACGTCGAGGATGTCTGTGGAAGAAGTGGATAGTGAGGAACGGTTTCAGAATGTTGTGGTAACTATCAAAAACGTATTCAGTGGCTGCATAATATTTTAATCTTGCTTTTGCAGGTACCAGATTGCGATATATTCACAACGCCGGAGATTCCGGAGCTTTGCCCCAGCGCTGACGATAAATGCATCATCCCCGTCGAAGAAGGGTGCTTCTTATCGCTTCTCCAGCGAAAGGTAGAAGTTTCTTTCCCGGGTAATTGCCATTCATATAAAAATTGACGCTTTCCAGCAAATAATGAATATGGACCATAAATACATGATACAAATGGCAGAAGCGAGAGGTCTCTTTGGAACCGTAGATCAGAACAAGAGGAAGAGCACCAGGGGTGCCAAAAGTAAAAAGTCGGAGCGCATTACATCACCAACGACAAAGCCGAGGAAACGGACCAAACCGATTGAGGTATGTTTTGAAGATTGTTAGCGTATATTTGATCAATTTCTGGCCACTAAGTAGAGTTGATAACTCTATAACCAGAATCATAATAAAATAAATATCGTCAATCCTACAACCATCCACAAAAGAGATGTTTGGGATAGCGGAGATAGTAGGAAACGTTAGATGTTGGTAGATGAGTGGAAAACACTTGGTGTGGACCTAAATCGTCTAAATCGTCTACTGAAATCAAAGGCGTTTGCTTTTTTTCTCTCTCTCATAAAAGTGACCTATGGGACAAAATAGGTAGGTTGCTGAAGAACTCTGGTACCACTTAGCGGGCCTAAGTTAACAACATGGTTAACAACTATGTTAGATTTGATTAACTTGGGCATAATCCGGAAGCTTCCTATCTTTAAACACATAAAATAGTCGAGATTGCATGGTTGCAAGGCGCGTTGGACCTGAGGCTGACCTTTAAGGGAACTACTCCGAAACGTCGGAAACAAACAATATCATCTGATTGTTTTCTGTTTCAGGTGGACAGAATAGCTGCGCCGACGATGGCTTCCATTCAGCACGCAAAAGCGACCGTCTGGCAGACGCCAGCGCAGTGTCCGAGGCACACCAAGGAAGGCCATTGCTGCCCGAGTCAACCTAAGCGCTGGTGGTCGGAAACGGCGAACCACTTGTGCAATCTGAGAACGAGCCTTGTAAAGCAGAAGGTTCTTCCGCCCAACGAGCTGGGCGGCAATCCTCATCCCTCGACCAAAAATATCGTCAATACTTTTCTCCATTCGACGCAGCGCGTAGACGAAATCGTCGCGAAACGTTCGAGGAGTGCGCCAGCGACGCCATTCTATCCGAAACTACGACTGTCGAGGAAGCCGATCAAGAAGGAGATGGTGCCCTGCCCGATGACGGTGACGATGGTCACATTTAACGGTAGCAATCACAGATGCGTCAGGCTGAATTGTTGAAAGTCGAACGTATATATCGAGAATAGAAAAATACACTGTGATCTCAACTATTTCATACTTTTTTACAATAAATTTTCATTGCTTGTTGTCTGTACAATTATTTTGAGTATATATAAGTAGTAGAAGCATTATTGGGTAATCGAGTAAAGGCTTGCTAAAAGGTTTTCTACCTTGCAAACTTTGCACCTTACTCGTTTTTATTTAATAGCAAAAAACATTGCTAAATTTGGTGAGCTGAATCCTCATCCTCATCCCTCGACCAAATATCGTCAATAGATTTGCCTTTTTTTTGGTTTTTTGATTATCTATATTCTATATCATCATTTATAACTAATGAAGACATAATCCAGCTTGGTCTTCAATACAGCTGATGGATCCCACACCATCTGTACTAACTTTTACAAAACATCTACTGACTTTTGTATGCCAAAAGATATCTTTTTAATACCACCACAGGCTTCATGCTTCAACAGAAGCAGTATTTGCCCAGTGGTATATTCACTTCGACGTTATAATTACACATTTATATCACTAAATATTTTTTTACACAGGGAAAATTTGGCATTACCATAAAAGGAAAAGCTACAATCAAGAAGAACGATAAAGATGACTCTGAAACCAGTAGTCAAAGTTCCAAGGTGTCGACGGGTTCCAAAGGACATCCAGTACAAAACAAGAAACAGATTATTGAACGAATCGCCACACCAACATATAACAGCATCATGAAAAACGTAGTTAAAGTATTTCGTTATTACTTAAATTCCTTCTGGCAGATCATTAGCAACATAATTCCTTTAGTGCACTCATAAGAAATCCGCCATAAAATGCCAGATTTGTCAAAGAAGACAGAATGCGAGCTAAGACTTTGAAGAGCCGAACAAATGATATTGTTCGGACTGGTTCCACAATGAATATCTTGAATGAGAAGCAAGACAAAGAAAGAGAGGAATCTTCGATGACTGAAGACTACTCTGTTTACAAAAAAAAAAAACAATCATAAAAGCGAAACTGAAAGCATGTATGTATATATCTTTAACTTGGGTGTTTTTCGTTGTTCATTTCGTTGTGTTTCAAATAATTTGGAATTGGTGATGTATGTCAAACTTGGACATGTAAAAAGTAACAGGAAATTCAAAGGTCTACTATCTTCAAAAAAAGAGTCACATGTTTTCATAATGCTCCCTCAGAAAAAAAAAACATTTCTGGTATTATAGAGTAAATGTAGATTTTAGATTAGTCCTTACGATGTTAATAGTCTTAGGATGTTTTTTTCTAGCACCTACAAGACTCACAAGAAGAAAAAGAAAACAACTACAGAAAAAGACATGTTCCTCCAATTGAGTCAAATAAATCATTATTTAAGACAATCGATTATTTTTTGTTTCACATTTTAATATCTATTAATTTATTTATGATAAAAGTGTTGAATTATCGAGCGCTAAGTCCCTTGAAAATGAAAACCATACAATGTTGTAACCTCAACTTTTGTATCAAACAATACGCTAATATAATAAAGTAAATATTAACGATGTTGATATACAAATTTTAGCTGTGACGTTCGAGTTTATCACAATGAAACGTGCATTTATTTTAAACGCCTACGTCAGCTCTACTTGTATCTACATTGTTTAACTTTTTATTAATGAGAGAATAAATTTACCGATCTGAAATTTTTATGGTGAAATGTGTTATAACTAATTGCTTAAACTTCAGTATGACCCAGTTTATTTCGACAGATTCCGCTAATGATGCGGAACTCCTTTTTCTATTTTACCAACGTCACATTTAAAATGTTACATTTTAGAATTTGATTTTTATAGAAACAATAACACAATAAAATCATAACCAATAAACAATTTATTGATTACGTTGGTTAATTTACAATAATCAATCATTAATAACAATAAACGATAAACGAGCGACTGCCTAACTGCCAAAGAAGAACAATAAAAGTGCTTCGATTACGTTAACTGCATTGTAGAATATACCGATGTAATTTTGAGTCATGTAGTTTAATAGGGCCCAAAAGACGTTGGTGACAAGAGTAACCAAAAGTGTCATGGCATCAATCTTTGCAGCTCTAGCTTCTGTTGTTGTTAACGCCGTTGGACCATCTTGTGCCTCAACAACTTGAACACCTGTTGAGTCAGTCCATTGCAGTTCTCTGGGTGATGCCTTGGAGACACTACGCCAGACACCTACAAGGAATAAGAACTGTTGTGAGGAATGGAAAATCAACAGAATGTCAAAAAGCATAAAAAACACTAATTACTCGAGTATCCTGAGAGATATCCCAATGAAACTAACACTGTTCGAACGAGAATTACTCGGCCAAACTAAAAGTAGAAAAGTCCGATCCGAAATATGTAAATTAGTATCTGTAATTAATTAATAACTGATTAGGTGACACGGAATATTTGCTAATATCGGGATAGTCAATAGGATGGATCTCCTTGACCCTCTGTATCAATACTCGAAACCCCTATAGCATCATATAGAATAATAATGCTATAATAAAATTATAAGTTTTTTACATCAAAATACTTAGTTTAGAGCTAAAAAACCCATGTCTTTGTGGTTCCCAATCAGTAAAAAAGATGATAGAGCATCACATTTTATAATAAGAAAACATTAATTTGGATATTAAGTACAAATATAAACGTTTACAGTAAAAAATACTTAATTAAAACGTTAACTCTGAAGACGTGCATGTTTATCTCGCGAAACCTTTCAACGAAACTTGGTGAAACAATCACTCTCCTTCGTCGTGTTATTATGTAACAAATTGATTCATATTACTTACGATCTTGAAGCTCATGTTGTCCAACTTGCCCATTTACACTGCGGAAGTGAAGCAATGATGACTCTGTGAACATAAAACGAAACTAACCGTCGGTATAATAACAAATTAAATATTCATGTCACCTACCGTCGGATTTCGCTAACCAAACGCATTGGCAAACGATGGCAAGTATTACCACAGCTTTAATCATTGTTGTTTCGATGGCAAAAAACTACTCCAAAATTCCTTAAGCGACATCATTTTATATATGAATATTCATTTGAGAGAATACCGCAATATATCATCAGTGTCTGGAGCATGTCTTATCTGATAAGTCTTGTGCGTATATCAGATTTTTGCGAAAAAATTAGAAGACAAACACCCGGGCGAGAACAATAATATCATTATTCAATGTCATATTCATATTCCGCGAAGTTTTAAATCCGTTTAGGTACTAAAAATTCTCGAAAGAAAAGAAAAACAAATATGTCGAGAGAGTTACCCGGAAAAATATTGAAATGTTAATTTATTTCAAATGACCAATAGCTGACGGAAAACATGCAAAAGATGTATGTAATTGTATATGTAACGAACAGCCTTGACAATGCTATGTAATTGTATTCATGGGATAATCGTTTTGTTGCGGCTTTTCTTTAATTTTGTTATTCGCTTCGCTTGTATAGTAAAGTCTGTTTCGATGTACCATGAAGATGGCATATGTATTGCTGGGCATTTTGTTGTGTTTCTCTTGCGTTCATTCGCAAATATTGCTGGACCCTTTTGATATTGTAAATGGAATAGCAGATAGCACTCAGGGTATGTTTTTTGTTGTGTTTTGTTGTCCATAATAGTAGTCTTAGTATAAAATCAATTTATGTTTTGCGTTTGAATACACCGCAATCCCTCAGGAACAAATTCTAAGTTACCCTAAAGGCATTAAAAAATTGTTCTTAAACGTTTAAAGGCATGTAAAATAACAATATTATTATATATTTTTCTACTTTGCGTGTGTTATAAACTTATCATGTTTCTACTTTCTGTGTCGTTATGAAAATACTAGAGCACTAGCGTTAACTAACTTTTAGTTTTCCAATATTACTGATATTGTTGCCAAGCGTCAAATAGCTCTGACATCTCAATCGCTATTGGCTCGCCTCAACCGTACTTTTTTGTCAGTTTTACCACAACTGTTGAATATAACACTACTCTAGGTTGTAGGATGACAACCGCAATTTATTAAATATATGTAAAATTAATGCCGGAAAGTAGAAAATGTTGCACAAATTTTTATCTTATAAAACTTGTATTATATATACTATAGTAGACGTAAGACTGCGTATATTTTTGTAAATGCCATCCACGTTTTTTACGCAGTGGTTTTGCCGATACCTCAAAAATTGAAACAGTGTCTGCCCCAGTAAAGCATGAAAGAAAGGGAGCAGGTTTGATACCTCAGGTGAAAGTTTTTTCTGCATTTGGTTAACTGGAAGATTTGCAGATGTTTTCCTGTTCCATATTCAATCCAGAATTCCTCTACTTTATCTAACTTAGAACAGGCGTACATCGGAATGACAACTACATCGCTGTCCACAGTTTTAATGGTATTTTTGGTATGTCTTTCAAAGGTTCTGGCATACCACACGTGAAGCAATAGACGGGCATCTGCGTCTTCATGCAAAATTGGAGATATATGGGCGTAGATTTCCTTGTTATTGGACCCAACCACACGGTTCTCGCATACATGCAAACAATTTGTTTTTCAATAAGCGGATCCATCTTTGCTAAGTTGTTTACCAAAAATCCAAACAGAATATTTTTGGTTACCAGAAAAGTACAGTTTTCTCGTGACCAAAAATGAAAGAGAAATGTTTTTGAAAAATCCTGAAAACAAATGAATATTGTTTGATAGAATGACTATTTCCGTACGGAAATACTTTTTTACTTCAGTTGCTTAGAATAGCAGTAATTTTATATATAATGAAATTTAGAGGGTTGTGCGAAAACCACCCTTCATGCACAAAAATTTAATAAAACTTTTTTTAAAGAGCGTACCTGAGCCTTAAAATTATGTATTAAAATTCTAAATTTTGTTAAAAATGTACGAAGATACGTGCGGTAGCATTATACTTAAATCCGCTATTTTGATGACGTCTTCAAGGGATAATCTTGACCCCCAGGAGAGTGTCTCCAGGTGGTTTGGCTTTTTAAACCTTAATATGTGTACAAGATGTGTGCAAAATTTGGTGCTGGAATCCGGCACTGAAATATTTTTACACTAACGCCGCCGACTATTAGTTTGTCAAAAACAATAATCAAACCTACGTGTCTAGTTTTTGTGAAAAGCAGTACTAAACAACTGCAACAAATTCTATTTTCTCAAAATTCAAAATACAATAAGAAATTCATGGTGTAATTAAGTTGTTGCGACCTTATTTTGAAATCAATACACTTTTTAGTTAGATTTCAAACCAATACAGTTTTCCACTTTCTAGTCAAATAGAAACTGAACAATAATGTATACCTGGATATAGAAAAGGACCAGTTCCCGGTATCTACTTTAGATGATAATTTCGGTTGAACAAAAAATCAAAATATTTGTAAAGTAAACGTCGCAAATGCAGATACTGTCCTAAATTCTTTATTTTAGGACATCCGGTTTGTTGATTTGACATTACACATATCAACCCACAATTGTTTCTTATTCTACCAATGTCCTAACGGTCAGAATATAACCTAAAAGTTTGACTGATCTTGATAATTGACTGTTATGCTAAGTCGATTTTTCTTTTCTTATAAGGTAACTGCAATACGACTTTTTTTTTAAATCGCTACCTGATAATAACAATTAAGAAAATTCTAATAATATCTATTTAGGCTGACTAAGAATGCTTTATATTTTCATAATAATATGGTGTATAATCCCTAATTATTACACTAGCAGCAGAGGGTAGCGATTTTGGCATTTATAAAATATAATATAAACTACATAACAATTACCAATTTTCTTTAAAAATGAATAGCCAGATATTTTTAGAAAGAAATACTTGTTTAAAAAAAGTTGACCTTAAATCCATTTGTTTCTCAAAATAGTGCAGCTATCATCAGCCAAGTTATAGTAAAGCCCATCATTTACAACCACTGTATATTCAAGTTTTATTTAAAAAAAAAAAAAACGTTCGAACTATTTAGTGATTATCTGGTATGCAATAAAAAGAGATGATTTCATCTTGGAGGATCATAAAGAAACATAGGTAACAGCACGACTTCCTGTTCGGACAATACTAAAATTAGCCAAATTATATAATTAAAAATTACAAGACCTGTCGGTGCAACGCTCAGTTATGTCGTTCGGATATCTTCGTGCAGTGAAAATGGTGTGTCGACCCAACTGAGAGTAAAAGTTTTACATCGTAACCGTTCAAGTTTTCCTTTTCGTACATTGAGCAAGGTGGCCAGCAGAACGCTACCTACTATCATTTAGAAACACTCGAGCAATGCAATCGGACACAGGCCGAAGTCGATTAGCGATGTCGTTTTTTTCGCCCCCAACAATCGGTTAGTCCGGCTACCAGTTTATTATCATTGACATTAGAATTTCTTTCAAACCCGTGGTTCGAACGCAATCACCACTTTTACCGTAACCTTGGTCGAGTTGTTTGGCCAACCTTATTGATGGTGCACTCAGGAACAACCATTACCAGTAAATGCACAAGAAGAACTTTACACAACGTCAACGATGAGAGTTTTGCTTGTGATGTACCTGATGATGACAGTATTAGCGAGTGAGAAACCGCGTAATTCGGTGCCGATGTTCCTAAATATTTTAAGAAGGGTAACGACGTCTACTCTGGGTAAGTGGTGCGACTGTGACTCCCTCTAACTTCAAGTTTCTTCTGTGGTAGGTGTTGTGCGTTCCGGTTTTCATGTTTTGGACGCCACGGTTTCGAATATCATGAACGGCGCGATGAGCATTACCGATCGGATTAGGAAGCTATTGGAAGAGTTCAGGAGGTATATGGTGACCGGTATTCCAGAGCTGGGGCTTCCCATACTCGACCCGCTGACGATCAGGCGGATCGACATGAACATTACCCATAAAGAATTGACGTAAGTAGATTTCCTTTTGCCATCAGTTTGATTTCTGCCGTGTAATGTCTGTGGTCAGTGTAGAGGTGTGATGAAATATGTTTTTCTCAAGTCGTTCACTAAAATAAATTAATAACATATCCAAATATTTCTGTTTATTAACATTTCCATCGAAGAAATATGGCCCAATTACACTGTGATATGTTACAGCACTTATAGAAATATATGTTCTTTTTTGAAATATTTATTGGCTTTGTTTTGAGAGTGTTAGTGAGAGTGTTTCAGTAGCCTTTTTCGTAATACATCTCAAAGCCATCATATTTAGCCGATACAAATTATCGTGATTTAGGGATTCTACACAGATAGATTTTTTGTTTTTAAGAAACATATTTCTATAAATTTATTCTTTTGGGTAAAAAATATATCATTGACAGAAAAAATTATTACTTCAATGCATTTTCTAGCTTTTTTTGCTTTTAAATATTAATTTAATTGCAGTATTTATTTAAGTGAGATAAAAAATTTGAATACTTTATACAAGAAGAGATTAATTTCCTTTAGAATGATATTATTTCTGTAGCTTAAAAATGTGGTTACTAGCATCAAAGAAATCAAAATTTTATACAAATTATTGTAGGTAGGTACCTACTGTTAGCAGGGCCCGCCCTAGGCGGTAGGTTTCGAGGAAGCAAAACCAACTGAACAACAATAAAAAAGATATAGAAACCGTTTTAAAAGTTGGCGATTCCTCCATCTTAACAGTTTGGAAGCTGTTGCCGAAATGGTAATCTAGTGAATTTTTATTTGGGTAGACACATAATTTGCCTGCCTATAAAAATAATATCAAAATGTTGCTGAGTCTTTGATGATATTATTATTGAAATTAATTAAAAACTATCAGTGATTAAAAAATTCGCCATGAAATGCTTGCATCAATATCTCCGAAAATATTACTCTTAGCAGAACAAATTATACATCATATTAAAGAAAAAAAATTTTATAAACATTTGGGTACATGATAGACAAAGAATTACTTAAAAATATTGAAAGATTTAGATTTAGGAAAATGTAAACAACGGAGATAAGTCAATATCTATTCTGTCAAAAACTACAGAAGTTAGCTGATGACAGATGACTTAACAGTGTAGATATTGACATATAATTTCGGTTCTGAAAACCCGTTTTTTAACCTTCTCCCAAATCTACATCTTTCAATATTTTTAAGTAATTCTTTTCTTCTTTAATATGGTGTACATTCTGTCCTGCTAAGCTTAACACTTTCGGAGATATTTGATGCAAGTATTTCATGACAAATAACGCTGAGAGTCACTGATAATTTTTAATAAATTTCAACAATAACGTCGTCATTCAGTAAACATTTCATAGTCGGGCCAAATAATTATGATGTTAAATGATTTTGCGTCCATACACCTTTCCAGAAGGTCCAGTTGACGTTTTTAAATTTATTACCTCCCTTAACATTGGGCCAAATTTAAACATTGCTTAGCAGATTTTTTCTATCCCTGCCTATGACTGTTGCTACCGGAGCGGGCGATAGACAGTTTGCTAAACTAAAAATAATGAAAAACGTACTTAAGAACCATGTCTAGTTAAAATTGTCTTAATGGGTAGTAATATTTTAAATGTATTTGTCCATGGTGGCGATACGAACTGTCATACAACTGTCAACCACGTAGGTGTTGACATTAGCTTTGAATAATAATGACAGTTCCTTTGTTCGATAACATTATTCAAAAGAAATGTCATTATTATTTATTTTTCAAAGCTACTGTCATCATAATCATTGGCGTGAACATACTATATGTAAGTCGTAGATAAAAATTATTTTTGTTTGGAAGAATAAAATGCATAATATTAATAATAATTATCCATGCCTTCTTAGTACTTCGTTCATATTGCACGGATATAAGAAGTAAAGGTCATAAATAATACAATGTGATAAAATTAATTTGTTTGGAAAATTGTTTAGTTTATCATGTCCAATTAGCATAAAACAAAAAGACATATTGCTTGGTTTCAAAAAAAAAGTTTGCCACCAATTATCAAATAGCTTAAAAGCATATTTTCACTTATTCTACAGGAAGTGATTTAAATATCGCTTCCGTCAAATAGTTGAGCAATTTAAAGTACCCACGTCATGCTGTTTATTGATTTCTTTATTGCTTTTGATAAGTAGGTACATTCAGTGACAAAATGGTTCTAATATATTCATTTCATTGCTAATATTCAGCGAAATGTAAAGGAAAATTACCAAAATCGGGTCGGTAGAAATTCGTTTCCAGTATTTTTTTTAGTATACAACAACAACCAAAGAGATATTTTGAATTTGAATTTTCAAAAACCAATGGATTAAATATTTCGACCCAAATTAGCAAAAATAAGGGAAATTAAACCAGTGTTGCCCTGAATATATAATACTAAATTATAATTATTGACAGAATTAAGATAAATCCCATGTGGAAAATGTTAGATTTCATTGTCTGGTGTCCGCAAATTTTCGCATTTTATCGCAAAACTATCACGATTTCGCAATTCTAGCAGGTGTGCAAAATTAATCCTTATGAAATCCACGATTTCGTCATTTTAGCTCCGGTACAAAAATTCTGTTTATAAATAACAAATCTGCGCAAAAAGAAAGGTATTTACCACTTTATCTTGTATATAGCGGTTCTCATACTACGAGCGTTCCAACATAGAGGTAAATTTTTGCTAATTTTAGCCCACTATCACGAGAAAAAGGTTAATATTAATTAAAAATTAAAAATCAAGCTAAATTTCTTGTATTTTTGGACGACCCGAACGTTTATTTGGCCAACATTATATTCCATTTAAAGTAACAACAGTAAAAAAACGATACGTCCAAAAAATATTAAAAAATGATACATTGAATATGGAAAACCATTTCCATAACAAAACAAAATAAAGCATACTATGTATAACCAAGTCATTTTGCCAGAAAACGTATCATCCACTGCATTCTCCACTGCTGTAATCGTGCATGTTTCCATGTAAGTGCGTTAAGAATTCAAGATTAAGACGGTTTCAGACAAACACACAGATTACAGAAAATTGATAAAATCACATAGTTCACTTGTCCGGAAATATGTAATGCGAAATCTGCTGTGATAACCGTCTGTAAACATTGCTTTCCCATTAATGGGAATTTTAAAATACCACCAACCTTCACGTACAAGAAAACCAGCCTTTCTACATACATATCTATAATACTAGGTAATATTTCACTATTGCGCAGTGAACTTGATCCAATGCAAATGGGTCATTCGTATATGTATGTAAGTACTTACACCTGATTTATTATATGTTTACTCCGTTCTATATTCTTGTCTTATATTTTATGCAAAATCATTTCTGCGGTGTTCATTTGGTTAATAAATAAATTTGGGAAACAACTGTCGGGTTATTCTATTTTTATATTAAATATTTGACAATATAGACCAATTCAATTAATATCTTTAATAGAAACAAATTTAAAAACATAATTATTATTTCATATACAGTGTGTCTCACAGGACGTTGGATTGTATGGGTGCTTTTGTTATTCATAGAGATAGAAAGTCGGTTAAAAGGACAAAGTAGTGCATACTTATGTGCTCTTTCATAATCTGTTCAGAAAACAGTTGAATTCCAAACGGTTTCCAAGCTATATTTAAAAAGCCAAAAATGTAATTTTTTTAATTATGGTCATAACTTCGTTATTTGTGATCCCATCAAAAAAGCGTTTGGACATTATAAAAATCTCGCCATTTTCATGGAGGCATTTTTCCCAGCATTCCGTAATATGGTGACCTTACCGAGGGTTCTTCTGTTAATTGAATTGAAAGCGGCGATGACGGTGTCACGTAACTCTCCAACGTTGCCAAAATTATAAACACCATACACCTTATTTATTTTTTAAGTCACTCCATAGATAAAAATCACAAGGGGTAAGATCCGGCAATCTTGGTGGCCATGATACTTCTGAATAGGTAGCAATTACTCTCCGTTTATGTCTTATATCTAAATAGTTCTTCACGAACTAAATGCTTTTTTGATCGGATCACAAATAAAGAAGTTATGATCATTACTAAAAAAAATTTTTGTTTTTTTCAAAATAGCTTGGGAACCATTTGGAATTCAACTGTTTTCTGAACAGATTATAAAAGAGCACTTAAATATGCACTACTTTGTCTATTTAACCGACTTTTATCTCTAATAATAACAAAACTACCTATACAATCCAACGTCCCGTGAGACACACTGTATATAAAAAATAAAAAAGTTTATTTTATAGTTTGCAGGGGTATGTCGAAGACGTGAGTGTCCGCCATTTATCAAAGTTCAAACTGGACGACATCAGCTACAACATAGCCGGAAGTACGCTGATTCTGAACATCACTTTCCCCATTTTGAACATAGACGGAATTTACGACATCAAAGTCGGTGTTGGTCGAATGTTCTCGATATTTGGAAAAGGTCCATTTTGGTTTGTAAAATTATCATAATATATGTAAAGAAAGCTCAGTTTATGTTAATTTAATAATTATAGGGTGGAGTTATACCGTTTATCCATTGAAACCGTGTCGAAAATCAAGGTAAATCCGTTGTCGTATCCGCCATTTTTTGTGGAATCCATGGAGGTAAAGCCAAAACTGAAAGGGTTGGATGTAAGGGAGCAAAAATATGGTAATCTTACGTGATTTTAGGTATAATATATTTGTAGAACCACTTCTCTGGATTGATGAACAATAAAGAAACCGAGGAGACTTTCAATAAGGCTATTACTAGGATGGCACCTACTGCTTTGGACACAATATGGCCAGAGATTGAACCGAAAGTATCCAACATATTAGTGGCTGTAAGTGTCCCTTATATACAAAAAAGTCTTTTAATCAAACACAAACCAAACATGACATTTCAACGTCAAACATTCCATTGTTTATATTGAAAAACAAGTTTGGGTTACTTGTACGACTAAATTTCAACATTATGAGGTATTTTTTATTGAAAATCTCCATCGCACATGCACAGAAATAACAAATTAAGTACTCACGAATCGTTTTCCTACTTCTCAAAGCGGCTAACGACGTTCCTAAAAGATTTCCAGGCCTTTTTCGTTGGATCCAAGGCCAGGTAGCACTAAACATAACCCCACTTTTCTTAAACTCACAATAACCGCACTACATTTCGGTGACATGATGGATAATTTGTTTCAAACGGCTTCTCGCACACTACCGAACACTTATTAACACTAATAATAATTGTTCAACGTGTATTATGTATGTTTTTCTTGCATTGTTTGCATTGAAACTTAGTCTGGCGCCGCCAAACGGGAAACGGAGAGACTAAAAATACAGGTGCTACGTGGCGCATAGCGATGTAACGGTCGTTTTGCGTTGTTAGTAGGGATTATACATAACCTCACTTTTTTAAATTGTATTTACCGCACTATTTTCGCGTGACATGCTGGATGGATTGTTTCAAACGGCGTCTTGCACACTACCGAACGCTTATTAACACTAATATTCATTGTTGCGAGTATAATATGTACATTTTTCGTGCATTTTTGCGTTGTAATTATGTGCTGCCGCTGTCAAAAGAGAAACCGGGAGACTAGAAATTCAACCGCTAGATGGCGCTTGAAGCGGTGAATCTCGTTTTGCGTCAGCAGGGAATATGCATATTGTTTAATATAGTTTTATTTTATTTGTGGAAACTGCAGCAAATAAAACTTATTAATTAAAGTTTTTTAGTTTCAGTTTTTAATTATCGATTTCTCGCCTTTTTGTTTTGTATTTACAATATCGGTCTCTTAACATTTTCTATAATACACGTAATATTTTTTGATTTCAGATTATTAACCAGAAGCTGAAAGATTTCCGCGTGACAAGGGTAGTAGGAAGAATGTTCGATATGTTCAAATTAAATTTTAATCAAGATAAAATCGAGGTTTCGAACATGCGGTAACTTTTGCTATGTAAATAGTGTAAATATTTATTGTTTTTATTTTTAACATAAGGATAAAGGAAAACCATACCATAAAGTTTGATTATATATTATCTTTATTTAATAAAATTCCATGTATGTATAAAAATATAACTTCTGAGAATTTGGTTTACATAAGTTACGTTACGTACATTGTAATGTTGTCCAGTGGAGCTCGTTATTTGTTAATCTATTTATATAGGAAAAGTTTTAAAAAATGCATAAAATGAACACATTCATGGTTACCTTGATAACAATACAAATACTGTGATGATTAAATGCAAACTACAGTTTTAAGGCAAATTTTAATATGTTTTTAAGTGAATACTGATTTATTTTAATTAGGAGTATTTTAGTTTCCTTATAAATTTACATAAAATTTGGTAGAATTTCCTACTTCTATAATTAAATTGCTAATAAAACTATAAGAGTACGAAACATTGTGTGATTATTATTAAAATTTTCTAGATATCTTGTTCAAGAAGTTTTTTATTGTTTACACGTTTTAAGCAAACGCAAAATATTTGTTTTTATCATATTATAGCTCATCGTGGGCAGTGACATGTTGTTTAATAATATTTCTTACATTATCTACAATTTCTTTAGGAACTTGACTGTCAATTTTAAATCTTTGGTTAGGGGAAGTATACAACATAACCGTAGGATAACTCTCTATCCGCAACTGGCGGCAAAACTCACGTTCGCTGTCGCAGTCTAGCTTAACGCATCTCACATGCCCTTGTAATTTCTGAAACGAGAAAAATTAGATTATAAGTTCCAAACAAGGCCTCATTAAAAAAACGTAACCTTGGATTATTGATGCTTACCTGCGCAACAGCACTGAAGAATGGTTCAAAGTCAACGCAATGACGACACCACGACGCGTAGAAATCGACTAAATACGGGAGCAAAAACTTTTTATGGAGGACTTGCTTTTCGAACTCTTTTGCTGTGAAAGATTCTACCAATGTGGGAAGAAATCCGATCACCCAACTCTTCATCGAGACCACATCTCGGTGTCCGTTGTGCATGCTACATTAAGAAGAAATAAAAAAAAATGAATATTTTGATTATTTATTTGTCATTCTTGATACCATTTATAATTATTGCTATTTTTGGTGGTAAATAAGTGCAATCCTCGAGCTGTAACATATATTACATGCTTGTGAAAGTTTATGTTGAATTTGTATTGGAATTTTCGGTCAACACTTAAGACAAAGTTTTCCGTAGTTGCAATATATTTCGCGCGAACACATTGGTTAACCGTCAAATATCCTTACCTCTATTCATTTCTCATTTTTTATACAATTGGTCGTAGGTAAAATTATGTACAATACTCTAGCTGTAACGCATATTATGTGCTCGTGAAAATAACAAAACTCAAAAGTACACAGCTTTGTTATTACCTTTGATGGCAACACTTACACGACTGTATTCAATCCTTTGCTCCCCAATGGATACATCCTTATCGTAGGATAACTCCTAATGTTTTGGGCGCTGCATAGGTCATTATTGGCTACACAATCCACATCGGCGACTCTCACTTGAGGGAATGCTGCCAACTAAGTTTTAACAATAATATTAACACACAATCCAAAGAAATCAATTGTAACTCAACACCAGAACACACAAAATAGTTACCTCTTTCGCCAAGGACCGCCAAACAGGCGCTAACCGTTGGCACGGTCCGCACCACGGCGCAAAAAAGTCGACAATCCACAGCTCATTCTCCGGTTTTCTCAACAACTGCACAAACGAGTTACCATCCAGAGGAATTACCGCTGCAGCCAGCGAATCGGTAACGAATTCTACGATGGAATCCTCGTTTGGCGATCCGTGGAAGTGCATAGTCTTGCTGTTATTGTAAATGATGGTCGTCGGATACGAACTTATCCCTTGTTCGCTGCACAACTGCTTGTACATCGTACAGTCGATCGTACCGAACTGGATTAAGTCTGGGGTGAAGTGCATGCTTGCTCTTCTCAATTCTGGTAAGAGGTTACGGCAAGGCGGGCACCACGGCGCAAACCAATCGACGAACCATGGTTTTCCGTCGTCGATGATGTTTTGGAAGTCCGCGGGCGATAGGGCGTGAAAATTGATAGATTTTGCGGCGTCCCTGGCGAACGCCAGAATTTCGTAGAAGACGTCGCGACCGTGGAACAGCTCGAAAGCACCGCCTTCTTTCAGGATGCCCCAGGCTGGATATCTGGATACGTGGAGGCTATGGCACAGCGAGGAGTATTGTGCGCAGTTTACCAAACCTAAAGATACCGAGAAAAATATATCACTAAAAAGAAAAATAAGGATATCGTCGAACTATGGTTTGTCTTTTCGTTTTTCTTAATGAAAATAATATGTTCGAGAAAAAGCGTTTCAAGTTTGCGAAAAGCAGCAAAAAAACACTTTTACGTTAAAATAATAATTAAGGTTGTACTCACCTAAGTTAACATTGGGCACCGAAATAGACAAACGCTTTATTTGTAAATTTAAGTCAGTGGCCGACCCAACGAAGAAACAAAGTAACGAAGGGTTTTCGTGACCCTCCCTAAGTTTATCCCGTATATCCTAGTAACAAAAAACATTACGAAACAGTCAATGAAATTTAACCTATAAATAGTATTTACCTTAAATTTATCGGTGCTTATCTGCGTAGGATTTGGAAAGTATTCCAAGATTTTATTTACTATCTCCTTGGTATCCGATCCATCAATAAAATGTGAAGCCCCATTCTGCCAGAAAACGACTGGAGCGTTTATCGATGTTTCAGCGATTATTTTACACAGTTCTTCATCTGTTATTTCACCAATCGAAAGAATGCTTTCCTAAAGGAACGGAACATAACACATTATTGTAATTTTCTTTTAGTTCAAAGTCTAATATGACTAACCAATGTTGCGGAAACTTTTAATTTGGTGGTTTCTCCTGGACATTGGCTATTGCAAGCGCACGGAAACAAAACCCAATCGTTTTCGGAAAGATTTTCATGTCGCCAACGTTCGATACTCAGTCTTTCTATGTTGACTTTTAACATAGATAGTATGAAGTCTTGCAATGACACCAAATCTCGATCACCACGGTAGTATTCGCCATCTAATAAATGTGCCTAGAATTTATAATAAAACGTTTGAATGAAATACGTTTGCTATTCGAACGGAGATTATCGCTATTTCGGAAGTGTTGTCCATGGGGCAAAACTTTGACTGTTGCATGGCTACAAGATTTTTTATCTACCTACAATTTGAGGTTTGATAGAAATATATGCAACTATTTTTGCAAAAGTTATAAAAAATTTTCTATAGCAACTGATTGAAATACGTTTACAATTCGAACAGAGATTATTGCAATTTAAGGGTAGTTGTCCATGGGGCAAAACTCCGAACGTCAAAGGGCTACTAGGTCTTTTAATTACCTACAACTTGTAGTATGATAAAATTTTATGAAATAATTTTTCAAAAAGACAAAACATTTTTTTACGGCAAAACTTCACTATCATTATGTTATGGCTAATTTATTAGAACACCCGCTATCTTCTATGGAGATAACATTCATTTTCTTATCTAGCTTACTGATAAAACTAACCTCCTTTTCGTAATATAAAAGCGTTGGATACGAACTGATACTGAGTTGCCTGCATAGGCTCCAATCTTCTTCGCAGTTTACTGCGGCAATTTTGACGACACCCTCCAATTCCTGGGCTAGTTTTCGCCACGTAGGTGCTAATTCGTGACAATGGTGGCATTGCGGAGAATAGAAGTTCACAAACCAAGGCTGGCTATCGTCGACTACATTAACCTCTAAAAATTTTAAATAATACAATTACTAAGTATCTTTTTAAGTAAATGACAGAAGCATACCATAATCGTGTCTACTTAATGTAATAATCAAGGTGTCATCATCGTATAGTCCAAAAACATCTTTGTAGTACGAGTAACTTTTGTACGTTGATTTTGTTTCTTCTACTTCGCCGTATAAGTCGTAACGTTTTCGCCGATCTGGGTTTTTTAGTGTTTCGTACGCCTTTACTAAACCAATGAAGTTGCTGTCTGCATTTGGATCATCCTAATTAATGTTAAGACAATGAAAACATACCAATGTTGATTATCACCATAAACCTACCGTGTTTTTATCTGGATGTAATAGTATGGCCAAAGTTTTAAATGCCTTCCTAATATCTTTAACGGTTGCATCCTTTGCTATATCTAAAAGTTTATAATAGTCGTCTTCTGCTTTGCAAACGCTGAAGATGCAAACAGTCGCCAGGAACATGAGATTCAACTTTAATGTATTCATTATGAACTTTTATAACTTATAATTATATCACACAGAAAGTTTATTTATGAGAAAACTGCACTGAGATTCATACTTGCGTTCAACGGGAGTACGTAGACAAAGTAATAACCAGACTAAAGATTAAAATTGAGAGAGATCTCATGAAACATGAAGCCCACACAACACATGTGTGCATCTGTATTTGTGTACTGCCGGTTTCTGGGAGATTATGCACAGTAATGAGTTCAAATACAAGAGGAGAATAAAATAATTTGTTTTGCCGTTATACTTAAATTAATTTCCGGGTTTAATTTTGTGAGTAATAGCTGTTTATAAATAAACTTTATTGCTTAGAAAATCATAAAAGTAAATGTGTAGAAAATAGATGTCGCTAACTGTTATTTTATAGACGTACAGGTACCAGCATTATCGGCTGGAAATATAAATTATGTTGTATACTCCGTACGTTAAAAGAAGTTGGTGGCGTAGGCAATAGACCGTTTAAAAGTGGGTAAGGTAAGGTAGGATAGCGATCATAAAATTATAAGCCGATATACCTATCCGAAAGAGGCGAACAATCAAACACTGTCTGACTGTTCTCTGGACTGTTTTGAGATATCCCCACAAATTCGTGACGTAGGCGAAATTTTTCGACGTACGAACAGCATGTGTTCCTTTAATTTACGCATGCGCATTCATTATGCATTGATTGGCTTGTCACGTATGTCACGAATTTGTAGATTTTGTAGGTTAGAATAGATTTTCAAAACATTGCAAAAGTAAACATTTAACTAAGAAATGAGTGGCCATACCGCAATTCTCCTAACTATAGATAAAATATGCCGTGTCTGCCTGACAGAACGTTTGGAAATGCATTCAATATTTAATATGATAGAAGAAAATAGTACCACGAGTACTCGCATTTTTGAATTATTAGGAGACATATCGGATATAAAAGTGAGTTGTTCTTGATTATTCTTGAATTGACTATTATTTAATAATAGTAGTAACATTTTGTAGATTGTACCGAATGACCAACTTCCGTCGAAAATATGCAGCGATTGCTTATCGATGGTAGCTACGTGTTTTAAACTGCGGCATCAGTGCAACCGTTCACAGGATATTCTACGGCACTTTGTCAACCAAATATTAGAATTTGAAGTTTTTGCAGGGGGAAATTCAAATGGTTCTTCCAATATAGCGCAAGATGATTTCGTAGTTAAACCGGAAGATAATTCGGATGTTCCGTCGGAACATGATATTGAAGAAACAACAGAAGATGTTCGGATTGATAACGATATTGAAAAAAGGATATCCGTCATTGACACGGCAATAGCGGAAGTTGAAGATCATAACTCCGATCTGCATGGTATAGTCAATAATAACAGAAAAGTGTGTAAAAATGTTTTAAATATAGCCAATTCAGTATTTTTAAGAAATGTTTAGAAGCGAAGAGTGTACAATTTAATGTATGTGTGTAATTATTTTTTTCATTTATTATTTTAGGTGAACGTACACAAGGTACACGTATGCAAGGTTTGCAACAAATGTTACAAGTTTGGGTCTAGCCTCAGGTCGCACATGAAAACGCACAATGAAGAACGCCCCTATTCTTGCAATGTGTGCGGCAATAACTTCAAGCAGCATCAAGCGTTGGCAAGTCACATGCGGGCCCACTCTGGGGCGCAACCGTACCAGTGCAAGCTGTGCGGCAAGCGCTACCGACAATCGGGATCATTGACAGCTCATATGCGCGTTCACACAGGTCAGAGGCCCTTCCTGTGCTCCGTATGTGGACGGGGCTTTCGGTAAAAGCAGTTTCTTTTAGTTATAAGTTCATTTTTTTGTTGTATAATGTGAATTTTTTCTTACTGATCTTTCAATAATGACTTGGCTTTGTCGGGGCTGGATTTTGCTTGTAATTTACAAAGCTGTGTACAAAAGTTTTAATCTGTTAATCCTTACTTAAAGATGTTAAAATTTTCGTTAATAAGTTAATCTTCTAATCCAATTTTCATTGTCGTAGTTTTCTTGAAAAATAACTGTTAAACTTGGTTATTATAATGATTCTTTCAAGAAAGCCTTCTAATGCTGACAATAAACTACAATTATTTTTATTGTCTTCTTTATATAATATATAATCTATTGTGAATAGTTGTTGAAACAAATCTTAAGTAGTAATTCATACAAATAATTTCTTTGTTTTAACAACTGAGTCTACATCAATTTTATCGATAATATAATTAGTTTCTGTTCCATTTTCCCAGCTCAAATTATAAAGTATTTACAAAATTACTCTACTTTTCAGACAAGCTCCAGATTTGGGTTACCACATGAGGACCCATACAAAAGAAAAGCCATACATGTGCAGTATATGCGGCAAAACTATGTCAATGCAGAGCCATCTGGTGCAGCATATGAGGTCGCACACTGGCGAACGCCCTTTCAAGTGCACGCACTGCGAAAAAGCATTCGCAACGTCCACTAGCCTGAAAAGACATGAGATCATTCATACCGGCGAAAAACCTTTTATGTGCGAGGTGTGCAATAAGTGTTTCAACAGGAGAAACTCGCTCAACGTGCACTCAAAAATTCATACGGGGGATCGGCCGTTCACTTGCCCGTTGTGTGCCAAACGTTTCATGCATCCGCATAGTCTGAAGGCGCACTTAACGATTCATTGTTCGTCCCCTTACCATATAGCAGCTTGATTTAATTTGTTTTGATTAATTAATTGATTCAATGACTTTATTTTAATTGATTCGTTAATTAATGTTATAGGCTTGTGAATGTACTGAAAAATCTAAAGATTAAATGTTTTTATTTATGTGTATATATTTTTTTATTTATGTATTTATTGTTATTTAGTATGTAAGGTAAATTATGTATATTGTTTTTGTTGTAAAATAAATTAAATTTAATTGGTTGAGTGTTTTTTTATTACCTGTTATATAAAAAATCTGATGTGGTCAGGCACATGAATTTATCATACTATACAGCAGTGTCAAACGGTGATGATCTGACAATGTTTTGATATGTTAGCACTGGTTCGAATAAAAACTGCTAACGCATCACTAAACTATGTATTGTATATACATAATGTACACAGTGAATAACAGACTCAACTGCTATGCATGACTTTCAAAGTTAAAGTTTGCTATTGCAGCTAAATTTTACCAAAAAATTTCATAGACATAGATTATACAAAAATGTCTCTACTTTAATTTATCATTTAACTATTTTGACGAAATTATATAAATGGCGGTTATTTGCAAACTCATGGAAAAATGCTTCCAGTTCCTTTGGATCCTTTTGAACAAAACTTATTTCAGCTCTAAGTTTAGTCATGAAACTATCCGGAATCGTCGCCACAAAAAAACGGGTAGAGATACACACACACACAGACATTTTTGTGTACCTTGGTGAAAAATGTTCTGGGGACCCAAAAGTATATAAGGGGGCAGTTTTCTAAATTTAACTTGCTGTATGGGTAAGGTGACCAGAATTTTATTGAGGCAAAGCGAGGTGGGGGGTGGGGAGGGTGTACTAATTAAAACCAAATACTGGCGTTTTAGTAAAAGTCTAAAATCGTCGCATTCTAGGTTTTTAAAAAATATTTATGCTATCGATATGTTTTTGATTTGGGTTGGATCAACAGATATAAGTTAAATTTAAATTATTTTACACTAAAAATTTTAGACGTCCTTCGTTCTATATTTATTTCAATTATAGATATGATTGGAAAATTGTAAATGTCTGGCGGTAGACCTAATTTTTTCTTAATTGTGTAACTATTTTTATGATATATTAAATCTCTAAAGACAGCATTATATAAAATTTTTGATCTCATTTCATTTAAAAACATGCAATTTTATAATACATCGTTAACTTTTTGAAAAAAAAATTGTCTACATTTGTATATTTAATTAGCTTTCATCAATCTTTTAAATAATTCAGATAGTAATTTTAAACTCTTTTCCTCACCATAATTTCTTCAAATAAACTACTGTTTTTGTACCAATTAGAGTTACTGACTACGTAAATAAATTTTTATCCAGAAATAAATATATTGTTGCCTCTAATGAAGTAACTTATTTATACAAATTATCGCCCCAGCGTAAGATTGCCTATCAAGGGAACACTAAAAGGTTTTGGTGGAGGTATGACGAAACATTAATAAATATTTCAAGTGCCAAGGAGAACAATGTTCTAATTAGCTGGCTTTGAATAATACATCAAAATAAGTATGATAAGTTGAACAGTATGGTCTGAAAAACACCAAATCTTTTTGTCGGATTCCATTACAGATTAAAAACAAAAGATCAAAATCTATAAAAAAGAGTTAAACAAATTCTACACGTTATGCAATTTTAATAATGCAAAATAAGTCATTAAATTATTTGTTCATACATAGGTATAATATTACAACCGTAGATTTTCTTCAGCAAAGTCCAAAGTAACTGGATGTTTTTCTTTTGGTAAAATTAATTTAGCTGGATGAGCAAATTCTATTTCATC
This sequence comes from Melinopterus prodromus, assembly GCA_964023965.1. Classification (NCBI taxonomy): domain Eukaryota; kingdom Metazoa; phylum Arthropoda; class Insecta; order Coleoptera; family Scarabaeidae; genus Melinopterus; species Melinopterus prodromus. The sequence goes on along the minus strand of OZ030398.1, from coordinate 21,837,314 downwards.
GAGATCGCTCGTACCGCATTAAAATTACTTAGTTAGCCAGGATTTGCCAGATATTTTGATTCTATTGACAGTATTTTCAGTACAGCAGAGGTTGACACTGTTGTATAGTAGGATAAAGTCATGGAGCCATACTTTTATATATACTGTTTCAGAGTTTTAGTTTTAGAGAGTATGTTTACACCTATGTTTAGCCAGTCAAGCATTTTCAACTAATATGCCAAGACCCAGATTAAGTTATGATTGGATAGTTGAATTATAGAGCCTTTAAACTGTTGTGTAGAGAGTTTTCCTCGGGGAGTTAAGCCCTGACCGACATACATACGTTCGATGCAATATAAAATATACATAAAGTCATCGATCAAAGTCTTACCGCTGTGCAGTTCCCATAGCTGTGTCATATCTGATATCTCTAATGCGGGGTTTACATGGTGCGAGCTGGCGTGCGAGTTGAGAATGACAGTTACTGCATACCAGCTACTGTTATGGTTTAAACGGAATATGCGAGTTACTGCCTATGCGAGATTGTCAGCTGCTGCCATGCGAGCTACTTCAAACAATTTTGATTTTACTGGCCACTTGCTTTCCCCCACCACCCTTACCAGGTTATCGGTCAGCTGTGCGCCCGCTCTTTGCGTAGTGTGAACGCAAAGCTCAGTTACTTGCCAGTGTATAGCAATTTTGTTTTCTTTGTACAGGATAGTCCGGAGCCAATTGACATTTTTCAAATAATACCTATTATATACGAAAGCACGGACAAAATAACTAAATATGTCTATAAATACGACCAAGTATGCCATTTATTTGCCACAGGTTTCAAGGTTATTTTTTGAAAATTATATGGGGCAGATGGTCTCCGTTTACATCAGTGCATTGTGCAAACGGTTCTTGAAGATACCACACAGGAAAAAGTCCGTCAACACTTTTTCCTGTTGCGGCTCCTGAAAGACCGTATGTTCCAGAGGAATATCGTCAATACTCAACTCAAGCAAGCCATTGTTGAGGAAGTTGCAGTCATTGATGAGGGCTGGCTCGATGGATGCGACTACATTTATTTATATTTATAGACACTTTTAGTTATGTTTTCCCTGCTTCCGTATATAATATATACTGGGAGAGTTTCACGTATGAATGAATAATTGCATTGAATATTTGAGTCAATTTAATTTAAAAGTGTTTCGGACTGTGTGGGTACTCGATAGTGACGACGATCTTTGTGGTATAGCTCTTTCATGATTGTATTTGTTGCTCTTGAAGATTCTTGATACAACCAATTTCTAACCCAAACTCTTCTTTTTCTTGGAACTACACGTTGGATGCATGTAATAAATTCGTCAGATAACAACATGGAAAAAGATTGCCAGTTTGCAGATCAGAATTTCTCGGCGCTCAGCCATATTGAAACACGAGTATACAACGCAAGACTGGCGAGCTGCTCGCACCTCACTGATCTCGTGTAAACAGCCGAGTTGCTAGCCACTTTTCAATGCGAGTTCGCAGGGACAGCTGCTGTCAACTGGCTGGTCAGCAACTCGCACCATGTAAACCAGCCTTTAGTTTTAAAACACGCTCGGTGCCCCGACAACACGTTGGGCGGAGATAATAACTCCGTACAAGGCTAGCCTTTCCAAGCGCAGTCGACCTCTTCAACCGGAAAATTGCAAAAGATAACGCGATCGTCACCTTGCCCCCCCATGACGGTGTTTAAAAGGACCTTTTAAGCAATTAATAAGCCCCTACTCGCCATCTCTGGGTGCTGAAATTCTCGACGCTTTTAAAGTATGGTCTGATGGTGGTTAAATTCGTTTGGGGGCGTTAATGACTTTTTGTGGTAAGAAAGAAATGGCACAAAGATGAAACTATTAACATTAGATTTTTAGCTGTTGAAGGTTTTACGACAATTTTTGCGCCTACAGAGTGTTCTATAACAATCTAGTCTACCAGTAATAAATTACTACCACTAACTAGAAAAGGAACAAGCAAATTAAATAACAAAAACAAAAATTAATTATTATTAACAAGACTTTAGGCGAAAGTGCTCGATCTATGGAATAGATGCTATAAGTAAACGAAAAGTGAGGAATTAAATTCTTTGTCAAAAAGCCCCTGTAAAATTTGTTTCCAAGATTCCGTGCGGAAATATTAAAATTTATATTCGAACATTTTATTAAGTGCGGATTTCTTCAGCAATTCTTAATATTCGATGTCAAGAAAACGTATGTTATAAATGTATACCGATTATCAGAAAATCGGTAATATTCGTAGTATGTAAATAAAACTAACGAATATACCTTTTACAAATGGTTATTAAACGTCATCCCCTGGCACAAGGTGCGATCAATACGTCTCAATCAAACTTGACAGTAAATATGATGGAGCTGAAATGTGCAAACATTTCAAAGCCACATTATGGCGTACTGTTGTTGTCATCCGGGTAAATGTTTCACGTTAACTGAATAACTCGTACTATTTTGGAAATTTTCACACCAACGCAACACCAAAAATCAACACCACAGAATATATTTGCCCTCAAATTATTATTTAACTGAATAATCGAAAATAAACTTTTACAACAAACAATTTTACGAAATTTAAACATCAACTCGTGTCTATTAATTGTTGTCCTCTTAAGGGGGGAAAATAAAAATATATATATTTGAGGAAAAAGTGTCAAAATATCGATTTTTTTCATAATAATTGACCATATTTTCTCTATGAAAAGAAAAGTATATAAAATACTGCATTTTTGGTTCATCTAACGACAAAGGGATGTTAACTTAACATTAAAAATAGTTTTTGAAATATCATGCCAACCGTTCGCGAAAAAAACGGTTTCGAGAAAAACACGATTAAACTTTCAAGTACAGTTTATAACGTTACATCGAGTACTTACAGTATTTTTCTGGTATGTTATACCAGGGCTATACTTTACTCCTTCCTCCACTTCGTAGAATATATTTTGACATATTTGCTCATCTCCACGCCTTGTTTAAGCTTATTTTGCAGCCTCGAGTGCACGTCTCGACGACCTCACCAGACGCTGTTTATGCGCACATTTGCAAATATCTTCGTTTCCGTGCCAATAATGATTCCTATTGTTGTTATAGTTTTAAGGATGGCAGAAAAGCCTATTTTATAAATTCCTGCTGCTGCATAAGCCGCAATTTTGATAGGTTTTGAGCCACGGTAAAGATGTTTGTGTGCGAGGCGCCAGACAGTAGAATTGAATCTTTAGGTTGTTGTTTTGAGTTTCTTCCCCAAACACCGTTCTAGCAACTCTCTCGACGACAAGTTGTTGTAAATCGGCTCGGTGGCATTATCGACATTTTTATTAAGTGTTATTGAATTCATCTAGAGTTTTCTGGGCTTCGGTTTTTTCCATTTGTATCAACACTGTGATCCCGCAGGGCAGTACATATGCTGGGGATTTTCATTCGTACAGATCTCATGATAGAATTTGGCCCACACAGCATTGTACATATTATCAACAGTCTAGATGTATTCTGATTGATAAAACATAGAAAGTTGTCTATTCTTTTCAATGTACAAGCCGCATCGGACCCAGTGCTCCAACCCACAGCCCCGCGGAATATGTCTCTGGTAGAATCCACTATTTCTCCCGCTGACCCATCATGTTCGCAGTATGTACTTCGATACAAGTGTAACCTGTCTTCTTCAATATATCCCGTCTCGAAACCCCTATAATTTCTTCGTCTTCCGCTGTCGACAATATATCGGCAGACGTACTAGCAAATGCTTTTCTGTCACGAGTGCAATTTCCCAGAAAATTTTCTTTTTTGTTGTCTATCAGCACGTAAAGGAGTGTTTTTCTTGAGTGTTTCTTGTCAATGATCACGAGAGAATTTCACAGAATGATAAACCACACACTGCAAAATCCCTTGGCTTGAAAAAATTTTAACTCGAGCGGGAAAGTTGTTGCGGTCCGACCGATCCGCGCGCTCCGTATTGTTGGCTCCTGCACGCCATCGGCTAATTGCTTATAACTTGGCTAATCTTGCAAATATTACCTTGAAACTTCATACACACATTCTTAAGACATTAAATAATAAAATAACGTATAGAAAAACAGAACAATTACAGTTTCTTTTTACTTTATTGTGGTGTTTCAGGCCAGAATAAGGATCTTTTAATATTTGGTCCAGCTGGTCCAATATTTAATTTGTGATTCTTTAGAACGTATAGTGTGGAAAACAGATCGTTTCGGAAGGAGAACATAGCATACAATTCATAGCTACCCTCTTGTACCAATGCTTGCCTAGCGGGAAATTTTATGAACGAACTGGGACGTTTGCGCAATCCGAGCCCGGGATCGTTGGGCGCGCTTTTCTCAGTGTGCTTGCGTCCCGAATTTCGTTCAGATGGCCGATATTGAAGTTCACCGTTCCGTGCGCGCTAAAGCTCGTGACTGAAAGTTTGGTGTGGACTTTCCGGTGAATACCGACAGAATAAGGTAAGTTTTTCTTTGTTCATTTGTGAAAACTGACAAAATTAATTGTGTGTATTGAATAGTTTAATGTTGAGTTAAAGGTTTTAGTTTGAAAAAGTTTTGTAAAGTTTAAGAAAAGTTTTTGATTTGTTACTGACGTATATTTTTTGGTGAAGATTTAAAAGCAGGAGTTGTATTTAAGCGACTTGAGAAATTGCAAACGGTTTTTTTTATTAATTATTAATACAAAAAAGTTAATTGTTGTTCTTGTGTTATTTTACTGCAACCAGCACATAATAAGTTATGTAAGTTTTGTATTTGTTTTGATTAGTAATTTCATAATTTAGATAACTTTTTCAGAATTTAATAAGCTTACTACTTATTATACATGGTAAGTATACATGGTTTTGTGATTTTTTAGTACGATAGTACGTTTTAATCATAGGGACTAAAAGAATGAAGATTTACTTTATATTTTATTCTATATTTTGATAGTTTAACTAACCATTTCGCAAATATTGACGATTGTCTACAAAGTTCAATAAAATTCTGACACATGATATAAATAATATACATACACATACAGTGAGCGCATAAAGTATGAAAACAGGACAAAATCTCTAAAGCGGCTTTTACACGTCGTCTTTAAATTATCAAAATATATAACGACTTATGACGTCATCGACACTTCTTTAAATGGCAACCCCATATTCTTTTTGTACTGATATTAATGGATATTGTATATTGTATATCGTACTGTCTTCAGTACGACAGTATATTGTACAGACCTAAAGGTAATTCATAAAATTTGTCGCCCTACAACAGAGAATTTTCGTTAAAAATGCAGTTGAAAATTAGGGTATTATTGATTGATAACTTTTGTTTGGTTCTGGAAAACGAATAGGCGTTTTCGATTGATTTATTTGCGCTGAATGCAAAACTGAGATCAAATTTTGCATATCACGTCATGTTGTTGCGTTTTTTGACGTTATCGCTGTAAATGCTTTAAAAGCATTTGGGAACAAAGTTTTGGGATTATAGGTAAACGTCCAAAGATTATGGTTTACTATGAGACCACAACACTGTAATGTCTGTATATTAAAAATAAGCCAAAGAAAGGTAATTAATTCTCAGTTTAACCTATTCTCGATTTTCCATCAACTGATCTGCAACGACATGCCACTGCTTGTCGCGAATGATTTAAAAAGATACTATTGAAGTTATCGCAGACGAAAGTACAGGACGATGTACTTATTAATTTGAAGGTTATGCCTTTATTCTTATATTTTTTCTGTACATATTTCAGTTCATCACGTTCTCTTGAGTGGTGTTATGCATTGGTATTTATTACTAACTCTTCTTTGTTCTGATTTAACCCAAATTGATTATTGACGACGTGGACAACAATGAACATCACTTTGGTTAATAATATAACAGTATGCTAAGTTTGAAATATGAAAACAGTAGCGACATAAGAATATAAAGGTCCGTGGGTAAATATATTGCAGTTTGTTTGGTTAGAATCGTCTTCGTCTGTCTAGGCAAAATAATAGTTGCTGCAGCGTTTCAGAAACGGCAATAACGCTGCATTAAATGTAATTGAAACCAGCCCTGTTTCTGCATTATGTCAACCCTCGTACCTGCATATAAATATACACATACTTTAATATGGTATATACTTTAATATGGTGTACATTTTGTTCTGCTAAGATTAATACTTTCGGAGATCTTTGATGCAAGTATTTCATGACAATTTTCACTGATAATTTGATAATCACTAATAATTTATAATAAATTTCAATAATAATTATGCGAATTAATTATGATGTTGAATGATTTTGCGTCCATAGACCTTGTTTCCAGAAGGTCCAGTTGACGTTTTTAAATTCATTACCTCCTTTGACATTGGGCCAAATTTAAACAATGAAGGCCACTGAATATGAATTGAGTAACACATTAGATCTGAAAGAAGTTACTCGCGATTTTGCAGAAAAGTGGTTCGAAAGATCTCCAAAGGTTGTGCTTCGAATACAAATAAATTTCGTAAATATTGTGTGAGTGTTGACTGTACTTTTCTGGATCATGATTTTTGTATAAATCTGATTTTTGGACTCCGCAAATTACCGCGGTAAATTAATGTACTAATATTACCGGTGAAATCATCAATATAATCTGTTTCAATTCAAAATCTCAATAGACAACAACACTCTAAACCCTACTCTAAACTAGCACGCTAATCAAATACGTGTACTCTATATGGCACACAACGACGGGCAACAAAAAACAAGCGGACCTTGCAATATTACCTGATCGACGCTCAGAGTCGACGCTCTAGTATTTTGACAGTCACTATCCTCACTATGGTGCGCGTGTTATTGGCATGTCGGCTTCGTTTTGTGCCGTTGGTCGCGATTTTTCGCGTTTGTTTTTGGTGCGAGTGTGATTGTGATATGGACAATAAAGCCTACAACGATTTTGACTTGACTTTGGGACCCTGCGGCACATGGTGAGTCGATTTTTTGAGAACTATTTGAATGTGTGCACAGGCACGCGGCCGGTCATGACTTGTTATTAGGTACTGTACAGTGGCGCGTTATCCCACGGGCAAAATGTATATTTGACCAGGGCCCCAAATAACAGAGGGGGCCCAAAGCAGTTTTTTGGAAACGAATTTCCGTAATAGACTACCACACCATGCATGGGCGTCTCCAGGGGGGCAAGGGGGACAGCTGCCCCCCCCTTGCGTTTTGTTATTATGTTTACTACATAACACTCTTTCGTTTATGGACTCTATGGTGGTTGTTTTTATTTAGAGAGCAACGATCCCCCAAATTGTCTTCAAATCCTAAAAAGTAGACACGTATTTTTATTCGAAATTTTGATTTTTAATGCTGTTTAGCGAGGCTTAAAATTATATATATTATATTATTATTATTATTATATTATACATATGGATTTGACGCCCCCAACCCACTCCCACAGTGTCCTGAAAACTGCCCTCAAATGAAAAAAATTACATTCTTCAGAAAATTAACTGTTCTAACCATTTCATTCTACTTTTCTCATAGAAATCATTGCTATCAGTCTAGTGGAATATTTATAAACATGTGTCAGCTAATTTCCATTTGTTTAAATGAATTCTATTTGTTTAATTAATTCGTTTTTCTCGAAAATCTGTCTGAATTTAGTTTTCTGAGCTCGAAATGGCAGTTTATTATCTCAGAGTGACTTTAATCATTATAAAATTTCTTCATTTTCTTTGTACAATTAATTATAATTAATTTTTTCATTCTTAAATTCAGAAAAAACTTAATATTCTACCATACCTAATTAGGAAAAAGGTTGAAAATGAATAATAATTGATTGTTTAAACATCAGGAAGAAATTTTTTTTAATGGATATGGCTCTTTAATCTAAGATAATAATTTGCCATTTCGAACTCAAAAAACCCAATTCAGACGGCTTTTCAAGGAAAACAAATTATTTAAATAAAGAGAATTTGTTTAAACAAATGGAAATTAACTGACAAATGTTTATAAACATTCCACTAGACTTATAGAAACATGAGAAAAAAAGAGACCGAAATGATTAGAAGGTTAAATTTTCTGAAGGATGTAAATTTATTAATTTGCGGGTGGTTTTCAGGGCACTGTCAGGGTGGGTTGTCGGCGTCAAATCCATATGTATAATTGGTCAAATTCTTCCTTGGAACGTCCTCTAGTAATCTTTTAAGTTTTCCCAAACCCCAAACAATTATTTGAAAAATACCAAAAAAATTTCTTCTTCCCATGCATTTTTCCATAGAAATTTTACGCTTCGACAGGCACCATTAAAAAACAAAATTAACAAAATACGTGTCCACTCTTTTTGGATTTGGAAACAATTTGGGGGGGGGGGGCGATCGTTGCTTTCAGCCTTCAAAAAAGTTATTTTTTTGCTCCATATAGGCCAATAAAAAAACAATTCTAGAAATTGCCCCTTAATCTAGGGCTCAGGCATTCTGCGGGATACGTTTGTTGTGCCTCGCAAGGCACAAAATGATGAAATCGAGGGAAGCATCTATTAAAAAGAATCGAACCACACGTACAGAGTTATTTTTACCGCATCGGCAAAACAAAACTCATTTTCTCAGCGCAGTAATTGATTTCGAAATGGAATAGGGACTGGAAAAGCGATTTTCTCATTACGATTTTCTCATTCGAAGGTGGCCCAGCCCTACCAGTTTTCCTAACCTCTTTGGATGCTAGTAAAGGTTGCCGTTTTCCAGATCGTTATTAGTATTTATTTAGAGGAAAACCGATGGTGTGAAATTGATGGTTTTTTCCGCAGCTCGGTGCAATCAAGTTGGGTTTTTCTTAGTATATTTCTTGCGAAATTTATCAGTACTATTTCGGTTCGCTTGAAGCTCGCGTATCATGATTAATGGCCTTCTGCCGGGTTTCTTGTCATCTCATTTAATACATTATGTCATATACACTGCGTCTGTGATTTATGGTTAAATTATTTCTGGTAGTTTCAAAGTTTGCTAGTGTATAAAATACTGGAGGCTGACACTGTTTTATAAAAAAGAAACATCAAGACCTCTGCGAGGTAAGACGATTCTGCTTCGCTACCTGTACAAAAAAGAAACAAAAATCCCATTTTAGTATGAACTGAAACTAAAATTAGTTTAAATGTTCTTAAATCTATACGCTAGTAAAAGATACTAATTTTAGAATAATTCCATAAAATGCGATACCGTTGTTTATATAAAACACTTGCGAAGCACATGTGAACACATTTGAAGAATATTTGGATTATTTTAATTTGTTAGAAATGGAAAACAGCCAGCTGTTGACTATATAATTGTTTTTTATTGTCATAAAACCCTAAACCGAGTTTCGCAAGGATTGTATATATAAAATCGCTACAATTTTTCTGTTTAAATGCAAAAACGACGCACATTTTTTACATTTTAAAGAATTTACCTTACCTAGCAAGTTACCTAACTATTTGTACGTAAAACAGGCTATTTGTTTTAACTATTAACGTCATATTTAAGAGAAAACGGAAAATGATTCATTAAGTGTTATTTTTGTATTTTATCGTTGGAGGGCAGCAGAAGCAATAAGCATACGCCATCTTTTCTACAGATGGACCAGAGTTTTTACTTTATGTATGTACCTACTTATGTTTTTAAGATTTTGTTGAAACAGCGGAAATTGCTAGGAGAAACCAGCAAAACTTACTGCAGCCGGAAATTGCATTTTCAGTGAAGAGCATGTCCGCTGAAAAAAGTACTTCAGGGATTAATTTAAACTAGTGAACCGGTAAATCGCATACGTCGTCGCAGCGAAACCGATAGACAGAAGTATGCTGACCACATTATTTAGAAAAATTAGCCTGGAGCAAGAAAAAACCTCACATTATTTACTCACAGACAAGAAATCTTTCCTCTCACGTGTTTTCATGAAAATCAGCCCACTGGTTTTTAAACATTTCAATTCACATACTTCTTCAGTCTGCCCTCTCTCTCTGGTTAAAAGAGTACTACACCGTATTATTATGAATATATAACGCATTTTTAGTCAGCCTAAATAGATATTATTAGAATTTTCTTAATTACTGTTATCCTGTTGCGATGTAAAAAGATGTCGAATTACAGTTACCTTATAAGGAAAAATTCAACCTTTGGCATAACACTCAATTATCGAGATCAAAGTTTTAGGTTATATTCTTCCCGTTAGAACAGTGTCTGAATTTGAGACGTTTACTTTACTTCTTTTAGTTAATAATAAAATTATAAACCCCTAACCACAACAAGTATTTTAGAAACCTAAATACGTATTTCAGCAACTATGTTGCCATCTTCAGTAGAACTTCCACTTCCACTAGTGATTTGCTTGGACAATATCCAGTAAAGATACTATGAAGTGCTAATCTCTCTTTTTCTTTTTTTAGGTTCTACTGAAGATGGCAACATAGTTGCTGAAATACGTATTTAGGTTTCTAAAATAAAAAGAGAGAAAAAGAGAGATTAGCACTTCATAGTATCTTTACTGGATATTGTCCAAGCAAATCACTAGTGGAAGTGGAAGTACACTTCCACTAGTGATTTGCTTGGACAATATCCAGTAAAGATACTATGAAGTGCTAATCTCTCTTTTTCTTTTTTTAGGTTCTACTGAACATGGCAACATAGTTGCTGAAATACGTATTTAGGTTTCTAAAATACTTGTTGTGGTTAGGGGTTTATAATTTTATTATTAAGTTCGCCACAGTCTCCAAAATATTGTTATTCTTTTAGTTAAGTTTTGAAATAAATTATACAGTAAATAAATTAGTTGTATAGTACACACACATAAAAAATAAGGAGTCAAATTCAACTGTTGGCATAAAATTTATCATAACTTGGTACGAAATTGTTAAATTCGCTGTAAAAAAGTAGATTTTTATTAAATCATACGTTGTTAAATCGTTTAACGCATTTTGCTTTGATAATAAGCTCGTTTTATGACGTTAAATAAAGCAAAATGAATTTACCGTGGTTGACACGGTGCTTAAAGCTACTTGCTACCACAGACACGCCGATGAGATTAATAAAATTTTAAGTTTCATTTACGGACACAAAGGCCTTGTTACTCGGATCCATGTTTGCGGTTGAAACTATAAAGTCTCCCTTTGAAGTTATGGATATAATAGAATCAGAACACCCATTCAATACCGTTTCAACGCGTGTATAGGTCCTTGCTATCCCACTGTCCAAAAGTTGAAGTTTCTGTTCGCTACATTGAGTTTACGAGTTTGTTTATTTCTAGAATATCAGGGTGAAAAGGTCTCACGTTCTAGGGATAGTTTTTAAATCGCCTTATCAACTTTTATTTAATTATTTGTTTCTTGCGATAAAGTTTTCGGGTTTATCGTATTTGTTTGTAAATAATCTTTTAGTCCAGTATTGATCCAGAAGTTGTTTATAAATTTTTACTCAGAATAATTGTTTCTTAACTTTTGCTCTTATTTTATTTCATTATATTTTTATTATAGATATATTTTTAACTTATTAATTATTTCATTTACATTTTGTTATTGTAAAGGGTGCTGTTTGTGTTCATCGATTTTTCCTCAAATCGCAACAACCTTCTTCAAAAAACTTACCTCACCAAAAATCACTAAGTAAATCATAAAATCCACACGTACAAAGTCGCGAGTCACAGTTTGAAAGTTAGCATAAATATTAACGGAATATTCTGGATATATTAGTAACTATATCTACGTTAAACAATCTAATATCTTGAAATTTATGCGCAACGGTTTCAGTTCTTAAAGTTACGTTAGCAAAGTGTGTCGCGTGAACGCTGTACCGTGATATTTAAAAAGTAATTTTGTACATGGGCAAAGTTTAATTGAATTCAATTTCCCCTAATACGACCTGTGGGTAGCATGTGCTGGCCTATCGGAATATATTTAAGGTATACAGATTGTGGCTGAGGGAAAAATTGATGAAGGCATAGATTAGAGGAAAATAGCAACGACGTTGTAGTCAAAAATAGAAGGATAATTCTAAAGCATGTGACCCTGCGTTCCTCATACCAACATATAAACGAAATGGACCACATAACTTAAGAATGGTAAACTCAAAGTTGCTAAAATTTTGTTAGAGAACACATATTTAGGTGTGTCACTTCGAAATTATAGTTTAATTTTGAAGTGGCACACCTATCTCAAAAACTAGTACCCTGATCAACATGAAACCTTCAATAGTTAAATTTTTTGCTATCTCAAATTGCTGAATTTTGATCTAAAAAAATCGATAACTCTTTGAGCGATAGAGCATTCTAATATTAAAAAGTTACTTTTTTTCGTTGCTTTGGTGATAAAAATTGACCATCGGTATGTTTTTGTGTTCAGAATATCCTGATTGATAATAATAAGGATGCCATTTAAAATCGCAGATACGTTATTTCTGGAAAAACTGGAAGTTATACTCAAGAATATAAAATATTTTTTTTTATTTATTAATACCTAAAACATACGTCGTTCCTATGACGTGGGTTACCCATACTGACTTATATATTAAAAAGTGCATGGTTATTTTGTCTCTTTGTTCTTTCTTTACTACATAAATGTGCCACGGGTTATTTGACAACACCAGCTCGTATATAGGGGCATTCTGTCTGTAATATGAGGGATATTTCAGCCCTCCTTATATCACATATGAGAATCTCACCAGCAACCGCGTAGTACCAAATATTTAATTCGTAAGTTGAACGAAAGTCGTATAAACATTCCTGTAAACAAATAGCATGTTTGCTATTACTATTTTATTTGGAATTTATATAGATTTCCTTATAATATCTGGCAGCATGTGTAAATTTACATTGTTGTTTTAATATAAAATAAATAATTAGTATGACTATTCTTTGTGAAAATTAGAGTAATAGTTCAGACAATTGGCACTTTCAGGTGAAAACAATCTAGATAACATAATTTTTAGTTATTAAATTAATTATTGTTTAACGAACTAGTGTTCAGATTTGGACGTGAAAAAGTTATTTAAAATATATCTGTGTGTTCAAGAACTATATACCAGAATTTTCCGTAGTAAAAATGTATTTTTCATAGTAAAAAATGCCCAGAAAATCTTTGTTTTCTTAATTAGCGACCCCAAAACCATATCCAAATAAATGATCCAAAGTTTTTAATTGTAAATGGTACCAACTAAAATTCATATTGATACATAAAATTCTTTATATGTGACTCCAAAACTATTCGATTTAGAAATAATAAAAACATAGTATGTCGTTTAGGTCATTGAAATTTTCAATGCTTGATTGTCTGGCCTCATTGCAGGTTTTGCTATTAAATTGGTATTAAATTTGCATCACAGAACTTTGACTATTAAATTTTGACTAGAAAAATGCCGTACTGAAGTTTACCCTTTTGATTGGGAATATTTCCTTTCTGTCTATTGCTATTTTACGATGTTCGATTGTCTTCGATTGTAATAAAAATCAAAATAATAAACAATAGAAAAGCGACATAAAATGATAAAACTAAATCACGTATCAAGATGGAATGTTTAAAACCGAACGTACAGACTACAAGACATAAAATGGAAAATTTTAGAATCATGTTTAAGTTTAACTCTAGATAAGAATTTCTAAAAATTAATTAATAAAAATTAAAAAGTTAAATTATTCGTTTGGAATTCACTCAATCATAAAAATAAATGTAGTAAAAATAGTTAACTCCAATTAATAAACAATAAGAATCCGGGATATTAGTTATCGAACGACAATGTCTAATTGGAAAAAAATAATAAAATTCTAGTGGTTTTTACCAAACATTCGTAATGACAGATTAATGAACACTGAAAATGTGACATAACTAATTGAAATTTACTAAATTATCGAGATGGACTGTTTAAAGTCGCAGATAAGAGAAGAAATTATTGATTGAGAAATAGAATTCCAGAGTTGAGACCATTTGACTGCAGTAAGGAGTTATAATTCTTAATAGCAAATAAATACAATAGAAAAGATTATATTACTTGGTAAATTCTCAATAAAAATGACAAATTGTGTTTAAAAAAACATAATATGTTACAATAGAAAAACTACTGATTGCCCTCTACAAAATTTTAGTATTTAACTATTTTCCGAATACCTGTATAATATGGAATGCAGACATCGACACAAACAATTTGTACATTATAGGAAAACCGTAAATAAGTGCGGTCACAGTCCGGTAGAATAACAAACGGAATTCAATCAGTTGTATCAAGGTAACGGTACTGTGATTATCTGCAAATTATCCGATTAGATTAAGTATTCGGTTCGTAGAGAATAGTTCTAAAATCTCTTAATTCAACTCGAATGTTCTAAATTCCCTTGCTGGTCGGTTACATTAGCTCAAAGCTATCGTAATTTGTGGTTAAACGTTCTAAATTAAGTTTTTCTGGTAAGCCACGTAGCCGTTACAGCGAAATTAAGCTTTGGGGTAAACATTTACCAAAATGGTGGAGGCGCATACACATATTTATTTTTGTCATGGAATTTATTCCAAATTTAGGTGGAGGACTTTTCAAAATCTTTCTGAATCCGGTCGGTCGTCAGTCAGAAATGCTTTTTTGAATACTCAAATTAAAGAAACTTATAAAAACGATTTTCAAATATTTTTTCTATGAAAACTTTAAGCCATTCACTACTAATTTTTCCACACATTTGTTGATTTAATTTGATATTTTCACAGTGTATTCTTTAAATGTTGTGCAGTCAAAGACCAAGAATAACTATTATCAATTTCTTTTAATGAATAGCCAGAAGGAAATTGAATTTGGGGCGCTTACCTTATAGTTACATAAATATTGTACTGGCTTTTATAAATTTATCGAAAAAAGAAAACACACAATGTGCATTTAATTTGATAAATCGAAATAAAACCAAGTAAGGGAATGCCTAAAGTTGCACTTGGATCATTGTGCTTGGGTTCTGTAATTATATTTTTTACATTTTACACCTCTCAAATGGAAGAGTAAATATCGAAATTCCGGAAGCGCTTTTTTCATTTAACAATAAAATTTAATCTCTCCTCTTTTTACCTACCTCTTAAGATTTTAATTGAAAAAGGGCGGCGAAAGATGAGGTCTCTCCTCTTTTTCTCTCGTTAGGTAAACAGTGGACCATTAAATGTGGGCGGTGATTTCTCCTAAGGGAGGAAGATATCTTAATGGGGGCTCTGGACCTTTTCGGGCCGAAAGTTTTGCCGATTTACGATTATTGTGACCAGTGTAGGGCCCGTAAATTTTTACCTAAGGAGCTTTAATAAAATATGCAATCTTCACCGGCTTTTACTGCTATTATTTCCCACCGAATTTTTGCACCACTTAACACCCCTCTCTTTTTTTTCACGCAGAAAAGTCTTCGAGAACTTTTAGCTGTGGGTCGATTTGTAAATTAGTGTCTCGGCAAGATATGGAATTAATGAGGTGTCTACTAAAAACGCCTCGAAAAAATTCGCGCGATTAATTGTGTCGAGGAACAGGGATTGAATATTTTAACCTTTTCACAGTCTGTAAAATTATAGCCTTGTGGACAAAATTACACGATGCTCTTAAAAATTTGTTTTTTATGCTGTCAAGTACATTACGAAATTGTAGCTTTGTCATGCTACCAACACAAAGGAGCGTGGCTTCATGGTAATTATGTAAGTAAACTACTTTTGACATATGGCATTATAGTGTCATGAAGAGAAAAAAATATTTGATGACAAAAATCATGCTATTTGAATCAATTGAAGATAAACATACACAAATATGAAAAACAAAAATTCTGATGTGGCCAGGCACATGACTTTATCATACAATATATATATAATAAATACTCTAGCTGCATGAGATTCTATTTGATCGAGATGGATCGTGTCTGCATGAAAATAAATCAAGTTAGCCAGGATTTCACAGATATTTTGATAGTATTGACAGTAGATTATGTCAAAAAACTGCGTTTGACACTACCGACTATACGAATGAAAATAATTGTCAAATCCTGGCTAACTACGTTTTAATGCAGACACGACCTCGTTCAAAAAGAATTTGCTCATACACCTAAACTATTAATTTTACCAAAAAGTGTCATAGACATCAATTATACAAAATGTCCTATACTTTAATTTATTATTTAACTATTTTGACGAAATTACAGAAATGGCAGCTTATTTGCAAAATCCTTGAAAAATGCTTAGAGGAAACATCCAGTTCCTTGGGCCCTTTTGAACCAAAAGGTTTTCAGCTCTAAGTTTGGTCATAAAACTTCTAAATATGAACTTTCGTCCCGATACCTTTAGTAGTTTCTCCGGAATCGTCGCCACAAAAATCGGGTACACACATACACACAGACACACACATACTATCATAAGCTATAATTAAAAAAAATCTGATGTGGCCAGGCACATGACTTTATCATACAAAATATAAAATTAACAGTTTAGCTGCACGAGAATCTATTTGACTGAGATAAATCGTGTCTGCATTAAAATTAAACTAGTTAGTCAGGATTTGACAGATATTTTGATAGTCAATAGTATCAATAGAAGGTATTGTCAAAGCATCAGCATTTGACACTACCTACTGTCATCAGAATAATAGTTGTTTATCTCACAAGTGCCAAAAGTACGGAATAGCGCGACGAACGGTGATGCGGCGCGTCACCGATGGCGGAGCGTCGCCGTCGCATGTGAGCGGGTCATGTAGTTTTCGGCAGGAGTGACATCAACGTTTTTTGTGTTGCTTATTGAGAAATAGGTATTTAAAAAAATCAAAAATGGTTATTTTTCTGAATAGGAAATGTTAGGTTTATACCACTTCTACGAAACGTCAAGTTTAAAAAGTTAATTCAAATTCTGACAGATTTATATTCATTCATGACACTGTAGATGTCACATCCGTACCAACATACTAAAATATAACTACACTCATCGCTATACATTACTTACTTTCTCAATTTATCGCTTTTACAATTAGATATAACAACGGGTTGATATATCTTATCAAAAAACAATCAAATTGGTGATCTTATTTTATTTGAATTTTGTATTTTGTGCTTTGCCGCACTAGAGCGGCAACGTTCCATAGCGGTTCTGCAACCTCTGATGAAATCAGCTGTTTTCGAGTGTGACAGCCATAGACATTTCTGTGGTGACAACACAAAAAAATATTTGTCAAAATCCTGGCTACTATGTAGTTTCCTATTAATGCAGATGCGACCGATCTCGATCAAATAGAATTTGCTCTTGCAGCTAAACTATGAATTTTACCAAAAAATGTCATAAACATAAATTATTCAAAATTTCCTCTACTTTAATTTATTATTTAACTATTTTGACGAAATTACAGAAATGGCGGCTCATTTGCAAAATCCTTGAAAAATGCTTAGAATAAACTACCAGTTCCTTTGGACCCTTGTGAACCAAAAGCTTTTCAGCTCTAAGTTAGGTCATGAAACTTCTAAATATGAACTTTCGTTCCGGTACCTTCAGTAGTTTCTCCGGAATCGTCTCCACAAAAATCGTTTACACACACACACACACACACACACACACACGCACACACACACAGACATTTTTTTGGACCTTGGTCAAAAATGTTCAGGGGACCCAAAAAGACCTATTTCCGCTAAAATCTCAATTTTTTTTTTCGGCACGATTACAATACTTTACATACTGCGTATGATAAAGTAATAAGTCTGGCTAATTTACGAATTTGGCAAATGGGTCTGGCGACATTTACACAATTGCAAACATAGAAAATTGTTGCTTTTGTCTTCCCAACTTCTGAAAATTTTTCACATGGTAGATTATACTATAATGTCATGGAAAACACAAGTCAGGTTGTTATTTACAATCACTAAAGCCTCGCCAGACCCTCGAGTCCTACACAGCTACGAGAAAGATGATACTGATGAAGAAGAACAAGAATTCAATTAATTTCATTTTGTTCATGCATTTCTTGAAGTTAGATGTCAAATAAAAGAAAATCTCTGACTTATTAATATTAATGACTTCATAAATAAAATATTTTCGAGCTACCGAAACGTAATTATGTACTCCATACAGAGCGGAATTGCTTTTTTATTGGTCTCATTTATAAAATAACATGTACTGTACATACAACACCAATCGTCTGCACAATTGAGTTCGCCTGACGAGCATTAGACGAGTCTGGCAAGCTTTGGGGGTTTCCCATAATAGCCAGATTGTATTTTAAGCTATTGTTATAATGCAAACTATTATTTGACAAATTTTCAGAATTGCCAAAATAAGAGAAATCATTTTAAAACAACATTTTCAGTTTTTCGCCTGCCAGATACATTTGCTATGTTTACTGATTAGATAGACTGTTTTTTTACTTAACTTCAATATACCCCTTACTACTAAAACCATTTTCATCAGTGGAAAGAAACGTGCACCGCATTTGTATCTTCTGACGCATTTTCCGCCTCAACTCAGCGGAAACCCTCCCTATCCATATAGAAAATATTGCTCAGAATTACTAAATGAACAATTCTATCGATGTTTGATGCGAAAACTGCGAAAATATGAGTTTAATCTGTGACACTATCATTCAACCTACAATCTGTTTCCGGTTTCAACTATTTTATTCTTTGCGGTATTTTTCCCTACACTTAATTCAGTAGCAATTTATCGAATGCTGATTCCATTATGCAGTCGAGCTTGAATTATTGCCGTCTGAAATTCATACAATTGCGGCATTTTTATTTCTTACGTCAAAATTCAAGATGACATTGATGTGACATGACATACGTACTGACATGACATTACGAAGCCCAGTTTAATTAGTGCAAATTTAACTCGATTTTACCAGGTTTTTATTTTATCATACGCAGTATGATGAAGTATTGTAATCGTGCCGAAAAAAAAATTGAGATTTTAGCGGAAATAGGTCTTTATGGGTCCCCTGAACATTTTTGACCAACGTACAAAAAAATGTCTGTATGTATGTATGTCTGTCTGTGTGTAAACGATTTTTGTGGCGACGGTTCCGGAGAAACTACTAAAGGTATCGGAACGAAAGTTCATATTTAGAAGTTTTCTTACCAAACTTAGAGCTGAAAAGCTTTTGGTTGAAAAAGGTCCAAAGGAACTGGTAGTTTATTCTTAGCCTTTTTGAAGGATTTTGCAAATGAGCCGCCATTTCTGTAATTTCGACAAAATAGTTAATTAATGAATTAAAGTAGAGGAAATTTTGAATAATTTATGCCTATGACATTTTTTGGTAAAATTAATAGTTTAGCTTCAAGAGCAAATTCTATTTGATCGAGATCGGTCGCATCTGCATTGATATGAAATTACATAGTAGCCAGGATTTTGACAAATATTTTTTTGTGTTGTCACATTCGAAAACAGCTGATCTCATCACAGGTTGGAGAACCATTATGGAACGTTGCCGCTGTAGTGCGGCAAATTATAAAATACAAATTTAAAATAAAATAAGATCATCAATTTGATTGTTTGTTGATAAGAAATATCAACCCGTCTTTATATCTAATTCTAAAAACGATAAATGGAGAAAATTATAAATAAAGTATAGCGATGAGTGTAGTTTTATTTTAGTATGTTCGTAGGGATGTGTCATGAACAAATATAAATCTGTCAGAATAAAGTGGTACCCACCTAGCATTTACTATACAGAAATCATTTATTTATGTATTTCTTAAAAAGCAACACAATAAACGTTGATGTCGCTCCTGCCAAAAACTAGATAGCGCGACTCGCTCACATGCGATAGCGACGCTCCGCGTTCGGTGACGCTCCGCATCACCGCTCGTCGCGCTATTCCATACTTTCGGCATTTGTGACATAAATAACTATTATTCTAATGACGTAGTGTAGGTAGTGTCAAATACTGATGCTTTGACAATACCTACGATTTATCTCAATAGAATAGATTCTCATGCAGCTAAACTATTAATTTTATATATTGTATGATAAAGTCATGTGCCTGGCCACATCAGATTTTTACTTTATCATACGCAGTATGATGGATTAATTTGATTTTTAGAAAATCTTGTGATAAGCGAGCCCAGTACGGGGGATTGTTTCGATTCTGTTATTTTTCGCAATTTGGCACGTCAATGAACACTTTTTAGTCGACAATTTTCTAAACTGTCAGAAAATTTCAGAAAATCGAAAGTACCAAATTAGTGCGGCATGCTTAAATTGTTACAGACAAAATGATATAGCAGCAATATTAATTATCAAAACAAAGAACGCTAATATCCCAAGCTAATGTTGATTCCTTGTACCATTTGGCGATGGCAATAATTTATTCGCAACTGCGTACAATTATAGTCAATTACAAAGTTAGGAATGCGCGCCGTTCCATTCTGTAGTATCGCTTACAAGAATTAGGGCAACGCGACCCTCCAGACGCGAGACTGTGATATATGAAACTTTTAGCGGCAACACCCTTTCGGCATGCCCCAGCATGATTATTCACGTCGTTTGATGCAGACACGTTCCCCGGAAGCAAAGTATACGTAGAGGAGTCCGGACGCAACCCTTTACGGTCGCCGCGTGTGCCCCAATTCTACCCAATAATCTTAATTCAGCTACAAATGTTCCGTTAACTTGGAAACAAATTGGATAGCAACTCTGCTAATACTTGAGCAAATTAACTGAAATCTTTATTGCTTCGGTTTGGGCTCCAGTAAAAGATGGGATAATTCAGTTGATTGTATCAAGGGCTGTTGACTGTGTACGAAAAATTAATGAAATTAGTCTGAAATGGATATTTTTTATACAGTGTGTCCACGAAAGTCCGCACCATATGGAAAACTTTTTTATTGTGTATTTCTCGGAAAATTTTATTCTTTATGAAAGTTGGCGGCTCGTATGAAACCAAAACTGCAATAGTAAAATATGTAAATTTGGGCCCCATGTACCGAGCGATTCAAAATATATGAATTTGTGATAAGAGTAAAGTGCCTTTATTTTCATTACTATCGAAAAACTTTATTTGGAAATATTGTTTAGAAGTCAAAATTATATTCAAATATGAAGTCAGAGCCACCTACCTTGAAAAAAATATTTTCAGTTTTTTCTTAATTATTACTCTTGTGACAAATATTAGTAAATGCCAGTGATACGAAAAGGATCTTTTTGATATATTTTTAAGAAATTTGAATACATTTTTTATATTTTTTTATTATTTTGGTATGATAACTAATGTTTATTTACAACTAGAGCAAAATTACTCATTTTCTTGGTGCGAAGTTGTTATTTCACCCTGTAGATATTAATATATTATACAATAACTAATTCAGGAACGTGACTTACCTTTTATTCGATTAATATTCATGACTGTGGATAGGTTTATAATAGTAGTTATCCATCTACAGCGAGCGATTCTTAAGTGGTGTAACGCGCGGTATGACCACTTATGATGACTTATTTTCACTGATAGTACATTAATAAAAATAATAAAATTTTAATACATAATAATAAAAATAACTAAAGCATCAAACATGATGACTGACTTACCCGTGATTAAGTTAATAACTATTATGAGGATGTTAATAATGGTAATTTATTATCTATGAACTTATTTTATTTCTACTGCTTACAATTACAAAAATACATACATTAATGCAAATTTGTTAATGTGCTGTAACTTTTAAAACAATTCTACACTCCAAAAAAAAGTTGAAATTGTTTTAAGACATGGTGAAAATAGACCGTACCGTGATGTTGCTGCTATTTTCAATAAAAGACATCCACACAACCAAATTGCCCGTTCAACCATTTCCAACATAATAAAAAAATTCAAACCGGCTGGGTCTGTTGAATCTAGCTTCAAGAAACCCCACAAAAAATTTGTTGCCGAAAATGAAGAAACAAGTTTGCCAGTGTTGCAAGAAGTAATCAAGCCTAAAACGACTTCTGTTCGACAAATTGCAGCACACAGCCAATGCAGTAAATGAACAGTACATGAAATACTAAAACTAAATAAGTGTCCCTTATAAACCAAAATTTATAAGTAGACTAAAAGAAAGAGACTTTGACATCAGGTATGTCTTTGCCATCTGATTTGAGCGGAAAATGGAAGCGAACAGATTTTTTTAATATTCTTTTGACAGACGCGACATTTACGTGCAAGAAAAAATTTAAATGGGGAATTATATCTTCAGTTCCTGAACAGAGGGTTGTCACCTCTTTTGGACAATTTGCCGTTAATTCAACGTGAGCCAATTTGGTTCTATGGTGCGCCCATACACAATATAAACTCTGTCAAGAATTTTTTCAATCATAAATTTGGCCATTGCTGGATAGGCAGAAATTCGGAATTAAGATCCTGGCCACCTAGATCCCTGGTAGATTTACCCTGTTAGATTTAGTTTTGTGGGGTTACCTAAAAAATAATGGATACACACATAGACCATTTAGAGACATAAATCATTTAGACGAAACTATACAAGATTGTATCCAGAACATTTCACCAAATTTTGTTAGTAATGCGGTCAAAGATGTTTTTAGAAGAATGTAGTTATGCATAGACCGGGACGGAAATCATCTTTCGATGTAAAGTTTTTTTTAAATGTGTATTAATGTATGTATTTTTGTAATTGTATGTAGTAGAAATAAAATAAGTTCATAGATAATAAATTAGCTTTACTAACATATTCGTAATAGTTATTAACTTAATAACGGGTAAGTCAGTCATAATTAATTCAAGAAACAATAGATGTTTGATGCTTTAGTCATTTTTATTAAAATATTATCAGTAAAAATAAAATTTCATAAGTGGCAGTACTGCGCCTACCACCACTTGAGAATCGCTCGCTGTAGATGGATAACTACAATTATAAACCTATCCGCAGTCATTAATATTAACCAAATAAAAGGTAAGTCACGTTCCTGAATTAGTTATAGTAAATAATAAAAAATATAAAAAATGTATTCAAATTTCTAAAAAATATATTAAAAAGATCCTTTTCGTATCACTGGCATTTACTAATATTTGTCACAAGAGTAATAATTAAGAAAAAACTGAAAATATTTTTTTTCAGGGTAGGTGGCTCTGACTTCATATTTGAATATAATTTTTACTTCTAAACAACATTTCCAAATAAAATTTTTCGATAGTAATGAAAATAAAGGCACTTTACTCTTATCACAAATTCATATATTTTGAATCGCTCGGTACATGGGGTCCAAATTTACATATTTGACTATTGCAGTTTTGGTTTCATACGAGCCGCCAACTTTCATAAAGAATAAAATTTTCTGAGAAATACACAATAAAAAAGTTTTCCATATGGTGCGGACTTTCGTGGACACACTGTATATGGATATTTCACGACGTGCTGCCATTAGAAGTATATGGCGGACGAAATGAAAGGAGTGATTCAAAATGTGTCAACGTATGTTGTTGGGTTGCCTGTACTTATGGTTTCTTGTTTCAAGTAATATCTTTGAATATCGCCACACAATGTTCAGGTTTTTACTTTCAGTTTCAGTCATGCATAACAAGCTTTAGTAAAACTTATAGTTGTGCCTATTGATTTCTGTATTAGTTTTTAGATTAAATCATGCTATTTTTTAATGAGATCTGTGATATACGCTGGTTATCCGCATACATAAAAACATTAGTACCAACAAATCCTTGTTAATTTCGCTTCGCATCTTTCATTGCTCGTGTAATTAGCGAGTTTAATTCCCCCACGCTGCGCGCCACTGTGCTGAAAGCAAGTAATTAGGGAGCAAATTGTCCCCCTTCGTAAGCATTGTTCAATTGTATACGGTAACCTAAGAAGACAAGGATAACAACACATTTCAGACCTGCGTTCTACAGACGTGGTATTATGCGTAATACAATGATAATAAAACATTGATATAGCACTGCATAATACTAAAACACTGATATAATTAAAAAGTACAGTGCAATATCTACAAGCAACTAACATTTCTGTACCCAAAAAGATATATTTTCTTGCGGTCCTTTCTATAACCGAAAATTTATCGGACTATGTGTCACTTACCTTGTCCACAATTTAGATAGAGATTGTAGATTTTATTATAATTGTTTTTTTGAGAATAAGGTAGTTGAAAATTAAGAAATATTGATAGTTTCTATTTGTAATATGAGATTTTTTGCACTCAAAGGGTATTAATTGAATGTAGCTACAGCATACGAACAGGACAACGATAACTAAAAAGGGAATACATACCGAAAATTGGTCAGAATTGAACAATAACTTACAATTTTGTTTTTGTATTTATAAATCCTTGCTTCATACAATGCATAGTAAGATCATCTATCAATGCATGTAATAAAATTCAATTAATACCCTTTGACTGCAAAAAATCTCAAATTTAAAAGCAAGTTTAAAAGCTCGGTACGATTTACGAAGTACGTTTACCAAATTTGCTGAACTTTCTAGGGTGCGTTCCGCATCCGCTTCGGCACCCTTAAATCAAAATTTAAGCTAGCCCGCAAGTGCTACTAAAGTGTTGAACAGCGTCGGTACTGAAATGGCCTAAATCCGAAATAATAAAATTGACAGTGGCTCAAAAAGCGGAAGAAAACGGAACCAGATGGAGATCAGGTGCTTTAATTATTGGGGATGCAAAGATTTATACTTCATTATGATAATTATTCTTATAGTATTATATATTCTGAAACAACAGGAACTACTGATGCTTTTCGAAGATTATTTGATGTTTTATTGCAAATATAATATAGCTTTTATGTGTTATCTTTACACTTAATACTTGATTACCTAGATTTTCCTGAAACGATATAGCATCACACTTTACCTACTAAAAAATGTTTTTGCTGCCACCAGCTACTTAATTCTCTAATTTCTTTAGATGAGCTATAGAGGAATATGTGATACCAATAGAACTTCTTTTTAAATAGACTACTGTTGCTGAAAACATTGAATAATAAATAAAAAATAATAGAATTCACTGCCTTAGCTATGTTTAAATTGAAAAATGACATGGCATGGGCTAGCTTATATAAGGGGGAAATTCCTAGATAGGGGGTGGACAAAGGGATAGCAAGCAATGTGTTTAGTGAGAGGGGCGAGAATGCGCTGAAATGTTATACGCAAAAGCATAAGTTTGTCCAAAAGCTCGCCTTTGGAAAATCTGGAGAGCTTTCGCGCGCTGTTTGCGTTGCGTGTGCCCTTGTTGACTCGATAAATCCTCCAAACAATTGCCCCACTCACCCATCCCTTGTGATATCTGGCACGACTGCATAGCCCACATAAATACGTACGCGAATAATAAAGGAACCACGTCAAATAGAAAAAAAAAAAATGTTTTGTTCGTCCTAATTTTAGGAAGAATAATTTAATGCTTTTTTTTAACGGTTGGTAACCAGTGTAGTTTTAATATGTTGGCTATTGATGACCCTTTGAAGGGTCGGAATAACCAAAGGTTCATTACATACGTATTTATGACAATATATTATATAACCCCTAGCATGTTGCGTACCGATGATTATGATGACCTTAGCGTTGTCTGATAATGGCAGTTCGTGTGAATAACTTCTTTATTTAAAGGAACTATCATCATTATACAACGCTAGTGTCAGAGTCTGTCAAAACCTATGTGATTGACTGTTATTTGACAGTTCGTCTCGCCACCATTGACAAACACATTTAAATAAATTGTTATAAAATGGAATTTATGTGATGTAGATAAACGTCGTATTCGACTCGCACATAACGGATATAAATCTCTCGCATGCTTACACGCTCGCCAATGGCATGCTCGGAAAAAAGTAGGGAATCTGAAAAAAATGCATGTGGTGAATAAAAGATTATAAAGTTGAGATTAGACTTGCCAAAAACTATCAAAAATAAAAAAAAAGTAATCGAAACAGCGACGACAGGCAGTAAGCTAGCAGGTTTTTGTCGGAAGTGGGTCAGAAAGTTCATGTCCCAATTTTAGGAAGAATAATTTAATGCTTTTTTAACGGTTGGTAACCAGTGTAGTTTTAATATGTTGGCTATTGATGACCCTTTGAAGGGTCGGAATAACCAAAGGTTCATTACATACGTATTTATGACAATATATTATATAACACCTAGCATGTTGCGTACCGATGATTATGATGACCTTAGCTTTGTCTGATAATGGCAGTTCGTGTGAATAACTTCTTTATTTAAAGGAACTATCATCATTATACAACGCTAGTGTCAGAGTCTGTCAAAACCTATGTGATTGACTGTTATTTGACAGTTCGTCTCGCCACCATTGACAAACACATTTAAATAAATTGTTATAAAATGGAATTTATGAGGTGTAGATAAAACGTCGTATTCGACTTGCACATAACGGATATAAGTCGCTCGCATGTTTACACGCTCGCCAATGGCATGCTCGGAAAAAAAGTAGGGAATCTGAAAAAAAAAATGCATGTGGTGAATAAAAGATTATAAAGTTGAGATTAGACTTGCCAAAAACTATCAAAAATAAAAAAAGTAATCGAAACAGCGACGACAGGCAGTAAGCTAGCAGGTTTTTGTCGGAAGTGGGTCAGAAAGTTCATAACAAACATTTCTGCAGATGAGTATTTTAAAGAATAAAGCCATGTCGGATCAATATTTTTCATGAGCTGACGGAATAAGACTCTTTAAAAGTTGTTCAGTTGCTGAAAGGAAATTTAACAAAGGATACGTATGGGCAAACAACAGTAATTCTCGACGATGACATCATTCCTCCGTTCAAAATGAAAGTTGCAAAAGTAGTGCCTATATACAGGCTGTCCCACATTTATTTCCGCAAACCTTTTTCTCAAATTTGGGGATGCCAATAAGCCCATATAAAACATCTTACTCGGAATGACGTTTACTTTCTAAAAAAACACAGTAAACATATTTGTGTGTGTTTATTTTTTGTCCATTTGCGTATTCAATTTGTTTTTGTTATTTTTAATATTTCTACATACATTTGTTTACTTTTATTGTTGTATTCGGCATTGATTGTGTTAATTTTTCCGTTTCGCATTGTTGGATATGTACTTTGCATTTATGTCAGAATGACAATTGTTTTTTAAAAAATAGTTTTAGGGGAAAAAGTGGGGCACCCCTGTATAAAAAAGGAGTACTTTAGTACTCCAAAAGGATTTCAAAAATGAACAGCTTATGACATCAAGTCAGTAGTGTTTCAGCATTTTGGTTCCAATTCGAGAAAAATTCAGTTCTGTCATTTTTATGTCTGTGATACCAGCGGAGTCGCTTTATAGATTTCCAGCAAAAATATATTTTTGTTCTCCAGTGTAATCAATAATTTACTTAGCATCTATGGTATGATGTAACCTCAATATTTGTTCTTGACAGCTGCATACGCAGGTTTCCGCCAACTATTAATTACACATGAACGACCAATAAACAAACTGACATAACAAACGAAGAGAAATATTCAATTAACTTAACATCCTTTCCGTGTTCATTCCTGTAAAAGCAAGACTAGTTCAGTCTATTATAACAATAACCTAGTTTTGCACATTTGGGCTACCCACGTAGGTTTCTATAGCGCTAGAAAACTAGAGCCTTCTTTGTTCGAAGTCTATTTTGCCGACGTAAATTATCTTCTTGTTTGCGAAGGCATAGTAGCCCGAAATATTAATTACATAATATATTCCTGTGATGTTTATCTTGATAACCATGTATGGTGGGCTAATTGTAGAACTTACATACGTGGTTGGCAATTAAATCCAAACAGTTCCATAATTGCTTGCTGAATCGGAAAGTTCGCATGGCGTGGGTATAGCAGTTTGTAAATGTTTTCAACGTAATTTATTACAAAAAATTAATTTACATTCCCGGGACCAGAGGGCGCTGTTTAACTTCGGACAAAAAAAATATTTTGAATGTATGCATGGAGTTTCATTCGAGTGACGGCAATTTATATGCTAACGCAGCTATATGGCAGGGCTTGGACTGCTTCTGTACGTCACTATATGAATTTAAATTTTTCTTTTTATAAGTTGCGTTATGAGCGCAATATTGAAGTGGAGATATCACGTATTATACCAAAAAACTAGATATAAAGGGTCTAGTTGAAGTCCAATTGCATACGAACTATGAATATGTTCGGAATATTTGAAAGAGTAGTGAGGTTATGTGCTCATATACATTTATACCTACCTAAAATACGTAGCAATGTGTTTGTGAAGAAATACACGTCCCTTTTGAGCAGCAATTGTTTAAAATTGGGCATGGGTATAATAAATATCGAGCCAGTCCGACCAAGAAGAGTTAATTTAGATTGTTGTAATCTTATAAGATACTATCATTCAATAATAAACCCTCACGAGCACTGTAAAGTTTGAATAATTGGACTAATAGGGGACCAGAACAGCCCTGAAGTAAGGTTGAACCAGCCTCTTAAATTAACATCAAAATTATGCATATTAACAATTTACGGATACTATCTGATTTTTTTATTTTCCGAGAAAAATTTACTCGTTTTTGCGCATGGTTTTTTAAATATGAAATACCTTTTTTGCTTAGCCTGTATAATTAGATGATTAACCTAATCCACAAGATACTAAAAACCATTTTTCATCTTGTTATCAACGACACAACCATCCGCCAAAGCAAACAAAAACGCGCGGTGTTCCCGGGGGCCCAATTTTCTCAGATAGTAACGTTATCCGTACGGGAAGAAACAAAAGAAAAGCGAACAGCGAAAAGAAACCCTGTTTTAATTTTTTCCTATAAGAAATCGATATTTCATTTCCAGCGCAGTTTACTGGTGATTTATGTCGAAGTGAGTGCTGGGGAAAACTCGAGCGTGGCTTTTCTTGTACGCGGGATGCTAATGTAAGCCTCTTTGGGTCGACAGGTGGCAGCACTGTCGCCACCGTACGGGTTAAAGTTCACGAAAATGGCGTTCATTTACTGGGGTTGCCTTATAAATTAGGTAAGGAGATCTCCGGGTTGCGTGAAGCTTTATCCCACGGGGAAGAGAGACAAATATGGCGAGATTTGTCTCGTGCTTGTCCCTTGATAGTATTGACTCACCACCATACTGGTTAACAAATATCTTCCAAGGAAGACATCGTTTTATCTCGAGTCATGTCATGAATTGTAGCTACAGTGAAAGCTGAAGTGGCATTGCATGTATATATTCACAAATCGTTTGAAAAATGGAATTTTTTGTTGTTGAAAATTTAACAGTACGTAATATCGACAGGAATGTACTTATTAATTAGTCGTTGGACAAAAGTGGCCGTTGTATTTTGAAAGTTAATGTAAATGCTCTCAAATGAAAATATATTTCCAGCTTGTAATAATGTCGTGAGTTTAATCTGTTCTATTTATTTTTCCAGATGTTGGAACTGCAAATCCGTTGCTAGCTCGAGGCAAACTCAATGGTAAGTTTAAATTACTATGTGGGTGTTTGAAAATGACATTTCTTGCCAGTTATTAAGTATGTACGTAGTTTCACTTTCATAGCATAAATACAGAAATATTATAATAAATCTGCACGTATAGGCTGCGACGAGCAGAATCATTTAGAAAATAATATGCCTCCGGGTTATGCCGTGTGTTAAAATTCGTATATGCTGACGTTTCGCGAAATATTTTGCTGGCTTCTTCAGAGGTAACTGAAAGCTAGTATGCAATATAGTATTCAGTTTTGCTCTGCATAATAGTCCGTATAATACTGTCGTCGTTTGCATTATTTAAAATCTACCATTAAAATTACATTCGAGTAATTTTTGGTCGAGATTGCGTTGGGGTGTGTATTGACGTGGCGGGGGTACAAAGCTCATTTAAATTTCGATCACAACCCCAACAACGGCAAATGTAAACAACATTTCCACTACAAAGGATTTTATCATCCACGAAGGATTTTATCATCCTCTAGAGTAGAGAGAGGTTATCGATGGTGACTACAATGGCCTTAACTGCGGAAATTAATCAAAGGCGCATCTATTGATATATGTTTATGGCGCGATCATTAGTTGGTCAGATAATAAAAATATTTTTAGAAAATAAATTGCTTTAAATTAAATAAGTTGCTTTAAATAGCAGAAATTTTGAAAGATCATGTAAATATTTAACAATATATATTGTTAAATAAATCAATTATTAAGAAATGTTAATTATTAATTTATGTTTTACCATATTTAATGAAACACTTTAAAAAATAAGTACTAGTTTTCTTCAGTCTGCTTTCTGTCCCGCATCTGTATTTTATTGTTTTTCTTGGTGCAGCTTTTTATTCTGTTCGTTTTTCGCTTTCATTGTTATTGTTCTACAATGATTTTCTTTTGTGCTTTCCTCTTTTTTATCAACAAATGTTCTCTCCAAGCATTACATAATAATGTTTCAGAAGCACAGTTTCTTTTTAGTTTGTTTGGATGTATCTGGCCAGAATATTTTTTTTATGGAGATGGCATGAGTTCAACTGTTATCTCAAAAGGTAGTGTATTAGTGCCAAAATCGCTACTCGCTCTGTATTGATTTTGATTTGCATTGATTTTAATTTCATTTGATTCTCGTTGTTTCTGAGTACAATGTGACTTGTCTCATGCATTGTTTGTACAGAGACCAATAAAGTTTCCTTTTGCATTTTCCCATGTAAAGTAAAGACTTCAGTTTACATGAGATAATGCATGGGAAGCAGAAATGTGATGGTTTTTTTTTCAAATAATTGTTCGGGGTTTGGACAAACTTAAGATTACTTAATATGGATTTGACGCTCCCCA
This sequence comes from Melinopterus prodromus, assembly GCA_964023965.1. Taxonomy (NCBI): domain Eukaryota; kingdom Metazoa; phylum Arthropoda; class Insecta; order Coleoptera; family Scarabaeidae; genus Melinopterus; species Melinopterus prodromus. The sequence continues at coordinate 21,806,640 of OZ030398.1, read as the reverse complement.
ACCCAGCCCCATAGTATACCCTTAAACCACCCTTAAATGAAAATATGTACATTCTTCAGATAATTGATCCTTCTAATCATTTCAGTCTACTGGAAGGTTTATAAACATTTGTCAGTTAATTTACGTTTATTTAATGAAATTCTTTTTCTTTAAATAATACGTTTTTCTCGAAAATCAGTATGAGCATTGTTTTCTGAGTTCGAAATGGCAAATTATTATCTTGCAGTAACATTATTCATTAAAAAATTACTTCTCATTGTTTAAACAATCAATAATTATTCCTTTACAACTTTTTTCTGATACTGGTAGAAAAATCAGATTTTTTGAGAAATTAACTTATAAATTTCATATTTGAGATATCTAATAAACCCAGATTTGTTTAAAAAATTCCATTTGTTTAAACAATTGTTGTTAGCAATTCATTTTTCATTTTCATTTCATTTTTGTAAGCATTTAAATCGGTCTGGCCAATTGTTATTCAGCCTAAATAGATAGTCACGTTCTTATTTCAAGAACATCCCAGCTTGTATGTTTTGTGTAGTCAACGTATGCGCAAGCCTTTCGGTGACAAGTGTAGCAAGCGACAGAAAAAGGGATATGTAAACGTGCTCGGAACACATTTACAAACACTGATGGTAGTTTGATGGCACTCGAACTCATGCGATCCATCAACGCTACCAACATCTGACCCGGATAGGCACGGTGTTATGTAAGGAAGTTCTATTATTATCGAAAGGTTGGGGTTTACGTTAGCACCCCGCGTTTGGAGAAAGAATAGATAGATAGGTACATAAATAATGCATGACATAATACATATTGATTCGGTTGGACGGGTACAAAATGGTAGCGAAATAGGAAGAAGAATGTAAAAACTTGATTGTAATAAATCGGGGGTGGGAAAATGTAACGGGAAAAAGCGTAGACAGCAATTTATTTCCAACAATTCTTTGGATTCACACGATTGCAAAGGCTATTTTTTAGTTTCTTCAAGTGTTACCAATGGAAGGAAATAGAAAATACAAATACAAAAATACAAATACAAACAAAACGAAAACGAAGAATACAAAAAGTACATTTTAAAAATAATTAAATAAATAAATTAATTAAAAAATTTACAAATATCATTGGTCAAAACACTAAAATTAAGAAACATTTATTCTGAGATGATCTCTATATTTTCTCTTAAAGTTTGTAAACTAAGAAAAAGCTTGCTGATACATACTCAATGTTACTCAAAGGTAATTTATAACTGGAGGTGAAAACTAAATGCAAAAACTTACCAATTTATAAATAAGAATATGTGAAGAAGTTGAAGAACAGTGATTTATTGGGTTAGAAGGACTCCAAATCAAAATTGCCATTCAGAAAGTGAATACTAAATCAGTTTGATGAAAGTTAAGGGGAAATGTATTCCGGGATAATATTATACATTTAAATGATGTTACACATCTGCATAGTACACGGCGTTTCCTATAAAGCCCTAAACAGAAATGTTTTGAAAGTAATGTTAATTTCGCCGCGTTTATGCAGAACAAAGGACTATTTTTCAAAGGATTTAATAAATAAGATTTTTAGTTCATGAAGCGCAAAGAAGTTCGTTTTTTAAAGACCGTAATTAAGGTAGGTAGAACTTGAGAGAATGAGAATAGCGAGGATTTATCTCAAAGTTATGATCGCCTCTGAGTGCAAAAAAAACCTTGAGAAGTTGACCCTATGATATTAGATAAGATTAGATATTAGTATCGTCCAATTGCATGGTCCAGTCACAAATACTGTCAGTTTATATTATAGTGTTAGTTTATTTCAATAACTGTTACTTAACACTATTTCGTACACTGTTTTTTACACTAGCATTTCTAAAACAATCACAACAGCGAAGCCCTTAATTTTAAATCTTATCATTAATTTAATAATTTAATGTACTTTCCTTAAATTCCCCATGTTTCAGTATAAATATTTCCACTTTTCACGAGTTACGATGTTTCTATCCTGTCTTGAATATGACTTGCAAAATGATTTCCAGCAGAGCATTTAATGATCTTTTTATTCTTATAAGAAAATCTGCTGGGCAATTGTATAATTTTTACTTTTATTATATTCAATATTCAGTACAATTTATTTCCACTAACTATCAGTAACGAAAATTAAGACATTTTGACTATTTTACATAACTGCATAACCAGACTATTTTACACTGCAAGAAAATATATCTTCCGGCGCCGCCACCAAAATGGCACCTATTGAATTCCTTCTAATTTGGAAAAGAAACTAATAAAGATTAACCATCAATTCAAATCTGATTTCTTAAAACTAGATACTTGTCTCTAATAGGCTATACACTGATGTCCTATATTTACTTTTTCTTAAACATGAAGCACTAACACTTCAGTCACTGTGCTCTGTTTTTTTCACATTTCACTGAATCGCTAGTTCAAAGGGTTTAGTTCTTTATAGTCTTCTCACTAGATTCTGGTTGTCCAGTAGCTGCAGGGCCTCTACGTTGACGTGATGGCTTAGGCGAGTTTCATGCTTAGTGGCGAATCTTTTTATCTCTTGGATGACTTGTGGGACACCAAGATCACGATGCAGGTCATTATTCCGTATATACCAAGGAGCGTTAACCATATTCCTTAGTACTTTATTTTGGAAAGTCGTTGGATTCCTTGTATATTGGAGTTATTCGCGCAACCCCAAAGCTGGATGCGGTATAACCAAATCGGTTTTAGTATCTGGTTGTAAACTTGTAGTTTGTTCTGTACTGACAGGTGAGAGTTTCTTCCCAGAAGCCAGTAGAGTATTCTAGTAGAGTATTTTAGTCTGAACGATGCATTTATTAGAATTTGTAGTAGAATTTGATGACAAATAAAAACTGAAACAAACGATATCTACAAATTTTCAATGCCATTTTAACGTTTTGTATTAATATTTAATTTAATTTATGATTCACGAAAATAATTAATGTTGTATTAGCGTATTTCATTATCAGTCATTACTATTCACATATCTATAAATATGAGAATTCAGGATAATAGAATACAACTTATTTCAATGTTTTTTGGTCAATGAGAGATTTTTTCCCTGTGTACTTAATGGGTGCACCCTGATTATTCGATAGATAACATGTTTCCGATTAAAATGACACCAAATACTTGATATTTTGTTGAAAATTATATCGTGGAAACGTCGTTTAAAGCTAGTTGGTTGGTTTTTGTCAGACTATTTAATATATTTAAATCATTTTAACACGATCGATTTCGGTCTGCGGCCATCACCAGGTGTAAAACTGAAAAAAAAAAAAACACTGTTATAAACTTTTCAGAAGTTGATCGACGAACCACATCCAGTTTGTAAAACACAGCACACGATAACAACAACAAAACATTTAAAATTAAATAAAATAAAAACAAAAACGTAGGCCAAAGCTCAGGAACATGTATCAATTAATCAATTATTTTAAGTACTCACCGTCAGGGAAATAAATTAAATTCTTGAACCATTCTAACCGCAAATCCATTACGTGTCCCTCTATTGACTGAGCGACAGGTCATGCGATAGCGCGTGTTTTATTCAATATAATATGAAGAATTCGCCGGCCGGCTGTTGTATAAAATATTTGAATATGTGACGTTCTGGGAACGTTGTTATATGGTTTATTATGTATTGTCCCTGCTTTTTATGTTTCAAAATTACGTACTTTTTCAGTAGAGATAATTTATATGATTTCGAACAGTTGTAAAACAAAGTTTGTTTTTTTGGAATTTGGAATTTATCAAACTAGTTGATTATTTGTTACATGAATTAAGTTGTATATCGTGAACTATTATTTTTTATGTCAGTTGAGGTGAGTTTATTTTATTATGAAACACTAAACATTTATTTATATCTTGTACCTACCTGCCACAGTTCGAATCACGGCGATCGATTCCCATTACAGGCCCCACCTACGCCAGCACCACTTAGTGCCATCAATCTTTGGCTAATTTTTCCTAAGACCGAACTAATGACCGTCATAAATCCGGTGCGAATCTGGTGTAAAGTATGTAGTGCCATCTTTTACGGCCTCCGATCTATATTTAGCCTCACCATTCATCAACCGAATCTGGCGTGCGCAGGAGCCACACAATTCTGATTTATGCAGCTTTTATGTCATCGGCGCGATAAAAATCGGACACACGACTTAATTAAAACAGGGAAGAAACAGTTGCTTCCGACTTTTATTGCCCAATAAAAAACGATTACCTCGATTATTATTTTGCTGCCCATTCGCTTACTGCGAAAATTAATAAAACGTAAGCGATTGGGAGGGGGTTGTGTGGAGAGAATACAGAGCTAGGGGGGATTCTGTTTTTTTCCTCTAAAATTACCGTTTTTATTTTGATTTTTTATTGGCGAGACTGATGCGATAAATCAATTCCAAATTTGGCATAAATAATTATTAGCTTTTCAAGTATTTATATAAAAATCGCGCTCCATACTTGTGGCATCTGCAAATTGCTTATAACTTGGCTAATTTTGCAAATTTTGACTTGAAACTTCGACCAAACATTCTTAGGACCTTAGATAATATAAGAGATATAAGAGGGCTATCGTATCATCGGTAACAGAGATATGGGGTGATGATGATTTGGCTGGTTAACATAACTAAAACAGATCTAAACTTCATTCACGTAATTATTATAAATTATATAATGTTCGTCAAATTTAACAAATTATTATTTTATCTACAACTCCCATATAATGAGTTCATTGTAAACGTAGCTAGCGTCATACGCACCGATGATTATGATGACAGAAGATATAAAATATAATGACTGTGCTTTTGAATACCTAATGTCTCCTTTGTACATTGCCCGATCTTATTGATGTTCTCTTTACATTATGTACAAAAGAAAAGTCCTTTGTGTATTATATTCGTTCTATAGCCATTCACATCCGGCCATCTAATATTCAATCGATACCGTTCATTTATATTTTATGCGTGCTCGAGAAACTGATGCCATAAATCTATAATCGTCACTCGTAAAGCAAAAGTGATTTTCTGTGTCCGTTACGATTATTCTGGATAATCGACCTTTCGGTAATCTGTTTTCTACATCCACGGAAACGCTTAAAGTTTAATATTGTCCTACCTAACTGGATTTTTACAGAAGAAAGTGATACTTAAACTGTTATTTAATTTAATTGGTTGCCATGAAATCGTTTACTCGGGCTTATAAAATACTGCGAGATGTTGAACCTTGTCTAGCCGGGTGTCTCTACAGTGTTCGTTGAATCGGAATTCGATGCTTCGCCCTGTGTGTCCACCATAGCACGTTTTACACTCATTCTGTATACCAAGGAATGGCAGAAGGACTAATTTGATTCTTAAAAAACAAATATTTGTATAATAAATACATATTTATTAATAACTATTTTGCACGACCTACACTAGGGATATTAAACAATGTCACAAAACCCATATAATACTAATTAAAACTGCTAATTAACACAACAAATAGTTTAAGTCCATTTACAACATTAATAAGAATATAAAATTACTTTGACACTTCTGTAAAGCAGTAATACATAAAGAGTCACCAAATGGAAATTCAATACACTGCAGCGGAATATCCTACCAGTTTCAAACTTTGACAATCAATATGGTATGGTCCAGTAGGCCAAATAATAGCCCTCTATTCGGGGTATAGTTAATTAATGGCATAAGAAGGGCTTATAACTAAGACAAACGTCCCAAATCCAGACACTGAACTTTATCTTAGGACATCCGGCTTGTTGATGTGACATTACACTTATCAACCCACAATCGTTTCTCATTCTAACGGTCAGAATATAACCTAAAAGTTTGAGTGTAATAATTTGAGTGTAATAATTTGAGTGTAATAATTGAGTGTTATGCTCGAAGTTGATTTTTCCTTATAATATAATACAAAAAGTAAAATGAAAACTATTTATCGTTTCGAAAATAATTCTGTCCATGAAAGGCTACTATTTACTTATTTAAACTCTGAAATTTGTCTATTTATGAGACAGAAGTTAATGAAAGAATTAGATTAACTTAGAAGCTGTGAGGAAGGGACAGAATAACGTTTCGACTTTACGGTCTATAAAATAAAGAACAACGTTGGTTCGTCAAAGTTTACAACGCTTTGTGAAATAAGGCATGAACATTGGTAGTTTGACACTTGATAACACTGAATATGTATGGGGATGTTAACAAAAGATTAAACTTTTGATATGTCTCGGTCGACAAGTTAACAATGAACATTAGCATTCTAATCGATTGGCATACAAGTGCATAACGTCATGCTATATTTTATATTATCTAGAAAAGCCACACACAGAAATTTAATAAAATTATATGATACATCCTACATCTATATACGAGTTAAATTATGTCTTTGTGCTGCTGATATACAAAACATTTCGTACATAGTAGCATTACATTTGAGTGATTTGTGGGGCCAATATTCATTGAAAAATTTGATTAGAATGCCCTGACTTTTTACCATTTTGCTATAAGAATAACCGAGACCAGACTAGATTAAACTCCTCTTTGGAGTGCTAATTAAGCGGTTAATCGAAGCAGCTAGTTTAAATGAGTTTTCCTGAAATACACATCTACAAAGAATACCACAGAAATCAATTACAGGACAGCATAGCTTCAAAGGAAGTATTTAATTAAACTTGGCCGGGACAAATATGCAGCGACTGCAATTTATTGCGGTTATCGTTGAAACGCAAATTGTTGATGGGTTTTCTGTTTTCCTGCGTTCACGGCTTTCCATGATATCCCTTTTCACTTTATCATACGCAGTGTATTTTTGATATCTTGGGAACGTCATAACTTCCGAACCGTTCCAAGTAGGAAAAGACGAATGATACCGGCGTAATCAGCGATAAAAATTGTATCTAGAACCACAATTTTAATTTGATTGAAGGCAGTTGAGTTTTCGCCGACTGGCTAAAATTTAGTAAGAAATCACATATTTGAAACTATAATTTTGAACTGTCACTCCTATCTCTAAAACTAGGGCCCGGATCAACATAAAACCTTTGCTATCTTACTAAAATAGGTGCGCCGATTACAAATTTACATAGCAAAAGTCTCTGTCTCTATTGGTTACCGAGTTGTGCTCAAATTAGAGTTTTTCAAATAATACAAAAATAAGCGAAATTGACCACATAACATGAAAATGGTAAATATTAGGCATATAAAAGTATACATTTTTTTGATAGACTCAACGAGAGCTATCATTTGGTAGTGGGTAAACCTTTCTATCACCAACGGTTGTAATGTTCAATTTTTTTCTATCTAAAAGTGCTAAATTTAGAACGAAGAAACAATTATAACTTTTTGAGAGATAGAGCGTTCTAATGTAGTTATGCTTATGCATTGGGATGTGCTGAATTCAACGGTGAGGTTGGTTTTCCCGTAGCGTGTACGGTTTGGCTAGAAAGTGGGAAAGTACAATTTACGCGGTTTATCGCGTTTTTCTCGCGAACCGCGCACCTTAGAGCAACGCGGATTTCAGAAATGAATTCCTCGGCCAATTTCCCATCCGATACCGTTTGAACCGTCAACATCGGGCTATTGGATCGGACACAGTTTGCGTTCAAAGTTTCTAATATAGTAAAATAGGTATTTTAGCATCATTTTTGATAATTGGGAACGTAATAACTCCCGAACCGTTCCAAATAAGTAAAATCTAATTATACCGGCGTAATCAGCGTCAAAAATTGTATCAAGAACCACAACCCTAATTTGATTGAAGGTAGTTTGGGTTTTTGCCGACTGGCTAAAATTTTGTAAGAAATCACATATTTTAAACTATAATTTTGAACTGGCACACCTATCTCAAAAACTAGGGCCCGGATCAACATAAAACCTTTGCTATCTTACTAAAATAGGTGCGCTGATTACAAATGTACATAGGAAAAGTCTCTGTCTCTATTGGTTACCGAGTTGTGCTGAAATTAGCGTTTTTCAAATAATACAAAAATAAGCGAAATTGACCACATAACATGAAAATGGAAAATCTTTGGCATATAAAAGTATACATATTTTGGATAGACTCAACGAGAGCTATCATTTGGTAGTGGGTAAACCTTTCTATCACCAACGGTTGCAATGTTCAATTTTTTTCTATCTAAAAGTGCCAAATTTAGAAGGAAAAAACAATTATAACTTTTTCAGAGATAGAGCGTTCTAATGTAGTCATGCTTATGCATTGGGACGTGCTGAATTCAACGGTGAGGTTGGTTTTCCCGTAGCGTGTACGGTTTGGCTAGAAAGTGGGAAAGTACAATTTACGCGGTTTATCGCGCTTTTCTCGCCAACCGCGCACCTTAGAGCAACGCGGCTTTCAGAAATGAATTCCTCAGCCAATTTCCCATCCGATACCGTTTGAACCGTCAACATCGGGCGATTGGATCGGACACAGTTGGCGTTCAAAGTTTCTAATATAGTAACATAGGTGTTTTAGCATCATTTTTGATAATTGGGAACGTAATAACTGCCGAACCGTTCCAAATAGGTAAAATCTAATTATACCGGCGTAATCAGCGTCAACAAGTGTATCAAGAACCACAACTCTAATTTGATTGAAGGTAGTTTGGATTTTTGCCGACTGGCTAAAATTTTGTAAGAAATCACATATTTTAAACTATAATTTTGAACTGGCACACCTATCCCAAAAACTAGGACCCAGATCAACATGAAACCTTTGCTATCTTACTAAAATGGGTGCGCTGATTACAAATTTACATAGAAAAAGTTTCTGTCTCTACTGGTTACCGAGTTGTGCTGAAATTATGGTTTTTCAAGTAATACAAAAATAAGCGAAATGGACCACATAACTTGAAAATGGTAAATCGTAGGCATATAAAAGTATACATATTTTTGATAGACTCAACGAGAGCTATCATTTGGTAGTGGGTAAACCTTTCTATCACCAACGGTTGCAATGTTCAATTTGTTTCTATCTAAAAGTGCTAAATTTAGACCGAAGAAACAATTAGATCTTTTTGAGAGATAGAGCCTTCTTATGTAGTCATGCTTATGCATTGGGATGTGCTGAATTCAACGGTGTGCTCGGTTTTCCCGTAGCGTGTACGGTTTGGCCAGAAAGTGGGAAACTATAATTTCCGCGGTTTATCGCGTTTTTCTCGCGAACCGCGCACCTTAGAGCAACGCGGATTTCAGAAGTGAATTCCTCAGCCAATTTCCCATCCGATACCGTTTGAACGGTCAACATCGGGCGATTGGATCGGACACAGTTAGCGTTCAAAGTTTCTAATATAGTAAAATAGGTGTTTTTAGCATCATTTTTGATAATTGGGAACGTAATAACTGCCGAACCGTTCCAAATAAGTAAAATCTAATTATACCGGCGTAATCAGCGTCAATAATTGTATCAAGAACCACAACCCTAATTTGATTGACGGTAGTTTGGGTTTTAGCCGACTGGCTAAAATTTTGTAAGAAATCACATTTTTGAAACTATAATTTTGAACTGGCAGACCTATCTCAAAAAATAGGACCCGATCAACATGAAACCTTTGCTATCTTACTAAAATGGGTGCGCTGATTACAAATTTACATAGCAAAAGTCTCTATCTCTACTGGTTACCGAGTTGTGCTGAAATTACGGTTTTTCAAATAATACAAAAATAAGCGAAATGGACCACATAACTTGAAAATGGTAAATCGTAGGCATATAAAAGTATACATATTTTTGATAGACTCAACGAGAGCTATCATTTGGTAGTGGGTAAACCTTTCTATCACCAACGGTTGCAATGTTCAATTTTTTTCTATCTAAAAGTGCTAAATTTAGACCGAAGAAACAATTACAACTTTTTGAGAGATAGAGCCTTCTTATGTAGTTATACTTATGCATTGGCATGTGCTGAATTCAACGGTGTGCTCGGTTTTCCCGTAGCGTGTACGGTTTGGCCAGAAAGTGGCAAACTATAATTTCTGCGGTTTATCGCGTTTTTCTCGCGAACCGCGCATCTTAGAGCAACGCTGATTTCAGAAATGAATTCCTCAGCCAATTTCCCATCCGGTACCGTTTGAACCGTCAACATCGGGCGATTGGATCGGACACAGTTAGCGTTCAAAGTTTCTAATATAGTAAAATAGGTGTTTTTAGCATCATTTTTGATAATTGGGAACGTAATAACTGCCGAACCGTTCCAAATAAGTAAAATCTAATTATACCGGCGTAATCAGCGTCAAGAATTGTATCAAGAACCACAACCCTAATTTGATTGAAGGTAGTTTGTGTTTTTGCCGACTGGCTAAAATTTTGTAAGAAATCACATTTTTGAAACTATAATTTTGAACTGCCACACCTATCTCAAAAAATAGGACCCCGATCAACATGAAACCTTTGCTATCTTACTAAAATGGGTGCGCTGTTTACAAATTTACATAGCAAAAGTCTCTATCTCTACTGGTTACCGAGTTGTGCTGAAATTACGGTTTTTCACATAATACAAAAATAAGCGAAATGGACCACATAACTTGAAAATGGTAAATCGTAGGCATATAAAAGTATACATATTTTTGATACACTCAACGAGAGCTATCATTTGGTAGTGGGTAAACCTTTCTATCACCAACGGTTGCAATGTTCAATTTTTTTCTATCTAAAAGTGCTAAATTTAGACCGAAGAAACAATTACAACTTTTTGAGAGATAGAGCCTTCTTATGTAGTCATGCTTATGCATTGGGATGTGCTGAATTCAACGGTGTGCTCGGTTTTCCCGTAGCGTGTACGGTTTGGCCAGAAAGTGGGAAACTATAATTTCCGCGGTTTATCGCGTTTTTCTCGCGAACCGCGCATCTTAGAGCAACGCTGATTTCAGAAATGAATTCCTCAGCCAATTCCCCATCCGATACCGTTTGAGTCGTCAACATCGGGCGATTGGATCGGACGCACTTTGCGTTCAAAATTTCTAATATAGTAACATAGGTGTTTTAGCATCATTTTTGATAATTGGGAACGTAATAACTGCCGAACCGTTCCAAATCGGTAAAATCTAATTATACCGGCGTAATCAGCGTCAACAAGTGTATCAAGAACCACAACCCTAATTTGATTGAAGGTAGTTTGGATTTTTGCCGACTGGCTAAAATTTTGTAAGAAATCACATATTTTAAACTATAATTTTGAACTGACACACCTATCCCAAAAACTAGGACCCAGATCAACATGAAACCTTTGCTATCTTACTAAAATGGGTGCGCTGATTACAAATTTACATAGAAAAAGTTTCTGTCTCTACTGGTTACCGAGTTGTGCTGAAATTATGGTTTTTCAAGTAATACAAAAATAAGCGAAATGGACCACATAACTTGAAAATGGTAAATCGTAGGCATATAAAAGTATACATATTTTTGATAGACTCAACGAGAGCTATCATTTGGTAGAGGGTAAACCTTTCTATCACCAACGGTTGCAATGTTCAATTTTTTTCTATCTAAAAGTGCTAAATTTAGACCGAAGAAACAATTAGAACTTTTTGAGAGATAGAGCCTTCTTATGTAGTCATGCTTATGCATTGGGATGTGCTGAATTCAACGGTGTGCTCGGTTTTCCCGTAGCGTGTACGGTTTGGCCAGAAAGTGGGAAACTATAATTTCCGCGGTTTATCGCGTTTTCCTCGCGAACCGCGCACCTTAGAGCAACGCGGATTTCAGAAATGAATTCCTCAGCCAATTTCCCATCCGATACCGTTTGAACCGTCAACATCGGGCGATTGGATCGGACACAGTTAGCGTTCAAAGTTTCTAATATAGTAAAATAGGTGTTTTTAGCATAATTTTTTATAATTGGGAACGTAATAACTGCCGAACCGTTCCAAATAAGTAAAATCTAATTATACCGGCGTAATCAGCGTCAAGAATTGTATCAAGAACCACTACCCTAATTTGATTGAAGGTAGTTTGTGTTTTTGCCGACTGGCTAAAATTTTGTAAGAAATCACATTTTTGAAACTATAATTTTGAACTGGCACACCTATCTCAAAAAATAGGGCCCCGATCAACATGAAACCTTTGCTATCTTACTAAAATGGGTGCGCTGATTACAAATTTACATAGCAAAAGTCTCTATCTCTACTGGTTACCGAGTTGTGCTGAAATTACGGTTTTTCAAATAATACAAAAATAAGCGAAATGGACCACATAACTTGAAAATGGTAAATCGTAGGCATATAAAAGTATACATATTTTTGATAGACTCAACGAGAGCTATCATTTGGTAGTGGGGAAACTTTTCTATCACCAACGGTTGCAATGTTCAATTTTTTTCTATCTAAAAGTGCTAAATTTAGACCGAAGAAACAATTACAACTTTTGAGAGATAGAGCCTTCTTATGTAGTCATGCTTATGCATTGGGATGTGCTGAATTCAACGGTGTGCTCGGTTTTCCCGTAGCGTGTACGGTTTGGCCAGAAAGTGGGGAACTATAATTTCCGCGGTTTATCGCGTTTTTCTCGCGAACCGCGCACCTTAGAGCAACGCGGATTTCAGAAATGAATTCCTCAGCCAATTCCCCATCCGATACCGTTTGAATCGTCAACATCGGGCGATTGGATCGGACACAGTTTGCGTTCAAAATTTCTAATATAGTAACATAGGTGTTTTAGCATCATTTTTGATAATTGGGAACGTAATAACTGCCGAACCGTTCCAAATAGGTAAAATCTAATTATACCGGCGTAATCAGCGTCAACAAGTGTATCAAGAACCACAACCCTAATTTGATTGAAGGTAGTTTGGATTTTTGCCGACTGGCTAAAATTTTGTAAGAAATCACATATTTTAAACTATAATTTTGAACTGGCACACCTATCCCAAAAACTAGGACCCAGATCAACATGAAACCTTTGCTATCTGACTAAAATGGGTGCGCTGATTACAAATTTACATAGCAAAAGTCTCTATCTCTACTGGTTACCGAGTTGTGCTGAAATTACGGTTTTTCAAATAATACAAAAATAAGCGAAATGGACCACATAACTTGAAAATGGTAAATCGTAGGCATATAAAAGTATACATATTTTTGATAGACTCAACGAGAGCTATCATTTGGTAGTGGGTAAACCTTTCTATCACCAACGGTTGCAATGTTCAATTTTTTTCTATCTAAAAGTGCTAAATTTAGACCGAAGAAACAATTAGAACTTTTTGAGAGATAGAGCCTTCTTATGTAGTCATGCTTATGCATTGGGATGTGCTGAATTCAACGGTGTGCTCGGTTTTCCCGTAGCGTGTACGGTTTGGCCAGAAAGTGGGAAACTATAATTTCCGCGGTTTATCGCGTTTTCCTCGCGAACCGCGCACCTTAGAGCAACGCGGATTTCAGAAATGAATTCCTCAGCCAATTTCCCATCCGATACCGTTTGAACCGTCAACATCGGGCGATTGGATCGGACACAGTTAGCGTTCAAAGTTTCTAATATAGTAAAATAGGTGTTTTTAGCATCATTTTTGATAATTGGGAACGTAATAACTGCCGAACCGTTCCAAATAAGTAAAATCTAATTATACCGGCGTAATCAGCGTCAAGAATTGTATCAAGAACCACAACCCTAATTTGATTGAAGGTAGTTTGTGTTTTTGCCGACTGGCTAAAATTTTGTAAGAAATCACATTTTTGAAACTATAATTTTGAACTGGCACACCTATCTCAAAAAATAGGACCCCGATCAACATGAAACCTTTGCTATCTTACTAAAATGGGTGCGCTGTTTACAAATTTACATAGCAAAAGTCTCTATCTCTACTGGTTACCGAGTTGTGCTGAAATTACGGTTTTTCAAATAATACAAAAATAAGCGAAATGGACCACATAACTTGAAAATGGTAAATCGTAGGCATATAAAAGTATACATATTTTTGATAGACTCAACGAGAGCTATCATTTGGTAGTGGGTAAACCTTTCTATCACCAACGGTTGCAATGTTCAATTTTTTTCTATCTAAAAGTGCTAAATTTAGACCGAAGAAACAATTGCAACTTTTTGAGAGATAGAGCCTTCTTATGTAGTTATGCTTATGCATTGGCATGTGCTGAATTCAACGGTGTGCTCGGTTTTCCCGTAGCGTGTACGGTTTGGCCAGAAAGTGGGAAACTATAATTTCCGCGGTTTATCGCGTTTTTCTCGCGAACCGCGCATCTTAGAGCAACGCTGATTTCAGAAATGAATTCCTCAGCCAATTCCCCATCCGATACCGTTTGAATCGTCAACATCGGGCGATTGGATCGGACACAGTTTGCGTTCAAAATTTCTAATATAGTAACATAGGTGTTTTAGCATCATTTTTGATAATTGGGAACGTAATAACTGCCGAACCGTTCCAAATAGGTAAAATCTAATTATACCGGCGTAATCAGCGTCAACAAGTGTATCAAGAACCACAACCCTAATTTGATTGAAGGTAGTTTGGATTTTTGCCGACTGGCTAAAATTTTGTAAGAAATCACATATTTTAAACTATAATTTTGAACTGGCACACCTATCCCAAAAACTAGGACCCAGATCAACATGAAACCTTTGCTATCTTACTAAAATGGGTGCGCTGATTACAAATTTACATAGCAAAAGTCTCTATCTCTACTGGTTACCGAGTTGTGCTGAAATTACGGTTTTTCAAATAATACAAAAATAAGCGAAATGGACCACATAACTTGAAAATGGTAAATCGTAGGCATATAAAAGTATACATATTTTTGATAGACTCAACGAGAGCTATCATTTGGTAGTGGGTAAACCTTTCTATCACCAACGGTTGCAATGTTCAATTTTTTTCTATCTAAAAGTGCTAAATTTAGACCGAAGAAACAATTAGAACTTTTTGAGAGATAGAGCCTTCTTATGTAGTCATGCTTATGCATTGGGATGTGCTGAATTCAACGGTGTGCTCGGTTTTCCCGTAGCGTGTACGGTTTGGCCAGAAAGTGGGAAACTATAATTTCCGCGGTTTATCGCGTTTTCCTCGCGAACCGCGCACCTTAGAGCAACGCGGATTTCAGAAATGAATTCCTCAGCCAATTTCCCATCCGATACCGTTTGAACCGTCAACATCGGGCGATTGGATCGGACACAGTTAGCGTTCAAAGTTTCTAATATAGTAAAATAGGTGTTTTTAGCATCATTTTTGATAATTGGGAACGTAATAACTGCCGAACCGCTCCAAATAAGTAAAATCTAATTATACCGGCGTAATCAGCGTCAAGAATTGTATCAAGAACCACAACCCTAATTTGATTGAAGGTAGTTTGTGTTTTTGCCGACTGGCTAAAATTTTGTAAGAAATCACATTTTTGAAACTATAATTTTGAACTGGCACACCTATCTCAAAAAATAGGACCCCGATCAACATGAAACCTTTGCTATCTTACTAAAATGGGTGCGCTGTTTACAAATTTACATAGCAAAAGTCTCTATCTCTACTGGTTACCGAGTTGTGCTGAAATTACGGTTTTTCAAATAATACAAAAATAAGCGAAATGGACCACATAACTTGAAAATGGTAAATCGTAGGCATATAAAAGTATACATATTTTTGATAGACTCAACGAGAGCTATCATTTGGTAGTGGGTAAACCTTTCTATCACCAACGGTTGCAATGTTCAATTTTTTTCTATCTAAAAGTGCTAAATTTAGACCGAAGAAACAATTGCAACTTTTTGAGAGATAGAGCCTTCTTATGTAGTTATGCTTATGCATTGGCATGTGCTGAATTCAACGGTGTGCTCGGTTTTCCCGTAGCGTGTACGGTTTGGCCAGAAAGTGGGAAACTATAATTTCCGCGGTTTATCGCGTTTTTCTCGCGAACCGCGCATCTTAGAGCAACGCTGATTTCAGAAATGAATTCCTCAGCCAATTCCCCATCCGATACCGTTTGAATCGTCAACATCGGGCGATTGGATCGGACACAGTTTGCGTTCAAAATTTCTAATATAGTAACATAGGTGTTTTAGCATCATTTTTGATAATTGGGAACGTAATAACTGCCGAACCGTTCCAAATAGGTAAAATCTAATTATACCGGCGTAATCAGCGTCAACAAGTGTATCAAGAACCACAACCCTAATTTGATTGAAGGTAGTTTGGATTTTTGCCGACTGGCTAAAATTTTGTAAGAAATCACATATTTTAAACTATAATTTTGAACTGGCACACCTATCCCAAAAACTAGGACCCAGATCAACATGAAACCTTTGCTATCTTACTAAAATGGGTGCGCTGATTACAAATTTACATAGCAAAAGTCTCTATCTCTACTGGTTACCGAGTTGTGCTGAAATTACGGTTTTTCAAATAATACAAAAATAAGCGAAATGGACCACATAACTTGAAAATGGTAAATCGTAGGCATATAAAAGTATACATATTTTTGATAGACTCAACGAGAGCTATCATTTGGTAGTGGGTAAACCTTTCTATCACCAACGGTTGCAATGTTCAATTTTTTTCTATCTAAAAGTGCTAAATTTAGACCGAAGAAACAATTAGAACTTTTTGAGAGATAGAGCCTTCTTATGTAGTCATGCTTATGCATTGGGATGTGCTGAATTCAACGGTGTGCTCGGTTTTCCCGTAGCGTGTACGGTTTGGCCAGAAAGTGGGAAACTATAATTTCCGCGGTTTATCGCGTTTTCCTCGCGAACCGCGCACCTTAGAGCAACGCGGATTTCAGAAATGAATTCCTCAGCCAATTTCCCATCCGATACCGTTTGAACCGTCAACATCGGGCGATTGGATCGGACACAGTTAGCGTTCAAAGTTTCTAATATAGTAAAATAGGTGTTTTTAGCATCATTTTTGATAATTGGGAACGTAATAACTGCCGAACCGTTCCAAATAAGTAAAATCTAATTATACCGGCGTAATCAGCGTCAAGAATTGTATCAAGAACCACAACCCTAATTTGATTGAAGGTAGTTTGTGTTTTTGCCGACTGGCTAAAATTTTGTAAGAAATCACATTTTTGAAACTATAATTTTGAACTGGCACACCTATCTCAAAAAATAGGACCCCGATCAACATGAAACCTTTGCTATCTTACTAAAATGGGTGCGCTGTTTACAAATTTACATAGCAAAAGTCTCTATCTCTACTGGTTACCGAGTTGTGCTGAAATTACGGTTTTTCAAATAATACAAAAATAAGCGAAATGGACCACATAACTTGAAAATGGTAAATCGTAGGCATATAAAAGTATACATATTTTTGATAGACTCAACGAGAGCTATCATTTGGTAGTGGGTAAACCTTTCTATCACCAACGGTTGCAATGTTCAATTTTTTTCTATCTAAAAGTGCTAAATTTAGACCGAAGAAACAATTGCAACTTTTTGAGAGATAGAGCCTTCTTATGTAGTTATGCTTATGCATTGGCATGTGCTGAATTCAACGGTGTGCTCGGTTTTCCCGTAGCGTGTACGGTTTGGCCAGAAAGTGGGAAACTATAATTTCCGCGGTTTATCGCGTTTTTCTCGCGAACCGCGCATCTTAGAGCAACGCTGATTTCAGAAATGAATTCCTCAGCCAATTCCCCATCCGATACCGTTTGAATCGTCAACATCGGGCGATTGGATCGGACACAGTTTGCGTTCAAAATTTCTAATATAGTAACATAGGTGTTTTAGCATCATTTTTGATAATTGGGAACGTAATAACTGCCGAACCGTTCCAAATAGGTAAAATCTAATTATACCGGCGTAATCAGCGTCAACAAGTGTATCAAGAACCACAACCCTAATTTGATTGAAGGTAGTTTGGATTTTTGCCGACTGGCTAAAATTTTGTAAGAAATCACATATTTTAAACTATAATTTTGAACTGGCACACCTATCCCAAAAACTAGGACCCAGATCAACATGAAACCTTTGCTATCTTACTAAAATGGGTGCGCTGATTACAAATTTACATAGCAAAAGTCTCTATCTCTACTGGTTACCGAGTTGTGCTGAAATTACGGTTTTTCAAATAATACAAAAATAAGCGAAATGGACCACATAACTTGAAAATGGTAAATCGTAGGCATATAAAAGTATACATATTTTTGATAGACTCAACGAGAGCTATCATTTGGTAGTGGGTAAACCTTTCTATCACCAACGGTTGCAATGTTCAATTTTTTTCTATCTAAAAGTGCTAAATTTAGACCGAAGAAACAATTAGAACTTTTTGAGAGATAGAGCCTTCTTATGTAGTCATGCTTATGCATTGGGATGTGCTGAATTCAACGGTGTGCTCGGTTTTCCCGTAGCGTGTACGGTTTGGCCAGAAAGTGGGAAACTATAATTTCCGCGGTTTATCGCGTTTTCCTCGCGAACCGCGCACCTTAGAGCAACGCGGATTTCAGAAATGAATTCCTCAGCCAATTTCCCATCCGATACCGTTTGAACCGTCAACATCGGGCGATTGGATCGGACACAGTTAGCGTTCAAAGTTTCTAATATAGTAAAATAGGTGTTTTTAGCATCATTTTTGATAATTGGGAACGTAATAACTGCCGAACCGCTCCAAATAAGTAAAATCTAATTATACCGGCGTAATCAGCGTCAAGAATTGTATCAAGAACCACAACCCTAATTTGATTGAAGGTAGTTTGTGTTTTTGCCGACTGGCTAAAATTTTGTAAGAAATCACATTTTTGAAACTATAATTTTGAACTGGCACACCTATCTCAAAAAATAGGACCCCGATCAACATGAAACCTTTGCTATCTTACTAAAATGGGTGCGCTGTTTACAAATTTACATAGCAAAAGTCTCTATCTCTACTGGTTACCGAGTTGTGCTGAAATTACGGTTTTTCAAATAATACAAAAATAAGCGAAATGGACCACATAACTTGAAAATGGTAAATCGTAGGCATATAAAAGTATACATATTTTTGATAGACTCAACGAGAGCTATCATTTGGTAGTGGGTAAACCTTTCTATCACCAACGGTTGCAATGTTCAATTTTTTTCTATCTAAAAGTGCTAAATTTAGACCGAAGAAACAATTGCAACTTTTTGAGAGATAGAGCCTTCTTATGTAGTTATGCTTATGCATTGGCATGTGCTGAATTCAACGGTGTGCTCGGTTTTCCCGTAGCGTGTACGGTTTGGCCAGAAAGTGGGAAACTATAATTTCCGCGGTTTATCGCGTTTTTCTCGCGAACCGCGCATCTTAGAGCAACGCTGATTTCAGAAATGAATTCCTCAGCCAATTCCCCATCCGATACCGTTTGAATCGTCAACATCGGGCGATTGGATCGGACACAGTTTGCGTTCAAAATTTCTAATATAGTAACATAGGTGTTTTAGCATCATTTTTGATAATTGGGAACGTAATAACTGCCGAACCGTTCCAAATAGGTAAAATCTAATTATACCGGCGTAATCAGCGTCAACAAGTGTATCAAGAACCACAACCCTAATTTGATTGAAGGTAGTTTGGATTTTTGCCGACTGGCTAAAATTTTGTAAGAAATCACATATTTTAAACTATAATTTTGAACTGGCACACCTATCCCAAAAACTAGGACCCAGATCAACATGAAACCTTTGCTATCTTACTAAAATGGGTGCGCTGATTACAAATTTACATAGCAAAAGTCTCTATCTCTACTGGTTACCGAGTTGTGCTGAAATTACGGTTTTTCAAATAATACAAAAATAAGCGAAATGGACCACATAACTTGAAAATGGTAAATCGTAGGCATATAAAAGTATACATATTTTTGATAGACTCAACGAGAGCTATCATTTGGTAGTGGGTAAACCTTTCTATCACCAACGGTTGCAATGTTCAATTTTTTTCTATCTAAAAGTGCTAAATTTAGACCGAAGAAACAATTAGAACTTTTTGAGAGATAGAGCCTTCTTATGTAGTCATGCTTATGCATTGGGATGTGCTGAATTCAACGGTGTGCTCGGTTTTCCCGTAGCGTGTACGGTTTGGCCAGAAAGTGGGAAACTATAATTTCCGCGGTTTATCGCGTTTTCCTCGCGAACCGCGCACCTTAGAGCAACGCGGATTTCAGAAATGAATTCCTCAGCCAATTTCCCATCCGATACCGTTTGAACCGTCAACATCGGGCGATTGGATCGGACACAGTTAGCGTTCAAAGTTTCTAATATAGTAAAATAGGTGTTTTTAGCATCATTTTTGATAATTGGGAACGTAATAACTGCCGAACCGTTCCAAATAAGTAAAATCTAATTATACCGGCGTAATCAGCGTCAAGAATTGTATCAAGAACCACAACCCTAATTTGATTGAAGGTAGTTTGTGTTTTTGCCGACTGGCTAAAATTTTGTAAGAAATCACATTTTTGAAACTATAATTTTGAACTGGCACACCTATCTCAAAAAATAGGACCCCGATCAACATGAAACCTTTGCTATCTTACTAAAATGGGTGCGCTGTTTACAAATTTACATAGCAAAAGTCTCTATCTCTACTGGTTACCGAGTTGTGCTGAAATTACGGTTTTTCAAATAATACAAAAATAAGCGAAATGGACCACATAACTTGAAAATGGTAAATCGTAGGCATATAAAAGTATACATATTTTTGATAGACTCAACGAGAGCTATCATTTGGTAGTGGGTAAACCTTTCTATCACCAACGGTTGCAATGTTCAATTTTTTTCTATCTAAAAGTGCTAAATTTAGGCCGAAGAAACAATTGCAACTTTTTGAGAGATAGAGCCTTCTTATGTAGTTATGCTTATGCATTGGCATGTGCTGAATTCAACGGTGTGCTCGGTTTTCCCGTAGCGTGTACGGTTTGGCCAGAAAGTGGGAAACTATAATTTCCGCGGTTTATCGCGTTTTTCTCGCGAACCGCGCATCTTAGAGCAACGCTGATTTCAGAAATGAATTCCTCAGCCAATTTCCCATCCGATACCGTTTGAACCGTCAACATCGGTCGATTAGATCGGACACAGTTTGCGTTCAAAGTTTCTAACATAGTAAAATGGATGTTTTTAGCATCATTTTTGATAATTGGGAACGTAATAACTGCCGAACCGTTCCAAATAAGTAAAATCAAATTATACCGGCGTAATCAGCGTCAAAAATTGTATCAAGAACCACAACCTTAACTTAATTGAAGGTAGTTGGGTTTTTGTCGACAGGCTAAATTTTTTTAAGAAATCACGTATTTTAAACTATAATTTTGAACTGGCACTCCTATCTCTAAAACTAGGGCCCGGATCAACATAAAACCTTTGCTATCTTACTAAAATAGGTGCGCTGATTACAAGTGTACATAGGAAAAGTCTCTGTCTCTATTGGTTACCGAGTTGTGCTGAAATTAGCGTTTTTCAAATAATACAAAAATAAGCGAAATTGACCACATAACATGAAAATGGTAAATCTTTGGCATATAAAAGTATACATATTTTTGATAGACTCAACGAGAGCTATCATTTGGTAGTCGGTAAACCTTTCTATCACCAACGGTTGCAATGTTCAATTTTTTTCTATCTAAAAGTGCCAAATTTAGAACGAAAAAACAATTATAGCTTTTTCAGAGATAGAGCGTTCTAATGTAGTCATGCTTATGCATTGGGACGTGCTGAATTCAACGCCCAACGGTGAGGTTGGTTTTCCCGTAGCGTGTACGGTTTGGCTAGAAAGTGGGAAAGTACAATTTACGCGGTTTATCGCGTTTTTCTCGCGAACCGCGCACCTTAGAGCAACGCGGCTTTCAGAAATGAATTCCTCGGCCAATTTCCTATCCGATACCGTTGGAACCGGTAACATCCGTCGATTAGATCGGACACAGTTTGCGTTCAAAGTTTCTAACATAGTAAAATGGATGTTTTTAGCATCATTTTTGATAATTGGGAACGTAATAACTGCCGAACCGTTCCAAATAAGTAAAATCAAATTATACCGGCGTAATCAGCGTCAAAAATTGTATCAAGAACCACAACCTTAACTTAATTGAAGGTAGTTGGGTTTTTGTCGACAGGCTAAAATTTTATAAGAAATCACGTATTTTAAACTATAATTTTGAACTGGCCCTCCTATCTCTAAAACTAGGGCCCGGATTAACATGAAACCTTTGCTATCTTACTAAAATGGGTGCGCTGATTACGAATTCACATAGGAAAAGTCTCTGTCTCTATTGGTTACCGAGTTCTGCTGAAATTAGTGTTTTTCAAATAATACAAAAATAAGCGAAATTGACCACATAACATGAAAATGGTAAATATTAGGCATATAAAAGTATACATTTTTTTGATAGACACATCGAGAGCTATCATTTGGTAGTGGGTAAACCTTTCTATCACCAACGGTTGCAATGTTCATTTTTTTTCTATCTAAAACTGCCAAATTTAGAACGAAAAAACAATTATAACTTTTTCAGAGATAGAGCGTTCTAATGTAGTCATGCTTATGCATTGGGACGTGCTGAATTCAACGGTGAGGTTGGTTTTCCCGTAGCGTGTACGGTTTGGCTAGAAAGTGGGAAATGAAATTTCAGGAATGAATTCCTCGGCCAATTTTCCATCCGACACCGTTTGAACCGTCAAAATCGGTCGATTAGATCGGACACAGTTTGCGTTCAAAGTTTCTAACATAGTAAAATGGGTGTTTTTAGCATCATTCTTGATAATTGGGAACGTAATAACTGCCGAACCGTTCCAAATAAGTAAAATCAAATTATACCGCCGTAATCAGCGTTAAAAATTGTATCATTAACCATAACCTTAACTTGATTGAAGGTAGTTGGGTTTTTGCCGACTGGCTAAAATTTTGTAAGAAATTACGTATTTTAAACTATAATTTTGACTGGCACTCCTATCTCTAAAACTAGGACCCGTATCTGTTCTTCATTGTTTAAAATGTACATATGTACGGGAGTCTATTTTGCCTTTTCCTGGAAGAATGTGATACGAAAATGATTCAGTTATTCTTTATCCATAATCCGAAAACAACGGGAGTCATTTCTGTTCGAAAGAAATGACAAGATAATACCATGATCCTCTCTGAAACCCTTCAGCTGGTTACCCAAGCCGGTTTATGCCGATGGACAGAAGTAAATATCGAAATCAATTAAAATTCAATTTCACGACCGATATCCTATGATTCACCGTCCGGATGTGCCCGCAAACAAAACTTTGTTCGTTTGTTCTGCCGCGAACTTCGATGCCAGATAAGGGGCGGTAAATTAAAAAGCTTTCGAAATGATAGCATTTGTTTGCGTTGGAACGAATGTACACAGTGGATGGCTACGAATGCTAATCTCCAACTCGCTACTGTTTTACCTATATGATCGATTTTCTATTAAAATGTACTCTATATGGACTGTTATAGACCGCGCTAGTAGATGTCAGTCATGAGTCAAAAGTAAAAAGCTCTATATTATGAACTTAAATTTTCAATTCTCGAAATCTTACAGTTGTTTGAAATGTTAACAAAATTGTGATTTAAACGGCTCTAACTTCGTAAGGGATTGCAAAAACCCACTAACACCACGTGAACCTTCTGACACACTAACCCTCCTATGCTCAAAAGCCATATTTCAGAGAGTGATTGGTATAACTGTAAGTAACGACAACACAAAAATTTAAATTTGTTACTCAGCACGTAACCTGAGGAAAGCCATAAAAAGGTGTCGCTTTATTAACTACTAACTTTACCATTAATTTGTATAAATGCCGACTTGTATGTGAACCCAAAAGGCAAGGATGCGAGTCCCCTTGCAGACCGTAAAGCACCCTTAAGTACATGTACACCTCTAGATTATAGGGGTACACGTGCAATTTACTTCTGGCTTCATCTAAGTGTAAGCGTAGGTGTTATGCTGATGTATCCAGATAGCCTGGTTGCCAAAATAACCTTTAGAGCAGTGGTTCTTAACCTTTTTGAAGTCAGGGAGCACTTTTGATCATACGAAAAATTCGCGGAGCACCAAAAACATTGACATAACTTTTACTCAAAATTAAAACGAGTATAATGTTTTATATGGTCTTATATGTTTTTCTATTCCTTAAGTTACAGTTGTTTGAAATGTTAACAAGTTAACAAACAAACAAAAATAAAAGATAAAATACATATCAAACAATCCGAAAACGAAAAAATAACATAATCAATACCCATTAAACAATAAAAAGTAAATAAATTTAAGTAACAAAATAAAATTCACATAGAACTTTTTACAGATTTTCTTCTAAAAACTAAATGTCATTCCGAGTAAAAAGGTTCATAATGACTTATTGATTTTCAATTCCTTAAGAACTTGTAGCCGTTTAAAATACGGTTTTATTGATAACATTACGGAACGGAACATAACGGGAATTTTGGAATTTATTTCTACAAACTAACTCTTGAATGTTTGAGGGAAAAAGCACTCTCGACGTACCGAATTGCTGCCGAAGTTTTCTCTTTACCCGTATTCACATAATTCCACATGTTGTGTTTATGTATGTTTCGATTTACTGGCTCCACAAATTTTTTTCGTGAACTGTCACCTGGTGGTGATGAATGCCGCCACCTATTTGGTATATTGTGATAGTTCCTCCAAGCATCTGACATGCTCGCATTAATATGAATTTAAATATAATAAAACTTTCAAAACCTTCTTAGTTTGTCAAATATTTAGGTAATTTGGCTAGATTCTTTATATTAGCAGTTACGTACCACCTACTCAAGTAGTTTTGATAAGCTCATTTTTAATACAACTTTATACTAATCTAAGGCTTAATAAATCCGCACATAACGTGTGGATGATATGTAGATGAGGGCAAAAATATATATTATCAAAACATCATATTTATTATTTTTATTTTAGGAAATATATTTCAAAATGTTTACATATTTTCAGAACTTTTTATGTGGCATGTGTAGCTAAGCTATACCCATTTTTATTTTAATTGTATTATGTCCTAAATTCTTTATTTATTTTATTCATATTTATTACTATTTGAAAATTGTAAATGGTTTTTTTTCTACGTTGCGTTCGTTATAAACTCATAACGAAACGGCTTTCGGTGTCATGAAAACACTAGATCACAAACTTTTAGTAACTTTTGGTTTTCCAAGATTTATGATACCAATTTATTTTATATTAATTTAACTACCAATTGCTGAATATAAAATTACTTTAACTTATAAGATAACAACCGCATGTTTCGAAATTTATATAAAATTAATGTCGCAAGGTAGAAAAAATAGTATATAACAAAACAACTCGTGCGCCAATTTTTGTCTTCTAAAACCTGTATTACATTAGTAGTAATAATCTTTATTCCAACATCCAGCTTTGTACAGGTTTATTACACAATTAGTTTCATTTAATAAATTTCATTTGGTGTTCGAACGGGCTATTGACCTAGGTCTTTCTGCCCTGCTCCATCTCTTATTTTGGGTGTCTTCTTGTATTATAATATACTATAATTGTGAGTTTTGTTGAAGTTAGAATGTTTTGTACGTTAATAATATACAAATACAGATATTATTATTTCATAATTTTGCGGAGCACTTGCAACAAGCTCGCGGAGCACCAGTGTTCCGCGGGGCACCGGTTAAGAACCACTGCTCTAGAGCGCGTGGGGTGCGTGGGTTGGATTGCTGGGAATGATACTCGATATATAGTGCTCAGCTCAGTAGAGGGTCGAGGTCTCTACTATCTCCTCCATTCAAGCGATTATGATAATCAGCTCCACTTGGGGACCTGATATTTAAATATTGTCGTGTAGCGAAGGAGCATTCACTCGGCTTATGAGCAGTGTTCGGGAATGTATTGTATTAACTTAATGGTGCAAGTTGAGATTTAGATTTTGATCGTTTCAATGCGTTTCAATGCGTAAAAGTGTAATTTTAAACTGCGCTTCTTACCGCTGAACTGGATGCTTCGATGTTCCAGAATGTTCTATAATCTGTTCGACCCTGACTCGCCAGTTTGTGCTAGGAGTTTTGCTCGAAATATCGCGTCGTAAAGAATCCGTACACGAACACGATGAAAATTGCAATCCAAAAAAAGGAAACTTCAATATATTTATTTCCCTTATTTTATAAAATTTTACTGCACTAATATTATTGTTGTGTATTCAATGTACAACACAAACATCATCTCTCCTATTCGTCTTATTCTCTTATCTTAATTATGACGCGGGATTACTGTAATTTTCAGAAGTGGTAGATACGTACTCTTGAGGTTAGTATGACTTCCGGTTTTTCCGGAAATGTCGTAAACATTGAAATTTTAAATTGCACCCTGTATTATTTGTGTAATATTTTCAATCAGGATGACGTTCTGAACCCAAAAACATATTGATCGTCAATTTTATAAGCAAGGCAACAACAAATATGTTTTTTGTTTAATAATCTACGTGGCTATAATTTCGTAAAAATAGTCGAAAATTGTCAAATAAACACACTCTAAAACGATTTTGGCCGATATTGTATTGCTAGCGTCCTCTGACGCGATTTTATTGGTTTTTGGACAATGAGCTATTTTTTTCCTGTGTAATTTATGGGTCCACCCAGATTATTCGATAGATAAAATTTTTCCGATTACATGACCAAATTTTGCTGAAAATTGTACAGTAGGGAAAAAGAAATATAGGTAAATGATCCAATTTGTTGGAGTATAGGATTCCATTGGTTTCTGAGCGTGAAAACCTAAAAACTGTACAAATTTGCAGATTTTTAGAAATTTTAATTTCTCGAGAACAAGTTTTCATTTAGAAAGAACTCTGAGTACTCTAAAATTTCAATCAATTTTTGAAAACTAATCCAAATACGGACGACTGTAACACGTACGTATTCTCCGATGGATTAAGTTGTGCTGTAAATTTTCAGTGAATTTTCGCGAATCTGTTGGTGTCACCTAAAGCCAATATTCTATACACACAATGTTACGTTTACTGAGAGTCCACAGCACTACCCTTATCAAAGGGTTCTCTAGGAACCTCTCGATGTCGCTCGAGAAAATGGTTGCAACGTCATGTGCAGTATGCCACAAGTAGCGAAACTTACTAGAACTTCGACAAATACCAACTTCGTAGGAAGAAAATGTGGAATGGCCGAGAAAAATATATTAGCTTTTGAAATGGTTTGATCAATTTTTAATTTCAATCTCGCCGCCATTGTTAGCTTGTCTCTTACCATATACTATGAATTGTCAAAACCTGAAATAATGCTGATGGTGTTGATCGTATTCACGTCATTAATTTAGTCATCAAATAAATAATTACAATTCTTTGTAAACGATATAATATTCCTATTTTTTTCTTATACAGTTATAATTTATTAATAATATTTTTGATTATTATTACAATAGGTACCTACTTTAGAATTGACAATGCAAATTACGTGCGGCTTCTACAGATGAGCGGAATTCAGAAATTGGCACTGCGACAGTTATCTGAAAAGCAAGATTACAAAATTCCGGAACGGAAATAAATTCAAATGCTCTTAAGGCACACTTTATCGTCAAATCATTTTCGAGCAGTTTTCGCATAAATCTGTGCGCCGGGTCGGGAGGCAAAATTGAAAATTCGCTTCAGATGTAACTACTCACGATATCGTCAATCTTTCAGTTGGAACTGGGCAAGTCAAAATTACCGATATTGGCAACCTACAGTAGGGCTAACGCTGCGATGCACTGAACCTGAAAACTTTTTATGGTTGATTTTTCTTCAAATTAACCCTACTAGTTGGACCTCAGCTACATCGAAACCAATCATGAACAAGTCATAAGGTTGTTGTATGGGATTTCTAAATTGTATTTCTACTTTTATTTTTATTTTCGCAATTCAAAAAATTACCAATGTAAGCTTTGAAGGCAAGACCTATCCCGTGCAGACAAACCATTTTCAATATTGTGCATCAATTTGAAAAAGATCTTTGTCTAAAGAGCTGCAGTACTTGCCATCCAAGGGAGATAAGTCCACAAAGAATTGAGGCAAAAGAACGACGGGATGTACTAATCTGCGGTTCTGTAGTACTGGACGATAAGAAATCCACTCGAGTGATTGGCGAGGTATTGGGTATTGGTAACAAAACCGTTGCTAAGGCTCTGAAGAAGGGTGATTTCCGGAGTTATATGTACTCAAAGACTTAGGAAACCTTCGCAGAGGACAGTATTCGTAGAATGGAGTTTTGTAAAACTGTAATGTCAGTTAGAAAGACACCCACTGACCTAAACAAGGAATGTGGTGCGGGTGGCAAAATTATGATTACAAATTTACATTTTTTTAGCTTGAACGCCAATTAAACTAATATCATTTTGCGAGAGCAATACTCCCAACCTTTGAGTGGTACTGCGCATTTAATTGCAATCTTAAAACATCCACATTTGTAACTACTGCAACTTTGGATTATTATAACAATAATGAACAGTTAACGAAGTTAAAAATAGGTAGCTAAGTTTTGTGTATTTTTGTGCGATAAATATCTGAATTGACCCACTGTGGAACGTTTGAAAATTGCTTCTGTAAAGTGGGAAACGGGGAAGGGAAAGCGGAAAGTAAATTACTCTCGACAAAACTGTGATATAGGCTCAAAGGAAAATATCGCCAAAGAAATGGTATTAATCATGTGAAAGGGGATGGGCAGCATCAGAGACCGCCATGCCACGGCGAAACGCAGCTTTATTGAATCAATCTTTCACCGCTGAAAATGAAGTGGGCGAGGGGAGACAACCCGCAACGAAGAAGAGGTTTAACGCTCGTTTACCCAAGTAATGCGAGCAATTTTCAATTTGCATAACCGAAATGTATTACGCCTTTTCCCTTTCATTTTGCCCAGATGTGGTAAATGGTCCTCTATTAAAAGAATCACTGAATACGCCTGAAAACCATTCATCTAAGAGGATGGTTCAGCCTATGTTCAGTGCGGTTTTGACGGGTTTTCATTGCTTCAATTATTTATTATTGTTGAAGAATGCTCCCAGCTCCCTCTTATGGGAATTTCCCACTTATGAGACGTAAACTGTCGCTTAACACACCGACTTCTGTCTACGCCTGCTATTTCACGTCTAATGCTCGCTCGATTCAAACAGAGCAACGTTAAGTTCAAATAGTGTATCTCTTACAAAAATTTAGATATTGGGCTGACACATAAAACAAAATATCGAGAACAGACGGGACTTAATAATAGAATACGTTAAAATCTCGAAATATTCCTTAAATAACCCACAGAATGCCTCGAAGGTATAGTTTCACTTTTGGTGGCGGCGCCGGGAAGGTTTGACTTAAAACTCTGTATCTTTCACAAAAGTTTAGATATTTGGATGAATCAAGATGGAAAATGTTGACAATAAATAGCGCTTTACACCTGACTACTTAAAAAATTTATTAGCTCCCTTAGTTACTCCACAAGTTGCTTCGAGTGGATTCATGCATCAGACTGAACAAGGTATCGGATTTGGTCAGATTGAGGGTGTATTAGTATGCCGCTCATGACATATGTACGCTCTTTGGACGCCCCCACCCGTACATGGCCCTGACACCCTCAAGTAGTACAACATTCCGCATTTCTGTGGGCTATCTTCACATAAGTTATTTCTTCCTACTGTTGCCTGGAATATGGTAACAAACAAAATGTATGCATTTGTGGCTTTGATTTAAGAACTACTTTTTAACACTACTATAGTTTAAGAAGAGGGGAATCGAATGATGTTGGTTTTATTAAGATTGAACAAAGGGTCAACGAGATACATCCTATTGATTATCCCGATTTTTGCTAATATTTCGTGTCACCTAATCAGTTATTAATTAATTACGGATATTAATTTGCATATTTCGGATCGGAGTTTTCCACTCTTAGATTGGCCGAAGAATACTCGTTCGAACAGTGTTAGTTTCATTGCGATATCTCTCAGGGTAGTCGAGTAATTAGCATTTTTCTATACACTTAACTTCTCATAAGGGGGGCTGGAAGCCGGCCGTCCAAATTAACAACGCAAACTGTCGCATAACACGCCGACCTTTGTCTACGCCTGCTATTTCAAGGCTGCATAATCGCAATCGGACTAATTTACATATTTCGGATCGGACTTTTCCATTTTTACGTTGGCCGAAGAATGCTCGTTCGATTCAGACAGTGCAACGTTTTACTTCAAATAGTGTATCTCCTACAAAAATTTAGATACTGGGCTGACACATAACCCAAAATATCGAGAACAGATGGGACTTAATAATAGAATACGTTAAAATCTCAAAAAATTGCTTAATTGCCCCACAGGATGCCTCGAAAGTATAGTTTCACTTTTGGTGGCGGCGCCGGGAAGGTTTGACTTAAAACTCTGTATCTTCCACAAAAGTTTAGATATTTGGATGAATCAAGATGCAAAATGTTGACAATAAATAGGTCTTTACACCTGACTATTTAAAAAATTCATTAGGACTCTTAGTTACTCCACAAGTTGCTTCAAGTGGATTCATGCATCAGACAATTTTCACTAATATTTCATCTAAGCAGTTATTAATTAATTACGGATTAGTATTTGTATATTTTGGATCGGGGTTTTCCCGTTTTAGATTGGCGGAAGAATGCTCGTTCGAACAGTGTTAGTTTCATTGCGATATCTCCAAAATCTTTCTCACTCTGGAACATTTTGTAACGACGCGCATGGGTGGGTGTCATTTCGAGAGCTGGGCTATGTAGATACGAAGTTTCGTACATTAAGGAAAAGCAAGATTAACGCTGCATGAAAGGTAATAATCCGCAGTTTTGTAGGGAACAGAGAGCTGCCTGACGATGCGAAGGATGTGTTCTTGAAAGTTTGCTGGTGCAAAACAAAAGTTATAAGATCGGGCGTCCCTTAGAATTTTAATTAGACAAAGAGATTCGCGCCCATTTTTCGGGTGCTCTCCGCCAGAAACTGGAATCCGTAGCACAGCTGGCTGCCATTGGTTCTCTCCGAAATTGTGTTGTAAAATTTACAATTCGCAAGCCGTCTGTCTGTCCGTTTAATTAACGTGAAAGCGTCAAACCGAAAACTAAGTATTTTGCGCCGCGGTACTGTACCTATAATAGAGGAATAATCTGCTTAATTTATTAACACAAAGCGTAACTGGGCTGCGGAGTTTCAGTGTTGCTCTCGGGGACGCCTGGGATGACCCCACCCCCCCAGTATTAAATAATATATACTTTTCTCGAAATGTTTTCATATTATAAAACCGCAATGCGGAAAAATTAACAATACGAAATGTAGTTCGTTTTAGAGATTACTGAATACGGAAAAATCTGCATTTCAGCTAGGCTGCGTTGGAATTGAGTTTAAAATCTGAGTTATGTCAGTGTCGTCCTCACAATTGGGACGTTTGAGATGTTCCGCTATTTCAGTATATTTGAAAGTTTTAATTGGATCTACTCGATCCAAGCTTGAAAAGTCCTCTTAAGATGACTGTCACTTCCGGTCTACCGGCAGTTTACTCGGTTGTATTAAATACAAAACTAATAAGTTTTATTTAAGGTATTTAAGAATTTCATCCACTTTTTTCAGGCTGTCCTATATCTGAATGTCATAACAGCGCAGTAATATTAAACTTGTTATGGTATTTATTCCATAATATGCAATGCAGCAAAATTGAACGACAAGGCCATATAAGGTAGTCTTTCTCAACATTTATTTGTATGGAATTCATTATTATATGTCTTTTATTATCAAAATGTAATACAACTGTAATATATTAAAGCCGAGATTATAAGGCCCTGGTGTCAGTGGCCTAATGAGAAACACTCGACTAAGTTAGAATAGAGAACCTGTGTGAATTCTTTGAACACTTTTCCGTTTGTTCTGCATTTCTATTCTGTAAAGATGAATGCCCGAAAAAAGTCTGTAAAATAAAAATTCCGATCTGCAAAACGCTGTAAATCTTTCAAATTCCTTAATATTACACAGTGTGTATAAAATGAAACGTAACCACTCAATATATTTCTTTCTAAAAAGTTGACAGGAAAAAATTAAACAAGAAATTACATAATTTCAGTTGTTTGTTAATTAACAACCGATTTAACAGTTTTGGTATTTCTTCGACTTAAGTGGCATGTCCATGAAAAACTGATAAATAGAAACATAATAAATAGGCAGGCGCTTTTTAAAAACGGAACGACTTTATTTCATTTCTTTCTTTGTATATTGATTAGCGGTTGTGGCAGTTTGTAATGCTTAATTAATAAATATCCAGTTAATCCAATGAAGTTAAATATTGAAGTTTTCCATTCATAATCCATCTAACCTAAACAAAAATAGTTCCAGCTTTCAAATAAGCTCACTTCAATCGTCTTGAAATTTCCGATTCAATATGAATGGAGTAATTATTAAGTACTTCAGAAAAATATAAGCGGATTCCAATTTTGTGATATCAAAATTAAATTGGGTGCAGTTTCCATCAGTGCAGCAATCTCAGACCGATCAACAGAAGTTATAAAAGCGATATTAAACTACTTCAACACTAATCACCACTTGCACCAATGCTTCAATAAACTTTTTATATTTTGACCTTAATCGGCTAGGAACAAGCAATAAAAATTCTCGTAAAGTATGGCTTGAGATTTTATGGGATACTCGACCACGTTATACAATCAGTTGGTGACATATAGCAGCCGTGTTGCGAACGGAGAGAGCACACGTTAATATCACCATAAGGACAAAAATGTGTGTCCTGTCAGGTTTTAAAACATGAGTTAGTATACAGAGAGATAGTCAACGAGGTATTATAAAAAGGCGACTTTATAACGACGTTTTTGGACAGATCTGGGTTAATTATGATGTAGAATTTTTCTTTGTTTAGCTCAGTTCATCAAAATACGCCACCATGATGTTTTCGGTGATGTTTTCCGACTCTGGTAGGATTCTTTTTGTACGTCGCTTCCAACTTCGTCTTAGTTCTAGTTGTGTACAACTAAACTCAAAAATGGTGATATTTAGGAAAAGGGGATGCTTATCAAAAATAATATAATTAAAATTATATCATTCCATTTATAATAACAAAGTTGATAACGACTTCCGGTGACCGGACGTGACAATTAACTTACCAATATTTTAGCTGAAGAGGTCAGATCGAGAAAATTCTAAAGTTTCCAGAAATAGTAGAACATGAGAAGCTTCTAATGTACCAGTTCCGTGAGACACCCTGTATATTAACCACAATTTCTAAATTTATGACCCAATGTAGAAAAATTAGTATATAACACTTGAATTATAAGCTATCTTGGCGCATTCATTCATTTAGTCTTATAAAGTCTTATAAAACGTGTATTATATACTATTATGGAACATGTAAATTTAATTTAATGTAAATTTAAAAACTACGGTTAGGATTTGTATGAAACCAAAGCGTTAAAAATCGCATATTAAACTAAAAATTTACCTTTTAACGTAACATACTTAAAAAAAAAAATTAAGTATTGTTTGTACTTTTGTACTTAATTTGTTGGTATGTTTATTTAAATTGTTTATAAATTGTTTTATAAATCGAATCAAACCAAATCAAATCAAAAATTTTATTTCCGAAAATACAACAACTGCATATACAGAAAGTCAAAAAAGAAAACCGCGTAAGAAAAAATATGAATTACAAGATAGAATAACCAAAAATTAGCGTTCAAAATCAAAGAAATCGCTTACAGAGTAGAAAGGCTCACTCAATAACATAATTTTTTACATATATTTTAAATTTTTCCGGTGGTAAACATTGTGCATTTTCCCCAAGGGAATTAATGAGCTTAACACCCTGATACATAACGGAACGCCGTGAAATGACCAGTCTATGAAACGGGATCTCCAGACTCTGGCTCCCTCTAGTAGGGTAATTGTGAAAATGCGCTGAAAACCGTTATACTCGATTTTGTTAAAACTAAGGTTCTGTACCTAACTACAATGTCCTGGCTATTGCACTATCCCCAATCTCCGCAGTTTTTCTAATCTGATATATACTTGTATTCATTTTATTTGCTAAATAATCTATTGGAAAGATCAAAGCCGAGTCAATGTAAACACCCAGTAGTTTAACAGTTTCAGACTTTGCAGGTTTTGGCGTAAGATTTATTGTTTGAGTTTTTGCCTAGTTTAGTTTCAGATCATTACAACTAAACCATTCCTCTGCTTCGCGTAAAGTTATTTTGTGTTTCGCATTTAAATGTTCTTCATCCGGATCGCTATTAACAATCGTGGTGTCATCGGCAAATAGAATTGTGCGACAGTTCGTTATATTAGCACTCAAGTCATTCATGTAAATTAAAAACAAAATCGGACCGAGAATGGAACCCTGGGGGACACCACAATCAACACGCAAAGAACTTGAAATATCGGTATTGGCGGCAACAAATTGTTTTCGGTTGCTTAAATATACACTTAAATAATTTAGTAATATGTATGCGACAGATATTATTGATAACATGGGAAAACATGGATTTTGTGAATGAAAAGTGTTAAATAAGAACCAGAACCTTCTAGGCCATTCTGAAGCATATCTCACTGCAAATATAACAACTTTTTTTTTTTTTTTTTTTTTTTTTTTTTTTTTTTTTTTTTTTTTTTTTTTTTTGGGGGGATGTTGCCATGTGCACAAAGCCAGTGGCTTGTCTGTGCGGCAGTCGGGGAGACGGAGTATTTGAAAAATCCCCTGCCTAACCTGGGCTTGAACCCTGGACTTCTGAGTGGAAGGCATTCGCCTTATCCACTCGGCCACCTCCGCTCAACTAGGCAGTTTTTGTTGATATTAATTTGGTGGGCGAATCAACTCAGACTTTTCCACGAGAATGTTTACCCATTGACCCTAGAAATTGACCCTAGAAACGGCGAGAACGTAAAACTGTTGCGAAGGGTCGCCACCGAAGTTGTTGTTATGGCTGGAGAGTGACGTGAAGCATAAAACAAATGCATGTCCACGCATGGCGACGTCCTTCTACTGGTAGTTTGTAATAAATGTCGTGAGGTCAGAAGTTATGCCGTATAGGGTCCGTCAACCCTAATTCTGAAGAAGAGAAAAAACACCGTGCGGTCAGAACATTTAGAACTCCGACCATTTATTCTTGATTGGTTTAGTTTCTGCGGTTAGCGGAAATTGTGTGGAACAAATGGCTGCCAATAAACACTGAAAATTGCTCGGATTATTCGTTGATTAGTTTACTTGGTGGGCGGTGAAGCAGAATTGCTGTTAGTAAAGTTTTTCTTATGGGTAGAACATGAGCAATAATTTTTGTGGTTCGTTATAAATTTCTAACCTTGAATTTTGCAAGATATTAAGTTCGTGTTACTAATAATATGTATATTACAAAAGCATTAATGTCATCAAACTTCTTAACCTTAGTGTCATTGAATTTATAGAAAAAAGTCCTCTAATAATAGTATCAAAAATGTGTTTCAACTGATGTGGAACCGCGAGAAACTGCGTCGATAATATTTAATTAACTATACTGACGCAATCGTGCTGATACCATGCTCCCTGTTTGTAATTAGTAAAGTTCGAATAGGGGTCTCGCGATTTATGACAACAACAACCTACACCCACGGAAGCATATTGCTGTGTTATTTATAACTCATGCCTTTACAACCTCCAACAGGTTACGCTACTACGGGCACAACGTACATAGGGTCGAAATCAAAAGCTGACCGAAAGTCGAAATCAGAAATTTTAACTAAGATTAGATTTAATATTTTTTTTCTTGAAGTTAAATAGTTTCCCCGTCGTGGTGCGAAAACTTTGTTTCCGTAATGTCGATATTTTGACCGTAGCAACAATCTGAATTCAGTCAATTCTTACTGCGAATATTTATAATCGTTTATTTTGTTCTATTGTAAGTTGTTTAACATTTATTCCAGATGGAGATAGAAGTTCAAGGTCTGTACTAAGTTTGCAATTTTAAATTAGTTAGTCCAAGCTAATATTTAAAAGGGAGAAAATCTGTTTTTTTTCTGTTAGTATTACAATTTTTGTGCATAAATATTTCCGTAGTTTTTTTACTACTACATTTATCTTAACTTTAGGTACTAGTTTGTTTGTTACGTTCAAATCATGTAATCGATATTTTACATACTTCCGAATGTCCAATCGAGTTGAAATTTAGCTTGTGGACATATTTCCGGTGACACTAATTCATGATTAAAAAAATAAGTTTTTTGTTTTTCTTCATAGCTAGTTTCCTAATGTTCCAATACATGTTTAAATTTAAATTTTATGTAGTACCCGTTCCCAATATGCTATATGGGAATATATATCTATAATATTTTATAACAATCAATAAGAAACTAAAAGTAATAATGATATAATGTGTGTAACGTTTTATATGATGCTTTATGATAAACATTTGTATAAAAGACAATCATCAATTAAATATTAAAAGTTAATATTTAACATTTGAACTTGAATAATATTCTACACTTTAGATCCACAAAAATTGTAGGTTTGTTTTTCAATGTTTCCTTATGTTACAATTTATGTTTAAATTTGTATTTTTATGTAGAATCTGTTTCCGATATGCTATATGATATGCTATATTTGATGCTTTATGATAAACTACATGTTTATTAAAAGAAAGACATTCAAATAACACATCATTGTAATAAGAATTTTACTTTAATATAAATGAACCTAAATGTTTTCTTGAAGAAAATGATTGTTTTGATTTAAGGAAGTCGTGGTTTTGAAAACAACGTGAATATGAATGAGAAACACAAACAAAGATATTTTTTTCTCATCCAATTGCGTGTGGATGGTCAATCCAAATTGTAGGATTACTACAACAAGAATTTTCTTTAAAATTAATATTTAAAATGGATGTCCCTTAAATGTTGCGTTAAAATTTATAACGTAATTTTAATTGATAATTTATTTAAGGTTTTCATTAAGTAACTGGTTTTAAATTGGCCACCAAACGGTTTTTTAACGTCGACCAGTCGAATCAATTATTAATTAATTACGAATACTAATTTACATATTTCGGATCGGAATTTTCCACTTTTAGATTGACCGAAGAATGCTCGTTCGAACAGTGTTAGTTTCATTGCGACACTTCTCAAGTTAATCGAGTAATTAGCATTTTTCTATACACATAACTTTATGCCCATAAGGGGGGCTGGAAACCGGCCGTCCAAATTAAGAACGTAAACTGTCGCTTAACACGCCGACCTCTATCACGGCTGTATAATTGCGATCAGACTAATTTACATATTTCGGATCGGATTTTTCCACTTTTACATTGACCGAAGAATGCTCTTTCGATTCAGACACAGCAACGTTTTACTTCAAACAGTGTATCTCCTACAAAATTATGATATTGGGCTGACACATCAAACAAAATATCCAGAACTTTATAATAGAATACGTTAAAATCTCAAAAAATTCCTTAATTTCCCCGCAGGATGCCTCGAAGGTATAGTTTCACTTTTGGTGGAGGCGCCGGGAAGGTTTGACTTAAAACTCTGTATCTTCCACAAATGTTTAAATATTTGGATGAATCAAGATGTAAAATATTGACAATAAATATGGCTATACACCTGACTACTTAAAAAATTGATTAGGACCCTTAGTTACTCCACAAGTTGCTCCGAGTGGATTCATGCATCAGACAAAAACTTTACATAAGCAACTCTACCAATTCCCTGCAATAAAATGCGGTTACTTTATTAGCACGTCATTTTTGTTCAGTATAATATTGCTTGCTGTACAGCTGATCATCGGTATCGTGTTTTCCTATTCGAAAGAGCAACGACAACAAGAACATAATACAGTCGAATCAGTATGAAATACTGTAAGATCGACGTAATTTGAGGAGTCCTTGTTAAATGGCCAATTACCCAGCGCGCGTGCTACTTTACTACGGTTTTTCGAGGGGGTTATTTTGATTCCAACTCCGTCGAAATTCTCCCGTTTGTATTCAGCAAGACGGCGACTCGTCTGGGCCGTTTTCGCTCTGACCCGTCTGATTGTTTCCATTGTGGTATTTTTATGTAAAACCCGTGCCGAAAGAAACACTTTAACTGCCTCTGCTGGGAAGTCGCAAACGCCAGGACAAGCGAGAACCGAAATAAAGGCGAAATCTTTTGTTTCTTATACGTTTTATTGTGAGCTTCGTATGAAAGCTACTGCAGTATTTATGCGCATCTGTGAGATAGATAATACGTAATTGAGTTTCGTTTGGACGAACCGGAAATCTAGGGTAATGAACTGTGTA
Source organism: Melinopterus prodromus (assembly GCA_964023965.1). Classification (NCBI taxonomy): domain Eukaryota; kingdom Metazoa; phylum Arthropoda; class Insecta; order Coleoptera; family Scarabaeidae; genus Melinopterus; species Melinopterus prodromus. The sequence continues at coordinate 21,768,474 of OZ030398.1, read as the reverse complement.
GAGTATGAAGACACGACGCATTTATGGTATGCTATTAAAATTGATGAGTAAATAAGAAAACAATGTAACCAAAAGGCTATACAATCTGCATCTACATAGCTTGGAAGTGTACGGGAAAAACATTCGTGTTTGAATGCTTTTCTTGGGTTCTCATTTCCATGCAAATGGTGTGTGATTTTGGATTGAGAGTACTGGATTATTTCAGGAGAACTAGATTAACCTATCCTTGAAACGTCTAAACTCTGAACCGGCTTAAGTTGACGTTTAAAAAGGAAATGCAATCATTATTTTTAATCTTCTGTTGCATATGCACGTTCAGGTTTGTGCATTAAAAGTGTACGTTAGTTTTAACCTTGTAGGTTTTCTAACAGTAAATTTATAATCACACATAATCTGAAAATTGTATAACATGAACCTTCTAAAGATATCTGGCTGTTTATTATTAAAGAAAATTCAAAATAGTTAGTGTTGTGTTTTTCTTGGCGCAGAAATATATCGAAATTTAGCACAGTGTCTGAATTTGGGACGTTTACTTTAAATATCATTGATTTTGACGCTAGGCCATATCACGCTACAATGATTTGTTCTTTTTTGTTTTAGGTAGGTGTATAATGCAACTATAACACAGGGCTTAAAGGACTTCCTTGAGGAACGCCTGCTCAAGCAGAAAGCTGACATGTGAGGTAGGGCTTAAGTAGTTTGAAGTTGGAGTGTAGTACATACGTTTTCCATTTATAATTGAACCCAATATGTCATCTAACAGTTGCGCGATGACAAGTGCCGTTACAGTAGGCTTCTGTTCTATAATTCCCTGCATATTGCAATAGGCAAACAGATATATTAGAGTAATTGTTTGCAAAAGAATCTAAGCATGTCTAAAAGTATTTCTCCAAAAAAGTTGACATAAAAACTCGTAGTTCTCTATAAGGTAATTTGTTTTTTGCCAGGTTTAAGAATAATAGATTGATAGTTTTTCAGTTGCTAGAAAACATATGTTATCAATTGTTATTTATGGTAACTTTTTTCTATTTTCTATATCTACCAGTTAGTTCAGCTTCAAGCAGTAAATCCAGTTATGCTTCGACTACTTCATTATACTAACCCTAGCTAATAAGCCCGGATAAGGGGTTGTTCACAAACGCAAAATGATTGCCTTCATTGTCCCCCAGTAAGAGGATGGCTGCTTGTGGGCCTCTGGGATCAATACTTGTCCCATGAATAGCACAATATATGTTTATGATGTTGTTACTCGTTATTGAGCGTAATAATTTTGGCTAAAGCTATCTGATATGTTTGTTCAGTGCAGGGGTGGAACTGGAAAGTTGTAATCTGTTTTTATTTATAATAGGTATTAACTGTAGGTTATGATGTGTATAGAATCGAGATAACATACATTGGGGTAACTCCATTTCGATAAAAAGCATTCGGCGTCATAATTTAAACTCACTGGATATTCGCATTACAATTTTTAGTACTGTATGATATTATAAAATATGTGGTGTATAAATAAGGAATCATATTTGTTGATTCTATTTTTTTACTACATGACATATATACACAATATTGGCTTTTATATCTCTGCATGTTCGTGTCAAACTGTGGTGATAATCAGCTCAAGTGGGTCTCCCTCAACTAGGAACTAACAGTCACGTTAACGCGCCTACATCTATCTCTTTCAAGCTTATACGTTTTCCCATAAATGTATCTCTTATACGTACGCTCTTTGGATGCACCCCGCCCGTACACGGCCCTCCCACCCTCAAGTGGTACTACATTCCGCAATTCTGTGGGCTATCTTCACATAAGGCATTTCGTCCTACTGTAGCCTGGAATGTGGGAACAAACAAGATTTTTGCATGTTTGGCTTTGATTTAAGAACTACAGTCTATCTATATTTCTGTCTTCTGATTCAAATTCCATGAGAAAAGTCCTAGCCGACTAATTTGTACGCTGTTCGGGATGATGTCTTATGCAATAACGTAGTCTATTTGTTTGGATTCTTGTATCTTTAGAAAATGTAATGGTAATGTTAAATCTGATAGTAACTCCTAAATATTTTAAAATTGTAATTCAATTACTTTACTTGCCTTTCGGGGTATAGAACCTTTGAACAGGTGCAGTCTGAAAAATTTATTAATTATGAATCACCCTGCAGTACATGCATGTAAATCAGAAATAGGCGAACAACGTTTGTTATGTGTATATGTGTGTAGCACTAGCGCTTGTGTAAATATGAGCTGTATGTACGTACAAGAGGTGCAATCAAGTTCCCGGGCAGGCTTGTTAGTTTGGCAATTTTTCTCATCACAGCTTTTAAACGCTAAAACTAATAAAACAGTTACACAGAATCAACGAACCAAAGCAAAGTGTACACGAATTTTCGTTGGCACAATTTTATCTTTACTGCGCGCAAACTTTGGTATTATTCTTTTCTGTTCGCAGATACTTCTCTTCCGTCGCCTGTATCTGTCAGATTACTCATAGTAATCCCGCGAGAATAGCGTTAATTTTCCTCCAGTGACCTCTTTCAGTTTTTCTTCGCAACGTCGTCGGCGGTAACTTTAATTACGTACAACATCCAAGTGAAACCCACACGGGGCAAATTACGGCTTTAAGCTTACCCAGGCGGAGATTCGAGTTTTTGTTTGTTTTTGTAAACGACGCCGGCGTTTAGTCATAACTTGCGTTCAGAATGAAATATCCGCCGGCCCAATTCACGTTGGGGATGTGACATACCGGACAGGTGGCGCCCTCGGCTGCCGTGGACAAGCGCGCGCTTAAAGTTCACTGGGGCAACACCACTTGACGTACATGGCTCGCTTTATAAATTATATGGTAGGTGGATAGTAGATTAAAGATGCTTTGCATTTTTATTCAAAGTATATGCAAAGGCGGATGATATTTACTACGGCTCCTCCACATTATCCATGAAAAAGTCGTGCCGCTCCGTTCGTTTGTTGTTTATTTGCAGCGATGCCTGAAAGCATTTGCGTTCTTCTTACTATTTTAGAATGTATCGATGTAAGAAGTATATAGGGGGACTCACTAGAGTTGTAGTGATGATTACTGCGTTTATATTAACGGGACGTCAAATTTGGAGCAGTTTTACAGACAAATTTTCAGAGATATCAATATTTTTTCTTAAACGTCCCCTCAGACTATGGTGGTACTATTTTAACCACTATTATTTACAAATTTAGGGGTGTCGGAATTAGGTACATGTAAATATAGTACGTCTTTAAATCAGACATGCGTGTCGGAATTGTGTACATGGTTAGAAGTAGTACATATGGGTCTATTGCTGACTTTACATAAGAAAATAACATAATATTTTACATCGTTTGCTATATTACAAATAAATGGAAACTGTGTCTTTTGTGTCATTAATATCTTATTCTTGGAGAGATTATCTGTTAATAAAAAAGAAGAAAGCACAAAACAAAATCATTCTAGAGAAATAAGTTGAAAGCGAAAAAGGAACAGGATGATTGCAGCAAAAACATTGTTCACTGAATATCAATATTCATAATGTAGAGTAATTTGAGTAACTAATTCAGAAAATGTAAACAAACTAAAACAAAACAAAAATTAGCTTCAAAGAAGAAGGTCAATAGAAACTTTTCAAACATTTTCTTAATTAATCACAAAAAAGACAATAGTCACAAATAACACAGTTGTCTAACAAATCGTTCTTAAGTAGCAATGGAGCCTACATTTATGACATGATAAACACAAACTTTTCCAATTTTTTTCGTAATTCGGCGGAACGAAAACAGATTATTTGCGACCCGGTTCGGCAAATGCGGATAGAAATAATTGAAGAACATCGGAGTTAATCATAGAACTCCGCGATAAAAGTTCGAACTCGCTTTCCTAGATATATCTCATCAACACGGCGAAAGGAAATAACACAGATTGCGCCAGCGTAATGAAAGATTGTCAAATTACACTGGTGGTGTCAGCTCCAACCATTCTCCTCTTCAAGACGAAGATTTTACTCCTTGGCCAACTTTTGCAATCAGCCAGCACTGTTGAATTAAAAATAAGCCAGCACTCCGGTTAATTTACTAAGAAAATTTACACGTAAAGATTCAGGATTTAAAGATGGCGTAGGTATGTGACGTTTTACTTTTTAACCTATTACTGAATCTTGATGACAATATTTTGAGGTAAATATTATAATATTAACATTTCTGAGGAGATAGTTCTAAATGTTGTCTTTGCATAGACATAATGATGAACTGTGTGACCCTGTACGTGAGCATCGTCACATATTCGGTTTGTTCCAGCAATACCAGAATTATTAGTAGATTAAGGTAAACGCGCATGTCTCTGCACTGTCTCCCTCATCTCTATTTTAATGCTTCTTGCATATGGATTTTTTTAGTGTTTTTCATGTTCCTTTTGGTGTCTTTCTTATTTCGCTAGACTGATTTTCTTTTGTGCTTTCTCCTTTTTTTATTAACAAATACTTCTTTTTATTTGATTTGGGTGTTTCAGGCCAGAATAATGATTTTTTTATGGAGATGTTATGAGTTCAACTGTTATCTCCATAGGTGGTGTCTTAATTCCAAAATCGCTACTCTCTGCTGCTGGTGTAATGATTAGGGATTATTAATAACCGTAACCCCGACACTGTTGTCAGAATTTGGACAAAATGCGATTGATAAGTTCGGATTGTGGGATATAATGCAGCAAATTAGGATTTGTATTGATAAGTTCGGATTGTGGGATATAATGCAGCAAATTAGGATTTGTATTTATTTATTGTGCTGGTAGTACGTAGTGAAAATTCTAATATTTTATTATTTTAAATATGGAAATGGGACCAAGTCTTATAAATAAAATTGTGCTAAGCATGTAAAAAAATAATTACACAATACCCAGATTAAATGGTATCGAAAAAAAAAAACTGCCAGAAATAAACTGCCATTTGAAAATCCGCTTTAACAATTTTAAAGGCAACGTAGGTAATTCGCCCACGGAGGGCGGTAAAAGTTTAATTTCATTTTAGATTGGTTTATAAAATTTGATCGACGAGCACCCTAAATATTCCTAAAGAAATCTGTTTGCATATTGTGATTGAAAGCATGAAATAAGTTACCGTAAAATGTGAAACTTTAGTCAGGCCATTTATCCGTAGAGTACGGTGACGAGCCTTCTCGTTTATTACACGGTGAGGTCGCAAATAGGTGAAAGCGCCCACTCTTTGTTTACAGGGATTTAATTGGCAATTTGCCAGGAGATAGGTTGACACTTGAATGATGTCATTGCCCCTATGTTGCGGTCACATGATATATAAACCTCCTACTAATTATTTTCTATCAGCGGTTTTGATACTTACGGTATGCAGAATTTGTTATCTCAAACAGGGTCGAATTCTTATAGTGGTTTCAAATAGTGGAACTTTGCTTATGCACGGATCACATAGTCTGAACCATTTTTCTTTTGTCAAAAAATATTTTGTCCTTAGTTTTAGTTGGACGTTATTCAACGTTTTATTTACACTCAAATCTAAAATACTTCTCTGCGTTATATGTTATGACATAAATTGTTTTTCAACGCCACGTACTATATTTATTACCTAAAGTTGGCGTTGGAAACGTTGAAAAATGAGTTTTTGGCGAATAACTTTTAAAATATTGGGAATTGTGATGGGATTGTATTTAGAAACAATGTTTATTCTTTTAATTCTTCATTGTTTCACCTAAAAAAAATGTATGGGTTCCAATCTAATATAAGAGCAATAATACGCTTTGAAGTTTGACAAGTTTGACACTAGATTTTGGTCATCCTGTATAATTTTGATCAATGATACTTGGTTAATGAGACTACTAGATCTAACTTAATAAGCACGTCGCAAAATTTTGTTAACGTGGTGCAATTTGTGGTTTTTATTGATTTTTAAAGCCGACGATGCAAAATCAATTTCTTTTGGTTTTTATTTTTTTGCGTTGCAATCATTCAACCCATTTCAATAAAATTTTGGTGGTATGTAGGCAACCATAAAAGGCTTCCAAAAAATAATTTCTTGAAATGTACCTTGAAGTACCAGGGTAAGCCTGCAAAATTTCAAACTCTAAGTAACTGAGCTAGAGAAGACGGGAACTGAGTTACAGGACCCTGTATATAGATACATGTCGAAGTAACTATGTATCACATTTTTTTGTAACTTAATTAATTTATTTCCATATTATTATTTTACTATTATTTAATTTTTAAATTAATTTATTTACAGTCTCCTGAGAGTATAATTACAAAAGTGACTTAACTCTGGAGTGTAGATTCGTGTAGTAGTGTATTGTTGGTTAGATTGCAAGGGACCCATAGTAGTTATCAAGGCAGTAAAGGGGAATTCGCAGTAGTACAATTTCAATTCATCGCAAGCCGAATCAATACGACATTTTTGCGGATTCTATTCACATTCGTACAAAGTCAAATTTTGGGTCACGCCATTCAATTCTGTCCTGTTTGGTGGAATGCGTGTTGTCTGTTTGTCCGGTTAACGTTTCTTCGCAATATTGTATGTTTCATGCAATGTTGGCTTCACTGCTATAGGATCGTTTTTATATTCAATCTTTCGTATATTAGCTACTAATATTTCGTAAAATACAGATAAACCGTGTTTACAACTACGCAAGCGCATAGCAAACATCGTTCAATAATATATGTGAACTATTAATGTAATGGCTTTCTCGATAATTAAACAGATGCTGGTATCAAAGGGATTATCTAAATCAAAAACAGTCGTTGTAAATCGAGTGAGCGTTGCACAAAATAATCGTGAAAACGATTTATGGGAACATTTATTTGGACGTTCCTGTTTTTACTCCACACCAATATTTATATTTGCCTAGTGTTTATGTTTGCACATTGTATTGTGATACTTTCAGACAAATATCAAATTAATTGTGAAATACTTGCATTTCCCGCTCTTTTTATTATTTATACTAGTAACTATTTTACAAAAGGAAAACCGGCAACACTAAACCAATAGGTGTAGTGTAGACTTTATTGATAGAGCAAATTATATTAAAGATTTATAAATTATTTATTGCATATTTGATATTTTTTGAATTACCTTGCCCTGAGGTTTCATTTGATACCCATTTGATACTAAATTGTGAAAGTTTTGGTGTTTAAGTAGTTTTTCTAGCAACGGCTTTCTTTTAAATGTAGGAAATTAAAAAGATGCTATAAATTTTTCTAACTAAATTTTCAAAATGTTTATGTCTTCAGATTTACTTTACATACTATATACATATTGTATGTATCATAATTTATATTTAAAGGAAATATAAATATTCAGTGTAATTTTCTCTCAAATTTCAGTCTGGGTGTGCATACAAACATTGCATGCACGTGTTTGCCATACCAGATAACCACTATTCCTATCTGACTGAACTAGTAGAAAAACACGTTGTTATCCCTGTACACATATTATGCAGGTAGCACATTTCGGTGATGTTACAGACCTGACATTTCACAACACACTTTTTGCAGCAGATAGACGAAATATCACCCAGTGATTCAGCATGTACCTGACATAAAAAAAAACAGATGAAAACAGCTATAATTTTGACGTGCTTACTGGTTGTTGCACTTGCAGTCAGTAGTATCTGTTAAGTGTCATTTATAAATTGCAATGTAAATTTTACAGTGTACACGAAGCGATAAAAACTTGTAAGTTATGTTAACGTCATAAGGGATTAATCAGGTGCGCCGCACAGTTGGCGATCTTAAAATAAAGGCTGGACGAAAATACAATCTTCTTTTAAATGATCTCGCAGTTAAAAACCTCTAAAAATAGTCAAAAAAATCTAAGCATTAAGCGGGTTGTTTTTGAGGGGCTAGAAAAGCCTGTGGAATATGTTCTTATTATACACTGACTCCACTGATTCTCATAGTTAGTTGATTCAAAATATATTATAGTTCTTGAGAGTCAATTCAAAGTTGGGGTACCTAATATAAATCATAATATTATATAATATTATATAATATTTGATGTTCCATAATATACTTATTTGTTCCATTACTCAAGAAGGAGCCAATGAAATGTTAAGCAGTTAATAATGGATACTAATTTGAAACACTTCTAATATTTAATTAAATCATTAAAGTTTTATTAAATTTAAAAAATCATCTTGTTGTTCAGCCACGCCAAATGCTAAAATCGCGAAGAAACAAAAATAGTTTTGTGTTGTAGAAAATGATGGACCAAACAACATTTGTATAACATACTTTTTCTGTCTCCTAAGATAACGGAAATATCGACCACTTTGTCTCTAATGAATCACGCTGTATATAGGTGTTAAATCCTTTCATAAATTATATGATAAATTATATGGCATTATCCAATGAAATGGTTTTAATTTGTAGTCTTAATGTGGTTGAATACATGACAAACGGATTCGGTAGTTTTATATTCAATATTTCACCGCATTAACATCATTAATCTCTTCACTACGATATTGGTAAACCGCTGCTCGGTATGTAAATATTACATTTCATATGTGAATACCTAGAATTATTATATTCAGTATACCCGGCGGCCTCATTCATATTCAACCTGCTAATATTTGGTCATGTTAATAAAAGCACGGCAAACCGACTAGTCTAAATTTAATATTTAATGTCATCGTCGGATATATTTTGACCGAGTACGTATATCGTGCTGTACGAATTATGCAAATCCGTCAAGTAAACGAATAATCACAGCTGAAAAATGACTGAACTGTTTACAGACCTTCGGTAAGTATTCGTCATATTCGCACCACCTCGACTTTTCAAATATTCGCCTCATGAATTCATAATGAAATTTTGATGAATAAAGTTAGCGCTTTAGAATTTCGCCGTGTTAAGCCTTTCACTCCATATTTGAGATGTACATTTTGGTAATTTCAAGTGTGAATAACCAATGAGTTCGTATATTTAAAGGTTGAAGTAATATTTGGTTGTGTTGAGCTGACGGTTCTGGACTACCGCAACAGGTCTGCACATGCACGTGCTATGACCTTGAGCTTTAAGCTTTAGGTTAGACCTTGAGAGTTGATTTTGAGCTTTTACTTTGTAGTTTACCTTGGATTTTCCAATATATTTCATTAGGTACTGATATAAACAAGGCAGTTAATCCAAGGTTTTCTTTAAAATTTATATGAAATATGGCGTCCAACACAACATAGTCATCAACAAAATTACTATATTACTATACGCAACATGGTTCGCGAAACGCCAACATTAACAAATCTTGACACACGGCATAACCTGGAAGCAGTTTATTTTCTAAATGATTAGATTATATTAGAATCGAACTAAAATATAACAAATAAAAGTAAGAACATTGTTACACAAAGCTGCTATAATAAGAACTTTGCAAATATGCTTTGAAAGGACAGTGGTTTAGTGGAATCCGTATAGCGCTGCTTAAAATGCATGGAATTCTGCATGCACACGTGCATCGGAATTAGATGGACTTGACCCTAATACCACACATTCGGAAACTCTGCGGTTTTTATTCGCAAAGATATGTGAATATACAACGACTTTTCTTTTAAATAATGGAGATGATTCATACAAACGTAAACATGTTTATTTTCTAAAAAGCTGGCCTTTTTAACCGACTTTTAAAACAACACAGGTGTTTAATTCGAAACATTTATATTGTGATAAAAAAAACAGTAGACATTTTCAATTACTCGTATTTCCAGTAATTGGTAAATTCAAATAAAACTTTCAAAAACTAATTACTTATATTGTGTACTTATATTGTTATATTGTGTAATAAATAATGCATTATGTCCCCATTAGCAGAGCGTCTCAATCTTTTGTTATGTTACTTTATGGATGGCTATACATTTTGGATAAAATAGGGTATATTTAATGTCAAATTAAAGATGCAATAAAATTAGTAGGTAGTGTCATTTGTTTGGTTTTAGTCAAAAAACAACAGTAGACATTTTATTACAGCATCAGATACAGAAATTTGTTTTCTTATATAAGGTGAAATTTTCAAACATTGTTTTTTAATTGTGTTTATGCTGTTGGAGTCATTTGTAGCGAAGTCAATGCACAGAAGCAGGTAGATAAAGTTTGTAACCGGTGTTGCTAGTGCATGATTTAGTTAACAAAATTCACAAAGAAACGTACTCGTTTTTTGCTTCAGACTAGATATTACCCCTTAACGAGTATTAGACTTGTAAAATTACTCTCAGGATTCCCATTTTTATGTTATACCATAAATACAAAGTGTGGCCCACTTCTTCCTCCATATATGATTTTATATTCCTGAAATCTGATTAGACCAGTGGTTCTTACCCTTTTTGAAGCCAGGGAGCACTTTTGATCATACGAAAAATTCGCGGAGCACCAAAAACATTGACATAAGTTTTACTCAAAATTAAAACGATTATTAAATAACAGTTACAAAATAACATTAATTAGAAAAAATATAAGTATATTAATAGTCTACCTCTTTTTCAGCAGAATTAATTTTTAGAAATCAAATGTCATTCTGAGTATAATGTTGTATATGGTCTTCTATGTTTTTTTCTATTCCTTAAGAAGTTACAGCCGTTTGATTTAAGTAACAAAATAAAATCCACATAAAACTTTTTACAGATTTTCTTCTAAAAACTAAATGTCATTCCGACTAAGAAGGTTCATATTGACTTATTGGTTTTCTCAATTCCTTAACAAGTTGTAGCCGTTTAAAATACGGTTATATTGATATTTTTATCAGCTCTAACTTTTTACCGAATGGAAAAAAATGAATACTCGAATGAAGTTTCGAGTCAATATTTCTGTCTAAATTTAGAACATAACTGGAATTTTGGAATATATTTCTACAAACCAACTCTTGAATATTTGAGGGAAAAAGCACTCTCAATGTACCGAATTGCGTACGAAGTTTTCTTTTTGTCCGTATTCACATAATTCCACATTTTGTGTGTGTGTGTATGTTTTGATTTTCTGGCCCCACAAAATTTTGTTCGCGAATTATCATCTGGTGGTTATAAATGCCGCTACCTATTTGGTATATTGTGATAGTTCCTCCAAGCATCTGACATGTTCGCGGTAATATAAATTTAAATATAATAAAACTTTCAAATCAATTATTTAAGTAATTTGGTTAGATTCTTTATATTAGCAGTTACGTATCACCTACTCAAGTAATTATGATAAGCTCATTTTTAATACAACTTTATACTAATCTAAGGCTTAATAAATCCGCACATAACATGTGGATGATATGTAGATGAGGGCAAAAATATACATTATCAAAACATCGTATTTATTATCTTTATTTTAGGAAATATATTTCAAAATGTTTACATATTTTCAGAACTTTTTATGTGGCATGTGTGCAGAGCTATACCCATTTTATTTTAATTGTATTATGTTCTAAATTCTTTATTTATTTTATTCATATTTATTACTATTTGAAAATTGTAAATGTTTTTTTCCGCTTTGCGTTCGTTATAAACTCATAGCGAAACCGCTTTCGGTGTCATTATGAAAGCACTAGATCACAAACTTTTAGTAACTTTTGGTTTTCCAAGATTTATGATATTGACGTCAAGTGTCAAATACGGCTGACATCTCAATCGCTATTGGTTCGCGTCAGTCGTGGTTGTGAACTTTATTACACTAACTACCAACTGTTGAATATAAAATTACTTTGAATTGTAAGATAGCAGCCGCATTTTTCGAAATTTATGTAAAATTAATGTCTCAAGGTAGAAAAAATAGTATATAAAAAAGCAACTGGTGCGCCAATTTTTGTCTTCTAAAACTTGTATTATAGTAGTAGTAATAATCTTTATTCCAACATCCAGCGTTGTACAGGTTTATTACACAATTAGTTTCATTTAATAAATTTCATTTGGTACATTATATATATATATACATTATACATTCATACCGTATAATTTTAGTTCGCAAAATCAACCGAATAAATTATTGTTTTGGGATACTTGAAGCATAAACTTGTTCTGCGCCATAATTCCTATAATCCTCCTATATACCTATATCGCTCATATATTTTTTTGATTTCTATAGCGTTCGTGTTTTTCCTAATCAATTGAAGTATAGAAAACTTATAGCCATGACGGATGGCCGGATTTTGTCCAAATCTTATAATTCATAAACGCGCCGGAAGCTGCCTCGAGTTTTCCCGCTTCCTCAGTTGGTTTTATAGTAAATCGATATATCGGCTTCGATGGTGTATCACCTTTCCCACATTTTTATTTTTCCGGTTGTTGCGGCGAAAAACTTGATCCCCTGTCAATCGGCCATATATCTATAGTTCGAACGGAAAAACTCCTCGCATGCGTCTTCAATTATAGGAAAATTATTTTAATTTAACATTTGAATTGTAACTGTAAATCGTTATTTAAAACAGTAAGTTTTGTATACGGTTAAGCTGTCCATCTTTTCTCCATCGCAATACATATGCTATTATTTTCTGGAAACATAGATGCCTTGACAGGTCTATTAACTGTTGAGTGACGCATAAACTCGCGTTTGATGATTGCAATCCGGCATTGAACTCGTACAATAACACCCTACCAACGGAATAGTCGAAACATAGCTTGTTACTCGAGATTTCTGTTTACTGCATAAATATCTGCGAAAACAAAAGGTTTGATTTAAGTAAAACTGATTGACTGGTTGAAATGATCCTTTCAGTTTTAAGATAGTAAAGTACCTACTACTGAATTATAGAGCTGCAGAAATTAGTTAAACATTTTAATTAACAATTATTATGGTAGAGAGTTTCGGAGATACTCAACTGTTTGTGAAAATATTGGCAATTGTCTTTGTTTAAACTTCGTAAATACTATGTTGAATAAAGCTTTCCACCCTTTCGTAAATAATCATGAAAAATTAGATGTGCTATGGTAGCATTCACTAATTATTTAACAATTTAACAAGTTATTTATTATTATTTATTTATTTTTATTTATTTATTTTTATTTATTTATTTTGTTATTTATTTTTTATATATAGGAGAAACGAAAACCGTCGTTTTGGCCGGTGTTCTTACTGTAATATTGTACTATACTTATTTGACTTAAGATTTTGTTCTTTTAAATCAATAGGTTGGGTAGTTAGATGAATCAGCTCACATTCTTGGATTAAACACTAACCTACTTCTTTTAAATATGAACATGGTAACTTAAAGTAATGCAGTTTCGACCACTAAATTGTTAAATCTATAACATTAGGATTTACGGAGTTGGCAAGACTTTCCAGTATTTTACGAATCATGCAGTCGATTTACCCACATTACCCAATTTCGTAACTGCTGTGTCCGTTTCAATCGAAAATCTATGCAAATTTCTCGCGTAATTTGGAGACATTACAAACTTTATTACCGGACAAAAGTTTCACTTGTCTTCGCCATAGTTTGTTTACAGTTCGCTGAAACCGGTTTCTAGCCAGACGTGCTATAATTTACCTTAAACCCGAATCCACTCTTGTTGATTCGACGACGCTGGAAAATAAATCCATAATGGTTTTATGGAAGCCAGGATCCAGACCTTCTAGATTTAATATTTAATCAGATTGAAGGGGCGGGTGCTGTTTTCATACTGCAGACGTACAGTTTATCTAGAACATTGACGTTATTCTACATCCCTCACGAAAAGACGTTACTTTATTGCAGCTGTTTTATGCACAAGCGTTGAATAATACTCTATTTCAATTTTTTATCAAAGAATGCTTCACTATGGTATATCTAAAAACTAAAAATGTAAATGTGTAGTTTGTTTTCGCATTCCACTTCGCTATAATTGTTACACTACATCAAATATAAAAATAAAAGCAGATATTACCCCTCACTTATATCAACGATGAAGCAGCCAATCAGCATTCCCTCGAGTTTTTACTGGCGTAGGAATTGCACCGAAAGCAATTGCTTCCAAATCATGGTGTTGAAAACGAGTACAATACTGCCAGCTGCTCCTTCTAATAGGCTTGGCCTGCTGGTCCGCTAGTATTTTAATATTTTTTAAACGCATTTATAAACCGTCCCGGTTTTCTGTCGGTCCTCTTGCCCGGCATTTGAACTGGAAATTTCTCATACGTGGTTGCCGTCTGTTACGTGCAATCGTGCACGACAGCACTCAATTTCAGCTTTTAATTTAACTTTTAACGATTGCAATTTGAAGTTTTGCTTGTAGCGCAATATTATGATTCTGGAGTAATTACAATTACGTACGCTTTGGTGTAAGCTTAATTATAACTATTTGCGAGTCAGTTCATCAATCAATATGGAGAGAAATCATATTTAGCAGAGGATAGTTTTGAATTTACCGCCACAGGTTTTAGTTTATTTAAAGCTGCTCTAGGAGCACCCATGGAATTTTTAGTGTCAAATATATTTGTCACTCCGATGGAAAAGGGAAAAAATCATTCTTTATCAAGTTTTGGATGTCCTGAAAACTATCCAACGACGCTGAATAAACTAGCTTTACAGTGAAATATTGCAATTAACCAAAGATTCTCCTGTCTTTTAGATTGACAGGAAAAAGAAACCGTATACAAATTCTGCTCACATATAACCTCTGCGGCCAATCTCAACAATCTCAGCAGATTTTGCAGGGCCCATTTGAAGATAGGCTCGTAGGTACTTGGGCCGCTACCGGGCATCTACCCAATAAATTTTGAATGACGCATCTGATAAAAATGCGGAATTCCTACCCTCTATACCCATTATTACTTAACTTTCCTTTTACCTTCTGCGTTTATCTCTCAATGCGAACGGGGGAAATCCAAGTCACGTTTCCTCAGAACACTTCACTCATAAATTTCGATAAGAATTCCGTTTTCTTTTTATTTTATTTTTATTTCGTTCACACGACCATTGCAAAGGAAGTCGAGTGTTTGCTGGTGTTTTCTAAAAAGGGAACGTTCCTATACGGCTATTTAAATAAAGCGGATGTGGCGATATTGGCGTTGTATTTCCTGTTTTCCTCGATTTTCCCCGGTTGTGTGTTGCTCGTATATAGATATATACACATAACAGAGTTTCTTATCTGATTGTTAGGGAGAAATTCATGGGATTATAAATAGTTATAAGGTGGTTGTTCTGGGGCGTGCTTCCTAACAGCCGAACTAATGGGAGCAGTAAAGTTGGACGATTGATATTTATGGTGTTGTTTTTATACGAGAACGCAGCGAAAATACACATGGAATATACAGACTGTTAGAAAATAAGGCGAAGGTCTGGTTAATATATTTAAAGGGTACACTATATTTTTTACTTTATTTTAATTTGTATTTAACAGTATAAAATGTTGTATACTTTACTCGTTTCACTTCTAAGATTGTTTATAATTTCATTTGAGATTATTTGTCTTCTGAAAATCTTTATTTCCTTAGAGATTTAATTTGGTTGTGCTTGTAGATTTAATGATGATTGCTCATGTACCTTTTAACCTATTATTATTATTTTACGACCGTATTTCCAGATTTTTCTGATGCATCCTCGGCAGCAATTTATTGATTTTTGTTATTCAATTTATTATTTATCAATGTTGCCTTGTATTTTCCGAAAAAAATTGCATAAGTCTGCAAATTCCTTCGTCAGATTCAAAGGAATGTATTGTAATGTATTGACTTTAAATTCCGTGTATAAATACTCGAGAAGGCCGCTCAAAACTTTTCTAACACTCCATTTTGTACATACTGGGACCAACAGAATGGAATAAAGAATTTGGTTAATTAGTTAGTTCGTTCCAAAATTACGCAAACATTTCGTAAACATTTTGTAGATGAATTAAGATGTGTTATTAATTATTGTGTTGAATTACGATACACACGCGGAGACCCCAAAGGGTTGCGTCGGTAGACTTCCCTGTTTATTTTCCCTTCGGGGGACATGTCCGTATCAAACGTGAATAATCATGTTGGGGTTCGCTGAAATGGTATTTCCCGAAAAGATTAGATATATCACAGCCTCTAGGGGAGGACGTCTTAATGCTTGCCAAGAGATACGCGGATTTCTAACTTTGTAATTGACTAGAATTGTTTAAAGTTTGATGGAATAAAGTATTACTACCACTGAATGGAAGGAAAACGGAACTCAAAACAACTTAAGCTAATAATATATGATTCTTTAATGGAAGTTAAAAGTTAGTTTAGAAACTGAATTAGTCCTTAAGTATAAATTTTAATTCTACAATTATCAACAGAATCAACATAGTCATAATTCCGAATGTTTTTCTGATATTTAACACTGTGTATATCCTTCAAAATAATTAAAATAGCTGCTGGGTTCAATTATATGGGGTACAACATTAACCCAACATATAAGCCAACATATGCCATGAAGTTTAATACTAATTGACGAACTAAATATTATGCCGTACTCTTTTTTTCTTATTTCAATATTGTTAGACATTTAAATTTAATTTTAGACATCATAAAAAAATAGATTATTGTAAACCTGCAGGCCAATACCTACATGGCGTAAAACACTAGATCAGCAGAACTGCTGCAGTCGGATTTATTTTATTATTGACTATTTAATAATAAAATAAATCCAAAACAGACACGTTTTAATTTTTAATTAAAATAGCATTTTATCGAGATAAGGAATACATTTAAATATATATGTGTCATATTACACAACAGGTGAAAATTTACTACTAATACAGATTAGACAGGGTGGTAATTAAGTAGCGGACAAAATGGACAACACCATTAATGCAATAGCAAAAAAAAACGATTGACATTACAGCGCATATGAATAAACTATCATTGTATTTTAGTATTTTAGTTTATTTCTTTTACCTAAATAATCATTACTATAATTATAACTTGCTAACGGTTTTGGTCTCTTGTATCTTCCATATATTATATGGAATCCGAAATACTCCTCATTGTTCGAATTCAGAGGTTTATAGCAAATAATTTCGAAAAATTATTAGATTTTATAAATGTTAATAAAACAAAGTATACATACCAAAGACTATAAATAAAACTAGAAAAAAGTTAGTTTGGTGCATGAAAACTCCTCGAATACAATACTCTATGTATTGTTTTTACTTGATTGATATATGATTTTCTCTATATTTACCGGTCACCATATGTGCAAAAAGGCACACCTTAATACAAAACACTGAAAAAAGGACATGTTAAGTGGTGGAAAAAATTTATCGCGAAAGAACTAGCAGTAAAACTGAAGATTGCATACTTTATTAAAGACCCTTAGGTGAAAATTTACGGAAACCAGTCACAATAATCGTAAATCTGCAAAACTTTCGACCTAAAAAGGTTCCGAGCCGTCATTAAAATATCCTCTCCTGCCTTAAAAGAAATCAACACCCACACTTAATGGTCCGATCTTTTGCCATAGAAAGAGTGAGACAGGAGAAGGTGCATTTTTACGCGCCCCCTTTTTTGAATTAAAATCTAACAGTAAGGTATATAAAAGGGAGAGATTTAAAGAATTTTATTTCTAAACGAAAAAGATGTCCCCGGAGTTTCGGTATTTTACAATTCCCATTTGTCTGATTAGGAAAGGCAAGAACAAAGAAAGGAAGAAATACAGTACGAAATAGGTACAATTTTTGTTGATAGCTCTGAGTGACATGGATATTTTTGTAATGTAAGGTGAACAGGTATGATTGATTTCCCGATGAATACGACACCGTAGAAACAGGGTAAGAATACGGAGTGTTTCAGAAACAAGGGCTACCCATAAAGGAGCATTTGCCCAACGACCTAAGTAGCATCTGGTATTGTTATTTAAGAAATTATTAGATAATAATAGCAGACAGGCTCATCAAGTTATACAAATTCATAAACTCATCGGAAACTAGTTTTATGCACATATGTTTTGAAAGGGAGAGTTAAAATGTGTCACACATTGCGGTGACATATCTATACATTTTTTTTGTAGTCTATCTTTTAAAAACCATTTTCCATAAGTGCCAATGTATAAAATGACTATTTTTAACATCGGCGGGCACTTATTCTCGCAATCTACGTATCCATCGTGTTTTTCCATCAGACACAATCTGCAAGCCCTAAATATATTCAGGCCACCGCACATGCTGCCCACGCGATGTATTTGCGGCAAAGTAAATTCAATTAAACTTTGGCGTTGTAAATCTTTTTTTTAAATATCGTACCAAACTGTTTCCACGGCACATTTTACCAAGGTAAGTATAATGGTTTAATACTTCGTCCGTAAACCTCTAGTTAAAAAGAAAATCGTGCTACCTACATAAATGGTTAGACTTAATATAAAGCAAAGGTAAGGTGGGGTAAGTGGGAACAGTTTTATTGTAAACAAGTAAAGCTATTCACGTCGGAGAAATTCAAACTCTGGTGGACTTATATATATATATATATATATATATATATATATATATATATATATATATATATATATATATATATATATATATATATATATATATATATATATATATATATATATATATATATATATGCCTTTGATTGGGCATTATAAATAACGTGTAACAAGTTTCCATCGATATCGTGTGCGAGTTATTCACGGTCAAACATGGCCGAATTGGATTTTTTACTGAGGAAACTTGTAATTTTTTTAATTTTCTAGATAAAATGTGTATACATCGTTTAAGTATAAGTTGGCGCTTTCAAGTTATGCGTCTGAAAATACGCATAACGTATTTATATAACGTATTTATATGCTAGGTGATCCATTCGGCGTCCCAAGTATTTGACAACATGATTGAGCATCATATTTAATAATAAGAAGCACCAATAGCTGGCAGTTAACACTTGAACATTTGCGATGGTCTTCAGATCTGTTTTTTTCGGAACCAAAATTAGTGTAACTATGTTCTTAAATCTACGGAAACAAGGATACTATTCTTAAAAAAATCCATAAAATATGATGCCGGTATTAATATAAATCACTTTTGCCAATAGAAGAAATTTGGGGGTTAGTTTAATTTATTAGAAATCGACTAATTGACTAATTTTCTTTTATTGTCATACAACCCCAAACTGAGATTCTTAAGGATTTTGTATATACAGTAAGATCAAAAATGATTGACCTGTGCGCTCTTCAGAAATAACATTTTTACTAAATCCTGTTTCATACGAGTGGACAGGTCTGATGCATGAATCAACTGGAAGCAACTTGTGGAGTAACTAAAGCACCTAATCAATTTTTTAAGTTGTCATGTGTAAAGCCCTATTTATTGTCAATATTTTACATCTTGATTCATCCAAATATCTAAGCTTTTGTGGAAGATACAGACTTGTAAGTTAAACCTTCCCGGCGCCGCCACCAAAAGTGAACTATACCTTCGAGGCATCCTGTGGGCAAATAAAGGAATTTTTTGAGATTTTAACGTACGCTATTATTAAGTCCCATCTGTTCTCGATATTTTGTTTTATGTGTCAGCCCAATATCTGAATTTTTGTAGGAGATACACTGTTTGAAGTAAAACGTTGCTCTGTCTGAATCGAATGAGCATTCTTCGGTCAATGTAAAAGTGGAAAACCCCGACTCGAACTATGTGAATTAGTCCGATCGCGATTATACAGCCGTGAAATAGCAGGCGTAGACAGAGGACACTGACCTTAACAACCCTAAACTGCGATTCTTAAGGATTTTGTAAAGCTACTTAACTGCTAACAGTTAAGCAAAGGTAAAGTGAGAACGATTTCATTGTAGGTTTCATTATTAAAAATATACCATAAGTCTGTTGATATCATCGTAGTCAGCCGTTGGTTGGTTTACGTACAATAAGAATCTTTTGGATTGTAGAATCTTAATGTGGGTGTGTTTCTGTTTTGAGTTGTGTAATAACA
Source organism: Melinopterus prodromus (assembly GCA_964023965.1). Lineage (NCBI taxonomy): Eukaryota > Metazoa > Arthropoda > Insecta > Coleoptera > Scarabaeidae > Melinopterus > Melinopterus prodromus. The sequence continues at coordinate 21,748,656 of OZ030398.1, read as the reverse complement.
GGTGGACGGATGGCAATTGCATGCGAATTTTGCAATAACAACTTTTGTAAATCCGCATCACATTTCTGGTTCAGTTACGTTCTTAAAAAATTTACAATTGATAAAAATCCTGTATATTATCCAGAGTAAGTTACAATTATTTATGTTATATTTCGAGTTCGATTTTAGTTGATCTGGGCACAGCACGTGTTGACCATAAAATTCTTAAAATGAACAACTTATAAACGTAATGTAGCGAACAGAAAAATATTTTTTAGGTGGCAGCTTGAAATGTGCACGCGGGGTGAAACGGTATTGAAAGGGTGTTCTGATTCGATTATATCCATAACTTTGAAGGGTAGGCCGAGAAAGATGCCCTAAAAGTTTTAACTGCAAACAGGGCCCCAAGCCGCCCTTTGTGACTGTAGCAGCCCCAAATTGAACTTAAAATTCCATTAAAATCACTCTCTATAAAGTCACAAGCTCGGAAGAAACTGTGTCATCTAGGTCTTTTTTTATTCCATTCATTTCGAAAGGCTTTAAACTCATGAACCCCACAGTAAAAAAACTGATGTTCATTAAAAATTTTAAATTTGAGGTGATTGTTCTTTCCTTAGAAAAATCGAGAGAATACTTTGTATAGAATTGAGAAAGAGAATTAAGAAAAATTAAGAATTGGAAAAAGCGGATATATCATGCAAGAAAGACATGAAAGGAAGAATACGGACCAATAGTCGTTGAACTGTCGAACAAGACATACAAGGACAAAATATTAGAAAGCTTAAAGGCAATTAAATCAATAAAGATAAACGAATGTAACTTAAATATCAAAACAGACATATACATAATGAAACTATATAAATAAATGAACTTTAAACTTTTAAAAAGTTATGAACTTTATACAATATAGACTAAAATGTGTAGTTGATATAAAATGTAAGAGTTCCTCTGATTTATATAACTGCATTTCATTTTATGCACTTCATAAATAACGCGTTATAAACAAAAAAACGATGTTGTTAGAAATATAAATATTTTTGGAATATTACTATTCAGTATGAGTATTTCTTCAATTTGTATATCTTTTCTTTTTATTATTGATACTTTTTAACTTATTAATTAAGTTATTTATAGTTCATTATTGTAAGATTATTTGATGTGTATTATCTTTGTCCTTCCCTTTGTTAGTAGTTCAAACAGCTGTAATTTGTAATAATAATTGAAAAAATTAAATAAATCTTTCGAAAATATTAAAGAAAACCCGCTGATTTATTATTAAACATAACTGTTTTGCGTAAAATCGTCCAAGGATCGAGTAACATCCTTCAGGCATAGCATGCAGTTATGAAACACTCCGTATATGTAATTCCATTATCATGAGACATTTACCAGTATATAAAACTTTAAAATGATTGCTCATGGGAACTTACTTAAATATTTATTACAGAATTTGAAACGGTATCCAGACCGACAGCTAAAGCGTTGGAAAAATATTCAGTTTAGACTGATAAATAAATTATTCGCCGTTGCTGAGCTATCCACCGTTCAGACGGAGAGTTTTTATAGGAAATCATAAAAAATACTCGTTTTGTCCATCCAGGAGGTGGTTTTAATATTCTGGAGTAAATATTCCATAAAGTTGCTGGCACGTTGCCGAATACATGTCCCGAACGAAATTTTGTAAAGGTGCTTCTTACTATCTAAACTGAAAGCTTGACCTACTTAAGACGGTAACTTCTAAGGAAATAATTCTGGGTAGACGAAGACTGCCCTGAAGACTCTAATCCATTCGTCCGAACAATTCAGCGTTAGAAAGATAGCAAAACTTTTTAACGAGAATAAACATTGTTGTGGCTGTCATCGACCTCTCACCTGAAAACGTGAAGGGGGTTGACGGTTGTGTTTCCATTCATTTGTAACTGAACGGAAAAGTTATAATGGTGAGTTGGTTACGGTGTAGCGACGGATTTCAAATTCAACACTATTTTTGTTTGATCCACTATGTTAAGGCAAAACCTTGACTCTGCTTTAGTTTTCTTGTTTAGTTATCAAAACAGGAGAGCTCTGTTCCAGAGTATTTTTCCGGTATTGGTGCTGCTATTTACATTTTATGGAGCTTGTCTCGATTGTCGTTTTGCATTCCCTCCAGGTATTTTTCCATTTTTCTTTCCCTTATTATGTTCTGTAGTTCTTGTTTCTGTGTTGCTTCATTAGGTTTGCTTTCAACAGTATCACTGAATTCTCCTTCATTTCCCACACTAACAGCTGGCTGAAATGTTCTGACAATGCTTGTGTCACAATCACTTGAGCATTTTAATTTTTCCTAACTTTTCCATTTTTATCTTTAACAATGTTCGCATTGATTTGTATCATGTTGTAATTTTTGTTGATTATATGGTATACAAAAAGTTAGTTTTCACTTCATTATACGATAGTATAGAGTACATGCAATAAATAGACGTTCAATAAACCAACTAAACACGAAAACGATAGAGTTGAAAATTCTACTACTGTCTAATACCTAATCATAGAAATTGTACGATGTATGTAATTTCAATCATTACTTGTTTTTGGTGAAATACAACAAGTTGAAAATTAAATCGAAACAATTCCATAATTGCTTGTTGAATCAGAAAGTTTACAACTGTTTTGGGTACGGCAATTCGTAAATGTTATCAGCGTAATTTTGATACAAAAAACAAATTACATTCTGGTACCCAGAGGGGCTGTCTGCCCTCGACGAAAAAATATTTCGAACGTACGTATGAAGTTACCAGTGGAGTGACGGCAATTTATATGCTAACGCCGTTGCGGGCACTGCTCACGTTATTGCCTGTTCAATTCTGTGAAACTCGACCCGCTTTTGTACATTATAGGTATTCTGAATTGGAAAAATTTGTTTTACATGTTTCGAGGGAGTTATTTCATATTATTATACTATGCAAAAAGATATTTTTTATTATTTTTTCGGTCTTTATTACAACCGGATATCGGCTTTCTCTTAATATGTCAACAATAACAATATTCGTCAACAATATTCGAATAAAAATTATTTAAGCATTGAACAGCAAAAACAGCAAAAACTTTAAAAACTGAGGGATTGTATTATAACTTTTAAACAAATTTGTCATCTGGTTCTGTATACATTATGCAACAGTCTCAAATTAATATATGATGCTAGACTTTAATATTTCGTGAGGTTAATTTCTCTATTTGTTTGTTTATAGATGCATCTGCAACTACAAGTTTGTTGGTGGCCCTAGGATATCACAAAGGTAAGAACCAATATTTATTTCAACTTATACTGTATTTACTACACTGTGTCGTCACTTATCATTAAACAGACGATTTAAAAACAAATATCTTTGATTGGAAAACTGTTTCTAAAACTCTGTTAAGAAGGTATGTATTTAGAAACAACTGTAAAATGCTAAAATGTTTAAATGTGGTTGTTTGTGGCTCATTTACATTACATTCGTTTTACAGAGGAGTTATATTTAGTATTAGGCATATTATACAGAATGTAAAAGGCAAAAACAGAATTTCTTCTTCAACGAGTTAGGGATTTTTTAAAAGTATATACCAATTGTTGATAATAATTGATAAAACATCTGGGAAGCAACAAGAAGAATAAAGAAAAAATCGAAGACAACAAAAAACAGCCACAGGTGGCTTTACTTGTATTTTCACGTTTTTTATATTTTATTTCCAAAAGTTTCTTCTTGTCCCTTTTAACATTTCAAAATTATGGTAAGCCTAATTATAGATAGAGGTTTTAAAAAGCAACTTATAATTGGAATATTTCAGATCTGTATCATGTAAAATTCAGCTAATTGCTGGAGGTCGCTTCACAGGTTCACTCACGGATTTTAAGCCATCGAACGGGTTCCATCCCTTGTTATGAATTGTCCAAAACGTTCACATGACCAGACACACTTTTTGCCTGCCTACATTCGCATATTTTGCTAATTGAGATGCTTTCAACCAAATTTTTCACGTTGTTACATGGGCGTGCGTACTCACGCGACTACTCCAATTGAATTGAGATTTCAATTAAAATCCTAACAGAGGCATGTGTAAAGTTTGCACCAAAACAGATTTTATCTTTTCAGTCCAGCCGATTGTAACTACGATGGGCCTTGAACATGGAAATTGTCCAAACATTTTGTAAATATTCTGCTGTTGACTAACCTATCAAACAGATATTCTGTAAATACGTGAAGAAATAATTAATTTTGAAAAACTATTGCTATTATTTATTTTACGTCAAAAGAACGAAAACAAATTAGAATGTTATTAATTTGCGGGGAAATTATTTTGTTTCCAAAGAGCTGTCATATGCACAGGATGTTCCGATAAAATGGTCTCGAAAAATTGTAGTTCTGCTCAGAAAAATATTGAAAAACTGTACTTTCCTAGATAAGAGAAACGCTCATGTTTTTTTTTCTTTTTTAACAGCCTGTATGGATTGCTTAATTTATATTTTGCTTGTATTCTCTACATATGTTCAATCACAAAGATAGGTATTACATAACACACATACTCTGCACTGTGCCTCCCAACACGCTTTGATGTCCATACTGTAGACTTTGATGTCTAGACTCTAGACTTCGACTAGACTTTGATGTGGTCGGCTTATACATCCAGTAGAATTCGACGCATTTAGCAATGCATTGATATAAGGAATTTGCACTATGAAAGCGGAATTTCAGACAGCAACTCAGACAGCAATATCTATTGTCATTGCCTACTAATTTCATCTATTCAGAATGTTAATCAAGTAGTAATCGAGCGAAGAAAATCGATAATACCGTTAATGTTTGTGATAGAGTAAAAATTTATGATGTTTGAGTTATGACGTCAACCATTTTTTTCTAATGGTTAGCTATATAAAATTTTTAATGGGCTACATAAGATAAAATGAAGAAAGTGGTGGTAGTTGGTGATTTGGTATTTTACTCGTTTCAGTTACAAGTTTGTTGATAATTTTACTTAAGATCAATTCTCCTCTGAAAATCTTCATCTACTTCAAGATTTAGCATCGCTTTAACGCATTATTTGATCCATGTTTCTGTACTGAAACCTTAAAAAATTCATCTATGCTAGTTCAAGTTGGTCCATGAATTAGCAAAAAATTACTTTTTATGTAGCTTTTTATTTACTTGAGCTTGTCAATAGGCAGAACTGTCAATATTGAGCTAGAGAAAATCACTGGATTCAGGACCTTTTTTTTATGAACATAATCCAACTGGTGAAAATGTCCTACCCTTATTTCAGTTTGGACTACTACCTGTATTAGCCATTATTAGATCCGATGAAAACAATCCTAACTTACCAACCAATAATATTTGGTTGCAACAAGATGGTGCTTCGCCACACTACGCTGTTAATGTAAGGTGTATAGGAAGAAGAGGCTCTATATGGCTTGCTAGATCCCCGGATCTAATGCCATTAGATATTTTTTAGTCAATGTTTTATTTTTCCACCAGCACTTGGCCTAAATACTATAACTAATTTGTTTTCCATATTTGGATCACATTATTGTAATGTAATGAATAATGAATGAATATAAATTAACTGTTTTCTGCGTAGCATCGATCGACATAAATGTAAACATTATGATTTGCCTATGAAGCCAATGCAGTATGGAAAATTCTTCCTCCAATTTTAGTTTCAGTTCTAGTTTTGTTGGTGTGGATGTTCATTTGTCATCAAGTCACAAACTGAAAATTGACACCCCATTAAAAGCAAATATGGATACATAAAAATAACATAATCCATTAATAATATCGATGACTGACACTGTAGTTGGAAAGGTTGTTTTATACCTTTATATAAGTATAATAAATAATAAATGTAAATAAATAAATAAATACATAATGTTTATTCAATACTAATGTAAAAAACGTAATATAACTATAAGAAGGGAAATATCTTTTTAAAAATGTAGCATATCTAATAGGGGGTGCTTAAACACACCCCTGTGAATCCAAATTGACAGCCATAGCTCTGAAAGTCACGATCCAAGCCTAGAGGTCATCCAAGGTCAGTTCAAGTCCCCCAACTCCTACTAGACGGATAATATTGTTAATTAGGATTGTAAAAGTGTAATTGAAAGTTGTAATGTAGCTATTTTTTTATATATTTATATTATTATCAGCTTCTACGGCTTCTCATCTGCGTATTGATATTGTGTTCTATAATTATAATTATTATGCTCTGGTAATACCATAAAATACTATAGCGGAATATCGGGTTAACACAGGACAATAGAGGACTTAATTATCAATACAGGTACTAAACTGTATGGCTTCCTGTGTATGTATATGCGTTGTGATCTAGTGTACAATTTCACTTCAGCAACAGCCTCGTAATATGATTTTAGTAATTCTGGAAACAGGTCATGTAGAAAAAAGGCAGCCAATACTTATTTGAATTTATATGATGGTTCATACATATTTTCCCGATACTGTTTCTTTTTTACTTTATCATACGCAGTATGTAAAGTATTGTAATCGTGCCGAAAAAAATTTTTGAGATTTTAGCGGAAATAGGTCTTTATGGGTCCCCTGAACATTTTTGACCAAGGTACAAAAAAATGTCTGTGTGTGTGTGTGTATGTGTGTGTGTGTGTGTGTGTGTGTGTGTGTGTGTGTGTGTGTGTGTGTGTACCCAATTTTTGTTAATTCATTTCCGGAGAAACTACTAAAGGTATCGGCACGGAACTTCATATTTAGAAGTTTCATGATCAAACTTAGAGTTGAAAAGCTTTTGGTTCAAAAGGGTCCAAAGGAACTGGGTGTTTACTCCAAGCCTTTTTCAAGGATTTTAGAAATCAGCCGCCATTTCTGTAATTTGGTCAAAATAGTTAAATAATAAATTAAAGCAGAGGAAATTTTGAATAATTTATGCCTCTGACATTTTTTGGTAAAATTAATAGTTTAGCTTTTTAGTTTATTCTAAGCCTTTTTCAATGATTTTGGAAATGAGCCGCCATTTCTGTAATTTCGACAAAATAGTTAATTAATAAATTAAAGTAGAGGAAATTTTGAATAATTTATGCCTATAACATTTTTTGGTAAAATTAATAGTTTACCTTCAAGAGCAAATTCTATTTGATCGAGATCGGTCGCATCTGCATTGATATAAAATTACATAGTAGGCAGGATTTTGACAAATATTTTTTTGTGTTGTCACGTTCGAAAACAGCTGATCTCATCAGAGGTTGGAGAACCACTATGGAACGTGCCGCTGTAGTGCGCAAAATTATAAAATACAAATTTCAAATAAAATAAGATCACCAATTTGATTGTTTGTTGATAAGAAATATCAACCCGTCTTTATATCTAATTCTAAAAATGATACATTGAGAAAATTATAAATAAAGTATAGCGATGAGTGTAGTTTTATTTTAGTATGTTGGTAGGGATGTGTCATGAACAAATATAAATCTGTCAGAATTTGAATTACCTTTTTAAGGTGCGTTTTCATTAGTGATAATGGCAGTAGTAGCAGACGCCGTTATAGTATTTCCAATAGAAAATTGCTAGTGACTCATGTTTGTGTACATGCAAACTAATATGTGTCATTATCACGATATGTAAGAAATACTATAATTTCGTATTCTACCACCGCCATTAGCTACCATTATCTACCAATCGGAACGCACCTTTCGTCAAAGTGGTACTATACAGAAATCATTTTTGTTTTTTAAATACGTATTTCTTAAAAAGCAACACAATAAACGTTGATGTCGCTCCTGCCAAAAACTAGATAGCGCGACTCGCTCATATGCGACGGCTACACTTCCTTCGGTGACGCGCCGTATCATCGCTCGTCGCGCTATTCCGTACTTTCGGCATTTGTGACATAGATAACTATTATTCTAATGTCGTAGTGTAGGTAGTGTCAAATGCTGATGCTTTGACAATACCTACACATTATCTCAATAAAATAGATTTTCATGCAGCTAAACTATTAATTTTATATATTGTATGATAAAGTCATGTGCCTGGCCACATCAGATTTTTCTGTTAAAGTGTCAACTGTGTTAAAAATTTATACTATTCCTAGTTTATACTAAAGTTAGTATAGTTAGTTAGTCCTACGTTAATCCTTACAGTTTTTGAGATTAGAGAATTTAATTGAGAATTTAATTGTAAATCACTTCAAATAAATTTCTAGCAGTCAGAAATAATTTGCTCTTTAAGCTGTAGCTCTCTTTAAGCTTAGTTTTTTTTATAGAAACAATAAACATAAATCACCAACAGTTATTCTGAGAGCTAATTACACATAGTTACTGATCGTGATTGTGTTATAGTATAGCACATAGTCTATTGACTCCAAGTGATGACATACTCACTCAAATTTATCTGTTTACATGAGAAAGAACATCTAATCATGAGAAATAAAGGATTTTAATATAAAGGATGTTTGTTCAACACAGATTACAGTGTGCAAGTAATTGCAAGCCATTCTGCTGAGGCAGAATTGTCAGAGTTTCAGAGTTTCAGATGATACAGAGTTTCATAATATGCGTTTGTAACAAATATTCCAGAAGTTAATAATCATTTCATGAAAATTGGATGTAATAATATCAGTATCTAGTTTTGATTAAAACACAGTTCCAGCATTGTGGCCGGTTACAGTAACATTTTTAGATCACGTCCGCAATATCTATAATAACATTGAGGCATTTTGTAAAGCTTCTAAAAATTAAATTGGCCTCAACGTACGCTGAAGTATCTGGAATGGCCCAGTTATTATCCAATTATGTTTGAAATTGCGAGCACGTTGGTCGCCAAACTACTGGGAGGGCCGTCTTAAGCGAGCCACGTTCTCATTTGGTCTTTTTTGTCTCACCGGTGACGGATTTTTTTGTACTGCGCAAAAACTGTCCATTACGACTGAAAATATTTAACAACATACTTTGTCAAAGTAATATTATAGGTTAATAATATGGTGACATACAATAGCTCATAGGCCTCAATAGCTCAGTTGGGACGGCATTGTGCTAGCGACGCAAATGTCTCTGGTTCAAATCCAGGTCGTGGCTTTAATTTTTTTATTTTTTTGGCTGTATGTCTGCGTATTATTAACTGTTTATTACTTTTTCCGCTTTTGTTTATATTATGAAATATAACTGAATGCGCAGCATGTTTTTGCAAAACAATAACTTTAGATTATTTCTTCGATTTTATAAGGTCATCACCTCGCTATATGTAAAAGACGTAATCAAAATATCTGACCCACAATCTATGACATAGTTTAGGGTAATTCCAAGACAAATATAAAATTAAAAATTAAAAGTTGCACCAACCAAAATTTGCATAAATAATTTTCATAAATATTGAAATTCCTTTCCGATGGCAGTTGCACAAGGACCTTCAGAATCGAATGGTAGCGAGCATTTAGCGATTGGCGCAATAATTACCACGTGGGTTATTTTCGCGTTTTCAAGGTCGGAGACGGGATCCGTAAATTACGTAAGCAGTAATCGAATTGGCCGCGAAATAATCGAAGAAATCATTTTTTATTGGCGATAAAAGTCGGAAGCAAGTGTTTCTTCCCTATTTCAATTAAGTCGTGTGCACGTTTTTTATCCCGCCTACGCGCCATAAAAGCTGCATAAATCAGACTTTTGTGGCTCCCGGGCATGCCAGATTGGGTTGATGAATGGAGAGGCCGAGTATAGGTAGAAAGGCCGTAAAAGAATGGCACTACATACCTTTTACTGGATTCGCAATTATTATTTATGACCTATATTAGTTACGCTGTTGTAGATCCTTACAAGATGATTGATGCTACTAAGGGAATGTGATGAAGTTATAGAATTTTGATAAATATTGAATACAAAAATGATTATGTTTTTATTTTATTTTTGGTTTTGTACAGATTTTTTTGCATTAAAGAGATTATTACATATTCCTTTAAATTCTTGTACATACTTGTGTCATATATTTGTATGAACAAATTATACTTACTTTATTGAATACTCGACATTATTGGGATTATTAGCAATTAATTGATTTGCTATATTTATTTAAAATAAATAAATAATGCTTGGTACAAGAAAAAATTTATTTTGTTATCATTTCTAGAAAGGATTCCAGTTGTAAATATTAACTTTTTCCTTTGTGGGATATAAATATTGGTAACAAATTTATCAACAAGTGACTGATGAATTCATATTTTTCTTTGTCAATATTATTAAAAATGATGCATTTGCGAGATAAATATTTAGAAAATACAAGTCAATAATGTGTACCAAAAGTACCGAAAATATAAATTTAATATCGATTCGTAACATCGCACATCTGGATTTGCAAACACGTTGCAAGGTCTTGAACGCATCGGCTGGCTCGACAAAAACTTGTAGTTTTATTGCCGTAAAATATTTTCTACGCCGAAATTGGGTAGACTATTTGAAGTAAACATGTTAATGCCGCATGAATGCACCGGAGAAAAATACATTCCTACGCTTGCAAGAATTATTTTTCGGGTTATAGAATTCTTAATACTTTTCACTATCTTATTTTGCTTATCTTTTTTACTATCTTATATTGCTTATTTTACTATATCGACAATTAAATAATGTCTTGGTGTGAACCATTAGGAAAACTATTGGTGGATGGCATTTTGATTCTACACTGCACTTTCTCTGACTAATTTAAGTTAAGTGAAGTAATATAACATCTCTTTTTAGTCCAGTTTAGTCCATACGTGTTTTGATATTTTTACTTTTGAAGTACGAAACCCTTAAGCAGAGAAAGAATGTCGTTTATCTCGTCTACCAACGAAATACTTTGCAATAAGGAAACCAATATAGCCTGAAATATACAATATTACGTAGAAATGTTGACTGGGCAAAAAGACGACGTAGGACGCATTCCACATAAAAGGGCTGACATTGTATGGCGTGACCTAAAATTCCACATAGTACGGATGGAAACAGAAACCGAACAAAAACGTTTAGTGTTTGTTCTCCTCGCTCTAAATGGAAGTTGTACTGCTGAAAATTACCCTTTGGTGCAAAGGTATCTGCCTTAAAATGTACCCAACAATACAGGGTCTCCCACGACGAGCTGCCATTAGAAGAATATGGAGAACCAAATGAAATGACAGATTGAAAATTTGTGGACTTATATTGTTGGACACGATCGTCTCAACTAAAATATTTTGAGTTTTCGGTTACTTCCGGTTACACCGGAAATGATGTCATCTTTTATATTTCAAATGGAACACCCTATATTTTATCGCATTTTTAAAATCTTTATTAAATTTTAGATCAATTTTATGTTACATTCCCTATACCTAACGTGTGTCATTTTTGAGAAATTAATTATTTTCATTAAAAAATGACAGCTGCACGGCTACTTTCAACTACTTATAAATTATCTCCTTTGACCGTTGGAAAAAAGTCGTCCGGCGAAATTGTTGTGAAGGTAACGTATTATCGACACATCGGTAGAACTCTTCTAAAAGTTATACAGGGTGTTCAAATTATAAGATCAAAGTTGAATTCGAGAAAAGTACTAAAACTCGATTTTTTCAAATGGCAACCCTAACATATTAATACAATTCTCAATTCAATGGAAAATTTTAGATCAACTTTGTGTACGATGTCCTATACCTAAAATGTACTTGTACCTACTGAATCGATTTTTAAACATCACCGTAGAAATTGCACAGATTGCCAAATCTAGATTGCGTTGAAAACAACTGAACAAGTTGGAATAAACAGAACTTTTTAATAAAACAAGCTTTTTTATCATTGGTTTAGTATTTATAAAATTATAAGCCTACAATGAAACACAATATTAAAAATAAAACAAAACGTTAAGAAAATTTTAAAAAACCGCTTAATTCTATTTCAGTAACTGTTAAAAAATGTTGCCGTTTTTTGCTAAACATGCTACTATTCCTTTTACCATATTATTGTTGGTGGCGTCCATGATAGAGTTAGCACATAACCCATTGAAAGGAGCTGGAACTTTATCTTTCATGTCCTCCTGTAGTTATTGGGTCCTCCATTATAGGCTGGTTTCAAATGGACGGTGCTCCAGCGCAGATAGCAGTTGCTATAAGAGGTTTGCTTAACGAGCGATAATCGGCAATCGGTTGAATGCGCTTAATAGGCCATACAAATATCCATCGCATTCGCCCGACTTGACGCCAATGGTTTTATTAATTTCGGGAGCTATTAAAGACGTAGTTTATGAGAACCCAATAATTGATAAGGAGAACATGAAAGATAGAGTTCCAGCTGCTTGCAATGAGTTATGTGCAAACGCAATCAGGGACGCCACCAACAATAATGCGTTAAAAGAATTAAAGCATGTTTAGCGGAAAACGGCAACGTTTTTGAACAGTTACTGACATTGAATTAAGCATTTTTTTATTACCTTACGATTTTGTTTTATTTTTAACATTGTGTTTAATTGTAGGCTTATCATTTTATAATTACGAAATTAATTATAATGAAAAATTACCTAGAAACGTGTTTAATAAAGTTGTGTTTATTCCAACTTGTTCAGTTGTTTTCAACGCAATCTAGATTTGGCGATTCTTGCAATTTCTACTGTGATGTTTAAAAATCGATTTCAGTAGGTACAAGTACATTTTAGGTATAGGACATTGTACACAAAGTTGATCTAAAATTTTCCATAGAATTGAGAAATGTATTAATATGTTAGGGTTGCCATTTGAAAAAATCGACTTTTAGTACTTTTCTCGAATTCAACTTTGATCTTATAATTTGAACACCCTGTATAACTTTTAGAAGAGTTCTACCGATGTGTCGATAATACGTTACCTTCACAACAATTTCGCCGGACGACTTTTTTCCAACGGTCAAAGGAGATAATTTATAAGTAGTTGAAAGTAGCCGTGCAGCTGTCATTTTTTAATGAAAATAATTAATTTCTCAAAATTGACACATGTTAGGTATAGGGATTGTAACATAAAATTGATCTAAAATTTAATGAAGATTTTAAAAATGCGATAAAATACAGGGTGTTCCATTTGAAATATAAAAGATGACATCATTTCCGGTGTAACCGGAAGTAACCCAAAACTCAAAATATTTTAGTTGAGATGATCGTGTCCAACAATTTAAGTCCACAAATTTTCAATCTGTCATTTCATTTGGTTCTCCATATACTTCTAATGGCAGCTCGTCGTGGGAGACCCTTATTATACGAGTTTGCATTGCAGTAAACTCTCACCACTTAAAACTTGGAAATTTCAGCAATTATCTGCTCAAAATTATATATACACAGGAGGAATTTTAGTAATATGAATTTGCAAATATGTAGCTTCTAGTAACCGTACGGGCGCTATTTGATTTTCAAATTTACATTGATACGTGATAATCTTTAAGAACCTAAATAAGTAATAAATTTGCGAAACCCAGCAAAAAAATCCTTTCATAGCTGGCGATTTTCTTCGGCAACGAATTTTATTAAAACATGTGAGATAAATAACGTCGAATAACGGCCTAAACGCTGCATAGAAAAAATACATTCTTCTGAATTAAGAAAATAAATTTGACTTCCATTATAGTTCTTTTATATTTTTTCTATTGATGAGATATATAAGGGAACGCGCATTCCCAACTTTGTCCAACTTTTGATCGCCAATCCTATGATTAAATCGGATGATCGTCAATTATTTCGGTCCGAATTCCCCCGCTGGTTCGTTTCGCCAATAATCTATTTTTGTTTCCGTCGCATGCGGGATGGGTCAAAATAAATTGGATAAGTTTCTTGTTATCTCCTCATGAATGTCGGCTCAGTTTCTGGCCAGATATGATTTATTAGCAAAATATCTTATTTGCTGCGATATGCACAGTACAATTTTTATGGTAGTTTTTTAGTACTCGTCTTTCAATAATTCAAGAACCAACAATTTTTTTTTTGAGAATCGAAAATGCGAGATTGGAAAGATATATTTGCAATAACTTCGTAATTACATTTAAGAGATAGAAATAGTAACGTAAAACTTGACAGATTACTTCGCAAACATTTCCGCAGATTAACTGAACTAGCTTGAACTAATTTTTCTTGAAATTGCTCAGATATTGGACTACTCGTTGGAAACTGCAAATGGGAAATAAAATTTGTATCTCGTAAACTAGTTCGTAATTAGATTTTAGAAAAATATAAGGTGCCCCATGCGATAAACAAAGTACATTAATGGTCTTAAAAAATCTAAATACTGATAATGTACCAAAGTAACTGATTTCGGAAAGAAACAGTATTCGATTTATATTCGATTGTTCGATTTATCTGAAAAGCATTTTTTTTTAGATAAAGCATTTAGCTGACAATCTTGAGTTTTTTATTTGCAATAATATAATTAGATAAAAATAAACATCTACTTTTATTATTCGTGTCATAAATAAAATTATCCAAAAAGATTATTAACAGACAATTTGAAACCAGACGTAACCCAAAAGAATAATTCTCCCACTTTCCAAACAATGTCGATTGGAAATTTCGACCAAACTAGGTACAAACAAAACTATAACGTGAATCGGATAAACTAGTCAAGGAATTGCAAGGAGTTACTAGGAATTCTGCAATCGTAGGACACTAAAGAGAAGTTTTAAAACAACGAACATTGCGAAGGGTGTAAAGGCGTTTAATTCTTTTAATTATGCCCACTACAGCTGAATATTGCCAAGATAACTTAACTAGTATGAGATAACTTGAACTGAGAACACCAATTTGTACTAGCCGCAACACCACCATAAAACGTTTATATTTGTTTTTAACCGGGTAGGTGCTAGCATTAAAAATACTCGTAAAGTTTAGAGTGTGCTTTTATGGAATATTCGACTATATATTCACCAACCCTTTAAGAGGTATGTCCAAGCACGCACTCACCACCAACGACAAAAGTACACCCTTATTTATGGACTAGTCCGAAAAAAATACAATGACGAAACCATATACCTACATAAATTTTTTTACGTACATTACAATTGTAAGATTAATTAAAATTTATAATTTTTTGTGTCATTATTTGTAGAAGACAATATTTTATCCTAGATTTCAATATTATATTTGCCCATAACGTGCACATCTTGATTTGTTTTTTTCCGGAAAAACCGGAAGTTATACTAAACTATATACTAACTAAAGAAAAAATAAACGGGAGTATCTATGGCGTGGGACGCCTGGTATATCAATTGCAAATAATAAACATTGATTGGAAAATTTCAACGTAGTCCAGGCAGACCATGTTAACCATGTTAACAAATCTGAATGACTCCAGTAATAAGTGATTATCTCTGTTTGCTAAGCGCTGATTGCACGTTAATTTCGTATTATTAGACAAGATTACACAACACGCTCTCGATTTGTTTTATGTACATTAACGCAAATTATAATCCATTCTGGTACCGAATGACTTTACCTAAAGGGCACTAACGAGAATTAGTACATTTCGCAACTTTGATTATGATCCCCGTATACCTAATATCGAAAATCGCAGTGACTCAACACGTGAGACGTCAATTAGCAAGATTAAATCGGCTTATAATTAGTAAAGTTTCAATCAGCTCGCGTGATTTCTGGTAACAACAACCCTTTTAACAAGAAATGTCGACAAGATTTCTGCTATTATTATCTATTCACTTCACGAAATGATTTATTTATTGATCTTGTTTATTCAGGAGGATTTTTGAAACTTAGATTTTACGTTGTTTATCGGTGGTTGAATGTTATTATTTCGCTTCATGTGCGATTACGAGCAAAGTAGTTGGGATACAAATTATTATTGTACACGTTTATGGGTCAGATACATTGGGTAATTAATTCTAAAAAGTACAGCCCTCTATCTATTTTAGTTTGTTCAGGAGGATTTTTGAAACTCAGATTTTACGTTCTTTATCGGTGGTTGAATGTTATTATTTCGCTTCATGTGCGATTACGAGCAAAGTAGTTGGGATACAAATTATTATTATACACGTTTATAGATCAGATACATTGGGTAATTAGTTCTAAAAAGTACAGCCCTCTATCTATTTTAGTTTGTTCAGGAGGATTTTTGAAACTTAGATTTTACGTTGTTTATCGGTGGTTGACTGTTATTGTTTCTCTTCATGTGCGATTACGAGCAAAGTAGTTGGGATACAAATTATTATTATACACGTTTATATATCAGATACATTAGCTAATTAATTCTAAAAAGTACAGCCCTCTATCTATTTTAGTTTGTTCAGGAGGATTTTTGAAACTTAGATTTTACGTTGTTTATCGGTGGTTGAATGTTATTATTTCTCTTCATGTGCGATTACGAGCAAAGTAGTTGGGATACAAATTATTATTATACACGTTTATATATCAGATACATTAGCTAATTAATTCTAAAAAGTACAGCCCTCTATCTATTTTAGTTTGTTCAGGAAGATTTTTGAAACTTAGATTTTACGTTGTTTATCGGTGGTTGAATGTTATTATTTCGCTTCATGTGCGATTACGAGCAAAGTAGTTGGGATACAAATTATTATTATACACGTTTATGGGTCAGATACATTGGGTAATTAATTCTAAAAAGTACAGCCCTCTATCTATTTCAGTTTGTTCAGGAGGATTTTTGAAACTTAGATTTTACGTTGTTTATCGGTGGTTGAATGTTATTATTTCGCTTCATGTGCGATTACGAGCAAAGTAGTTGGGATACAAATTATTATTATACACGTTTATAGATCAGATACATTGGGTAATTAGTTCTAAAAAGTACAGCCCTCTATCTATTTTAGTTTGTGCAGGAGGATTTTGAAACTTAGATTTTACGTTGTTTATCGGTGGTTGAATGTTATTATTTCTCTTCATGTGCGATTACGAGCAAAGTAGTTGGGATACAAATTATTATTATACACGTTTATATATCAGATACATTAGCTAATTAATTCTAAAAAGTACAGCCCTCTATCTATTTTAGTTTGTTCAGGAAGATTTTTGAAACTTAGATTTTACGTTGTTTATCGGTGGTTGAATGTTATTATTTCGCTTCATGTGCGATTACGAGCAAAGTAGTTGGGATACAAATTATTATTATACACGTTTATGGGTCAGATACATTGGGTAATTAATTCTAAAAAGTACAGCCCTCTATCTATTTCAGTTTGTTCAGGAGGATTTTTGAAACTTAGATTTTACGTTGTTTATCCATGGTTGAATGTTATTATTTCGCTTCATGTGCGATTACGAGCAAAGTAGTTGGGATACAAATTATTATTATACACGTTTATGGGTCAGATACATTGGGTAATTAATTCTAAAAAGTACAGCCTATCTATTTTAGTTTGTTCAGGAGGATTTTTGAAACTTAGATTTTACGTTGTTTATCGGTGGTTGAATGTTATTATTTCGCTTCATGTGCGATTACGAGCAGAGTAGTTGGGATACAAATTATTATTATACACGTTTATAGGTCAGATACATTGGGTAATTAATTCTAAAAAGTACAGCCCTCTATCTATTTTAGTTTGTTCAGGAGGATTCTTGAAACTTAGATTTTACGTTGTTTATCCGTGGTTGAATGTTATTATTTCGCTTCATGTGCCATTACGAGCAAAGTAGTTGGGATACAAATTATTATTATACACATTTATGGGTCAGATACATTGGGTAATTAATTCTAAAAAGTACAGCCCTCTATCTATTTTAGTTTGTTCAGGAGGATTTTTGAAACTTACATTTTACGTTGTTTGTCGGTGGTTGAATGTTATTATTTCGCTTCATGTGCGATTACGAGCAAGGTAGTTGGGATACAAATTATTATTCTACACGTTTATAGATCAGATACATTGGGTAATTAATTCTAAAAAGTACAGCCCTCTATCTATTTTAGTTTGTTCAGGAGGATTTTTGAAACTTAGATTTTACGTTGTTTATCGGTGGTTGAATGTTATTATTTCGCTTCGTGTGCGATTACGAGCAAAGTCGTTGGGATACAAAGTATTATTATACACGTTTATAGATCATATACATTGGGTAATTAATTCTAAAAAGTACAACCCTCTATCTATTTTAGTTTGTTCAGGAGGATTTTTGAAACTTAGATTTTACGTTGTTTATCGGTGGTTGAATGTTATTATTTCGCTTCATGTGCGATTACGAGCAAAGTAGTTGGGATACAAATTATTATTATACACGTTTATAGATCAGATACATTGGGTAATTAATTCTAAAAAGTACAGCCCTCTATCTATTTTAGTTTGTTCAGGAGGATTTTTGAAACTTAGATTTTACGTTGTTTATCGGTGGTTGAATGTTATTATTTCGCTTCATGTGCGATTACGAGCAAAGTAGTTGGGATACAAGTTATTATTATACACGTTTATAGATCAGATACATTGGGTAATTAATTTTAAAAAGTACAGCCCTCTATCTATTTTAGTTTGTTCAGGAGGATTTTTGAAACTTAGAATTTACGTTGTTTATCGGTTGTTGAATGTTATTATTATTTCGCTTCATGTGCGATTACGAGCAAAGTAGTTGGGATACAAATTATTATTATACACGTTTATAGATCAGATACATTGGGTTATTAATTCTAAAAAGTACAGCCCTCTATCTATTTTAGTTTGTTCAGGAGGATTTTGAAACTTAGATTTTACGTTGTTTATCGGTGGTTGAATGTTATTATTTCTCTTCATGTGCGATTACGAGCAAAGTAGTTGGCATACAAATTATTATTATACACGTTTATATATCAGATACATTAGGTAATTAATTCTAAAAAGTACAGCCCTCTATCTATTTTAGTTTGTTCAGGAAGATTTTTGAAACTTAGATTTTACGTTGTTTATCGGTGGTTGAATGTTATTATTTCGCTTCATGTGCGATTACGAGCAGAGTAGTTGGGATACAAATTATTATTATACACGTTTATAGATCAGATACATTGGGTAATTAATTCTAAAAAGTACAGCCCTCTATCTATTTTAGTTTGTTCAGGAGGATTTTTGAAACTTAGATTTTACGTTGTTTATCGGTGGTTGAATGTTATTATTTCGCTTCATGTGCGATTACGAGCAAAGTAGTTTTGATACAAATTATTATTATACACGTTTATGGGTCAGATACATTAGGTAATTAATTCTAAAAAGTACAGCCCTCTATCTATTTCAGTTTGTTCAGGAGGATTTTTGAAACTTAGATTTTACGTTGTTTATCCGTGGTTGAATGTTATTATTTCGCTTCATGTGCGATTACGAGCAAAGTAGTTGGGATACAAATTATTATTATACACGTTTATGGGTCAGATACATTGGGTAATTAATTCTAAAAAGTACAGCCCTCTATCTATTTTAGTTTGTTCAGGAGGATTTTTGAAACTTAGATTTTACGTTGTTTATCGGTGGTTGAATGTTATTATTTCGCTTCATGTGCGATTACGAGCAGAGTAGTTGGGATACAAATTATTATTATACACGTTTATAGATCAGATACATTGGGTAATTAATTCTAAAAAGTACAGCCCTCTCTCTATTTTAGTTTGTTCAGGAGGATTTTTGAAACTTAGATTTTACGTTGTTTATCGGTGGTTGAATGTTATTATTTCGCTTCATGTGCCATTACGAGCAAAGTAGTTGGGATACAAATTACTATTATACACATTTATGGGTCAGATACATTGGGTAATTAATTCTAAAAAGTACAGCCCTCTATCTATTTTAGTTTGTTCAGGAGGATTTTTGAAACTTACATTTTACGTTGTTTATCGGTGGTTGAATGTTATTATTTCGCTTCATGTGCGATTACGAGCAAGGTAGTTGGGATACAAATTATTATTATACACGTTTATAGATCAGATCAATTGGGTAATTAATTCTAAAAAGTACAGCCCTCTATCTATTTTAGTTTGTTCAGGAGGATTTTTGAAACTTAGATTTTACGTTGTTTATCGGTGGTTGAATGTTATTATTTCGCTTCGTGTGCGATTACGAGCAAAGTCGTTGGGATACAAAGTATTATTATACACGTTTATAGATCAGATACATTGGGTAATTAATTCTAAAAAGTACAGCCCTCTATCTATTTTAGTTTGTTCAGGAGGATTTTTGAAACTTAGATTTTACGTTGTTTATCGGTGGTTGAATGTTATTATTTCGCTTCATGTGCGATTACGAGCAAAGTAGTTGGGATACAAATTATTATTATACACGTTTATAGATCAGATACATTGGGTTATTAATTCTAAAAAGTACAGCCCTCTATCTATTTTAGTTTGTTCAGGAGGATTTTGAAACTTAGATTTTACGTTGTTTATCGGTGGTTGAATGTTATTATTTCTCTTCATGTGCGATTACGAGCAAAGTAGTTGGCATACAAATTATTATTATACACGTTTATATATCAGATACATTAGGTAATTAATTCTAAAAAGTACAGCCCTCTATCTATTTTAGTTTGTTCAGGAAGATTTTTGAAACTTAGATTTTACGTTGTTTATCGGTGGTTGAATGTTATTATTTCGCTTCATGTGCGATTACGAGCAGAGTAGTTGGGATACAAATTATTATTATACACGTTTATAGATCAGATACATTGGGTAATTAATTCTAAAAAGTACAGCCCTCTATCTATTTTAGTTTGTTCAGGAGGATTTTTGAAACTTAGATTTTACGTTGTTTATCGGTGGTTGAATGTTATTATTTCGCTTCATGTGCGATTACGAGCAAAGTAGTTTTGATACAAATTATTATTATACACGTTTATGGGTCAGATACATTAGGTAATTAATTCTAAAAAGTACAGCCCTCTATCTATTTCAGTTTGTTCAGGAGGATTTTTGAAACTTAGATTTTACGTTGTTTATCCGTGGTTGAATGTTATTATTTCGCTTCATGTGCGATTACGAGCAAAGTAGTTGGGATACAAATTATTATTATACACGTTTATGGGTCAGATACATTGGGTAATTAATTCTAAAAAGTACAGCCCTCTATCTATTTTAGTTTGTTCAGGAGGATTTTTGAAACTTAGATTTTACGTTGTTTATCGGTGGTTGAATGTTATTATTTCGCTTCATGTGCGATTACGAGCAGAGTAGTTGGGATACAAATTATTATTATACACGTTTATAGATCAGATACATTGGGTAATTAATTCTAAAAAGTACAGCCCTCTATCTATTTTAGTTTGTTCAGGAGGATTTTTGAAACTTAGATTTTACGTTGTTTATCGGTGGTTGAATGTTATTATTTCGCTTCATGTGCCATTACGAGCAAAGTAGTTGGGATACAAATTACTATTATACACATTTATGGGTCAGATACATTGGGTAATTAATTCTAAAAAGTACAGCCCTCTATCTATTTTAGTTTGTTCAGGAGGATTTTTGAAACTTACATTTTACGTTGTTTATCGGTGGTTGAATGTTATTATTTCGCTTCGTGTGCGATTACGAGCAAAGTCGTTGGGATACAAAGTATTATTATACACGTTTATAGATCAGATACATTGGGTAATTAATTCTAAAAAGTACAGCCCTCTATCTATTTTAGTTTGTTCAGGAGGATTTTTGAAACTTAGATTTTACGTTGTTTATCGGTGGTTGAATGTTATTATTTCGCTTCATGTGCGATTACGAGCAAAGTAGTTGGGATACAAATTATTATTATACACGTTTATAGATCAGATACATTGGGTAATTAATTCTAAAAAGTACAGCCCTCTATCTATTTTAGTTTGTTCAGGAGGATTTTTGAAACTTAGATTTTACGTTGTTTATCGGTGGTTGAATGTTATTATTTCGCTTCATGTGCGATTACGAGCAGAGTAGTTGGGATACAAATTATTATTATACACGTTTATAGATCAGATACATTCGGTAATTAATTCTAAAAAGTACAGCCCTCTATCTATTTTAGTTTGTTCAGGAGGATTTTTGAAACTTAGATTTTACGTTGTTTATCGGTGGTTGAATGTTATTATTTCGCTTCATGTGCCATTACGAGCAAAGTAGTTGGGATACAAATTATTATTATACACATTTATGGGTCAGATACATTGGGTAATTAATTCTAAAAAGTACAGCCCTCTATCTAGTTTAGTTTGTTCAGGAGGATTTTTGAAACTTACATTTTACGTTGTTTATCGGTGGTTGAATGTTATTATTTCGCTTCATGTGCGATTACGAGCAAGGTAGTTGGGATACAAATTATTATTATACACGTTTATAGGTCAGATACATTGGGTAATTAATTCTAAAAAGTACAGCCCTCTATCTATTTTAGTTTGTTCAGGAGGATTTTTGAAACTTAGATTTTACGTTGTTTATCGGTGGTTGAATGTTATTATTTCGCTTCGTGTGCGATTACGAGCAAAGTCGTTGGGATACAAAGTATTATTATACACGTTTATAGATCAGATACATTGGGTACTTAATTCTAAAAAGTACAGCCCTCTATCTATTTTAGTTTGTTCAGGAGGATTTTTGAAACTTAGATTTTACGTTGTTTATCGGTGGTTGAATGTTATTATTTCGCTTCATGTGCGATTACGAGCAAAGTAGTTGGGATACAAATTATTATTATACACGTTTATAGATCAGATACATTAGGTAATTAATTCTAAAAAGTACAGCCCTCTATCTATTTTAGTTTGTTCAGGAGGATTTTTGAAACTTAGAATTTACGTTGTTTATCGGTTGTTGAATGTTATTATTATTTCGCTTCATGTGCGATTACGAGCAAAGTAGTTGGGATACAAATTATTATTATACACGTTTATAGATCAGATACATTGGGTAATTAATTCTAAAAAGTACAGCCCTCTATCTATTTTAGTTTGTTCAGGAGGATTTTTGAAACTTAGATTTTACGTTGTTTATCGGTGGTTGAATGTTATTATTTCGCTTCATGTGCGATTACGAGCAAAGTAGTTGGGATACAAATTATTATTATACACGTTTATAGATCAGATACATTGGGTAATTTATTCTAAAAAGTACAGCCCTCTATCTATTTTAGTTTGTTCAGGAGGATTTTTGAAACTTAGATTTTACGTTGTTTATCGGTGGTTGAATGTTATTATTTCGCTTCATGTGCGATTACGAGCAAAGTAGTTGGGATACAAATTATTATTATACACGTTTATGGGTCAGATACATTGGGTAATTAATTCTAAAAAGTACAGCCCTCTATCTATTTTAGTTTGTTCAGGAGGATTTTTGAAACTTAGATTTTACGTTGTTTATCGGTGGTTGAATGTTATTATTTCGCTTCATGTGCGATTACGAGCAAAGTAGTTGGGATACAAATTATTATTATACACGTTTATAGATCAGATACATTGGGTAATTAATTCTAAAAAGTACAGCGCTCTATCTATTTTAGTTTGTTCAGGAGGATTTTTGAAACTTAGATTTTACGTTGTTTATCGGTGGTTGAATGTTATTATTTCGCTTCATGTGCGATTACGAGCAAAGTAGTTGGGATACAA
The DNA here is from genome assembly GCA_964023965.1 of Melinopterus prodromus. NCBI lineage: Eukaryota > Metazoa > Arthropoda > Insecta > Coleoptera > Scarabaeidae > Melinopterus > Melinopterus prodromus. Next base: position 21,725,215 of record OZ030398.1, on the reverse strand, counting down.
ATTATTATTATACACGTTTATAGATCAGATACATTGGGTAATTAATTCTAAAAAGTACAGCCCTCTATCTATTTTAGTTTGTTCAGGAGGATTTTTGAAACTTAGATTTTACGTTGTTTATCGGTGGTTGAATGTTATTATTTCGCTTCATGTGCGATTACGAGCAGAGTAGTTGGGATACAAATTATTATTATACACGTTTATAGATCAGATACATTCGGTAATTAATTCTAAAAAGTACAGCCCTCTATCTATTTTAGTTTGTTCAGGAGGATTTTTGAAACTTAGATTTTACGTTGTTTATCGGTGGTTGAATGTTATTATTTCGCTTCATGTGCGATAACGAGCAAAGTAGTTGGGATACAAATTATTATTATACACGTTTATAGATCAGATACATTGGGTAATTAATTTTAAAAAGTACAGCCCTCTATCTATTTTAGTTTGTTCAGGAGGATTTTTGAAACTTAGAATTTACGTTGTTTATCGGTTGTTGAATGTTATTATTATTTCGCTTCATGTGCGATTACGAGCAAAGTAGTTGGGATACAAATTATTATTATACACGTTTATAGATCAGATACATTGGGTTATTAATTCTAAAAAGTACAGCCCTCTATCTATTTTAGTTTGTTCAGGAGGATTTTGAAACTTAGATTTTACGTTGTTTATCGGTGGTTGAATGTTATTATTTCTCTTCATGTGCGATTACGAGCAAAGTAGTTGGGATACAAATTATTATTATACACGTTTATATATCAGATACATTAGGTAATTAATTCTAAAAAGTACAGCCCTCTATCTATTTTAGTTTGTTCAGGAAGATTTTTGAAACTTAGATTTTACGTTGTTTATCGTTGGTTGAATGTTATTATTTCGCTTCATGTGCGATTACGAGCAAAGTAGTTGGGATACAAATTATTATTATACACGTTTATGGGTCAGATACATTGGGTAATTAATTCTAAAAAGTACAGCCCTCTATCTATTTCAGTTTGTTCAGGAGGATTTTTGAAACTTAGATTTTACGTTGTTTATCCATGGTTGAATGTTATTATTTCGCTTCATGTGCGATTACGAGCAAAGTAGTTGGGATACAAATTATTATTATACACGTTTATGGGTCAGATACATTGGGTAATTAATTCTAAAAAGTACAGCCTATCTATTTTAGTTTGTTCAGGAGGATTTTTGAAACTTAGATTTTACGTTGTTTATCGGCGGTTGAATGTTATTATTTCGCTTCATGTGCGATTACGAGCAGAGTAGTTGGGATACAAATTATTATTATACACGTTTATAGGTCAGATACATTGGGTAATTAATTCTAAAAAGTACAGCCCTCTATCTATTTTAGTTTGTTCAGGAGGATTCTTGAAACTTACATTTTACGTTGTTTATCCGTGGTTGAATGTTATTATTTCGCTTCATGTGCCATTACGAGCAAAGTAGTTGGGATACAAATTATTATTATACACATTTATGGGTCAGATACATTGGGTAATTAATTCTAAAAAGTACAGCCCTCTATCTATTTTAGTTTGTTCAGGAGGATTTTTGAAACTTACATTTTACGTTGTTTATCGGTGGTTGAATGTTATTATTTCGCTTCATGTGCGATTACGAGCAAGGTAGTTGGGATACAAATTATTATTATACACGTTTATAGATCAGATACATTGGGTAATTAATTCTAAAAAGTACAGCCCTCTATCTATTTTAGTTTGTTCAGGAGGATTTTTGAAACTTAGATTTTACGTTGTTTATCGGTGGTTGAATGTTATTATTTCGCTTCGTGTGCGATTACGAGCAAAGTCGTTGGGATACAAAGTATTATTATACACGTTTATAGATCATATACATTGGGTAATTAATTCTAAAAAGTACAACCCTCTATCTATTTTAGTTTGTTCAGGAGGATTTTTGAAACTTAGATTTTACGTTGTTTATCGGTGGTTGAATGTTATTATTTCGCTTCATGTGCGATTACGAGCAAAGTAGTTGGGATACAAATTATTATTATACACGTTTATAGATCAGATACATTGGGTAATTAATTCTAAAAAGTACAGCCCTCTATCTATTTTAGTTTGTTCAGGAGGATTTTTGAAACTTAGATTTTACGTTGTTTATCGGTGGTTGAATGTTATTATTTCGCTTCATGTGCGATTACGAGCAAAGTAGTTGGGATACAAATTATTATTATACACGTTTATAGATCAGATACATTGGGTAATTAATTTTAAAAAGTACAGCCCTCTATCTATTTTAGTTTGTTCAGGAGGATTTTTGAAACTTAGAATTTACGTTGTTTATCGGTTGTTGAATGTTATTATTATTTCGCTTCATGTGCGATTACGAGCAAAGTAGTTGGGATACAAATTATTATTATACACGTTTATAGATCAGATACATTGGGTTATTAATTCTAAAAAGTACAGCCCTCTATCTATTTTAGTTTGTTCAGGAGGATTTTGAAACTTAGATTTTACGTTGTTTATCGGTGGTTGAATGTTATTATTTCTCTTCATGTGCGATTACGAGCAAAGTAGTTGGCATACAAATTATTATTATACACGTTTATATATCAGATACATTAGGTAATTAATTCTAAAAAGTACAGCCCTCTATCTATTTTAGTTTGTTCAGGAAGATTTTTGAAACTTAGATTTTACGTTGTTTATCGGTGGTTGAATGTTATTATTTCGCTTCATGTGCGATTACGAGCAAAGTAGTTTTGATACAAATTATTATTATACACGTTTATGGGTCAGATACATTGGGTAATTAATTCTAAAAAGTACAGCCCTCTATCTATTTCAGTTTGTTCAGGAGGATTTTTGAAACTTAGATTTTACGTTGTTTATCCGTGGTTGAATGTTATTATTTCGCTTCATGTGCGATTACGAGCAAAGTAGTTGGGATACAAATTATTATTATACACGTTTATGGGTCAGATACATTGGGTAATTAATTCTAAAAAGTACAGCCCTCTATCTATTTTAGTTTGTTCAGGAGGATTTTTGAAACTTAGATTTTACGTTGTTTATCGGTGGTTGAATGTTATTATTTCGCTTCATGTGCGATTACGAGCAGAGTAGTTGGGATACAAATTATTATTATACACGTTTATAGATCAGATACATTGGGTAATTAATTCTAAAAAGTACAGCCCTCTATCTATTTTAGTTTGTTCAGGAGGATTTTTGAAACTTAGATTTTACGTTGTTTATCGGTGGTTGAATGTTATTATTTCGCTTCATGTGCCATTACGAGCAAAGTAGTTGGGATACAAATTATTATTATACACATTTATGGGTCAGATACATTGAGTAATTAATTCTAAAAAGTACAGCCCTCTATCTATTTTAGTTTGTTCAGGAGGATTTTTGAAACTTACATTTTACGTTGTTTATCGGTGGTTGAATGTTATTATATTACAGCCTCGTCTCATAAATAATACATTGTAGTGCCTTCTATTCTTGTACTGAATCACACGTTTAGAGTAAAAAACTGAAAAAACTACCTGCTCCGCCAACTGCGGGCAATGCCTGATTCACTATTTCATTCTTCGTTCGTGTGCTGAATCGTACGTATCGTCTCGCTCAGTGCGTATTTAATTTAATTATATTTAATATAATTTAATACAATCTAGTGTATTTAAAAATGCCTAAACAATCTCAAAAACGGCATAGGAAGATAGTGACAGTGACTATTCGATGGACCGAAAAGAAGAAGCTGGCAAAATTAAATGGAAAGAAAGGAAACGGCATTTTCCAACTCAGAGGGCGAAGAGGTCAGTGCAAGAATGGACTTGGTTGTGAACACAAGACCGTCAATAGAATACAAATTATCAGTAGATAATTTTAAAACCTGCTTGTTACAGCAGTATTTGCAATAGTTTGCAATTAGCTTGCTTATGTTAGCAATGCCCGTATTATAGGTATATAATACAATATCTTATCATTAGATAAGAAAAACTTGCTTGTGACAGCAGTATTTGCAATAGTTTGCAATTAGCTTGCTTATTTTAGCAATGCTCGTATTATAGGTATATAATACAATATCTTATCTTTAGATAAGAAAAACTTGCTTGTCACAGCAGTATTTGCAATGGTTTGCAATTAGCTTGCTTATGTTAGCAATGCCCGTATTATAGGTATATAATACAATATCTTATCATTAGATAAGAAAAACTTGCTTGTGACAGCAGTATTTGCAATAGTTTGCAATTAGCTTGCTTATTTTAGCAATGCTCGTATTATAGGTATATAATACAATATCTTATCATTAGATAAGAAAAACTTGCTTGTGACAGCAGTATTTGCAATGGTTTGCAATTAGCTTGCTTATGTTAGCAATGCCCGTATTATAGGTATATAATACAAAATCTTATCCTTAGATAAGAAGAACTTGCTTGTGACAGCATAGTTGGCAATTACCTTGCTTGTGATAGCAATATTGTGATATATTGTTTTAAGAGCTTCTCAATGTCGTTTCTGTCCGGCTGTCTTGTCTCGTGTACATGTTTACAAGAATTTTAAAAGTTTATAGTTTGCAGTTTGGATGATTGTAAGCGCTTACTCCGATAACTTGACCATTCAGGCTGATGATGGCTCAACCTTGAGTCGAAACCGGTACCTATTGAGATAAATAAACCCATCAAAGGATTAAGAGGTCTTTTTCAATATCCCAATATAGCAATATTATAAGGTATGTATATAATATAATAAATTATCATTAGATAATAAAAACTTGCTGGTGACAGCATAGTTGGTAATTAGGTTGCTTGGGAGAGCAATATTATATATGTATATAATACAACATATTATCGTAGATAATATAAACCTGCTTGTGACAGCATGGTGTGCACTTAGCTTGCATGTGATAGCAATGCTCATAAAATATAGGTATTTATATATATATATTGTATAACATATTATCGTAGACAATAATATAAACTTGCTTGTGACAGCATAGTTGACAAATAGCTTACTTGTGATATCAATGCTCATAATTAATATTCATATATATATTGAATAATAGATTATCATTAGATATTATAAACCTGCTTGTGACAGCATGGACTGTTTTTGCATATATCATAATATGTATAGGGCTGTGTTTGTGAACACAGACCTCCAATAAAGTAACCGTAATATGCTTATGACAGCATAGTTTGCAAATAGCTTGCTTGTGATAGTAATGCTCATCATATATTTACGTACAATATATAACCGAATAGAAAAAGGGACAACAATATATAACATATCTTTGATGAAAGTTAAGAATAAAATATAATACGTTATCATTATAATAGAAGCTTGCTTGTGACAGCATACTTGGGAATTAGCTTGGTTGCTCATATTATACGAGTATATGTTATGATATTATTTACATATAACAAAAACACTCACGTTTTTTTTAGAACGCATTTGTTTGCATGAATAATACAATCCGCTATATTAATTGTTTTCCAAACAAAGGAGGAGAAATATTGTCGCAGGTACTAATGGCGCCTACTAGCAGGTGTCAGTTACCGCGGGCTCAAAGCCAAATCCAGTAGCTACTGCTGGAATCTCGCGAGTTCATATCAAATGAGACAATAGATGACAATCTAATTTGACTCAAAGTGGAGACAGCTCTGTTCAGCTATATGTAGGGTGTTAACAGCAAGGTTGCAAAAGGAGAGGGTGTAGAATCCACTCAACGTTTTATAAAGGGTTTGAGCGATTCAAAAACAAAATCAGACGTGAGCTTGCGGCTTACAATTTAAGCAAGGGTTTTAATGTGGCCATAATGAAAGCCCCCACAAATTAATGGTAATTTGACGTGATTTTTTCACCGAAGAATACCAAAAATTAGTATGAAAAGAATGGTCAAAGAAGTTAAATATCAGGGGTCCGTCTCAGACAAAGTCTAAAGGACCAGATCAGAGCGAACAGCGTGAGCAATCAAAGACTCTCTACACAAGAACCAGTACCTACGCAGGGTACAGGTCGCACCCAACGCAATGAACGGATAGGGGCGAAGAACATTAAGTAAATGTAGAGGTTTGAAAAACTGCTAGACTTTGAGCTTTTCTTACAGTAGTTGATGTAACGTTACTAAAATTAGCTCGGATGTTGGGTAAATTTGGTTTTTGTAACATGTCCCGTCCAAAATATTGTGCCTACAAGGGTAGAATTTGTTAATATTAACTATTCTCAAATGTATAAAAGATGCTGATATTCCGGAGGGATGAAGATTTTAAATAAATTACAGCGATAACCTGGAAATTACTCAGGGACTATTGCGTAGCTGCGCAATGCTCTAACAAACTGAGCTGTCATTCTCAGTTTTTTATTAAATTGGTACAAATTACTAAATGGCAACTTTAGACACCAGTCGCTGTAAGAGAAGCGGATAAAAAATATCTAGATTTAGATTTAACAATGTACCTTATCAATGTCTTTGTATGCCGCTTATATTATCCTTTGGTTACCTATTATTTTATCAAAATAATGAAACGGTGGTGAAAGATTAGATTTTTTTTTGTCGGTTAGTTACCTGAATGATTCTTTGCTATAAAATAAAACAGCAAAGAATTGTCAGAAAAGGTTAACGATACAATCAATCTGCTAGAATATTTGAGAAATGGAATTAACTATCATAAACGTAAACTACATAGTGTATATTATGCACTAAGGAAGAAATACTTTTAGGTTGCATTCGTTATTCCGTTACAATAGCAATTTCGTTGCCAAATTGTCTTACCGTAACACACTCAAGAAATAAATATGTTCAAAATACGTGAATTTACAAGATTCTTAGGTGTAAAGACTTCAGCCGGTGCCGCTGGACGCTATGATGACTCTTTATGAAACATTTCGATTGAATTTTGTTAAATTGAGGCTTTAATGCTGTAATAAACATCTCTAATAATCTTTCGAAGGGCGTCACTGGTGGGTACAAAATATCCCCAAAACAATTGGAAAAAATCCACAAAACTTTATATTATTCAGATGCGTTATAAAATCGGTTGGGGTATTAGGAGACAGAAAAATTAGAACAGAGTTTTCTAGAAATTTATTTAGAATTACTGGCTCTATTTTTTAAGTAGAGATTTTTAAGTAGGTTTTCCAATAACACATCAAACTGTAATATTATATGTAGTGTTGATAATACGACACCCTTATCTTTGATCATCTGTAGGGACAGTAATTTACCATCTAGTTAGGTTGGCCAGGGAGACTTGGAGATGGTGCAAAGCAAAAATATTTACTCACAGGCATCAGTACTACAGGCATCTTTAGACAAACATGAGACAGAGTTCAGTCGAGGATGGGATATAACGGTACAAAAGGGGAGTTAAGCTGCTACTTTTGGGATATGTTAGTTAAGTTTGAAAAGCCAAAAATTGATATTTTGCATTTCGGACGAACACAAATTGTAGAATTATTTTGTGCTTGAAATATCCGGAAAGTTTTGTTGGTTTGATGATCTTGTCAATTGGAATAGTGGTCCTTCTTTGGCCCTCACAGCTGTCGTACAAGTCATTGTAGAAAGCTGGACACCTGGAGTGTCTTAGATTTCGATGTTTCAATGTTAGAATCGAACGGTATTTGTTTTGGAATTTGCAATAATTAATGTTTGACTAGCAGCCATATTGCAAATTTTGGTGATTAGCAGAAGGTTTTAGATTTATTTATTATTATTAAAGGCGCGTTTGGGTTACGACTGAGTTTGTCAAAATATAACGTTACCTGGGAATCGGAGATAGTCCCAGGGTAGACGCGGGCCATAATAATGATAATTCGGGCCTGCCGATGCCCCCGTAGTGGCGAAAGCGGTTGGGAGATGTTAAATAAAAGCAATGAACTTGCATTGTCTTAAAAAATGGCAAGCGGATAATAACATCCGGGCCAATCAGACGGCCTACTCTGAAACTGCCATATTTCCATCAAAATGCAATATATGTGCAGCAACTGCTGGTGGACAGTATTGTAATAAAACTAAATATTACAAAAATTCCTAGAGGATAATAATAAAAGTGGATTGAGATGTAAACATTTCCGTCTCACATTACAACCCAGGCGCCTCCACATTACCCGCTGCTGAACTTACCGCTTAATTACAGTAAGATTAACAAGGAGACGGATAGATAACTCTAATACTTTTGTAAATTTTAGATAAGTCACCAAAAGTTATAGTCGGCAGTTTTTGGTTTTTTCGGAAACAATTAAAAATAAATTAGTTAATAATGTTAACATACGTAGAAGATAGTTTAATATTAGCTTTATTAGGATCATAGGAAGCTAATTTGGAGTTAATAATTTGGATTATCGTTTGTTGAAACAAACCTTCTTATGTGGGAGAAATAAAATTTTGCTGTTTATATCTCTAAACATCTACAATGTATTATTTATGAGACGAGGCTGTAATATAATTACAAGATCAAACGAACTTACCTAAGTGAAGTTCGATCTTGATTATATGGAAGCCTCGTCGAAATAAATAATCACCCACCACTCCCTAATAGCCCCTTAAGTAACAGCAAACATTTTTTTCCCAGACTCTGAAGAAATGAAATAGTGAATCAGGCATTGCCCGCAGTTGGCGGAGCAGGTAGTTTTTTCAGTTTTTTACTCTAAACGTGTGATTCAGTACAAGAATAGAAGGCACTACAATGTATTATTTATTTCGACGAGGCTTCCATATAATCAAGATCGAACTTCACTTAGGTAAGTTCGTTTGATCTTGTAATTATTTCGCTTCATGTGCGATTACGAGCAAGGTAGTTGGGATACAAATTATTATTATACACGTTTATAGATCAGATCAATTGGGTAATTAATTCTAAAAAGTACAGCCCTCTATCTATTTTAGTTTGTTCAGGAGGATTTTTGAAACTTAGATTTTACGTTGTTTATCGGTGGTTGAATGTTATTATTTCGCTTCATGTGCGATTACGAGCAAAGTAGTTGGGATACAAATTATTATTATACACGTTTATAGATCAGATACATTGGGTAATTAATTCTAAAAAGTACAGCCCTCTATCTATTTTAGTTTGTTCAGGAGGATTTTTGAAACTTAGATTTTACGTTGTTTATCGGTGGTTGAATGTTATTATTTCGCTTCATGTGCGATTACGAGCAGAGTAGTTGGGATACAAATTATTATTATACACGTTTATAGATCAGATACATTCGGTAATTAATTCTAAAAAGTACAGCCCTCTATCTATTTTAGTTTGTTCAGGAGGATTTTTGAAACTTAGATTTTACGTTGTTTATCGGTGGTTGAATGTTATTATTTCGCTTTATGTGCCATTACGAGCAAAGTAGTTGGGATACAAATTATTATTATACACATTTATGGGTCAGATACATTGGGTAATTAATTCTAAAAAGTACAGCCCTCTATCTAGTTTAGTTTGTTCAGGAGGATTTTTGAAACTTACATTTTACGTTGTTTATCGGTGGTTGAATGTTATTATTTCGCTTCATGTGCGATTACGAGCAAGGTAGTTGGGATACAAATTATTATTATACACGTTTATAGATCAGATACATTGGGTAATTAATTCTAAAAAGTACAGCCCTCTATCTATTTTAGTTTGTTCAGGAGGATTTTTGAAACTTAGATTTTACGTTGTTTATCGGTGGTTGATTGTTATTATTTCGCTTCGTGTGCGATTACGAGCAAAGTCGTTGGGATACAAAGTATTATTATACACGTTTATAGATCAGATACATTGGGTACTTAATTCTAAAAAGTACAGCCCTCTATCTATTTTAGTTTGTTCAGGAGGATTTTTGAAACTTACATTTTACGTTGTTTATCGGTGGTTGAATGTTATTATTTCGCTTCATGTGCGATTACGAGCAAGGTAGTTGGGATACAAATTATTATTATACACGTTTATAGATCAGATACATTGGGTAATTAATTCTAAAAAGTACAGCCCTCTATCTATTTTAGTTTGTTCAGGAGGATTTTTGAAACTTAGATTTTACGTTGTTTATCGGTGGTTGAATGTTATTATTTCGCTTCGTGTGCGATTACGAGCAAAGTCGTTGGGATACAAATTATTATTATACACGTTTATAGATCAGATACATTGGGTACTTAATTCTAAAAAGTACAGCCCTCTATCTATTTTAGTTTGTTCAGGAGGATTTTTGAAACTTAGATTTTACGTTGTTTATCGGTGGTTGAATGTTATTATTTCGCTTCATGTGCGATTACGAGCAAAGTAGTTGGGATACAAATTATTATTATACACGTTTATAGATCAGATACATTGGGTAATTAATTCTAAAAAGTACAGCCCTCTATCTATTTTAGTTTGTTCAGGAGGATTTTTGAAACTTAGAATTTACGTTGTTTATCGGTTGTTGAATGTTATTATTATTTCGCTTCATGTGCGATTACGAGCAAAGTAGTTGGGATACAAATTATTATTATACACGTTTATAGATCAGATACATTGGGTAATTAATTCTAAAAAGTACAGCCCTCTATCTATTTTAGTTTGTTCAGGAGGATTTTTGAAACTTAGATTTTACGTTGTTTATCGGTGGTTGAATGTTATTATTTCGCTTCATGTGCGATTACGAGCAAAGTAGTTGGGATACAAATTATTATTATACACGTTTATAGATCAGATACATTGGGTAATTTATTCTAAAAAGTACAGCCCTCTATCTATTTTAGTTTGTTCAGGAGGATTTTTGAAACTTAGATTTTACGTTGTTTATCGGTGGTTGAATGTTATTATTTCGCTTCATGTGCGATTACGAGCAAAGTAGTTGGGATACAAATTATTATTATACACGTTTATGGGTCAGATACATTGGGTAATTAATTCTAAAAAGTACAGCCCTCTATCTATTTTAGTTTGTTCAGGAGGATTTTTGAAACTTAGATTTTACGTTGTTTATCGGTGGTTGAATGTTATTATTTCGCTTCATGTGCGATTACGAGCAAAGTAGTTGGGATACAAATTATTATTATACACGTTTATAGATCAGATACATTGGGTAATTAATTCTAAAAAGTACAGCGCTCTATCTATTTTAGTTTGTTCAGGAGGATTTTTGAAACTTAGATTTTACGTTGTTTATCGGTGGTTGAATGTTATTATTTCGCTTCATGTGCGATTACGAGCAAAGTAGTTGGGATACAAATTATTATTATACACGTTTATAGATCAGATACATTGGGTAATTAATTCTAAAAAGTACAGCCCTCTATCTATTTTAGTTTGTTCAGGAGGATTTTTGAAACTTAGATTTTACGTTGTTTATCGGTGGTTGAATGTTATTATTTCGCTTCATGTGCGATTACGAGCAGAGTAGTTGGGATACAAATTATTATTATACACGTTTATAGATCAGATACATTCGGTAATTAATTCTAAAAAGTACAGCCCTCTATCTATTTTAGTTTGTTCAGGAGGATTTTTGAAACTTAGATTTTACGTTGTTTATCGGTGGTTGAATGTTATTATTTCGCTTCATGTGCGATAACGAGCAAAGTAGTTGGGATACAAATTATTATTATACACGTTTATAGATCAGATACATTGGGTAATTAATTTTAAAAAGTACAGCCCTCTATCTATTTTAGTTTGTTCAGGAGGATTTTTGAAACTTAGAATTTACGTTGTTTATCGGTTGTTGAATGTTATTATTATTTCGCTTCATGTGCGATTACGAGCAAAGTAGTTGGGATACAAATTATTATTATACACCTTTATAGATCAGATACATTGGGTTATTAATTCTAAAAAGTACAGCCCTCTATCTATTTTAGTTTGTTCAGGAGGATTTTGAAACTTAGATTTTACGTTGTTTATCGGTGGTTGAATGTTATTATTTCTCTTCATGTGCGATTACGAGCAAAGTAGTTGGGATACAAATTATTATTATACACGTTTATATATCAGATACATTAGGTAATTAATTCTAAAAAGTACAGCCCTCTATCTATTTTAGTTTGTTCAGGAAGATTTTTGAAACTTAGATTTTACGTTGTTTATCGGTGGTTGAATGTTATTATTTCGCTTCATGTGCGATTACGAGCAAAGTAGTTTTGATACAAATTATTATTATACACGTTTATGGGTCAGATACATTGGGTAATTAATTCTAAAAAGTACAGCCCTCTATCTATTTCAGTTTGTTCAGGAGGATTTTTGAAACTTAGATTTTACGTTGTTTATCCGTGGTTGAATGTTATTATTTCGCTTCATGTGCGATTACGAGCAAAGTAGTTGGGATACAAATTATTATTATACACGTTTATGGGTCAGATACATTGGGTAATTAATTCTAAAAAGTACAGCCCTCTATCTATTTTAGTTTGTTCAGGAGGATTTTTGAAACTTAGATTTTACGTTGTTTATCGGTGGTTGAATGTTATTATTTCGCTTCATGTGCGATTACGAGCAGAGTAGTTGGGATACAAATTATTATTATACACGTTTATAGATCAGATACATTGGGTAATTAATTCTAAAAAGTACAGCCCTCTATCTATTTTAGTTTGTTCAGGAGGATTTTTGAAACTTAGATTTTACGTTGTTTATCGGTGGTTGAATGTTATTATTTCGCTTCATGTGCCATTACGAGCAAAGTAGTTGGGATACAAATTATTATTATACACATTTATGGGTCAGATACATTGGGTAATTAATTCTAAAAAGTACAGCCCTCTATCTATTTTAGTTTGTTCGGGAGGATTTTTGAAACTTACATTTTACGTTGTTTATCGGTGGTTGAATGTTATTATTTCGCTTCATGTGCGATTACGAGCAAGGTAGTTGGGATACAAATTATTATTATACACGTTTATAGATCAGATCAATTGGGTACTTAATTCTAAAAAGTACAGCCCTCTATCTATTTTAGTTTGTTCAGGAGGATTTTTGAAACTTAGATTTTACGTTGTTTATCGGTGGTTGAATGTTATTATTTCGCTTCGTGTGCGATTACGAGCAAAGTCGTTGGGATACAAAGTATTATTATACACGTTTATAGATCAGATACATTGGGTAATTAATTCTAAAAAGTACAGCCCTCTATCTATTTTAGTTTGTTCAGGAGGATTTTTGAAACTTAGATTTTACGTTGTTTATCGGTGGTTGAATGTTATTATTTCGCTTCATGTGCGATTACGAGCAAAGTAGTTGGGATACAAATTATTATTATACACGTTTATAGATCAGATACATTGGGTAATTAATTCTAAAAAGTACAGCCCTCTATCTATTTTAGTTTGTTCAGGATGATTTTTGAAACTTAGATTTTACGTTGTTTATCGGTGGTTGAATGTTATTATTTCGCTTCATGTGCGATTACGAGCAGAGTAGTTGGGATACAAATTATTATTATACACGTTTATAGATCAGATACATTCGGTAATTAATTCTAAAAAGTACAGCCCTCTATCTATTTTAGTTTGTTCAGGAGGATTTTTGAAACTTAGATTTTACGTTGTTTATCGGTGGTTGAATGTTATTATTTCGCTTCATGTGCCATTACGAGCAAAGTAGTTGGGATACAAATTATTATTATACACATTTATGGGTCAGATACATTGGGTAATTAATTCTAAAAAGTACAGCCCTCTATCTAGTTTAGTTTGTTCAGGAGGATTTTTGAAACTTACATTTTACGTTGTTTATCGGTGGTTGAATGTTATTATTTCGCTTCATGTGCGATTACGAGCAAGGTAGTTGGGATACAAATTATTATTATACACGTTTATAGATCAGATACATTGGGTAATTAATTCTAAAAAGTACAGCCCTCTATCTATTTTAGTTTGTTCAGGAGGATTTTTGAAACTTAGATTTTACGTTGTTTATCGGTGGTTGAATGTTATTATTTCGCTTCGTGTGCGATTACGAGCAAAGTCGTTGGGATACAAATTATTATTATACACGTTTATAGATCAGATACATTGGGTACTTAATTCTAAAAAGTACAGCCCTCTATCTATTTTAGTTTGTTCAGGAGGATTTTTGAAACTTAGATTTTACGTTGTTTATCGGTGGTTGAATGTTATTATTTCGCTTCATGTGCGATTACGAGCAAAGTAGTTGGGATACAAATTATTATTATACACGTTTATAGATCAGATACATTGGGTAATTTATTCTAAAAAGTACAGCCCTCTATCTATTTTAGTTTGTTCAGGAGGATTTTTGAAACTTAGATTTTACGTTGTTTATCGGTGGTTGAATGTTATTATTTCGCTTCATGTGCGATTACGAGCAAAGTAGTTGGGATACAAATTATTATTATACACGTTTATGGGTCAGATACATTGGGTAATTAATTCTAAAAAGTACAGCCCTCTATCTATTTTAGTTTGTTCAGGAGGATTTTTGAAACTTAGATTTTACGTTGTTTATCGGTGGTTGAATGTTATTATTTCGCTTCATGTGCGATTACGAGCAAAGTAGTTGGGATACAAATTATTATTATACACGTTTATAGATCAGATACATTGGGTAATTAATTCTAAAAAGTACAGCGCTCTATCTATTTTAGTTTGTTCAGGAGGAGTTTTGAAACTTAGATTTTACGTTGTTTATCGGTGGTTGAATGTTATTATTTCGCTTCATGTGCGATTACGAGCAAAGTAGTTGGGATACAAATTATTATTATACACGTTTATAGATCAGATACATTGGGTAATTAGTTCTAAAAAGTACAGCCCTCTATCTATTTTAGTTTGTTCAGGAGGATTTTTGAAAGTTAGATTTTACGTTGTTTATCCGTGGTTGAATGTTATTATTTCGCTTCATGTGCGATTACGAGCAAAGTAGTTGGGATACAAATTATTATTATACACGTTTATGGATCAGATACATTGGGTAATTAATGCTAAAAAGTACAGCCCTCTATCTATTTTAGTTTGTTCAGGAGGATTTTTGAAACTTACATTTTACGTTGTTTATCGGTGGTTGAATGTTATTATTTCGCTTCATGTGCGATTACGAGCAAGGTAGTTGGGATACAAATTATTATTATACACGTTTATAGATCAGATACATTGGGTAATTAATTCTAAAAAGTACAGCCCTCTATCTATTTTAGTTTGTTCAGGAGGATTTTTGAAACTTAGATTTTACGTTGTTTATCGGTGGTTGAATGTTATTATTTCGCTTCGTGTGCGATTACGAGCAAAGTCGTTGGGATACAAATTATTATTATACACGTTTATGGGTCAGATACATTGGGTAATTAATTCTAAAAAGTACAGCCCTCTATCTATTTCAGTTTGTTCAGGAGGATTTTTGAAACTTAGATTTTACGTTGTTTATCCATGGTTGAATGTTATTATTTCGCTTCATGTGCGATTACGAGCAAAGTAGTTGGGATACAAATTATTATTATACACGTTTATGGGTCAGATACATTGGGTAATTAATTCTAAAAAGTACAGCCTATCTATTTTAGTTTGTTCAGGAGGATTTTTGAAACTTAGATTTTACGTTGTTTATCGGTGGTTGAATGTTATTATTTCGCTTCATGTGCGATTACGAGCAAAGTAGTTGGGATACAAATTATTATTATACACGTTTATAGATCAGATACATTGGGTAATTAGTTCTAAAAAGTACAGCCCTCTATCTATTTTAGTTTGTTCAGGAGGATTTTTGAAAGTTAGATTTTACGTTGTTTATCGGTGGTTGAATGTTATTATTTCGCTTCATGTGCGATTACGAGCAAAGTAGTTGGGGTACAAATTATTATTATACACGTTTATAGATCAGATACATTGGGTAATTAATTCTAAAAAGTACAGCCCTCTATCTATTTTAGTTTGTTCAGGAGGATTTTTGAAACTTAGATTTTACGTCGTTTATCGGTGGTTGAATGTTATTATTTCGCTTCATGTGCGATTACGAGCAAAGTAGTTGGGATACCAATTATTATTATACACGCTTATGGATCAGATACATTGGGTAATTAATTCTAAAAAGTACAGCCCTCTATCTATTTTAGTTTGTTCAGGAGGATTTTTGAAACTTAGATTTTACGTTGTTTATCGGTGGTTGAATGTTATTATTTCGCTTCATGTGCGATTACGAGCAAAGTAGTTGGGATACAAATTATTATTATACACGTTTATAGATCAGATACATTGGGTAATTAATTCTAAAAAGTACAGCCCTCTATCTATTTTAGTTTGTTCAGGAGGATTTTTGAAACTTAGATTTTACGTTGTTTATCGGTGGTTGAATGTTATTATTTCGCTTCATGTGCGATTACGAGCAAAGTAGTTGGGATACAAATTATTATTATACACGTTTATAGATCAGATACATTGGGTAATTAATTCTAAAAAGTACAGCCCTCTATCTATTTTAGTTTGTTCAGGAGGATTTTTGAAACTTAGATTTTACGTTGTTTATCGGTGGTTGAATGTTATTATTTCGCTTCATGTGCGATTACGAGCAAAGTAGTTGGGATACAAATTATTATTATACACGTTTATAGATCAGATACATTGGGTAATTTATTCTAAAAAGTACAGCCCTCTATCTATTTTAGTTTGTTCAGGAGGATTTTTGAAACTTAGATTTTACGTTGTTTATCGGTGGTTGAATGTTATTATTTCGCTTCATGTGCGATTACGAGCAAAGTAGTTGGGATACAAATTATTATTATACACGTTTATAGATCAGATACATTGGGTAATTTATTCTAAAAAGTACAGCCCTCTATCTATTTTAGTTTGTTCAGGAGGATTTTTGAAACTTAGATTTTACGTTGTTTATCGGTGGTTGAATGTTATTATTTCGCTTCATGTGCGATTACGAGCAAAGTAGTTGGGATACAAATTATTATTATACACGTTTATGGGTCAGATACATTGGGTAATTAATTCTAAAAAGTACAGCCCTCTATCTATTTTAGTTTGTTCAGGAGGATTTTTGAAACTTAGATTTTACGTTGTTTATCGGTGGTTGAATGTTATTATTTCGCTTCATGTGCGATTACGAGCAAAGTAGTTGGGATACAAATTATTATTATACACGTTTATAGATCAGATACATTGGGTAATTAATTCTAAAAAGTACAGCGCTCTATCTATTTTAGTTTGTTCAGGAGGAGTTTTGAAACTTAGATTTTACGTTGTTTATCGGTGGTTGAATGTTATTATTTCGCTTCATGTGCGATTACGAGCAAAGTAGTTGGGATACAAATTATTATTATACACGTTTATAGATCAGATACATTGGGTAATTAGTTCTAAAAAGTACAGCCCTCTATCTATTTTAGTTTGTTCAGGAGGATTTTTGAAAGTTAGATTTTACGTTGTTTATCCGTGGTTGAATGTTATTATTTCGCTTCATGTGCGATTACGAGCAAAGTAGTTGGGATACAAATTATTATTATACACGTTTATGGATCAGATACATTGGGTAATTAATGCTAAAAAGTACAGCCCTCTATCTATTTTAGTTTGTTCAGGAGGATTTTTGAAACTTAGATTTTACGTTGTTTATCGGTGGTTGAATGTTATTATTTCGCTTCATGTGCGATTACGAGCAAAGTAGTTGGGGTACAAATTATTATTATACACGTTTATAGATCAGATACATTGGGTAATTAATTCTAAAAAGTACAGCCCTCTATCTATTTTAGTTTGTTCAGGAGGATTTTTGAAACTTAGATTTTACGTCGTTTATCGGTGGTTGAATGTTATTATTTCGCTTCATGTGCGATTACGAGCAAAGTAGTTGGGATACCAATTATTATTATACACGCTTATGGATCAGATACATTGGGTAATTAATTCTAAAAAGTACAGCCCTCTATCTATTTTAGTTTGTTCAGGAGGATTTTTGAAACTTAGATTTTACGTTGTTTATCGGTGGTTGAATGTTATTATTTCGCTTCATGTGCGATTACGAGCAAAGTAGTTGGGATACAAATTATTATTATACACGTTTATAGATCAGATACATTGGGTAATTAATTCTAAAAAGTACAGCGCTCTATCTATTTTAGTTTGTTCAGGAGGAGTTTTGAAACTTAGATTTTACGTTGTTTATCGGTGGTTGAATGTTATTATTTCGCTTCATGTGCGATTACGAGCAAAGTAGTTGGGATACAAATTATTATTATACACGTTTATAGATCAGATACATTGGGTAATTAGTTCTAAAAAGTACAGCCCTCTATCTATTTTAGTTTGTTCAGGAGGATTTTTGAAAGTTAGATTTTACGTTGTTTATCCGTGGTTGAATGTTATTATTTCGCTTCATGTGCGATTACGAGCAAAGTAGTTGGGATACAAATTATTATTATACACGTTTATGGATCAGATACATTGGGTAATTAATGCTAAAAAGTACAGCCCTCTATCTATTTTAGTTTGTTCAGGAGGATTTTTGAAACTTAGATTTTACGTTGTTTATCGGTGGTTGAATGTTATTATTTCGCTTCATGTGCGATTACGAGCAAAGTAGTTGGGGTACAAATTATTATTATACACGTTTATAGATCAGATACATTGGGTAATTAATTCTAAAAAGTACAGCCCTCTATCTATTTTAGTTTGTTCAGGAGGATTTTTGAAACTTAGATTTTACGTCGTTTATCGGTGGTTGAATGTTATTATTTCGCTTCATGTGCGATTACGAGCAAAGTAGTTGGGATACCAATTATTATTATACACGCTTATGGATCAGATACATTGGGTAATTAATTCTAAAAAGTACAGCCCTCTATCTATTTTAGTTTGTTCAGGAGGATTTTTGAAACTTAGATTTTACGTTGTTTATCGGTGGTTGAATGTTATTATTTCGCTTCATGTGCGATTACGAGCAAAGTAGTTGGGATACAAATTATTATTATACACGTTTATAGATCAGATACATTGGGTAATTAATTCTAAAAAGTACAGCCCTCTATCTATTTTAGTTTGTTCAGGAGGATTTTTGAAACTTAGATTTTACGTTGTTTATCGGTGGTTGAATGTTATTATTTCGCTTCATGTGCGATTACGAGCAAAGTAGTTGGGATACAAATTATTATTATACACGTTTATAGATCAGATACATTGGGTAATTAATTCTAAAAAGTACAGCCCTCTATCTATTTTAGTTTGTTCAGGAGGATTTTTGAAACTTAGATTTTACGTTGTTTATCGGTGGTTGAATGTTATTTCGTTATATGTTTGATCGCGCAGTTTTCTACATTGCACAGACTTGTGGCATTCTATAAATGCAAAGCCAGTTCATTACACAAGCAGATTTCTTTTAATTACGATTATTAACGGAAAAATCATTCGTTTCAGTACATACATGTATCCCTATGGCACCAATCACCACTGAAACCGTAATATGCATTTTCCCTGTTTTTATTTCGATAAATAAACGAGCATATTTACAGTACCAGGCACACGTTTTCGCGAATAAAGGAATTCTGTGTTATTGGGTGGATATTTGGTTTTTTATTTGTGGTTGGTAGGTTACGGTTGGATGTTTGAACCCAGTTCGGTGTTGCGCCCGTACTTCACTATAACGTCCAACTTTTATTTCATTTTTTAAATTGTATTCCGCTGCTCGAACGCTATGCATGTACCAATTTATGCGGGATTAATGTGATTTTGTATGGCGTATTTTATACGTATCGTATTGTTGTCGTTAGTATGCTGATTTTCTAAAAATACACATATCGAATATGTGGTAACTTGCGCAGACATAGGTTTCCATCTTCTTGGTCGATTTTCATACTGCAATGGACGAAAAATGAACAAAGCCTTCCACAAAGGAGTTTTATTACATCTCTGCAATAAAATGCAAGAGACGGACCCACTATTTTATTGATCTAGGGATAAAAGACGAGCTTTTCCTATAGGTTTATATCTAGGCCGCTTCTCTACAAAACAAATCCGCATTTAATTTTTATCAATACTTCCTGAGATAAGAAAAGATTATGCAAAGCTACTAGGAACAGAATGCATTTATATTTTAACGATATCTGAAACATAAAGATGGATGATGCAATGAGTGCCAAAGAAGTTTATTGAGTTCATGTGATTTCAATTTAACAACATATTTCACCTATGATAAGCTGTTATGGGTAATTCACATAAACACCACTTTATCCCTCACCACTTTGGATTTTGATGAAATTTTTTACACAAATCTTCATATAGTTATAAAAAATACCAAATTTTATGATATGTTATATGTCTGTTTTTTTTTACTATATTAAAATTAATAGCTGTAATAGCTTAAAATAAATAACAGGGTACGATGGTTGTCCTACATGATCATAACGTGACATTTTATATCTAGAGTACGGGGCGAAAACAGGTACTTAATGATGTTAATACTTGATGTTTATATCCTCGGGCGACTTAAAATTAAATTTAAGAATTAAAATATTTATTTTTAAATAAGAAAGCGAAATTCCTCCACAGGAGAAAGTTCTTGGAAAAGGCTATAAAATAATATTGTATAAAAAGCCTTTACATATAACATTTTATTTCCCAATTTCCGGATTTAATTTTTTTTCAGGGCTAAAACAAAATATGCTTGGGTTACTATGCACTCATTAGGTAATAATTTTGATTTTTTTGATAATTTTAACGTAATTTGGAGTAGTAGCCGAATGATTTTATTCAATTTCCAATAAAAAATTTAGTCTTACACTTTTCGTTAATGGCTGTGTTCAACTCTTTAATAAAAATTGATATATACATATGTACATCAGACGCCAGGAGAAATTATGTTTGTTTTGTACTACGTGGTAGTATACAAACGTGTAGCCCCTTTGTAAATATCAACAGAGTTTTGTATAGATACTAGAGGGGAGCAGCAAGGGACAACATGGAGTTGTGTGCTTCGATTTTGTTTCGATACAAAACATAATAAAACAGATAAACACAATAAAACTTCCACTGTATACGAAGTTTCCTTTACACAATTTTATTTTTATGGTGCATAAAGTTCTGTATTTTACTTCTTTGTCAGAAAATACTAATTCTTCGTCACCTGTGTCTGACAGATCGTCCATGTGAAGACCCAAGGGGAGAAAACGGTTTTCAGTATAGCACGGCCATGATTTGTTTTTTAAACGACATTTATTCATAACTTATGTACATACATAATGAAATGTGTGTGCCTGTCCAATTTAGGGCGAGAAAGTTTAATTTAGAGTGACATCTAGGACAGGTGGCGCCCTGTGCGGCCGTGGATTTAAAGTTCACCGGAGATATACCAGTTTGTGTACACGGGTCGCCTTATAAATTGGCTGGAAGGTGGGTGGTCGGTTAACACTGCTTTGCATTTTTATGCAAAGTGTATTCAAAGCCGACGCTATTTACAACAGTTCCTTGACATTATCCAGGAGGAATTCTGTCCGGACTTTGTTTGAACTGCAACTCGCCAACTGGCCTAAAAAAATTTATACGTACGTGTGGCAAATTTCTTTTAAAAGTTGTTATACTTTGGTGGTACCTCGATTAATAACTTTGTGAGAATAAGCCACGAGACAGTTAATTCGAGGAGAAATGCCTGCAATTCCATCTTTAATAATGAAAAAGTCCGGTCCTATTCAGCTCAAGTTAATCGTCAACACTCTACCGCAAATGTGATGCGTCTGGTGACAACGCCGCCTACAAAATGTTCGCTTAGAGTTAGAGCTTAAAAATTACTGGTAAATTAAATAACGGGAGATTGTATTCTGAAAACTTTGATGCGAAACGAAGAAGCAAGAGCGGAGAAAATTATCGGCATCCTTTAGAGTTTTAATTAGATAAAGGGATTCACACCCATTTTTCGCCAGCACTTCAGTAGAAACGGGCGTCTGTAGTTCTTCACTGGGTCTGGTACCGGTCCTCTCCGAAATTGTGTTGTAAAATTTACAATTTGCAACCGTCTGCGTGCCCCTGTAATTAACTTGAAAGCGTAATACCCTAAACTCCGAGCTAAATATTTTACGCGTGGGGACAGTAACTCTGCTAGAGGAGTAATCTGTTTTAGAGAGAATAAATACTTTTATTTCTAGCAAATATAATACCTATTAAATATAACGTAACATTTACATTTGTGACATTTACCACTGTGAGGTTATACAGTGCAGTCATCTTGAAAATCTACAATTATTTATCATTTTCTTGGAAGTTCGCTGAAAAGTAGGTGTAAATGTTAATACTCCGGACTGAACTAAACAATTAGGCATTGATAAAGTATGTCTATTCATATTTGGTTGCTGAAATTGTTTTGTTTTGCTAAGTTTAATACTTTCGATATTGATCATCTTCTGACTGAATGTTTTCGATTTTTTCGTACGGCTCCTTCGGGAAAGTCATTACACGTCAATAGTTATACAATTTCTTGTATGTGACCGAAATGTAACAGAACATTCGCACATAAATTGGCAAATAAAACCCAACATTTTATATCGCAGTAAAGTGATGTTTCGAAGTTTTATAATTTGGCTGCCGGAAATACACAGACATTACACCGACAAATAACAAAGATACTTTTCAAAGGTAAACGTCCCAAATTTAGAAATCTACAGTATTGAACTATATTTTAGGACATCCGGTTTGTTTCTTATTCTGCCAACGTTCTAACGAAAAGGTTATAACCTAAAGAGTTTTATAAAACATTATAAAATACTGAAGACTTTTGAAGACTAAAATGATTTGAAATCATGTTTGACTTAAAAACTTTCGTCTTTTACTTTATCATACGCAGTATGTAAAGTATTGTAATTGTGCCGACAAAATTTTTTGAGATTTTAGCGGAAATAGGTCTTTATGGGTCCCCGGAACATTTTTGACCAAGGTACAAAAAAATGTCTGTGTGTGTGTGTGTGTATGTGTATGTGTGTGTGTGTGTGTGTGTGTGTGTGTGTGTGTGTGTGTGTGTGTGTGTGTGTGTGTGTGTGTGTGTGTGTGTGTGTGTGTGTGTGTGTGTGTGTACCCAATTTTTGTTAATTCATTTCCGGAGAAAATACTAAAGGTATCGGCACGGAACTTCATATTTAGAAGTTTCATGACCAAACTTAGAGTTGAAAAGCTTTTGGTTCAAAAGGGTCCAAAGGAACTGGGTGTTTACTCCAAGCCTTTTTCAAGGATTTTAGAAATCAGCCGCCATTTCTGTAATTTCGACAAAATAGTTAATTAATAAATTAAAGTAGAGGAAATTTTGAAAAATTATGCCTATAACATTTTTTGGTAAAATTAATAGTTTACCTTCAAGAGCAAATTCTATTTGATCGAGATCGGTCGCATCTGCATTGATATGAAATTACATAGTAGCCAGGATTTTGACAAATATTTTTTTGTGTTGTCACATTCGAAAACAGCTGATCTCATCAGAGGTTGGAGAACCACTATGGAACGTGCCGCTGTAGTGCGCAAAATTATAAAATACAAATTTCAAATAAATTAAGATCACCAATTTGATTGTTTGTTGATAAGAAATATCAACCCGTCTTTATATCTAATTCTAAAAATGATACATTGTGAAAATTATAAATAAAGTATAGCGATGAGTGTAGTTTTATTTTAGTATGTTGGTAGGGATGTGTCATGAACAAATATAAATCTGTCAGAATTTGAATTACCTTTTTAAGGTGCGTTTTCATTAGTGATAATGGCAGTGGTAGCAGATGCCGTTATAGTATTTCCAATAGAAAATTGCTAGTGACTCATGTTTATGTACATGCAAACTAATATGTGTCATTATCACGATATGTAAGAAATACTATAATTTCGTATTCTACCACCGCCATTAGCTACCATTACCTACCAATCGGAACGCACCTTTCGTCAAAGTGGCAGCAACCTAGCATTTACTATACAGAAATCATTTTTTTAAAAATACGTATTTCTTAAAAAGCAACACAATAAACGTTGATGTCGCTCCTGCCAAAAACTAGATAGCGCGACTCGCTCATATGCGACGGCTACACTCCGCCTTCGGTGACGCGCCGTATCACCGCTCGTCGCGCTATTCCGTACTTTCGGCATTTGTGACATAAATAACTATTATTCTAATGACGTAGTGTAGGTAGTGTCAAATGCTGATGCTTTGACAATACCTACGATTTATCTCTATAGAATAGATTCTCATGCAGCTAAACTATTAATTTTATATATTGTATGATAAAGTCATGTGCCTGGCCACATCAGATTTTTTGATATAATAATAGGCATTCAATAAATATTTACTAAAACAGTTGCACAGGATAATTTTAATTTGACATATACATGGAATTCTGAAATTAGCACTTAGTTCGAGTATAATCTAAAAAGCGAGATTACAAAATTCCGTAACGGAAATAACTTCAAATTACAATCTCAAAGCATATTTTATCGGGGCGTACAATCTTTTAGCACTTTGTCGATAAATCTGTGAGCCGGCCGTGTCGGGGTGAAAAATTGAAAATTTGCTACCTCTGTAAAGATATTATTCGATATCGCCCATATTGCGCTAAAAGCTGGGTTAAAGCAGTAACTACGGATTTAATTTAGGTTAACTTTTACTGCAAGAACCCGTGATATCACTCCTTTGATATTAAGATGTTCCCGTGAAATTACAGCGTTATCACAGTAATTTTCCAGACTGGTCATTTTCTGCAGCAAAATTACACCACGAAAAGGTTGAGAAACGCTGATCTATGGGGTGATAATTTCTTCCACCCTGCAGCGTATGTACCCTTGAAAAGCAAATCAACCGGTTCAAACTGTGATGTAGACCTAAAAGAAAATATTGCAGAAAGAAACGGTATTAATCATGCGAAAAGGGAAGGGTAGCGTGCGCCCCATCGCTTTATTTAATCAATGGTTCGTAGGGGTAAATAAAGTGGCTGAAGTGAGGCCTATCGACAAGGAAAATGCGTATTGCTCATTCAACAAGTAACGTGGGTAATTTTCATTTCACCGTAGCACAAATTACCCGAACGTCTCGAGTTTTCCATTTCGTTTTACCCAGCTGTGAATATTTTCTTTTATAAAAGAACGTTCTCGTTTCATAAGAGACCTAAAAATAACTATGAAACTCATAATGTTATCAATGTACACTGTACATGACCCACACGTAACCTCGTATGTACAGTCGTTTGCCTTTATGGATTTTTCTGAGATCTTAGGGGCACTAATACATCGGGTTTTCGGTAGTAAGTTTCCTTTAAAGGCTAATATTATAGTCGGTCTGATATATGGATGACATTTTGTGCAATTAAATCTTAATAACTTTTTCTGTAAGGCATATTAATAAAGTTTTTCAACGTATAACTAAAACCAATGACCATCATATCTGTCGTTAAATAACGCAAACGTCCCAAAATGGAGGGAATATATGTTAATAAAAAAGAAGAACACACAAAAGGAAACCATTCTACAGAAATAACAAAAAGGAAAAAAAAATGAACAGATTACAGATAAGGGAGAGAGGAGTTGACATAGTCATTATCATCACATAAATGTAAATTGTGCAGTTACAAATGTAACAAAAATTAACCTGTCGGAATTTGCGGCGCTTACCTTATATTCACATAATTTAATTTGACAGGTTTAAAACAACGGGATCATATGGTATCATCGTCAATTTTGGGAGTTTATTAACTCTGCCAACAATTTGGTGAACTGTAGGCTCGGATGGGAGCCTAAAAACCAAGACGTGAATATCGTAAAGCACCCTTAAGTAAATGAGCACCTCTGCCTTATAGGGGTACACGTGTAATTTACTTCTCGCAACATCTTCGTATAAACACCGGTGATGCTGATGTCTCCAGATAGCGCGGGTGCAAAATCCGTCCTTGTATGATGCGTAGGCGCGCTCCGTTCATTCTACAGAATAGTCAGCTACATTCACGCGAACTCTAGATTCAAGCGGTTATGTAAGTAATCAACATCTCTTGAAGGTGTTGCTATTTGATTACTTATCTCGGGAAAAGGCATCGCTAGTGTCTAGCATCTAAAGCAATGCATGTTATGATCAACTGCGTTTGACTTATAGATTTATGCACATAATAGATGACCAGGAAATAAGGCACCGGAATAATCTTTTCCTAAAGGAGTGTCATATTCCGACCTCATTGAATTCCTTAGCTCTCTTCAGAGGCGTAGTGGTTTTCAGTATTTTCTTATTAATATGAAACACGTATTGTTACTTATTTTAAAAGAAAGAAATTGCCAATGGTAAAATTTTAATGCTAGGTAAAAGTTTCAATTGCATAAAACGCTTTCTGCGAAATACTTTCTGGAAAAATTTCAAAAAATCTCTTTGAGAAACTTGAAAAAATTTCCCTAGCCATCATTTGAATGGGGTTAGAAAAACGTATCGTGGCATCTTAACCAACTTTCACCTGAACTGTGAAAATGTTTTCAAGGTTGTAAGTTATGTTATTATCAGAGCCGAGCAGAGATCGGGCAACTCAAGTTTTTTCGGGGTTATTCCAGTGGCGGGTAGACCGAGAAGTGACTAGGGTCACCCGCGCAACCACAGCGGTCCTATTCGCTGTTTTCTTTCTTTTCGATGCTGGTTATTGTACGTTTAGCCGTTAATAGTATGAAATATTTATATTGCATATTAAATTATATAGAATAAAAGCTTTGTGCAAAAACCTTGCAACATTTACATATATTTTTATATATTAATTATAGAATTATTAAAAGAACCTTCCCTTAAAGAGCAACTGGAATTTATTCATAGGAATTTTTCGTTTTTAATTGCAGACATTAAATATTTCGAAGGGCGTAACATCAAAGTGAGAGAATCGATAGCAAAATTGATCAAAATATTAAATAAATTGAAATCGGTTCCGGGAGAAATGTGTGAACTTTTAACTAATAAAGTTGACGTTATATTAGATAGAAATCCCAATCTCAGAATAGTTCAAGAATTTTGTATGACAAATAATTTTACAAATTGCGAAAAATATCAATTACATGCGCATTGCTTTACTTATGCCCCATTAATAAGCTGTGACGTTGAGAGAAGCTTTTCGACTTTTAATAGTTATTTAACCAACAAGTATATTAAAAAGAGCGATTAATGATCGAGACTGTTTAACGCTCGAGCGTTAATTGTTGAGATCATAAATAGTCGTTTAATATTCAAGTTGGCTACAAAATTGTTTTGTCGATCGCATTCTTCTAGCGTCGTCTACATAGACTTTTCTTCGCCAATGTCTTTTTAGATTATATGGCAATTTATGTAATTTGACACTGACTGTTCTAGAGCGCGGTATGTTTTCATTGGAAGGTTTCATTTCAAATATGTTCGATTGGCCAATCAAACGTCGTCTTTACGTCGTGTGATTGGCTATAACAACTCATGCATTAATAGAAATCGTGCATTAATAGAGTTATTTAATTGCATGTCCTATTCACTTAACTGACTCATAAAATTTAATGATCGACGGAAAAGTTATTTTAACTTCTAAAAGAACATCATTGACTATCAAAAATTTGGAGAAAGTAGTAATAGCAAATGTTAACAGTAATATCTTGTTAAATAAATAATTATTATTAATACAAATGATTGTTAAAATCATTTGATATTATAGGGACAAGTTATTTACGCACCATCCGTCCGTCGAGTATAGTATAAAACAAAGCGTACGTCACTGTCGTCGCTGTACTTGGTCGTCTGAGTCATGCCTAAGCGTGCGATCGTTGAATCGCCGTAACTTTTACTGTCATTCTTTCTCGTGGCGGCATATCGAATTATTTCATGGGCCAATGTTACTACGGTTTCGAGGTAAGCGGACTTCTTTGGAGTACGGTGTTATATTCGTAGGTGCTATTGCTAGACAAACGCTGCTCCATGCCTCAGGTGTCACCAGTTGCCCAAGTTCTGCCCAAGTTCACCTGAACTGTGAAAATATTTTCAAGGTTGTAAGTTATGTTATTATTTTAATGGTACTCAAAAAACGAGAATAGTAGACGTCTTCGCCCAGTGAAATTAAACAAATAATTCACTTCGGAAAAATTCAAACCCAGATGGATTTTTAAATATGCCTTTGATTCGGCGTTAGAAATAACGTGTAAACAGCTCCCATCGATATGGGGTCTGACCTGCGAGTCATTGACGGTAATAGATGGCCGACTTGGATTTTTTTATTGGTCGAACAACAATGGATATTTTTAGGTAACTTCTAGGTCTTTTAATTCTCTACATAAAATGTTTATACATCCTTTAAGTACGAGTTGGCGTTTTCAAGTTATGTGTCTTCTAATACGTCAAAAGCACGTATAACGTTATTTGTATGCTGGGTGATATTATGTGAAAAACTGTTGAATGATGAGTGTTGTAATTGAAGATGAAACTTTGTCAAAAAATAAAAACTAAGATTCCCCGAGAGGTACAGGTGGAAACGATGGCGAACTTTCGCCATCGTTCGCCATCATTCAACTGTTTTTCACATAATATCACCTAAATCAAGTAATTTCATATAATGTTTCAACACTTTTCAATATTTCTTTAATGGCATTAGCGCTGGTCTGAAAATGGGTATTAAAACCAGAAATTAATAACCTAAGAATAAACATAAGCAAATAGTTTGCAGAAGAAATCTTGTTTAATCTCTTAAATCTTCATCAACAACAGCAAACTAATATAAATATACCAAACTATTAATCTTCACAATGAAGTAAAGATATTGTTGGTGTCAAAGAAATATGTTTTGATCGAAAAGACTAAATTGAAAAGAATATATTTCTTAAAATCTAGACTGCAGAATTGCATTCGTAGTTCGCAAACAGCATCTTCGCGCTTTCGCACAACAATGCAAACAGATCGTACGATTTCGAAACCTTTTTAATTTTCCGCCTCTTATCTGGCCTTAAAGTTCGCGGTAGAACAAACGAACATCCAGCCGGCAAATAATAGGAGATGCGGCGATGAAATTGAATTTTAATTGATTTCGATATTTACTTCAGTAAAGCCGGTCAATCTAGCGGTAAACAGGCGAAGTTTTCCAGTTGGAGCGATGATATTCTCTTTTTTTATCGCTCTTCCGCAGAGCTTGGGTGATGGATTAATTCTTAGTTAGAGGGCTTAGCTTCCGAAATTTCGCGCACTGAATACCGGAATCGCATTTGTAAACTTGATTGATGATCTATCTGTGTGTGTGTGTATGTGATAGAAATTTAATTTTGGTGAAAATATGTTATTTTCTTGTGTAAAGACAGCAATAGAGCCATATGTATTACTTTTAACGATGTACACAATTCGTACACACATGTCAGATTTAAGGACGTGCTATACTTACATGTACCTAATTCGGACACCCCTAAATTTGTAAATAGTAGTGGTTACAAGAGTAGTTTCTGAATTTGGGACGTTTGCGTTATTTAAAGACCGATATGATGGTCATTGGTTTTAGTTATACGTTAAAAAAGTTTATTCATATGCCTTACAGGAAAAGTTATTAAGTTTTAATTGCAAAAAATGTTATCTAAATATCAGACCGACTATAATATTAGCCTTTAAAGGAAACTTACTTCCGAAGACCCGATGTATCAGTGCCCCTAAGATCTCACAAAAATCCATAAAGGCAAACGACTGTACATACGAGGTTACGTGTGGGTCATGTACAGTGCACATTGATAATATTATGAGTTTCAAAGTTATTTTTAGGTCTCTTATGAAATGAGAACGTTCTTTTATAAAAGAAAATATTCACAGCTGGGTAAAACGAAATGGAAAACTCGAGACGTTCGGGTAATTTGTGCTATGTGAAATGAAAATTACCCACGTTACTTGTAGAATGAGCAATACGCATTTTCCTTGTCGATAGGCCTCACTTCAGCTACTTTATTTACCCCTGCGAACCATTGATTAAATAAAACGATGGGGCGCACGCTACCCTTCCCTTTTCGCGTGATTAATACCATTTCTTTCTGCAATATTTTCTTTTAGGTCTACATCACAGTTTAAACCGGTTGATTTGCTTTTTAAGGGTATATACGCCGCAGGGTGGAAGAAATTATCACCCCATAGATCAGCGTTTCTCAACCTTTTAGTGGTGTAATTTTGCTGCATCAAATGACCAGTCTGTAAAATTACTGTGATAACGCTGTAATTTCGCAAGAACATCTTACAATCAAAGGAGTCATATCACGGGTTCTTGCAGTAGAAAACAGATCGCAATTATCTGCGAGTACTTTTACAGCACTTCTCTTGTAATTTATTACATATAATTTGCTTTAACTTTAATTATCATTGTTGTCACAGCATTTTTTGTAGTTTATTACATTCATTTTGAAAACAAAAGAACTTTTTTGGTTAACGTCTTTAAATAGGTGACACTGACACGAATTCACCCAACATAAAATAATCTATTTTTATCGAATTTCTTATTCTTGATAACGTGGAGCGGCCCATTTGCCACCTCCCTTATGGTACCTATTACGCCCTCGCGTTGTGGTAACCCCATAAAAACAAACGAATAAAACTCGGTTACGGTGCTGGTTTTACGATCATGTAACTCCGCAGCAAATAGAAAATCAAACCGAAA
Source organism: Melinopterus prodromus (assembly GCA_964023965.1). Lineage (NCBI taxonomy): Eukaryota > Metazoa > Arthropoda > Insecta > Coleoptera > Scarabaeidae > Melinopterus > Melinopterus prodromus. Next base: position 21,694,712 of record OZ030398.1, on the reverse strand, counting down.
CAAAAGAGAAAAAAAAAGAAGCGAATGAAACAAATTCCGTAACGATTTGTCTGAAAATCTAGCGAAAGGGCATGCGGGCAAATACGCGGTGGCATATTAAGTGGGTTTAACCCCAGATTTACCGACATTAGAACCGGTCACAATAACCGTAAATCCGGAAAAGTTTTCTCGAAAGGAAGTCGGTCTGTCGTTTAGATATCCGCCGTCGTGATCAACTAAATGGCGGAAGCGTCCTTTAAAATTTAGCGCTAAGTGTAGTTTATCTTGCTTGGAGTAAGATACCATCTGTAGAATTATGATAGCGAGGCTTGAGTTCACAAACAAGCCAATGGCAACCGGTATTACTAATACGGGGTTAACTATAAGTCCTTGTTAATTTATACACGTTTCAGAGTGTTATGACAAGTTATCAATAAAGTATAACAAAGCGACCAGTTTTAAAACAAATCTTACCCTGGTGTTTTGTTATAAGTATAGTAGATTTTACTGACGATGCAACTCGATTGCAACAAAGAGGCTATTATTTCATTATTCTCGGAAATTGCCCAGTTTTGAGTGCATGCTACTGTTTTTCTTATTATAAAATATGTCTATTTTAATCAAATAGCGGACATATTATATATAATATAATATAATATAATATATAACATATTATGTTGATTTCCAGTAACATTTGACGTCATTAAATGTGCGAATTTAAAATACCTATTGCTTGTTGAGAATTTCTAGTTTCTGTTACAAGTAATTAAATGCGAAGTAACAAATAGACTTGTATCAGACTTTTGCATCAAATGCTGTAATTCGTGATCGAACGAGACGGAAAATTTATCAAGAAAACAAAAGCAGAAAAGGTAGATGATGCAGAAGCTATCTATGATAACTACTGATTCCTTGACTACATGCCCAAAAAAAGTTGTTGACGCAAGGGATCTTTTTAAATAACAAATTTTATCCTGATAAATCAATACATTAGTACTATACTTCCACCACTATACTTCAGTATAGTGGTGATGATGTAGACATTATAAGCTAAAAATTAGGGAAGCTATAGACGAAATAAATGAACAACAAATGTATATGGTATATAGAGAGTAGAAGAACCATGTGAAGCTGTAGGAGGGCAACATTTGGTGTAGTGTTTTGTTAAACTACTTTGTTAAAAGAGATAAAATAATAAACTTAGAATACAACATGAAATTTGGTATCTGGGCATAAAATTAAATATAGGTATCTTTTCACTGTAACATTTGTTATTTCATTTCGAACTTTCTGCTAAGATAAACGTCCCAAATTTAGACGATGTGCTAAATTCCGACATATTTCTGTTTAGTTGGCTCTCTTGCTTTCTTTACACAAGAAATAAACATATTTTACATCGTTTGTTATATTACAATTAATTGTAGGCATTTTGCCCAAATTCCGACAAGACTGTCGGATAAAGTATAAATAAAGTGTAAATAACGAAAAAAGAACAGAATAAAAAGCTGCGCCAAGAAAAACACAAAAAATTCCAGATGCGTGAAATATTGAAATAAACCTGCGGGACAGAAAGCAGACTGAAGAAAACTAGTACTTATTTTTGAAAGTGTTTCATTAAATATGGTAAAACATAAATTAATAATTAACATTCTTAATAATTGATTTATTTAACAATATATATTGTTAAATATTTACTTGATGTTTCAAAATTTCTGCTATTTAAAGCAACTCATTTAATTTAGAGCAATTTATTTTCTAAAAATATTTTTATTATCTGACCAACTAATGACCGCGCCATATACATATATCAATAGATGCTGATTAATTTCCGCAGTTAAGGCCATTGTAGTCACCATCGATAACCTCTCGCTACTCTAGAGGATGATAAAATCCTTCGTGGATGATAAAATCCTTTGTAGTGGAAATATTGTTTACATTTGCCGTTGTTGCGGTGGTGATTGAAATTTAAATGAGCTTTGACCCGCCACGTCAATACACACCCCAACGCAATCTCGACCAAAAATTACTCGAATGTAATTTTAATGATAGATTTTAAATCATGCAAACGACGACAGTATTATACGGACTATTATACAGAGCAAAACTGAATACCGTATTGCATACTAGCTTTCAGTTACCTCTGACCACACGGCATAACCAGGAGGCAAATTATTTTCTAAATGATTCTGGTCGTCGCAGCCTATACGTACAGATTTATTATTATATTTCTGTATTTATGCTATGAAACTGAAACTACATACATACTTAATAACTGGCAACAAATGTCATTTTCAAACACCCACATAGTAATTTAAACTTACCTTTGAGTTTGCCTGGAGCTAGCAACGGATTTGCAGTTCCAATCTCTGGAAAAATAAATAGAACTGATTAAACTCGCGACATTATTACAAGCTGGAAATATATTTTCATTTGAGAGCATTTACATTAAGTTTCAAAATACAACGGCCATTTTTGTCCATCGACTAATTAATAAGTACATTCCTGTTGATATTTCGTACTGTTAAATTTTCAACAACAAAAAATTCCGCTTTTCAAACGATTTGTGAATATATACATGCAATACCACTTCAGCTGTCACTGTAGCTGCAATTCATGACATGACTCGAGATAGAACGATGTCTTCCTTCGAAGATATTTCTTAACCAGTATGGTGGTGAGTCTGTACGATCAAGGGACAAGCACGAGACAAATCTCGCCATATCTGTCTCTCTTCCCCGTGGGATACAGCTTCACGCAAGTCGGAGATCTCCTTACCTAATTTATAAAGCAACCCCACTAAATGATCGCCATTTCCGTGAACTTTAACCCATACGGTGGCGACAGTGCTGCCACCTGTCGACCCAAAGAGGCTTACATTAGCATCCCACGTACAAGAAAAGCCACGCTCGAGTTTTCCCCAACACTCATTTCGACATAAATCACCAGTAAACGGCGCTGGAAATGAAATATCGATTTCTTATTGGAAAAAATTAAAACAAGGTTTCTTTTCGCTGTTCGCGTTTCTTTTGTTTCTTCCCGTACGGATAAAGTTACTATCTGAGAAAATTGGCCCACCGGGAACACCGTGCGTTTTTGTTTGCTTTTGGCGGATGTTTGTGACGTTGATAACAAGATGAAAAATAGTTTTTATTATCTTGTGGATAATAATCATCACCTAGGAAAAATCTAGCTTTAGTATAACACTCAATTATCAACATCAGTCAAACTTAAATAAAAATCATATTCTACATTGATAGAATAAGAAACGATTGTGAAAAAAAAAATTATGTCAACAAGTCCGCTAAAACACTGAAGTACCATCTATCATATTCGAATAAATCGCAATGTTTTGGTACAAACGATCGGTAATATTGAGGAAGGCGACGACAATCGTTTTGTTTCTTGCGGTTGGTCGAATTGAATTCTATGAGTTTCTCGCCAATCTGTGCGAACGTCAAGCGGAATAACAGTGACTCTACATTTATTAAGTCCGCTCGGGGGCAGCAATTCCCCGATAACCAATAAATCTTTCGCTAGATTCGGATGTGTTTTGTTTTGCCACCGTTACTGTACACAACCGAACGTCGGCGATTGTTTGTACACCGGGCATTGGAAAAATAGAAAAATAAACTTGTGGTTCCGTAAAGCAATGTTTAAAGTGCGATGATCAATGCTATTAATAGCAGAGTAAAAATATCTTCATCAAACGAAGGAAGTAGCGAAGTTTGCTACAGAATTTTTCCCCAATGCTTCGAAATAAAAAACACCAGATGTAGATGGCGCTACTATAAGCATGTCTGTTTTCTAATCGTACCAATATTCAAACTGGACTGTGTTTGAGTTTTCTGTCGATGATATAGTACTTTCTCAAGCGTCGCAATTGTAAACATGGTTTCCAACTTATTACAACAACGCACTACAATACTCTCAGTCTAGAGAAGTTCAGAAGAAAATAATTTGTGCTCTTATAGTTAACATTTAATTATATTTTATAATGTATTACTGAAGACAATAATCAGACGCAAGCGCCATCGAAAGGCATTATGTTCTTTTATGCCATCAGTTACATAGAGACCTTCAGAATCGAATGGTATCGAGCATTTCGCGATTGCCGCAATAATTGTGATGTCGGTTATTTTGGCGCTTTCAAGGTTGGAGACAGGAGCCGTAATAAGTTCTAAATTTGATATTAGTGGGGCCAATAAAGGCATTTACTTTGGAAACTATAACAGTTCCGACCTCAACTGCGTCCGCTGAGCTACTGAGGCCTATGACGGGCGAGCATTGTGCTAGAAACGCAAACGTCCATGGTTCAAATCCAGGTTGTGGCTGTAATTTTTGATTTATTTAAAATTTGCATCCCGCCCATATATCACCATATTATTAACCTATAATATTACTTTGACAAAGTATGACGTTAAACATTTTCATTTGTAAAGTTAGTGTTTGATAAGTCTTATAAAGAATCTATAAGAATCTGCGAGATATCGTCTGTGTTTCCACGGAAAAATGGCAGTGACGCAATCCATCATGAAAACATGGCATATTGTGTGGTAATGGTATTGGTACTGGTTAGAAATCAATGATCGCTTGCAACGATTGGATCAAGCATGTCGAGGAAATAGCTGGTGAATGCCTAGTTGTAAATGCAAATATGGCAAATTTAAATTGGACATCGATGTACAATTGTACACTGGCGGAAATTACTTATTGATGCATCATAAACAATCGAAGCAAGATTCACAAAAATTCTTATGTTATTTTTAGAGTTATGATTTGTTTACGATTTATATTGAAAAATCGCTGTTTCGATCAATTCAAAAAATCAGTATTTCCTTTTGAGGGAGTTTTATGTCTTGTTAGGGCCTTTATACTGTTTATTGGTGCATCATCAACAATCGTAGCAAGTTTCATAAAAATTCTTATGCTATTTTTAGAGTTATGATTTGTTTACGATTTATATTGAAAATATAGCTGTTTCGATAAATTTAAAAAAAAAACAGCATTTCCTTTTGAGGGACTTTTATGTCTTGGTAGGACCTTTATACTGTTTATTGATGCATCATAAACAATCGTATCAAGATTCATAAAAATACTTAGGTTATTTTTTAAGTTATGATTTGTTTACGATATATATTGAAAGTATCGCTGTTTGGATAAATTCAAAAAAATCAGCATTTCATTTTGATGGAGTTTTATGTCTTGTTAGGGCCTTTATACTGTTTATTGATGTACTATAAACAATCGTAGCAAGTTTCATAAAAATTCTTAGCTTATTTTTATAGTTATGATTTGTTTACGATTTATTTTGAAAATATCGCTATTTCGACAAATTCAAAAAATCAGCATTTCCTTGTGAGGGAGGTTTATGCCTTGTTAGGGCCTTTATACTGTTTATTGATGCATCATAAACAATCGTAGCAAGTTTCATAAAAATTCTTACGTTATTTTTAGAGTTATGATTTGCTTACGCTTTGTATTGAAAACATCACTGTTTCGATAAATTAAAAAAATCAGCATTGCCTTTTGAGGGAGTTCTATGTCTTGGTAGGGCTTTTATACTGTTTATTGATGCATCATAAACAATCGTAGCGAGTTTCATACAAATTCTTAGGTTAGTTTTAGAGATATGATTTGTTTACATACTATTTTTTTGTTTCGATATAATTTAGAAACTACCTAACGAATTTTCATCGCACTTCCACACAGAACTTCCTTGTATTTTAGGTAATATTTAAGTAAAAGCTGACCAAGATCTAAAGGATAGTTTTTGAGTTATAGCGCCGCCAAAAATGCGGAATGCGACATTATTTTCTCCGCTGGTATGCATTTGTATATCTCATTTGTGCAAGAATTGATAGATTCTCGATTCAAGAGCGCTCGGAATAGTATCTAATAATGGCATGAAATTCAGGGGCTTTGTGCATTCTATGAGAAATATCCATGTCTTATTGTCGCTTGTGGTATTTTTATGTCAATGTATTTATGTTTTCTCTGAAATTCGCATCCCTTATTATATATGGATGCAATTCAATATCATACTGCATAATAAAACGCTAACGTGATCTGTCCGTTCAAGTACCCTATCGAAGAGGGTTGACCGCAGCCCCGGGACCCCTATACCGTATGACTCCCGATTGTGGGCGGATTTAATTGCGCAGATTTATTATAGATCAATTATACTCATTACAACCCTTTTTTTTTCCATATAATAAATGTTAAGGATAATATCAAATATGAACTATCCATTCTAGTTGTGCGATGATTTTACATTAATTATGATTTTTCCTATTAGCTATGGTTCTAAACATTCTAATATGTTACTACGGGGACCATAAGCTATCGATTGATACCAGTTTAGTCGACTCCATTTGATCTTCACATACACTGATAATAAAAAAAATAAAATAAAAAAGCGGATTTCTTATCGAAATTTATGAGTGAAGTGGTTGGTGGAAACGTGACTTGGAATTCTTTCTTTTGTGAGGTGAGATAAACGTTGAAAGTAAAGGAAAGTTGAGTAATAATGGATTTAGAGGACAGGAAATTGCGCATTTTTATCAGATGCGTCATTGGAAATTTATTGGGTATACTGGGTAGCGGCTCGAATACGGCTTATCTCAAAATAGGTCCCGGAAAATCTGCTCAGATTGTGGATAGGCCTGTAGGGTTTTACTATGTGAATGGAATTTGAATATTTTCTCTGCTCCTACGTACATATCGCACAATTTTATTTCAACTGAAATATGTTCTTTCTCTTTTTCTACGCAGTAAAACATAAATGTAATTTGACGTGACTATACATAGAAAAAATTACACGATCATTCATGTTAAAATACAAATCTGATTGAAGTCCTGTAATGATTTACGTAATTTTACAAATCTGCCTGTATTGTTCCAATGAGCGCATGTAAAATTACAAATAAAATCTTTTGTCTGAACATGTTTGTCAAACACAGCTTTGGATTCGGTTTGACGTTTGCGATTAAAACCTCAACGTTCCTTATTTGTCGAAAACCAATATGTCAGTGACTTTAGAAATGGGTGATTTTATTACTACATTGCTGCGTAGGATAGGAAATAATGTGTGCACGTCGCACAGAATGTGACTTTCCGGGCCTCAAGAAGTGCATCTCTTCTCTCGGCCCGGAAAATAAGCACTTCATCGGCTTGGTACACAATATAATTGATTTTATGCACTTTCTGTGCAAGACTAAAGTGATTCCAAACAAGTTTCATGATTTTTCAAGCCATTTCATGAAGACAATGTATATTTGTAGTGGTGGGTTCTTTTCATTTATACCCTGTATACAATAATTGATGAAGACAGCTAGGATTATTCCTTTAATTGAAGTATTTGCATAATACGATGCGCTCCATATGAGCACTGCAGCGAATTTGAATCAAAACATAGCCCGACTACGGCAGTGAATATTAAATCTAGACGCACCATATCTGCTTGAGCGTGTATTCATTATCATGAATCTCCAGTTTGAATATGAATTTGGCGGCCGCCGGCACTCGGTGTGTATAGTGGATATAATTTAGGTGTCTATATTTAGTTTATATTCAAACACGCTGTTATGTGTAATCAAGATTGAATGAAATTTATTAATTAAATTTATAAATTAAGCGCGAAAAGTACGTAACAATACATCTACTCGCTTGCAAATAGCACATTCGCTATCCAAGTAAAAATTAAATAGACATGGGTGCCTTCTTCCTTCAATGCTTCTAGTCAAGCAGATGTCATTAAAAATATGCCGTTTCCGAATATTATGCTTACTTAATGAATAATCATAAATACATTTTTACTTTATCGTACGCAGTATGAAAAATTGAGATTTTAGCGAAAATACGTGTTTTTGGGCCCCCTGATCACTTTTGAGCAAGGTACAAAAAATGTCGGGAGGAACGTTCATATTTAGAAGTTTTATGACCAAACTTATAGATCTGAAAAGCTGGTTCAAAAGGGTCCAAAGGAACTTTGCAGATGAGCTGCCGTGTAATTTCGTCAGCATAATTAAATAAAAAATGAAAGTAAAGGAAATTTTGTGTAATTTATGTCTATGAAACTTTTGGTCAAATTAATTGTTTAGCTGTATGTGCAAATTCTATTTGATCGAGATCGTGTCTGCATTAAAACCATATAGTTAGCCAGGATTTGTCAAACGCTGATTTATTGATAATACCTACTGTCAATATTGTCAAAATATCTGTCAAATCTTTACTAATTTGTGTTATTTTAATGCAGACACGATCGATCTCGATCAAATAAAATCTCATGCAGCTAAACTATTAATTTTATATATTGTATGATAAAGTAATGTACCTGGCCACGTCAGATTTTATTTTTGTGTATGTCATAATGTGTATTATATGTTAATAATATGGTGAAATACGGGCGGGATGTAAATTTGAAATAAAACAAAAATTACAGCAACAATCTGGATTTAAAATTTACATCGCACCTGTATGTCACCACATTATTAACCGATAAGATAACTTTGACAAAGCATGTCGTTAAACATGTTCATTTATAAAGTGTATTGTTTCCATTAGTGTCGTTTCTACTTGCGACATTAAAAAAACATTTTTTTAAATTACTAAATGAAATTTTTTTATTCTATTTAATATACTTACAAGGCAGGGTCCATATTGCCTATTATCCATTATATATTTGATGATGTGTGTGGTGTTCTCAACAATGTGCACGAAATTTCAAAGGCGTTGTGAAACTAGATGAAAATAGTTGGAACATTTAGTTAAAAAAAATTAAAATTGACAAAATGGCTGCTGTTTGTATTTTATGTTTGTACAGTTTTTTTCGTTTTCAACTCGTTATAAATAATATAATTATTGAAAAGTTTAACTTATAATAAGGCTCAGCCTCCAATAAAAAGTATTCTCTTTAAATGAAAAGAGGATAAACTCGGTAAACGATTCAAAAGTAATCAGTTTGCAAGAGACTAGCTCTACAAGAGAAGGTAGAAACAATATCCTTTTTAAAGTTCGTTTTCTATATGAATTCAATTATATATAATAATTTACTCAACAAAAGTACCTATATATGTATATCCGCTTTCTATACGATATCCAAATTTCACATTTCTACTTTAAAGCGTTGCCGAAAATAATTAATCATTTCAATAAACACATCTCTTTGCGCCGCATTATTACAGAAAATTTTTACCGGAGAACACCATAGGCTATGAAATTTCATGGGAACCTCCCCTTAATACAACTAATATATCTACTAAAATCAGTAAAAAATAGGGAGCTCCCATTACATTAATTTATTTTTACAAAGAGATTGTATATTGTGTGTATATTTAAATAAATAAAAAGCGAGTCTTTGGAAATTTGGATCGGGGTTTCTCTGAAGTATTCTTTGTACCTATTATGTATGTATAAAGTATTTGTATATGACAGTCCTATCAAAAGTCATTAAATGGTTTTTTAGATACATTACCGAAAATATCGAAGGGTTTCTTTCCGTGAGTTATGTGGTGTTCAATAATTTTGTTTGTGCCTTAATATGTAGAGCAAAGTGAAGTAGAAGACTTGTGTAAATATTTTTGTAACTGCTTTTTTTTTCTCGGTCATTTAAAACGAATAAACTGTTCAAACGTCATGCTGATTTATTGATTGGTTGGATCAAACTTACTTAAAAGCTTCAACCGGCGTCCTAATTGATGGAAAACACCAGAAAAGCAAGTGTAGATTATATTCAATAGGCACCTATTTTTTGATTTTCTGGAATTTCTCTGAAATGACATGTCTGGGAAAATATCTATACTTGTTTTTATGATATGCTTTTATAACGATATCAAAAGATATAATGTTTAATTTGACTTTCTTTTTCATTTATTGACGTGTTAAGAGTGATAGTAGGTACAGCAAAGGCCGGGAAACCCTCCAGTTGTTTTCCCCAAAAAATTGACCAAATTCCATTAATTTATCAGGGGTCGAAATCTTGGATTACCTTTAGGGCCCGACATGAACACCATTACAAAGTATAAACTCTGCCCGACCTTTTGTAAGCTCAAACTAAGTATTAATTAGACTAATTATATACGGCGTATGTACGATCATTAATATTGTTTACCTATATGTTTCAAATCCGATAATAATCAAACCAACATTACAACTACCATTTTATGATATAAAATACTCCAACTAATATTAGTTAATTAATTCGGCAACCTGTTTTGTTATTGTTAACATTGCAATACTCTGCGCAATGCCATATAATAGCGACCATTAAAATTAATTAAACCTCAATTAAATTGGGAATTCGATTTATACATGTTTCACAGAGCAATAGATATGTGTAGTTTGCCATAAAATGCATGATATAATGGAAGAATTATGCCATAACAGATCAATTATTTAAATTTTGTGATAACTTCTTCCACAGGAAATGAAATATTATTCAAAATGATTCATTTATACCTAATTTATCAAGTCAAATATTTTCGAATCAGTTAAATCACATTTAGTATTATTATCCTATTAATCTAAGCAAATTGCACTGCGAGATTAACATTTACAAAATACACAAGTCAAATATTTGTATCGGAAGTACCGAAAATTTAAACATTTAATGTCGATTCGTAACATCGCACATCTGGCTTTGCAAATACGTTGCAAGGTCTCGAACGCATCGGCTGGCTCGACAAAAACTTGTAGTTCTGTGGCCGTAGAAATACCTAGGTAGAAATACCGCCGATGTTGGGTAGACTATTTCAGGTAAACATATTAGTGCCGCATGAATGCACCGGTGAAAAATACATTCTTATGCCTGCAAGAAATAGTTTCGGGCTATAGAATTCTTAATACGTTTTACTTTCGACAAGAAAATAATATCATGGTACGTAGTATGTAGGATGTTTGTTTTTGCTACATTACTAACGCGTCTTGCAAAATATACTAAAAAAATAATACACGCAAGGACTCATGAGTCATGAGGCATGAATTTATTATTTAATAATTATTTATTGTAATAATTATTTCAATCATTTGCAGTTGGTTTGTTATAAAAGTAGTTAATCAATTGAGCTGCTATTTTTTAAGTGTGAACTCAATTAAGTATGTACAATTAACAACTAAAACCAGATACATTTCAAATATAATTAAATAAGAAGCGCATGTCCCATTTTTGTTAAATGATGTATCGAGCAAAGTATTATATCCCCAATATTCAATAATAATTATTATGAGTATTATTATTAATAATAATAATAATTAGTGATATCTATCAATAAAAATAATAATTAATCTGAAAAAATACTGGGATTTAAAACAATATAAAATAAAGTTAGATAAACTTGTTATTTCTTCACTATTAATAATACATATTTGAAATCGACAACTAAAACACAGTTACAAAATAATTATAGCATGATGCGAAAATTGTATGTCAAAACACCAAATTTGAAGTAAAGAATGTAAAGTTTTAGTATTTTTGCGTTGTCAAAGGTTCATTATAAGTGTTTATCTCTATTTAATTTAATAATTTTTTAATTAAATGCCTTAACGACATTTTTAATGATAGCTTTATATTCGATTTCAGTTTATATACCGCCTTTTCGGAACAAATCATTTTTTATTATAACTTTATTGTGATTAGCCAAATAAATTTTCGTTAGAATTGCAAATCACTCTGTATATTTATTGATTTCCTATGAATGGTCCAATGAATGCCACAATTTCTGTCACAGAAGCCCAGATATATTTTAATGAATAGATATTTTTATCAGCTCTAACTTTTTACCGAATTGAAAAAATGAATACTCAAATGAAGTTTATTTGCGTTTATTTTCTGATACAGAAAAGAAAAAGATATATTGCTGTATAAATTTAGAACATAACGGGAATTTTGGAATTTATTTCTACAAACCAACTCTTGAATGTTTGAGGGAAAAAGCACTCTCGATGTACCGAATTGCTTCCGAAGTTTTCTTTTTGCCCGTATTCACATAATTCCACATTTTGTGTGTGTGTATGTTTTGATTTTCTGGACCCACAAAATTTTGTTCGTAAACTATCACCTGGTGGTTATAAATGCCGCCACCTATTTGGTATATTGTGATAGTTCCTTCAAGCATCTGACATGTTCGCGGAAATATAAATTTAAATATAATAATACTTTCAAAACCTTCTCAGTTTGTCAAGTATTTAGGTAAATTGGCTAGTCTATTTATATTAGCAGTTACGTACCACCTACTCAAGTAGGTCATTTTTAATACAACTTTATACTAATCTAAGGCTTAATAAAGCCGCACATAACATGTGTGTAACACTTGTAAGAGTTTCTTCATGGTAAGATGGAAGAATTGTAACTTATTGTTCCCCCAAAGAACCTCACTGCCCTTGAAAGACGAAGAACAAACAACAGAGCAGCTGATTGAGTAATCTACAATTATTATAGTAGTAAATTATTTAAATTCCACCACTACAACCCTTTAAAATTATAGTCTGGACCAACATAATCAAAATGTTTCTTTTCTTTTCCAGGTGCATATTGTAGAGGATGATGTTAAAATCGGTCATGGATACCACGTATGCAAGGCACGACTCGCACCTGATCAACTGGGTACCATACCAAGCGAACACCTCCATCGTCAATACAACAGTAACCACAAACCTCTCCAGCGATACAATACCGTACCTGAACGACTGGGGCCCCAAACGCGACCCCCTGTATATAGTAATACCGATCACAATAATCTACACAACCATATTCATCGTTGGCGTCATTGGCAACATCAGCACCTGCATAGTCATCGCCAAGAACAAATGCATGCAAACAGCGACGAACTACTACCTATTCAGTTTGGCAGTTTCCGATTTACTCCTCGTGGTATCAGGCCTACCAACAGAGATATACTCGGTGTGGTCGAAATACCCGTACATATTCGGCGAGCCATTCTGCATAGCCCAAGGCTTTGCTGCAGAGACATCTGCCAATGCTACGGTTTTAACCATAACCGCGTTTACGGTTGAGCGGTACGTCGCAATATGCCATCCGTTCTTGTCGCACACGATGTCCAAACTATCCAGAGCAATTAAATTTGTTATGGTGATATGGCTTATAGCTTCTATCTTAGCGATTCCTCAAGCTGTGTCTCTTGGAATTGTGACGTATACTCCTGCTGGAGGGGTTGTGAATAAAGATCATCGGGTTTGCACTGTGAAACGTTCGATTATACCGTATAACTTCGAAATTTCGACGATGCTGTTCTTTGTCGCTCCGATGTCGATGATAACCGTTCTTTATATACTGATTGGGATTCAGCTGTATGGAACTAAGACTGTGAGGCCGTCCAGATCGAATAGCATCAAGATGAAGCATAGGATTAATAAGCCTAGTGTTGCTTTTGCGTCGAATACGGCTCAAGGAGTTTTGATACTCAATGGAGATAACTTGGAGTCTGATACGCAGGAAGAGGAAGGCAGGAAGAACTTCTCGAAGAACGCTCAAGCTACAAAGCACGTCGTGAAAATGTTAGGTGAGTAGTGTTTTATATGTACAGTGTTTTTTTTTTCTCGTCTGGATTTGAACAAGTTTTCGGTTGAAAATTAATAAATATAGAGATGAATTATACTTCTATACCTCTATAATTATAACCTTTATTTACTGGTTTCTATAGTGTGAGGGAGCACTTTGAGGATACTTTGGAATAATATTGGATTTATTTTGTCTGGTACATTTTGTGTATTCATTGTATATGTATATTGTTTTTTGACTTGTTCTATACTTTTAAGGTCTATAGAATAAAGCATTTATTTGTTATTATTATTTATTATTATTAAATAAAAGTGACAAAATGTCCGGAATGGTTCGACCGAATTTAACGAAATTTTGGAATTCAGTATTTTGCAACCATGTGTAGTCACTGGCCTTAATATTATTGTTGATGCAACGTTTACAGTTTCCTTTTACTACGCTTGTTAACAGTATTATATCAAAAATATCTAGAAATTAACAACAACTTTTATTACCTAGGTCTAAAAATTAACAAAGAAAAAAATTGATAACAAACAATAACAAACAAAAAAATAAACCGATCAAATTTAAAATAATGTATTCTTGTCAATGGTTGAGAATACTCATAAACCAACTAGAGTAGGTGCAGTAGAAAGTGTAGTAATGTTTTGTTATCTATTTTTTCCTTTTTAATTTTTAGATCTAAGTAATAAAGGTTTTTTTTTTTAATTTCTAGATGTTTTTCATATGATAATGAAGGCTGTAACAGAGAATGTCAATTGTCTCTTTCTCGAAAATTTTCTGATGTAAGGCCATAAAAATATTATGCTTACCACTAAGACAATTAAAACGTCTGTCAAATTCATTAAAAAAACTATAGGGTTATCAATTTAAAAAAATGTCGATGACGTCTGATAAATCTGTTCAAATCTGATCTGATCTGTTAAAAACAATTGAAGGTAAAAAAATAATTTGATGTCATAAGTGTACATACTTTAATAATTATAAATCGACGTGTTCGAGGATTTTTTAAAATAGTGCTTGAGATTTTCTCAGTTTCGATATTTTATAGATGGCTACACCACCAATACTTTCAAACTAGCAAAGGAAACTAAAAATCGTCCGATACATCCAACAAAATCAACATACAAAATCCCAATATCTATTAACTACCTAAAAATTGCTAACTTAAGAAAAGTTATGCACTATTTAGGAGGAGGAGATCTTGAATTTTATTACCATATTACTTCTTGGGAAACATCAAATCATGATGAAGACTTATGACAAGTTTAATAATTTTGTTTTTGTATTTTGTTTTTTTTGTTTGTTTTAATTTTGTTTCTAATATTAAACTTGTTATTCCTTTCGTCCTTATGCATTTTCCGATTCATCAATTCAATTAATTGTGCATCTAAAATGCTTCATCTATATTTAACTCGCAGTACTATTCAAAATTCTTCTGATCGTATCGTACTAATAGTAAATAATCTTCCACTGTCCCAGCTATGTTTCCATGTACCATTACGATTAACGTAGTGCGTTCTGCACGAAATTTATGTCATTCACATTAACTCGTCTTAAGCAACCTTTATTACACAAAAACAGAAGAAATTCAAAACGCCAATCAAAGGAAGAGGCTCTAAACGCAATCTGAACAAAAATTTAAATTTTAGTGTCAACCGGTTTACGAGGAAAATAATTGGAAAGTCGAGCGTTAATTTAAAAGTCCAAAAATCGGATACCTTTTCTCATTTCTCCCGCGCTCATGTTTACACCGACAGGCAAAAAATGGTGACAGTCGTAAAAGTTTTATATAGAAGAGAACCTACATAGATTTTACATATCTAAAATTCTACCAATTCTTGGCATTTTGACAAATCTGTGTTTTACCGTCAAACTGGTAGGTATTTTTAAAACAAAGCATGTAATTCTGTGAGTTATGCGCCGTGTACAAGTGCTATAACAGCTCATAGAAGGCAACACGAATATGACATAAAATGTATTATAACAGGTCACGTCACACTTGTTAATAAATTAAGGTCAAAGATTATATCATGTAGGCTAGTTTTAAAATAATTTCATCGGCAGAAGTACAATCTTCCAAGACCACTATATTAGGAGATCCTGTGTCCTGTATAATAAGAGAAGTGAAAAAATATGTATTTGTTCAAAAGTTAAACACATAAATAATGTTGTGTAGTGAAATTGAGAAGTGCCCAGCCTCGCCTACGACTGAGCTGTACATCTCTTCTCTGTCCCAGAAAAGAATCACTGACATCAATTGGTCAAAATTTTCACAAAATCCACGTTCCCCAGAATTTCAATGAACAACATTATGGCTAGTTCTTTTTTTTGTGCGAACTGTACGATATACAGCTCAAATAATATTGCATATTTCTAATTCTTCTTTTTCTACGTTTCAGTGGCAGTTGTGGTTGCTTTCTTCATATGTTGGGCACCGTTCCACGTCCAGAGATTGTTGGCTATATACGGACACAGACGAAATACGGAGAATATGGTGACGACATTTCGAGTGATTACCTACTTAAGCGGGATCCTGTACTTCCTATCAACAACAATAAATCCTCTTCTATACCACATTATGTCGCACAGATTTCGCGAGGCTTTCAAGGTAATTATAGCACAGCTTATTGTACATATTGAATGGAACTATCGTTATACATGCTGATTCAAATTCGAGACTCAACGCGGGGGCATGTCTTGTATATTAACGGAGATTATCAGCAAAGTTAGTGAATTTTGCACCAATAATTTGATAGTCAATAAATTAAAATTTTAATTACCAATCTCATGTGTTTAATTATTTAAAAAAATTAAAATCGAAATGTATTTCTGGATCTTATTTTAAGCACTTTTATTTAAAATAATATCTTGTGAGCAGAGAACGGAAATTAGGGCACTTTTTAGGATACGTGGACCTAAATTCATTATATAAATCTTCCCCATCCCTGTTCCAATGTGTAGCCCGACCAGGGCACTTTAAGGCAAAACTTGATTAGAAATAGGTTATTATAATTCCAAGAATATTTTCTTTATCTTAAAATGAACTGTGTACATACTTGGTTAATAATATAATTAATAGTATTACCGTCCCCTCATTTTGCAAATTATAGCGATGTAAAAATCCGTCTCAAATTGCCTAGATCTGTCTTATAAATTCAGAATGCTGTCTAGAAATTAAGAAGGTAACGCTCTAACTGTCCACAAGAGCAAGCAATTAATTATGTTACCAAAGTTATAGACCTAAGATATATCGGCGATAACTTTGGCAAAAGTGCATGCATATTTTTAATGAAACATGAATTGAATTTGAAAATCTCCCACAAGAATTTGGGATAACAGAAATGAAAAAGAAACCTCTGTTTTATTTGTAAAACCTCTTGGCATTTATCTTCACATTTCTCTTGTCGTTGATTTAATTAAAATTTATCTTTGTTCAATTTAAACATACCTGCGATCTCGGTTAATAAACAAAATCTGAGTGTTGAATCCACGATTTTGCGCCAGTCTATACGTTGAGTTAGTTATGATACGAAGGCCAGAATATCAAGGTGCGAAACGCGCCTGCCAAATCAAATAATCATTATAATCCACTTCGGGTAACGAAACGGGGAGAGCAGGAATAACATTTGAAGAGCGTTCGGGCTATGATGGACGGTTTTAATTAAATAATAATACTTTGAGGTTCTTAAAAAAGTTAGGTATTTGGTTAATCCGTCTGACGTGAAAACGCATTAAATTACTCCGAATGAAGGTGAGAAAACGGGTAGTGTCTTTTTCAGGTTTGATTTTCCAAGTTTTTAGAATCGTTTTCAGTTGCCTAATGATATATATGTTTTTATTTATTTTATATTAATAAGCATAAAAGTTCTCGATTAAGTGAAATGAAAATCTGATTTCAAAATATTGCATAATCAATCACACAACAAATTACACATTATGCCTTTACTCGACCAATTTCACAGGTTTGTAAGTTTTGAAGGTTTGAGAGTTTTGACATGTTTAACACTTTTATTAATTCCTTCAACAATTTAATAATTTCTTTATTCAAGGAACCATTTATTGCAATCCTAATATATCGCATTTTAAGTCAACCAACAATTTCGTTAATTTAAAAATTATAGCAGATACTTGCCAGGAATTTTCATAAATATTTAATTATCTGTAAGTTATCTGCCTGAAGGAAAATTACAACGTTCAGCCGTGACCTTTACGATTGTATGTCGGAGATTCATGTTCCAAATAATTCTTTGATGTCCCTTAGTGCCGTATTTCTAAAACGCGGTGTAAATATCGTCTAAATTGCCAACGTCCTTGGCAAGCAGTTCATAAGGAATAAGGAATGTTAAGTTAACACAGTTGTTTTGAACCTATATAATAACAGTTGCCTTAGGAAGCTCAGATGTTAATATTGAAAGCTTTCTCTAAAGTCCTCTAAAGCTCATTTAGTTTCTTGGAGGAAGGCTACGAAATTATTGCCTCAAAATTACAAAAGGGCATTAGAAGAATATAGAACAGTCTATAGAAGTATGAAAACAGGGTGTGGAATTTCAATCATTTGATTTTCTTGAAAAGTATGCGTTCTGAGAAAAAAAAGAGAAGTACACACTAAAAAATTTGTGTTTTTCGGCAGTAAATGTAAATACGTGCGAAATACTAGCACGAATGTGAAGTAATGTTTAAGTGAATATTAATGGTTGTAGTTATTCACTCCACAGAGTGAAGCAATCTTAGAATATAAATTGCTACCATTTTTCTTTTGTTTTCGATTCCATGTAAAAATGGAAGAGCATTAAAAATTAATTAATATACACCTAGAAGTGCTATTAAGGACAGAGTTAATTTCAGATTTTATAGCTGTAGGGCTTTTTATTCCGCGCTGCTTTTGCAACACATTTAGTGGGCATAAAATGTATGGACTGTATAATGGCATGATGTATACGTAGGCCAATTTAATGTTTATTTTATGAAGCACACAACGCTGAGAGACGTAAAACTGCCACATAAAAAGATACAATTACTCACAATCAGTGATATTGATAAACCTTTACAAGATTCCCGCCGTTCAGTATAAAACCCGAGTAAGGTAAACGACCCAAATTTAGACGCTGTCCTAAATTTTGACATAATTCTGTTAGATAAAATAAGAAATCTACAACATCGAATCAGTTTATTTGAGGACATCCGGTTTGTTGATGTGACATTACACTTATCTACCCACAATCGTTCCTTATTCTACCAATGTTCTAACGGTCGTTGGTCTGTTTAGCCTGACGAAAAATGCTTTTTATTTTCATAATAATACGGTGCACTACTCTTTTAATAACTATTATTTACAAAATTATTCTATTGCTGTCTTTGCACAGGAAAACTGTGCAAAGAACTGACGCTATCTCCATTAAAAAATATCATATTCTGGCCTGAAACACCAAATAAAGTAAAAAGCAACTGTTCTTCTGTAACATTATAAACTAACGCTTGGAGAGAATATTTGCTAATAAAAAACAGAAAGCACAAAAGAAAATCTTTCTAGAGAAATAAGAAAGGAAAAGAAAAAGGAACAGAATAAAAAGCAGCACCAAGAAAAACACTAAAAATTCCTGACGCAAGAACCATTAAATACATGTAAATTACATAACTAATATCAAAATTCTTTTAAAATGAATAGCCAGACGTCTTTAGAAGAAAGTATTTGTTTAAAAAAGTTGATTGTCATCACAAATATAAATTCTGCAACAAATTTCAAATTCTCTTGTTTCTGTTGATCCTTTTTCTTATTTTATCATTTGATTGTAAGTCAAAATTACTATTAAAACACATGATGACTACTACATTTGG
Source organism: Melinopterus prodromus (assembly GCA_964023965.1). NCBI lineage: Eukaryota > Metazoa > Arthropoda > Insecta > Coleoptera > Scarabaeidae > Melinopterus > Melinopterus prodromus. The sequence goes on along the minus strand of OZ030398.1, from coordinate 21,675,382 downwards.
TTATGTCGTATTTCTGGTGTTAACTGAGTCACAATAATCACAGTAACCTGTATTTTGAATACAAAAAAAGGACTTATCTAAAAATCATCAACTTTTTGTGCGATTTCTGTGCTATGTTTACAAAAACTGATATGGAACGTTCCGTATTTTACATCATCTCAAACTTGAAAAAGAGAATAAATTTTTCTCGAAAACTTTAATATAAATTCAAGCATTTTAAGTTTTAGAAAATATATAATTACTCCATCGGTACAGAACACTTTGGGGCTTCGGAAACTATTATGCACCAGGCTCTCAAAACTTTTAATTTACGTAAGTCAGTAAGTCTTCAGTCACTTGATAGTCAAGATACGGAAAACCTTCTCCAGGTGATGCCTTTATATTTACAGGATAGTATCTGTTTCGAACTTCGTTCAAAATAAGTCGTGAAAAGTTAGTACGTAAAGTACGCCGACCGCTTCAGTTCAGACAGCAAAAAGTTTAAATAGATTTTAAATTATTACCGACAGCATCAGTCCCGTCAGTCGTCAGTCTTAAAACTTCGCTCTTCCAACAGAACTGTCGCGTCGCAAAACTGAAACATGTTGCACATGCACTTAGGATTTCGTTAAGAACTAGCTTTTCTCGCGGATTTGCTCGCGTGGTTTATGGAATCTGACACTCAACACCGGTGAGCATAGACTTTGTGCTTATAAAAGTAAAAGAGTAAATCAGATAAACGTTAAAATTTTTATTAATCTGACATTGTGGTTGCGGAAATGTCCACTATTTTTTTAGGGGAGTGTAAATGTCATTGTGAGTAATGTGTTTCATATAAGTACAGTTAAGTTCTTTCTTTTTCAAGTCATTTTACTTCTACAGCCGAGAGAAACATTTACAAAACAAAGCAAAATCAAAGAGAAATTACTTACTAAATACTGCGAAACGAACAATACCCATTACAATAATAAAATGTAAAAAAATTGGTTATTAATAACTTGAATAGAAGATGCAGAAACAAATTAATCTGCATGAAACTTGTCCTACTTTTTCTTTTTAGAGAGTAAGTGTTATTCTGAGTAAGAAGCTCCATGTGGCTTTTCTTTTTAATTCATTCAGTTAATCATTCAATTTAGAGCTGTTTAAAATAGGCCTTTGCTTACGAAGAACATAGTACACAAAGAGAAAGTTTATTTAGAAACTTTTTAGAAAGTTTTAAGTCAAATAAATAAACTTGGACACAAATAAAAAGTACTTTCCTTTAAGGTAATATTTTTGTTTTGATTTAAAAAGACATTTCTTTACACCAAAGAAATTTAGCTTTTTCAAGAAATATTCTTTCTACCAATCAAACATTTCAAACAAATGCGTTTTTATCCGCAAACAAATATTTCTTTGCCTCTATTGAAACACCAGATGTAATGCATATTTATTTGAATTTGCATCAGGAAAACTTACTCAAATTTACAATTTAGAGAAGCGAGATGAGGCTCTCCATGTAATGCCTCGCCCTGTATAAGTGGTATTAAATGCAGCATCAATAGTTCTCGCATCTGGTTGCTAAATTTAATTTCTAGTAATCGTGTTAGTATTGGATGTCAGTCTACCGGAAGCACTGTAGTATATTATCACTACACATTGTATCTACAATCTACATACGATGTAGTCCAAGCTGCATTGTGTCTGGATGCATTGCAGTGAATGCATTATGAATTCTGATATATGAAGCCACGTGGAAATGTAATACTCAGTAGAAAATTACTGAACCGTGCAAATCTTCTTTGAAGGAGTTTCCACACAAGCTGCCGTAGGTTCCAATGATTGTGTGAACTGCAAACTAGAACTAAGCAACCGTCCGGGCCCTGGTGACAAAAAAAATGAGTTTGAGACATTTATGGAGTAAGGTAGCCAATAGAATGAGCCATCTGATTCCATTAAAACCGATTTTGTTGGCCTTATTGGCGATTTTATCAGATTTTATCCACATATGATGATGCTGGAGCAATAATTCAAAACCTTCTTTCTTGAACCTTCTTTGTAATCATATATAATATTTTTTAAATATAACTTTCAACTTAGCTCAAATTTATTGTGGATTTAAATCATATCCCAGAAATTTATTTACTTAAACCTTGATGCTTTTTTTATGTGTGAAGGAAGATGAACGAATAAAACTTGGAGCTCTATTAAAAAAACAGAATCTGATATACTTGGGATAGCTGTCACTTAAATTCAGCTTCTTAGTTCTTCAAAATTTGTAATATGGTTGAAGTTTTTCTTTATTCTTACACTAGGAAAGTATGTTTTTTTGCTTTCTTCTTTTTTATTAACAAATATTCTCTCCAAGCATTAGATAATAATGTTGCAGAAGAACAGTTTCTTTTTACTTTATTTGGGTGTTTCAGGCCAGAATAATGATTTTTTAATGGAGATGGCATGAGTTCAACTGTTATCTCCAAAGGTGGCGTATTAATACCAAAATCGCTACTCTCTGCTGCTAGTGTAATAATTCGTGATTATTCATGTCCGTAATTAATATGAACAAAACGAGCACAATTAATTGTAACATAGCAAACGAATATGTTATTTTCTTGTGTAAAGACAGCAATAGAACCATACATATCCAACCATGTGCACAATTCCGACACAGATGTCTGATTTAAGAACGTGCTATCCCATATTTATACGTACTATGAGCGCAAAAAATAGTCGTACACCACATATGCAACCAAATATACTGAACATATTTTTGTTAGGTTTGTAAATGTTTCTTTTATAACCTATACACTGTCATACAAGTTGACAAATAAAAACCAGCCAGTGTACAACAGTCTGTGTACACGATTACTGCCTTAATTTTAAAGCAATTGATCTGGAATTGGATCTTTTAAGTTTCTCTCTTAAAAAGTAGGGCGAAGTTCGTGAATGAGCAAAATCGGTGAACTTTTTTTAATAGGTTACGGTAAGTTTCTTACTAGTTTTCTATTTCTATTGTCCTAGCAACCTCGAAAGGGTAATCAATTTTTATTAAATTCAAAATCTAATTTTGTGGGGAAACTGTCGTAGTACATAAAATTAAATTAAATGCTGTACTAAACTGTCCTTCGGACATAAACTTATGTGGGTATGTTCGGTTGAAATTAAGGTTTTGATTGCAATTTAATTTAATTACAACGGTGAAGAGCCGGATTTAATTGTGGTTGGATTATACGACTATCTCTATTGATCGATTTATAGTGACGAACTTATACAAATGAACCTGCGTTTTATTGGACGCATAAATCGCAACTGGCATTAATTAAGCCAGCCCTAGAGATTTATCCCCAGGCGCTATCAACGCCCGCTTTATGCACAAATTGCTAACTGTTCCTCGTTCCCATTTGGCTGTTATATTGCCTGGTTTATTAATAGAATTCATTGTCGTAGTCACATATGATAAAGAAGGAAAAATGAACACTGGGCAAAAAATGCCTGAAGCCTGAAAGTTTCCTCTTTTTAAATAGACGTTAAACATCTGCTGTATTTAATAGAATTCAAGATCGGAAAACTCTGCCATTACAGAAAAATAGTTCACCATATTGTTCTTTGTTGATATTTTTACAGTAAAAATTTCAGGTATTGTTGTTTTGCGTTGTGTGGAATTTTGAGAACTTTGTATACCACGACAAATTAGGGATTCTTAACGACAATTTGATTGACTACCACGACAGATTATGTAATATTACTTTTGAAGGTGTTTTCGAAAAGTTTTGGTTGTATTGATTTGATTTAATTTTGGTTTTATAGAACTTAATTAGCAGCTGTAGTGTGGGGTATGCAAAAATTTTATAAAAACAAATGAAATTTATAATATTGTATTTAAATAAAGAAACAAATAATCAATAATTTAAGTACCTACAATAAATATGTACCTATCCGTAGATTCTATAAAAAAACAAATATTTGAATTATTGTCTTAAATTATTGTGTATTTGTATATTTTTATCTTTAGATTTAGTAGAAGTGTAATATTTAGTACCCCCTTCAAGAACTTATTTTTTTAATTGTAGCCATTGATGTGCTTCGGTCCAGTCCTTTAATGAAGTTGTTTGTTGTGAGTAAAATTGTTCATAGTCCTAACTATGAACAATTTTATAACTATGACAATGCATCTCGATATGAAAGCATTTCACATATTTGCAAGTATTTAATTTGTCGAAAATTCAATGGTCGAAGCTAAGTGACTATCCTGGCCAACAATAAACGAAATCAAGCAAGCGAAACTTATTTTTTGTAGGGTTTTCTCCACAGACTGTTCGATTGTGGTTATTGATGGGACTTAGATTACTGTATTTTTGATAAATTAAGGTATCTTGGAAATATGTGAAGTGCTCTGACTCAATACTTCATTGATTATTTTTCTTATGTAAGTTAATAACTATGGTATGTAAATTTATTGTAGTAAACAAACGAAAAACATATTTAATATGATTAAATTAAACGTATGCCTACTCCATTTCTTGCCCCGTGGGGTATGGGTTAATGTACTGTATCGATCCACCTCAAATTTCACAGAAATTAAGTATTGCTATACATAAATGAACAAATTGAGAGAGTCCTGCTTAAAAAAATAACACTACAAAAAATAAGCACCACCCTAATTGATATAATAAGAAATGTTACAGGGTAAACACCCTGTTATTCTTATACTATCGAACTTGATCTGTAAAAAGGTACTGAAAGTTGCACTTTTAAAGTTTAAATTCACCGAAATTTGTCGTGCAAACTCCTATTAACACAAAACTACGTGGAAGCGAAAGGGTTCCAAACAAAGGGCAGGTTTAATTATTTATAAAAAAATGACAGAACACAACATTATACTATATTCACAAAATAAATAAAACCATTACACACCAATTACAAAAAGTATGAAGTCTTAAACTTAACATTTTCATAATTATAATAATATCTTATTATTTTTGTTGCTAAGTAAAGAACAACATACACTTAGTTAAGAAAAATATTATAGACACATTTACATGTTAATTTTCAGGATGTACACTCCATTAGCTGTGTATTCATATTTTTCATATCTTTTGGTTTAACATATATTGTTATATTGTTTGCCTAAAAAACTGTCGAATCTACAAATGAAGAATTTGTTAAATATACATATAATTCTGCAACATATTAAGATATATTAGTAACTGTTTTATACCACAAATCTCCTGTCTCCCACAGGAAATATTTCTTACGACGCTCATGGTAGTTAATTTCGCGGGATGTCGAGATCGGAAACATTATTAGCAGCACTGCAGAAAAATTTCATTATTTTCGTGCTCACTTTACACAGAAATGCATTCATACCCAGTTATGGCATCAGAGCTCACACCAACAACGCCAAATATTCACAACAATAAAGATGTGGAATTTTAATACACAATTCAATATTTTACTCTAAGGTAAACGTCCCAAATTCAGAAGCGATTTTGGCATTAATACACACCTTTTTTTTTACAACAGTTGAATTCATGCCATCTCCATTAAAAATCGTTATTCTGGCCTGAAACACCCAAATAAAGTAAAAAGAAACTGTTCTTCTGTAAGTTTATTATCTAATACTTGGTGGGAGTATTTGTTAATAAAAAAGAAGTGTGCACGAAAGAAAGAAACACTAAAATACATCAGAGGGACATCAGAGGCTGAAGGAGACTAAGGACTTGATTTATACTGTGTTTCATGAAAAATGATAAAACATAAATGTTTAACATTTGTTAATGATAAATCTTATTTAACAATATTTAAAACACTTGTCGGAATAATGTGCCATCATTTTTATTTGTTTTTTTTTGTTTCAGGAGACGTTCAAACGGTTTTTTCGTAGAAAGAGCCGAACACCTGGCAACAAATGTTATTCCACGCTATCGGGCAGATCCTCGCAGATAAACAGTCACAGCAACACCGACTCCTGCAGCAGAAGAAGTTCCTTGCGATACCTCGACACGGAGATAGCGCGCATAAGCAGCTCCAAAAGGCCGGTGGTCGTCTCGTTCAAGAAAACCAAAACGCAGATCGTCAAAACGAAAGAAGCCGGCATCGACGTCAATCTCCAAGACGCACTGGACAGTCTACAGAATCCTCGACCTGTCTACACGCCCACGAACAACAAGAACAGGAATAAAGTCTACTATCCCGGTCATAAGAATGGTGTTCCGGTCGGTAGTTGTTCCTTCATATCTATGCCGAATGTCGAGCCGAGTCACAAGTGTTCGATGCCACAGCCGAGGATCGAGGATATAGAAATCTTCAGGGAGGAACATCTGAGGATCTATAAGCGCAGGCGAAAGGATAGGAAGTGTAAATATGAGTTTATATCGAAGTCGTGCACGATGCCGCAGATTGTCTATCCGAATGCTGAATTTGATGATTGTCAGATGAAAGCGGAGAGTGTTTGGGGATTTGGGGAGGAGATTGATAGGACCCGAAGTTGTTCTAGGTTGGAGTTGATTTCGGAATGCAACGAGAAAGATAAGCTAAAGGTCAATGACGGTGTTATGTTGCATGTCCCATAAGAGTATTAAGAAAGAATGAAGATTATTTGTTCTTGTGTATGCAGGTAGAAGCAGACTGTTGCTAGAACCAGAGATAATGCAAGCAATGGCGGCATAGAACGAGTTACTTAGAAGGTAAAGAAGTTATTTGCAATGGGTATTCTATTAGATGTCATAAGTTTGTGGCATCTGCGGAGAAATTATGTATTTTGTTTTTCCCAAAATCTCTTGGGACAAACCCATTGTTGGCCAGTGTTATTATTTGTCAAACTTATATCCATTTTCTATCATGCATGCCAACAGTGAGACATCGTGCATACAATCAATTTTCTCCTTTGCTTTCAAGAGAATCATCATCTGTTGAGGTATGAGACCGTATTTACAGGAAATGGCAACTACTCTTCTGTTACTCTTGTATCTGTTTTTCATCAATTCATTCTTTCTCATATTTCATAACATAATAATATGTCTTTAATGGCTTTATTTAACTTCTATTGCTGCTATCGTCATGGCCATCATCATTTTTGGAACCTATAACAATAGTCGAGTCAAATCGTTTCCGAGGGTGCATGTTCCAGGAAAAAATATAGTAGTATTTTTTCTTTCATATTATATGTTTTTTTGCGGAAAAGTCATAAAACTATGCACTTTTTGCCGTAGACCACCATATACAAAAATAAAGTACTCTAAATTTCGTATAAAAGGCACCCTCAAGTGTATTTTGTCGTTGAATGATTTGGCTGATAGAGTGCGCGAAAGAAGGTCACATTTTCCTGCTTTATGTAATGTGCATCTACTCAAAAAAGCTTAGATTCTGATAAAACTACATAAATTCATGACAATTTGCACATATTAATCTCTTCTTTTGGCCAAATCGTGTAGGTTAAGAGATCTTCACAAAAAAATCAGTAGAGACCTAAATTATTACTATTTATTTATTACAAACTATATATTAGCTCTTTTTAATGAATACTTAATGTAATATGTATTTTTTAATAAGTCTGCGACGCTTAGTAGTTGAAGGGTCTGGTTTCGCTTCTGAAATATGAAAGGAAAACACAACATTGTCACTGCAGTAAATTCACTATTCAAAACTTCTGTCATCTACAACCACTACCTGAGCTGCAGGCTTACTGGTGCGCAGTGAAGGCCCAGGGGGTAGACTCTTCATCTGTAAAATGAAAGAAAACATGATGGTGTATGGCAAACTGCGTGAGAATTTTATTAAATGAATAGGTACTAGAGAAGTGGATATTTCAAATGTGTGCAGCAATGAAAATTGCCTTCTAATTTCGCATTGTGTTCGGTTTGTGGTGTGTCGTCCAATTCGTCTAAATCATAATCATCATCAGATACACATTTTTTCAGGCTTTTACCACATCCTACAGTATTGGCAAAGCCGGGAGCAATATAGGCCAGCCTTCTTACAACCACAATGCCCTCTGCAGTCTGTCTTGCATTTACAAGAATACGCTGAAGCTGTTTGTCAGGTACAGGGGGCTCGAGGGTGGTGATGGGCTGAAGACCATATTTGCTCTTCATCCACCACAACTGTATAGTATCTTTCACAAACCCCAACCACGCCTAAACTTGCAGGTAGATCTTCAGTGACTGCTGTCTTGCTGCGGTCTCTGTTGGGGGGAGAATGGCGATGTTAAATGTCACTTTGGGTCTACGTCCAAGTTCATGCTTGGTTGGGGTTTGTGAAAGATCCTATACAGTTGGGGTGCTTCAGCCTATTTCTTGTATATGCAAGAAAGACTGCAAGAATGCAAGAAAGACTGCGAAGGGCACACAAACCCAACTCAATTTGAAAATACAAGTTAATTTTCATTGCTGCACACATTGGAAATATCCACTTCTCTAGTACCTATTAATTTAATAAAATTCTCATGCAGTTTACCATACACCATCGTGTTTTTCTTTTCGTTTTGCAGATGAAGAGTTTACCCCCTGGGCTTTCACAGCGCACCAGTGAGCCTGCAACCCCTGTTCTCGCGAGAAAAAAAATTTAGAAGTATTTTTTCTTTCATTCTATATGTGTTTTAGGTAGCTAAATCCGAATTTCAACTTTGCTACTTCCCATGGAAATGGCAACAACATAATATAATAATTATGGTAAAATAATAAAGTAATCAAAAGTCGTTGTTTTTCGAGATATGTTCTTCACAACAAAAAACCTGTTTTAAATAAATACTTACCTTGTTTTTTCTGGAATAATTCCAAAACTAGTATGTTTTGTGAGCGCATATTTGATACATAGTTACAAGAGTTTTGTTGGATTTCCGTTTGATAACAAGTTGAGTATTACACAAGAAACTGCTTAACTTACTCTCTAAAAAGAAAAAAAGAAATCTCCCTATAATTTAAACTTGGAACCTGTAGTTTATATGACTTTGTGTTACTGAAGTCTACAGTTGTATGACTTGTAGTATTTGTTTTATGGGTCTCTGCAACTACAACGGTCTGTTTGTACCTTCATCAGTTTTTCAATTTCGCAAACGACAAGTTGGCGAGCTGTCCTCATTGTTTCAGCCAATATCTTATTCTGTGTTCTTGGGACATACTATGGGACAATGGGACATAATATGAAATTCGATCTACGAAGATAGCAACTAAAAATCTATTTTCTACTTCTGAAGTCAAATAACGCCGCATGTGTAAATACATTTAATTGTTGTTGAACCCCCGGCCTACTGTTACTGTAATAATAATAAATGTTCTATTTTTAAGATGAAATTGTAAATGAATTTGATCTTCATGTAATATCAATGTAAGTTGTTGTGTTAAGAGACTGAGTAATTATTAGTGTTTGATGGTATTTTTCTATGTGATATAATTTTAATGCTCAACTTTGTTTATTTCCGTTAAGCACGTTCTTCCTGTTGTATATACAGTTCCAGTTGTGTTATGTGTCATCAAATGTTTCCCGGAAATGTTTTTTGAATAAATTGTTAAAAGGCAACATGCCTTTTTTATTTAATTAATACTTACAATTTTCTGATACCCTGGTGGTACGGTGAATGTGGTTAGAATATATGGAAGTTTGCTTCATTTTTGAGGGATAATTGTAAAATATAACAAAATTAATAATTATCCAACCAACTAGTAGCCAGTAATTATTGATTGCTGTTTGAATATTTCTTCTCGACACCGGTTATTGTAAAGGAAATTAAATTAAAATCTATCATACCCTAGGCTGCCATCTACTGGCCGGGGACTAAACTGAACGTCTGACTCAACAGAACCCTGCTGTTTCAGGGATTGTTTCCTGTAAGACATTAAGCGTGGTTAATATGTTCCACAACGGATTCTGTAAAAACCGTGGCACCTTCATTGCAACTGTTCGCAGTTATTATACTTTCAACAATGTCGTACAGATGTTGATAATGTGGTCACCATAAATTGCTCATAATTTTTATTTTAAATTGCAGTACATGACATAAACAAATCCACGAATTCAGTAGAGGTTTATTGGCATACAACTATTCTCAGAATTAATCACCTTCCTCCCTACATTTAGCAAAAATACGTTAATTTACGATGATCGTGTAAATAGTTTGCGATATAACCGCGAGTACCATAAAAAAACACAAACGGCAGCCCATAAATCTTCGAACAGATGACCAGTTTCAGTGATATGTGACCTTAATAAAATATAAAACCAACCCATATCTTTACGATAGATGAGACCTAAAATTGTCGACGCGATATAAACCGTCACCACAAACTATTAGGGATTATATTGCGGAATTCTTGCCTTTTGTTCTTCGCTGACACAGAATATTCGCTCCAATAGCCATCAAAATGCATTATAACGGTTCGTTGAGTTTGTTATTTGCAATTCGCTTTTGTGGTGGAGGCGCCGGGCGGTTTAACTAAATCGCGTCGCTATTGGACGAGAAATGTGATTGTGAGATTGTAATGTTGGGCAGACCTTCAAAGTAAATAATTACCTTTGATGTTATGTTATGAAATTCAGATATCTTGATCCTAAGCGTGGAAAAAGTGCATAATAACCACAGTTACGCCAGTTAAGGGTCAAAATTAACAAAGACTGAAACGTTTTGTCCTAAAATTTTCTTGAAAATTCACTTGGTGGTTCTGTTTTTCGGCAAATATGTTAAATATTGCCGTAGTGTAGAGATTAACAATTAAACTAATAAACTACACATATAGGTTGGATGTTAAATTTGCTCCAAACATTCTTTCTCAAAAAGAATTTTTCTAATATTTTACCATTCTACTATTTCTACTATTCGCTCCATTATAGTAAATTGAATGTGTAGTATTTTCTTGTTGGTGAAGTCAACATCTTTTCATGTAGGAAAATGTAGGAAGATTGCAGAATAAACTTTGTATTCCCTTAACCATTTCAACGCTTAGCACAAAGGATTGATACGCAAACTAAAGACTATGCTACCTTTATAATACGTCGAGCTGCTTACATCCTATATATCTGATAGACTATTCAGAGAAATTGATAGAAATTCAGTGGCAATTATGACATTCAATGTAGCGATTTTTCACCATTATTTAACGGTCAATATCCGATACGATCAATAAACACGCTCCAAGGGAACGGCTATAATCTCTTCGTCTGTCCAATTCTTAACAAATCAACTCGCAAGATCTCGTGCAATGGCGTACTAAACTCGACAGCGCAGTGAAAGGGCTGAAAGGAGGGATGTAACGATAAGTTACGAGCGAACCGTAATTAATATGAATGTAAAAGCTGCTAGATGGAATTATGACCGCTATAAAGCGCCTTCTAGGCAGCACAAGAACGCTAAAATATAAGGTGGTGTATTTAGTCCATAGTCCATCTCAACATTATTCACTTGAATTTCATCATCAACACTTGACGTCGACGAGGGTACCGTCAGAAAGGGTGAATTAGGGAACTTTTTTTTTGTTTTGCTTTCGACGATATGGGAATGAAAGCTAGAATAATTACTTAAAAAGAAGGACGATAAGACAAATGAGTTTGGTATACAGTGTTATAAAACTAAATAATTTTGTGCCAGGGAAACCCGGAATAACCATGTAGTTTAATATTGCAAGACAGCACAATTATTCTACCTATTTTTAGCGAAAATGGGAAAAGATTTCTCGCATCTCAATCTACATTTTCGCGTCGGGTCATCTTCAGCCACCGCCCTATTCGGCGAAAATTGTCTCTGATTAGTAATAATAGATGTGGGACAAGTTTAATATTACAAGTAATAATTATTGATCGAATCTAGAAAAAAAAATACCGAAGAAGTAAATTTACTTACCATATTTATATTTATATTTACTTACAAATGTAAATACTGCTTACCGTTACTGTACAGTGCTCTATTTGATCGACCAAATCTAGAAAGGTTGTTGACATAAAAGAAACAAATTGTACACAAATCTTTATTTACAGAGATAAATGCAATGCCAGGTTTTCTTAACATTCTGCAGTCCTTGCAGTCCTTGCACATGAAAGATTTATAAGTTTGCCCAAACATTCAAGAAAATGAAATTAAATCATAGTAAATTAACACAATTTATAGCGTTTAACACAAATATTTTAACTCTACACATTTTATCACGCTCAGACCCAAGTATTTCAAAATTGTATCACGTAAATCTTGAATCGCAACATATTGCACAACATGGAATAAGTGTCGTTGACAGAAAACACTGTTTATTAACAGAAGTATCAAACAAACATAATTATATAATATATCTTAATTTTATACTTAAAATTCTAACTAACAATTGGACCTACCCTATTTCTATTATATACTTAACATTACACATAAATACATAATTCTATCTATAGGTATTAGATTTCTTCGATTTTGGCGTTACGTTTTACAGCAAATATTAATTCAGTTGTCAACCAGTCATTTGCAATATTACGCAAGAGTCAAAATCGATTACTTCTAGATGTATACAACAGACTATATATTGACTAGATTTTTTGTTCAAATATTGAGCAACAATAATTGCTAGTAATTAGCAAACAAGGAAATAAATGACCTTGTGGTCATTCAAGGTGTGGTATCTCAACTGCCCATTTAAATAACTCAAGGATAAAGTTGTGTTTGAGTTATTGCAGATAAGATGCGGCACCATGTTCACCAAACAAGTGACTTACAAATGCATATCAAGAGGTTTTACTCTATGTTAAAAAAATCTAAATTGTGTTCGTAAACATTTAGGGTTCGAACACATATCTTTTATTATGCTGATACAAATAAATATAATTGGATACGTATTTGTAAGACGCTATATTTGCAAATAGTTGTAGATAAATTAAAGAATTTACCTACTGAGGATAGTACTGTATGTAAGTACAATGTACTATACTATTGAGTCGGTATAGTCGAGCCAGCAAAACAGCACTTTTTCGTTCTCACTATTGTACACATGTTTAACAGAACAAATAAAACGAACGTACGTCGGTAACAAGAAAAGCTGTGACGACGTGTATCGATATTTACTGACACGACTATACTATATAGTACTCATTATAGCCTGTTTATTTCAAATATACAGTATAGAAATATTTCATACTCAAATGATTTCATAGATACCCAACATTAAACATCACAGACTCGTTTGTCTACTTTTAGTGTCTTTTTTGCATTATTAAAATTATCCATTATGGTACGGGTAATATCAATAATACATTATTATTTTTTCTCCATATACATACACTTCACGTTGCACTTTAAATTGCCCTTTAAATAACCATGACATTATAATTGCATATATTAGTTTACAGAAAAAAAAACATAAACAAAAAAAGCTCTTAGTTAGATTCTAGTGAAGATTATATAAAAATAAGTTTGATAATAAGGTAAAAATGATGCAATTGAAATTGATTCTATTATTCAAATATTTATCAAATACTATTTAACTACAAAATAAGACATTTACTTTTTTTGTTCTTTAACGTGCACGTTGCGTCATGACAGCACACGGGATACCTATCTAGATACTAGATACCTATCATTGAATTTTTGAATTGTGTCTTTAGTAGACACAATTTAATTTTAATTTAACTAAAAAATAAAGTAACCACAAAAACGATGAAATAAAATACCGATCTCAACATTCGAGTTTTTATTACTCAATTTCATGTAAACTATAAAAATATCCACCAAATAATAGTTTTATATCTGCAATTTCTGAGTCTTTGGATTTTGCAACTGTAATTGAACTCACAAGTAACAACGAGGTTATATTACATTATATCGTCTGTGCCACTTTGATCATTGAGTTCGAACAGAAAATAATTCCAAGGGGTTGTTCAAAAGTATATAGGTGGACACTATTGTTATCATACTATTCAAATGTCATTAAGCTGCTTGAATCTTCAAATAATCCTTAATGCTAGCCGGGCTTTCATTCAATTCTAGTAACGGTATTCTAATAGATTCTAATAATAATGTGTGTCCACACTCGGACGTTTTATTCTCTATTTTTGTTATTTTCGGTAAAATAAGAGTTGTTGGTAAAGGTGTTCGTCGACAGAAATAAGCTTGTTATGCCACTTACTTGAACTAAAATGCGATTCGCAGTCCCTTTCAATTCTACTGAAATATTTCAGTGAACCAAAATATTACCTAAGCTGCTTTTTTTCTATAAATAGGTTTTAAATTTATGAGATGGATATTGAAAATCGAAATAACATACAGATAGGATGGCATAACAGTATGTCGGTTTCTTTTTTTAAAGAGATAGAGAAACTGTTTTAGTAATATCCATAAACATCTAGAAAATTTTACATTTCTTCTTTAATTTTTATTGCATTTTAGACATTTTCGAATGTAGGAATTTTTACCTGATTCCAATGACTTATAACACTTGATGTTTTCCAACAAATTTTTAGGTTTATCTTACATTTATCTTACATGACTGGGTTCCTCGTTGAAAACAGTGTTTTTAATTAACAGAGGTACAATCTTCCGAGATCGCACTGTATATTATTATATAATATATTGGACTTGTCGTCTGTAAAAGTTCAGCCAGCTGTAATTTCCGCGTAATCAACCCCTGTCGTCGAACGCGTTACCAAGAAGCACCCCAATTTTCAGTTTTCCTTGTGTTTTCTGGCGATATCGTTAGCTGAAGTGGGCTGAAAAATTGATTTCGTACGGATTTTTAATCTGCCATTTCTGGCGATGAATGAAACCGAAATTGAATTTTTGTTCGCCGTTTTAGAATACTTAATGAAATCTCCAAAAACAACACTTGAGGAACCACCACAACGATCACAAGAACTCGAAGAAAAATCGAATATTTTGTTTATGAGACGATTTTGTACTTTCAACGTGTTATGAGAGTGGATGAACTAGAACAAAAACGTTTTTTCTTCTTTAATATATTTTTCTATAAAATTTCTTGGTGACTATTTTCTTCTGTTACAGCTTTTTTGTAGTTTATTACAACCATTTTCTGAAACATTGCAGATATTTCTCTCTAGGTATAAACGTATTTGTTGTTTTTAGTTCCTTCAAGTAAAGGAAGGAAGAATAAAATACACATCAAACAATGCGAAAACGAAGAATACAAAAGTACCATTTACAAATAATTAAATAAATAAATTCATTAGAAAATTAAAAAAACTACTAATATAAAAACTATTAATATAGAGGAAATTGTGTATAATTTATGTCCATGAAATTTTAGGATAAAATTAATAGTTTAGCTGCATGAGCAAATTGTATTTGATTGACATCGAGCGTGTCTGCATTAATATAAAAGTAGTTAGCCAGGATTTGACAGCTATTTTCAATCTAATGACAGTAGGTGGTGTCAAACGCTGATGTTTTGACAATACCTACTGTCAATATAATCGATATAGTATGTGACAATTTGGTCGAATTTTCCTTGCAATCTGCTAAAATAATCATCAAAATAGATATAAAAACTTAAATTAAATTAAGAGTTATGAAACATTTATCAATATGTTGGGCCCTTATTTTGCGAACGGGCGTATGCTAAAGATACCCTGAGCTTTTGTGTCCTTGCCGCTTTTCTTTTTAGTTTATTTTTCTCCCTGACAACGGCCGGCCATTACGAACAAAAGAGATACAGGCGAGGCAGGGAGTTTGAAGTAGGCGACGCTACATCTGAACCGCAAAAAGGTTGGTGAACGCATAGAAAATGACTGTAAATTTTCCGGTTTTACCCGCAACATGTCCACACGGTTCTTGCCACAATAGTTACATTCAGTATAATATATTTTATTTTCATCATGAGATATTATATTCTTCAAATTATTTCTGACTTAATTCCCTAGATTGTTAAGGGGGAGCCTCGTATAGATGGGTCGAAAACAAAAAAAAAACAAAATTATAAATCGAAAGTATATCATTTCAAGAATATGGTGTTAAAATATGGTGTAGAGAAAGTTCTTTCTGTACCTCGCTATAGCATCTTAAAGAAACATTTCTGCACCTCTTTCAAGTTGTTCAAGTGCTTCTTATTTTATAAAAAAAAATGTCTTCAAGGTAGTTTCTTCAAAATGTTTTATGCTCTAAGATACGATTACAGTTTGTCAATGCTAAGAAAAATATATTAATATTGTATTAATTGATATTGTATTTAAAAAACAAGAAATTATATTGTTTTTTTTACTATTATTGCTTACCACAATTAGCTATTAATGATAATTCGTATTTGTTTAGTGTAGAGAACTATTCAAATTTCTTATTTTTATTATTATTACTTATTACTATATGTAATTTGACACTGACAGCTCTCCGGTAGAGAATTCTTCGATTGGATATAATTATTCTACGTTATTAATGTTTTTTTTAATAGTTCTTGGTTAACTAACTACTACACTATGAGTAGCAACATTAATAAGAAACTTGTACCAAGTATAAATGAGTTAATTCTTGCTAAGTGCGCTCCCGTCTTCCTATATAATGTCGTCGAAGTTCTAAACAATTTAATCCCAGTCAGAAGCCTTGTTAGTGAACATGCGAGATGCTTATTATAAGCTTTTAACAAACTACCTTCAACAAAACGGACTTGAAAATTTGAATCTTAATAAACCTAATTGAGGTAAAATTTACAGTATTGTTAACGCATTTAATTTAAAAAAAATTTAAAATTCAAACAAGCAAAAAAATAATAATAAATTATTTTGTAAATTGTTATTCACAACATAGAAAATTCGTTATAGCAAATTCTCTAATAAATCTGGACATAGCAAAATAATTAAAATGTTTTCGCTTTTGTTGCTTTTGTTTGTGAAAATTTAAAGTAAACAATGAGATACTATTGCGAAAATGCTGTAAGACAAGCTGCACCTGTATTTTGATCAATACGTCCCTGTAATATTCCTGTTTTACAGCATTGCCACAGGAATTTTGCATTAAATTTTTACTATTTTACAGACAATTTTTAAGGGTGACATTGAAATTAGACTTTTTTCGATGTCTCTTTGTGCTATTTTGTCGGTATTTATTAACACAATTTTATTCTGCATCAGAATAGTCGTATAAATGTAAATATATACATATACAGTGTGTTCATTTCGAAAGTATCCACCCTTAATAACTCTTGACCTCATGCGATTACTGCTTTGAGTGGAAACATTTAGATATCGAGGAGGAAGTTCAAAAATGGTACTTAGGTTTCATCCCTTCACCCCCTAGACACCCCACTTTGAAATTTCAAATGGCACCCCCTACCTTGTGAT
Source organism: Melinopterus prodromus (assembly GCA_964023965.1). NCBI lineage: Eukaryota > Metazoa > Arthropoda > Insecta > Coleoptera > Scarabaeidae > Melinopterus > Melinopterus prodromus. The sequence continues at coordinate 21,658,177 of OZ030398.1, read as the reverse complement.
ACATCATTTGAAAGGGCAGAAAATTCTCTACACAACCACGCTAAAAAAATTAAATCGAACGATTGGTTCTTAAGATAGACTAGAATAATAGCCAGCATTATTTGAGTTTGCGAAGAGTTCGAAGACAGAATGTATTTTTGTCTAGCAAATAATCGTGGTAATTTCGAACATGCCATAAAATAATTTCTTATTTTATTATTTATTTTAATTTTTTATTTATTATGACTGTAATTTAATTCAAAACAGAGTATCCAATCCGTGCCCTTTCAAATGAGGTATCACAAGGTAGGGGGTGCCATTTGAAATATCAAAGTGGGGTGTCTGGGGGGTGAAGGGATGAAACCTAAAATTCTCTAGGTACAATTTTTGAACTTCCCCCTCGATATCTAATCGACGTGTTTCCACTCAAAGCAGTAATCGCATGAGGTCAAGAGTTATTAAGGGTGGATACTTTTGAAATGAACACACTGTATATATACACTAAGGCGTTGAGTTAATATAATTCCTTTAAGTTTGAAGTCGTGTTTTCTAGGGCGCTATAAATTATTTTAAAGTCATAAACAAGGGAGTGAAATACGGCTATTCATAAACCTGTCAGGAAATCATTACTTTCGGGCAATTTAAGCACCAATTTATATCAAATCGAATCAGTCCTGATAGTATTAAAATCTTAATTGTGGCTGGGCTGTATACAGTTCATAGTGTAGAATTCAATTCGATTTCTATAAATCACATCATGTTATTCGTTACTAGTTTTCAATAAATTTATTACATACGTAGAACGTAAAACTACGTAGGAACGTAGAAATGCAAAAGCTAATTTAAAATTCTCAAACTGTACGCCGAAATGTCTATCTAGCATATTGCATTGAGTTACCACGTAGCAAACTAAACCAGTGAATATATTTTGTATTAAAAATGCTACGCGAATAGCTTCCGAAAGCCACAGCACGTGCAGCGTGCTGTCAAAATTTGTTGGCTTGAAGTGCATTCATATGTTACATCCATACTTGCACATTATATCAATCTCAGTCTACCACACTTTGAAATATAGAAGATTCAGCCTAGGCGAATCCAGCTCAAATCGGAAGGGGGCAGTTTTCTAAATTTCTCATAGAAATTACTATAAGTAGAACACTTTTCAGTTAATTTCCATTGGTTTAAACGATTTCTATTTCAGTTTCTTTGTTTCTAGTTTAAAAAATTCGTTTTTCACGAAAATTCGTCTGAATTCTGTTTTCTAAGTTGGAAATGGCAAATTATGATCTTAGAATGACATTACTCATTAACACATTTCTTCCTATTGTTTAAACAATCAATTATTATTCAAAACTTTTTTCTCAAATAAATATGGTGGAAAAGTCAGCTTTGTGGTTAAAAGAAGTTATAAATTTCATGTTCAAAACACGTTTAAACCATGTTTAAACATTTTTTTGCAACCAAAAGTTTATTGTTTTAGATTGGTCTGGCCAACTGTTATTCTCAAGTGACAATATTTATATTTTCGGATGATTTCCATTGTTTAAATAATAAAATGTTAATTCACATTCACATCATTCATTCGAAAAAAATTAATTGATTAAAATTATTTAAAATTGTTTTTGGATTTCGAAACGATATTTAGGAATCGTTGCTTTCATCAGAAATGCATTTTTTTGAATTTCAATAAACGTGGTTAAATTTCTTAGCAACAATTGGAACAATTGTTGCCAATAATTGCAGCTAACAATATTAACGTCGTTTCCAAGTGGTTAGTTAGCCACATTTTTTACAGAATCGGCCCGATTGACTGGAAATTTAAAACATTCCAATCAAGAAATTCTCAACTGCTTTGGGGAATTGTATGACGTCGTATGTTGCTACCCATGGGATGAACACCCTCCATTTTGGATATAACTGGCGGAGATTTATGTATCGAAAATAATTGGGTAATAAAATTTCTTCAGGTTTACTTTTCTTGTCTATAAGATTTAAATTCCTTTCCAGGTTCCGTGAACTGTACTAAATTTTTCGGTGTATCTTTATTTGTTTTTGAGATTTTTTATATAATTTAACTTTTTTATAACATTTCCACCACGTCACAATCTTGAGAAATGAGGCTTTTCTATTCATGGGGACCATTACAAAATATTCCAGGGGGGCAATTTTTTTTGTAATAGAAGGTGAATGACTATGCAATTAATTATTTTGTAGCGTTTTTGTTTTGTGTAATTTGATATTGATAATGATATTTATAATTAGAGAATTGATAATGATATTGATAATTAGAGAACAAACGGGAAAGTTAAAAAAAATAAAAAAGCGCAGTTCGTATTGTTCGTTAAACTTAAATTGCACTCACTCTGAAAAATCTCCGTTGCTTTTATAGTAATTTTTACACTTTATTTTATGTTATTAGCCAAATTTGACTTATTTAATCCCTTTTAGAAACGTTAAACAAATACACTACAATTATATATATATATATATATATATATATATATATATATATATATATATATATATATATATATATATATATATATATATATATATAATTTAAAATCACTACATACTATTTGGTTTTGAATTATGTAAGTGTTATATGATACTTCACACTACCTATTTTCCTAATGCAGTGTTCGGTATCAGAAGTTAAGTATTTGTTATATATTATTTAGAACCGAATATGGGAGTTGCTGCAACATGGTTCCTTGTTGTTATAAATCAATACTTTCATGTTAATTAAGCACTTAAAAAGTGTTTGAAAAATGAAATCGACAGTATGTGGTATGGAGAAAAAATAATAAAATTATAAACACAATTATATTTTTAACTGTCAATATTACTTATCATGATGGAAACCCCTAAGCCAGAAACCTTTTGTGTATGAAACATATCTACCTTAATAGAGCAGCCTTCAGGTAATAAATACACATTTACAAAAATCACTTTTTCTCTTCATTCTTATCGCCATCATCCCGATCGCCGTTCACAGGGCACCAGCGCCACCTATGTGCCTCACTCTTGATCCACATTATAGCCATACATCGGCAACCACATCCTACCTTTCCTCCAGCATATAGGTCACCAGTTCTTCTCGTAGAGCTTCGCCGTCGATATGCTTGAGGCTGCTGTTGCTAATGTCACCAGATTTGACTGAATTCTTATCTCTTCTAGCTTCCCGTTGCAGTTCGATGGCCGCCGAGTCCCCAGTGGGCGACGTCGCTAGTCTCCTGCCATCGTCGAGGGTCTTTTTCGCCAAACACTGGAACAGCTGGACGAACTTTGTTAATTTGCTCTGTGGGACGGTCGGTGGGACCGGCAGAGCGACGAGCTTAATATGCGCGTCGACGTGCTCGTGGTTTAATCGTTGAGCAGCATTAAAACGAACCTCGTGTCGATCCTTTGCCGGGAAGAGACGAGCCAGCCTTTCAGTCTCCGATATCTGCCTGTCCAAGGACCTTCTGCTGATTTTGCTGCAACAAAGAGTAAAAGAAAAGTTAGTGGTTTCTTATATTGAATCGTACCACAAATCGTAGGTAATTAACAGATCTAGTAGACAATAATCCATAAATGGCAGTAATCTCCGTTCGAATAGCAACGTATTTCAGTCAGTTGCTACAGAAAAATGTTTGCAACTATTGCCAAAATTGTTGCATAAAGTTCTATTATACCTCAAATTGTAAGGAATTAAATGACTTAGTAGCCTTTCGATGCTCGGAGTTTTGCCCCATCGACAAGAACCCCTAAATCGCGATAATGTCCGTTCGAATAGCAAACGTACTTCATTCACTTGCTGCAGCAAAATGTCTATAACTTTCGTAAAAATTCTTGCATAAGTTTCTATCATACCACAAATTGTAGGTAATTAAAAGTTCTAGTAGCCGTCAAACCCTGAGAGTTTTGCCCCATCGACAAGTACCCCTAAATCGCGATAATGTCCGTTCGCACAGCAAACGTATTTCATTGAGTTGCTGCTGCAAAATGTCTATAACTTTAGCAAAAATTCTGGCGTATATTTCTATCATACCTCAAATTGTAGGTAATTAAAAGTTCTAGTAGCCGTCAGATCCTCAGAGTTTTTGCCCATCGACAAGAACCCCTAAATCGCGATAATGTCCGTTCGAATAGCAAACGTATTTCATTGAGTTCCTGCGGCAAAATTACTATAACTTTTGCAAAAATTCTTGCATAAATTTCTATCATACCACAAATTGTAGGTAATTAAAAGTTCTAGTAGGCGTCAGACCGTCAGAGTTTTGCCCCATCGACAAGAACCCCTAAATCGCGATAACGTCCATTGGAATAGCAAACGTCTTTCCTTGAATTGCTGCGGCAAAATGTCTATAACTTTTGCAAAAATTCTTGCATACATTTCTATCATACCTCAAATTGTAGGCAATTAAAAGTTCTAGTAGCCGGCAGACCCTCAGAGTTTTGCCCCATCGACAAGAACCCCTAAATCGCGACAATGTCCGTTCGAATAGTCAACGTATTTCAATCAGTTGCTGCAGAAAAATGCCTATAACTTTTGTAAAAATTCTTGCATAATTTTCTATCATACCTCAAATTGTAGGCAATTAAAAGATCTAGTAGCCCTTCGACGGTCGGAGTTTTGCCCCATGGACAACAACCCCTAAATGGTGATAATGTTCGATAACATTTTTATTTAAGAAAGTTTATTGATTGTTTTATTATTTGGGTCCATTATTTTTAATGAAATGTTCTCAACACTAGTTATTTATCAGCATGATTTCATGATTTATTTCATGACAAAGCCAGGTGGGTGTAAGTGCACCCCCTTACCCCTCTCTGCGGGCGCGTATTGTTACACCCATGGCTTTATTGACTTGTTTCGTGTAAAAACTCGGAAATAATGCTGCTAGATTACTTTTTCTGTTTGGTGGTAGCGACCATAATAACTGTTTTGTACAAATTTAAATTAAAACAAACAAATAATTAACTTTTAATTCATATAATATAATAGGACATATTATTTTTCATAATTTGTGTCTTAAATATAATAGGACAGTATAACATGACTTTCCCAACAACGCAGTCCTATCTTGACCAATTTCTTCAAGTCGATATGCCAAATATGATGGTCGAACAACAATAATAATCGAAGCTCCTATGCTAAATTTCCTCTATCCGTTTCTTGTTCGATTGACTCAACAAACAGCCATACACGATATCCGCGTAGTTCAGAACGACAGTTTCAGACAATCTGAAAATGAGAAGTATTGTGTTAGTAGGCGATACGCCCTGAAACTGATACAGTTGTTTCAGCATTTACTCGCGTAAGTATTTTGGCGTAAATCCCACAACGTGAACCACACAGTGTAATTTGCAGTTGAAAGTAGTAATGTTAAATTGCCTGGTAGTATGAGGTAATGTTACCCATAAGAATTAACAATTAACTTCCTGGGGAACCGGAAAACATGCTAGAGTTAGTTAGATTTAGCTGCACCACCCTGCAAAATATATCACGTAGTCTTGTGATCCATCGACAAATAATTGACCAACTAAATGATTGCCTAGAATACCAGCCCAAACATAAGCATAACTTCGGTGCTGATTTTGTAGGGCCCAATATCGAAGAATGGAAGGATAATGTTTACCATGTAACGGAAAAGTCGATTCATCAGTAAAAATAATATTTTGTATAAAATTTTCATCTGCGTTCGCCTTTTCCATTACAGTTTCACAAAACTCCATTCTACGAATACTGTCCTCTGCGAAGGTTTCCCGAGTCTGATAACTTATAACTCCGGAAATCACCCTCCTTCAGAGCCTTAGCAACGGTTTTGTTACCAATACCAAATTCCTCGCCAATCCCTCGAGTGGATTTCTTATCGTCCAGTACTACAGAACCGCAGATTAGCACATACCGTCGTACTTTTACCTCAATTTCTTGTGGACTTATCTCCCTTGGATGACAAGTACTGCAACTCTTTAGACAAAGATCCTTTTCAAATTGATGCACAATATTGAAAATGGTTTGTCTGCACGGGATAGGTCTGCCTTCAAAAGTGATTGCAAACAAATCCACGCACTGTTGCGCCGAATTGCCACCGTAATACCACTTGATGATCTGAAGCTGTTCTAGCGGAGGGTACATCGCGATTGCAAAGATATGAATGTCATGAAGCGTTGTTAGATCTGCGATAGTTCTGCCGTTGCGTGCATGTGCTCCGAAACGCAAAACCAGACTGACCTGACCAGACCTGCTCTCACACCAGTCGGCAGTCCCACTATAATTGGCTGCCCCACTCAACCGACGTTGGCAGTGTTGTCGCGTGATACGCTAGTTTCTATAGACCAAATTTTTGCGGACACAATCTGTATATTACCTTAACTCCAAACTAACAAAGTTAAGTCGTTTGAGTAAAGGAATACAAAAATTAAATAAAAAAAATGAATAAAACATTGTAAGTAGATCCTTACCTTCTCGAAGTGTACAGAGACGTAGTGCTCTCTAATGAATTTTTGTGGTATAGGGTGGAATTTGTGTGGGTCGAAGCGAAGTCCCGTCCAGAATCCGTAGACTCGGCTCCTCTGTGTAATGAACGGGAGAGAATCGAGTAAGTCCGCAACGGCCTTCCGTTCTTGGACGAGCAGCAGCATCTCGCAAATGTTTCCTGAAAAAGATATCCTACTCTGCATTACTTTTTAATTGCAACAAGAGCGCCGGAAATAAACAGATAAATTGGCGTACGGAATGAGGTCTCTGTGTGATACTCAGGGCCGCGTCTAGTTTTTTACGGGCCCCAGGCACACCTGATACCTACATATCGTATAATAATAAAAATACCTACTTTTTAAAGAAATAAAAATCGAATTTTTTAAGTTGATTAGAAGGGGTGGATTATATTTTTTTATCAAAAATAAATTTAGCTGCTATGAAGCAGCTAAATTTAGCAGTTTTGTTATTTCTATAAATATGAGAAGCAGTAACTTATTACAATTATTTTATTAAACTATAAACAGTGGCTTTATAATCGAGTGTAGGTCAATTAAAAAAGTTTGGCACGTCTAAAAGCAACAAATTTCTTTTTTTGTCATTTTTTGGGTAGTTTAAGCAGTTTTAAGAGTTTAAATCTCACTTAAAAGTATTGTGGGTTCTGCAGTTTATGTTACAGGTTTCATTATCTTTTGTTTTACTTATTATTTTATCTTATCTCCGCAAGTTTTGATAATTATTTTCATTGACATCATACGAATTCCCCAAAACATATAAAAGACATGCAGTTTGTCTCAGATAATAACCCATGTGGTATATCGCGGAGCGGTTTTGAGAATACTCGACATTGTTTGAGCATTTTTGTGTCTCGCAAAGAAAAAACAGGTCATACCGATAGTTTTTTTAAATGTTAACCAACAATCTCGTTTTTTTTTTTGGTACTGCATTCTTTAGGTAGGCTGAAATGTATCTTGAATTCGGAACTTCAATACAAAGAAGAGTGTAATCACTGACTATGTGCAGTGTTTTCATTCCTGTTAAACGAGTAACTGAATTATGTCCCTTTCAGAACAAAACCGTAATGAAACATAAGCATTTTTTATAATTAAACAAGCCATAATTAATTAGTCTTTTTACACAGTTTTTTTATGTCTGTAGGCAGTTTTTGATTAATTTTACTGCTTTGCCACCCCCAGTGAGAAAAATACAATATGCTGCGCGTTATTATATTATAACAAATGATAATAAACGTGACAATGCGATAGAATAGAGCATACCCTGCGTATACAGGGTGCTTGGCACCGCTAATACTGCCTTCTTGTGAAAAAAATATTTGTTGGTTTATAAAATTAGTTCCCGAATCTAGACTCTGACTAAATATTACAGATTTTTGCTGTATATGTTTATATGATTATTATTTTTAAGTAGCTAATCTTTCGGCTCAACTTTTTTAACTATATACTCCATATTACTCGTAAACTTTAAAGTATTGTCTAAAATGACACCTAGATAACTATTTCTGGTGCAGGGTTTACCAAATTTCTATTTCCCAATATCATAGCTTTTGTTTTCAATACATTCAAACATAACTTATTTTCTTTATACTAATTTGATATCGAAACCAGTTCAGAGTTCAATGTCACGATTACATCAGGTAGGTTATCTCCTGCAATTGATATTAGTGTATCGTCTGCAAATAGGTGCATATCACGAGATTTAACTAGTGAAGCAACATTATTTAAGTACAAAATAAATAAAACTGGTCCCAGAACAGAACCTTGTGGTACCCCTAAGCTGTTTATTCATTCACTTGACTCATTTTCTCCAATCCTAACCTTCTGTCTCCTGTCCTCAATTTCCGTAAGTTTCCAATTTTTGTAATAGCTTTTGACGACAAATGGTCTTGAAAGCTCTTTTCAAGTCTTCTGGCTTATTATCTAAGTAATAAGCAAAACAAAAAATGCAAACACTGGTATAATTATTAAAAAATTCTTTAAATTTTGCGTTTTCAAATTGAACTTCACTCGCAACCGTCCGCGAAATACGAAAACAAAAACCTTACTCTAACGAAATTCATTTGTTTACCTACCTTAAAAGCTTCCCGAAATTTGTTTGACATGATGTTGTAGAGAAGAGGATTAATAGTCGTAGAGAGGTAATGGAGGACACCACTGACATAAGTCATAACTTCGTAGATTTTCAGATAGACGTTTCGATTCTCAGTGCCTTCGTCAGTCGGCGTCACGTATATTGCGAATAACCGTTGTGCGTGGAACGGAGCCCAGCAGAGGAAGAACGCCACAACAACTGCAACTGAAACAAAAGAAAATCGTCGCTTTATTACAGTCTGAAGTAACTTTAGGACAAGCACATCTGTTATACGTAATAAAGCTGTGCTTGTTGATATTTCTGTTTCTTAATACACATTCCAAGCTGACCTTAATAGAATATGTTATGCTTCTAAACACTCAACGTTACAATATTATTGGATCTTACAATTAAATTTAACCCTAACGAATAAACAATACATAAAATAGCGAAAATATTAATATAACTGAACTACATAATAGCTAGGAAATTATGAAACAAGCAAACAATAAAACTAGTTTTTATTTGAATAGGCATTTCTTGGCTATACAGAGTATATAAAATATACTAACATGTAGTAATATCCATAGATAAACCAAAGATGCCTGCATATTTCCCACGAAAAAATAAAACATCGAAACAACCCCAATAACTATTTATGATGTGACTTGACTTAAACTACAGAACTACGAAGCGGATAGAAATAAGTTGTAATAAACCGTATAGCTTTCTGCGTTCTGGGGTCAATCAAATCAAAGGAAATAAAAAAAACTTTGGAAAAACACCAAAGTACGCGAATAAATTATTTATTACAGTTCCGAAAGCAGAGCAACTGAGAGCAACAAAACAAGTTCAATAATTGAGGAAAACTGCTTAACTAAGCATTGGTAAATTCTCTGTAAATATTATTTTAATATTAGTTCTTTTGTTATATTATGCTCCAAGTTTGGTTGCTCACATTGTATTACTACAACTGTAATAATATAAATGGATATAATTTGAACAGATATGAACGTATCCTTCATTAGTTCAAAGAGACATCTAGGAAACCAATTAGAAACAATGTCAAGTTTTGTGTCCAGCTTAATAATTTTAAAAGTACGTCATTGCCGTTATTACGTCTGTCATGCCCTTTTACTGTTTGTTTACATCCTGTTTGTCCTGTTTATGACAACTCATTAAAAACGGACTCCTCCTTAGACATCAGTTCCAATGGCTATTTTTAAAAGTTATATTCCGCGACATCCAGTTTAATATTCTTCATTTTCCTACATAAATTCATATTATATCATAAGTTTTCCATACCACATTCATCACTGTATAGAGCTATTATGCTATCTTCATCTATTTTAAGTGACAGGCGATTGCGTGACAAATATAATCTGTTCAAACCGATTATATTTATTTTCATTTGGCTCAAGTGGAACTATAACACAGTTAATAGTGGCAGTTTACTGAAAAACAAAATATTTAGCAGCCGATAGTTTTATAAAAAGAACCAAGGTGAAGTAAATTGTGCATGCATTATACGAGTCAATCTGTTGGTATACCACTGAAAACTGCTGCTCCTTAGACGGCGACCAGAAAGCATTTTCTTCTTGTTTATGTGCACTCAAATAATCAATAGCATTCACATAACGTGATCTAGTTTTCAGTGCATGAAAGGAAGTGCTGATACCACCACCAACCCGGTGCGGTTATCGCGTCCCAGCTTAGCTATATTCATTCAGCTATACTCATGGATCATTCATACGACCCCATGGGCGCCGTTACAAAATGTTCCAGGGGGGGGGGCAAGATTCTTTTTACTAATAAAAGGTGACGTAGTGTGAATGACTATACTATCAATTATTTTTTAGCGTCTTCGTTGTTTTATTTGTTGTAAATGGCAGTGATAGAAACATATTCGCATTTATGAGTTAGGATTCTAAAATTGAGGCACAAGAAACATGACAATATTAAAAATATAAAGTTTATTAATGTGTACTTAATAATTTTTATTAAGAATATTATTTGTATTTATATATTTGTTTCAGAATCATTGAACTTTTATCCTAGAGTTTTTATTTGGTCTGATTGCCAACCAATATTGAAGAATTTTTATTACTTTGTAATATTCTGCTGAACAGCTGCTCAGCTGTTCAGCTGAGCAGCTGTTCAGCAGAATATTACAAAAAGGTGTCAAAAAGGTTCGAAGTACTTTCCATTTATATAATCAATATTGCTCATATTATCATCCACATAATCCCGATTTTAAATTGTCTTTCCAGAAAAATAACCCGTTTTGAGTCAATTAACAATAAACATGGAAAACCATCTGTATATCTAAGACAATTAAATTTCAATTGGACCTGATACTGGAATTTCCCAGTTTTAAGTTAACCATTTTTAGTTTACACAGTCTGCGAGACCGAACAATAACGGTGATGCACAAACTTCCAGCTCGGAGAACAATGTAATAATTCAATTAAGTACCTACCCTCAGTTCTCCCCACAATTCCTTATTGTTTTCGACATACCTACTATTTTAATTAAACGAACACACGGCATAATTCCGGAGTGCTCTTAAGTTATCGTAAAATTATTAAGAGCAGTGATTAGAATCCATTAGGAGAAATACAAGCTTGAATTAATGTTTGCACAGCCATATTAATATTTAATATTTTAATGTGCTCATATAAAAAGATAATTACGTATAATCTCGTAATTTCTATAATAACAATTTTTTGTATAGGTTAAGTTCTGAGAACTGAGGTTGATTTTTTGTACCAACACTTTATTAATTTGGTTTGTCTCAGATCCGGTTCAAGTCTTGCTATTAATTTTCATGGTACAAGCCACTACTAAAGCTAACGAATTGTAACACGCATTTTTTAAATTCAAAATAGGCCTAATTATTATTAAAAAAAATAGGTTACATGCAAACAAAAATCAAGTTTGACCCTCAAGTTTGCCAAACGTCAGTCGTTCTACGTCAAGCCATCTGTATGCCTCAGGGCTCCATCTTAAAACCCTAACTGTTGTTATTTGGATTGTCTATTCGTTATGCTGTCTCAATGGTGGCTTTGAGAGACCACTTATGAGTAAAAGCAATCAAAAGAACTAAAAACATCAAGATTGTCACTACTGGAATTCCTCCACTAAATCGCAGAGCATTAAAATGACCTCTTACTTCCTTCAACTTCAGTAATAACCATAAGATACAGAAGTACTGACTTTTATCTATGTAATGAAATTTCAAATACTTCTGACAGCCGTCCAGTCTGTCGCTCTACTGTCCAATTCCAGCACGTCTTGGTACATAAAATGGTTTAGTATTTTCCTGGCGCACTTCCCTGCAAAACAGGATATCCTCAACGTGGATATTGTTATCGCCACTATAAATATAATCAATCGATTCCAATCAAACGTAAGTATAGCCCCAAAACCAGTACTGTTCTTAAACTTGTCTTTTATGAGCCCTAATGCACCTGCGTATTGATTAAAACGAGAATTTATTAATAACGTTGTTTTGCAATTTGCTCAATTGTGAAGATTCCATTCTATGTGTTTTTAATATGTTTTTAATTTCTAGAATTTCTAAATAATCAATTTTAATTGATGTAAAAGTGTAATGTTTTTAATTTTAGTTAATAGTGGAAGGTTTTCTGTTATTATTTCACTAAATCTTTTTTTTTTTTAAATTATTGTCCTGTCTGGCCAATACATTTCGGATTGCAATCATAATATTTTAGTTGGCATTTACACCACTTTTACATTACAAATTTTCAAATTCAGTTTTGAATTTGTGTAGAATGTTTTTAATGTGGATCAATTTTAATTAAAATATTCGACTATAAAAAACGTGAAACTAAAATGAACATCAAATGTATATCAATAACAAAAACTTGAAATTATTCCAAACATAAATTGAGTTAGGATATTGAAACGTTGTACACAAACAAAAGTGATTCATATTTGGTATGTAAACCGTTTGCACTGCATTTGCATAAATAATACGTAACCACAGAAAAAAACATTGACCGGAAATTCTAATTGACATACAGAAAGAAACTCTTGGAGTCTGAAACCCCCACATGTTATTGATCAACATAATAATAATTAATATAAAAAACAACAACAACCTGTAGAAACAAATATGCTTACGGAAAATACCTAAGGACTGATGCGTAGAATATTATAAGGTACGTTGCGAGTTCAGATCATATTTTACACAAAATGAAAGACAGAACTTTTATTTAATAATTATGTATTTGTCTTGACGACGTAATGGAATATAAATACCGGTTAATTGCAACAAAATAAGCCGTTAGGTATATTGATAAATGTATTATTGATCATGTACAATTGAGGTCATAACAAACATACAAATTATTTAACTTGACACAAGAATGACATATGGTCGACTGGAAAATAATTGCAAAAAGCTATACAAACTGGGAAATACTGAGATATAATAGGCAGACAATAGTGTTGGGTCTTAACCCGGTTATGGTGTTAGAGGACTTATCCAGGAATTTTCAAGGAAGAATTTGACATATTATACAGGTGGATTTAACGCCCCAAATCCACCCAGTGCCCTGAAAACTACCCAAATGAAAAAATGCAAATTTTTCAGGAAATTGACCGTTGTAATCAATTCGTTATTTTTTTTCTCATAAAAATTATTACTATAGGCTGATGAGTAAATAGTCTTGGGGAATATTTATAAACGTTAGTCAGTTAATATCCATTTGTTACTATGTTGCTTGCTATGTTACTTTTCAAATTATGTGATTGAAATACTGACTACTTTTGCATTTTTATTATTGAAAATATCAGTAGATATCACAAAAATAATAATAACAATAATAATTTTTGGTTTCGCAGATCTAAAAAATCTGATGTGGCCAGGCACATGACTTTATCATACAATATATAAAATTAATAGTTTAGCTGCATGAGAATCTATTCTATAGAGATTAATCGTAGGTATTGTCAAAGCATTAGCATTTGACACTACCTACACTACGTCATTAGAATAATAGTTATTTATGTCACAAATGCCGAAAGTACGAAACAGCGCGACGAGCGGTGATACGGCGCGTCACCGAAGGCGGAGTGTCGCCGTCGCATATGAGCGAGTCGTGCTATCTAGTTTTTGGCAGGAGCGACATCAACGTTTATTGTGTTGCTGTTTAAGAAATACGCATTTAAAAAAAAATAAATGATTTCTGTATAGTAAATGCTAGGTTGGTACCACTTTGACGAAAGCTGCGTTCCGATTGGTAGGTAATGGTAGCTAATGGCGGTGGTAGAATACGAAATTATAGTATTTCTTACATATCGTGATAATGACACATATTAGTTTGCATGTACATAAACATGAGTCACTAGCAATTTTCTATTGGAAATACTATAACGGCGTCAGCTACCACTGCCATTATCACTAATGAAAACGCACCTTAAAAAGGTAATTCAAATTCTGACAGATTTATATTTGTTCATGACACATCCCTACCAACATACTAAAATAAAAATACACTCATCGCTATACTTTATTTATAATGTTCTCAATGTATCATTTTTAGAATATAAAGACGGGATGATATTTCTTATCAACAAACAATCAAATTGGTGATCTTATTTTATTTGAAATTTGTATTTTATAATTTTGCGCACTACAGCGGCACGTTCCATAGTGGTTCTCCAACCTCTGATGAGATCAGCTGTTTTCGAATGTGACAACACAAAAAAATATTTGTCAAAATCCTGGCTACTATGTAATTTCATATCAATGCAGATGCGACCGATCTCGATCAAATAGAATTTGCTCTTGAAGGTAAACTATTAATTTTACCAAAAAATGTTATAGGCATAAATTATTCAAAATTTCCTCTACTTTAATTTATTAATTAACTATTTTGTCGAAATTACAGAAATGGCGGCTCATTTCCAAAATCCTTGAAAAAGGCTTAGAATAAACTAAAAAGCTAAACTATTAATTTTACCAAAAAATGTCATAGGCATAGATTATTCAAAATTTCCTCTCCTTTAATTTATGATTTAACTATTTTGACGAAATTACAGAAATGGCGGCTGATTTCTAAAATCCTTGAAAAAGGCTTGGAGTACACACCCAGTTCCTTTGGACCCTTTTGAACCAAAAGCTTTTCAACTCTAAGTTTGGTCATGAAACTTCTAAATATGAAGTTCCGTGCCGATACCTTTAGTAGTTTCTCCGGAATCGGATTCACAAAAATTGAGTACACACACACACACATACACACACACACACACACAGACATTTTTTTGTACCTTGGTCAAAAATGTTCAGGGGACCCAAAAAGACCTATTTCCGCTAAAATCTCAAATTTTTTTTTCGGCACGATTACAATACTTCATCATACTGCGTATGATAAAGTAAAAAACATAAGTTGGTGTTGGGATGTTGTTGTGGGACACCTACAACTTGTATACATGCTTTTAGATAATGACTACAGTTCGGGTATTGGGATTCTACTCGTTGATTAAGCCCTGCATCGCACCCAGGCTGAATGAGCCAGCGTGCTAGTGGAAGCGAGATGAATCGGCAATCGCTAATCACGAAATCGGAAATACGAACGTTCCTTGTCACATCATTACAATACAGTATACACATCAATGAGCCTAGTGTTCATAGCATCATATTATTGTCTAGTGTAGTAACGAACCAATTAGTAGGAACTTGAAACTGCAATACGTGAGCTTCATTTAATGACATGTGTGCGACCTAGTGCGTCGCGTCTGTGTCAAGGTGAAGTTCAGATACCTCTTAAACTGCATCGTCATAGATATTTTTGAACAGTAATCCAATTTATCCCAAAGATAGCATATATATTGTATATATAATTTGATTGGCTCACATACAAAAAATATATGTAATAAGTAGAAAAGAAAACCTCTTTTCCTTTGTTGTGTATAATTTTAATGGGAACTAGTTTCGTCGTTTAGACATCTTCAGCTCAAATCTACAAATGGAAACAATAACATCACACGTGGTTAAAACTTACTTAAAATCACAAGTAAAAACAAATATACACGCGTTCCAAGCAAACAAACAGAGACTAATAACATAGGATACGCGTATTGAAATTAGCAACACGATAGCACATCAAAGTTAGCAAGTTTAGTAAAATAAAGTATACATAAATAAAGGTCTGTTATTGAAAATTAATTGATCGTTTAGTAAAGTGACATTCCTATTTCTTTTATTTCGTTCTATATCTAATTGTTCTAAAAGGTCCATCTTATAACTATTTTTACATTTGTGGATTAATTTTGGCTCACTGTAATTACTACAGTGCCCTGTATCTAATCTATGTTGATATAAATTCGATGAAGATCTGTTTCTATGTGCCGCTATTCGCTTTGCCAACTTCCTTCCGGTTTGACCGACATAACGAGCATTGCAATCGGAACAGTTGACAGAGTAAACGCCTGACTCTTCCATGATAAGTTTGGGGGGTTTTAAAATTTGAAAAAAGTTCATATTATATGCTATTGTTACTTTTAAAGGCAGAAAATATATTGAACTTTGGTAAAATTTTATTTAGTTTTACATTGATGTTATAAGTGAAAGGTTTGTAGATTTTAATTGGAGGGTTTTGTGCTATGAATAAAGGGTCATTGGTTCTAATTATACGCCGAAAAAGCTTATTGATATGTTTCACAGGAAAAGAGTTATTAACGCCTAGATCATATACATAGTTCAATTCTTTGATTCGGGATTTGTAACTAATGGAGTATTTTATGCATCGATTAAGGAGAAAGTTGAAGCAGGACATGAACTGGGAGAATGGATGAGCAGAATCAAAGGGAATTGTAGTAGGCACGGCAGTAGGATTTCTGTATATGTTATATTCTTAAGATGGTTTGTTAAAGTTAGATATAAGAAACTTAAAGTTTTATTATTTTGCACCTGCAACGTAAAATTTAGTTTGTTGTGTATGTTATTAATATATGTTAAGAAGTTACTTAGGTCTAATTCGTTCCCATTCCATATGCAAAAAAGCATCATCCACATATCTGACCCACTTTGTGATATTAGACTGAAAGGGTTTGTTGTTATTTATAATATGTTATTCTTTAATATGAACTAAAAAGGTATCAGCAAGTAGAGAGGATAGTCCCATACCCATGGGCAATCCGTCCTCAAGTTTATAAAATTTATTGCTGAAGGTACAAAAATTCTGCTTTACTATGTGTCTCATGATTAAGTTTAAATGATCTATCTTTTGTTTATCTTTGAAGTGATCTTGGAAAAGTTGTGATACAAGTCGGAGAGTGAGGTCTATTGAAATATTGGCGTACAGATTGGTTACATCGAACGATACCATAATCGTGTCTTCTAAATTGATATTTTTGGTTTCTTTGATGAAATGTGAAGAATCCTTGATTGAAAATTTAGGTTGGAAATCTATTTTCCTGAAGATATCTAGCATAATCTTTGTTAAGTTGCAAGTCGGTGAATCGTAATATGCGGTGATGGGGCGAATAGAATTCTTCAAATTGATTTTTTATGCTGAATGCGAATCAAGGTATGATACAAAGTTGAAGATGAAATATTTGAATGTCTGTATGAGAACTTGACGTGTTATTTTGCGTTCGAATTAGTATTTTACTCAAAGATATCTACAGCAATCACGTATTCACTCTTCATTTAGACAATTATTATTTTCTAGCGTTACAAATCAGCATTGAAATAAATAAAATGAGAAAATTAGATTATATCCTAATAATAAATACAAACAAAACATAATCATTTATTTCAGCTCACAATGACACCTGGTATAAATCACCCAGAATTATAATAATTATTAGTCATAAACAAATTCTAATATATCCACTAAAATTCATGGCCCATAAGAATGCAAATACTGGACTGTGAAAGGAAAAATTACAAATTGTTATTTTGCAGGTGCCTTCGTTCATTAGAGGACGAATGGAAAAATTATTGCATGTACCTTGCGAGGAAAACTTGTGGAATTTTCCGAATTGCATCGGAGTTTTTGACCTCAGCCGCACTTGTTATTCATAAGCAAACGCTAAACGGATGTCTTTATTGTAATTACCGACATTCGATATGATGGCATCGAAGCTGATAAATTACAAACATTACCAGCGATGATAGGAAAGAGTTATGGGATTAGTAACAAACAATTGGGCGTAAATTGTTCTGTACGCCCAATTGTGTTGCAACTATGCACATAAATTAACAATACCAATTGCGTTCTCAGTTTAGTTTACGTATTGCGTCATTATTTTCTAAAGCTGGATTATCTATGCAATATACCATACAACATTTAATCTAAACATGTAAAATATACACCTGTATTTCACAAGTTTTACGTCAATGCATTGTTAGCTCCCACTTAATATTAAAATTTGAGACTAATAGAGATATTTTTCCTAATATCTTATTTCTCATAAATTTAATAGGTATGTTTTTCAATTTGATATATTATTATTCTTACATCATCAGATATATAGGAAAAATGAATTATAGATTACTTATACAGGCTAGCATATGTTAGCTTTTGACATTAGAAGTTATAATAGTTTCACATTCCAGGCGTAGGCATTCCCTTAGCTCTACAAAATTGCTGGGTGTGTGAAGCCTGCCCAGCAGTTTTGGTACTTGGCCTAAGTTGCAGAAATAGTCTTCCCTAAAACAATTATATAAAAAGAGCTAATACACAAAAAAAAACGCCATGGATACTCTTGCCTTCCGAAAAATGCTGAGAGTAAACCTTCGGTTCCTTTGGACTCTTTTGAACAAAAGTTTACTCATGAATCTTCTAAATTTGTAGTTTCATCCCGATATCTTTAGTAGTTTCTTTGGAATCGTCACCACAAAAATAGTTAGACACGCACACACATTGCATTAGATGCTTTTTTTTGTAAAATAATAGATTAAAAAGAATTTAAAGATAAATATTTAATCAAGCACTTATCTCGACAAACATATTTGTTTGTTCTTGTTGTGATTTTAAATATAATTTTTACTTAAAACTCAAAATTAATACATTATGAAGCATAGGTATATTATTATCAATGGGGAATTAACGTGCTGTTAATGTACGATTTTTTTTACAAAGCTTTTGAGTATTCTCGTATACAAAATATTCAAGATTCCTTTAAATGACAAAATAACGACGTTTTAAAATATGTTGCTCAAATTGGCAACACTAAAAATTCGAATATATTAACGAACTTTTAGTTTATTTTATATATTCATTATATCGAAATAACATAAAAAAAGCTCACAGCAAACGCATAAACCGAGTTCTACTCGCTTCAATTGGGGCAAGATGTTAGCCGGTGATCCACAAAACCTTGCATGAATAAATAAAACTGCTCGTTGACCATTTTCTAGATTATTGTTCTCATCGTAGATTTGCAAGCTTTAAAATCAACCACACCGAACGCTAACTCAATTCAGCCCGGTGAAATTACTGAATTCTGTTCAATTTGTTCTTCTTATTGTAAAACGGGGCATTCCCGTGGAGGTTACCATCCGATGGCCATGCAAAAAACCTGTTCGTCTTCATTATTTCTCTCAGCTTGTTTGTCCGCAGAAATGCAAAATATAAGACGAGGGAAAGAGAAAGATGGCTATACGTATACCGAAAGACGACATGAGATAATCTGTTATTCAGCTGCCACAAATGGCTCACCAGATTAGTTGACCTTAGGATTTATTGACAGAGAAAAATAAAATCATTCTTGAAACTACTTACTTTTTTTTGTAGTGGTATTACACGTCATTAATAGAAATTTTGATGTATAATCTAAAAATTTGGTAACACTGGACAAAGCGGTGTTTTATCCATTCTATTGCCAGAGAGCTCCAAGTATGTTGTAGACCGAAGAGGATTTCCAGACAAGAAATGTGATTACTAACTTTCATAATTTCCATGAACCGAGAATAAAATCACTGAGGTATGCTGGAGATATGCGATTTTTTATCAAATTTACTATTAAAATATTACTGCAAGACGTCTCTATAATATTATTAAATGAGAAATGTTGTATAATGGAACATAGTCGACTTGTCAACCACTGACTCCAGATGTTTTTCTTCTTAAGTTCAATATATTTGGAGAATGTATGTTTAAGACAATAAACCGCAGTTTCTATTGAAATTATCCCCGAAGAACCCAACAAGCATTACGACCTATGCGTGTGGACTGATGATAGCGATGATCAACATTTTTGTGATTTTATGTTGGTTATAATATAATATTAATGAAGCTATATAAATAATTAATATATGAATTACAAATTGGTCAATAACGAATAACTTATTAAGTGTTTTGTTTTTCTTATACGTTATCAGATCCGTATGTCTGTTGCGTACGTATGTAATATGTAGATTCGAGTGTTTTTCATTAGCTAGATATAAGTTTTAGTTTATTTTTAAATTTTTTTTATTATTTATATATATATATATATTACTAGCAGTTATTCTGGTGACAAATGCCTACGTTCTTACGCACATATTATATTGTCTGAAACTACTTCACACATTGTTGTTAAACTTCCAAGGGCGTAAACATGCCAACTCACTCAGCTTCGCAGCGTTAACATAGTTAACTAGATAGAATTGCCTTCGCGAAAACAGCTCTGTTAAGGATTCCAAGAAATTTCCAGTTCGCTCTTGTCAAGATTCAATGAACTAGAAAGTAATTAGATTGAAAATTTTGCGCCTAGTATGCAGTTTCCATCGTTAAAGCCATCGAGGTATGCTAACGATTTTGTAGACATAGAGATACTGTGTATATACAGCGCTAATTAAGTCTAAGAATATAAAATAAAAGTATGCTGATGAGTACAGCCTTGAGTTACCCCTTTCCTGGCTACTTCAAGGATTTTGGGTACCAGTTTCGTAATCTACAGAAAATAGCATATCGAAATACATAAAAGTGTGTCAATCTACAACGTCTGCACCTGTAATGTCTGATTATAGGTAGAGACGCACAATTTTGACTAACTAAAGTCATAATCTTCAAAACCATTGGCGTTCGCGTTATATTTTCTTGTGTGAAAATAAAACGTCTTAAAAAATATGTAACTAATAAAGCTTAATTAAAAAAATTGCAAAAACTGATCGATTATTTCTTGTTAACGTACTGAGAGAACTTTTTTAGTAAATACGAAATTATAAACTGGGAAAGTTGCTTAAAACAGTGTATTACCTCCCCTGGCAAACTCATAAGAGTTTCAATTGATCCCATTTTTCCACTAATGGTCATTTCTTGCCATTTCTTGACACTATTTTTCTTCCATCCGGGTTAAGGCAAAACCTTGACTCATCCATAAACAAGACATTCGACCATTGAGGAATATTCATTTCTCCACATTTTCAACAAAATCTTTTATCAGCACAACAAATTAATTGCTATGGCACTGGCAATAGTTTTTCAAAGGCAATGTATCCGACTATGAAATAAATTTATTGGCTTAACGTAATTCTTCAGCAAAAGGCTGTAAATCATCGGACAATTTTAGAGATAAATCATAAAAGAAAAAACAAAGTACTCGCAAAAGAGATTCCCTACCAAAAAATAAAAATAATATAAATCGACCTACGGGTTTAAAAAATATAAGATATCAAAGTGTGAGTGTAGTTGGTACAAATTACTGTGATTTTGTTTTTAGGTTTTATGCCACGGAACATGAAAAAGTTTACTGACTTGATTATTTCCTACATTTTGATTTTTGGAATAAATTAATGCAGACAACTGTCATTAGCAACTCATTACTATCTAATAGTGAGTATGTAACACCAACTTAGAAGTTGCTAACAATCCCTAACTAATCATGTATCCATTTCAATTAGCATCGGTCTCAAAGAAAAATCGTAGCATGAGGGTAGTTGTGTTGACAAAAAAATAGGGTTAAGCCTTTCTACATTAACAAAATTTTACCAATTATTGGCATCAAAGATAGTGTTTTACCAACCAATAAATCCTATTTTAAAATAAGTGATCCTTTGATAGTTATACGACCTGGTATAAAAGCTTGTTACGAAGCCTAGGTATAGAGGTGGTACGCAATTAAAATATATTAAAAATACATTTTTAATATTAAATTAAATGGAAAATTTCGTTTGATTTTGTACAAAATAACAAATCTTTTTAAATTGATTTCAATTAAAACTCAATCAGTCAACTGAGTAAAAAGTTCAAACTGAAATTCGAAATATTACCGACGTTAATTTTGTTATTCATATTCTTGCAGTTCCACGAATGTTCCAACTAATTTAGTATAACGTACAAGCCACAACTATGTAATGAATTCAGCTTCGACAGTCATTGATTACATTTTCAATGCAGTTGGAACATGCGCGAATACTAAAATTCTAAGTTACCAACTCCATTTGCATTTACATGTATGCGAAAACAATATCAAAACAAAACTAGAGATTTAGGTTTATGGAGTAGACCTACTAGACTTTTGTATAATATCTAAAAACGCCACTATAGATTTCCTGCAGATAGAAGATAAAAACCGAAGTTCTGATCACTCTCCAATACTATCGACTCTGAGTCAGAATATTATTTAATTTTTTTGACAGTTACTAGACAATTAAAAAAATGATAGAAAGTGGAGTGTAAAAAAGGAATATTGACAATAACAAGAATTATTGTAGTAAATTTTATTTGTAAACATCCTTCCATATTACTATTTTCGTTAAGTTCTAATTTTAGATGAAGCTTTGATGAAGAACTAATTTTATGAGGAATCGATGATGGATGAAAAAATATACGATAAAATAACTTTTGTCTATTAACTGGGCAAGGATTCTACGTCAACGATAATTACAATAACCAGAAAGCAATCTTCCACGACCAATAACTATATTCGGACAAACAATAATTTCTGCCAAATGATCTGTCGGCACCGATCAATGATATTATTATTGCCATTATTCCGAGAACTGTAAATTGTATTGATCGGAGAAGGTCAATTGAAAAAGTACTTGACCATTATAATTAATTATCTGTACTTTTCCTTATTTTGACCGTTACAAATCGTCAAAGTTATAACCGTAAAAAATGTGATTAATTATTTTATCCGGTATTAGAAATTTTGTCATTAAACTTATACTAGGGCTTTAAACGTGCCGTCAAAAGTTCCTTCTGAAATTTAAGTGCCCTAAGTTGTGGTTACGTGCGCTGCTTTGTAATTATTAGAAGCGTGCAAAAGTTCTTTCCTGTTAGGTGGCGTTCATTTGCAAATTAATAAAATTACTAAAGAATTACATCATCATCATACATTGAATAATAATGGTATACCTATATAAAATAACTACGATATTACCGATCAATACTAAATAATTAAAAAAAAAGAACAGTGAGATAGACAAACATCAGGGACTGACAAGATAATTCTTTCAATTGGACATACAGAAAATTTATTATTATTTATAGTTATCTTTTTTTAAATATTTTTCACTGGATAAACATCCGTGTTTAGAATAAGTAACATTCTTATATACAGTGTGTCCCCAACGGAACTGGACGTTTCTTCTATGCACTTTTCAACGATTTTGCAAATGAGCCGCCATTTCAGTAATTTCCTCAACATAGTTAAACAATAAATTAAAGCAGAGGAAATTCTGAATAATTTATGTCCACGACATTTTTTGGTAAAATTAATAGCTGCAAGAGCAAATTTTATTTGATCGAGATCGGTTGCATCTGCATTAATATAATCCTATATAGTGAGCCAGGATTTTCCAAATATTTTCAGTCTAATGACAGTTAGCGATAGTGTCAAATGCCGATGTTTTCACAATATCTCACTATATCTACTGTCAATAGTATCAAAAGATCTCTGACGGCGTCGGATAGGCAGCGTGTTCAGCGTGTCCAAATTGCATGTGTTCTGTTTGTTTTTGGTTTGAGGAAGTATGATCATGTATCGAACGGGCTGGGCGACTTGGGCTGGTTGAACATGGATAACACTAGCGTGTTGCACGCAGCAATATTATATCATAAGTTGCTATCCAAGAGGATCCACAATACCTCATGCGGAAGATACGTTGTAGGACGGATGTCATAACCTTAATTTAAGATTCAGGGGTTTGTTTGCTCCACCTGTCCATCGCACTGAGCTGTATAAACGGTCATTCTCTTACCAGGCCAGTCACGTATACAATGGTCTCAGGGAAGATGTGAAAAAATTATCGTAAAACAGTTTTGGGGGAAAGGTGAAGTGTTGTCTGTTTGCTCAACAGGGGGACTTTAGGCATTGGAGCGCACATCTGATTTGACGGCAAAACACAGTTTCTTAGTAGAATCTTATGACTATTTAGAATCATTTTGTAATGAATTTACTTGGCAATTGTTACTGCTTTTTTACTGTACGATTATTTTGTGATTCTTGGTCGATTCATATACGTCGTATACGTGAACAACGTCCTTTAGGTAATTCCAAATTGAAAACTGTAGAGCTCCTAACTATACACGGATGAAGTTTAAGTAATGATTATAGATTGTATCATGGCAATTGGTAATTTCTCAATTATGTAAACAAACCCGGCCGTGAAAGCTCTGCTATATTTAGTCCGTTGTGCTAGGTTATTAATATTATCTACAATGTATATAAATATCGGTGTGACTGACAATATAGCAAGTAATGAGTACATAAATTTGAAAGCTTGCAAACAATTTCATGGACAATTGTACACAAGAGTTGATAAGTTTCCGTGATATTACCTACTCTAACGAGATTTTGCGGCATGGCACTGTCACTGTTTAGTTTTTTATCGTTATCGAGTTTTTAGATAGGTACTATGTCGAATTATAATTTTGTATATTTTGTCATGTATGTTACCTATGTACGTATGTGTATGTATGTTACGTATGTGTGTCCTTTTCACCAATACTAGAGCTATTGGAGATTTCCACGTCAGGTATATATTATACTGTATAACAAAACTCTAGAACCCCCTTACGACGAAAAATGAAAGCTCCACTTATCCGCATCCCTCACATTATTTTCAAAACAACGATTTTCTTTAATCAAAACCACCGTTTTCTTAAATCAAAAAATTCATTTTCTTAACATTAGGCAACCATTTCTCTGTGTGTATTATAGTTCAACTACCACAGTTGATCCTGGAAACTTAGCAGTAGTAGTTTTTTTTTTTAATAAAAGAGGGGTTTTGAGATAATTTTTTTGGAGCAGTATTTAGAAAAGCAGGCTGCGCCCCGCCTATTGAATTATATAGGTACAATGTGTATGCGATATATTTCGTAAATGGAACTCACGTACGCGATGGAGACAGATCGGGACAATGCGGATGAAAATAAGAGGCAATACAAAAATGCCTGGGAGAAACAATGAGGCTGTCACTGTGAATAGTATCAAATTAATCTGGTTTGAAGCGAAAAAGGTAAAATACATGTTAAAATATAATAATTTTACATCTCTGTTATTGGCAACATAGACAATGCAGATTGTAATCAATGGGCAACAATTAAGCTTCAGGGTGCTGTCAATAACACAGTAGTAATTTCATGCAAACGTGGATTTGAATGCACTTGAACGCAGCAGTCCCTTTATCAGCACGTACCTAACAAGAAAATAAAATAGTTGTTCAGTGAACGCATAAAGTAAAAATTACTTTTCTCCCGTCGCACAGTGTCAAAAATTCCCAAAAAGCTGGCCAAAACTCTTGTTTTATATTTTTCAAAATAATAAGAATTGACCCGATATAACAACTCTTTGATCACTCACGTATAAGCAGCGTAAATTTTAAAAATATTCGCTAAACCGGTTAAGAATGGTATCAGTTCAAAGTTGTCGATTTGTGCCAAGCGTATGTTTGGGTGATTCACACCATTGCAATTGTGATTTTCTGTGGGCTTGTTGTCAATGACTTTATTATTTTTGTATACCGAAGAGTGTTCCTGAAGTTATGTAAATACGTTTTATAATTTATTCTATGTAGTTAAATAATTTAACATGATTTTTGCAACTTTTATTACAACGTAGCAAAAATTTTATAAACTTAAAGTTCACCTAGACTTTTATCAAATTTCCCGCATACCTCCGGTTAGAATTGTAGCTCGTTGTAAAGATCAGCATTTGTACTTTTTGAATATGTAGACAGTTTCTCCTGATACTTACTCAAAATGAATTTCTGTTTATTTTTAGAATGTATTACATACAATTTACATATGCGCCTAAGGGAGGCTGTTTAATTTTTTTCTCAATTAGCTGGACGAATCAACTTCGTTGGTGGATTTCTAGTTCTAAGAGATATTCTTGAGGTTAGATTGATTTTTTTCTTGTCAAAAATTGCGTCTTGTCGTAAATTTTTTATTGCTTCCAATGAATTTTTGTTGTGTTTCAATATGACGACTTGAAAAACAGCAGACAACTGAGCACAAACTTAAATAATTTTTAAGGATAATAATTAATTAAAACAAAATTAATTAAACAAAAAAATATTTTTCTAATCTTCGTGATAAAAATTGCTAAAACGTCGTTTTTGGATTGTATGGCATGTGTGCGTAGATATTGAAAGGGAACAGGACAGAATGATCTTAAACGCAAAAAAAAACAGTTTTAAAACTCTGAAATTAGCCATAATGACAAATATTCTGTTAGTAACGAAGAAGCGAGCAACATGGTTTGCGAAACGTCAGCAATTAATAATTTTGATGCATCGCATGACCCGGAATCAATTTATTTTCAAATATCATTACTATTAGTACCAAAAATTATATCAGCGCAACATGAAAATAAAGAAGACTGTTCCGAATATGAAAATGTTGAAAGTAAAGTATACAAGATGTCTCACGGAAAAGGTACATTAGAACTTTCTCATGTTCTACTATTTCTGGAAACTTGAAATTTTGAAACGAGTATTTACTCGATCTGATACTCGCTCTTCAGCTAAAATATTCTCAAGTGTCACATCCGGTTATCGGAAGTCGGTATCAACTTTGTTATTTTAAGTGGACTGATACAATTTTAATTTTATTTTTGGTTTCTACGTATCAAAATACATACATCATTTTTGATAATGTTTTCCTATACCTAAATATCAGCAATTTGAGTTTTTTAACCGAGTTTTACCTAAATAGAAAATGCTTTCGACTTTTGGCCAGGTTTCTGGGAATTTTTCACACTGTGCGTCATAGGTACCTATTGTTTTTTTTTTATTTTTTTTTTGTGCGGTTCTAGGTTTGTTCTAGTCTTTAAAAATGTGTGCTCTGCACATGAAAAGCTTAATTGGATAATGGGAAGGGGTACCACAATAAATATTAACATTGAATATTTCAGTAATTTAAAGTATCGTCCTTTAGTTGTCAATAACAATATTTACTTAAACATTTAAATAATTTATTCGAGACACTGTTTGATACGTATTTTATTGTATATATATTTTTTATTTTTCTTTTATTTCGTTAATATTTCAAGCGGCTGTAACTTTTAAGAATTTGAACAAAAAACCTGGCACATGGCTTTATCATACTTTACAGCAGTAGCAAACTGAGTCAAACACTGATCTTTTGCCAATACTGTCAATACTATCAAACTATCTTTCACAATTTAGTGAAAAATCACATAGACTGATTTATACAAAATTTCCAGTATTTTAATTTATTATTTAAGTATTTTGACGAAAAAACTAAAATAGCGGCTCATTTACAAAATTGAATAAACCTCCAGTTCCTTTGGACCATTTTGAACAACACATTCAGCTCTAAGTTTAGTCATGAAACTTCTAAACATGAAATTTCGTCGCGATATCTTTAGTAATTTCCACATACACATACACACACAGATATTGTTTGTACCTGGGTCAAAAAATTTAAGTAATAGAAGTCCATTATTTTTATTATCAATATATACAGGTTGCACTTTGTTTTCGAGATATTTGTTGCTCTTGTATCAACGGTAAATTAATAATCAAAAGAAAAGGTGGAACGTGGAAAACAAATTTATTGACCGATGAATAATTTACATAACAGGACGCTCAAAATATTCGCCCAAGCAAGGAAATTCTCACAGAATAAGGCGATTGGCATTGCTAAGAAGGTACTTATCGTCGGTGATGAGGAAAAAACAAAATATTTGTGTTGTCAATCGGGTTCAGTAACGTTTTTGATGGCAATATAAACCAAACTGGATTAACTAGCATCTGATTTAAATATTTAGACGATTTTGCCGAAATTAACTCTTTAGGCACGAGGAACGACTTGAAAATTTGTAAGCAAAATAAATATCAGCGGGAATTAAAAAACAAAAAACGTGATTGTCCTGGATAAAACTAAACATTAACCTACACACATATTTTCTTACGTTTGCGTTGTTAAAGACCTTGAACTATATTTGAAATATCTGTTCTAGGAAAACACTGGTCAGAAGGCTTTATTTATAGTTTACTTTTAAAATAAAGGTTGATTCAGTTTGGATTTCCTCGTTAGTAGAAGTAAATGAGACATAAATAGTGCGTTATCATTGGAACATATTCAACATATGCTGATTTTATTGTTCTTACTAGAAAAATCAATGTTAATCGTACATAAATTGAATTTTTCAAAGAAACTAGTTAGATTTACTGATTAGGAACATAAACAATTTCATTAAATTACAAAAGCTAGCTCATTGCCAGGTACCACTAGCAATGATTTTATTTCCATTATCATCACCAACACAGTTTTAACTCTAAACAGATTTTTTTTTTGGTTAACTTGCTGACAAAAAATATAATTTATGTTTGCTTACGTACTTACGTACTTACGTATTTGGTAGTATTTGGTAGATAGAAACACTTACCTGTAACAAGAAGAAACAAATTAAATTTTTATAAAAATAATAAACAATATATAAAATCAAAGCAATATAAATTTTAATAATAATATTGATAGTAGTTGGTAACTTAGGTGGTAACTTAAGTTAAGATTAAGAAAAGATAATCTAACTCGACGTAAGTTTCTGTAAAATGAGAGATTTTTGAAGAATGGCGAAAACATAGGAAAGAAGAACAAAATGTTCGTCTAATGGATTATATCAGTCACAAGTTTAATGTTGCAGATATAAAGAATGATTCACTGAAGCGTTTCAGTAGAAAATTTCGAGTGTTTCGTCCAGATTTGCCGAAAGATGGACTGCCTCGAATAAAATTACAGCTAATTAGTTTTCTTTTCGAAAACAATGTTTTATTTAAAATTGATTATACATTATGTATATTCCTCAAGCTTCATCTTTATATTTTTTATTTAATGTCAAGCATATTTTGTTGTTTTTGTTATTATTGAGTAAATATTTACTCTAATCAATAAACAATCAAAGCGAACTATAAAATATTTTTGTCCAGCTACCTTGTTCTAGGTGATTCGCTATTAGTAATTGATTTACAAAAACATTTTTGATAGGTATAATATTGTCATATTTACAAGAAAGTAGTATGTTATCCAGGATAATATAGTATTATAATCATAAAGTTTCATAACTTTTGTTGGAGATCAAATGTTATAATGTTTAGTGTTAATATCTAGTTATCTATATATAAAATACATGTTGATATAGAAACATAATAACAAGAACATCTCTGTTACTTCATATTTGTATATAAAACGTTCATTATATAAGTTACTTATTTACGACCTTCTCTGGTCCACTGCAATATCCAACAAACATACTTTATCTATCAGCGCCCTCCAAAGCCACCCGATTATCAAATGATTTAAAACAAATATTTTTAGGAGGTTCCCAGGTGTAATATTAATACATTTGCAAATTTTCTGAATTTTTAATTATAATTTATTTTTCAAACCCCTCAAACACTACCCTATTGGAACTTTAAATGTTATCTGCTGTTTATATGTCTTTGTGGGTACAATATTATCACATTTAGATGAATTCAAATTATTAAAGGAACATTAAGCGTTTCAACCCCCTAAAAACAACCCCTTTTTTAGATCTTTTTCGCTATTTTGCTAGTTACTAAATTATTATTTTAAGTTCATCTGAAAGAAAAAAATAATTTTGTCCAGAATGATATTGAAAATGGATTCACTAAAACTTCCTGAAAGCTTCTCCGCCACTTTATAATTCTATTGTCATGCTCCCTTCACCCCACCATCATTATTTTCGGATCATTTCGGTTTATTTCAATAGCATACTTCTATAGAAGGTATCCCGCTCGTTATGTTTAAAGGAAAATTTGTACAGCCATAGTATTATATTTTGTTATTAACGCTTAAATGCATATTGTTGCGGAACTGCAACATATTAATTTTATCCTTCTAAACATGGCTCTACGAACTGGAGAAGTGTTTGCCACCTACTGATGCATTCCTACAACATATTTATGTCAAATTGTTGAGGAATCTATATAATTTTATACCTAGGTTATTTGCCTTCAGTTGTCAAAGTTAGCGGGACGCGTCATCATAACCTCACTTACTAAATGAAAAAAACAATTGTTATAAATTGTTATCATTTGTATAATATAATAGTGAAAATAAAATTGTGGGGGTTGATTGAAAGTTAGTAGAATAGTTTATGACATTCTATAATAGGTAAAGTTGTAATATAAAGATGTTGCGTCACAAAATTTGTTTGTTGTAGTTCTACAACATTATGCGTTCAGTACAAAATTTGTTTTATGAACGATATATGATGATTGGTAAAGTTGTGATATCAAGATGTGTAACGAAATTTGTTTCTTGTAGTTCTACAACATTATGCGTTTAGTACAGAATAAGGAATAGTTGTCATATGTAATAGGTAAAGTTGTGATACAAAGATGTTGTGGAACAAAATTTGTTTGTTATAGTTCAGCAATAATACGCGTTCAATACAGAATTTGTTTTATCAGATTTTGTTGTTGTAGTTCTATAACATTAAGTATTCCGTAGAGATTTTTTATTTGACATTTGCAAAAGGTAAAGTTGTGATATAAACATGCCTTAGTATGTAGTTGGTTTGTTGCTGTTCCACAACATTATGTGTTCAGTACAAAATTTGTTTTCCTTTTTACTTTATCATACGCAGTATACTAAAGTATTGTAATCATGCCGAAAAAAAAATTGCGATTTTAGCGGAAATAGGTCTTTTTGGGTCCCCTGAACATTTTTGACCAAGGTACAAAAAAATGTCTGTGTGTGTGTGTGTACCCGTTTTTTGTGGAGACGATTCCGGAGAAACTACTGAAGGTATCAGGACGAAAGTTCATATTTAGAAGTTTTATAACTAAACTTAAAGCTGAAAAACTTTTGGTTCAAAAGAGTCCAAAGGAACTGGCTATTTACTCTTAGCATTTTTCAACGATTTTGCAATTGAGCCGCCATTTCTGCAATTTTGTCAAAATAGATAAATAATAAATTAAAGTACAGGAAATTTTGTATAATTTTTGTTTATAACATTTTTTGGTAAAATTAATAGTTTAGCTGCAGGAGCAAATTCTATTTGATCGAAATCGTGTCTGTATTAATAGCAGGTAACCAGGATATTTTGAATCTTTTGACAGTATTCAGAACGTCAGCGGTTCCGAAACGTCAATTCAACACGCAAATGCATGGAGAATGCGAGAATGAGCGCACGTACAGTGCAACAATATTAAAACATCTTGGTGTCAATGTGTATTTCGATTGCGGATAGCCATGTTCTTATGTTTTCGCGAATAAATACAAGAAAGATTGTAAGACGGTATGGTAACATTAAAACTTATTTGGAATATTGAGCATAATTCTTTATGAAATTTTGTAGTTAGCACTGAAGACGGGGTAAATACCAAAAATATAGTATGCTAGAAGCCAATATAATATATTAATCATCAGAACAAATAACCTTTTTACTTTATCATATGTAGTATGACACGGAGGTTTAGTCTTAGCATTTTTTAAATATTTTGCAAATAAGCTGCTATTTCTGGAATTTCGTCGAAATAGTTAAATAATAAATTAATGTAGAGGAAATTCCGAATAATTCATGACTATGAAATATTTTGGTAAAATAAATATTTTAGCCGCATGAGCAAATTCTATTTCATCGGGATCGCTCGTACTGCATTAAAACACTAGTATTAAAACTAGTTAGCGAGAATTTGTCAGATATTCTGATTCTAATGATAGTAGGTAGTGTGAAATGCTGATGTTTTGACATTACATACTGTAAATATAACCAAAATATCTGTCTAGTTCTAGTAGTTTTATTCTAATGCAGACGTGGCCGATCTCGATCAAATAGAATCTCCTGCAGCTAAACTATTAATATATGGTATGATAAAGTCATTTGCCTGGCCACATCAGATTTTTTTATAAAGTAGCTAAATGTGTAAATATCTGCTACGATAAACAACAATAGTATTTTCTATAATTACATACAGTTTTGTCTAATTTTTAAGAATAACATGTGGTATCTATGAAATACTAACGCGAAAAACAACCAGAATATTTGACCATGATTTGAATGAAATCAGTAATCATAGTGATCATGAAGACTTCCCTGGCACCAACAGTTTAGCAGATGAAACGTAAAGCTTCTTGAAACTTTGTAGGTTTATTTAATTGCTACAAACATGTTTTGTCTTACGCCGTCATCACTGTGAGTAAACTAAAAAGCAAAAGAAAATGATGACAACCAATGTCACAAGTACGAAATATTCATTCGAAGTTTTCATACTGGAATTTTGACTGTAAGTTGCAGCATGTTTTTAGCAATTAAATAAATCCAAAAAGTTTCAATATACTTTTCTTTTTATCTACAAATTTTTCATTATGTACCCACTTGAACAGGTGCCTTACTTGATTCTGTAAATTATCCAATTACCCAGCAGTTAAAACACACTAATGCAGAAAAAGTAAATACTGATAGTGAGGATAATTTTGATAATGTAGTTTGTACAAATACTGCCATCTTTGGTCGACATAAAATATTCACGAAGAGTAAAAAATGGTATATTCGTCTATTGCTACTTTTCAGAAGAATAAAGCGAACTTTAGTGGCACTGTAGGGATTTTATAGATGAATTACCAAAGGATTTCACGTGATGAAATGACTGAAAAAACAATGCCAGCACTGTATTTCGCAATGGACCGAAGTGTACGAGCTCCTTTTAATCAGTCACGTATGCATTAATTTTAATCTGTAGCCACATACACCCATAGCCTTACTAATTAAATAAAATCCCTCATATAACCCGAACAGTTTGTTTACGAATGAGAAGAGCGAACGTAATGAGAAATAATGATCCAGCTTTGTGAAATAAGTGGTTGACATAACTGCAAGTTATCCAACCCAATACCCAACTATGAATAAATGAATAATAAATAGCTCAATTCATGTTAAAAGTCAAGTTAAGTCAATTTAAGTCTTGTTAAGAAAATGTTAAGAAAATGACATGCACAAGAGAATTTGTAATTGTAATAAGAATATTTAAATCATGTAACACATCCCAAATATTTGATTTAAGAAAATGGTTGTTTTGATCTGTAACCATTAGAATTTTTTTTTCGAATTTATCTTTTAATTTGTTTTGTATGTAATTTTTGTAAGTTTTCCAATCTTTTACGTTATTTAATACATAGATTTTTAAGTTTAAACTTAAAGTAAGTTTGGTTGTTTTACTGTTTCCGATAAAATTCATTCTCAGTAATTCGAAATTACTTTCTATGCCAGACTTGAGGCTGATTGCTTGTCGTAAACCGTAATCTGTCTGAATCGGGGCTGCGAACAAATTAATTCTCGTAATTTTAACTGAACGAGTGCCTAGAGGAGTATTGATGTGTAAAAAGAAATTTTTAGTTCTAACCTTAGAAGGACCATATGCCCAAGGACGTAATAAATACGTTTTGTCAAATACCGTATGGCCTATCTTAACGAATTCTTGTGAAAATTAATGAAAAAAGTCCGACCCTGTTCAGGCTAAGAAAATCGTCAACAGTCTACCGCAGTTGTGAAATTGACATACATTTATTGTAGTCGAAGTCAGCTCTGAAAGAGTTGAAAAGTATTCTATATAAAACTAAAGGCTACAATATCATGTAGCAGAAAGACAATCATGTAGTATAAAACTCTTGCAATTAAGGAATCCAATCAAATTCAGTGCAAGCTAATATTGGCTAGTAGGTAATATTAGCAGAATTTTCGCAGATAATCCGAGAATCCGCCTTATTCGACGCTGCCGACTGCCCAGGCATTTCCTCGTACCAAAACTAGCAAGCAAAAAGTATTGTTGCCATTTAAAAAAGTGTCCATGACGTCATAAGTCGAAAACAATTGATGGTCGAAAATTAACTTTGATGTAAATAAGTATATTTTGATAAAGTAAAATCGACGTGTTCGAGGATTTTTTTCAAATAACAGACCGTTCCGGAGATTTTATCATGTTTCTATATTTTACGCGCTCACTGTGTGTCCGACCGTTTTCATTCACGCTATTAGCAATTTTCAGTTCAGGCTTTTCAACAAACTTTTAACTGCTTATTTCGGAGAATTTTTAACGAATTGTGGTGAAATTTGTTTCCACCACACAAAAAAAAATCGATTCCAAACGCCGAACTTACTTTTGAATCCAATTTTGTCATATTTTCAACTTTCAAAGCTTTCACATGGACTCAAAACGACACAATATTACTCCATATAATATATGGCCATACTGATAATGGTCCAATGGATAAAGTTTCCATGTACAGTGTACAGGATGGTCCAAATTCGATGTTACTATAGGAGATCTCGGTAACTACAATAGATATCGAAAAATGAGTAAGGTAGTGGTGTGGTCTTTTTTTGAGAGAAACTCAATGGTGGAATTCAGTAGAATTCACAGATTTTAAGTATCTCTAATAGTTTTTTAGATATAACATAAAGTTGTGTTTTTAAATGGAAACCATAGCTGGCTATGACTGCACCTTTTCAACGATATATAACTTGCCGGTCTAAAATATTCCAAAAGTAATGTTTTATTGAATAACATGAAATTATCAACTTCAAGTCGTGAATTAGAAATTGAATCTGGGGTATCAATACGTCGAGCTTTGAGAATCCTCAAGAAGCATAAATTTAGGCCATATGCTTTAAGAATACAACATCATTTGCAATCAACCGACCCTCAGAAACGTATGGAGTTTTGCCAGTGGTACCATGAAAATCTTCAGCAGAATCCATTATTTTTTTAAAAAGTTATTTGGACTGATGAAGCCTACATCAGCAGCGCAGGAATTTTTAATGAGCACTAATGGTCTGATGTAATATCGATTCGTAACATCGCACATCTGGACTTGCAAATACGTTGCAAGGTCTCGAACGCATCGGCTGGCTCGACAAAAACTTGTAGTTCTATTGCTGTAAAATACCTTCTACGCCGATATTGGGCAGACTATTTGAGGTAAACATATCAATGCCGCATGAATGCACCGGTGAAAAATACGTTCTTATGCCTGCAAGAAACAGTTTTCCGGCTATAGAATTCTTAATACGTTTTACTTTCGACAAGAAAATAATATCTTGGTACGTAGTATCTAGGATATTTGTTTTCGCTACATTACTAAAGCGTCTTGCAAAATATAATAAAAAATAATACACGCAAGGACTCATGAATCATGATGCATGAGTTTATTATTTGATAATAATTATTTCAATCATTTGCAGTTGGTTTGTCATAAAAATAGTTCATCAATTGAGCTGCTATTTTTTAAGTATGTAATTAATTAAGTATGTACAGGGTGGGCCAAATTCGATGTTACTATAGGAGATCTCGGTAACTTTAAGAGATGTCGAAAATGACCTACATCAGCAGTTAAGATCGAATTTGGTCCACCCTGTACATAATTCCGACCCACATGTCTGATTTAAGGACGTGCTATATTTACATGTACCTAATTCCGAAACCACTAAATTTGTAAATAATAGTGGAAAACTCTTGGAACCTGCATTTGCGTCGTTTCACGTAAACAAGAAAATGTTAGAAAAGGGAAGATGTTTGTGTGGTTAAACTTAACTTATATCGCAAATAGAACACTTCTGGATGTTTACAAACTTATGTGGGCCACTAAAAACGTCTGTCGATGTTTGATATGTCGAATGTAAAAGTACAATTAATCAAAGCTCACACGTCGACACACCAGTTGACTTTTTCGTCTTCTTCTTACATATCTAGAGTGTCTTAATTAACGTACAAATCCAAAAATTAGTAAAGCGAATTGAAAATCGTTTATTTGCGAACATTAAAGAGAGAATCAGAGATAAATACGATCTGAAAAGCTACGTTTAAACCCAGGCCACAGTCGGTAGCAGCAGCAGAAATTGCATAAATTGCTCAAAGTTGCGTATTTTGATACTAAGTAATTATGTTAGTTCAGAAAAAAAAATGCTCTTTATTGCTCCTTTAAGGCCCCTGAATGTTAACCACACCGAATAATACTATTGACGTTATTATTTTGTTTAATTACAGCTTAAAGCTACATAATTTGATGCGAGCACTTTAAATAAGTAGAGGTTTGATGATGACTCACAGGATCGATGTGAATCATTTTTATTTTTATTTCAATATTTTTAAATAGTTCTTTTATTTATTTTAGCTTTTGTTCTTTTTAATCGTTTATAATATAACTATGTTATTTTTCTTTAATATTTAACTGGTTTTGGTGTTATTGATGAAAGCATGGGTAGAATATTTCCGACGAATGTTGCTCCAGTAATACCCTATCGAGTTCGGGAAACCCATTTTCCACTGTTGCTATGATATAAACCCGACTTAAGAAACCAAAGCAGATTACGTTCGTTAGTAGCTCGTATAATTCCCCAACTGACTGTCTGCTGTTTATATGTAGATTATTACCAATTCTTATTTATTCCGGGTTTAAAGCAATGTTTGATGGTGATCAGAAATGAAAAGAGAAGTTATTCCAAATTATTTTTGTTAATAACATTTAATAGGTTTCTATTAAATACTATTATAAGAAATAATTAAACTTAGACTTAATTAATATAACGAACAATCCAAAAATTGTCAATTTGTTGTTACTTCCTGCTTTACCGGAAATGATGTCAATTTTCATATTTCGTTAAGTTTTAGGTCATTTTACGTCAATTTTATATACCTAATTTACCCAGCACTGCGCACATCTGGAGCTACTGCGCAGTGAGGTGAAAACCCATAGACTTTTTCACTGCCATGGTTGGATATTTTTAATAGACTTAAAGGAATTTATATTGACTTATGATTCACGTAAAAAAAAAAATAAAGTTGAAATAATATTAAAACGATTAATCAACATTCAATGCTAGTACTTATGTCAAGGAAAATTTTAGAATCTGCCAATCTTTGACACCAATCCTTGTTTTTATCGCTTTTCTATACCATTATACACTAAATAAGGTTTAAGATTTGACATAGTTGAACAAATTTCAATTCCTCCTGTTCATGGGACACCTTTCAACACAGTATCCTGGCTAAACAAACTGTGATTACGAAGACATACATAAACCAGTTCTTGTTTATGCGATTTTTTGGTGTTAGCCAGGGTAGTCAAATTGTTTCGATTGTTGTATTTTTGACAAATTAAGTAATTTGAAATCTATGAAATACTCTGACGTCTTAGCTCGAAAGTATGTCGATTATTTCTTTATTATTACTTAATAAAAATTATTTTATGTTGTCAATGGTGATGCTCTAATGTTTAAAAAAAGTCCTGTATAATGTTTGAACGATTTTCGACATTTTTCATATCCATAATTAGTTAGAGGGTTGCCATTTAGATCTGAGCTTTTAATTATATTTTGCATTGACGTGTTATGTTATTAAAGCTTTTTATTATTATTTGTAAACTATGGAAGTTGTAACTTCTTAAGATTGTAAATAAGCTTCAGTTCTCTCTTGTCCCACATGCGTGGATGGAAAATATCTTGGGAAGCGGCCAAATGGCTTGTAAAGCTGCGGTCTTCTGCGCTCTGTTGCTTGTGTTATCGACATCTTAATGTGCATGAGTTAAGATGTAATTTATGCACTTGGTCAACCGCTGCGCACTACCAGTTAAATTACGAAACTGCGAAAATTACCAGTACGGGTTTTAGGTGATCATATATGTATTATTAATACTGTTATACATAACGGTTTAATTTTCTGGATTACGTATATTACGTATATCACATGTAGGTTCATTTAAATTCAAATGTAGTATTCTTACATGTACCTAACTATACCAGCAGTTATATTTCTCCAGAAAAAAAACGCCTTTAGTTAATTATTTTACAAAATTGTTCAATTTGTTTGCCAGAACTGTTATTGGGCAAATGGAATTGTGGAATGTACACGAACATTATGCCACACTTTATGTACCAGCGATAACATAACGTTCTTCATTTAAGATTTTTACATGTTAAAAGTTTTTATATAAAGACGGATTCAGAAGAAAATATTCGCATAATAGAGTCTCGAAAGTCGAAATACTCGAAATATTTAAATAACAAAATTCATGGTGGTAAAATTTACTTAACTATCCTAAAAACTAGAGTAACAGTTATTTTAGGCATTTCCCGCTTGTTTGTGTACGTTCCTTGGTGCCTTGATTCTACCTGGCTAAATTATTATTTGCTGGTGGATCAGGATCAGCTTGCGCAGCCAAATTATTTACTTGTACATTTTATAATAACTGTTTAATTTGTCGTAATGGATCAACGTAATTAATTTGTATTCCGGTTCAGTTTTATTAATTACCTCTTCGTTTGTTTATTGTTGCATTTGTTACATACAACACATATTTACCTTTCCATTGAAGTGCATAATTAAACAACAGATAATTAGAAATATATAATTGATTAACCAGAAACATATTGAAATTAAGCTAAAACATTAACCTAAGTAATAAAGTTGAATCAAAAGTCTTAAAATTACGTACACCGGGTTTTAACAATATTTCGAAAAATATTCGCAAGCCAATATATGGATTTTCTCAAACTACTTATGGCAGATAATTTGAAAACAATGATTCGAGAGATAAAAATTTACGATCAATGTTCTTTTATGATCAGAATTTCACCCTGATTGAAAAAATTACGTACAAACGTCCATATTAAACTTTACACCAACAACACTCACAAGCACTTAATAGAAAATTGTTCAAAACAACAACCGAGAATTGATGCAGAAAGTCAAAATTAGTACAATATTTTCCTGTGCCAAGTGGGTACTGCCGCAATATCAAGGCGAATGGAGTATACGTCAACGCTAGACGTCATTTATATCAGATATTTTTCATTAATTTAATGACTTGTGGGAGCTCAGATTCGCACAATTCCGCCTTGAAAGTTATGATACCCTTGCAGCTTAAATAAATATTATTAAAAATTCCTTCCTCGTGTTTTATATTACCACACAACATGTAACAGAGGAGTTAGTTCTTTACAAAACACAGGATTTGAAGACAAACTGCTTGCCGCTATTGCTCTTGCAATAATCTTTTGATGATTGAATGTAACCAACTTTTGGAAACAATACTATGAAGCTCTGTTTATGATTAGAAGATCGTAAACTCAGTATTCCATAAAAGCAATATAAAATTAGACCTACTGTAGTACAAGAAGGAAGAAACACAGCCCAACATTCATTTCTACAAAACACTTAAATTTATCAGAACTAACTAAAGAAAATTAGCAGAATTTAAACACACGTAATATACAGTGTGGCAACTAACGAAGTGGAGTGTACCCCATCAACTGTCTTCATTGCAATGCAAAGTATATTGTCCAGACAAGAAGAAAAAATTATATGTAAAAACGAATTACTCGCACAATCCAACGATATAGAAACCGCTTTAAAAGTTGGCGATTTCTCCATCTTAACGGTTTAGAATTTGCTGCCGAAATAGTAATCTAGTTAATTCTTATTTGGACACATAATTTGCCCGCCTATAAAAATAATATCAAAATGTTGCTGAGTCTTTGATGAAATTAATTAAAAACTATCAGTGATTAAAAAATTCGTAATGAAATGCTTGCATCAATATCACCGAAAGATCACTCTTAGCAGAACACATTATACGTCATATTAAAGCTAAAATTTTGATGAAGATTTGGGTACATGATGAACAAATAATTACTTAAAATAATTGAATGATTTAGATTTGGGAAAATGTAAAGAACGGAGATATTATGTCAATATCTATTCTGGCAAAAACGACAGAAGTTTGCTGATGACAGGTGACTTAACAGTGTAGATATTGAGTAAACTGATATTCAGTAAACATTTTGGTGGTATTATTGGTACTATTTTCATAGTCGAGCGAATTAATTATGATGTTAAATAATTTTGCGTCCATAGACCTTGTCTTCAGAAGGTCCAGTTGACGTTTTCCAATTCATTATCTCCCTTAACATCGGGCCAAATGTAAACATTGCTTAGCAGATCTTTTCTAACACTACTTATAACTGTTGCTACCGGAGCGGTTAATTATAAAAAAAAATTGAAACATTAAAATTTAATTAAGCAAAAATTCTAGAAAACAAAACAAACTTTTATAGATGCTCTAGAGTAGAATGGAGGCCTTAGTTCAGAAAATACGTAAAATCACTTTATTTCAATGCACTGTTTGTTTCAGTTACCCGACAAAGTTCCTATCCCCGGTAGGTCAATTAAAAAAAAAACTACCCGTCACCGAACTAAATGAAGCGCCCAATGTAAGCACAAATATTGGTCAATTATCTGTAGCTACTGGGAGCGGCTTAATGCTATACATACATCACAATACATCAATTAATTAGTCAACGAATTTTCCATATAGGTAAACAGTCCAGCCGCAAAAACCAGTTTCACGCCTCGTAAAATAAACACTCCACATATCCACAAGTTCTTTTGATATAATTTTTATAATTGGATGATAATGCGCTTCAGTTTTTACACAATTAAGACGCCATTAAAGCGTTCTGCAAGTGGTATTTTCGCCTTGAGTGTGTTTTGCCCAAATTACCTACAGTTTGGTATAAAGTTCTGCCGAAGGCCAACCTCGCCATTCAGCAACTAATAACGCAAAACAACAGCTGAGCCGAAAGAGCAACATATAAAATAGTAGCAACCTCAGGTATAATCGATAACAAACTGCACACACAAATAACGGATTAAGAATTTACAACTTAATTGTCGTCTTAAATCTTTTTTGTGGAGCTGTTATAAGATGAGCACAATTGCAACTATCAGTCAGTAGATATATCGTGAACGAAATTATTTTGAAACAATTATTTTGAAAAAATTGCTCTCGGCAATTTTGCCAGAGTAACCTTCATTTTTAATGTTCAATACATGTTCAAATTTATACCAATGTAAAATACATAATTGGAAATTTAATTTTTACTTTTTTTAAAACACACTTGACAAAAAAAAACTACAAAAAATACTAACTATTATTTTCCTTGGCTATGCCGTCATTCATAGCGCATTTTTAATAATTCACGAAACATCTCAAATATACTATTATAATATTGTTTGATTTATTTGTTAGTGACGTCACAGCAATCAACTGCAAACAGCTGATTGTCAAAGTCGCTGAGAAATAAATGATAAACAAAACTAATATACAAGGAAGGTACATAAAAGTGGTCCAAAAACAAGTTCA
Source organism: Melinopterus prodromus (assembly GCA_964023965.1). NCBI lineage: Eukaryota > Metazoa > Arthropoda > Insecta > Coleoptera > Scarabaeidae > Melinopterus > Melinopterus prodromus. The sequence continues at coordinate 21,617,044 of OZ030398.1, read as the reverse complement.
TGAAATAAAATGAAATATATAGAAAACAACGCAACAGTAATTGATAAACAAATTGGTATTATTACTAGCATTACTTAGTATTTTTTCTTAAATGAAGTTGTCACAATCTGAAACTTAGAGCTATTGAAAATCTTCATCAAACATGTTTCCAGGATCCAAACAACGGAATTCAACTTTCAACTTCTTATATTATGTCCTCAGGGATTGTTCCCGTAATTTAGGTGTAAATCGGTGTCCCAAAATTTTACGAAAGAAAAATTTCATTCATATGTTTGAAGAAAAGATTTGCATTAAATGCACGATTTTAAACATCAAATTAGTACTAAGAAACCCAATATTGTAGAAATGCTACATCGACCACAAACGAATTTTGAAGTTTTCCAGGTGTCATTGGGTTTACTCCGTTGAGAAAAAGACTTTTTCGCCGCCAACATATATTTTGTCGTTCAATTTGCAAGAATAGGTATTTTTAAAGAATGCGTGCGGAAAAAATATGTAGAATTTTGCAGTTTTCCCAAAGGAACATTTTCGCGTTACTTTCATGTTGAATTGTTCCGTTGAGAAAAGGTTTTGCTTCGCATTATCTTTTGTGCAGTATAGATAACATTCTAAATTACGCTTTTCTGGATTTTTAAGATTTTACTGACCCCAAAGTATTGTATAATTTTTCATGTGGAAGTTTTTCGCTTAGAAAAAGTTTTGGTCTGTCGCATTTTTCCGTAATCCGATGGTGCTGTTAAAATCTTGCCTAATATTTGGAAATTCCGTTTTTTATGTTAAATTGTTGAATTGGTTTAATATCGAATTATTAAATAAAGATAAACTTATAGTCGGCCCCATTGTCGAAGATATTATCAATTTTCCGATGAGAACTGGGAAATCGTTTACTATTAATTCAGTTTCTGTTAATCCTGTTAAAACAACTCCTTTTAATTTCAGTTATTTCGATGCTAAAGGATTATGTTAGTTTGGCATTGAACTGTTTACCACCAGAAAATGTCAACTTAAAGATTGGAGTTTGCTAAAAACAATAATTAATTGTTCTTAACGGACCTCGCATTAACTGGAACAATTCGACACAAAACTAACCCAAAACATTGGTATATAGAAGGATTTTTATGTAGATGGATGTATACGTAATCTCACGAAAAACTCCATAAATTAAACTACACATTTTTAAAATCAGCAAAGGCAAATCCTATATTTTCTTTTGGGTAATCGGGTAATGGGTAATTTCCTATTCAGATTTGCTTCGAAACTGCCTCAGATTCGTGTGAAATTTACCGGAATAAAGTTTATAGATTAAGATAAGTGAGAAAATTTTCAGTGACAAATTAGCGTTCTACAGTACTCGCCTAAGGCTTCAAAGTTGCGACTAAATCATTAAAAACATAATAGCCCAATGGGGGATTGCGACGATTTTCAAATTGTCAATTTTAGGTGTGCCACTGAGTGTCATTTTATTTTGTGTTGTACAAACGTATAGTCGCGTCCATACGGTCACACGTATAAATAAAATAAAGAATTATGCGAAGTACAAAACTACAACATCTCCACCACGATTTCGATCACAATCGCAAAAAGATGTAAAATAACACAAAACACGTGACTTCCTTTGATAAAGTTGTTAGTATAGCGCGATATGTAATTTTGCGTTTCAGTGATAAATGTCATGATGTGTATAAACTCTAATATAAATCTGATCAAATTTGGTTAGATAAGGTTGACATTTAGCAAATCAACGGTACCGCGAAACGATACTAATTGGATGCGACATATTCGATGAATTTAGATTTTTCCATTTATTTATTACGTTCGTCTGGCGGCAGCTAAAAATGGAACATTCCGAGCATTAGCTATGAAACGAATAAAAGAAAAACTGGCTAAACACGATCAGCTCAATACATCAGTCCTGTTTTTTAACATATGTTGCTAGGTATTTCATTCAAAGTTTCTTCCATTAAATATGACTCAATATTGGAAAATTAGTTTGAACAACGTTTGACTATGCCTTGTCTACATACAGCAAGAACGTGGCAATATTCTACGTATATGAGGTGAGGTGAGGTGTTTACTGCTGTTTAGAGTTCTTGGAAAAGTTATACAGGGTGTTCAAATTATAAAATCAAAGGTAAATTTGAGAAAAGCACAAAAAAGTCGTTGTTTTCTCATATGTCCTGTATGTAATATGTGAAAATCCAGTGGCGTAAAGTCGAAAAGAGTTGATATGAACATTGCAACTGTCATTTTTCCATTTCCCGTGAAACCGGAAGTAAATAAAAACTTTAAAAATATTTTACTCCACAAATTTTAAATCCCTCATTTCGTTTGGTTCTCCTCATACTTCTAATAGCAGCTCGTTGTAAAAGACTTTATATAACACGTATCTTCTAAAAAAAATCGTATTACTTATGGTCAATGTTTTTCAAGGAGCGTATAAATAACTCAGAGTGTGACGAAGGGATTTCAAGTCTGTCAGTTTCTCCATTAGATTAATTACTTAGACCAACGGAAGCGAAAGTTTCGAAATAGTAGAAATAATCTAATATACTAGAATCCACGAGGAACTGGATAGAAGCCAGTATAACGTTCTGAAATAAAACCGACTTGTTGTTGTTTGTTGAGTTTACGTCGGCCTATTTCCGCTTCTTGGCCAATCGACCGTTTCAACTGCCTTAAAATAAGCAATTAACGTCATTCCTAAAAACTTTAATACCCGATATTAATATAAAACGTTCAAGGTTTTATATTATTAGTCGTAGTGAGACGCACCATGCAGCATATGTGTAGTTTATCGTTAAAATAAGTTTTTCTTTAGCTCGCAAGTGCATTGTGAGTCAAGTTTATCAAGTCATTCAGGATTATCATATACCATTGTAATTATGAGAAAGAAAAGAGATTTTACTGCTCACTACAATGGGGGTAACTAAAATTTTCTGGTCTACAAAAATTTTCTGGTTTTGACATTTTGTTTATTGATTCATTCCGATATATAGCTTTTGCTGTGCCAACCCAAATAAAAAAACACAACTACTACGAATTTAAAAAGATAATGCTCAAAATGTCACAAGACATCATTCAATTCAAGTCCTTGCTAAGTACGGTCAAATAAATGCTTTAAAACCTTGTATAGTGCCATTAATAAACAAATTTTTCAACTAACTGAAGTCTTTAATTTAACGCATTGTTGAATATCGATTATTTAAAAAAATATCCTAAGACGCTTTTATAACTTCCTATAAAATACAGTTTCAATAAAAAGAACCAATGCTTGTCAATATCTCGTAGTCCCATGTTTACAAGAAAATAATTCAAATAAATATTAGGAAATGATTTAAACCTCAAACTTGGGGTATTTTATAATTTACGAGGTGATTCGTCTGTGAGAAGACCACCCTGCATAATTTCTCAGTTTTGTACAGTCGAGTAATGTCCAATACTTATGTAAATATCTGTACTCTCTGGAGTTTATTCGTTCGCCTTTTATAAGATGAAATAAGGGAAAATGGTTAAAAGTCTATTTCACATCTTTTGCCATATTACAATTAATTGTACGCATTTTGTCCAAATTCCGACACGAGTGTCAGAATTACGGACTATAGATGTCCTTAATTATTACACAAGTAGCTTAGAGCAGAGATTTTGGCATTAATACACCACTTTGGATAACAGTTGCACTCATGCCAACTCCATTAAAAAAATGATTATGCTGGCCTGAACCACCCAAATAAAGTAAATCGGAACTATTCTTCTGTAACATTATTATCTATTACTATTCTTCTGTAACATTATTATCTAAGCACAAAAGAAAATCATTCTAGAGAATAAAAGGAAGTGAAAAAGGAGCAGAATAAAAAGCTGCGCCAAGAAAAACACTCAAAATTCCAAATGCTAGAAACATTAACATACAGATGAGGGAGAGACGGCAAACTGAAGAAGACTAACGACTTATTTTATACTGTGTTTCATTGAAAATGGTAAAACATAAATGTTTATATCCAAAGCAGGCATCTACTGCCTTAAATTCATTTAATTTTTCAATTTTTCTTTCATATTACGGCTACACCAGTAATTAACTTGAATATACGTGGTTTATTTCACGATAAGTCGGTATCATGCAAACATCAGAATTCATCAGTAGTAAAATTTAATCTTTTGTGGATTCGTGGTCATTCCGCACGAAGTTTATAGCATAATAAAGTTTTGCATCTAGTTCCGCTCGAAGAGCGGGCACCGGAACGGGAAGGGACCAAAAGGGACCAGAAGGGACCGGGAAATTGAAGTCTGTATCAACATCGTTGCGTCCTATGTACTATTAACCAGTACCTATAATACCAAACTTTATTCAATGACGGTTTTTGTGTCGAAAACTAGTGTGAGAGTTCATTCCCTAATATCAATGGAAAACCATGCGCAGCAGCTGTATAAGTTTTTTGAAAGCGCTTTGACTAGCACTAGGCTGCAGAGGTCTTAAAAAACAGTTAAAAATATGAATAAAAAACCATATATTATGCAATACCAGCAATTCCGTTATTAGAAGAGCTAAAATAATGAAATATAGACTATAGGCTACCCAATAATTCATAGGTTCAAGGTTTATTACATAATCATTGTCTATCTTGCATTTTTCATGCAAAAGATCGTACTGAAACTCCGCTTGAATTCCGACGCTCTACGGTCTTTGGTGTGCTGCGGGGAAGGGAGGCGTTAGCGGTGCTGTCATGTCGGAGAGAACCGACACAGCTGAGAGAACCGGGCAGCTTATTATCAATACACAAAAAGAACGATAGCTTGTCAAGGTAGTAATTTTAACTAACAATTCAGGAGAGTAATCTCTTGTATCAATTGGCGTTTTAGTTTTCTTCAGTTTTTATACAATAAGATTGTAAACAAGATTTTGATGGAAGCGGATAGCTCTAATAATATGGAGTTAGCAGATTTTCCGATTGGTGGTGAATACTAAATTAAGTTTGCTTGATAAACCCAAAAATATTTAAAAAGTATTCCCGATCTTATTATATAAATATTCAAACTATTATAACAGTTTCAACAGTTTATTTATTAATAACATTTAAACACATCCACAAACAATATAAAATAAATACTACTCTTGATATATTACATATATTACAGACGTCAGCTCTGAGCGTATAAAGCTTAAAAATATCAAAAAACTTTTACAAATTTAGCATCGTAAATTTGTAAACACGAAGAATATTTTGCAGATCACTGATTAATTTTAAATAGTAATCCCGACACCCGATTTAAATTGCCCAGAATTCCCATGGGACTTCCAAATGCCTGTTCGTGGTTCTGTTATCTTATTGACTCATTCTGCCATTATTTTTTAATTCGGTAATCTGTCGCCGGATAGCCAAATTTCTTTGGCGAGGCATAATCGCCGTGTCGTTATATTGTGTCCGTAAACACAGTTCGTCTAAACGTTTAAGACATTTGGTAGGTCGCTTGTTGATGTATTTTTTTGCATCAACACATTGATGTTGCCACATTCATTAATTTAAAATAATGTGACCAACACCACTATGAATTAAACTGTTAAACAAAATTTCAACGACACACTTTTGAACCACTTCACGATTTTGGGATAAGTATAGTACCTTACCATTCTGATACCATTCATAAACAAATTGCTCATCTTAAAGATTAATAATTTATACTAAAAACTGAAATTTACAGTATTCATTTCCTGTTATTTTGAAATATACATTAACGTGCAGACTGTTAATATGCTCTCTGAATGATATTGTTATTTTTTCGCTAATTATGTGCGCTCTCTTGCAATTCTTTCGCAAATGAATATTTATCATCAAACCGCTTCTTAATACTATTCATAACACAGCTGCTGCTTTTAATGGCCGAAATCTGCACATTCATTGAAAAAAACAGGATGTGTCTCACATGAATAATGTATTTTTATTTATTGACGGGCCAAAACGCCAACATATTTTTACATACGTATTATTTTTAGTTTGTTTAGAATATCCGCACCAAATATCCGCAGACATGTTTTAGGTTTTAATTAGCGATGTACGTGTTTTCTTACACAATACACTGCAGAATTGAAAATTATTTACGCAGTATGTATTAGCATAAGTTTTTGAACGTCGAAACTTATTGTGTTTACAGCAGAACAGCTTTGATGTCGAAGTCTGAATATTTTGTCGAAATTCTTCGATATTTTTCATTTCGTTGTAATTTTATTAGTCGCTGTCTGTAGCGGAGAAACGTAATAACTGCGAAAGAAGCAAATATGAATAAATTATGCATTTAATATGAACATAGCTTTCGCAGGCTCTGTGAAATGAAAAGTGGTATTGAAATACCTGACATTTCAATTTTATTAAATTGTTATTTTTACATCTCATTATAATAAATGGTACAATTTGCGTTTATCGTTGCATGGTTTGATGTGTATTTTTGTGTTTCCTAATTAAAATATAATACGCGTGAACAATTTATCAACTGCACAATACTAATAAGAAATCGAAATAATAAAATTTTTCCGAACATAGACATCGACATGTGAGTCTCCTAATGTACAGGTAAAAACATTACATTCGAGAAAAGTTTCAAGTTTGCGAACCGCAGTAAAAACATTATTTCATAGCTGGACGACGAATAACGTTGCGAACGCTGGACAGAAAAATACATTCTTCAGTCCGCAAAAAAATGTTTTCGAGCACTACGCCGCACCGCACTAGCATATGATTGGAATAGTCCATAATGGGAAACTATAATTTGCGCGGTTTATCGCGTTCTTCTCGCGAACCGAGCACCTTAGAGCAACGCGGCTTTCAGAAATGAATTCATCGGGTAATTTCTCATCCGATGCCGTTTGAACCGTCAACATCGGTCGATTAGATCGGACACAGTTTGCGTTCAAAGTTTGTAACATAGTAAAATGGGTGTTTTTAGCATAATTTTTGATAATTGGGAACGTAATAACTGCCGAACCGTTCCAAATATGTAACATCAAATTATACCGGCGTAATCAGCGTCAAAAATTGTATCAAGAACCACAACCTTAATTTGATTGATGGTAGTTGAGTTTTTGCCGACTGGCTAAAATTTTGTAAGAAATCACATATTTTAAACTATCATTTTGAACTGGCACACCTATCTCAAAAACTAGGACCCCGATCAACATTAAACCTTTGCTATCTTACTAGAATGGGTGCGCTGATTACAAATTTACAGAGAAAAAGTCTCTGTCTCTACTGGTTACCGAGTTGTGCTGAAATTACGGTTTTTCAAATAATACAAAAATAAGCGAGAGCTATCATTTGGTAGTGGGTAAACCTTTCTATCACCAACGGTTGCAATGTTCAATTTTTTTCTATCTAAAAGTGCTAAATTTAGACCGAAAAAACAATTACAACTTTTTGCTAGATAGAGCGTTCTTATGTAGTCATACTTATGCATTGGGATGTGCCGAATTCAACGGTGTGCTCGGTTTTCCCGTAGCGTTTACGGTTTGGTCAGAAAGTGGGAAACTATAATTTCCGCGGTTTATCGCGTTTTTCTCGCGAACCGCGCACCTTAGAGCAACGCGGATTTCAGAAATGAATTCCTCGGCCAATTTCCCATCCGATACCGTTTGAACGGTCAATATCGGGCTATTGGAACGGACACAGTTTGCGTTCAAAGTTTCTAATATAGTAAAATAGGTGTTTTTAGCATCATTTTTGATAATTGGGAACGTAATAACTGCCGAACCGTTCCAAATAAGTAAAATCTAATTATACCGGCGTAATCAGCGTCAAAAATTTAATCAAGAACCACAACCCTAATTTGATTGAAGGTAGTTTGGGTTTTTGCCGACTGGCTAAAATTTTGTAAGAAATCACATATTTTAAACTATCATTTTGAACTGGCACACCTATCTCAAAAACTAGGACCCCGATCAACATTAAACCTTTGCTATATTACTAAAATGGGTGTGCTGATTACAAATTTATATAGAAAAAGTCTCTGTCTCTACTGGTTACCGACTTGTGCTGAAATTACGGCTTTTCAAATAATACAAAAATAGGCGAAAAGGACTATATAACCTGAAAATGGTAAATCGTAGGCATATAAAAGTATACATATTTTTGATAGACTCAACGAGAGCTATCATTTGGTAGTGGGTAAACCTTTCTATCACCAACGGTTGCAATGTTCAATTTTTTTCTATCTAAAAGTGCTAAATTTAGACCGAAAAAACAATTACAACTTTTTGATAGATAGAGCGTTCTTATGTAGCCACACTTATGCATTGGGATGTGCTGAATTCAACGGTGTGCCCGGTTTTCCCGTAGCGTGTACGGTTTGGCCAGAAAGTGGGAAACTATAATATCCGCGGTTTATCGCGTTTTTCTCGCGAACCGCGCACCTTAGAGCAACGCGGATTTCAGAAATGAATTCCTCGGCCAATTTCCCATCCGATACCGTTTGAACCGTCAACATCGGGCTATTGGATCGGACACAGTTTGCGTTCAAAGTTTCTAATATAGTAAAATAGGTGTTTTTAGCATCATTTTTGATAGTTGGGAACGTAATAACTGCCGAACCGTTCCAAATAAGTAAAATCTAATTATACCGGCGCAATCAGCGTCAAAAATTGAATCAAGAACCACAACCCTAATTTGATTGAAGGTAGTTTGGGTTTTTGCCGACTGGCTAAAATTTTGTAAGAAATCACATATTTTAAACTATCATTTTGAACTGGCACACCTATCTCAAAAACTAGGACCCCGATCAACATTAAACCTTTGCTATCTTACTAAAATGGGTGTGCTGATTACAAATTTACATAGAAAAAGTCTCTGTCTCTACTGGTTACCGAGTTGTGCTGAAATTACGGCTTTTCAAATAATACAAAAATAAGCGAAAAGGACTATATAACTTGAAAATGGTAAATCGTAGGCATATAAAAGTATACATATTTTTGATAGACTCAACGAGAGCTATCATTTGGTAGTGAGTAAACCTTTCTATCACCAACGGTTGCAATGTTCAATTTTTTTCTATCTAAAAGTGCTAAATTTAGACCGAAAAAACAATTACAACTTTTTGATAGATAGAGCGTTCTTATGTAGCCATACTTATGCATTGGGATGTGCTGAATTCAACGGTGTGCCCGGTTTTCCCGTGGCGTGTACGGTTTGGCCAGAAAGTGGGAAACGTTAATATCCGCGGTTTATCGCGTTTTTCTCGCGAACCGCGCACCTTAGAGCAACGCGGATTTCAGAAATGAATTCCTCGGCCAATTTCCCATCCGATACCGTTTGAACCGTCAACATCCGGCTATTGGATCGGACACAGTTTGCGTCCAAAGTTTCTAATATAGTAAAATAGGTGTTTTTAGCATCATTTTTGATAATTGGGAACGTAATAACTGCCGAACAGTTCCAAATAAGTAAAAACTAATTATACCGGCGTAATCAGCGTCAAAAATTGAATCAAGAACCACAACCCTAATTTGATTGAAGGTAGTTTGGGTTTTTGCCGACTGGCTAAAATTTTGTAAGAAATCACATATTTTAAACTATCATTTTGAACTGGCACACCTATCTCAAAAACTAGGACCCCGATCAACATTAAACCTTTGCTATCTTACTAAAATGGGTGTGCTGATTACAAATTTACATAGAAAAAGTCTCTGTCTCTACTGGTTACCGAGTTGTGCTGAAATTACGGCTTTTCAAATAATACAAAAATAAGCGAAAAGGACTATATAACTTGAAAATGGTAAATCGTAGGCATATAAAAGTATACATATTTTTGATAGACTCAACGAGAGCTATCATTTGGTAGTGAGTAAACCTTTCTATCACCAACGGTTGCAATGTTCAATTTTTTTCTATCTAAAAGTGCTAAATTTAGACCGAAAAAACAATTACAACTTTTTGATAGATAGAGCGTTCTTATGTAGCCATACTTATGCATTGGGATGTGCTGAATTCAACGGTGTGCCCGGTTTTCCCGTGGCGTGTACGGTTTGGCCAGAAAGTGGGAAACGTTAATATCCGCGGTTTATCGCGTTTTCCTCGCGAACCGCGCACCTTAGAGCAACGCGGATTTCAGAAATGAATTCCTCGGCCAATTTCCCATCCGATACCGTTTGAACCGTCAACATCCGGCTATTGGATCGGACACAGTTTGCGTCCAAAGTTTCTAATATAGTAAAATAGGTGTTTTTAGCATCATTTTTGATAATTGGGAACGTAATAACTGCCGAACAGTTCCAAATAAGTAAAAACTAATTATACCGGCGTAATCAGCGTCAAAAATTGAATCAAGAACCACAACCCTAATTTGATTGAAGGTAGTTTGGGTTTTTGCCGACTGGCTAAAATTTTGTAAGAAATCACATATTTTAAACTATCATTTTGAACTGGCACACCTATCTCAAAAACTAGGACCCCGATCAACATTAAACCTTTGCTATCTTACTAAAATGGGTGTGCTGATTACAAATTTACATAGAAAAAGTCTCTGTCTCTACTGGTTACCGAGTTGTGCTGAAATTACGGCTTTTCAAATAATACAAAAATAAGCGAAAAGGACTATATAACTTGAAAATGGTAAATCGTAGGCATATAAAAGTATACATATTTTTGATAGACTCAACGAGAGCTATCATTTGGTAGTGAGTAAACCTTTCTATCACCAACGGTTGCAATGTTCAATTTTTTTCTATCTAAAAGTGCTAAATTTAGACCGAAAAAACAATTACAACTTTTTGATAGATAGAGCGTTCTTATGTAGCCATACTTATGCATTGGGATGTGCTGAATTCAACGGTGTGCCCGGTTTTCCCGTGGCGTGTACGGTTTGGCCAGAAAGTGGGAAACGTTAATATCCGCGGTTTATCGCGTTTTTCTCGCGAACCGCGCACCTTAGAGCAACGCGGATTTCAGAAATGAATTCCTCGGCCAATTTCTCATCCGATACCGTTTGAACCGTCAACATCCGGCTATTGGATCGGACACAGTTTGCGTCCAAAGTTTCTAATATAGTAAAATAGGTGTTTTTAGCATCATTTTTGATAATTGGGAACGTAATAACTGCCGAACAGTTCCAAATAAGTAAAAACTAATTATACCGGCGTAATCAGCGTCAAAAATTGAATCAAGAACCACAACCCTAATTTGATTGAAGGTAGTTTGGGTTTTTGCCGACTGGCTAAAATTTTGTAAGAAATCACATATTTTAAACTATCATTTTGAACTGGCACACCTATCTCAAAAACTAGGACCCCGATCAACATTAAACCTTTGCTATCTTACTAAAATGGGTGTGCTGATTACAAATTTACATAGAAAAAGTCTCTGTCTCTACTGGTTACCGAGTTGTGCTGAAATTACGGCTTTTCAAATAATACAAAAATAAGCGAAAAGGACTATATAACTTGAAAATGGTAAATCGTAGGCATATAAAAGTATACATATTTTTGATAGACTCAACGAGAGCTATCATTTGGTAGTGAGTAAACCTTTCTATCACCAACGGTTGCAATGTTCAATTTTTTTCTATCTAAAAGTGCTAAATTTAGACCGAAAAAACAATTACAACTTTTTGATAGATAGAGCGTTCTTATGTAGCCATACTTATGCATTGGGATGTGCTGAATTCAACGGTGTGCCCGGTTTTCCCGTGGCGTGTACGGTTTGGCCAGAAAGTGGGAAACGTTAATATCCGCGGTTTATCGCGTTTTTCTCGCGAACCGCGCACCTTAGAGCAACGCGGATTTCAGAAATGAATTCCTCGGCCAATTTCTCATCCGATACCGTTTGAACCGTCAACATCCGGCTATTGGATCGGACACAGTTTGCGTCCAAAGTTTCTAATATAGTAAAATAGGTGTTTTTAGCATCATTTTTGATAATTGGGAACGTAATAACTGCCGAACAGTTCCAAATAAGTAAAAACTAATTATACCGGCGTAATCAGCGTCAAAAATTGAATCAAGAACCACAACCCTAATTTGATTGAAGGTAGTTTGGGTTTTTGCCGACTGGCTAAAATTTTGTAAGAAATCACATATTTTAAACTATCATTTTGAACTGGCACACCTATCTCAAAAACTAGGACCCCGATCAACATTAAACCTTTGCTATCTTACTAAAATGGGTGTGCTGATTACAAATTTACATAGAAAAAGTCTCTGTCTCTACTGGTTACCGAGTTGTGCTGAAATTACGGCTTTTCAAATAATACAAAAATAAGCGAAAAGGACTATATAACTTGAAAATGGTAAATCGTAGGCATATAAAAGTATACATATTTTTGATAGACTCAACGAGAGCTATCATTTGGTAGTGAGTAAACCTTTCTATCACCAACGGTTGCAATGTTCAATTTTTTTCTATCTAAAAGTGCTAAATTTAGACCGAAAAAACAATTACAACTTTTTGATAGATAGAGCGTTCTTATGTAGCCATACTTATGCATTGGGATGTGCTGAATTCAACGGTGTGCCCGGTTTTCCCGTGGCGTGTACGGTTTGGCCAGAAAGTGGGAAACGTTAATATCCGCGGTTTATCGCGTTTTTCTCGCGAACCGCGCACCTTAGAGCAACGCGGATTTCAGAAATGAATTCCTCGGCCAATTTCCCATCCGATACCGTTTGAACCGTCAACATCCGGCTATTGGATCGGACACAGTTTGCGTCCAAAGTTTCTAATATAGTAAAATAGGTGTTTTTAGCATCATTTTTGATAATTGGGAACGTAATAACTGCCGAACAGTTCCAAATAAGTAAAAACTAATTATACCGGCGTAATCAGCGTCAAAAATTGAATCAAGAACCACAACCCTAATTTGATTGAAGGTAGTTTGGGTTTTTGCCGACTGGCTAAAATTTTGTAAGAAATCACATATTTTAAACTATCATTTTGAACTGGCACACCTATCTCAAAAACTAGGACCCCGATCAACATTAAACCTTTGCTATCTTACTAAAATGGGTGTGCTGATTACAAATTTACATAGAAAAAGTCTCTGTCTCTACTGGTTACCGAGTTGTGCTGAAATTACGGCTTTTCAAATAATACAAAAATAAGCGAAAAGGACTATATAACTTGAAAATGGTAAATCGTAGGCATATAAAAGTATACATATTTTTGATAGACTCAACGAGAGCTATCATTTGGTAGTGAGTAAACCTTTCTATCACCAACGGTTGCAATGTTCAATTTTTTTCTATCTAAAAGTGCTAAATTTAGACCGAAAAAACAATTACAACTTTTTGATAGATAGAGCGTTCTTATGTAGCCATACTTATGCATTGGGATGTGCTGAATTCAACGGTGTGCCCGGTTTTCCCGTGGCGTGTACGGTTTGGCCAGAAAGTGGGAAACGTTAATATCCGCGGTTTATCGCGTTTTTCTCGCGAACCGCGCACCTTAGAGCAACGCGGATTTCAGAAATGAATTCCTCGGCCAATTTCTCATCCGATACCGTTTGAACCGTCAACATCCGGCTATTGGATCGGACACAGTTTGCGTCCAAAGTTTCTAATATAGTAAAATAGGTGTTTTTAGCATCATTTTTGATAATTGGGAACGTAATAACTGCCGAACAGTTTCAAATAAGTAAAATCTAATTATACCGGCGTAATCAGCGTCAAAAATTGAATCAAGAACCACAACCCTAATTTGATTGAAGGTAGTTTGGGTTTTTGCCGAGTGGCTAAAATTTTGTAAGAAATCACATATTTTAAACTATCATTTTGAACTGGCACACCTATCTCAAAAACTAGGACCCCGATCAACATTAAACCTTTGCTATATTACTAAAATGGGTGTGCTGATTACAAATTTACATAGAAAAAGTCTCTGTCTCTACTGGTTACCGACTTGTGCTGAAATTACGGCTTTTCAAATAATACAAAAATAAGCGAAAAGGACTATATAACCTGAAAATGGTAAATCGTAGGCATATAAAAGTATACATATTTTTGATAGACTCAACGAGAGCTATCATTTGGTAGTGGGTAAACCTTTCTATCACCAACGGTTGCAATGTTCAATTTTTTTCTATCTAAAAGTGCTAAATTTAGACCGAAAAAACAATTACAACTTTTTGATAGATAGAGCGTTCTTATGTAGCCATACTTATGCATTGGGATGTGCTGAATTCAACGGTGTGCCCGGTTTTCCCGTAGCGTGTACGGTTTGGCCAGAAAGTGGGAAACTATAATATCCGCGGTTTATCGCGTTTTTCTCGCGAACCGCGCACCTTAGAGCAACGCGGATTTCAAAAATGAATTCCTCGGCCAATTTCCCATCCGATACCGTTTGAACCGTCAACATCGGGCTATTGGATCGGACACAGTTTGCGTTCAAAGTTTCTAATATAGTAAAATAGGTGTTTTTAGCATCATTTTTGATAATTGGGAACGTAATAACTGCCGAACAGTTTGAAATAAGTAAAATCTAATTATACCGGCGTAATCAGCGTCAAAAATTGAATCAAGAACCACAACCCTAATTTGATTGAAGGTAGTTTGGGTTTTTGCCGAGTGGCTAAAATTTTGTAAGAAATCACATATTTTAAACTATCATTTTGAACTGGCACACCTATCTCAAAAACTAGGACCCCGATCAACATTAAACCTTTGCTATCTTACTAAAATGGGTGTGCTGATTACAAATTTACATAGAAAAAGTCTCTGTCTCTACTGGTTACCGAGTTGTGCTGAAATTACGGCTTTTCAAATAATACAAAAATAAGCGAAAAGGACTATATAACTTGAAAATGGTAAATCGTAGGCATATAAAAGTATACATATTTTTGATAGACTCAACGAGAGCTATCATTTGGTAGTGAGTAAACCTTTCTATCACCAACGGTTGCAATGTTCAATTTTTTTCTATCTAAAAGTGCTAAATTTAGACCGAAAAAACAATTACAACTTTTTGATAGATAGAGCGTTCTTATGTAGTCATGCTTATGCATTGGGATGTGCTGAATTCAACGGTGTGCTCGGTTTTCCCGTGGCGTGTACGGTTTGGCCAGAAAGTGGGAAACGTTAATATCCGCGGTTTATCGCGTTTTTCTCGCGAACCGCGCACCTTAGAGCAACGCGGATTTCAGAAATGAATTCCTCGGCCAATTTCCCATCCGATACCGTTTGAACCGTCAACATCCGGCTATTGGATCGGACACAGTTTGCGTCCAAAGTTTCTAATATAGTAAAATAGGTGTTTTTAGCATCATTTTTGATAATTGGGAACGTAATAACTGCCGAACAGTTCCAAATAAGTAAAAACTAATTATACCTTCGTAATCAGCATCAAAAATTGAATCAAGAACCACAACCCTAATTTGATTGAAGGTAGTTTGGGTTTTTGCCGACTGGCTAAAATTTTGTAAGAAATCGCATATTTTAAACTATCATTTTGAACTGGCACACCTATCTCAAAAACTAGGACCCCGATCAACATTAAACCTTTGCTATATTACTAAAATGGGTGCGCTGATTACAAATTTACATAGAAAAAGTCTCTGTCTCTACTGGTTACCGAGTTGTGCTGAAATTACGGCTTTTCAAATAATACAAAAATAAGCGAAAAGGACTATATAACTTGAAAATGGTAAATCGTAGGCATATAAAAGTATACATATTTTTGATAGACTCAACGAGAGCTATCATTTGGTAGTGGGTAAACCTTTCTATCACCAACGGTTGCAATGTTCAATTTTTTTCTATCTAAAAGTGCTAAATTTAGACCGAAAAAACAATTACAACTTTTTGATAGATAGAGCGTTCTTATGTAGTCATACTTATGCATTGGGATGTGCTGAATTCAACGGTGTGCTCGGTTTTCCCGTAGCGTTTACGGTTTACCCAGAAAGTGGGAAACTATAATTTCCGCGGTTTATCGCGTTTTTCTCGCGAACCGCGCACCTTAGGGCAACGCGGATTTCAGAAATGAATTCCTCGGCCAATTTCCCATCCGATACCGTTTGAACCGTCAACATCGGGCTATTGGATCGGACACAGTTTGCGTTCAAAGTTTCTAATATAGTAAAATAGGTGTTTTTAGCATCATTTTTGATAATTGGGAACGTAATAACTGCCGAATCGTTCCAAATAAGTAAAATCTAATTATACCGGCGTAATCAGCGTCAAAAATTTTATCAAGAGCCACAACCCTAATTTGATTGAACGTAGTTTGGGTTTTTGCCGACAGGCTAAAATTTTGTAAGAAATCACATATTTTAAACTATAATCTTGAACTGGCACACTTATCTCAAAAACTAGGACCCCGATCAACATTAAACCTTTGCTATCCTACTAAAATGGGTGCGCTGATTACAAATTTACATAGAAAGAGTCTCTGTTACTACTGGTTACCGAGTTGTGCTGAAATTACGGCTTTTCAAATAATACAAAAATAAGCGAAAAGGACTATATAACTTGAAAATGGTAAATCGTAGGCATATAAAAGTATACATATTTTTGATAGACTCAACGAGAGCTATCATTTGGTAGTGGGTAAACCTTTCTATCACCAACGGTTGCAATGTTCAATTTTTTTCTATCTAAAAGTGCTAAATTTAGACCGAAAAAACAATTACAACTTTTTGATAGATAGAGCGTTCTTATGTAGCCATACTTATGCATTGGGATGTGCTGAATTCAACGGTGTGCCCGGTTTTCCCGTGGCGTGTACGGTTTGGCCAGAAAGTGGGAAACGTTAATATCCGCGGTTTATCGCGTTTTTCTCGCGAACCGCGCACCTTAGAGCAACGCGGATTTCAGAAATGAATTCCTCGGCCAATTTCCCATCCGATACCGTTTGAACCGTCAACATCCGGCTATTGGATCGGACACAGTTTGCGTCCAAAGTTTCTAATATAGTAAAATAGGTGTTTTTAGCATCATTTTTGATAATTGGGAACGTAATAACTGCCGAACAGTTCCAAATAAGTAAAAACTAATTATACCGGCGTAATCAGCGTCAAAAATTGAATCAAGAACCACAACCCTAATTTGATTGAAGGTAGTTTGGGTTTTTGCCGACTGGCTAAAATTTTGTAAGAAATCACATATTTTAAACTATCATTTTGAACTGGCACACCTATCTCAAAAACTAGGACCCCGATCAACATTAAACCTTTGCTATCTTACTAAAATGGGTGTGCTGATTACAAATTTACATAGAAAAAGTCTCTGTCTCTACTGGTTACCGAGTTGTGCTGAAATTACGGCTTTTCAAATAATACAAAAATAAGCGAAAAGGACTATATAACTTGAAAATGGTAAATCGTAGGCATATAAAAGTATACATATTTTTGATAGACTCAACGAGAGCTATCATTTGGTAGTGAGTAAACCTTTCTATCACCAACGGTTGCAATGTTCAATTTTTTTCTATCTAAAAGTGCTAAATTTAGACCGAAAAAACAATTACAACTTTTTGATAGATAGAGCGTTCTTATGTAGCCATACTTATGCATTGGGATGTGCTGAATTCAACGGTGTGCCCGGTTTTCCCGTAGCGTGTACGGTTTGGCCAGAAAGTGGGAAACTATAATATCCGCGGTTAATCGCGTTTTTCTCGCGAACCGCGCACCTTAGAGCAACGCGGATTTCAGAAATGAATTCCTCGGTCAATTTCCCATCCGATACCGTTTGAACCGTCAACATCCGGCTATTGGATCGGACACAGTTTGCGTCCAAAGTTTCTAATATAGTAAAATAGGTGTTTTTAGCATCATTTTTGATAATTGGGAACGTAATAACTGCCGAACAGTTTCAAATAAGTAAAATCTAATTATACCGGCGTAATCAGCGTCAAAAATTGAATCAAGAACCACAACCCTAATTTGATTGAAGGTAGTTTGGGTTTTTGCCGAGTGGCTAAAATTTTGTAAGAAATCACATATTTTAAACTATCATTTTGAACTGGCACACCTATCTCAAAAACTAGGACCCCGATCAACATTAAACCTTTGCTATATTACTAAAATGGGTGTGCTGATTACAAATTTACATAGAAAAAGTCTCTGTCTCTACTGGTTACCGACTTGTGCTGAAATTACGGCTTTTCAAATAATACAAAAATAAGCGAAAAGGACTATATAACCTGAAAATGGTAAATCGTAGGCATATAAAAGTATACATATTTTTGATAGACTCAACGAGAGCTATCATTTGGTAGTGGGTAAACCTTTCTATCACCAACGGTTGCAATGTTCAATTTTTTTCTATCTAAAAGTGCTAAATTTAGACCGAAAAAACAATTACAACTTTTTGATAGATAGAGCGTTCTTATGTAGCCATACTTATGCATTGGGATGTGCTGAATTCAACGGTGTGCCCGGTTTTCCCGTAGCGTGTACGGTTTGGCCAGAAAGTGGGAAACTATAATATCCGCGGTTTATCGCGTTTTTCTCGCGAACCGCGCACCTTAGAGCAACGCGGATTTCAGAAATGAATTCCTCGGCCAATTTCCCATCCGATACCGTTTGAACCGTCAACATCCGGCTATTGGATCGGACACAGTTTGCGTCCAAAGTTTCTAATAATAGTAAAATAGGTGTTTTTAGCATCATTTTTGATAATTGGGAACGTAATAACTGCCGAACAGTTCCAAATAAGTAAAATCTAATTATACCGGCGTAATCAGCGTCAAAAATTTAATCAAGAACCACAACCCTAATTTGATTGAAGGTAGTTTGGGTTTTTGCCGACTGGCTAAAATTTTGTAAGAAATCACATATTTTAAACTATCATTTTGAACTGGCACACCTATCTCAAAAACTAGGACCCCGATCAACATTAAACCTTTGCTATCTTACTAAAATGGGTGTGCTGATTACAAATTTACATAGAAAAAGTCTCTGTCTCTACTGGTTACCGAGTTGTGCTGAAATTACGGCTTTTCAAATAATACAAAAATAAGCGAAAAGGACTATATAACTTGAAAATGGTAAATCGTAGGCATATAAAAGTATACATATTTTTGATAGACTCAACGAGAGCTATCATTTGGTAGTGAGTAAACCTTTCTATCACCAACGGTTGCAATGTTAAATTTTTTTCTATCTAAAAGTGCTAAATTTAGACCGAAAAAACAATTACAACTTTTTGATAGATAGAGCGTTCTTATGTAGCCATACTTATGCATTGGGATGTGCTGAATTCTACGGTGTGCCCGGTTTTCCCGTAGCATGTACGGTTTGGCCAGAAAGTGGGAAACTATAATATCCGCGGTTTATCGCGTTTTTCTCGCGAACCGCGCACCTTAGAGCAACGCGGATTTCAGAAATGAATTCCTCGGCCAATTTCCCATCCGATACCGTTTGAACCGTCAACATCCGGCTATTGGATCGGACACAGTTTGCGTCCAAAGTTTCTAATATAGTAAAATAGGTGTTTTTAGCATCATTTTTGATAATTGGGAACGTAATAACTGCCGAACAGTTTCAAATAAGTAAAATCTAATTATACCGGCGTAATCAGCGTCAAAAATTGAATCAAGAACCACAACCCTAATTTGATTGAAGGTAGTTTGGGTTTTTGCCGAGTGGCTAAAATTTTGTAAGAAATCACATATTTTAAACTATCATTTTGAACTGGCACACATATCTCAAAAACTAGGACCCCGATCAACATTAAACCTTTGCTATATTACTAAAATGGGTGTGCTGATTACAAATTTACATAGAAAAAGTCTCTGTCTCTACTGGTTACCGACTTGTGCTGAAATTACGGCTTTTCAAATAATACAAAAATAAGCGAAAAGGACTATATAACCTGAAAATGGTAAATCGTAGGCATATAAAAGTATACATATTTTTGATAGACTCAACGAGAGCTATCATTTGGTAGTGGGTAAACCTTTCTATCACCAACGGTTGCAATGTTCAATTTTTTTCTATCTAAAAGTGCTAAATTTAGACCGAAAAAACAATTACAACTTTTTGATAGATAGAGCGTTCTTATGTAGTCATACTTATGCATTGGGATGTGCTGAATTCAACGGTGTGCCCGGTTTTCCCGTAGCGTGTACGGTTTGGCCAGAAAGTGGGAAACTATAATATCCGCGGTTTATTGCGTTTTTCTCGCGAACCGCGCACCTTAGAGCAACGCGGATTTCGGAAATGAATTCCTCGGCCAATTTCCCATCCGATACCGTTTGAACCGTCAACATCGGGCTATTGGATCGGACACAGTTTGCGTTCAAAGTTTCTAATATAGTAAAATAGGTGTTTTTAGCATCATTTTTGATAATTGGGAACGTAATAACTGCCGAACAGTTTCAAATAAGTAAAATCTAATTATACCGGCGTAATCAGCGTCAAAAATTGAATCAAGAACCACAACCCTAATTTGATTGAAGGTAGTTTGGGTTTTTGCCGAGTGGCTAAAATTTTGTAAGAAATCACATATTTTAAACTATCATTTTGAACTGGCACACCTATCTCAAAAACTAGGACCCCGATCAACATTAAACCTTTGCTATATTACTAAAATGGGTGTGCTGATTACAAATTTATATAGAAAAAGTCTCTGTCTCTACTGGTTACCGAGTTGTGCTGAAATTACGGCTTTTCAAATAATACAAAAATAAGCGAAAAGGACTATATAACTTGAAAATGGTAAATCGTAGGCATATAAAAGTATACATATTTTTGATAGACTCAACGAGAGCTATCATTTGGTAGTGGGTAAACCTTTCTATCACCAACGGTTGCAATGTTCAATTTTTTTCTATCTAAAAGTGCTAAATTTAGACCGAAGAAACAATTACAACTTTTTGATAGATAGAGCGTTCTTATGTAGTCATGCTTATGCATTGGGATGTGCTGAATTCAACGGTGTGCTCGGTTTTCCCGTGGCGTGTACGGTTTGGCCAGAAAGTGGGAAACGTTAATATCCGCGGTTTATCGCGTTTTTCTCGCGAACCGCGCACCTTAGAGCAACGCGGATTTCAGAAATGAATTCCTCGGCCAATTTCCCATCCGATACCGTTTGAACCGTCAACATCCGGCTATTGGATCGGACACAGTTTGCGTCCAAAGTTTCTAATAATAGTAAAATAGGTGTTTTTAGCATCATTTTTGATAATTGGGAACGTAATAACTGCCGAACAGTTCCAAATAAGTAAAATCTAATTATACCGGCGTAATCAGCGTCAAAAATTTAATCAAGAACCACAACCCTAATTTGATTGAAGGTAGTTTGGGTTTTTGCCGACTGGCTAAAATTTTGTAAGAAATCACATATTTTAAACTATCATTTTGAACTGGCACACCTATCTCAAAAACTAGGACCCCGATCAACATTAAGCCTTTGCTATATTACTAAAATGGGTGCGCTGATTACAAATTTACATAGAAAAAGTCTCTGTCTCTACTGGTTACCGACTTGTGCTGAAATTACGGCTTTTCAAATAATACAAAAATAAGCGAAAAGGACTATATAACTTGAAAATGGTAAATCGTAGGCATATAAAAGTATACATATTTTTGATAGACTCAACGAGAGCTATCATTTGGTAGTGGGTAAACCTTTCTATCACCAACGGTTGCAATGTTCAATTTTTTTCTATCTAAAAGTGCTAAATTTAGACCGAAAAAACAATTACAACTTTTTGATAGATAGAGCGTTCTTATGTAGCCATACTTATGCATTGGGATGTGCTGAATTCAACGGTGTGCCCTGTTTTCCCGTAGCGTGTACGGTTTGGCCAGAAAGTGGGAAACTATAATTTCCGCGGTTTATCGCGTTTTTCTCGCGAACCGCGCACCTTAGAGCAACGCGGATTTCAGAAATGAATTCCTCGGCCAATTTCCCATCCGATACCGTTTGAACCGTCAACATCCGGCTATTGGATCGGACACAGTTTGCGTCCAAAGTTTCTAATATAGTAAAATAGGTGTTTTTAGCATCATTTTTGATAATTGGGAACGTAATAACTGCCGAACTGTACCAAATAAGTAAAATCAAATTATACCGGCGTAATCAGCGTCAAAAATTGTATCAAGAACCACTACCCTAATTTGATTGAAGGTAGTTGAGTTTTTGCCGACTGGCTAAAATTTTTTAAGAAATCACATATTTTAAACAATAATTTTGAAGTAGCACACCTATCTCAAAAACAAGGACCCGGATCAACATTAAACCTTTGCTATCTTACTAAAATGGGTGCGCTGGTTACAAATTTACATAGGAAAAGTCTCTGTCTCTACTGGTTACCGAGTTGTGCTGAAATTACGATTTTTCAAATAATACAAAAATAAGCGAAATGGACCACATAACATGAAAATGGCAAATCTTAGGCATATAAAAGTATACATATTTTTGATAGACTCAACGAGAGCTATCATTTGGTAGTGGGTAAACCTTTCTATCACAAACGGTTGCAAAGTTAAATTTTTTCAATTTCAATTTTTCAATTTTCATCATACTGCGTATGATACAGTAAAAAATTAAATAAACTATAATACGTCATACTCATGAAACATTTCTATATAACATGTATAACTATCAAAATTATAACTAAAAAATTAGGAAATGCATACCAGACTTTAATCGGTTGATATTTTTTTTTTCAATTGAGTAGAATATTTAGTATAGGCCAACACGAAACAAAAAAGCGTGAAATTAGCTGAAAAAAATGTAAGTTGGTTTTAGTTTTTGTGTTTAATGTTTAAGGTCTATATCAGTAATGCGGATAGGTCCGGAGAATATGCAAATATCGTGTATTGTGGAGCTGAGATCGCTACTTTTGTTGCTTCCATTGTCTCGTTACGTATTCTCACAGAAACTTATTAGATGTTGTCAAGTGGAAGAGAAATGTTTACAACGACATGGGCACCGTGATGAACTTTACATGATTGCACTTGAAACAAAAGCAAACGTGCACGTGTGAAAGTAAATTATACATTGTGTTTTCCACATACCTACGCAAAACGGGGTAGAAAAGGGGTAGAAGATAAAACTATGCTAAAGAAAAATGAGTTTTTTTTATAATTAGTTTATTTTACGTCGGTGTATTTCGGCGACTTATTATTATATTTTTAATTTACGCAGGTTTTTGTATTTAGCTTTGGCGAAATAATATTCGTTGTTTTAAATAGTATGCCTTCAGTGCAATGACAACTATGCGACACAATAAACATAATCTTTTGTTGTATGGTAAGGTAAAATACTACTCAGTAGTTTATTTTGTGACATAAGATATACCAATTGTAGATTTGTAGTTACTGGGATGTAATAAATTTTTTTATTATTCTTAGGAATACTTATTAAAACTTTTAAGACTACATGACTTCACCCATGTGAGTTATATAATGTTTTAAATACATACACAGCAAGAAAAGCTCTTTACAGAACCCAATCTTAGAAACGATTATTTAACCCTTTCCCAAAACCACATGTATCAATATTTTTAAGCAATACTTTGTTTATAATGTTCCGGCATTCTTCGTCTTAGAATGTGACGCACAATATGTTTTGTTTAGCTAAATAGCCACAACGCCATGATACAGAAATTATTGTTAAGTTTGCTCGTATTTTTGTGTGTCCAATTTTCAAATGTTTAAAGAATAATGATGTGCGTGCATAACGCAAAACGACCGGTACATGCCAACCGCGATTTATGAACTGTACGGACATATTTTATGTAATGGAACTGATAATAAATAATGGTATTTATTTTCAAGCTCTATATGGATTTCAACACCAGTGGGCGTCGGCACCAGATGGGTATAGGCAGATAGATATCAATTTCAGGAATATTAAGCAATACGCATTTTCAATGTAATTTAGATATCAATGTCATATACGTACTTGATATAATGCCGCATGATTCTTTCATCTAGTTAAACTTTATTATATTTGCGTTTAAAGCCATAGCTATAGTAACAGTTCTAAATGTTATTACTAGAAAGCAAACACTAAGCATTTTAAAGAATTAAGCGTCCACAAGATTCAGGGCCGGCCTTACCGTTTTTGCCGCCGTAAGCAAACCTCAAAAGTGCCGCCCCCCGAAACTGCAAAAATTTTAAAATCAAATGAAACCAGATTAAAAAAGAAACACGATCTAGAAGAATATGGTTAAAACTATCCAATATACAGTGCTTCCCAAAAGTAACGGATAAATTCTATAAAGTCTTAAATAAAAATATTTCAGGAAAATGCTCCGACACGTCGATTTTTATATTTAAATTACTATCCTGACATACACTTTTCAATCCCCCACGCATTCATCCCTAAGGGGTAGTAACCCCAACTTTAAAAATTCAAATAGCAAAGTACCCCTTGCGATACCTCAATTGATAGATTCTTTTATTCTGAATATAACAACAACAAAATCGGTTGATAAATAACGGCGATTTTTAGCAAGATTTATTTATACACGAAATTGAGGGAATAACAAAATTTACTGAATTAATCCTTAATTAATTGTTCAAAGTGCTGCCCGTTAACGACGAGACAATGCCCTAGTCTATCCCCAAAAGCTTGTTGAACATTGTCTAACATTTCTGGAGTGATTAAGTGAATTTCTGCACGAATTCTTTCCTTTAACGCATCAATATTTGCAGGTCTATTCAAATAGACTTTACTTTTTAAATACCCCCAAAGAAAATAATCTAGTGGGGGTTAAATCTGGCGATCTTGCTGGCCATTCAATATGTCATCGTC
Organism: Melinopterus prodromus; assembly: GCA_964023965.1. Classification (NCBI taxonomy): domain Eukaryota; kingdom Metazoa; phylum Arthropoda; class Insecta; order Coleoptera; family Scarabaeidae; genus Melinopterus; species Melinopterus prodromus. Next base: position 21,592,371 of record OZ030398.1, on the reverse strand, counting down.
TACCAATCCACCGATTAGGAAATACTTGATTGAGGTATTCTCGAACTGGTCGCGCATAATGTGGAGGCGCACCGTCTTGCTGTAACCAAATTCTGTCACTGTGTCTACCAGGACCTTCTGCGTTGGGAAACAATACCGCTAAAGTAGGTAGTAGTTCATTTCGGAGAAAGTTCAGGTAACGTTCACCATTCAGTGTTCCGTCGAAAAAATATGGTGCAATAATTCTTGAACCCACCACACCAGCCCACACATTAAGTTTTTGAGGATATTGTGTGTTCGCTTCCATCATCCAATGCGGATTTTGACGGGCCCAGTAACGGCAATTTTGTTTATTGACGGTGCCATTCAGACAAAACGTTGCCTCATCAGAAAAAACGATGTTTCTAATTAAGCCAGGATTTGCATGAGAGAGTTCCATCATTGTCTCACTAAACTGCACTCGTCTATCAAAGTCATCATCGGACAATTCTTGTACCAAGTGCACTTTATACGGGTGAAATTTCTGTTTTCGAAATAATCTGGATACTGTACTTTTTGACACACTAACTTCTGAAGCGACCTCTGCAAGGGTTGAATGTGGATTTTCTTGCACCATTAGAATAGCATCCAATTGTTGGTTTTCATTTAAGGCCAATGGACGTCCTGCCTTAGGTTTATCCCGTACATGACCGAGATCGCGAAATTTGTTTTCGATTCGACTTACTGTCGATTGCGATATTGGCGGACGGTCCGGGTGCGCTTCATTGAACAAACCACGAACTTTTTCATGCGTCCGGCATCTATCTCCAAAACCAATCATCATTAAAACTTGGATTCTTTCGGTTTCAGTAAGTCTCATTTTGCTGCTATTTCCTTAATCACGAAAAACTCGGAATTGTGTTTGACATAAGTAAAAACAAGTTGCAATTGTTTGAACGGTATTGCTATGCCCGCTTCAATAGCGCTTTCTCGAATATTGACGCTCTTCTTTGAATACATTTTGGTAAATATCGTCGTTAGTTATCAACCGATCTTGATATTTTTTTTTCGTTGTTTTCAGAATAAAAGAATCTATCAATTGAGGTGTCGCAAGGGGTACTTTGGTATTTGAAATATTAAAGTTGGGGTTACCACCCCTTAGGGATGAATGCGCGGGGGATTGAAAAGTGTATGTCAGGATAGTAATTTAAAAATAAAAATCGACGTGTCAGAGAATTTTTCTGAAATATTTTTATTTAAGGTTTTATAGAATTTATCCGTTTCTTTAGGAAGCACTGTATATTACAATACAATAATACAATTTTTATGATTAAAAAAAATAAAAGCACAAAATTTCTGAATTTTAACTAGTGCAATAATACTTTTAAAACAACAGAGAATACTAGAATACTAATATACAAACTTGAACCCTAAATTAAAATAAACTCTTTTGTTTTTTTCTGCACAACCGCTAATAGATTTCTTTAGATCTAATGTATCACTCAATTCAAGTTCAGTGGCCAACATTGCTAACCCAGTAAGTCGACTTTGAGTAAACTTGATTCTAAAGTATTCTTTTATTGTTTTTTGTTTAGTATCTATCGCTCCCACCGGTAACAGTTATGGGAAGAGTTAGTAAAATTCTTGAAGAATTGCTAAATTTGGCCATATGTTAAGGAAGGTAATGAATTTAAAAACGTCATCTCGTCCTTCTGGAAACAAGTGTTAAGACGCTTTCCATATCTTTGCAATCGGCCAGTGATTCAGGTTTACTTAATATAAATATAATATTTTCTTTCAGTTTGGGGATATCGTATAAATACTCAAAAGAGTCGTTATGGCTATTTTATATTTCTCTTTTGATTTTTGTATAGGTTCGACTACACTTCTATACGATATTTTTTTATTTCGTCAATTAATTTTTCAGTTTCTAAGATAACGCCGTCAAAGTATTAATCCGACATTATTTCTTAAAAAAAATCATGAGCTAGTTTATTTAAGGTTGTCTATTATTGTTTGTTGTCCATCTTAAAATATAGGTATTGCCAGAAATTAGCAAGCTAGTGTTGCCTGTTAGCAGCTCATATAATAACAGCACAACATTTCTTTTACTTCAGAACGCCATGACTTTGGAAAGCTTTCATAGCTTTTTTTTTCTTCAACAGAAAAAATAAACATGGGAAAAGGAGTCAGGTATAAGATAAGTTCCACAAACATCATAAATGTGTGCAAAAGGTCAAGAGATAAAACTTATGGGCAACCGTGTGAATAGTAGCATATAAAGCTATATACTTTATGCAAACTTTGCAGTAAGTTTTTTATGTGCGGGCGCAATAAAGTTTAACCACTTTTAGCACGCGGGTACCGTAAATCTATTCTGTATCCATAAAGCACAGCAATGCAAATGCGCCTTTACGGAAAACATTGCTATGCGAAAGCTATTTGTCGCCATATGTTTCATGAATTGTGCACCACTTTGTATCAAACAGTTAAAATTTATTATATTTAAAGTGAAAAAAGCTTCGTGTGAGTCACCAAAATAAAACACAATTAACTAGGACATTATCAACCGAATTGACTATATTTTAGTATCAACAGAATTAGGTAAAAGAACCTATTTCCAGTAGAGTTCCTAGAAACTGTAATCGAATACGTAACTAAATTGATTCGCCAACGATTAAATAATGCTTTTTATAATAGTTTATGTTATAAACCGTGACATTAAGAACAAATAATTGCCATTGGCCCATCAGAACGCAAAAGCATAAATTGATTACTTTGGTAATGAACACGTGACAAGTCATAGAAACTTATCGTTATAAAAACCGAATATTTCCTCAATATGTGATTTCAATATCTGTCATATGCTCAAATTTATACGCATAAATTATGGTAATTATCGATTATGTGTCAGATAGGATCGAATTTTAAATACTTATTCATCTTCTCTTCTCAATAATAACCTACTACGAAAACCACCCAATGCTAATTAGCAGAAATTCAAGCAAAAACAGTAAATTTACAGAGTATTTTCGAACAAACATACAAAGACTCAATAAACTCATGTCAGGCAGAATAAGTCAACATGGAAACGTTCCTATATACCTTCCTGGAAATATTGTAAATCTCGCCTCGCTAATTTTTTAATTATGACCGTCGTATATTCATTATATCTGACATGATTACCCAAACATAGTAGTCGACAGACCAGTTTTAAATTCCTTCAAATTTAACGACTTATTTTTTAACTCGACGGATTGTCCGCCAAACTCGTTTCTGTTGCATAATTATGTGACACACGAGTGTCGTAGTTACAAATAATTTGTTATAAGTGTTTAAAATTATCTCCACATGTAATAAATAATAATTATAATTGCGATGAAGCGTTACGTTTTATGAGTTTTATGTAAAATGCTCTCATAAGTTTACTATCAGAGTATGCACAGATAGAAAAGATTTCTTGTTTTTAAGAAATATAATTGTTTGAATTTATTCTTTTGGGTCAAAACATACTTACAATATTTACTTCATTGAATACTCTAGTTTATTTGCTTGCAGAGATTAATTTATTTGAAATATTTACTTAACTGAAATAAATATATATGGATACAAACAAAAATTACTTTCCATTACAGTAATATTTTTGTTTTGATTAAAAAAAAAAAAAACGTTTCTTTACACCAATAAAATATAATGGCAGGTGGCTTAAAAACTTTGTCTATAAATCTTGTGTGGTTCTTTCATTATCAATTCCTTAAAATAGGCTCGAAAAGCGGTCAACAAAGCGGAAGATCACTTTCACAATGCAGTCTTCCAACACCACCACATTTTGACACCTGAACAGCAACATTTTTAAACAGAAAGTTCTTATTTCCTAACTTATACATTATGTATGCTTAGGTATTCAAGTGTTCGGAGTATTTTTCTCAATGTATCTGCTTATTTTACGTCCTTCCAATGTGTTTCCATGTGCCGTTTTGTTATTGCTCTCAATTATTCTGCTCTTGAAGCACCGTATCAACTAAAGTTGTAATTCACTTTAAGAGTTGTTGCTTCATCATGAAATAACAGGAGGGACTACCAAATACGACAACGTCTTTCCTTTGGGAAATAAGTCGGAGTTTCGAGAAGAAGGGCCCTCTACGCCCACTAGACGGCGAAAATCGGATTATTCAGGACACTGATTGGTTATGAATAAATTTAGACCTTGTATATTTTATATAAATTTAACGTTTCATTTTAGATTTGCGTATTTATCGGTATAAGTCAAGCATTTCAATTAGAAGTATAATGAAGATCGAAATGAAATAATAAAATGACAAATTGAAGATGTACAGACAAAGGTTATAAGTAACGATCATTTTAACTAAAATATTTCTAGATTCTAGCTGGTTCCGGTTATACCGGAAGTAATGTCTACTTGCTTATTTCAAATAGAAGCCCCGGTAAATTTTTCCATTAGTTAAATTTTGGGAATTTAAGAAGTTTTAAGATTTGTTATTTTATCCAACTAAACAGAAGTATGTCGGAATTTAGGACAGTGCTTGAATTTGGGACGTTTACCTTATGTCGTTTTTAAGATGTTCCCTCGTTTTAATAAAAATTTACACAGTTACCTGCACAGTTACTTATAATTATTTAAATGTCATATAGGCCGGTTCATGGCCATTCCCGAAGAAGGATCTGCTTTACGACTCTGCATAAATATATGTTATATTAATTGAAAATTTATTGTGAAGTGTAAATATTTTTCTCTTGCATAAATAATTCCATCTCGCTATAAATCATCAAGAGATACTGTTAGGAAAAAAACGTCTCTCAAGATTCTTCTAGAACTAACATATAATCGACACAAAAATTAAGTTCTTAGAAATGTTATACAGGGTGTTGAAATTATAAGGCCAAAGTGGATTAGAGAAAGGTACTACACGTGTAGTTTGTGTGGACTTTGACTAAAACAATATGTTCTACGAGAGTTATTTAATGGTAAAAATAAAATAGACAAAACTAAATAAAAGCACTTAGTCTAAATTTACAATGATGAAATGTTTCACTACAAACAAAATTAGCAGCTTTGGATTGAATCAGCATTTTTCTTTAATTAGAAATAATTAGTAAATAATTATTGTCAATATGTTTAATGTTATTAACACATTGAATTGCCATTTTTGTCTTTAAATTAGCATCATCAAATCTAAACATGGATTTGCTTCCGCAATATTAACCATTTCATAATGTTAATAGACCAGCATAGATTATTTTATTAAGTTGCGAACTTTTGCTTTTCTTTTCCATTAATCATGGCGTTCGTCTGTTGTTCATTTCGGAAAAATAAATTTTAGTTATAGGACATTCTACACAAAGTTAGTATATACTTTTAGTAGTTTTTCTTTTCCAGTTGTGTTACGTGATATAAAACAAAATTAATTCCCGTTAACAATTAAAATCAATATTTCAACAACTATCTTCAACAAAACAGCAGTCAAAAGTCTGTTAGAAAACTTCAAACTTATTGTTGCCATAGCGGGCTACAATGTAAAAAAAGCACGTATATATTAGAGCACTCGTACTTTGAGAACCATTAAATACAAGAAAATGTAGGAAAAACCTTTTTTTAAAGTTTATAAATATTATTTTTATACCGGAGCTAAAATTACAAAATGCGTATAAAATACAGAAAAACCGCAAATATGAGCGTCATGGGTGGCTTTTATAGGTGACAGGCACTAATAAAATGTGGGGAAGCCATATAAAATTAAAACCCAATAATTTCCGAGTCTGATACCAAAAACCTTGCATGGATTCATTTCCCAGAATAATTTTAATTATAATTTAACTTCAAAGCATAATTCGTCTTATATTCCATCCTTTGAGGTGTTAAATTGGATCCGGATCGTCCGGATTACTTGCAGGACTCATAGCAGCATAATCCGATCAATGTCGCTAATAAGTTTCTTGCGGACAAGCTCTTCATGCCCACGTTTATGAACTAATAAATTAGAGTAAAACGTTTAGTAGCGGTAGCAAAGCAATAATAACGATAACACACTTGTGGCAAAAAAGTATCTAAAAGAAAGAACGCTACAGCCTTGCAATTTGGACATTGTATTGATTACAATGTAATACAATAAATTGATAGTGCTTTATCAAATTTGCGAAGCCTATAATACAGATAATAATCAATTATTATGGGGTGTAAAAAATGTTTAAATGCTTATTTGATGAACATACGGCCAAGTGTTTAGCTGAGCGTACATGCAAGAACTTTGGCGTGAAAGTTTACAGCCTAGAGATCTATACTCTCTTATCTTATTTGGAGGAATTACATCCACGGTGTGAAATATACACAGACACTGTTCAATACATTCTTACCGATGAAATGCCGCAGCACGAGAATTGTCCACCTGGTGATTTCATTTTCACTTTCAAGTGGCAAAGTAATTGTGGATATTGCAGGAAGTATAGCCATATGTGTTGTCTATGCTGCATTATCCAGGCTTATGAAGATTATGGAGGTATTATGTATGAGTATTGTGCCAAACTGCAATAATTTCTGCGCGAAGGCTGACGCACGGCGCATCATGTTTTCAGAGCCATCGCTGAATGATGCTGCAAAACACGCTCGTCTGTAGTCAGAATCAAACAGAAAGAAACAAGAGAAGGAAAATATTAAATTGAAAAGATAATTACATGGTCCAGGCATCGCCGACTTTAGTAAAATAGAACAATTCTATACATAAAACTGGCCGGAAAGATAACTTCAACTGATCTCCGTCAATTCACTTGAAATTTTACATGCAACTTCAGAACAACAGTATCTAGAGAAGTACATACGGATTTTACGAAAAGTTCGAAACTTTTTTGTTATAAAGTTTGTATTTAGCAGGGAAGTTTGTTTATAGTTTCGTTTCATCCCAGAATCTGGTTTATGTTTTGAGAGTTTAACATTTTAGATTACGGCCAGCATTTTGAGTACAAATGTGCGATGCAATTGAATTGAACTATCTTATTGACGTAGACAAAGCTTTGTAGTGATCATCAAGCGCGGTTATTTTTGATAACAGAACAATTTAATTAAAATGTTTTCCCCGAAGATCGGTAACCCGATTCTGAAACGAAATGGCCTTTTTTGTTAACGAAGCGCTATTATTCTTTTGCGTGCTTTGAATGCTGAAGTGGGCGCTTTTGCGGGCTCAAATCCTGCTGAAAAACCAGATACGGGAGACTTGAGCAAATAAAATTCGATAAGAAAGATTCACAATTATAATTAATTTTATAAAGTTCACTTTTTACTTTATCATACGCAGTATGTGTTCTGTTTGTTTCTGGTTTGAGGAAGTATGATCATGTATCGAATGGGGTGTTCCATGTAGCAATATTATATCATAAGTTGCTATCCAAGAGGATCCCACAATACCTCATGCGGAAGATAGAACGGATGTCCATAACCTAAATTTAAGATTCAGGGGTTTGTTTGCTCCACCTGCCCATCGCACTGAGCTGTATAAACGGTCATTCTCTTACCAGGTCAGTCACATATACAATGGTCTCAGGGAAGATATGAAAAAATGATGTACCTGGCCACATCAGATTTTTTATTTACAAAAAGCGCTCTATCTAATAAATGATTAATGATAATGCCCGGATCATATATCTCATTAAATTATCATCACAATGGCGGCAACGCTTAAACGCCCCTCCGGTAAGTTAATCCTGCCGTGTTGGCAGATGGCATTGTGAATGAATTTAGACAGCGAGGGAGAATTTTGCAAACAATGCCCGTTGTTCCATCTCTAACATTTGACCTATCAATTTGAATACAGTACGTCTGGAATGTTTTGAATTGCGCATATTGTTGTAGGTCGCCGTACTTTTAGTTTAATTTTTAAGTCATATTTTCGACTTTTTCGTTGATTTATTTATTTATTTTTTTCGCTGAAGTGATGATTGCATAACACTAACGAGGTTTTGAGTGTCTCTGTTAATTATTCTGTTAATTTACATTATAAGAGGTTAAATTTTATTAGACCGTGTCGTAAGTGATAATTAGATAATCGGGGTTATAGAAATTTTAAGTATTTTAGTATATGACCGGGCGAATTATGTTAGTTTGCGTTTTTGATAGATTCTTCTTGTGCTGAACAAGAATCTGGAATCAAACCTATTGCTAAAAAAACAAATTGTTAAACTTATAAAGTATAATATAAATTACATAACTATTAACAATTTTCTTTAAATATAAATAACCAGATATGTTCTGAAAATTTACTTATACTGAAAATTTGTTTAGGGTATTGATTTCTACCGCCATAAACTTATATAAATTGCTAAAATCACAATATTCTTTTGAAAAATATACCCTCCCATGTGAAGGGCAAACGTTGACTGTCCCATGCCTAATCAAAAAATGGTGACTATTGAGATTCTAGCTTTTCTTTTATTAAATAAGTCACCACATTCACTTTTTGGTTTACATTAATCGTTCAAACACGTTATGACTTCTTCTATTTTTTCTGATATAGCCTGTAGATAGGTTTTTTGGCAAGCAAAAGTTTAAGTAACTTTTAAGTCTATTTTCTTGTAAAATAAATCTATTTGTGTGTAAAATATTAATTTAATTAAAGATATTATTTTATTATATCATTTTTATTCAAACCTACCTTCAAATAGATTTAAAATATTTGGTACGAAATACAATTTATAAGTGGTTAAGCGTCGTATTTGACTCGGACATAACTGATAATAATTACTTATGTGCTCGGCAAATATCCTATTAGGTATTGGTTCCATTACTCCCAATTCGATGATTTATTGTATGCGTTTTAAACTGCATAACTACGTAGATAACCAGTCACACAGTTTAGGATAAAACTGTCTGAATATCGCTCTTCTCTGTTCTATTTTCTTTAGGTAGTATACAGGGTGTTCCATAAGTTAGTACCAACCCAAACTTATGTTTTTTTTTTTTTTAATGGAACAACCTATATTTCGGCACAGTTTTGAATTCCTCGCTAAATTTTACGACAATGAAACATAACATTACCTACACTAAACTTAATACTTTTTGATTTATTGGCATTTTTATGGGAAAACAGCCGTCTAAGAAAAGCTGTATATCTCAATAGCTGTTTTCAAATTTATTGCGCACGCCTTGATTATGAGTAAGTAAGAAGCGTTCTTATAATGTGATTACCTACTATTTCCAAAATATGTACAGGCTGGTCATAATCTGCAGCAAAATATAGCAAACAGTTTTTCCTAAGAAAGTAAATTTTTTTAAATGGTACCTGTATCTAATTCTCTTTTCGTATTTATCTGTTTTCTCGCATAATTTCATATTTTTTAATAAAATAAAACATTTTATCACATCTGCAATTCATATAATATTATAATTTGAAATAAAATTTTACTTATACCTTAAAGGCCCTTAAAACCTACGCTAAAGAAGTTATTAAGGTAGGTATCTGTCAGTGGTATCTGTCAACTCTACTTGCCAATAAAGCATTTTTGTTGCATTCGCCAAGATCCCACACCATGTCAATTAGTTCCTCCTGGCAAAAGTTCGCCATATTTCCCAAAATTATGCAAATCTAACTTAACAACTAACTAACAATATTACCACCACTGACAACTTGTTTAGCACAGTTTTTCATAGCATACAGAGTATAAGTAAAATTTTCTTTCAAATTATAATGTTAAATTGCAGTTATGATCCAATGATTTATTTCATTTAAAAAAGCTTAGCTGGTTTAATAGTTAATGTAGGTATAGTTAATCGATATTTGTATGAAGAAGAGTAGTTAGACTAATATATATATATATATATATATATATATATATATATATATATATATATATATATATATATATATATATATATATATATATATATATATAAGTGAAATCAATTTTAAAATATCTTCATTAACAGATGTACAATCTGTACAATCCGAGATCGCACTGTTGAGACACCTGTATATACTTTCGTGATCATTCTTGATATATTATGCCACGGAATAAATTTACTTAGCTAACATTTGCGTGGGTGCTTAAACTATCCAATTGCAAACATGGATTTAATTACAGCAACCAGAATCCGAATCTGAATTAGACTTTCAGATGAACGTAACTTAAACTATCCGAGATAATCAACATCATTAACGCTTTCTGAAACCGACATTAATTGTACGGTGTTGATTAAATTTAATTGATTTAGTTTACATCTTCTTTCTATTTTCGACTTTTTATTGCGACTAAATTATTATTAGATCTACGTGCATGTATTCACGGAACACTCGTTCAATTTAAAGTACCTAACCACTTCACTAAATTGAAGTGGTCATTTCAAGTTTGCCGATAGAAAGTAATGGCTAAGCGGGCACTTTGTCTTCTTAAACTTGAAATACCGACATTCATCTTGACCACACTTTCAAATCTGATAAGAAAATTTACCAAATCATGTCTCATCATGACTAAGAACCTGCTTTACTTTTAACTTTATAGGATGTGGATAGAAGAACGCATTAAACGTTGCGGACGACACGCAGTGTGTTTTTATAAATGGTAGAAGTATATAGGCGTTTAAAACGCTGTTTTTTGTTTTCGTTCCAGTTTTCTACGTTATGTATCGTGTGTGTGTGTGTGTGTAACTTAATTGTCGAATATTTCTGACAATTGTTAGCTCAGTACTATTATTTATTTACTTAGAAGCAGGGTAATGGATTGTATATCTACTCCTACTGGCATCCATGCTATTTTTACCTTCTATACATACTTAAATCAATCCCAGATGACATTAGACACGTGTCCGAAAAAAAAACTAGCATTTCGGATTGTTTATCCGCACCTCATGGCATTAAAGAGTTTAGACTACCTGACGACTCATAGGTCTTACTCATTTTTAATTATATCCTTATTTCTGAACTAGAACTTCATTTACTTTTCTTGAAACAAGTACTACAAACAAAAATTATATAATAGCTTAACTATCAAGTATAAGTGAGACGACTAAAGAAATGTAAGTCGATTTATTTTAATTTTAATTTTGTATATTCCAAACGATACCGAGAAGTAAAAAAAATATATAGCTCGTTCGTATAAGTATTCTGGAAAATATAAATTATTAAAAATTAGTTAAGGAAAATAATATTTTTGAGAAAAACGAGTTTAAACTTTTTCAGGACACAACTTGCGTCACATATTTTCACATATTTTAAAATATAATTTTGAATTGGCACACCCATCTCAAAAACTAGGATCCGGATCAACATGAAGCGTCTGCTATCCTACTAAAATTGGTGCGCTGATTACAAATTCACATAGGAAAAGTCTCTACTGGTTACCGAGTTGTGCTGAAATTACGCTTTTCCAAACAAGACAGAAATAAGCGAAATGGACCACGTATCTTCAAAACGACAAATCTTAGGCATATAAAAGTATACATATTTTTGATTTACTCGTCAATAACTATCATTTGGTGGTGGGTAAACCTTTCTATCGCCAACGGTAGCAAAGATCAATTTTTTTCATATATGACATAAGACATGGATTCAAAGAGCTTGCTCACAGTAAGTGTGTTTTGTGCAAAGCCGACAATGTGTTGTGACATTTTGGGTTGCCACATCAAATCCACCATTTTGAATTAAAAAGAAGTAAATTTTTTAATCTGCTGATTTTCAATAATAAAAATGCAAAAGTAGTCAGTATTTCAATCACATAATTTGAAAAGTAACATAGCAAGTGTAATTCTTATGTTATATGTATTGCAAGCAAAGAATTTTTATTTTCCGTTAATCTTATAGTGTAGAATCACACCAAGTTGAGATTATCCGTGAACTTCTGGACACGCTCTCTAGATTCTTAAGATTACGACATTTATTGTACGTTTATGGCACATCAAACAACACTCAAACGGACAAAAAGTTCTCGCCGTTTAAATACATATTTGCCACAAAATTGATTTTCCTGTCTGGGACATAAAAACTTGAAACGTTATTGCCAAATGTGTTATGTCCAAATCATTCACTGCTCTATCTTTTACGATGTCATCACCGTATGGAACTTTTATGTCACCCCATTTTTAGAGATCCCATTAACCATAGTAAGTATCCACCCTAAATAGATCGGAAATATGTGATTCTTCAAATAAATACAGTGCTATGATTTTCAAAATATATCAAAATATCTGAAGCGATTCGTTGTTAAAAAAATCTTATACACATCAATTTTTAATAATCAAAGTAAACATATGTATTTTTATCAAATTATTATGTTGAATTGTTACATTTTATCCTCGAACACGTCGATTTTGAATTATCAAAATATACATATTTACCTACATCGAACTTTATTTCCGACCTTCAAGTATCTTCGACTTATGACGTCATTGACACTTTTTTAACTGGCAACTCCATATTTTTTGTATTGATGTGGATAGTTCTGTTGATTAACGTGACGTTGGCGTTTTCACAATTTTTCCAAATTAAGAAGAATTGGCGCTCTTTTTGCCCCGTAAATTTCATTCGTTTAACTTTAGCAATCAATTACTCCGGAAATAATCCATAGATTTCAACGAATTAACAAGTAAAATCACCTGCGGAATGCTAGCTTTGAATGTGCATTTTTGTAAAATCATTGGATTAGTGCTTGACCCACAAAAAGCTATATTAGGCAATGCCAGCAATTCCTTAATTAGAAGAGCTAGAATTATGAAATATAGACTATAGGTTACCCACTAATTCATAGGTTTAAAGTTTATTACATAATCATTGTTTATCTTGCATTTTCCCTACAAAAGATCGAGTTGAAGCATCTCATGATTGCTGCAATTTACGCGGCGCTCTTCGGTCTTTGGGGCGAGCGGGGGAAGGGATCGACAGCGACGCTGCCAGTACGGGGGATCGCACATGCATTAGTTACTAGAAGAACAGTGTTTACGGACACAATATAACGACACGGCGATTATGTCGCGCCAAAGAAATTTGGATATCCGGCGAGAGATTACCGAATTAAAAAATAATGGCAAAATGAGACAGTAAGATAACAGAACCACGAACAGGCATTTGGAAGTCCCATGGGAATTCTTGGAAATTTAAATCGGGCGTCGGGATTACCATTTAAAATTATGAGTGATCTGCAAAATATTCTACGTGTCTACAAATTTATGATGCTAAATTTGTAAAAGTTTTTTGATATTTTTAAGTTTTATACGCTCAGAGCTGACGGTTGTATTATATGTAATATATCAATAGTTGTATTTATTTTATATTGTTTGTGCATGTATTTAAATGTTATTAATAAATAAACTGTTGAAACTGTTATAATAGTTTAAATATTTATATAACCAAATCGGGCATACTTTTAAATATTTTTTGGGTTTATCAAGCAAACTTAATTTAGTATTCACCACTAATCGGAAAATCTGCTAACTCCATAGTATTAGATCTATCCGCTTCCATCAAAATCTTGTTTACAACCTTATTGTATAAAAACTAAAGGGAACAAGAACGCCAATCGATAGACGAGATTTCTCTCGTACCGGGTCACATATAATCAAAATTATGCAAAAATTAAGAATTTAATTGTTAGTTAAAATTGCTACCTTGACAAGTTATCGTTCTTTTTGTGTATTGATAATAAGCTGCCCGGTTCTCTCAGCTGTGGCGGTTCCTTCCGACATGACAGCACCGGTAACGCCTCCCTTCCCCGCAGCACACCAAAGACCGTAGAGCGTCGGAATTCACGCGGAGTTTCAGCACGATCTTTTGTATAAAAAATGCAAGATAAACAATGGTTATATAATAAAGTTTAAACCTATGAATTATTGGGTAGCCTATAGTCTATATTTCATTATTCTAGTTCTTCTAATAACGGAATTGCTGGCGTTGCATAATATAGCTTTTTGTGGGTCAACCACTAATCGAATGATTTTACAGCATCAGAATTTTTTCGCCCTTAGATTTGCGAGAAAATCGACGTCAAAAGAAGGGACATAATATATGGCCACGATAGTACAACCAGAAGTCGGAATTATGGTAGCCGAATAATAGCATTGGCCTCTAATACCGGTTACGAAAACTTCCAGAAATAATGATGAAACGAGTTCGTAATCGTAATTCAAAATTGATGTATTCATCATAATTATCCTTGAGTTTTAATTCCCAATTAGACAGGTAACACTGCTGATATGAGCGATTCACTTAATATCAAAGTTCACCCGAGTCTTTTTTTCGAAATATGCGACTACTCATTAGTTTATAATGACAGACACATGATAATATAAATATATAATTAATATTTGACAAGCGTCGGGTAGATATGGGATTAGTAATTCTACCGTTATAACAGTTTATTTTACAATAACACAGAAAAACAAGGGGAATCACATTCTGAGGTCAAAGTGTCGCATTAGAATGGTAAAAAACAACTTGTGGTGCAAAAACTGCCACGTCTACGATATATGCCTATAATTTTGCGTTAATAATCCTTTGCTTCAATTATAGATCGTACGATGTAAAAATAATTAAAATCATAATGGAAATTATATAGTATTACTTATAAACTTACTAGTTAGGTTTTGTTTGTATTAGTTTTTAAACATAGTAACATTATGGTACAGAAATACATAAATATACGAAAACATGTTTTCCAATCCCAGGCTGTAAGATTTTTCAAATTAAACATTTAAATAACCTATATTTTTATCTAATTTTAATAACCTGTGTTGGTTATCGACTAATGGGTTTTTAATTAGTGTTATTAGTGTTGCTCCGAGAAATAAATCTATTGATCTTAGAATTAGTTTATTTGTTAACTGGTCAATTTCCAAAGCAATATAAATGAGTCATGTGTCTACATGAAAATAACCCACAAGATCTCCCAAAAACTATTTGCCAATTGATTTTCATTAGTGCTAAAGTAAAGTTTAATGTTGTAGATTTCTTATATTAACCAACTAAACAGAAATATGTCGGAATTCAGGGACAATTCTCTACGAAGCCGTTTTCAGACAGGGTTAAATGTTATTCGGGACTCTGGGCTTGGAAAAAGGAAAACCATTTTCAATAAATCGATAGGCATGTTGGCTGACGCGGACGAAATAAACATAATAACAAGAATCATCAATAATTCAGCAGAAAAATTCGCACGTCTGGCAAACGCTACACATAGAATGGGGCTTCATGTAAATGAAGAAAAAAGTCATGCTGGGTGGTCTACACTTCTACGTTTCGAAATGTGTGAGGAAAGAATTTTGTGGGATCAACCGATTGCAATAATTCCCAAAAAATGAAAGGATGCTTACTAATAGTCAATAAATACCAATAAATCCAAAGAACACTCAAATTTGTTGTTTTAATGTTCTAATAATAAATCTAAGAAAATTATTTTAGACTAGAAAAACACCAGCTAAATAAAGATGCATTGACTCAAAAAAAAAAATGTTGTTTCAATAGAAGTACACATTGATTGTTGATATCAAATGCGAACAACACAACCACACACTCTCTCTTTTTAATCGCTTAAACTATCGCATAAACTGCGAAATATCAATATTCTATACATATTTAAACATACGTGTAGCCTGCTATAGCATGGCCAAAGGATTGGGGCTTTCTTAGTTTTGTGGTGTTCATCAAAATACGCTAGCATGACAGTTCGGTGATGTTTTGCGTTTAGGGTGAGTGATCGTCATCATTCTTTTCAACTAAACATCAAATCTCCTTTTCAGATATAATTCAAGGACCGCATTTACTTTAATAAGGTATTATGCGAAGATCAAACCTACATCGTAGATATGAACGATTTTAATTACTGCTGCGAGATTGTATATGCCCAATAAATGGTTTATTGAATATCAGCATACACGTAGGAAGCTAAAGTACATTTAAAGTGTTGAGCATTTCTTAGTTTCTGTAACGTATAAGTTTTCGGTAACGTTTTGGACCGAATTCTGCTCGTTTCAATACCGTATTCGTTTTTGTCCGTCGCTGTCGACTTCGTCTTAATTCCGGTTGTGTGCAACTTATTTGTATTGCCTCCATCACATGTTATTTTAGTAAGTATAATTTAATTGTGCTGTTGTCTCTGAAACGACTTAATGGTAAAAATCATCTAAACTGCGTAATATTAGATTATTTAATTAATATGTTGAACTATCAAAATTGTCTGTTCATAGGTTTGAACCCGATTTTTACAAACTTGTCGACAACCACTATTACATAAAAAATATGAGAAAACATAACTGCCAAACAATAAGCAAGAAGACCAAATTTTACTAGATCAAGATCTGAGATATTTTCAGTAAGAGGTTTAGAAGGAATGAAAACGGAAAGGGTGTGTTACTTTAAAGCAGTTAAAACTGTTGAAATGGGGTACGTGTTTACACTTCTCTCGCGCTCTTGCTATTTGAACTATTATAAATGATATTATTATATATAGATTATAAATAAAAAATGATTTCTTTGACGGAAGTAACGATATTCATAAACCAAAGCAGAAATATTACTTTAAAAGTCTGAAAAGATAAAAAAAAAACGTATAACAAAAAAAAATTACAATACCGATTTTTGTAGAAAATTAGAAGGTAATTATTTGAAACTTAGACTACGATTTCGATTACGAAAACTTCGTTTATCTATTTCGACCAGACGGTTATGTTTACTGTTTTCTGTTGTTTTATATTTTATTCGTTCAGTTTTATTTGCCTTATTGATGAAGGTCAGTATAGATTGTCGATAACGCGATAATACATAAATTAATACTTATCAATGTTAATTGTCCATGCTACTACGATAAGAAGCAATATAAAAATATATTGCCAATAAATAACTAATCCCGAAATAACCACACAAAACGTACACAGTAAAAAACGAATCGTTCAGCATTAAATTCTTATAAGACAGTGTAGGTACCCAGCAAGTAAATGGCAACAAACTAATTTGTGTGATTGTGATCTTTCGAAAAGTAGGGTAATTGTTACAATAGTCTATATATACGCAGGTACTCTTGATTTACATTGCAAGAGTAGAGCTTTCAAGCTTTAATTGCACCATTAACATCTCCTAGCCACCTGTAGAAGATAAATTACCCTACCTACCGTTGAGATTTATGGAAAAGGCATGTACTTTATAAATAAAAATTAAATTAATACCAAGAATACGGCTACAAAATCCGATTCTCCCATCACGTGCATTAACGGCGATTTTATGTTTGTCTGGCGTCTTTTTCTTTGTTGTCAAAATGTACGCTCGCGTTATCATATCATTATTGGACGTTTTTTGTCGGCTTTTCACAAAATATTTCTACTAAATCAATCCATTCGCTCCATTCTGTAAACAAATATCTAGAAAACTAAAAGGAAACGACGGAAGTATTAGTTTCCACACGCGCAAATTCAAGCTATTTTGCATAATGATTTAATTGCTTTCATACGCTATATTTTCCTGAGAATTGTAGAAAAACTGAGCAGTGCCATGAATAAAAAGGAAATTCAAAGCAAGAATTAGAACCGTTCGAATGTAACGACGAATTGCCAATTACTAGAGCTCAAAAAAGGTGAAGAAAATGATTCATTTTTACACAATACTTGATTGCGTGTCACACGAAAGGAACATATCAGTTAATTAGTCAATAAATGAGTCCGAAAATGAACAGATGAAAAAATTTTAATGAAGTGATATAAGAAGTCATTTAGAACCTATTTAACCAGCAATATTCTTACACAAAGAATTATGGTTATCAAGATCTTACCAAATTTATTTGATATTTTTGTACAAACAGCTGATATGCAATCTAAATTCAATATACATTTTTAGTGGTAATAGTAGAAATAAACAAAAAAATATAAATTTTTAGGATACCCTTGAAGTTAGTATGACTTCCGGTTTTTCCGGAAATGACGTTATCAGTGAAATATTAAACGGCACCGTATATTATTTGTGTGATATTTTCAATCAGCATGACATTTTGAACACAAAAACATATCGATCGTCAATGTTTACTTGACAATTTTCGACTATTTTCACGAATCGCTAGCCAGCTAGACCAATTAGCAAAAAAATTTTGTCATCGCCTACGTGATACAAATTGACGATCAATATGTTTCATTTATATATGTATCGGGAGTCATTTAAAATTTCAATGATGACGTCATTTCCGGAAAACCCGGAAGTCATAATAACTTCAAGACTAACCTAAAAATCGGCATTTTTCTTGTATTAGTACTTCACAAATGACCATTGTTCAGCGTCATAATAAAAATTTGAATTGATTTTTGGGGTTTGTTTAATGATTTTTGTGCGTGAGCATAAAAAAATACCACTACAAGGAAATATATGTGTAAAATCTCACAAGTTTTTAGAAGAGTCCACGAAAACGATAGAGGTTTGTTAGCTAAATGCTTAAGAAAGTTGGATGGAAATAACTGCAAAATGTAGCTTTAAAGTAATTTTTAAAAAATACCTGCCGTTGCAAATTTCAATTTCTGACAAATAATTGAATATCTCGGAAACTGTTTATTTTTATGAGTGACACAGTTTTGATTTAACATACAAAGTAGTTTTTATTGTATAAAAAGTACGTTTTGTTTTATAAAAAGCACCACATCTAATCCCACAACACGTAAAAGATCTAGGGATATTTCAACGCAATGCACTATTTATACTTTTGTCACAAATTATACTTTTGTCGTTTTTTACACATTAATGATACCAATATTACATAATCAAATGCAGCTGTCATAATTTGTTGTTACTAATAATGTTGACAGATCAAACATTGAAGTAAGCACCAACGATAAAGACAAATATAAATTATTGAAATTGCTATAAAATATTCAAATTTAATAGCTGATCATTAATTTTAATGTTTCGTTAAATGGATCACTAGTCATATTATTAAAAAATATTCAAATCAGCTAAAGATTCATTGGCTTTAAAAGAGCTATCATATGACGTCCCGTACGACCTACTATTCTTTCCTTTCAACTGGTACCATCTCATTATAAGTTTTAATAAATTATTAACAAATCATTTTAGGACAAATACATCATCTTATTTTATTTATATCCTGCATATCTTAGAAAAGTTTAACTAAATTTGTGCAAAAGCTTACATAGACATTCGTTCTATCAACAGCGTGTCATAATTGTTTATAAACAAAAAAATTGGTCCTTGGTCGAACTGACCTTCCTCATTAGCCATAAATTAATAAAACCTGCCTGCTCGCTCACATTAATTTCAATTATAATTGTGCCAAGTTGAAGTTTGATAATGAATTCATAATTCGATATTACTTCGTCGACACAGGAAGTTTGAGTGGTCAAACTTTTCTCGGTATTGATTCGTTCAGCTTCGCTCCGGCCTTGAATCATGTGTTATCGTCGCTTTGAAATCAGTAATGATAAGTTTTATATAAATTCTGTTATTCAGTATGCTGGTGGTTAGAAAAATAATTACACCATAATATAGGAAGAAAATTATCTGTACTAATGTTTCCAATGAAATAATCACTACACCGCTTAAAAATAAAGTAGTAATGTCCAATAATGATCATAATAGTTGCGGTTATAAAGTGAGGTAATAGGTTGCAAGAATATTTGCACAGGAATTGATACTTTTATAATTATTGATAAAGCACTTAAGAAAAAGTGTTTAATAAAAAACAAGGACGTCTAGATTCTACACGACGTCTACCTTGGTATCAGTTTGATGGCTTATTATTTCTCTAAACAAGTATAATAAAAAAAAAATCTTGTATAACTTATGCAGAACATTATTACTGCACATCACTTCCGTGAAAAATACTATATATATATATACCTGGAGATCCACACCATATGCACCCAATTTATTTTTATGTTTTTTGTTTATGATGCTAGACGAATAAACCTTGGAAAAGCGTTAATAGAGAAGACACAAAAAATCGGCTGAAAAGTGAAAAATATAGCAAATTATTGATTTTTGCAAATTTGGCAGCACTTTGAACAAAAAAGTCTGGTTTGCGATTAATAAAACACCTTCATTTGTCTATACAGAAACATCGTCGAAAATAATGAAACGTAAACAAGCCGATGCAACATGGATAAACACATGAGAATAGAAAAATAATCTCGTTACTGTCATGAGGAAGTAACAGTTAATCTGTCATCAGCAATACGCCCGCCACACTTAGCAAATCGGAAAGAAATTCTCCTGAGTATTCGCATTTCCACGGCGCTAAGTTCGTATTTATCCAGTCGAGAAATTGAGGAAAAACTTGAACACATTACTGCTAATTTCCTCAGTTCCTCATAAACAGGAAATGTTCATGGCCCAAAGCGTTTTCTACATCCACTCGTGATTGTTAGGAGATAAATTAATTGATTTCAGTTGAGGAAAATATTAACGTTTCCTTCCGTGTCGTCAAGCATGTCGCTAATTAACAAATAATGACAAGAAAAATTAATAAAGTAGTAATGTCCAATAATAGTTGCGGTTATCATGTGAGGTAATAGGTTGCAAGAATATTTGCACAGGAATTGATACTTTTATAATTATTAATAAGGCACTTCCATTAGGAAAGTTTCAGCAGCATCCTTTCAGATAAACGCCCCAAATTCCGTGAGGTTAAGGAATTTTTGTTACATTTGTAACTGTAGAATTTATACACTTAATTATCAAGATCAGTCAAACTTTTAGGTTATATTCTGACCGTTAGAACATTGGTAGAATAAGAAACGATTGTATGTTGATAAGTGTAATGTCAAATCAACAAACCGGATGTCCTAAAATAAAGTTCAATGTTGGAGATTTGTTATTTTATCCAGCTAAACAGAAATATGTCGGAATTTAGGACAGTCTCTGAATTTGGAACGTTTACCTTAATAGCGGTTAGGAAGTGGACTGGCCCTCGGCCTTCTTTATCGAGTGCAAGTGGAATCCCTAAGATTCTTCCGATGCCGGAAATTTGACGGAAGAGCGAGCTCGGCATTTATAAATATCCTCAAGGTGTGTAAAATTTTCAATTTGTTTCCTTAGCATAAAGTTCTCAATTTCCAGGTTTGTTGAGAGCTTCGAGCGTTTCTATTTTTAACCAAAGTTTGGACAATATCAGAATAAATTAATTATATTTCAGTCTTCTTGATTTAATTACCGTTGTAACTTTATTAAATGACAAATGCGTAAAAAATATAGATTTGCGCAAATACGACGGTTTACTTACAAAGAAGTAACTACTGTATTATTCCTGGAGTAGCATAGACTTATGCAAACAAACCAATTCCAAAAATGATCGATGTATGTCTGTAATTTGAGTGCACCACTTTTTATATCGCATATTCCACGAGTTTTGCAAACAAAAGACCATTTCATTCGAATTGCAAATATTTGATGTATACGTGCATCTATACGTATTTAAGACAATCGATTTATTTGTTTCGTGATGGGTATTGTCAATGAAAATTTTTGGATATTAGCTTAACGTTAAGCATAATAATTTTGTATTGACTTCACTATTATGTGTTTTTTTAACAGGTATTATATATTAATATATGTATGCAATATAATATGAGAGTTGAGGTCTGTCGAATTTATTAATTTAAACTGTTTGTTACAGAAAGGGACAAAGGCACAAATTTATGGAATGAAAGTGAACCGTTATGAAAATTCATCCATTTTATGCAAATACTGCCGAAACTATGCAAATGAATAACCAGTTTTAAATTAACATAAATTGCTCACTAACGATAAGATGTCAGCCTGTAAATTTCCACTAGTAGAATTTGAATCAAAATGTTAACTATGTCAAGTAATTATGTACAACTACACATAACAATACTGCCTTCCAAAGGTACCTATTATAAACAAATACAAAATAAGTTTTTGATGGTTATCTTCTCCTTTCATATTTTCATATAAAAAAAATTTTGCCGTAAAATGTGTGGTTCATTTGTATACCTTGTGGAAACATAGCTGTTAAAATTGTACTGTCATAGATAAGATACATATACACTAATATAAATAGCCCACTCAGCCCTTTTATCTTTTAATATACACAAAAAAAGTAATAGCGATTCCTCTCGTAGCTGACGGGAATTAAACCAATCAATGAAGCATTTATAGTCGACATAATTTCATAACTATGCAGAAAATACTGTTAAATTCAAAAATTTCTATTTCCATCGTTATACAGGAAATAATTTTAATTAATTAAAAACTATCAATAATTAAATCTTACATGACTGAGAGATACTTTAGAGTCAAACAAGGTGATGCATGCACTGTCCTTAAGGAAATAAAAGCAGGAGTGCCGCAAGGTAGTGTTTTAGGTCCCGTCCTTTACCTATTCTACACCAGTGACCTTCCAGCATTAGGAAATAATACTGTCGCAACTTTTGCAGACGACACGGCTATCCTAGCTATTGGGAACAGCAATGAAGAAACGACGAGAAAACTCCAAACAGCTCTTGGTCATTTTCAGGTCTGGACAACGAAAAAAAAAGCAAACTGAACGAGCTCAAGTCAGTACATGTTGACTTCACCAACAAGAAGGTACAACACATCCAGGTTACTACTAATAACCAAATAGTACCGTACGCAAACACAGCCAAATATCTCGGCATGACATTAGACGCCAGGCTCCGCTGGAAAGCCGATGTCCAAACGCAAAGAGAGGAACTAGGAATCCGTTATAGAGAGATGAACTGGCTGCTAGGAAGAAACTCTACGCTGTCTGTACATCATAAGCTTCTCTTGTACCAGCAAATTCTAAAACCCGTGTGGACCTATGGTCCTCAACTCTGGGGTTGCACCAAAAAAGGCTACATTAAAATTGTCCAGACATTTCAAAATAAAGTGACTGAGATGCATTGTCAAGGCGCGTTGGTACATTAGGAACGATGATCTCCACAAGGACTTCAAAATGGAGTTCATGTGCAAAGAAATCCAAAAATTAGCAAGAAGTCACGAGGAAAGGCTGTACCATCACGTAAACGTTGAGGCCATCCAGCTCCTCGACAACACCGCATTAGTGAGAAGACTCAAGAGAAAGAAGCCTTTTGAGTTAGTGTGAATGTGAGAAAGTGACAAAAGCAGAGTAAGTGCTGGGGTAGGGGTTAGTTCAAAAAGCAGAGTGAGTGTTACGTAGTGCGCAAGAAAAACGTGCCCAGTATACCAGGACTAACTGAGATACATGGATGGGTGCCTGTTAGGTTAAGTTATACTAGTAAAATAAGTTAGAATGAAGTTAGTCAATTAGTCAATCATGACTAGATTGTAATACTCTTATTGAATAAAAACAACATTATTAGTTTTCAATTAATAAAACTTACTTATGAAAGTTTTCGGTCAGAAATAAAAAAAAAATAACTCAATACTCAATAGTTCGTCATCCTTTGAGAGTAAATATCGAAAAAGTCACAAATATTTCAGGAGACGGTTTCAAACGACATTCGCTTTGGCGATAGTAGTTGTGGAGTCACTGGACACTGAAATAAAGTTCAACGGCTGCACACGGGATATTTTACATTATCTTTGAAGGACTCGACGTCCTTTGGGAATGTGCGGTCGAATGTAACGGAACGCTTAAACTCAATCTGAGTAAAAGTTTTATATTCCGCTGGTTTCATATTTACTTCAGATTTGGTCCATGCCAGCGTATAGATTTCAAATTCAATCCGCGCGGACACAATTCTAGAAATAACTATAATATTGGGTAATTCTATGATGAAGTTTCCAAATTTTTCCATATTTGTTTAAACTGAAGTTTACCCAAGCTAAAGATTAAAACGCAGACTAAATTTATTCGCTCTCTTTTGTTCTACTTCCTTCAACAAGCTAATAATTTATTTAATCAACCAGAAACAACAGTTTATAGCCACCTTAAAATTTCGCATTATAACTCAACCAACAATTTCGTTAATTTAGAAAATTATAATTCTATCACTCAACACACTCATAATCCTTTGAAATAAAAAAAATCTTGTTCGTTATAATATACAATTGTAAATTTTAACTGAAATCATAAGTTTTTTGACAAAAATAAACGTTCCCTTATTCAAACAAATATTTCAAAAAAATTGTTTGTTATCCGCAAGGAAATATTTCATTGCCTCTATTGAAAAACCAGATTTCAAAGAATCAATGCATATTTATTAGAATTAAACACAACATTTTCTATCTGTGTATAAACATATTCTGATGAAAAATAATGGAGATTTCATATTTTGTATCAATCAATTCTATCAATCATTACAACCACCGACAATTTCAACCCTAACAAAACATAATTTTAAACTAACATTACATTGAAACAAAATAGTCCGTATATTCCTTATTACTGTAAAAAGGCAATACTGTCAAGAGGTATAAACCGTCCAGTGAATTTACCTTACATTTGGGCGTTGTTTCTGTTAGAATAAATATTTATTAAATCAAATCCACTGCAAGCAGTATGGTTGTTATGAATAAGTATTATACATCAAATATTTGCAATACGCTACAACACGGCTTTTGTATTCAGTACAAAACATCTTAAAAAACAATAAAAAATATCTGCATACATGCAGGAGAGATAATTGAAAATTGGGACAAAATACAATGAAACTAACACTGTTCGAACGATTGACCAACTAACACGGTCAATCTAAAAGTGGAAAAGTCCGATCCGAAATATAAAGAAGACTAAAATTACTAACACAGTTGTTTTAACTAAGAAAAATTAGGATCAACCGATAAAATCAGTAATAAAACTTTTACAATTATACCAGAGTTGCCAACTGCGGGCATTTTCCCAAAAATCGGCGTTTTTACGTCAAAGATAAATTGCAAAGATTTACTTGTAACTGTGCGCATCTTTTAGAAACATTCTGATATTGCAACGAATAACAAAAATTGAATATTGTGCATTGCTATGGCCTAGTAATAGAGAAACAAACTAGGACCTTAAGAACCTGAACATTATTTCTTCAAAACTGCAAATGCGTTTGATTATCTTCATGAATTTGTTTACAACGTGCTGTAAAAATCATAAAAACCGGTCAAATATTGCAGAAGTTATTGGACATCAAAATACAGAAGTTTTAATTATGAATTTTATTTCATTTGTCGATTATTATATGCATTGTTTTATTATTAAATCGTTTGAAATGAACAGCCATAGGCGTAAACACAGTTTTTTTACTGGACGCGCAATACATTCCTTGTAAAGGATATACGTATATAGGCAGACAATCATCCAGGATTTATGGATAGCGAATGGATTGATGCCGCAGTTTTATTGGTCGCGTTATTAAATTGCCGGGAAACTCGGCAATTTGGTTATCTAATACGTATGCACAATCTACCTACTTTCATGTGTAGGTCGACATAGATTACAGCCAAATCACGACGTCATTATCGTCCAAAATACCTGATTACATGTATAAATCAGATGAATTGTTCATTGGATGGTTCATTGCATATTATATGTGTAACAGAGTGATATGCCTAAATAATATGGAAATAATGCAGCTGACATTAACATCGTTTTTAAGTTAATGGTGTGCAATACTGCAAAAGCTGTTAAAGAAATTATTGGGTCTCATATCAAGAAACGAATAGGTACAGTTACTGGCCTCCGAGAAGTACCGCGATTATTCCAAATGATGTATGGAACTAAACCTTACACTTCAAACCAGCTGAAGCAGAACAATATAAGGGAAATATACGCCATATCTAGAACATAATTTTACAAGGTGTTCAAATATTACGCACACGCTTTCAAGAATGTCAAGAACCCGGTTTATGCCGTACTGAATCATACCAATACTAATGCAGTAAGTTGTATATAACTCAGTGAACAAAGTTCTCAATAGTTTCAAAAAGGAAAGAGTCCGATTGATTTTAAAACTTGGTGAATACGTTCGTGTAACGTTGAACCTTGAAAAATGTTAAAAAGGCGATTTATAACTAAAGGTTATCTATTTACTTCATGAAACAAAAAGGTAAAAAATTCTTCAGAATAAGATCTTTTTTAGTTTATATTATAACAACTTATGATATAATATTGCTGCATGCAACACCCTAGTGTTATCCATGTTCAACCACCCCAAGTCGCCCAGCTCATTCGATACATGATCATACTTCCTCAAACCAAAAACAAACAGAACTCATGCATTTTGGACACACGCTGAACACGCTGCCAATCCGACGCCGTCAGGCAACGACCGTACACGGTATCACAATATGAGATCTTTTGATACTATTGACAGTAGATATAGTGAGATATTGTCAAAACATCAGCATTTGACACTACCGGTACTGTCATTAGACTGAAAATATTTGGTAAATCCTGGCTCACTATATAGTATTAAATAAATACAGATGCGACCGATCTCGATCAAGTCCTCTTGCAGCTAAACTATTAATTTTACCAAAAAATGTCGTTGACATAAATTATTCAGAATTTCCATCAGTAGGCTTATTTTGCCGACAGTGTAACGTTAAAATTAGATTCTGAACACGTATTTGAATTTTTCGCTACGTTGGATTTCAATCTAACATATGAGCTATGTATTATAGTAATATAGTGGCTATGTTGTTGTTTCCTTGCAGGAAGCTTTTGTTTTAAATGTGTCGCAGCCACACGGTATAAAATATTAGGAAACATAAATAGAATATGCTGACTTATTAGCATCAATTAAAAGTGATAATTTTTATTTATAAGGTGCTTTAACTAAAAACCGTGATTTTATATAATAAAATTTGATGAAAGTGGTAAACTGGTTTTAATAATTTTAAATAGAGCATTATAACCAACCAGCTAATTGTTAGCTATTATACCAATTTTAGTATAATTTAATTTTTTTAATTTTTTGTTGTCGTCAAAACTAGTAAAATAAAAACTGAATTAATAAACCATAATGAAGTAAGTATAAATCAAATTTCGAGATATCATTACAAATAATCAACTCAAAATATGTATATAATTTTCTATTTTTGCCTGTAATTTCGGGTTTAAACATTTTCTTGCTAACTAGGTGAAATCTAACTAATGCTGTCGTATGTCTATTGTTTATTAATTTGCTATTAGTAATTCCTATTAATAGCTATTAGTGACTTGATTATCTCTACTCTAAAAGTTTTATTGCAGGCATTAAATAAATTATGAAAACTCATTCTGTTGGGCAAATGCGATGTGTCGCTATTATCCTAACAAACTCAAACGCACACATCTGGTCCAATTTATAAATTAACTTGAACCAAACTGGTTCCAAACGCCTACAGCTAACTAAGCAGCCTATTGTCGCCTTTTTTATTCTTTGATAACTAGCTATTACGAATTTGTATTAACGGTATGATAAATACGACACTATAATCGCAGATTTTGTCTTTGTATTTTCGCTTTTAAACATTCTTTCTAGACAGTTAAGTGAATTACTGAATATCATCAGTAATTGTTCATAAAGAGTCTTTTTGGTGCTCTAAAAAGTCTCGAAAAAGGTTGGCTTCGAAATGAGTAGACAACCAAATATACATCATAATTTTGTGATCAGATTTACACAGAAATGATTAGGCATTTCCATTCATGTTATAAGTTAAAGTGAACTTGGAACTTTTGTCTATA
This sequence comes from Melinopterus prodromus, assembly GCA_964023965.1. NCBI lineage: Eukaryota > Metazoa > Arthropoda > Insecta > Coleoptera > Scarabaeidae > Melinopterus > Melinopterus prodromus. Next base: position 21,564,834 of record OZ030398.1, on the reverse strand, counting down.
ATACGAAAAATATCCAGGTCAATTCTGTCGAGTTTGGGTGACGGAGTTTAAGATTATTAACAGAATTCGTCACCTACACTTGACAGAATTGTGTCAGTCATTTTTTAAATTATTTGCAAAGGTACACAGTTCACTCTAACGTATGTTTTTAATTCACTAACTAAAAAGCATGCATATGTAATAGCCGATTGAAAATTATAAGTGCATTTCCGATTTAAACGCCACCTTAAACAACAAATTTTTAAATTATCTCAAGAGCAAACTATTATTTTCTCACATTTCTATTAAAAATGTCTTTGTGGTTTAGAGATAATTTTATGCTCAAATATCAATTAAAATTAAAAATAATTAAAATTATTATTAATTATTATGTCAACTATGAGTTTTAATTATTAATAAAACAAATCTGATGTGGCCAGGCACATGACTTTATCATACTATATATATATATATATATATATATATATATATATATATATATATATATATATATATATATATATATATATATATATATATATATATATATATATATATATATGTATAATTAATACTTCTAAAATGATTTCTTATGCACATTTTGCATGTCACGTCAACAGCTTGAACTTGACATTTTAAAGCAGAATTGCAAGAATTAGAAAATCCTGAAATTATTTCGAAATATGAAAGTACAATATTCGGCGTTATGGTGGATATTTGAATATTTTATCGGTTTTTCGAAAAAATAAGTAAAGGGATCTGATAAAGGAATTTTAAGACTTTTCTTTGTACTGAGCACACAGGTCGTGCCTCAGTTAAAACCCAACCAATCGTACATTATCAATTGCAGTTATTTGTGTAATTTATTATTAATAACAATGTTGATTTGAGATTAAACGATAACATAAGAATAAACGATAAGAACAAAAGATAAAGGCGATATAAAATATTAAAATTTGATATCCGCGTTTGCTCGGTAACATTTTACATTTAATTGTGAAAAACGGTGCGTTTTTCTCGAGAAACCAAATCTTCGGTCCAAGTTTATATATATAAATTTGAGTGAAAATTCACTTTTACCATGATTAGGTTAATCTTTAATAATGATTATTTTTCTTTCGATGGAGTATTTTTTTCTCAAATTGACGAAACTCCTATGGGTTCTCCAATTTCTCCCATTTTGGCCAAAATTATTATGGATAAACTTTTAGATGATATTATACCAAAATTACCGTTTAAATTTTCATTAATTCATAAATACGTTGATGATATTATTTGTGCGATGTCCGAGGACCAAATTGAAAATACCTTAGTTTGATTTAATAGCTTTAATAAAAATATTCAATTTACTGTTGAAAAAGAAAATAATTTTAGTGTTTCTTCTTTAGATATAAATGTTATTAGGACAGATAAAAATGTTTTGCTTTTAGAGTGGTTTAGAAAAGATTTCTCCCATATCATTCAATTCATCAAAAGATCAACACAGTTTTGGCACTAAAAAATAGAATAGAAAAAATCTGCAATTCCAAATTTCGACAGAAAAATTTAAAAATTTTGTTTTCGATATTTTCGAATAATGGTTTTCCAAAAAATTTACTTAATCGTTTATTATTTTGTTCGCGGTCAATTCATAACTATAATGTTCATTTGCTTCAACAACCTGTTTTTAAAGAAAACCACAAATTTGATTTTGAAAATATTAAAACTTTGTAAAAACCAACGGAATAGAAATTTTTTGAAACGTTGTTTATTAACGAATTAAATACATGTAATTTTAAAACAGATATTGAAAATGGTAGCATAATTCATACAAATTTATTAACGTTACTGAAATTTTTTAAGGGTCGAAATTATTGATTAATTTATTTTTCATTGATAGTATTTTGTTTGACATTTGTCAGAAGTTTTCTAAAAAACCTTTATGTGTTATTGTAGTTAATAGTTACCTAGCATTTTCGGTACCCTTCGCGAAGAAGCACTCGTCTGATGACGACCGCTAACTCTTCGATTCGCATAAACAAACGAAGTCCCCACCGATTTCTTCGAATCCTCGGAACCCTTCCGGCCGATATTGATCGAATTCTTCAATCGAACCCCGATCAGCACATACAAGATCGTGATGAGTATCATCGGCGCACAGAAGAACATAAAAGTAGACACTTCAAACGAGTGCTCATAGTACTGAGTCACAACAGTGCACATGGCGATCTCCTGGTCGTTATGTTCGTATTTGTTTATGCCCAATTGCAGGGCTAACGGTATAGCAAAGCACACCGATACGATCCAGATCACAACAATTAGTTTGACAACGCGGGATAACTTCGCCATCGTATGCGATAAAAACGGGTGACATATCGCAACGTATCGCTCGACGGTAAATGCCGTTATTGTCAGAACTGTAGCGTTCGATGATGTTTCCGCGAATAATCCGCGAAGTAAACAGAAAGTGTACCCAAAAACGTACGGGTATCTCGACCAAATCTGGTACATCTCTTGCGGTAAACCGGACACTAACAGCAACAGATCGGAAACGGCTAAACTGAACAGATAATAGTTCGTTGCGGTGTGCATGAACTTATTTCTGGCGATCACAACACACGTGCTAATATTTCCGATGAGTCCGGTGAAGAAAATCACTGAGTAAATGATCGAGATCGGTATCACTATGTACAATTGGTCCCTTCTGGGTCCGAAGAGTTTTTCCAGGGACTCGTTGTTGGGAAAATCGGAAGTGTTGAAGGTGAAATTGTCGGAATCGTCGAGTTCCATTTTGCGTGAGTTCGTGAAAGTTTGGCGCGCGCGGTTCTCGCTAAAGCACGGCGCACGGTTGTCCGCGAAAGCCCGATCGCCAGTGCGGATGCGGTGCGCTCGACGCTTTTCGAGACCGCTAGAGGCGGATAGCAGGTCGACCAACACATGCGCGATCACGGTCAATGTCGTTATGTTGTCTCCGAGAAGATCGCCGGTAATAATCACGTATACCCAAAATCTGATACCCTTGATAATGTGATAACCAATCGCGGATCGGTAAAGTACTACCTACGCGGGGGATCCCCAGCGTTTTTGTTCCCTAAAGCATATTGTTGAACAATGGTAAACCGGAAGTTCGGGGGTAGTTTTCAAAATTTATCTTGCTATATGGGGTAAAAGTGTCCATTAGGGTGGTTGATAAAGCATTGCAAAAATTTTTGTGAGTGGACACGTATTTTTTTAATGTTGTTTTTAAATGGTGCCTGTCGAGACCTTAAATTTCGGTGGAAAAATGCATGGGAAGAATTTTTTTTGGTATTTTTCAAATAATTGTTCGGGGTTTGGGAAAACTTAAGATTACTAGAGGACTCTCCAAGGAAGAATTTGACCTATTATACATATGGATTCGACGCCCACAACCGACCCTGACGGTGCCCTGAAAACTACACTCAAATTAAAAAAATTACATTCTTCAGAAAATTTAACCTTCTAATCATTTCGTTCTCTTTTTTCTCATAAAAATCATTGCTATGTCTAGTGGAATGTTTATAAACATTTGTCAGTTAATTTCCATTTGTTTAAAGAAATTCTATTTATTTTAATAATTTGTTTTACTCGAAAATCCATCTGAATTGTGTTTTTCCTACCTTTTTCCTAATTATGGTAGAAAATTCAGCTTTTTTTGTGAAAAAACTTATAAATTTCATGTACGAGATATCTTGCCTATATTATCTAATACACCTAATACACATTTTTTAAACAAATTCTATTTGTTTAAACGCCTTTTTGAAATTCACCTAAAGTTCATTTCTTTTTTAGATCGGTCTGGCCAACTGCTATGCTCAAGATCATTTATATATTGAGATGAATCCATTGTTATTCGAAAAAATTTAATTGATAAAAATCCTTTTTTTCTTCGGAAAATTGGGGAGTTACATTCCTTTTAAAAATATTAAATTGTCAAAAGTCAGCCAATTTTATTATTCATATTTTGTTTCTCTATTTTGTTTCCATTTTCTACTAGAATTGTTTTTTTCTATTCTCAGATTAATTCTAAGAACTTATTTTTCAGTTATGAGCAATTAAACAAAACTCCTGGTCTTCAAATTAAAAATATTTTCCTACATACATACACATTTAAAACATTTAAGGTGGCACTTTGAAGATTTAATTCAATTCTATTTAATTGTGTTGTTATTTTCTCTTGGATTTTTTATTATTTGCCCGTTTGGTTCAAGTAAAAGTATTGCTTATCACTAAAAAATATAATTGGATTTCATATAAAAGTAATACATACTAACATAAAATACTCAGAACTAAACTTTGCATTAAAAAATATTAAATATACAGGGGTTCCGTTAGAAAAAGGCAAATATTTGAACGAGAGGTTGTTTAAAACCAAAAAACAAACACAAAATTTATTTTTTTTTTCAGTTGAAGAATTAGGTATTAACGTGTTCCGGTAATTTTTACTAATTTTGGTTAATAGTTAATAATGAAAAAAAAAGCAAAAAAATATTCCTATAAAAAATTCTTAGATTAATCTTAGAATTAAAAAGTGTAATAATATATACGGTGTTCTATATTGTTCTATATTGAAAATATATTTAAACAATAGCTTGTTTAAATAATAAAAAAGGCAAATTACTTTTCTTTATTGCTTACGTTTGGAGAATTATTTAGGTGTTTCAGTAAGTTTGGCTAACCCTGTATATTTAGAAAGGCTTTAACCTATGTCGTTTGTTGCTGATCAAAATTTGAGACCACTTGAGAGCATTTGAGACTACAACGGCAACGGTTTAATCCAATGTACAATGAAACAAACTTCTCATAAAAAAAATAATACTCCTAATTGATAGAATGAGTCGTCATTGAAAACTTGCCAACAATTTTTTATTTGTAAATTAAGGGATGTTAAAGTTACACCAATAAAAAAGTTAGGGAATAAAATGGCCTTGTGTTAGCCTTGTGTTCTCTTGAAGTTAGCCTAACTTCCGGTTTTTCCGGAAATGACGTCATCATAGAAAATTTAAATGACACCCTACATAAAATGCAACATTCTGAACACAAAATATGTCGATTGTCAATTTTATGACCAGGCCAACGAAAAAATATATCAAATAAGCACTAGTTAAATGGATTTTCGCTGATATTGAATAACTTTTTTGGTCAAGAAGTAATTTCTCATTTTTTCGGTGTACTTTATGGGAGCATCAGGGTGTTATAAATGTTGTGACCAACTCAATATACCCTACCACAGTAAATGTGGGGTGTATAATAATAGAATGTACAGCTTTTGTAGTCATTGGTTTATCTGAAGGCCTTGCTATTCACAAATTATTAATCAATGTCAAATTTATAATTATTGCGGTATGTAAGTTACCTAAAATTTATTATTTTCTCTCTAATAAATGATATACTATTACTGCCATTCAACGAACAATATGAACAAGATTTTTTTACCAAAGGAAATGCCCTAAGAAGCGGATTAATTTGTACATTAAACGACGTAGAGGTTATTGTGCATTAATATGACAATTAACAATAATAAAATATTCTGGTTTCCGTATACAACGCAAGTAAAAGCAAAGAAACGCAACGCAATACACCAATAATTCAAAATCTAGTCGCAGATAACCCTAAATCGCATAATAAACGATTTAAGTATCTCAATATTGTACCCTATAGAGGGTACCCGAAATTCACCGTATGTCAACAACGTCAACATTCCAATATGGTATTATCAGATTTTTCAATTGCGGTTATATATACACAAAACTAAACTCACCGGTGTTCGATTGACGTCGCACTTCATCTCAAACGGTTGCTAGACAGTCCAACAGAGGCACTAGTACACTTTTCGATTTAATTCGCGTGATAAATATCCGAAATTTTGCAATTGTAATCGCAGCAAACAACGCACATTGCAATAGTTCCGTTCCGTTGTACTGATAAGGCAGCGAGTGGGGGTACGCAGCTCGCTTTTTTTCTTGAAATACCGTCGATGCAGGTAGAGAATTTGGAGTGCGTAAGTCAAGTTATAATATACTTGTTATGTTTGTGACGAAGGATGATGTTAATTTGAAAGTTTTTAAATACCAAATGGCACTATTTCGTGTGAAACTATTTATAATTATTTTATTACATATTATTTATAATTATTTCAAAATAATACATGTGTACTATAACTAGTAACATGGATTCTTATATTAACTCTTATGGAATAATTGTTATAACTATTGTAGTTATTGCTTTACAACAAAATTGTTTAAATAAAAGTGTATCCAACTTTGTTTATTCAAACGGAACGGCATATTTTTTTCTGACAGAAATAGCCAGATTTAGCAGTGTTTCTCGTACAAAAACAATGCCAGAACCTTACGTCAAACTGTGTATCGTCTACAAAAGTTCAGATATAGGGATTAATTAGAAAGCAAGCTGTTGAGAGTTGACTGTTTTGTAACAGAGTAAGTGAGGACCATGTTTTATCTTCCAGTATAATCAGTTAGAACAGCCCATTTTCTTTAATTTTCGAAGCAATCTTATGTAAATAATAAATTAGTCCTGTTTTTCGTAAAAAAAAGGCAAACATCCATAAATAATTTTTCAGGTTACAATTACTATTTTTCTAAAACATACAAAAATATCAAATATCCACCACTAGACAGAATAGAATATTGTAAATTCTTTAGCAATAATTTGTGGAATTGCTAATATTCTGTGTTTCGTGTACTTATTTAAATAAAAGTTTGAAATTAATAAAAATTGTGCATACGTATTATGAGTGGAATTTTGTTTGCAAACTACAGAACGAGCAGCTTCGTAGTCATTTAGCTGTGAGTTTTGTTGTTGGCAAATTAACGAATATTAGGTTAATATTCTATGTGGTATGTGAGTTAGGTACCTAAAATGAGTAATTCATATTTTCTTTGTAAAAATATCAATTTTACAAATTAGTGGCCGAACTATTTTAAAAAAGAGTGTTTGAACCAAATAGCAACATGTATAGTTTATTTTTCTTAGTAACTCTCTAAAAATTCCGTAAAAAAAAACAATAATGTCCTCATAACTTTTTAAAAAATTGTAGCATCATATATTTTCATAAGTCAAATCTTGCAAGCCTAGTACTAGCATATGATTGTACACAGTGACAAAACAATAATAGTTAAGAGACATGGAATTTAGTACATTGTATCCAGCATTAGCCAAAATGTACGAGTGCGCCTAATTTAGGCAAAAGAGGGAAAGAAATAGAGACGACAGGAAGGGAAAATGAGTCAACACGGAATGGGCAATTAATTGCCACCCCACAGAATGTGCAAATAGGGCGCATCCACACGTAAAGTCCAATTATTTACTTTGCCTCGTGGTAAACAAAAATGTGCAAAGTAGGCGCTGTGATCTTGTGAAAGAAATTGCGTTTGCTGCTTCATATGAACTGAATACCATTATTCTATACCCAAGTGTCAAATTGGTTGCATAACCTAATGTAAGTTTGATTGGGCTTAGCCTAGTTCGACTACAATCATCTATAATAACCTCTTATGTAATAAACAGTGATTATTACGATTAACACTTGTAAAGTAATTTTGTTTAGTTACCTTAACCTGTAAAGAAGAGTAGTTCAGTTTAAGAAAAAAAGTGACTTCTACTGTGAAATTACAGTACCTTTCCTGTGAAATTGCAAAAATATCCTGTAAAATTGCCGTTATAATACTGTGATTTTACATGAATATGCAGCAATCAATATATGTATAGTTGGTATCAAATAACTGCAATATAAATATATCCATTAGCTTACTCTTCGATTTCAGTACTAAGGTAAACGTCTCAAATTCTCAAAGACTAAGGACTTATTTTATACTGTGTTTCATTAAAAATAGTAAAACATAAATGTTTAAAATTTCTTAATAATGAATCTTATTTAACAATATTTAAAACACTTAATATTTTCTTGAATGTTTATATATGTCGGAATAATGTGTACCGCAAGTGTCTGATGAAGGATTACTGTCTGAATTAGGTTCACTGAGGTTTCGGGATCAACATTTTCTGCCATTTTGTCGAGCAAATTCATGCATTTATTGAAAAGTATATCCGGCAATTGTTATTCCTACTTTTGCCCGATTGGTTTTGTTTATGACTTTGTGACTATTCGCACAAATTCCTCGCTATAACACTTGTTTTTCGACGATCATCAAGTGTTGATCGCTTATGATACTGCCCTTCCGGTTTTATTGCAGTCGTAGTCCTTGCGCTACGCATATTTTTTGCTGTGACCCAGTTTTTTCTTCATAACTGTGTTTGCGGCGCCGAAAGCTGCCGCAGCTGTTGGACTAATTGGGGAAGTGGTGTAAAAGGGCCGAGTAAACAAGAAATAAACACCTTTATTGGTCGAAACAATAAAGCCAAAAAGTCATCAAAACTTCGGATACAGCGTGAACACCACCGATTTTGATGAAACTTTTCTTTGCTGGGATATTTATCCATACTACATTACTTAAATTCAGAACCGTCAGTGAGCGATGTGATATTTATATCTTTCATATCAGTTTTCTTAATATGTACAATGTTCACCACACGTTTCTATTTACAAATAACGGATCTCCAAACTTGTTTAAACTTGTTTAAAAGATGTTGGGAGTAAAATTAATATATATACCCACCCACACAGCTACAGCTGTTGATTACTTTCGTAGTCTAACATTTCTACATAATTTGGCAAAAACATTCCCACAAGTTCTCGGTATTCCTGTTTACATGTCACTTCGCCAGAGTATTTTTTCTACTTCTTGGAAAGGATAAACTCCTTGTGCGAATTGGCAAGCTTCTAAATCGCTGCAAATTGGTCCTTTCCCTTCGATATGAACTCTTGAATTAATATTCAGCAAGATATAACGTTGAATATTGATAAGTTTAATATAAAATGCTCGATCCTCGACGTTGACCTTTAATGCGTGGGACTTGAGACTTTAGATTCGATTGGAGGGTCGATCGATTTGATTGGATATTTTATCCAGCCCTTGTTTGCATCATCTATCTCTGGGGATCAAATTAAATATTGTAGAATATAAAAAATTTTAAAAAAAATGTGTGTTGTGTAAGTCCTTTTATTGCTTTTCTTGCTGTTTATTGACATGAGAAAGGCGTTTGACACAGTACACAAAGAAAGATTGATGATAAAAATTAAAGACAGTGGCATAACAGAAAAAAAAAACTCGAACTCATCAAAACATATATAGAAAACAGACCACAGAAAGTGATAGTAGAAAGAACGGATAGTGAGGTAGCATCCCCAAAATACGGGCTTCCACAAGGATCTAACATCTCACCACTACTATACATTCGTATACAGGCGACATTAGCGACGAGCAAGTAAATGGGAGACTATTTATTTTCGCGGGCGATTTATGCATAGCATATGCGACTAAAGAGTCTTCATAGACACTACAAGAAGAAATCGATTCTGACATGAGAAAACTAGAGGCATGGAGCGCCTACAATTATTTCACAATAAATGAGAATAAAACTAACTTCATGATTATAAATAACCGGACACCCAGTACTCTAAACATCAACCTAAACGGAAACCAGATCAAACAAATATCACAAACAAAATACCTTGGATAAAGAATATACGAACCAAAAACGCGATTGCCCAGGCACTCTACCACGCAATGTTTCTCGCAAATATAAATTATCTAGGAACGATATGGAGTACAACCACACAAAAGAAGTATAAACACGATACAAATACAAGACAAAGATACAAAATATCCAAAGACAAGATGAATATTACAACAGAATCAATCAACACATAAAACAAGATACCAGACAATGACAAAAAGCTACAACATAAACAATTCAAACAAAAAGTCGGGACCATGATTTTGAAGAAGCCAATTTGACATTGTTGTAAACATAAAAGACAACAAGAACCCTCGATACCACTAGCCCGAGGACGAACTTTTAACCACTCGAGGGGAAGACAGAGGGAAGAATCAATGTGGAGAATACTCTGACATACAGCTAACATGTATGTATCTAGTTATTAATCTATAATGCATTTCATTATGCACACAATTCCAGGCAATGTAAAGATCTACTTTTAGCAAATAAATGAACAATCGGAAAGTTTTAAACTATAGTAGGATTGAGCCCTGTGTTTAAAGACTTCAAAGGCTCGTAACTTTGCCAAATGCACTCCACTTTTGCAGTTTTTCTGCTGTTTAATTTATACCTACACCATTTGCCACAAATTTTTAGATTTACGATCATGTAACATTAAGAATCTCTCATACACATTGGTGTTTTCCTAAATCTCTGTAACGAATCTCAATGCTAATGCAGTTTTAAAACAATTTTTTCCTACTTTATATTCACAATTCACAATGTACCGTTCTTCTAAGACTGTCCACATTGATATCAAATGCCATGTCATCTCAGATAAATAAAGAGATATGGATAGCCAATGGCTATAGTTAGCGTCTTGGTTTGTTTGTAACAAACATATCGCCCTTCAGGACTAAGTTATCACACCAAGTGCTCTTCTTAGCACTTGGTGGGATAACTTAGTCCTGAAGATGCCTCTTGGAACAGAGCGCGAAACGTCGACTGCTTCAAAGTCCTTAACGCGGTTTCCACCCGGAATTCAATATATCATTCACTCAGACCGCGGAAGTCTACAATCGAGATAGTTTACTACAGTACTACCAACAGTACTACAACTGGTACCCGCAAAATACCCTAGATTTTAAATCTAGTTACCACAATTGGTAAATTTATATAAAATTAATGACGCAAAGTATATAAAATAGTATATTAACAACATGTTCACAAATTGGAAGTGCTCATATAAAGAGAAATCGTTACTCATATTTACTTCTAAATTGACATGCAAATTCAGTATTTTTTTAAATTTAATTTATGCGATTTACGTTAATCGTAGACTAAACATTTCTGGTTGGTAAGTACACAAAAGTTTGCGTACAGAAATTTATTTTTACCCAATAACTTAAAAAATATCGTCTATAATAAGAGTATTTATTTATGTCTCTAGGATGCAAAAAAACACAAGCCTTCTAAATAAACAATTTGGTAGGCTAGTAAGAATGTATAATAAGCAAGGCAAGTATAAATATTTAGTCCTAGACTTTTTAAACAGGGAAGGAATACATTTTTAACTGCTAAACTCATTCAAGACGAAAATTTATTTTAACAAGACTAAACGTTGGTCAAGATTGAGTGTATGTATTTATTGATTGAGAGACAGATCGAGAAACAACGGTTACATGCTTATTCAATGTGAAACGCTTTCCAGATTTTATATATGTTACGGTAAACGACATATATCCTCATTTTTTTAATTAATAAAACGGTGTAAAATTTTACAGTTTTAAAATGACCTGTACCCAACCTCATCTAATAAAAATCAATCAAGTCAATATTAATCGGTGTGATTTAAGCGTGAATGAATTAAAATAATAATTATTTAACAATAAATAAATATGAATATATTACATAAAAAATTTTATAGCATTATTCAGCATTGTTTTATTCATATTGTGCTTACAAATAAATATATTGCATTGCACTTATCTTTAGAAATTATACATTTAGGGCGGATTATTATAACATAAGTGTTTTTTTTTTTGTTTGAGCTAGCAATAACAAATTAGACTGATGAACAACTTTAGTATAAATACATAGTATAAATACAATAACATTGGCGCAATTCTATACAGTTGTTGACAAAGTAGCAGTGGAAATAACAACAATCTATATGATCAAAACATCAATATAAATGTTGCAATAGAGTTTTTATATTTTGTTTTCCTTTAGAAATATATAATTGTTTTAATTTACTCACTTCCCACTTAGCAGTTCGACAAATTGTTATGATTATTATCTATCAGATAATGTGAAGATTAAAATTGAAAATAAAATAATTAATGACATACAAACTTTTATCAATATTTAACACATTTTTCAAATTCCAAATTACAAATTCCGCGACCAGATGGTAATTTGGTTAACGATTACATTTCAGACGAGCTGGTTGCTCTGCTTGCTACCTATACTGCTTTCAAAAACAAAACCAAAACATGTTTCTTTATTATTTTATTATGCATTCATTTTTCATCATAAGGCAAGATTAACAATAACAGTCTCTTCACTAAGAAAAAAATTAAGCTACGGTGAACGTACGTGTCTCTCCTTCGTATGCGTTTGGTACGGCAAACAACGATTTGGAGTAGCCAAAATGGCGGATTCTGTATGTTCCAGTAACAGCATCGGCTGGAATATCCCACTCAATGAGAACTTCGCTAGTTGCCAAATAGGTACGTGTCCAGGTAAACCTAAATAAAAATTGTGTATGTACTAAACTTATAGCAGACTTCTTCAGAAGCTCCAGAGAACTTCTCCAGACTTCTCCTGAAGAACGAAGGGGTATACAAGATAACATGTGAGTGTGCAACACGCTATGTAGGACTGACAGGACGAAGTATCGAATGTCGAGTCAAGGAGCACAGTAGAGACACCCGGCTACGTAAGATTCAACAGTCCGCTGTTCCTCAACACTGCCACGAGTCGGGACACACAATTAATTTCGATGACGTGAAGATGTTGGCAAGGGTGGGTAATTATCATCGAAGGCTTACCTCGTTTCCCATACTGCATCATTGGCAACGGTGACCCAGGCACTTCCGTTCTGCCTCTCCACGCTCAGGAAGGTATTTCCATGCATAAGATTATTACGGGGATGTCCGGAAACGAATTTGACTGCAACGGTTGTGCCGCGTGCTGCAGAAGCTGGAGGTTGTTGGCTACAGTATCCAAAGTCATTGTCCAAGTCTGGGGTGTCCAAAATTACTGGACCAACAAGACTGATCAGATTGTCTTGGTCGAAGGTTGGTGGAGTAGGACCAGCGTCCAAAGAGACACCCTTAAAGATGAGAAAATTGTTAGCTATTTGGTGACTGGAAGATATATTGTATGGACTTACGTTCATCAAAGCAGTGGCCAATTTCTGGTATTGGGATAGGTAGATTCCATGGGTGTGTGGTCCGTATACTGTTGAAGCACCTTCGTAGCGTTGAAGCTAAAAACAAGACGATTTATCAATAATTTTCCAAAGATTTGTTTCTGATGATATACAGATTGTGTCCGCAAAAATTACGCATAGGTCTATGGAAACTAGCGTATCAAGCGACAACACTGCCAACGTCGGTTGAGTGGGGCAGCTAATTATAGTGGGACTGCCGACTGGTGGGAGAGCAGGTCTGGTCAGGTCAGTCTGGTTTTGCGTTTCAGAGTACATGCACGCAACGGAAGAACAATCGCTGATCTAACAACGCTTCATAACATTCATATCTTTGCAATCGCGATGTACCCTCCGCTAGAACAGCTTCAGATCATCAAGTGGTATTGCGGTGGCAATTCGGCGCAACAGTGCGAAGAATATCTTTGTCTAAAGAGCTGCAGTACTTGTCATCCAAGGGAGATAAGTCCACAAGAAATTGAGGCATAAGAACGACCGGATGTACTAATCTGCGGTTCTGTAGTACTGGACGATAAAAAGTCCACTCGAGGGATTGGCGAGGAATTGGGTATTAGTAACAAAACCGTTGCTAAGGCTCAAAAGAAGGGTGATTTCCGGAGTTATAAGTACTCAAAGACTCAGGAAACCTTCGCAGAGGAGAGTATTCGTAGAATGGAGTTTTGTGAAACTGTAATGGAAAAGGCGAACGCAGATGAAAATTTTATACAAAATATTTTACTGATGAATCGACTTTTCCGTTACATGGTAAACATAATCCTTCCATTCTTCGATAAACTAAGCTAAATGTTTGGGGTGGTAGTCTAGGCAATTATTTAGTTGGTCCATTCTTTATCGATTATAATCTATATTTTTTGATATACCCAAAAAAAGCTTGTGGAAACTTTTGAGATATTGTTTAAAATATCAAAGTAAAGCTAGCAGAAGAAGTCCTATGTGGACCTATTTATTTATGTTTTGTTTTGTTAATTATAGGTTGTCCTGGATTTTTGGAATTTGTTCTGTTTTCTCTTAACCCCTGTCATGCGAAATTTGCTGACCTGACAACACTATCCAAAATATCATGTCTCATATCAGATAAATCGGCTAGTGCTGGCAATTCTTCAAAACAAAATCTTTATTGTTTACCTGGTACTCTTCATAAGTTGTGATGTAATCGGTATAATGGTTGGATAATCCTGCAAGTATAACCTCGGTATTGGCTCCAGATCCTTGAGCAACCATAGCATTTCTGACGACGTTCTTCAATCTTCTTCCAGCCATCGTGGTGAATTCACCAGGAACTGCTGCAATGGCAACATTGCCGATCATAGCCATTTGAGTCGACACCACTCTTGGTTGCCATTCGTACGGTTTCGTCATCTTCAGACCGCAAGAAGAGAAAGTTAAAATAGGAGAATCTGAAAGGTTATTGTTCGGTTGCTTACTTGACCAGTGGCGAGTAGGATTGGTTTTGGGCTTTGGCATCTAATGTCTTCTTCGGTTGGTCTTGCCAAAAGGTTACGAACCAAGTTCCAGAAGGTGTTTCCTTCTCCTGTCATACCTTGAATGAAATCAAATTCTCCAGGTCCATCAGTTGTTCCAGCAGCAAAACTGTAACCCATAGCGGCTTTGCAACCAGTTCCCTGTTTGAATATAAACATGGATTAGTATACATCATTCTTAATATCATTTGAATGGGGTTTTGAGATTAAAACCGTATTGTAGTATTTGTTTTTAAACATGAAAGGTGAAGATGTAGTCAAGTTTATAAGCTATTTTGTATAAATTCAAGGGAAAATGGTTCTTACGTAAAGTCGTCAGTAATGTATAATCACTAAGGAAGCGAATGATAATTAATTTAGGTGAAGGTAATTTTTTTGGAAAAAAACACCACCACCTGGATTTGAACCAGGAACTATCCATTATCCCTCACCTGGATTAATTTTATTATAATTCTCTTGTTTAGTTGATGTTATCTTGTATGATTTTTAGCAACATGGTATAAGAACCATGTAAAGTGAAAATAAAAAATCAAATGATAGAAAGACTGTATTACCAGTTCACTTTTGAGTTTATTTTTTTTTGTCTTTTTAATTGGGTCTTTCACGATGGCAGCTCGTTGCAGCTCGTGAAATGTTGCAAAAAACTTACAGCCATGGTTGTTCCATCGCCCAAAGTATAGCTGACAGCTTGAGTTGGCATATCAACGAATTGATGCATGACTCTAACGGCACCAGTTACTTCCCTACCAGTTGCGCTGGACAGCTCCTATTGGATAAAGTAACAAACCAGTTAACCTCAAAATAGTTTGGACCATTATGACTACATACCCTTGCTTTGTCGAACAACCTGTTAGCGATTATCTTGGTACTTTCGTACATGTTCTCGCCTGGTCCAAACGCAATGCAGTACATGGATTGGCCATCACATGTGCTGCTTACTTCGTCGCATGGCAGCCCAGTATTAATACACTTTGGTCCTTCGATATTTGGCGAGACGTCGCCAAGATTTGCAGACGCAAATGCTCCAACTACCTTCCCCTTTCCTGGAAGAACGTCACCGTTGAGGAATTTCTCCATTAGGATGGAGGCATATCCGACATTATCCGACGTAATGAGCAAATTGGTGTTGTTCATCGACACCGGATGAATTGGGAACCAGTTGATCAAACCCAAAATACCACCAGTGCTGCTTGATACGAATTTGAGTTGGTACATTTCCTTGTCAACGTTGTACTCGTACTGGGCTCTTTCTGTTGCTGGGTTCATCAGATATGATGCTGGACTTCTGTTAATGTTTGCGTCCAAGACGGTTCCGCTGTTCACGAAGATTCTGCCGGTTGTAATGTTTTCATGGGCGTCGACTATAGCCTAAAAGTCGGAAAATGTTGGAGAAATGGTATTTGGTGTTATGGAAAATAATTACCGCTGTGATGCCTTCGACTAGGCCATCGAACGTTTGCCTTACGTGGCCTAGAACGGTGATGTCGAACATAAAATGTTGCATGAATCCACCTGGAGTTCCGTGAGTGTGTGTACCACTGATGATGACGTTCTGGATGCTGTAGGTGTTTCCGTATTTTGCTGCTAGATTTTGAATGACCTGAAAGATTACCAGAATTTAGAGGATCCAAAGTCAACATATTCGAGGATTGTTCAAATAAAAAACCATCGGTTTGGTATTTTTGCGATTGATTTGGATAAATATGTAAAACTACTGTGGTATGCTGTAATTTTACAGGAATATTTGTAAAATCAGGTGGAACATATTGTAAAAAAATAGTTGGCAGTAGAGAAACGCAAATAACCGCAAATTGTTATTTTACAGGAAGTGTTCCTATAAATTTACTTTAATATTACAGTATTATTTTTACATTCTCGGGATTTTTGTTATAGTTTATTACATTCATCTTCTGTAACTTTACAGACGTTACAGAGTTGCGGCCATTTAAATTATCATAAAAAGGATGGAAAAGGACAATACATATCGTACACTGCAAAAATAAAATGAATAAAAAAAATAAGTTAAACATCTATTTAATGTTAATATTTCAAACAGCTGTCGAAGGCAATTGAGAAATAAACAAATCCATAGTAAATAGTTTAGTTAGAATGACAATTACGTTCCGAAAACAAAAACACCCATATGATGATCATATTATATTTCTTTGATATTCCTACACCCCAATTTCATCGAAAACAAATGATTCAAAAATGCTGGTTTACCAAGTTAAAATAAATATTAATTGTACCTAAAAAATCTAAGAAAAGTACTTTGTGTTATTTTGGTGTGTCAATTAATCTTCAGATTATACCGTGAGTTTTCTAGAAATGAGTTTAATTACTAAATACTAACTAGCACACAGGTAACAAAAGAAATTTTCACTGACACATAAATCAGAATATATATATTTTTTTATTCTGGTCGTGGATTCGGTGGTAAAGATAGACTTTATAAACTTCTTTATGATTACGTTATTTAAATTAATTATTTAATTATTTAAAATGTATTTCCAATTCAAGCGAAACTCATAACTCTAAGGGTTTTAACTGCAAATCCAAAGTCAAAAATAAAATAGCGGTTTTAATATGGGGGGGGGGAAGAGATCAGTGACATTAGCAAATAGCTAAGTAATCGAAATCAGGTGTTATTTGTCCGAAATTTCTTTAGAAAATTCTGAACGCATCGAAATATAAAGGCCTATATACCAAAAATAAAATCATATCAATAGAATGTCCCACATTATTTATTTAATAATTATTAATATTTTTTTTCTAAACCTCGTACCGCAAAAATTCAGATCTGGATCGTGAGAAATTTGTAGTTTTAGCTATTGATTGGATTTTATGTTTTGTGCTGTTTATAATATGTAATAAAGGTTTTCATGAAGGCTCTGCAAGAACATATACAGTCATTTTAAATGAATTGGCCTGTGCATTTTATACTACATTTTGCAGATATTGCCAATGTCATTGAATACTATTGGTAAAACTGTCTCTATGTTTTCGATAATTTTAACCTCCAAAATAATAGGAATAAAGTCCAGCTTTGTTATCGAATCTATATTGCCAACCTCCATCAAAAAATTAACACAATCATTCAGAGTCACCCGACATATTAAATATATAATATTATAATTAATAACCGAGGTATAGTCAATATGCGCACTAATTATCCAAATCTGTACGGGTATGTACCAATATAACGTAGTATATACTGCAGTATAATATATTATGCATTTCATGTGCCGAACGAAGCGAAAATTATTCATTAACAACAAACTAAATTATAATTTGTATGGCCCAAAGACAACCACACGTTTATAAGTTTCGCAATATATCACAGACCGAGTATGAAATATACGTTTACAGTTCCATATTATAATTGGTCGAAGTATTTAGTATTAAATTATATAATTTATGAAACAATGTAGAATTAACGTGGGGAAAATTGCTTAATTTAGAGTGCTTAGTCTAAGCATTTTGTCCTACTGATGTATAGTAAGCAGCTTGAGACCAGTATAGCTTATAGATTGAAATCCAGCTGAACCTTTGTATACACTTTTCTTTGAACAGTTCAAACAACGAGCATTTCAAATTTGTATCACTGTAATGTTAGTCTTTGTCTGTCTTTTAGACTTCTTTATAATAAGAAGATTTTCACCAAACTTCATTGATATTGAGGAAAACTTTGATCTTGATTTTGATCACTTCGCAGTACTAATGACTCTAAAATCCAAAAACTAAAAGAGGCATCATTGGAATCCTTCTTAACTAAATTGACTCCCGATAAGGGAACATATTACTCGCTAAGTGAAGCACTGAGGAAATACAAGAGGCCAGTGGCCCATGTCCCACCTATAAGACGAAGAAACGGTACCTGGGCAAGAGACAATAAACAGGAGGCTGAAATTTTTACAGAACATCTAAGAGAATTCTTCCAGCCTCACAACATCGAATCAGAGCCAACCACGAATGAAGATATAACCTATGAAGAGAAGCCATACAGCTAGTTACTCCAAAGGAAGTTGCAAGACAGACCTGAATCCAAAGAAGACACCTGGATATGATCTTATCACAGGAGAAGTTCTTAAGCAATTACCCAAGAAAGGTATTGTTATGCTGACGTATCTAATAAATGCATCGTTCAGACTAAAATACGTCCCACAAGGCTGGAAAGTAGCAGAAGTTATCATGGTACCAAAACTAGGCAAACCACCGAACGAGGTCAAATCATATCGCCCAATATCACTGTTACCAATGATGTTGAAGCTCTTCGAGAAGTTGCTTCTAAAGAGAATGAAACCTATCATTGAGAAAAAGGAACTAATTCCTATTCTATCACTAATTTGGTTTTAGAGAACGGCATTCGACTACAGATAAAGTTCATAGAATAACAGGTATCGTAGAGGACGCATTAGAATAAAAGCTTATTTGCACAACAATCTTTCTTGATGTGACACAAGCTTTCGATAAGGTTTGGCACGAAGGATTGATACACAAACTAAAGAGTATGCTACCTTTACAATACGTCGAGCTGCTAACATCCTATGTGTCTGATAGACTATTCAGAATAAAACAGATCGATGAATATTCGGAACTAAAAGAAGTAAAAGCTGGGGTACCCCAGGGAAGTGTTTTGGGACCAATGCTCTATCTACTATATACAAGAGACCTTCCACCTTCCATAGTCGTACAGGATAGCAATCAATCAAGGTATCTGAAATACTTACAGCTTCTCTCATGCCATATCCGATCATACCAGTGTCAACACTGACAAAGACAAATCTGTTTGTGCCATCTCCAATGATGAAAGCTCTTGCGAACTGTCTAAGATGAAGTCCTGTTCCTTTTTGGGCCAATTGGGCGTATCCCATCTGAAACGTGAGATGTTATTAATTCGATTAGGGAGGATATTTTACAACAAAAAAACTTACGAAATTAACTTCAGCGGCTGGTCCTGTACAATCGGCAATACCAACACCAATTTGGTAGTCGGCCATGACGGTGGTGCATAGCGAGACCAGTAGCACGGAAGCTGCCACTAGTTGGAGGTGTTTAAAAGTTCCCATTGTCCTTTAGAATGCTGAAATAGAAAATGGAAAGTCTTAGCAACACTTAGAAAACGAGTAATTCACAATTCTTCGAATCCATATTTGAACAGTTACTGTTTTCTTTTGATACATTGATTTGTGAAATAAAAATGTTTGCAATAAATTTGGTGGGGCTAAAGTTGATAAAAAGTTTCTTAAGCGCTTGATTTTTTTGTTCAAAAACTTATGTTAAGTAGTTCAATATATCATATACATTTTTATTAACTTCCTATTATTAACTCTCAATTGCAAGTCCTTCTTCTTTCAAGAGAAATTTGAATTGGAGATCTAACTAAATAGTGGTTCACCGCCTACAGTTCAGTTATCCTTCTAATTAAAATTTCCTAAAGTTTCATATTTCATTAATTTTCTACATTCATCTGAATCCTCGATCCTAATTTTCAATTACTTTGTACAACCCGCACGAATCCATTAGTTCTGAGCGACAATGCTAAAGTAATCAATCCCCTACCATAGTTACAAAGGTAGGAATTGTCCATCCAGTAATCCAATTATAATCACATTTCACGTTAGTTCAAAATTTCCTAGGTCTCATTCGTTCATACTATAACCAGCGGCAAGACCATATCGACAATTTATCATCCAAATCTCATCCCTCAGGATACATGGAATAAATTATGATACAACTTATTGTTCTACATGAACTAAGGTAAAATTATTTTACACAAACTTTTGTTTTTTAAGGGATTTTTCTAAAACCAGTATCCAACTGTACTTTTGCTCGAAGTTGGTTCATTTTTTAAAGTCTTATTGTGCGTAAACCATATCAAAACACAATCGGAATTGACAGGCCATTCCTATATTTTAAGGTGCCTAGCAGCCAATAATAGACATATTTAAATAAAATAGCTCATTAACTTTTATAAAGAATTAAGATCGGATATATTTGACAACGTTATCACAAACTTAAAGAAAATATTATAAGTAAAAATGAATTACTGGCACATTCCAGAGATATAGAAACCGTTTTAAAAGTTGGCGTCCTCCATCTTAACGGTTTAGAATTTGCTGCCGAAATAGTAATCTAGTTAATTTTTATTTGGGTAGACACATAATTTGCCCGCCTATTAAAATAATATCAAAATGTTGCTGCGTCTTTGATGATATTATTATTGAAATTAATTAAAAACTATCAGTGATTAAAAAATTCGCCATGAAATGCGTGTATCAATATCTCCGAAAATATTACTCTTAGCAGAACAATTATAGATCATATTAAATATAAAATTTTGATGAAAATTTGGGTACATGATAAACAAAGAATTAAATGAAGTAAATGAAGATATTGACATAATATTTCAGTTCTGAAAACCCTTTTTTTTAACTTTCTCACAAATCTACATCTTTCAATATTTTCAAGTAATTCTTTTCGTCTTTAATATGGTGTACATTTTGTTCTGCTAAGCTTAATACTTTCGGAGATATTTGATGCAAGTATTTCATGACAAATTTCGCTGATAATCACTGATAATTTTTAATAACTTTCAATAATAATGTCTTCATTGAGTAAATATTTTGGTGGTATTATTGGTACTATTTTCATAGTCGGGCGAATTAATTTTGACGTTAAATGATTTTGCGTCCATTGACCTTGTTTGCAGAACGTCCAGTTGACGTTTTTAAGTTCATTACCTCCCTTAATAATGGGCCAAATTTAAACATTGCTTAGCAGATATTTTACTAACACTGCCTGTAACTGTTGCTACCGGAGCGGGCGATAGACAGTTTGCTAAACTAAAAATAATAAAAAGGTACATAAGAACCATTTCTATATATTTCAAATGGTCTTAATGGGTTAGCAATGAAGGCCGCTGAATATGAATTGAGTATCACATTAGAGCTGAAAGAAGTTGTTTGCGATTTTGCAAAAAAAAAGGTTCGAACGAGGTTATTTTAATTAACCCCAAATTAATTTCTGCAAAATTTTTTTTCGGAAAAAAAACGCTAGGGCCGGCCCTGACGTAGCAAACTATATAGTACTGTATCAGTTAGGGAAAATAGCTTGCATGAACAACCGCGGCAATTAACAATTCTGTTCCTGACAGGTGCGTAGGTCTACAACTGAAGGCATAAATAACAACCGCACACAGACAAGAATGATTGCATTGCCCATCAATGTGTCATCGCAAAACCACTACACACTAAGTACATTTACTAATTTAAACAAATGATGATACAATTAGATATAATTACAAATGTAAAAGTTATTGCTACTGTGGCAATTATGTTCGCCGTAATATATGTATCGGTAGTCGGTGAAAGTTATACGTGTGAAAATTAGCATAAAATTTGGATTGAAGTTACATATTTGAAATGTATGATATTAATATACAGGGTGAATTATTTGAATGCTCATTAACTAATGAAGAAACTCCTAAATAACATGTTTTTTGTCGTGTACTTCATGGATACACACTGATTATTCCATAGAAATAATTTTTCCGATTACAATGACACGAAATACTAATTTAGCTGAAAATCTTAGCATAGAAATGTTATTTAAACCAGGGAATGCCCAGCCTATTATATTATGGCTCCGTTCCAAAAACATTGCAACTTCGACACGAAATATTTCGTATCAACGTTTTACATTTCAAAATAAAAAAATGTGTCTGATATCTTCTGATATGAAGGAAATAAATAGACCAACAATTCTTTAATATTAAAGTTGTTTGTGGTTTCTGTGGCTATGGTGTAAATAATATTTGCAGTTGTTTGCAACCTTCAAAAGATTCACAAACAAGCCCATTTTCAAGATTTATGCAAACAAATGTTCAAATAAAGAATCCGGTTATCCTTATTCACCATAAAAATTACCACCAATTACAAAAAAAAAAAAGGCTCAACGTTGTCAATGTCACAGTCCAGTTAACATTGAGGCTTGAATCTGGTTAGCAATGCAATACAAAAGCAACAATTACACTCGCATACACAAAGAAACTGTTTATTTAGCCAATATCAAAAAAATGCTAAAATTTATTTGAAAAATGAGCGAAAAATTAGGTATGAATTGAAAAATCGATCAGTGAGAGTGATAGTGTGATAAACGTTAGATTGATTGGTCACTTGAATTTATCTATTGCCGTTGTATTGGGTACTCGAAGAGGCCACCGTGTAGGTAATCCATCAACGAAGCATCGCGAAATTTAGCATGTTGACAGGTTTTTTGAAATGCCATTAATCACGAACTGTCACGGCGTAACCGTAGTAAACAAACAACGTTGTGATGTCATCAAATTGTTATTGATCGTCGTAATTTACAATAATTAAATACTTATATAACTATGGATTTGTTGTATTATTAGTTCTCCGCAGGTGGTTATCATGTTTTTGGTGGAATCTATCTAAGTTTGGAATCTATATTTTAATTTAAAGTAACCAGCCATAGTTAGATCATCTTAAAAGTTTGTTGTAATATCATATTTTTGTATTTATTTTTAAGGTAAAACGGTAAATGGGTTCTGAAATTATAGATTTCAGATCTGTTCGGTTCAGCAAATTCAAATTTGGAAAATTGCAACCCGAGTTTTATGAAAATGAAAAGCTTCTGAAATGTTAATTGACAAAAGTAAACAATCAGTCCCTCCTTTGCAATATTGAGAAAGAAATTCGTCGCATTTAGTCTACAGAGTGAATCAAGTTGATGTTTTGGTTCTCATTTTGGTTCATATACAGATTCTGAAAGTTTGTTAAAAAAATCCATATCCACTCCCAGTATTTTGGTTTTTTATTTATCCCAATAACTGTTTTTGTTTTTAGCTTCATTTTTAGCTGAACTTTAAAAAATCTGACCAAACACCCAGGCTCCTCTTTTTTTGGTAGTACGATATGAAAAATTTTGGTTGTCACCTATGAAGTCGATGTATGTATAAATTTTGCCAATAGAAATCTTGTGTATAAATAAAAAGCTCAAATCAGTTGGCTTAATGTTGAATCTTCCAGGTTTCAGCACTAACCTTCTGTTCTTTTTAAAATAGCTTTATTACTTATTTTTTATTTAATTATTATTAACCCTATATTAGCGAAACGTTGTTTTACATATATTTTAAGTGAATACATAGGATTATCAAAACACAACCATTAGTACCTGTTTTGAGTTCTCTAACTGTTTCGGAAAGAATAACATAATATAAATGCATAATATTGTTATAAAAATAAATAAAATTTGCTTTTGAAAACCCCATTTATGACTAGCTTTATACAACGATATTCCATAGTACGATGGGACAACAGATCTTACTGAAAATTGGTGTATACAGCTATTAAATTGCTGTCTTACAATGCTTATCTCAAGAAAGGGAGTCATTCACTAGACACCACAAGTACTTGACTGACCATGATGTAAAAATATCAATGTATTTCAAAATTTGCGCACTTGGTTTCAATGGTGTTAACAAGCTAATGGATATTACACACACACGACATATTTGCTAAATGAAAACTGAATTTGTTGTCGTTTTGAATGACACCAATAAATACACCAATGTATATTTCGTAGCTCTTTTAAAAAATATAATAATAATAATAAATCATCATATTCCAACTTTTGGATTCACAAGCTGTGTTCGTCTAGACTCTAGATGTTTTATTGTGTTATACACACTCACCCAGTTCACACTTTTTAAACCGCACACAACACCACACAATATAAACTGTACCGAAACGGTTCTGTCATATTTATAACAAGATCTTTCACAGATTACCGATAATCTCGCTCTAAAGATTTCTGCATTTTTAGATAAGAGATCATCGGAAAGGCACAATTCAATCACTATAATGTCACTCACTACGCGCGGTTACTGGAATACTCGCTTCATGGAATCCTGACCTCACGCTTATAGACCGAGCTACCAGCTGTAAATTCTGACATAATAACCGACTGGACGAGTTTAACCATGAAAAGTAAAATTGACCGTAGTAAAGCAGGTTACGTAGATATTTATGCACGCAGGAAGTGGTATTGTGAAGACTTGCCGTGAAGAGAGAGTAGACTGCGTTATAAACTGTTTGTTAAACAACACGAATTTGTCGGGCTGTGTGTGATTACGCGAATATAGACAAACCCGAACAAAACACTAGTGTTGTGGCAATTTTGCGATAACAAGAAAACGGTTTTAGTTAGGTCATAGGGTCATAACTCATAACGGTTGGCAATGATAAATTATGTCGACAGACAATGCCAAACCGGTTCTGAATAATATGTATATTCGTAACTTGATTTCGGCTGTTTTCTCTTTTTATTACAAACGCCCTCAAGACTTATAACTATACCTTTTCAAGCTCAATTTCAGACGAATCAATTGCAATTTAAGATATAAGAAATTCAATTTGAGACATTGAGATTTCAATTGGAATTTAATAAATTCAATTTGGCTGTAAACAAAATCAACTTCAACATTTCAAATACATGTTACATCCATGTACGAGTTTTTTGTTACTCTGGTCGGCCGCTCGGCCGCTAAGTGCAAAAAATTGTCCGTTTACGCTGCATACTCGTATATCGGAAATTTATTATTCACGAAACCTTGTTGGAATGCTTTGCATTGGTTTATAGTGATTTATATATTTCTATTTATTAGCTTAATGTGTAGTTAATTAATGTAATTCCTACATTGCAATGTAATTGTGTTTCTATTAAATATAATTTATTATATAACATGAAATGAAAATCTCACTGCAAGATATTGCATAAAGCACAACAAATTATACAAACTTATTGCATCTAATAGCTTTTTTGCGTTAATAAATACCAAAATCAATTTCTTGTTGTGAATATTTTTACTGAAGATTATTTCAGAACTAATATGTATTAACATTTGTTCACAAAATAGAAATAAATTAATAAAATTAAATTGCTTTAAATTTGTATTTATGTAAATTTGTTACTTGTGATTTACTGGTGTTTTCGAGATATTAAACTTCAACGATATTTCGCAGTGTTTAACTTAATACCCAGAAAGGAGTATGTATTTTGTATAGCAGGAATGTATCATTACTATTTTTTATATTATTTTGTATTTACTTTACAGCAATAAAAAAATAAACCAAAATATACGACCATCTAAAGGTACATTTAGACAACATAAAAATTATTATTGTTAAAATTAGTTCCCTCTATGTCCAAAACTACTACAGATTTGAGATTTGTAAAAATTAAATAAAGTATAGCGAAGTTTCGATAAATCAGCTATAGTTTCCGATAAATTAATTACAATATTCAATAAATAACAAAATGACTTAGGAATAACTGCACTTTATAATTATGTATTGTATTATAACGTGCTCAATGTATATCTCATAGAAAATATGAAATATTATTTTAAATTACCATAAAGCTTCGTTTTTAAACATAATGAACGATTTGGCAACACCTGGAATGTGACAACGTGCATTGATTTGGCATGTGTTCGATGCAATGCATCGGAATGGCATTATGCCGCCATTTTGCTTATACTGTAATATTTTGGGTTAGTGTGAATGTCATGCAAATATTCCAAATTAATACAGAAGTTTGGTGATGGCAGATGACTTGACAGAAAGACATTAATCATTACTGACAATAACATAATTTTGTAAACCAACTTTCATTATTCTTAAGTAATTAGTTAATTGTTAAGTAAAATTTTACTAATTCGAATTATAAATAAACAAAAGAAGAAACCAAAATGTTCCATATGGTTTTATTGGTTTTCTCTGTTCCTTCAGAAGTTGGAGCCGTTTAAAATAAGATATTGTTAATAATTCAAAGGGCTGTAAGTTTTTAATGAATTGAAAAAGTAATTTGCTTTCTGAAAAATGTTTTGCAGAAGAAACGTGGGACAACCTGTATATATTATTGCTATAGTTTTAATTATTTTGGTTGTCAAGCATGTATTAGATCTCATGAAAGATAATTGAAACATTAACTGCTGTACAGTAAATTTGTCCTTCATACAAAATACATGCTCCGTCCTAATATATAAATCTAAATTAAATTTAGAGAATTTATTTACATTTAGTGAATATATTTGAATACATATTACAATTCTGAAATAGTCTATATTCAGTGATAATCCTTGGCAACAAGATGATTTGTGCATTTACTTACTTACTTACTTAAGCTTACTACTTTCAAATCCTGCGATAGCGACACGAACATACTGTACATCATCCATGACTGTACATCAACAGCACAGGGATCTGATAACGCATAAGAAAAACAAAACACTTAATAAGTTATTCTTTATTCGCCAATTAGTAATTCATATATTATTTATAAAAGACAATTAGACAACATAAATACATCGAAGGAATAATTTTGAAAAATACTACGCCGATTCTTCAATAGCCTGACTTTATTCCCTTTTATTTATTGGAATTATCTCAAATATTATATTGACGTAAAGTGAAACTGCGGCTGGCGGACTGGACACAAAAACATAATTGAAATGTTATTCCTGAAATCACGACATCCAATTATACGTCTATTTTGAGCAGCAATTGTTTAAAATTGGGCATGGGTATAAAAAATATCGAGCCAGTCCGACCAAGAGGAGTTAATTTAGATTGTTGTAATCTATAAGATGCTATCATTATTCAATAACAAACCCACACGAGCACTGTACAGTTTAAATAATTGGAACAATACGGGACCTTTCAATGTTTAAATCGCTTCAAACAAATATCTAGTGGTTCAGAAATAATTAATTTGGTTTTTAGGATACTTTGTTTGTAAGATGGTGTTTCAGACAAATAAGTCATAAACTCAAAAACTTCTCAGGATACCTACTTTTCAAGATACTCCAATGTTAAAATTTAAATAACCCAATCTGTATATTATGCAAATATTAATTAAAACAGTAAAAAATAATACTAGCACAAGTTGAAAGATGATGTGGGTATTACATAAACAACTCACCATAAATGAAGAAGTATAAAAATGTGAAAATTGTCTCTCAAGGTGACACGTGGCAGACAATGTTCATACTGTGTTATTTATCAGTTCACCAGACGGCTTGGTTTGGTGATGCAGTTCACAATATGAATAATGAATCAGTTCATAATACATTAAACATAACTGCAACAAATATAGACACTTGGTGATATGCAAAACAGGACAGCGAACCTTTTTTTTACCAAATTTGATGGAAATGTTGGGTGACTAACACAGAGTTACCTAGTGTGGTTACCTACGCTCCTTAGTTTCCATTACATACCTATGTTTAATTCTGTTGTTGACGTCTTTGATAAGGGACAATCCATAGAATCTTGGCGGCTATGGCACGAGGTTGATACTGTATTCCGAAAAGGAGTGAAAATAATTACATGAAACATGCTAGCGAGCACTATATTATGGATTTCTATGTGTTGTATAGTCACGGTGTGATTTTACAAGCATCTTACATCTATTTCAATGTAATATTAAATGAATTAGGCAGTAATTTTGTAACTAAATAACTGTATAATATATTTATTTAAAATATACTATTATCACTCCTTCTGAAAAGGTTTATCAAGGTGTTTTGTCAAAATATTATAAACTTAGTGTTTACTACTGTTTTGAAACTTCAAATAACATTTTATTTGACTACTTTTATACTAACATTATTTTATTACGTTGTATGATCTATGAATAGCACCTACATAATTAGTAGACAAAAACACATTTTTGTGATTTTCTTTTACACAGCGAGAGTAAAGATATTTGTCTAGGTTGTATTCACAATGCACACACTGTAACACTGTTTTCGGTGTTACAATTAACAAATTGTTCACCTTGATATACAAAACAACTAAAAATAAAATACATATGAAACTATGCGTATCCGAAAAATAACACCATCACTACCCATTACAACAATAAAAAGTAAATACATTTATAAGTAAGAACAATAAACATTTTAAAATTATATTGGGTACACATAAGAACAAACTAAAATCCATATGAAACTTTCTACTGACTTTATTTAGAAAGTAAATGTTATTCTTTTAAGAAGTTTTATGAGCTTAATTCCTTAAGAACTTGTGAAGTGCCTGTGACGCTACAGGAAGGAGTGTTATCGCTGAAATAAAAAATAATAGAGATCTGAAATTTTATAATTAGCAATTAGAATTGAACACTAATAGGGAATGTCATAAAAATTGTCGTCATTTTTTAATTCACATGTGACATGACAAAACTGCTATTTTTGAAAAAGAATTAACATAAAAGTATAAGAGCAGGCTAAGAAACGAAAATAACTTTTTATTTCATGGCATTATTTTAACTTCGGAGTAAAGCTGTTTAAAAAAACAAGGCGGTGCAAGAAAAACAACAACAATATTATTTAGAATATTTTTCTCATAGATTTTCATATTTATGTTTAAATTAAAAATATCAAGTTAACAGCTTGCGATGTGATTAAGAAAATGTATTTATGGCAGTTTTCTTCAATTACTTTAAATCTAATTTTGATTATTGTTATTAATGACACACGTAGTGGATTATATGGTTACTCTAGCTATTACACACGAAATATAACGCAGCCAGCTAAAAATTTTCATAAAAACTGGAAATATTTTTAACTCCATTAAATTGGAAACTTTATACGGTTGGGGGTTTGAAATTTTTAAAACATCACAATAAACATGTGTTTCCTCTTTGTACTTCAATCCGAGGAGACATACTGTATATTTATTTGAAAGGAACCCTCCCAGCTTTATTTTTTGCAAATTCTTCAACTAGTGGATATTCACTGACCGCGATTTCGCCTTTAAACGAAAATAATTGCGAAATCACTCCATTTTCCTGGTAATGTAGATATTTTTGATATACTATTATGAAGTTATGACTTATAAACATTGGTTGATAATTCCCCATTCAAATGCAAACATTTTACAGATGTCATCGTTATGTATGATTAAAGATGCGAATTTTTTTTAACTACCCTTGTATGAGGTTGCCTACCAAGGAAACCATTCCTTTCCTTAAACTGCTTCCGTTCTATATGTATAGCACGCGTTTAGAGCAGCCCAGTGGCAACGTGAATCGAATAAATCCAACCGAAATGATTGTAAAATTGTACGCACAGCTGTTCTTTATGTCCATTTCACGTCTACGGGAGTGTTGTTGCGCGCATACCGACCGCATAACCCGAAGGTGAGTAAGTACGATGGTATGAACTAACTTTGCAAGGCATCTATTCTGATAGCATGTTGAATTCAGCGTGATTAGTTAGGTAAATGGCCTACATTAATATTCAACCTTTTTACAAACGTTATTGACGTAAATGCCCGCACATGGTCGCCCGAAACGTATGGAATAATTGATATATTATTTATTCCTTGTTTTCACCTAATGAATTCTAAAGGTTACGGCAAGAGGTTAACTTTTTGTAGGTAATAGATTTTCGTGGCCATCCGTGTCGTGGTTGTTAACAAAAGCTTCTTAATTTGTTCTAAACTTGTGGCATAAAGTCACAAAATTTTCGCTTTGCTACTTCCGTGGAGTTAAATAAACAAAGTTTCAGATGAAATATTTATGATGTTTTGAAAGTTGTTCCTCTTTACCTGTATTCTGCTTTCATGCAGTGTTTTTGAGCATGAGCTTCATTAATAGTTGGTCTGCTTATTTCACACTTTAAGACCTTTACTATAGTAACTCATTCACAATAATTAAAAAAAAATAATATAGAATATCTAGTTGTCACGATGAAATACATCATGGGAAACAATCCAAGAATTTGTTCATTTAGTACCAGTATAAACATTTTCCTACATATAACACAGTATCACTAAAACTCTCAGAAGAATAAATAATTAAATAAATGGGTTCTTTTTGGAATTGTAAACTGAATAAGTAATAATTGCTTATATATTAGATATGGCCGAAAATTCCCTTAATTTTGAATCCGTCATTTTGGATTTTGCAATTTAAATGCCATATTTCCCCAAATGCCATGTTTGAAGACACAGACAGGATCTTTTTGGACCTGTAGTATATTGTTTATTAATAAATTTGTTTTTTTTAATTGATACGGCTCAAAAAAAGGGTGTTCGTTGTTAGACGTTTTTTTATTGTCCAATATTTCGCCAAATTTTGTTGGCTTCCTCAGGAACTAATAAATGGTCTTAAAGCACAGCGACAAGCATGGACGTTAATAACATGTCAACCAACTAAACAGAACGCACACACAGCGGTTACGGACATTCAAACTTTAGTTTGAATGTCAATATATACCTAACCTCAAAATTTTACAAATTTAAGTTGGACCTCTCTACTTAACACGGATGTATATTAAACCATTATTGTTAAAAAAACTAATAAGCGAACTAATATTATTATTTTGTTGTCTCTAAATATGACCCTGCAGTGACAACCGTTAAACTTGGGACACCTGTATACACCATTCAAGAACAACATAGTGATAACAAGCAAATAATACAGTTGTGAATAGCAAAACTGCCTGCCACCAGTCGCTATTGCTATTAGCGATAACGATCTTTCGAAAACAATTAAAAATGCATTCAATTACAGGACCGATACATCACTGACTGGTTTTTTAGATAATGTCATTAATTCATCATACTTTAATGTCCAATACAGTCACCGTATCGGTTCAAGTTCACAAAAGTACTCTCGTTATTTATAAAATAGTTACTGATAGTTACTGGTTACAGTTCGATTCAATCAAAGCAATAATTGTTTATAACGAATACTGGCTTAGATACAATCAAGAATTCATGCACACGTACGAACAAGTTTGTTGAAATTTATGGATTTCATGCAGCTAAATTATTAATTTTATATATATAGTTTAATAAAGTCATGTGCCTGGCTACATCAGATTTAGTTATTAATAGAAATTGCTGTAAAATATGTAGCTTTTTGTACTTGTAACTATTTGCATCACTTTCCTTCATGTAGCAAATTGTTGGTAATTAATTTGGGTAGACACAGAAGTATTCAAAAAATACTTATGTGTTATGCGTTTATTTGGAAAGGGCACGGAAAATGCTGGATAACTTCCTAGGTCAAATTGTAGGTAATTGTTGTGGTTATAAATTGCTCTAGTAAAACTAGTAAAGCTGTTTTATACATAAGACAATTTAAGAAATATATTCGTGTCATATTTTAAGCTACTTTAAAAAGTTATAGCCCTTTAAATTTGCAACATTAAAAAAACGGAGTAGTCCCAAGAATCTGAGATAAATCGGGGAACACGTTTCTAGAATTTCTTAAAAGTTTCGAGACTCCACTAACAGTTGGTGGTCCACATGCACTTCAGACAATTTACAGTATCTTCGCAACTTCTGAACCGTCCTAAAACTTAGTCTCATACTTTCTTTTATATTCGGCAGGAATTCAAGGACTATTCGATGAATCTTACCTACACTTCACCGTAGCGTGGGTCGAAATCACAATTTGCTTCCAACAGAACGTAAGTGTGGAACATTTATCTTTCGAAAAGGTGAAGTTTTTCAAATGCTACGAGATTTTGTATAGGTTTTCCGAATAAATACTTATAAACTAACTAACAAAATACATCACTATAACAAATACAACAAATAGTATTAACCGGTTATTGTTTTATTTATTAATTGCCACTATTTTTCGGACATTTCTGTTTATACACCAAGAACGCCAGTAAGATGTTGATATGAAGCAAACAAAGCTTGTCGAAAAGACAAATTATCTTTCAATTTACTTTCTAGACAAACTTATGATAAGCCATCAAATTACTGACTAATAAAAAGCCGAATATTTATATCTTTCAAAGCCCAGATGTAATTTAATTGGGAACAGGGTCTTTCCACAAGCCGTCACTGTTGTTATAAAGGATCGTAGACCCTTTTCAAAAACCCCGACAGTAATCAAATTTTGTGGAATAAAAAAATTTTACTCTTTAAGCTTCTTATTTAACATTTATTTCACCATCCCACATAAAGGAACAGTATATTCAGTAGAGATCACCTAAATATTTCAGTCTCATGTCTCTTTATACAATAGTCTAGCCGTTGGCTTAATTATTTTGTGAAACTTGACAGTGCAGAATGACTGAGTGAAACAATAATGTCAACACTTGATACAGGCACAAAAGATCGCGCAGACAATTTTAAGCATTATGCAGCAATTCTTTTGGCTAAAATGAACTGTATAATGTAAATGTAAATTATCTAGGTGATATTGATAATAGAAAATGGAATGTCAAAGAAGTTGTCCATCAAACATTTTTTTAAAGTTTGGTAGAAATTGAAAATGTGTGCACTGAGAATGTCAGTGAAACTTTTCGGATCACTCCGTTCATTCAAAAACAGTTTCATATTATATATTGTTTATTATATATTGTATGTTATTTGAACATTCGCTGTTATAAAAAAACAGTTTTATGCAGAACTTAAGTGTTTAAGTTTAGTGTTTAGCTTTGTTAAGCTTTTGAAAGTGGTTCAAATTATAGTATACATATTTGACATTACAACTACCGGAAAATCCGCTGCGGATAGGTGCGGATGCGGATTTTGTGATTTTATTTCTAATACGTTGTAAAGGAAAATCCAAAAATTGATGTACCGGCTTATATGTAATTTGGTGCAATTTTTTGATACCGTGATAGTAGAGGTAATTTACAACATATTTAACCATATTTAGCTATATGCAAATGGTTACGGTTATCGAGATATTGACAACTTTATGTTCAATGCACCTTGTATGTTGTAAATGCCGTTATGTACGTATATTTTTCCGTTTTGGATCATGTATAACAAACAACCCCGATGACCTAGACTCTTAAAAATCATCCGAAAAAAGCCTTAAACTTTGTACTTGTACATGCATTTCTTGGAAATTCGTTGCTTGAAGCCGATCGGATTCATATTCAAGGCAAGAAAATACTTCGAAAGCACCTACTCGCATACACACTGGTTTAAATTGGATTCTTGTTGAGGAGAGACAATAGTAAGTTTGTGAATAGAAACTGGTTAGGCGTTTTCGATAAATGTGTTTATGCGGAATGCGAATGCGGGTTCAAAACAGGCGTCTCAGGGTCATACCACTAAAAAGCGACCGTTTCAGCTTGAACTATGATCAAATTTCGAAAGTATTTATGGAAACAATAAGTATAAACATTTGACAATTTTGAAATAATACTAAAAATAATAGATTTTATAGTGATAAATATGGTAAAATAGGTTCTTAATTGCCTCTACTATCACGTCTTAAAAGGAATGCATCGAACTGAAAACAGCATGAATAGCATATGTACCGTTTCAATACACAATATCGACTGTTGTAAACATTCATTTTCTTCCTCTACCACTGGTCTTTAAACATAAAACTTTGTTCAGGATTTTCTTACAACATAACAGACCCAAACATGTTATCTCATATAACTCAAAAGCGACATGTGTTGTTCAATTTTAAATCCGTATTGCTGCGTATTTAAAGTGGACATGCCAAATATTATTTTATGAATTTGACACAGTAAAACATAATAGAAATAAAACAAACATAAAATATTGATGACAAATGTTGTAGCAGTAATTAATTTGCAATAGGTGTAGTGCTGTGAAGAACAATTTTTGATACAGTTTGCTTTTTCCTATTTTGTACTGTTTTATTGTGTTTATTAAGTTATTTACCTTGAAATTCTTAGTATGACGGTTAAAATGTTATACATAAATAAAACAACGCATCTAAAGCCTTTTTAAGTAAAAAAATAATTTTAGCCAGGTTTTCAGGTCAAATACCCCACTGTGAGATACAATAAATGCGCAGTTGCTTCCGTCGTATCAAGTTAATCATTCTATTACACCGATATACCTTCTCCAACTTTATAGATGTTCTAATTTTCATGGCTTTTGGGCTTAACGTTGTTAAACGTATTGCTACTCCCAGTCTGAATTTCCAGCTTTTCGGCTTGTGTATGATGTAAAATGAGTTTATACTAGAAGTCCAAAACGTGGTTTCTTTCAGTTGGTTTAGTAAATACACCCTCTGTCTCCTGAATGCACGGTAGATTGCACACAGAGGACAAGGGTCAGGAGCAGGACCAAGGAGTACAACCGCAGTTCCATCTCATGGTCCTGTAAATTTGAAAGGTTCCACTGAGTTTATTGCCCATCAAATTTGTCCGTATTGACGACTTCCTTGCCTATTTGCATGTCACTTGGGTCTTACCGTATACCCTGCATCAGACCTTACTTATCGTGATTAGTTTGAATAGAAATATTGCGTAGAAAGCGGAAAATTGGAAAATTCGCTGAAAGGTAGAAATGTATTCGATTCGTTGGTTTATTTTATCGTTTGCTTAATTAATATCTGAAAGAATCTAATCAAATGATCGAGTTTTAAAGCCGTTTCGTGACCGATATCGAGTATAGCGTGCTATAAATTGTATAGTTTCAAGATCACGTGACTTGATGTTGATATATAACGGCAAGTGATGTGAATCTTTGTCGAGTTTTGTGTACATAATCATGCCATAACCTATCATAATATACCCTATTTAATAAACCTATTTGATCTATTTGATAATACTACGGTAACTACGTTTTTACCAGGTATTTTCAAGCTAAAAATGATATAAAATTTATGTAAATAATATAAAATTTTGCACTACACATTCTTTG
Source organism: Melinopterus prodromus (assembly GCA_964023965.1). Classification (NCBI taxonomy): domain Eukaryota; kingdom Metazoa; phylum Arthropoda; class Insecta; order Coleoptera; family Scarabaeidae; genus Melinopterus; species Melinopterus prodromus. The sequence goes on along the minus strand of OZ030398.1, from coordinate 21,529,645 downwards.
GTTACTTTTCATCTAATCCAAACAAATAAAAAAGAAAATTTTGATAATTTCTCGAGTAGGTACTAGGGCTTCCAAGCCCGGACAAAATACTGATCCCGGGATTTCGGGATTAAAGATTTTGTAATTTCGGGATCCCGGGATTCATGAAAAAACCCAAAAATTGCCGGATTGAAACGCCTGGGATTCCACAATATTTTTTATCCCGAAACTTGATCGACGTTTTCAAATTTTTCCTTACAAGTAGAAAACCAAAATTTATCAATAATAAACAAAATTGAAACTCCATTAAGATAATAACTTGGTCTTCCATCTTAAATTTTCGTTCTTGTAGAATGTTTCAAGAATAGTGAACGGCAAAAGAAATTATTTAAGCGAGCCAAATTTTCCATTTTTGATATTATGGCCAATAAATATTTGGATGATTTTGTTTTCTTCTTTAAGATAAAATTGGATAACTTTAGAGTTCATACGTCATGGATGTTTATTATTCAAATAGACAAAATATAATAACTTGTATACCCAGTTCTAAATGCGTCTTCGAGTAAACCGTTATTTTTTGTTCATAATTGATAAAATATTCAGTGAAACTTCTTAGAATATTAAATATTCAATTTCTTGACATGAACAAAATAAATATATTACTTGTACGTCTTTCGGTTATGTCAAATATAGTTCACATAGCCCAACCCATATTATACAATACATTTTTTACAGTGCACTTTTTGACACAACTTTTCCACTAAAAAGGCAAACAGAGCGATAATTGTGCCATGAAAAATCGTCAAAAACGACCATATTACCGCTGTCACAGCTCAATACAAACTCGAGATGTTCTAACCGAGACGCAATCTATGGCGTACATGCACTCCATGATGGAAAAACATCGTTTATTTTCTATATTTTTTCGCTGTATTTTATACCTATTTACAAATTTTATATTCTGTACTACATCATAGAATACAGGTAAAGAAATCCGCCACTAATTTTTACGTTTATGTTTTTGTTTCTGTTTTAAATAAAGCCTGAATTTTTTGTTGAGGTAAATAAAAAAGCTCAAACAAGCTGAAAATGATGTTTGCCTCCATATTGAATTATATCTACTTCTTGCAAAATCTGTTCCTCCTATTATAACAACATGTTGGTATAAACGAACATTTTATCCTTGATAATTAATTTAATCAGAAATGGTGCTGTTATAGATTGAAGTTCATACTTAGAAAATAGCAACTCAATTGATTTATTGTAGATCAGTGCCTACACTTCACCAATTAACAAAAAAATAAGAAAATAATATTTAGATTTTAACTTTTTCGAGATCCCGGGGTTTAGACTTACAATCCCGGGATCCCGAAAAAGCTCATTATTTTTCGGGATCCGGGATTCCGGGGTTCGAACCCCTACTCGATGAGTAGATTACACCTAACCGACAATAGATGGCACTACCAGCGAACTATATTACCGATTTAGCTCATACCGCTTTCCGACACTAGGTGTCGCTCAGCGAAAATCCCCGCCCAGTTGACAATTTTCAACAATAAAGCGCCCTGTAGCACTTAATTTTCTTGCATGGTGCTTCGTCTGCTGAACGATAGATGTCGCTTTTATAGATAATTACATTACCAATCGTTGAAATGCAGCCGTTCGTTACTGGATGCCCCTGAATGATTACTATCGGCCATTGCGTAAAACATCTTCGTGCAGATTTGTGTCAACAAACCATGTGGTCGGGATGCTGTGCCGACCGAATGTTTTTTACTTGAGCAGTCGCATCGACCGGCTCGTGGTTGTTGGTTGGTTTGTCACCGTTCTTTTTTTAGGTGCCAAGGCGGCTGTGGAGAATTGACGTGAGTAGAAACCGGCTTAGCTTTGTTTGTAAACACTGGTGCGAGCTTTCTAGAACTTTTCTTGTAACTGTCTTTTTATTTTGTGTTGTTTACTCGTAAATTATGAGCTTTTGAGAGATAATTATAGCGTTAAGTGTTGCATTTGTTCTAATATAATCATATCCTTGTTAGATAAACATATATACATGCATACAGAGGAGTTGTGTGATATGTTTGTATGTGTATGTATGTAGACGGTTACTCATTTCAATTGAAAAGAGTACTTATATAGTTTATGGGTTCAGATTCTTGATGAACCGCACGTACGCACTGCAATGATTTTTATTACGATTATATTTAGATTAGGCTGTTTCCATGGACCTATTTAGTAATTTTAGATTTTAACTATTGATAATTAAATAAGTAATAGTTATATTGATTCGAATCATTTGGCACATAATTATTTACCCTCAGTGGTTTTTCAAAATTTCTTCTTGTTTCTTGTCGTTATATTGTTCTATACACTATACAAGATTGGGCAAATAAAGTTATAAAACGGATATATGATCTAAAATTAATTAACCTTCTTGGCTAAAACTATATAATAGATGTAATGCCATATTATGAAGTTCATAATATTGTATAATATAAATGATATCTACTTATTATATATATATATATATATATACGTGTAGTATATTTTACATATTTCCTTAAACATCTAAAAAGTTATAATCTAATGGATAGATTACAAAACAACTCGTGTGCCAATTTTTGTCTTATAAAACTTGTATTATAATATACTTTTTGCAGATATATTCAACTGCAGAAAATATTTTTAATATCTAGACAAATTTTTCGTTCAGGAAAATTTTCTCTGAACATATTTCATCGGTGCCCACGATGATAAGTAACTTTTTAATTAATAATTTACATACGTTCAGGTCTCAAATTTAATAAACATATACATGCATACTACCCTAAACTTAGTAACGCATACTACCGATTCAAAACGCTTCGTGATTAGTGATAGCTCAAGAGAATGTCCAAACTTACTGGCCGCTACTACAGCAAGTTAGTCAATCAGTCCGAATAGCATCACTTAACCATGTGTAGAAATAGTCAAAGCAGCATCTGCACCATTAATTATTAATACAAAAACAGATGCAAGTATTTCAATAGCGCCCAACCTATTTTTCATTACGATATTGTTTCATATATGAGCGGTTTTGCTTGTGTTTTCTTGTCGTGGTTAAGAAACTATTTGCACGAATGCACTATAAGCACAGTTCACGGAATTTCTTAGTAAATTTGCCGTATTTTTTTGCCATGCGTGCATCCTCCGCAGTATGGTGTCATCATCATTCTATAAATAATGGAACCACGAGAATCTATTGTTTTTCAAATGCAATATTTTAGCGAAATAAATGTGGCAATGCATGTCTTTCAAAGCTCTTTCCAAATATTATTTTCGTAACTTTTGTACTGTATTATTTAACAAGTTATAAATACGCAACATATATACTGCAATTTAACGATTGTGTTAAGTACAATCGATCTTAAAATAAGATGGAAAATCTATTAGCGTCTATACATGTACTGCTATTTTTGTGAGAATGTCGTCGAACTATTATGGAACAATCTTTGAATGCGTTTGATAGCAACATTCTCTACCTTGCTAATAGACACAAAATGGCAATTTTGGGATAGTCTGAGTTTAGTCCGACTTCCGGTTTTTCCGGAAAAGACCATCCTCTAGCGGTATTCATTTTGTTTTTGGACAAGATGTAGTTTTATTTTATGTGATTTATGTGATATTTTATGATTTTAATCGGATCCATCAACCGATCTTTTTGTCAAACCTTAAATGGTATCAATGGGGCTCAGCTTAGTAGCTAAGATTCGTACTAAGTCTTCATACACAGTCGCATGCTGTATATAACCAATATGTGTGTCACAATATTCAGTCCAAAAGTGACATGCATTTCTAAAAACTCTATTTTTAATTATTTGATATAACGGTGATATAAGTTACTTATCATATGTGCGAGGACTAATATTTATATGTATGGGTATTATCTCAGTGAACTGTGAAGTAATTCTAGATAGTAGAACAGAAAATAAACGACCTGAAAGTTCTTTTTTTACAACACTGAGCGTAGCTGTACATAACACAAGAATTAATAATGCCTACAGAATAAAATAAAATTGGTTTGCGCTTTACTGTATTGCATAAACTTGCAGAAGTGCTGAAGCAACAATAAATAATTGACTTTCTCTCTTATTAACCTTTTGTAAAGATGCTTTAACTATTCCCCTAGCGTGTAGATAGACTCCTTGTAACATTTAAGTCCAGGAGGCCATGGCATTACTGAAGAAAGGATATTCACAATGAATAAGAAAATTGCAGAAAAACGTGCAGTGTGAAACCAATTTTTAGTAGAATGAGGAGATAATTCACCAATAGAAAAAATCTGATGTGGCTAGGTACATGACTTTATCATATAAAATATAAAATTAATATTTTCGCTGCATGAGATTCTATTTGATCGAGATCGATCATGTCAGTGGTTTGGCGTTAGTGATGCCGAATATTACAGCGAACGGCCGCGGTAATACCGACCGCGCACTTTAAACTACGATAGCGCCATCTGTCAACGGTTCTAATAACTACTGGCCTCGCATGCGCAGTTTGATCCCGGGCACCACATCGATAGACAAAATATATATCTCCGTCTCACATTGTTGGAACCGAGACTACACACTGGCGCTATAGGACAAGCTCCGTATAATCCCTAATACGTATATGGATAATACTGACAGTATGGACATACTGCGTATGATAAAGTGAAAATGATAGGATGACTGGTATAAAAGATTTGTGTTTTCGACAGGTTACTATTGGTTTACGAGCCTACCTATGATCTAACAAATATTTGTGGCAAAATATTGTTTCTTTGTGATTTATACATCTTATTATACAGTAGGTACATTGAATTATGCATTTGATTCTTTATCCAGTTACTATGCCGTCACACGCTTCGTCTGCAAATAAATGGTAATGCATTCTTGCTATGATTTCTCAATATAGACTCTGAACGTTGGCATTATATGGAAACTATGTGTTTGAAGGCGCATATCTCTAAAATTACACAGCAGAAAAAATTGAAATAAAGTGTGCCATACTCCTGAATCATTTCTACATAAGTTGCATGACTGTCAACCTTGTTTGCCTCTCGGTGTAATCATGAGCGCGACAAAAATGAGACGCACTATACGTCAATCGTAACGGTAAATGGAAACTTAGCTGGGACAGTGGAAGATTATTGACTATTAGTACGATACGAAGACAATTTTTGAACAATTTAATTGCGGAATTTTGAATAGTAGTGCAAGTTACTTAACATGAGACCGGACCTGACCCTATGCAATTTTTTAGCTGATGTACATATGATAGATTTGTTTACGCTGAACACTAATCTGGTGTCAACAGCATATCAGATTAGGTTATTATGCGTTTTGTTTTTGTCTGCGGCGGACATATCGCCACAAACAAACAAAAAGCGTGTGGATAACAGTTCCTCAAGTGAAGTTTCAGGACACTGGAACACATGAAAGTACAATGAGGTTCATTCTGAGACGATTTTCCAGCTTCGTGGTTATTGGATTGATTCGCTAGACGTTCGCAAAAATAGCGAGATATGCGTTTGAACTTTCGTAGGAAATTTTCAATATTTTGATACTAAGTCCTACTAATACTTTGGTTATTCAAATCAATTTGTTGTAAAATTTATATAACCATACAAAATTCTACAATCTTAAACAAACTTTTAGAATTATTCGAGATTAAAAGAGGTTGATTTAAAACCGTCCAACTAAAAAGTTGCTAACTTTTTTTGTGGCTAGTTGTAGACAAACAGTTCAAGAGGTTTTATAAACGTAGGTACTATTACTTAATGACTCAAGTACTAAATTCTCAAAAGGAAAATTCAACTTTAAGTGATATCATCGTTAATCGGCTCTTAAGCAATTCTTTCACGTTAGTGTCCTTAACTGCATTTTTGTCCTCTGACCTTCACATCGCATAAGGACTTTTGGTACTCACACCGCACCGGTAGGTTGAAGAACCCGTTAGCTTTATTTTTAACCTCACTGCGTGCACGGTTTTTTTTTTTTTTTGCAAAAATAAAGCCGTAGTATCTTTATAGTGTTACATAAAAAAATGTAATCAAAAACACCATGTATATTACGGCAAAATGTAAATAAAAATACAAAAAATTCCTTGTATAAAACAGGGCTTAAGTAAAATATTAAAAAAAAAATGTATTAAAAATATTGCCTTCGGCCGGGATTGAACCATTGCCCCAGCAACGACACGTATTCTAAAAATCCGTACGGCTGTGAATTTTCCCACACTTTCCCCATTTTTATGTTTTATTTACTGGTGTGATTTTCTTTTTTGTTCTTTATTAACTTATTTAACAGTTTAGCGAGCTCCATGTTTACCGAATTTCAATTACACTGTACCAGGTCAATGATTCCGGTAAAATGTATTCAGTACATTTTTATCCGTTTTATCATCAGATGGCATGGCATGTGCATGGGGCTGAAACAGAGTTTGCTGCCTTCCTGATTTCAAATGATAACAGTGTATGATTTATGCCGACCAATTGTTTCATGCAAATCACCAACATTGTACCGTTAAATCAACATTTATTTATTCGTACCGTTTCGGACTGAACGCGCACTCTGCCGATTGTTTCCAGTATTGTTCAACAACAGATTGTTGCGAAGCGGCAAATTTGCAAAATCCCTGTTTAGCTGGCTGTGCGGGGACTTGTTATCGGCCTTTTGTACCATGATGAGAATAATTACACGCTTGCCCATGCGAAAATGGTGATTTAGATAGTTGGTTTGGCTCATTTATATTTTATTGTGTCTATTAATTTCTATGCGAAGATAAAAACATGATGATATTATTCAACGTGTCCAATATCGTTTATTTTAATTTATTGTTTATTTGAGTCAAAGCCATATTACTTTACTCTAAACAAAATTGTTATTTGCTCAAATAAATATTCTATCTGTGTAAGAAGTATGTGAAGATTACTAATGAACCTAACCAAGTTACTTAATTTCTCCACATGGATTCTTAAACTTTCGCCACTAAAACATCACGTTGTTTCACCCTGTATAGCAGCTGTAAAAAAAGTTTTTCAAAATTGCAAAGGTGAGTAATTATCTTGAAGATTTTATTTACAACATCCTGAAACAATCATTAATGTCGGCCAAAGATTACATAATTTATTTAAGATTAAATATTATGAAGATATTGGATGTCTGTTTTTGTGCCCGGCCTTATTATATGTAACTCATCAAAATGAGGTATGATTACTTTCAAATGACAAAAATAGAAATAAATAAGTATTGCACTTAATCTTCGTTTTCTATAAATCTGAACAAACGAGCAGCTGGTTACAAAAATTACTGCTTACACAAATACTGGTATATGTCAAGGATACCTCTAGAAGAGTGCACATTATCTGCACTTAGTTTATGTCACGATTTCTGCCAATTGTGTACGTACATCTGGCATACAAACATATTCGCTGTTACTACTTCGTATTAAGATGGGATTCGAAATGACAGGCAACCAAATATACCTCATAAATTTTAAGGTCAGTATTTCGTGGTATTTCACCGAAATGATTAGGTATTTCCATTCAAGTTATACGTCGAACAGAACTTGAAACCTTTGCCGATAATACAAAAAATATCCGGCTCAATTCTGTCGGGTCTAGGTGACGGATTTTCCAATTGTTGATGGCTACGTCGTAGTCTTCTTACGTTCAACACAAAAACGCCGATATTCACAGAATCCGTCACCTATACATGACAGAATTGAGCCGGATATTTTTTGTATTATCGAAAAGGTCGAAAAGGCAGTTAAATTGGTGCAAGTGTGTAGATATTTACTTGACATGGACACCACTAAGCGTGTCGACTGGTGAACTCAATTTCTTTGTGGTGGTTCGTATTTTGTTCTTTCCTTAACACGCTTATTCAAAAGTCTGAGTGAATAAGAATACAACTTAAGTTTTGTTCTGAATTGTTAACTGAAAGTGTCTATATTTTGTGTTTGCGTTTTAAAAGTAAAATAAATATTGTATTACCCTTTGAAATTTACTTTTACTCGTAACGAGTTTTCAATAAACACCTTTGTTTATTTCAAACCAACCCAACTCAAAAAACACCAAATTATTTCAAAATGGTTGGCCCAACCTGAAAAAACCCACCGGGTTTGATGAGAACTTCGTTGTGCCAATCAGTAACTTTGACCAACTGATGCATTATAAAATTAAATGAATTTTAGTTATTCTTTGCCCACAGATATACCAAAATGAATATCATATCAGCAACACTCATAGTGGCTTTGGTTATTGTAAATACCAACTGTGAGCTCTATACAGCTTTAGCGGATTTAGAAGAACTTTTACAGACAGAAGCTGTACTGATAAACACATTGGAACAATACATTCAGGCCCAGGAACAAAAGCTAACACTACTAAAGCGGTAAGTGTAGAATTAGATTCAAGCTTATCGTGGACATCATACAGTTGGTTGTATGACATGTTGTATTGTTGTTTAGGTACGCTCAAGCTTACCAAGATCAACATGACAATGCAGCCGATGACATTCAAATGTACGTCTCCAATCCTATAAATGCTTACCTCCTTGTGAAACGCTTAACTACGGATTGGAAGCAAGTTGAAGCCTTGATGGGTACCAACGTCGGCAATGGTACGTCTAACATCATCTTTATTGAAGGAAGTCTCCTCAAATTTACTAGTGGAACACTCTTTTGAACACCTATATATCATTTTCAACAATTTGTTCTCTCTATATGTTTATTAACAATGTACAAGAAGCATTTTGGCCATTTCTGTGGTTGCTTTTTCATAGACCATACTATACCAATACTATTTCCATATGCCATTGGTTGGTGGTTCAAGAGTATCTCTGGTGTATCTGTCAAACTTCGTTATTCATCTTCTTACCTGATATTATACATAATCCATACAGCAAGTTTAACTACAGACTAAAACATCAAGAAATCCAGTCTCCTGCCATGAGCTCAGACCTGAATCTAATCGATCATGTTTGGTCTTACGTTCTTAAAAAGAAAAGTAAAGTCAAACTAACTAAAATTGAAAATTATGGTATCAGGACTTATTTTTGTTTATCATCAACATCACAGGCTGTTGACATCACAAGTATTAACAGTATTTTAAAAGTCATATGAAAATGTGTATCATACTTAAAATTAATGTTTATTTTCAAGAAAACTAAAGATAATAGCTGTCACCGCTGCTAGATATTTGGAAGCTAACAGAAATTGAAAAGTGTATGTGTTATTTGTATCTTGTTAAATAATGTCGAAGGAATAATATATCGAAGTTAATACCTGCGTCTGTCTTTAATTTAAAAAGTCCTGCACGTTCAAAACAGTGTTCCCATCACATAATTGTTTTTACCAATACATCCAACTTGACTCTCTTATAGATTTCGTAGCCAATCTATCCAATTATCGGGACTTCTTGAAGTTTCCCTCAGACGAAGACCTCAATGGTGCTGCAGTCGCACTGACCAGGCTTCAGGATACTTACAGACTTGACACTTCGTCACTTGCCAGGGGTGAACTAAACGGTGTGAAGTACAGTTCTGAGTTATCTGCTGCTGATTGTTTCGAGTTGGGAAGGCAGTCGTACAACAACGGCGATTTTTACCATACCCAGCTGTGGATGAGAGAGGCAGATGCTCGATTGGGCAGGGAGAAAAACGAGACAGTCGATCGGAGTGACATTTTGGAGTATTTGGCTTTCTCCACATTTAAACAAGGTATGTTATGATGTTTGTTTTTTAGGATAGCTTTAATCGAAAATATTTTAGAAGATGCTCCACGTATTTTTGTTACTTTTTTGGTCAAATAAAGATAAAGCCTAGTAAATTGGAGGAAAGTACTAGTTCGAATTTTTACGCTTAAATTGTTCTCGGATATGACTTGTGGACAAATTTTAATTTGTTGTTGATAACTTTTACCTAAAATTTGCGTGTTTTTTAAGCGTACGATTTATTGGTAGATATCGTTTGTTCATTTCAAGATTTATTACCAATATCCTTGTCAAGAGTGCCTATAAACTAAAAATAATGCTGTTAATAAAGCCTTTATGGGTCGTATAACCCGTACTTTAGCCATTCGGAACAAACTTTTATTGTAACAGAAACCTTCGTCTTTAGGAATAATAAACCAATTCTTTCTTCCAGGCAACGTAAATTTAGCGCTGGACTTGACCAACAAACTATTAACATTACTGCCAACTCACACGAGAGCTCTTGGGAACAAAGCTTACTATGAAGAAGCAATACAGAAGATCAACTCGGAGAAAAAGAAAGGAGAGGAGGAAGCTGAAACTGCTGAAGACGAGTCGAACGCATTTTACGATGAGGTAATCATTTTTTTTTTAACATGTGTGTACGGTCCTTGCCTGACTGCGTCGGATAGGCAGCGTGTTCAGCGTGTCCAAAATGCATGTGTTCGGTTTGTTTTTGGTTTGAGGAAGTATGATCATGTATCGAATGGGCTGGCCGACTTGGGGTGGTTGAACATGGATAACACTAGGGTGTTACATGCAGCAATATTATATCATAAGTTGCTATCCAAGAGGATTCCACATTACCTCATGCGGAAGATACGCTGTAGAACGGATGTCCATAACCTTAATTTAAGATTCAAGGGTTTGTTTGATCCACCTGCCCATTGCACTGAGCTGTATAAACGGTCATTCTCTTGCCAGGTCAGTCACATATACAGTGGTCTCAGGGACGATATGAAAAAATTATCGTTAAACAGTTTTGCGGGAAAGGTGAAGTGTTGTCTGTTTGCTCAACAGGGGGGGACTTTAGGCATTGAGCGCACATCCGAGGCTGTTTTAATTTTAATATTTTATGGGCATGTGCGATGTTTTGTTGAGTTGGATTTGCGTCATGTGCTGGCCACATCAGATTTTTTTTGCCACTGTCGTATGTAATTTATTTTGGTATTGTAGGGAAAAGAATTGTATGAGCAACTTTGCCGGGGGGAATTAAGAACCCCCGATGAAATATTAGCCAAATTGAGGTGCAAATACGTGGATAATGGAAATCCTTTCTTACGTATTGCACCCTTCAAGTTAGAAGAGGCATATCCCAAACCAAAAATTGTCATCTTCCACGATGTCATGAGCGACACCGAAATCGCAACTATGAAGCGTTTGGCACATCCCAGAGTAAGTTTCTAGTTTATTTTTCAATATTTCACATTAATTGTTGAATTAATCACGAAGTTATAACATGCCGATGAAATATTAATTAATAGTTCTTGACTAATCCTCAATAGTTTAGAAGAGCGACTGTCCAAAATTCGATGACTGGGGAATTAGAAACAGCCCAGTATAGAATTAGCAAATCAGCTTGGCTGAAGGAAAGCGAGCATAAAGACGTCGCTGATGTAGTCCAACGTGTTGAAGATATGACTGGCCTAACGCAGACAACGAGTGAAGAACTACAAGTCGTCAATTACGGCATTGGCGGCCATTACGAACCACATTTTGATTTCGCGAGGGTACGTGATTGTTTAGATAATTTTCTGATAACGTTGTTTATTTTTAATTCTTATTTCAGAAAACTGAAACCAACGCATTCAAAACTTTGGGAACTGGAAATCGAATAGCAACTGTATTGTTTTATGTAAGTAATTATACCATTATGCATGGCTCAAAAGCAATTAGGAAAATATTAGTCTAAATGTGGTACAATCTTGCAGTTAGATTGTCTTAATTTTTTCATTTCGAACTATTTATTTCTAACGCCAAAGTTTTGTGCTACTTTTATGCTGTTTTGTGCTGCAAACTAGAGGCTTATTTAGCTGTTTCAAAAGTTTTGTGTATCTATGTTCGTCTTCGCGGTTATAACTCAAAAACTACGCACCAAATTTAGGTTTTGCGGAATTATTCCATGAACTATCGTGGCCATATATTATGTCCCCTCTTTTGACGTCCATATTCTCGCAAATCTAGAGGCGAAAAAATTTGAAAAAATACCGATGCTGTCCTTGATTAATATGCTACAAACTCATAAAAATTAGAAAGCTGTATATGTTGGCGTTTTCCCGATTTTTCCAAATTAAGAAGAATTGGCGCTGTTTTTGCCCCGTAAATTTCATTCGTTTAAGTTTAGCAGTTAATTACTCCGGAAATAATCCATAGATTTCAACGAACTAAAAAGTAAAATCACCTGCGGAATGCTAGCTTTCAATGTGCATTTTTGTAAAATCATTGGATTATTGGTTGACCCACAAAGAGCTATATTATGCAATGCCAGCAATTCCTTTATTAGCAGACCTAGAATAATAAAATATAGACTACAGGCTACCCATTAATTCATAGGTTTAAAGTTTATTACATAATTATTTTTATCTTGCATTTTCCCTACAAAAGATCGAGTTGAAGCATCGCATGGTTGCTGCAATTGGCGCGGCGCTCTTCGGTCTTTGGGGCGAGCGGGGGAAGGGATCCACAGCGACGCTGCCAGTAGTGGCGGATTGCACGTGCATTAGTTACTAGAAAAACAGTGTTCACGGACACAATACATATAGCGACACGGCGAGTATGCCTCGCCAAAGAAATTTGGATATCCGACGACAGATTACCGAATTAAAAAATAATGGCAAAATGAGTCAATAAGATAACAGAACCACGAACAGGAATTTCGAAGTCCCATGGAAATTCTTGGCAATTTAAATCGGGTTTCGGGATTAGCATTTAAAATTAATGAACGATCTGCAAAATAATCTATTTGTCTACAAATTTACGATGCTAAATTTGTAAAAGCTTTTTGATATTTCTAAGTTTTATACGCTCAGAGCTGACGTTTGTAATATATGTAATATATCAAGAGTTGCATTTTTTTGTATTGTTTGTGCATGTATTTAAATATTATTAATAAATAAACTGTTGAAACTGTTATAATAGTTTGAATATTTATATAACAAAATCGGGCATACGTTATAAATATTTTTGCGGTTATCAAGCAAACTTAATTTAGTATTCACCACTGATTGGAAAATCTGCTAACTCCATATTATTAGATCTATCCGCTTCCATCAAAATCTTGTTTACAACCTTATTGTATAAAACTGAAGAAAACATAAACGCCAATCGATAGAAGAGATTTCTCTCGTACCGGGTCACATATTATAATCAGAATTACGCAAAAATTAAGAATTTAATTGTTAGTTAAAATTACTACCTTTTCAAGTTATCGTTATTTTTGTGTATTGATAATAAGCTGACCCGGTTCTCTCAGCTGTGTCGGTTCTCTCCGACATGACAGCACCGCTAACGCCTCCCTTCCCCGCAGCACCCCAAAGGGCGTAGAGCGTCGGAATTCATGCGTTTCAGCACGATCTTATGTATGAAAAATGCAAGATATACAATGATTATGTAATAAACTTTAAACCTATGAATTATTGGGTAGCCTATAGTCTATATTTCATTATTCTAGCTCTTCTAATAACGGAATTGCTGGCATTGCATAATATAGCCTTTTTTTTGTGGGTCAAGCACTAATCCAATGATTTTACAAAAATGCACATTGAAAACTGGCATTCCGCAGGTGATTTTACTTTTTAATTCGTTGAAATCTATAGATTGTTTCTGGAGTAATTAATAGCTAAAGTTAACCGAATAAAAAAAAAATAAAAATTTAGAAAAATCGGGAAAACGCTAGCATATACAGCGTTCTAATTTTTATGAGTTGTAGCGTATTAATCAAGGACAGCATCGAAACATTTTCAAATGTTTTCGCCCCTAGATTAGCGAGAAAATCGACGTCAAACACATTATAGCCGATTGACAAAAACTGAACCCCAACTAGCGGTCTATTTTGTATTCTTTTATATGTATAGCAAATGAAACAGTACACACAATAAATGTTTTCTTTTTTTCTAGATGAGTGATGTACCTCAAGGAGGAGCCACTGTTTTTCCTTACATCAAAGCCGCGCTATGGCCAACAAAGGGCTCAGCGGCTTTCTGGTACAATCTACACTCCACCGGAGAAGGTGATGTTAATACAAGACATGCCGCATGTCCTGTTTTAGCAGGATCAAAATGGGGTACGTGTCTTCATATGTTTTGAAAAAAAAGAAAACTGGTAGGTTCTCCAAATAATGATAATCATCTGTTTTTCAGTTTCGAATAAATGGATTCATGAACGCGGTCAAGAATTCAAGAGGCCGTGCGGTTTAACAAGGCCACCTCCTGAGCAAACTGCATGATAATCTTAAAATTAGCGACTTTTTTTAGTAATGTGAAGACTGTGCTGACTGTACATGTGGAGATGTGTGTAATGGATAGCCAGGAAAGTTGTTTTTTCGTAACGAATCTCCGCTACCTCACGTATAATTCTTCTTTTAAAATAGTGAAATTTGTGACGTTTAACCAGACACAGCGTTCAGACTGCAAGCAGCTTTACCTGGAACTGGCTGAGCGCCAGTAATAACACGCCATGTTAAATATACGTATTAATAATTTAATTGATTCCTATTGATGCTAGAGTTTATATTGTACATATTTATACTTTCTATGAGTTTATAAAGCTACATAGTATATATTATAGTGACGTATGCATCTTTAAGTTTTGAAACTTCTTAACAACTTAGAACTCGAATCTAATTTATGTTGTAGTCGATGATTGTCAAGACAACTGTTACCATTTTTATATGATTGGAAATAAAGCTTTTATTATTTTACATTGTACGTTTTTACATTTTTTAATAAGCATCTTATGCTTAACATTACATGCTATTTATCTAGGCTATACTAGAAGCACTAATACTTCACTTTCCTGTGCTCAGCATTTTACACATTTCACTGGTTCACTAGTTCGAAGGGTTCAGTTTTTTTTATTTAATATTCTCACTAAATGCTGGTTGTTCAGTAGCTGTAGGAATACCGTTTGAATACCGTATAACCAAATCGGTTTTAGTAATGCTTTGTTGTAAATTTGTTATGTACTGATAATTGAATGTTTCTTCCCAAAACCCAGTACAATTATCGGTATATGATTTCAATTCCCCAAGGTCGGAATATTATTGGATCATTGGTGTATCTGATAACTAGCTTGAAACGTCCTCATCCAAGTAGATCCTTGAACAATAAAATTGGTCCCAAGACCTGCATTTACTTCTTTTAGATCAGAGTATGTATCTATGTATTTTATTCTGAATAGTCTATAAGATATTTAGGCTATTATAAGCTTGACTTTATTGTAAAGGTAGCATTAACTTTAGATGTTGTATTAATGATTTGTTCCAAAGAGAACAATAAATCTTCTAATGTTTTCTCTATTATATCTGACATTCAAAGTACCAACTTGATCTATAGTGGTATGCCTTAATCCAAAACCAAATAGGTGATTTTGAATAAGCTATTTATTTACTAGATACGTCAGCATAACAACACCTTTCTTAAGTAATTGTTTAGGCACTTTTGCTGTGATGAGATCATACCAGGGTGCCTTCTTTGGATCAAATTCGGTTAGGTTTCTTTGGCTGCTTACCAGTAACCAGGTGGGTGGCTTTTTGTGTATAGCTTGTAGCTTCTTCCATAATATTTGGTTAATATATGTGTTATGTGCGTAACAAGAACGCTTATTTTTTAAGTTTAAATTTGCGCGCCCATTCCGTTACCGGGCAAGCGCCAGAATCACCGCTAGCTGCGCTAGCAATTTCACAGTAGGAGAGTAGAGTTACACACGCAAGAGCGTACCCACGCGCTCCAGCAAGAGCATATTATAACAGTTTATAATTATGTAGTGAGTTATTAAAGCTAAGTTTCAATGGTCCGTCGAGAGTTTTATTTGCAAGAGATCCATACAACTACACAACTGAGCTATCATCCCAAACATTGGTCAAGTCGAGCCGGATGAGAGACCACCAGCAACGAGACAACGAGAGCCATAACGTGAGTACAATTTCATTCAAAGCATTTGAGTCGGTTTCCTATCCACATTCCTAGAGCTATTTCCGTCATAATCTATCTATCTACTGAGTCGAGTCACAATATTCGCCATGGGAGACGAAACCACGCTAAAGAACTTCAGAAAAACACTCAAGGGCAACGTAACGAGAATTCTAAACTACGTAAACGAGTTGGAATCAGACGATTCAGAGCAGATTATCATTCGAGATGCAAAATTAGACGAGTTGTGGGGAAAATATGATGAAATTCAAGCCAGGCTAGAAGTCATAAATCCAGAGCATGAGAACGATAGAGATATCTTTGAGCAATCCTACTATACTGCAAAAGCAGCCATTTTCAAACGCATCAACCTTACTCGCAACCAGAGTACACCGAGCGATATACGACATATCACGAACACACCCGAGCCGGAGAAGGTAAAATTACCGCAAATAAATATCCCCAATTTCGATGGCAACTACCAAGATTGGACGAGTTTTCACGACATTTTCGACTCATTGATTCATAAAAACCAGAGTTTGTCACCAATTCAAAAGTTCTATTATTTAAAGTCGCAACTAAAGGGCGAAGCGCTGAGCATAATCGCAGCGATCACGGTATCTGCAGAAAACTACGAAGAAGCATGGAAGCTACTGGTCGAGCGCTACGATAACAAACAACACATGGTCGGTGTACATGTCCGAGCGCTATTCGATAGGCCGACAGTCGGAAAAAACTCTTTATCTGGACTTCGCGCGCTGATAGCACAAACAAAACAGCACTTACGATCTTTAAAATGTTTAGGGCGACCTACTGAGTCATGGGACGATTTAATAATGTATATGATCTTACAAAAGGTGGATTACCAATGCCAACGTGAGTGGGAGTTGAACAAAGACACAAATACACAAGAGATTCCAAGGTTAACGGATTTGTTTTCTTTTTTGGAGAAGCGATGTTTTTCACTGGAAGCGATGAGTGTATCTATTCAAGATAAACAAAATCGTGCAAAACCGCACTACGCACACGTGTCATCAAATAATAAATATCAGGCTTCATGCAAATTGTGCAAAGGTGAGCACACATTATCCAAGTGCGAAAAATTCTTAAATCAGACACCTGATGAAAGGACGCTGACGGTAAAACAATTAAACGCGTGCTTCAATTGTCTTAGATCACACGGAGTAACATCATGCAATTCTTCCTTTACTTGCCGCACGTGTCATAAAAAACACCATACTCTCATACACATTGAAACGCACAAGCAGACTGAAAGAAAGAACACTCAAGAGGAGAAGAAACCTATCAAGCAAGAGGAGAAGAAAAGTTTTACATTGCAAAATATGCAAAAAGCGAGTGAAGTATTGCTTTCTACTGCATTGATTGAGGTGAGAGATGTACGTGGTGAATGGCAATCTTGCAGAGCCTTGCTAGATAGTGCGAGTCAAACGCATTTTATAACCAAGGATTTATTCAGGCGGTTGGGAATACAGTCAAGTACCGCAAATATACCTATTGGAGGAATCGGACAATCGAAGACAAATGTCAAGAAAACAGCTTTGGTTAAAATAAGGTCTCGTAATGATACGTACACAAACGAACTAGAATGTCTTGTTTTGAAGCAGATAACTGACAGGCTACCAAATGTAAAAATCAATACAAGTTCATTGAAGTTACCGAATAACATAGTTCTTGCGGATCCAACATTCCACATTCCAGGACAGATAGACATACTGCTGGGTGCAGAAATATTCATGAGTACTCTAAAGCCTCAAAAGATCAAACTTAACGACGCATTTCTTGACATACAGGACAGTCATTTTGGATTCATTCTTTCAGGCAAAGTTCAACAATCATATAGCACCACCATTCAAAGCTTTTTGTCAACGAATTCACTGCAAACCCAGATGCAGCAATTTTGGGAAATCGAAGAGAGGTTTGACAAAAGGATTCTATCCCAGGAAGAAGAAGCATGCGAGCAACACTTCCAAGAAAATACGAAAAGAGATGAAAATGGACGATTTGTAGTAAGACTGCCATTCAAAGGAGCACCAAAAGAATTAGGAGATTCATTTACAATGGCTTCGAAGAGATTGACTGCCCTGCAGAGGAGATTCAAGAGCGACGATTCATATCGAAAACAATACCAAGAATTCATCGATGAATACAAAACGATGGGTCACATGACTGAAGTGAAGAATGCTGACCATTCCGAAGGCTACTACATGCCTCACCATGCCGTGCTAAAAGGAGACAGTTTAACGACAAAAATCAGAGTGGTTTTCGATGCCTCAGCAGCGACAAGTAACGGTATTTCACTGAATAACCTGTTGATGGTAGGACCCACGCTACAAGATGACATAACAGCTATATTGATGAGATTTCGAACACACAGATATGTTCTCATAGCAGATGTAGCAAAAATGTACCGCCAGGTGAGAATACACCCAGAAGACGCAAAGTACCAGAAAATTCTTTGGCGATCAAACGAAAACGAGGAGATAACATACCAATTGGAAACCGTAACCTACGGCACTGCATCAGCTCCTTATTTAGCAACAAAATGTTTGCAACAATTGGCAAATGAGGAAGAGAAGAGTTTCCCTTAGCTAGTGAAGTATTAAGGAGAGATTTCTACGTGGATGACGTTCTGACAGGTAACAATTCGCTCGAAGAGACACTTGAGTTAAGACACCAATTAGCAGAATTGTTGAAACGAGGAGGTTTTATATTGAGAAAATGGTCATCTAATGAGCCACGACTTCTTGAGAACTTAACAACTACATCAGATGACTCATTGATACAACTTGATACAAATCAAACCGTAAAGACGCTAGGATTACAATGGAAGGCCAACGATGATGTGATACTATATCATGTTACAGAGTACGACAAAGAACATATGACAAAACGTAATATTCTATCACAAATAGCACGATTATTCGATCCACTGGGATTGTTAGGCCCAATTATTTGCAAGGCAAAGATTATTATGCAAGAAATCTGGCGTTCAAATTTAGATTGGGATGACGAGGTTCCAGAAGAGATAGCCAACCAATGGAGAATATTCAAATTGCAACTACCGAAGTTAAATGAGTTAAAATTACCTAGACAAGTACTCATAGATGAACCACAAGAGATACAACTGCATGGATTTGCCGACGCATCGGAAAGAGCTTACGGCTCTTGTCTTTTCTTGAGATCAACGAATAACGGAGTGCACTGTGTTCGCTTGTTGACAGCAAAATCCAGAGTCGCACCACTGAAGAAGCTAAGTTTACCACGCTTAGAGCTTTGTGCAGCTGTTTTATTAGCAAATCTCGTATCAGCAGTTTCCAAGGCACTGAACATAAAAATTGACAAGACAATCCTATGGTCTGATTCAACGATAACGTTAGCATGGATCAAGACACCTCCATTCAAGTTGAAAACGTTTGTGGCAAACAGAGTATCAGAAATCCAACAATTGAGTGCAGATATTCAGTGGAGATGGGTTAGTACCAAAGATAACCCCGCTGACGTGATATCCAGAGGATGCTTACCTGAACACATCATGAAAGATGACGACATATGGTTTACAGGACCGGAATGGTTGAAAGGACCAGAAACCAAATGGCCTTTGAGCAACGAGCAAGAGGAGATTCCAGAAGAAACATTGGAACTCAAACCATCTACAGCGATATGCCTTACAACTATCAACACATTCATACTCTTTGAAAGAATTTCCAAGTTTACCAAATTAGAGAGATGCATGGCATATTGTCTAAGATTTATACATAACTGCAGAAATAAGGAAAGTCGCACCCAAGGCACTTTGGCAGTATCAGAACTTAACAAAGCCAGAACAACGCTAATAAAATTAGTACAAATTGAATGTTTTTCGAACGACATCGAGTTGCTGCGTCAAGGAGGAAATGTGTCAGCAGGCAAGCTGAAATCATTAAATCCATTTATCGACCAGGAGGGCCTCTTACGAGTAGGAGGGAGACTTCACAATGCAAACATCAAAGATAGCGAAAAACATCAAATAATTCTTCCAACAGAACATACTTTCACGAAGCTTTTCATCAAACATGAGCACATAAGAACAATGCATGCTGGGACACAAAACTTGCTTAACCACTTACGACAAGCTTACTGGCCCACAAACGGACGAAGTACAGTTAAGAAAATAATTCATCTTTGCAACAAATGTTTCCGCTTTAGAGCTGTAAAACTAGAGAACAACCAAATGATGGGAAATTTACCGGCGTGTCGATTTCAAACAGTTCGACCCTTTTTGAACGTTGGGATTGACTATGGCGGACCCCTATTTATTCGTGCGAGTAATTTGAAGAGAGCTCCAATCTTAAAGGCATATATAGCACTTTTTGTATGTATGACGACAAAATGCATTCATCTCGAGCTAGTTTCATCTCTGTCAACAGCAGAATTCTTGGCATCTTTCAAGCGGTTTATAGCCCGACGTGGCAAACCCAACAATGTATATAGCGACAATGGGACCAACTTCCAGGGCGCTTGTGCAGAAATGAGAAAACTTCACGAGTTCTTGGCAACACCGAAAAATCAGGCAGAAATGTCAGAACAGGCCTCGATAGACTCAGTACAATGGCATTTCATTCCACCGAACGCTCCTCAGTTTGGAGGATTGTGGGAAGCAGGCATAAAACAAGTAAAGTTCCACATCAAGCGTGTAATTGGCGAGACAAGACTAACTTTCGAAGAGATGAATACCTTGCTAACACAAGTTGAAGGGATAATTAACTCACGCCCTTTAACCCCAATTCACGACGACTCCACAGATCCTATAGCCCTTACTCCTGCTCATTTCCTTATTGGTTCTCCCCTGACTCAAATTGCAGAACCAAATATTTTGGATGAAAAGGTAAACAGACTCACACGATGGCAAATGGTTCAACAAATGTTTCAACACATCTGGAAACGATGGCATCACGAGTACCTGAATCATCTTCAGCAGAGATCCAAATGGCAAGGAAAGACACCTAACTTGAAGATCAACGACATTGTCATCATTAAGGAAGACAACACACCACCTCTACGTTGGACCCTGGGCAGAATCCAAGAAGTGTTTCCTGGAGCTGACGGCAGAGTGAGAGTGGTGTTAGTGAAAACCAATAGTGGAGTGTTTAAACGCCCCAGTTCCAAATTAGTGCTGCTACCGCATGAATAAGTTTGAAACATTGTTTCAACGGAGGGCGGCATGTTATGTGCGTAACAAGAACGCTTATTTTTTAAGTTTAAATTTGCGCGCCCATTCCGTTACCGGGCAAGCGCCAGAATCACCGCTAGCTGCGCTAGCAATTTCACAGTAGGAGAGTAGAGTTACACACGCAAGAGCGTACCCACGCGCTCCAGCAAGAGCATATTATAACAGTTTATAATTATGTAGTGAGTTATTAAAGCTAAGTTTCAATGGTCCGTCGAGAGTTTTATTTGCAAGAGATCCATACAACTACACAACTGAGCTATCATCCCAAACAATATGTGTTATAAAATGTATGGTTCGTCACAAAAGTATAATTGAATGGGTTAGCACGATATAAGATTCCAAAACTTCAGATTTAAATAAACAGAAAACAGAAAAAGTGCAAACTTGGGGTTTTTTATTGCTGCCCCAAAATGATCATTATTGCCGAGTATAAACTGTCCAAGCTCAACCTTTTTTATCACTTTTAACAGGATTATTACATAAAGAAACGAAGAAATTAAAAGAAATATATAATCGATGCTATTCCTTCATGAAATCCACTATAATATTTTAACTTTCGATTGTATTTGATATGCAGAACAAAAATAACATTTGACGATCGCGCCCGTGGGTTTTAATGATCGAGATAACCATATCAAAATAAAAAAGACGCATCAGTTGCCTGTGTGAACATGAAACCGTTCGTTTACCTATTTGTCTTCTTCCTTCTCAAGATACATTGTCAAGGAGAAATGTATTCATCGATATTCGGCTTAACAGAGCTCCTGACAACAGAGATATCAGTACAACAGGTTCTGGAGAAGTACATCCACGTCGAACAGACAAAATTAGCCGTCGTCAAAGAGTTAAGGTGAGCCTCTAAGCGAAACGCCAAGTACAACTTTACATTTTCAGGTACTTGAGTACATTCAAGAAATCAAAAGATATGGTCGACTACGATAAAATATACAATCCTATCAACGGTTATTTCTTGGTAAACCGATTGGCCATCTATTGGAACGATATTGTGCCGATGTTAAAAGAAGGTCGTCACCGAGGTAACGTATTGAAAATAAGAGAAAGAAAAATTATATTTTAAGTATAAATTGTTAAATTTTGCCTTTCAAAGACATAGCTGTTAATTTACCCAACAACAGGCATCTAAAGTTTCCAAGCGCCGACGATTGGAATGGTGCAAGCGCTGCTGTGATCCGTCTTCAGCGTATTTATCATTTACCGCTAAAAGATTTCGCTGGTGGAGAGATATTCAACGTCAGTTATGGCGAGATGTTTTCTTCCTATGACTGCTTTAGGATGGGTCTGATTGCGATGGATCAGGCAAGATTTAACCAATCTGCAGAGTGGTTCAGAGAAGGTTATAGACGACATAATAAAACCGACCTGGACCTTCACAGGACTGACATTGCAGAGAAGTGGATAGATTCCTTGTTCGAACTAGGTAGGTGATTAGTGTAATGAGCCGGGTACACGGAAACGGAAACACTTGGAGTGGGCCCTACGTCAGAATTGGTAAACCAATTGGTAAACCAATTCTGACATACGGGGTATCGTACATTATATATACATAGTACCCAAAACCAGAAAACGTCAACTAATTTTAGTTTTCAGGATTCAATTTTTAGCATACAGTCTGTGTTTGCAGGTGACTACAAATCAGCTCTACAGACCGCAACGGGTTTAGCATCAACAGAATCCAATAACGAACGCATTATCCACCGCAGAGATGCATTGCAGAAATTAGTTCGAAGCAATACAATGAAACCAACGGAGAAATCAGGAAATGTATGTAGTGCTGGTCGTGCTTTTGAAGGAGAATCGAACCACCATTATATTTCATTAGAATAAATGTTTAGGGTTCAACTCATTTGCTGCATTTCGAAGACTTATGCAGAAAAACGATGGATTTATCTGAGGATGGCTCCTTGCAATGCTCTTACAAGAATAATGGGCATCCATTTTTGAGACTGGCCCCGTTTAAAATGGAACAGATCAACCGAGAACCGGATATTTTTGTTTTTCACGATGTTTTATACGATGCGGAGATTAATAACATCACAAACATGTCCCAGCTGATAGTAAGCAGTACCTGATATTTATAGCCTGACAAACAAAAAATTGGAAAGCTTTCCTTAAGTTTTTGTCATACAAGAAAATATTATATTGGTAAATGCTGACGTTTCGTGAACCATGTTTCTCGCTTCTTCAGAGCTGACTGACTACGAGTATTCACTTATATTTGCTTATAATACAGCTTTGTCGATTGGGCTATTACTTTTATAGGATAATATATTAATTCGTTAGCAAGAATTTGCTAATATTTACCTTGTTTTAGTTAGCTAGCCCAGTTAGACATGAATCGGATAGAAAAATGACTTTGACAGAATTTAGAGTTGGCCAAACAACATTTCTCACACACGATGGCAATGATAAACGGCTGAATACAATTACAAGACGGATAGAAGACTTTACAGGGCTATCCCAGAAGTTCAGCGAGCCATTGCAAGTAGGCAACTATGTATTTGGTGGACACTACACGCCACACTTTGATTTTAGTATGGTAAATCGCTTAACCACAGTCACAGTTGACAGTTTATCTAACTATCTACATATTTCGGCTTCCAGAATAAATCCGCTAATTCCTCATCGATGCCTGCAGAATGGAATGGTGGAAACAGGATTGCCACAGCCCTATTTTACGTATGAAACTTTTTAAAAACTTTGAAACTTCACATATTTTTCACAACCACATTATTAGATATATTTAACAAATCCATTGTTTTTTTTTGTTTTGAATCATATGAATAATGTTAAAAAACAATCATGTATCATGACTTTTCTTTTCTACAGCTGAACGATGTTGAATATGGTGGGGCAACAGTATTCCCGACATTAAAACTGAAAATATTACCGAAGAAAGGGTCAGCGTTATTTTGGTACAACCTTCACTCGGACGGAGATGGTGATGTGAGAACGCTTCACGGTGGTTGCCCTGTATTGCTTGGCACAAAATGGGGTAAATAAATTAGACATTTATATAAATTAATAATGTATACCTACCTCAACTAAAAGGTTACTGTTATACAATATCTCTTTTCAGTTGCTACTAAATGGATGCACGAACAAGATCAGGAATTTCGACGACCTTGTGGATTGAAAAAAAGAGACGAAATAGTTATATAAGCGCGTGACATATGCATATATATAGATAAAAGTTCTTCTCTCCAAATCTACAAAATAACAAAGTCACCAGATGTAGATGGCGCTTTTATAAACATGTCTGTTTTTATTTCGTATTTATTACATTCGACGTATGCTATAACCTAAATAAATAAATGGATTGCTTTTTATTTGTACAAATATTCATAATGGACTGTCTCTTTTTTCTCATTGAAATTATTACTATAAATCTAGTGGAATGTTTATAAAGAATTGTCAGTTAATTTACATTTGTTTAAAGAAATTCCATTTATTTAAATAAGTAGGTTCCTCGAAAATCTATCTGAATTCTGTTTTCTGTGTTCGAAATCGCAAATTATTATCTTACAGTGATATTATTCATTACAAAATTTCTTCCTATTCGTTAAACAATCCATTATTAATCATTTTCTACTTTATTCTAATTATGGTAGAGAAGTCAGTTTTGCGAAATTAACTTATACATTTCATGTTCGAGATATTTAACAAACCTATTATCTATAATATCTAATAAGCCAACATTTGATTAAACAAATTCGATTTGTTTAAACAATTTTTCTTTGCAATTTACTTAAAATTAATTTTTTTAGAGTGGTCTGGCCAACAGTTGTTCTCAAGTGACAGCATTTGTATTTTGGGATGAGTTCCATTGTTTAAATTAATCGTTTACAATATCGTTTATTCGATATGATTTGAAATCCTGATTTGAAATTGGGAAATTTCCTTTTAAAATATTAATAAAAATAAAATATTGATAAGATGTATAATTAGAAAAAAGATAAAAATATAAATATATAAATATAATTCATTGTTTAAACAATAGGAAGAAATTTTTTAATGAATATAGTAATTAAGGTGCCATTTTGAACTCGGAAAACAGAATTTGGATTTTTGAGAAAAGTGTATTATTTAAACAATTTTCTGATAAATGTACATTTTATCATTTGGGTAATTAAAAATAAAAAAAATAAAATTGTCGTTGCTTTCTAAATAAAAATAGCCACCCTGGTATTCATAAGGGAAACACTGCTATCTAATAAACATAACATCAAAATTACCCCCCCCCCCCCCCCCCCGTGGATACGCCCGAGGGTATAAACATGAAGTAATGCCCGAGGTGCATACAAAATTTTATGTCCTACAATGGTTTTGTTCCTCCGTTTGAATAATATTAATAAATATTTTGACGTTATTAAGTGATATGCGTATCTACGGAGTTGAATAACAATACAAACAATTCGGAGTTGAGTGACAATACAGACAATTAACTGTCAAACCTTAATAACCTTAATCGCTAATAATTAACATTGATGACTTAAAATTTACAATTTGAATGACAAATATTTGATACATATGACATATAACCATGGCACCCCTAGAAGCAGTTTTTGCCCCGGTATCTAAGATGTAAAATGTCACTATATGATCAATGATCATGTAGGACATAAAATATGTTTCGTATAGTATGCATAGGTAAATACGTTTCGAGAGTGCAAAGAAAAACTGGTCGGGCGAATGGGTCGGGCGGTCAGTTTTTTCCGCACAAGTCAAGACGTGGTTTTCCCGATAAGCAATTCGACGCGTAGATACGTCATCCTTGTTTAGTTCATCTCGTCCTACGGTGCTGAATGCTTTACAGAATATATCAGCTGTTTTTGATGTTGATATCTATTGCCTTTTTGACTGGCTTACGGTTGTTCGGTATTCGTGTTGTGTTGTTTTGCGACGTGAACTATTGTGCCATGAAACCGACCATAATCAAAATAACAAAACTGCCGTTACCCTCAAAATATCGCATTTTGTACCGGTCCCATCTCAGTGGTATAAACTGTGCGTGTATCCATCCTATGGCATGTGCGTCAGACGAACTTGTCAACGAAAATATCCATAATTTTCCAAGAACGGCGAAGACCAGTGCTGGTAGAAAACGAAGGTAAGTAATCCAGTTACTACTTTGCCCATTTAAACAACTTTCTATATCTAATAATGACAGAAGTTCCAGTTAGAAACTTGCTGTTTTGGCAACCAAAATACTTTATGTTTTTCAACCTTGAAACTATTTGGAATTCAACTTTTTTCGTTATTGTTTATTAGAGAGCATATACTCCGGCAATACATTGTTTATTTTGCTCAATTTCTATTTTAAATAATAAAACTACCCAGAATATCCGACAACAAAGCAGATGGGACAGTACTGGTGAGAATGGGACACCAAATAGGACACCAGACGGGCACAAAGAAAAACCAATGTTTATTTATAGTAGTATATTATATAATTTATTAATACAGGATATGAAAATATAAATTTGAATAGGAAAATTTGAATACCCTGATAAATTGGGCATTTACATCATTTTTGATAAACTGTGGTCAGTCACGGAACTACTTGTGTACTAGTGCGGTGCAAATGTTTTTTTTTTAATAAGTACAAGTTGGGGTGCTCAAAGTATTATGACAATTGTAGTATAGTGACATAGATCTATAAAATACGCGGATTTATGACATATTTTCCAAATAGGGATCATCTAAGGGTATGCTATGACATAATAGTGATATGCTGGCTATTCCAATCTCTTCTTGCATACTATCGAGTACAGAAAACTAAAATTAGAAAATGTGACATATGTAAACCAAGATGGATATTGTCAAAACATTTTTAACATTGTGTTTTTCTGATAAATTATCAAACATGCTTAAAATCAAACCAAATTTCAATCACTTGGTATCCGTAATGCATATGTAACAGATCCATAAAAATATATGTTTTGTTTGCACAAATAAATAAATCTATCACTAGGTTTCTTGTTCTAAACGTATAAATAATATAATCAATCAATCAAAATATAACGGCAACGATAAACTCAACAAACATTAACATATTTTCCGAAACTTTATTTGTAAACGACGGTATCCCTATAGCTAATTACTGATTCATAATGTGCGGCCAAACTCCTATATCCGTTTCCGGAAATATAGTACGGTAACCTCACATTATTATATATAAACATCCTAACAACAAGTCAACAACCTCCGTCCGTGAGCATTCAAAATATTAATAATAAGAATCAGATAGAACATAATACAAGTTCGACATAAATAAGTCATTTCAATAGGCAAGAATCTACACCTCAATATATAGTACATACATCCATGTAACATTATCACAATGAATTACAACAATTACAATACATCGAAATTACAACGCCAAATATACCATTATACTAGATAATATCAGTTACTTAGGTATTCAAGATGCTGTGAGGTAAACATATAAAATCTTCGAGAATGTATTTAAGCTCTCACCATTCATGGTATGGGATGTTTGCTTGATCATATATTTATTCTCTGTTCGGTAATAATGACGAAATACTTCCATTAAAAGATATGAAAACCGTTACTCTACGAACCTTTTTTCTGCAAAATCGCGAATAACTGCTTTCAGATCTAATGTATTACTCAATTCATATTGAATGGCTTTCATTGCTAACCCATTACGACAATTTTAAGTAGACATGGTGTTTAAGTACTTTTTTTATTATTTTTCGTATTCTTCACGTTGATTTAGGTGTCTGTGTACCCAAAAACTCACATTTGAAGACTGGCATTATGTCAATTTTAATTCAAAGCAATAAATCGATAACTGAAAAAGTAACCAGTTTTCAATAATGAGTTAGAAGGCCAACCCAATCTAATGGGTGTTTCTTGTTTTTGTTATCTTGCTTGATGTTATGTTCCATATTACTTTTCCAAGATTTTCAAATAGATATCACGTCATAATCAGTTTCAAAACAAAGTTGGTTAACATACACTAAAGTGTTTCATTTTTGTATGTATGTTTAACACCAGAAATTACTAATCAAATAGTATTTCTATAGATCTTATCATTTGTAATACCTGATGGACATGATTTTGTCAGTAAATGTTTGATTTGTATTTGCCAGTAGATCAAACGTAATCTTTGTTTACAAAATGGCCAGTTCTGCGAGATTGCATTCTTCGACTACGCTAAAATAATTGCTACAAACTTGTTCTCGTTTGAAGAGAAACGCCATATCTCAGCCTGTAAAGTGGTTAATTTTGGTCCCTGATTTGACAGTTTATGAACTACCTACCACTTCAGAGAGGGTGGGTTTCTCTGCATAGCTTTGAAGTTAAGCTTCTATTCTAGCATACTTGAACAATTCAATCATGTTTTGGTATTTTCAGTGGGTTTGTAGTCTACAGAAAAGCTATGTTCCTAATCTACAGAAAAATATAACTGAATTGAAATGAACTGTCATAACTTTTATAACCAAACTAAAAAAACTAATTAAAATGTATTTTCAGTATTTATTTGTTGGGATTTTTAGTTTTAGATTTAGATTTTTTATCTGTTTTTTTGCCATCTAGATTGTCAAACAAAAAAGTTATTCTTTCTTCGTTACCCTTGGTAATAAAAATTGATTAAATGTTTTTGTGTTTACAATGTTATCCTGATTGAAAATATCATACAAATAATATAGGATGCAATTTACAATTTCAATTATGGCGTCATTTCCGGAAAAACCGGAAGTCACACCAACCTCAAGTATATCCCAAAAAAAGCTATAGATAAATATATAAGTTCTAAAAATGCATATCTACGAAAAACTTTATCCGACCAAGCCACTTTTCTAAATATGGTGTTAAGGTTGGTAAATATACGTATATGTGGTTATAATTAGACATAAAAATAAATAAAATAATTAATTGAACAGAAAAATCTTAATTTTAAAATGTGTTGGATGAATGATAGGAAGATCAACTGTCGAATTTTCTGTTCTCCGTTTATGTGGTCAACCATACAAAAAAAGGCTTTTAATCACGACAATCACAACAAATGAACCATGTATTACTTCATATATACGTATGTATTCCATTCGCAAACAATGTAGTTTAGAATTAAATACGCATTTAGAGATGGGTACCTACTAACAATCATAATATAGCGAAACGCAGTGTTTGTTTGACCAGAAAAGAATTTGCAGACACTTTTGTAATAATCGAAAACTAAGAATGTGATCAGGAATCCATTTACTTTGAGTTATGTAAAGGTTAAGCTAAGATAACTACGTATATGAAATCAGAACATTCGAGAGTTTTAACAAAGTACTTTTAACTTAATAGAAAAAATTCGAAACACTGACGTAACGTAGTTGTGGTCAACTATGGTCTTATTTTAAAGGATTGTGATATAGAGTTCTACTTTGCTACGTGTTATATCACCAATTTGCTTCGGAATGAATGTTGTTTATCGTAAAGTTACTTCCGGAATGCATGTATGCAATTTATATCAGATTTTATTCCAGTAGCAATTTTAAGATAAGAAAAATACGATAATTAGAACGTAGGTTGTGATGTCAATGAGCGGAAAGTCTTTCTTTCTAAAGCGTATTTCGTTTCATTTGATGATTATTCTACAGTTGGCAGTGCTGATATATTTTAGCGATTGGTATTGTTGAGTTCTGTGTCAGGTGGTTTTCATTATAGTAAACAAAAAAAAAACAGCCACAAAATAAAATTGATAAAAGGTCAAGTTTGATCTTGTCTAAATTAAAACTTAAAACCTATATTTTCTGATTATTTTAGTTCTATTGCATTGTTTTTTGTTATGTGGTTAGAATAAACTATTCCAGTCGGCTTAAAATTAATTAATTGTTATACAAACAAAACAAAAAAAATGAATTTAAGATCGGTACTACTCTTTTATGGATTTGCGAAAGGCACATTATAAAATGTCAGTGGTTAACTCTGACATTTCAAAATTATAATCTATTGCTAGCTGAAATTAAAATATCTCTACCGAAGCAGTCTAGTGCAGAATTTTTTTTTTAAATTGTTTTTATTGAACCTATTGTTATATTTATACACCTTTTATTATTATAAAATGTATTGTGTTCTTCCTTCAATTCTAATTGTTAGATATGTATTTTCTTTCTTATTCTTCTTGGGTTTGTTAATATTTCAAAGTGTTTTACCTGTTTAAGGAATTAAAATCTATAGTCGATCTGATTAGTAGGTCTTTTTATTAAGAATGACACTTAGTAACCGATTTTTCGGGGAAAATACTTGCTTAGCCTGTATATTACTAAATCAAAATACAATTTTACAAAACAAAGAATTTGATTGGAATGCCGTAGCCCGAAGAATGATGGAAAAAAACACAAAGTCTTCAGCTTGAAAAGACATTGTTGGTAACCGAAAAGCTACACTGGACAAAAAAATTAGGGGACAATTAAAAATTGACTAAAACGTAAAGTTGAATTTAAAATATTCGAATAGAAACGTATCGTCATTCTTACACCTTGTACGTGTTAAAAACTGGACCTCACGCAAAAGTTTCCACCACCACTTTACAGCTGAGGAATCAATTCGCAAGTGAATAAAGAAATCGCCAACATCAGTTGGTGGTCTAGGTGGTCTACGTGGTTCAAGAAAAAAAACCATCTAGAAATCGTGTCATCTTATTATTACTGTTGTTGTTGTTGAATCTGCTTTAAAAATAGAGATAATAAAGTTAATCAAAAAACAAAATAGTCGGCAATGATTAGGTTACTTCCTTTTAATTTAACATTTTCCATTGCCCCTTAATTTCTTCACCAGTATGCCAGCGCAGTTCATGCTGTAGTGCAGATCAATAATTCAAATAATAATTATTTTATTAATCAAATAGCTCGACTGGAACTAACGAAAAAGTCTTAAAAAAGTTAACTAATTGTACTCTTGTATTTCGGTCTATTACAAAGCACAGAGACAACAATAGAAAGGCGGATTACCACACCTCTTTATTATTTTCTCTTCAGTTATCGGTGCGTGGTAAGCGATTCACATGGTTGGAAAAAGATAGTTGCGTTAAAATCACGTGAGAGAGAGAGCGAGAACAAAGCTGAGCTCAGCGATTCAAAGCTGGGCCAACATCTCTCGCTTTTACAGAATTTCACGAATACAGAATTTTAATGCAACTGTTTAATGCAGCCGTTGCTTAACTTATCTTTGCTCACCAATCACCTGTAAGTTGCGGTATAATACTGTTAATGGCAACACCATTGTCTGATCTAATATTAAGGGTTGGAATTCTTGGTTGAGTGGCCACTTTGACTAACCTAGCAAATAATCTTGCACATTTGATATTTTTAGTGCTTGTATTGCTTGTAGATAACTTGACTGCAGTTAGTTGTCAATATGTTGGAACAAATAAACAAGGATTTTTAAAAGAATACAATCCCAATTAAATTGTTTTTTGTATTTTTATTTTTTTTTTGTTTCAATGCGTTGAATAGTATTGAGATTGTATTAAAAACCGTTATTTTGTTTCACTCTAATGTTTATGTTTATGGAAAGAATCATACAACGTTCACAATCATGAATGAAGGCTTTACTAATGCCCACTGCTATCCGGGTGCTTTATTTCGTTTAATTATGCCAAATAAAATTTTAAAAAGTACCTAGTAGAACAAAATGCATTTTTTGGAAATTGTACTCTAAAATGCAATTTTCAAATAATAATAACAATTATAACCGAAAAGAACTATGAGGAAAAACCGGAAAAACTTTAGAGTTTCCACCAGAACTTTAGGAAGACATTGATTTATTTTTTTTTCTACTGAACACATGTACTTCTTTCTAAACCACGGCTGTCGAAAGAAGTACATGTTTTTCGAAGAATAATTTCGATAATCTTAATTTTTATGAGAAAGTTATAGTGTCCGAGCAATCACAGTGATAGTAGTCCTCCTTTTGATTTATTTCGATTTCCAAAATAATGCATTTTAGTCTATTAACATTTCCTGAACTTCATTCGCCCAGCTTCATAAATAAAACTACTAAATTAATAAATAAATATTTAGTGGTTAAGGTGGATCTTAGCAAGCAATTTCTCTCGGCTTGTTACGCGTTTTGATTAGTCAAATTGAAAATATTGCACGCTGTACCATGTTTAACTATCGAAACACAAATTGCTTGCTAAGTTCCCCCTTAAGTACTCTCGGGGATTCGGGGGATTTCTCAACTTCTAGCAGTGGGCATGTAATATTTACGATGATAATGAGCAAAAATCACAAGCAAATAAAAATTTTCACACCTGTTATCTGTCTGAAGGAATATGAACGGTGAAAGCTAGGTGTAGAAAAACACCTGTTGATGGTTTATAGC
Organism: Melinopterus prodromus; assembly: GCA_964023965.1. NCBI lineage: Eukaryota > Metazoa > Arthropoda > Insecta > Coleoptera > Scarabaeidae > Melinopterus > Melinopterus prodromus. Next base: position 21,497,169 of record OZ030398.1, on the reverse strand, counting down.
GCGTAATGTGCAGCGTGGTTGGACTTTTTCTGTGTAAATCACATTTTACGAATAATCTAAAAGACACAAACAATACACTTCAAACTTTTCACATAAATCCTTGCTTTTTATTTGGATTGTAAATATTGGACAAACTTCATTACCCACTTGGGTTCGATTTACTTTTGTATATTGATGGACGTTGACCAAATACAAAAAAGTATTTAAATTTCTAGAAAATCGCGTTGTCATTTATTACTCAGTTAACACTGAGTAATTTTCTCAAATTTAGCTTATTTGTATATATATATGTGTACATCGAACAAAAACATTCTCGATTTTTAGTTTACTGAAAATACATTTTTGTGTGTTTTAAGGGCAAGAATAGTTAATAATCAATAAGAAAATCGACTTTTCACACAATAGAAATTCGAAATAACACGGAAACGAAGGAAAATTTAAAAAAAAAACTAACTTTTAACATTATATGACCATTATATGATCAGCCTGTATAATAGGTACCTGAAAGCACGCGTATTCACAGCTTATTTCCTTGCTCATTTTCTGATCGAACGGGTTTATAATGAATCGAGAAATGCTGCAAATGTAGTTTTAAAGCGATTGGATCATTTTTTATAATCAACTTGCACAGTTAAAACATAGTGTACTCTGATAGTTAGCGACATCCGCAAAATTGATATTTGCCCACTCGGTAAAGTGAGTTCATCGATTGAAGTTAAAATAAAAATGGCAAAAATCGTATACAAGGAACTGTCATAAGGTCAGGATCCATAAGTTGTTGATGCGCTGTAGCGCGTATGATAACTAATTATATAAATATATATAAACTAAGTATATAACGCAAAAATAACAACAAAAGAACCCCCAACCTAAAGTTGTAAAAAGAATGGCCAAAATAAAGGTGTGTAGTGTAACCGATAGACACACGCAAAGAAAATAAAATGCATAAATACAGCAGAATAGAACTACGGCATAAGCCATTTTTGTTGGTTTTTTTGTGGTTTCACTAATCAGCTCCTCTTTTAGAATCTCCTTTAAGATTAAATACAACACCAAGCAAATAAACAAGTTAGTGACTTTACCAATCCTTACCATGATATGGCGTTTATCATATTCACTCACAGTTTCTAACAGTTACGTCAAGGTTGTTAGGTTATGTAAAATGTTCGCCTATTGATCGAACTCTTGGAGTCGGTTGGTTCTGTAAACGTGTGGGGACACTGAGTAGCGGTGGCGTGGATCGCTTACGGAGGACGATGGCGTTTAGATCTCGTAGTTTCGGAATTTGTTGACGACATCGCTGGGGCTATCGTTAGTCCAACCGGAGACATTGCGACCTCCGTAATGGAGATTAGCGCCTCCCTCAGAAGCTCTTCTATGAGCCGGGTTGACCCCTCCGCTTCCGAGAGAGCTCGGTCCGGATGAACCTCCGGTTCCTGGCAACATTCGGTCTTTAGTTTTAGGAGTGGACCAATGCATCGACTAAAATAGAACGGTAAACACACGGATGAGTTAAGTTTGCGCGTATGAGGGTAATTCTATGCCAAATCCACACAGGTTTATACCTCACTACCTTGGATTTTGATAGCATTTTGTACAATATTGTTTGTTGTCTTCGTGTAGCTATAGAAAATTATTAACTTTTATGATAATGTGTCATCAATAGAGTGCGGGGTTATAAGCAAATTACCACTTAAAATAAGCACGAACAATGAGAAAAAAACCAACAAAAAAGCGTTTTAAGAATACGCATACCTTGTATTAATTTTTGCATAATATATGTATGTTACCGAAGAAACGTATGGTGGTAGACGCTAGCGACCCAGAGTGGAGGACGCGTCGCTGCACCACGCGGCGACCAGTGCCAGTCGGGTGGATGGTCTCCAATGTGAAGGGAGTGACCGTTCCGCGATCAGCTCTGTATTGATGACACATTATCATACAATTTTGCACTTCTTATAGCTACATGAAGAGTACAATTATAAAAAAAAATCATCAATATTCAAGGTGGTGAAGTATAACACAGTGTTGATCTGACATGGCATGACCCGTATGGGATGGACTGTACTATTATCGGTGATTTACGAAATGACTGAGGCGAGAGTGATGTCTACTACCTTATCTTGCCATCAAAATCGTTTTATCCTCTCAAAAGACATTCGTGCGTAGAAAGGATTTGTGCCCTAAAGAGATCTCCACCGTTGATAGATCAAATATAATAAAAATCCACATCGTATCAACAAAAACAAAATCAATCGAATACGATAAACTTCGGAAAGCTCCATTAGATCCTGTGGTCGTGCAAGGATAAGCTGTTAATTGAGAATCCTTGCAGTGTTTTTGGGTCGCGTATAGTTGGAATAGAAGTGCATCGGTTAGTAATGACTGTGATATATTAGGTTAAGTGCAAAGAAGTTACTCATCGATTCGCTTACTTGATGTACGGCGTCTTTCATTCCCAGCCATTGCTTGTAGCTGATGGCGATACCGCTATTTCGCCACTTGTCGTAGACGATCTTCTTTTCTGGATCTGTAAGAACGTCCTTTGCTTCCTGGAATGTACAGAGAAACTAATTATCTACAATCAAATTACTCGAGTACCCTGAGAGATATCGCAATGAAACTAACACTGTTCGAACGAGCATTCTTCGGCCATTCTAAAAGTGGAAAAGTCCGATCCGAAATATGTAAATTAGTATCCGTAATTAACTAATAACTGATTTATTTGTTTCTACATTTGCTTATTCAATTTACTTTTTATTGTTGTACTTGGTATTTGTTGTGTTATTTATTTATTTGTTTCCGCGCTTTAGGTACATACAAGGTATAAACTTAATATTGTAGTCCCAACATGCACCTAATGCGTATGAATAACCGATTATATTAGATTCCCATGACAATGGGGTGTAAAACTACATAATGATAAAGTTATCATAACAGGTAAACCTGAGAAAACAGGTGTCTGCTGCATGTGAACAAATGCCAGCCAATTATTAATTCATAAACCGTCCAAGTGTTCCTACCACAACCGAAGAATAGAAGAATCTTTAAACTCATATCTTTAAACTAATCGGTACTGATGACAGGTTGGGAGAATATAAAAATAAAAGAAAAATCGATTTGAATCGTGACTACAAATTTAGAAAACACGACGACATAATATTTGTTATAATTGTTAACATTCTGGGAACAATCAGTAAAATACTCAATCAATAAACCGTTTAACACGAGGATGTAATAAATAGGTTATAGCAGAACAGCTTTGTTTATAGTAGCAACTTTGACGTATATTTAAACAAGATCTTGACCATTTTATAACTCCACATTAATTAATCTATTCTGAAATAATTAGTATCTTAATATTGTATCTTGTAATACGCATTTCTGTTCTCACTATATCGGAAACAGTTTTAGTAATATAGATTTTTCCTTTTAAATCTTTAATTCCCTATAGAAACAGTCAATACATCAGTTTTTATAAATTAAAGATTGAAATAACTCTATTGAAGATACGTTGCGTGTTGTCCGCAACGTTTTATGCGCCCGTCTAACCACAGCCTAATGGACCAATTGCGTGTACACACGTATAAACGGAAAACAGAAACGGAAATTTGTTGAATGTCATAATTCTTTTTTGTCTTAACCCCACTGAAATAGACGGGTAAACCGTTAATTGACATATCTAGGGGTAGACCAGATATTTGTTATATGTTCGCGAAAAAATAATAAAAAATACGTATTCTGCTGTTTGCGTAAGCGAATGGGTGACCTCGATTGGTAGTCTATTCTACGGGCCTCGTGGCCCACTTCGTTTACGACATGAACCGCTGGAAACGTCGTTTGCAATTATGAGAAGAGAAAGAGTTGTCTGGGTACATTCATTCGCTGCTCATTGAGCCGCTTACTATGCCACGTGTTGACGATGAAAGGAAATTATTTAGATTATCGCATCATTTCAATTCCGCTTATATAGAATAATTACAAATTCTGAAAATTATTGTAACTGTCCTTCTTCTGTCCAAATTATATTTCTTCGTAATTATTAACGAAATTAAAAGGGACATTAATTTGGAAAATCGTAAAAAGAACGATTGTTTTTTCGAATTACCAAATTGAAAATCACTGGAAATTTTTGGGATCCAAAGGAACTGGCTGTTTCCTCCAAGCATTTTTCAAGGATTTTGGAAATGAGCCGCCATTTCTGTTATTTCGTCAAATTAGTCAAATAATAAATTAAAGTAGAAGAAATTTTTTATAATTTATGTCTATGACATTTTTTGGAAAAATTAATAGTTTAGCTGCAGGACCAAATCCTATTTGATCAAAATCGTGTCTGCATTAATAGTATGTAGGTAGCCAAGATATTTTGAAACTTTTGACAGTATTCAGAACGTCAGCGGTTGCGAAACATCAATTCAACACGCAAATGCATGGAAAATGCGATGAGGAGGAGAAACACGCGCGCACGTGCGCTATGTGAAACAATATTGAAACATCTTAGTGTCATACACAAAGTCAATGTGTATTTAGAGTGCGGATAGCAATGTTGTTATGCATTTTTCAAGGATTTTGCAAATGAGCCGCCATTTCTGTAATTTCGTCAAAACAATTAAATAATAAATTAAAGTAGACGAAATTTTGTATAATTTATGTCTATGACATTTTTTGGTAAAATTAATAGTTTAGCTGTAGGCGCAAATTCTATTTGATCGTGGTCGTGTCTGCATTAATATAAAGTTAGCCAGGATTTGCCAGATATTTTTATTCTAATAACAGTAGGTTGATTTTTTTTACAATACCTGCTGTCAATATCTGTCAAATCCTGGCTAATTTGTTTTATTTTATTGCAAACACGATCGATCTCGATCAAATAGAATCTCATGCAGCTAAACTATCAATTTTATATATTGTATGATAAAGTCATGTGCCTGGCCACATCAGATTTTTTTTATTTTAGCGGAAATATGTCCTATTGGGTCCCCTAAGTATTTTTGAGCCGCTATTTCTAGAATTTCGTCAAAATAGTTAAATAATAAATTAATGTAGAGGAAATTCTGAATAATTTATGATTATGAAATTTTTTGGTGAAATAAATAGTTTAGCCGCATGAGCAAATTATATTTCATCGAGATCGTTAGTACTGCATTAAAATACTATAGTATTAAAACTAGTTAGTTAGGATTTGTCAGATATTGTGATTCTAATAACAATAGGTAGTGTCAAACGCTGATGTTTTGACATTATATACTGTAAATATAATCAAAATTCTGTCTAGTTCTAGTAGTTTTATTTTAATGCAGACATGGCCGATCTCGATCAAATAGAATCTCATGCAGCTAAACTATTAATATATGGTATGATAAAGTCATGTGCCTGGCCTAACCAGATTTTTTTCAAAATTTTTAATACCGGTGAATTAAAAAAAGTTAAATGAATGTATTAAAAAAATACTAGTTTAAAGTATTTAACACTGAGTAATTTTCACAAATTTAGCTTATTTGTATATAATATTAATTACTGTGCTGGGAACGAAAAATATAACATTGTGTTTTTTAGGTGACAACCAGGATTCATATAATGTGAAAAAAAGTATAATATTAAAATCAATATTTATATTTTTCGCATCTATATACGAAATGATTGTAATTACTGAAAAAACACATGCCCTTACACAAAAACACAACTTAATATTAAATTTTACAAATAAATACAATATACCTACCAATATATAAGTTTACTCCCTCCCTGCACTTTATAATAATTTAAATTAAATGTACTACATCCACATTTTTATTTAGAATTAAGTTCAAATTATAGGTCTTAGGTGTAAATTTTTTTGTAATTTTTTTTGTCAAATACGTAATTATTTTCTTTCATTGTGCCACGTTTGTTTGTTTGTATATAGAACCAAACAAAATTTGCCATAGAAACAACTTTATATCAACTGGAACACAATATTTAACAAAAGACCTTCACTGAGGTATTTCTGGCACCAAAAACGATGTTTGAAAAAGCAAGTCTCAGTAGATAGCTTGTATCTCCTAAATTCTAATAAAATAGAAAAAAATGAGGGAGTTAATAATACCCTATTAGTTTTGATTCAGCATTAAAAAAATCTTAAAATCTTCAATTTATGCAGACATTTTATCGATGTAAAAATCTTTTTACTTAAATCTTTTTTTACAAAAAAAGAAACAACTATCAAGAACATTCCATCAGAGATAAAGCTGCAGAAAACACACTTTTGCTGTTAAGCACATAGTAAATACACGAGATGATAAATGGAATAAATGGGATAAACAGATTTAACGAAATGTTAAACGGAATACAAATATTCACCAATAATAAATACATAGTAATATAATTCCACGTACAGAATAAGCGGGAAAAACTCGTCCAGAATGACGTTTGCATAATATTACGTGCGTCACCGGCCACACAATATCCCACAATAACAGAAAATATTTACAGAATTGAGAAACAATGTTTCTAAGAGTAAAAGTATACACGGGGAATTCCTGGTGAGTCACGTAATTAAGCGATTTGTTCAAGGTTGCCATTAACACGACAAGAATAAATACAAACAAGTCGTTTAACAAACAGCACACGTTTTATCACAACAAAATAATCGAATATTACGTATTACAAATTCATCGAAGTAATCAACTTGAAATTTTTACTAATTACGTAGTATATGGATTATTTGAAGATATATTTTGAAAGTCTCACTATGATTGGAATGACGTAAATAAATCATAACTGTTTTTATTTTTAAATAATCTGTGGTTTAGGTTTATCAATTCAAAATGTGTTGACACACTGTTAATCTCTAAGGTCAAACATTGTGTTCAATAATTGGTAAAGAGTACTTACGTTGAGTATCTGAAACTTGACTTCAGCCTCCTTGTCACCTTGGTTCTTGTCTGGATGGAACAGTAAGGCCCGAATCTTGTACTCAGCGTTGATCTGATCTAACTGTATCGCAAAGCAAATCACAGAATCAGCAAACACTTTACCGCAAATCGCAACAAAAACCCTACCGTAGAATCCTCACTACAACCCAGCACACGATAGTAATCTTCTCGCTCGTCTTTCTTGAAATTGATGATACTATCGACACCACTCATCTTCGCAAGACCGAAGTTGTGATATGCCACAAGAGGAACTGTGAAGCTGGTGGCTGTTGCTGATAATGTGGCAGGTCCACTTGTCACAAAAGGGACTGCAAATTTATCGCTGTTGCAGGCTAATTTATAGGGAGAAGCTGCGCAACCGGTTGCAGTTTAACAATGAATTTCCAGTAACGCGTAAACAGTGACCGCCTTCTAGATGCGCGACAGCAGAACTGGCCACCCAGTTTTCAGTTCGCGTTTACCGCTTCGCGAGAGAGAAAGTCAGCAGTATGTGATAATTTGAGTCGGTTAGAGATAACAACAGGAGCGGCGGGATCCGGGGGGAGACTCTCCTGTAGGGAGTGTGGCTGCGCAGTGGAAGCTCCTGGTGACCCTTTGCGCCCTTCCACCGACGCTCTGGGCGGGCCGATTTCCCTGAAAATTATGCACGCGTTGGGATTTTCTATCGTTTTTGGGTAATGCGATGCGTTCTGATTGGCAGACTGAGTTGTAGTGTTGCGATTTTTTTTAGGTGAAATGTGGAAAATTTAAGGTGTAATGCCACTCTAGCGCGAGAAAAAATAGCCGCATTTGTAGGTGTAATTTTTACAATATAGTAAATGAATTACAAAATCTCTTTAAAGACCTTTATTGTTCATATTTTGAGCAATATTCACAGTAAAAAAAAACAACAATAAATAAAAAATTGAAGCGTTAGAGGACATCAAGGGAAACCTCTTCCGGCGGACATCATAGACTCATAGAAATAATTCATATAAGTCAAGTGAAATGGTAATAAACATTTGTCAGTTAATTACCATTTGTTTAAACAAATTCCACTTGTTTAAATTGTTCGTTTTTCTCAAAAATCCGTCTGAATTCTGTTTTCTGAGGTGGAAATGCCAGTTCTTAGAGTGATATTATTCATTAAAAACCTTAGAGTGACAATATTCATTTAAAAAATTCTTCCTCTTGTTTAAACAATCAATTATTATTCATTTTCACTATTTTCTAATTATGATAAATGGCCAGTCTTTTTTGTGAAATTAACTTATAAATTAAATTTTAACTCATAAATGTTTATAAACATCCCACTAGACTTATAATAATGATTTCTATGAGAAAAAAGAGAACGAAATAATTACAAGGGTAAATTTTCTGAAGAATCTACATTTTTCATTTGAAGGTAGTTTTCAGAGCTCTGTGAGGGTGAGTTGGGGGCATCAAATCCATATGTATAATAGGTCAACTTCTTCCTTGGAAAGTCCAAGGAAGAATACAAGATTTGAACGGTAGAAACAAACAAGAAGTAGAAAAATATTTATCGCATGCAATTTTGTTCCATTAATATACCCACCTAAATATTATAGTCTTTGTGATTTGTTTTGCTTGAATTGATAATCAATTTTAAATTCAAGTAATTTTTCGCTCAGTTTGTTGTTTTAACGTATATCTTGTTGCGCCAATATGAATTAAACCAGTACCTGTGAAATATTATCACTTCTAAGCAGGTACTGTGATATCATTATTTGACCATTTGTTAGAAGATTTATATTCATTAATATTTATTAATCAACTATACTATAAATTACATCCTTATGCCATGACATGGCAACATATAGTTATTAAATTTATTGATAAATACAAGCTGACCATTTCGTTATATGGAAATTTAAATAATATTGGTATACAATTTCGTCTACGCAATAAAAATAATCTTAATTATTATAAGCAAGAGTTTCAAAAGATAACTTCAAAATATTTGTTGAATTTGCCTGGTAGTAGATCAACAGGATAATGGGAGATATCGTTGTTTGTGAAGCTTCAGTATATTATTGTCTGTAAATTACTACCTAGAAATTTTTATCAAACTGATTATTACACAGCCAACTTCATGATAGCCAATGGAGCATACGTAAAATGAAACCATCCAATCAAAAGATTCCGTTGTCTAGAATCGCAGTCCAGAACTGTCAGTGACAAATTACATAAATGGTCATATAACCTCAAATGATCGCTAATCGCTCGTGCGGTAAACAGTCTCGATCATTGATCGCTATTTTTAATATACTTGGTGGTTAAATAACTATTTATTTCTTCTATATTATTAATAACTATTTGGAATCGACAACTGGCATACAATTAAAATTCGTATACGACAGGACAAAGGAGAATATGTCAAAATTGTGAAATCATATGATCAAAGGTGAAAACTTTACTTTAGTAACATAGAACAAACCACAGAATTTCCGCATATTTCCTGACATATGCCCTATGCCCTATTAACCCTGCATCAAAAGCTACGGCAATTTTGCAGTACTTTATTGTATCCAAACACCACTTGATTAGGAACTTTGTAATAACGTGTCGTAAACAGACGGGCACTACAAAGCTTTGATGTATGCAGTGCAAAGTATCAATAAACTGAAATAATGGAGTGATGGCAGGCCAACAGAAAATTATAATTATAGATGGAAATAGCAAGCGCATGGTACAAGAATTTTGCATTTTTTTCACATTCTTGAAGATGCATTCATTTTCTTTTGCCCGGAATTATGTAATTGTTTCATCCTATGCATGTATATTTATATACATGTACTAGGGCTTCCAATCCCGGACAATATACTTGTAATCCAGTCAGTACGAAATGCCTAGAATATATTTTATTGGATAATACGTAATAACTGCCGAACCGTTCCAACTAAGTAACATCAAATTATACCGGCGTAATCAGCGTAAAAAATTGTACCAAGAACCACAACCTTAATTCGATTGAAGGTAGTTGGGTTTTCGCTGACTGGCTAAAATTTTGTAAGAAATCACATATTTTAAACAATAATTTTGAAGTAGCACACCTATCTCAAAAACAAGGACCCGGGTCAACATGAAACCTTTGCTATCTTACTAAAATGGGTGCGCTGATTACAAATTTGCATATGAAAAGTCTCTGTCTCTACTGGCTACCGAGTTGTGCTGAAATTACGGTTATTCAAATAATACAAAAATAAGCGAAAACGAACACATAACATGAAAATGGTAAATCTTTGGCATATAAAAGTATACATATTTTTGATAGACTCAACGAGAGCTATCATTTGGTAGTGGGTAAACCTTTCTATCACCAACGGTTGCAATGTTCAATTTTTTTCTATCCAAAAGTGCTAAATTTAGAACGAAAAAACAATTATAACTTTTTGAGAGATAGAGCGTTCTAATGTAGTCATGCTTATGCATTGGGATGTGCTGAATTCAACGGTGAGGTTGGCTTTCCCGTAGCGTGTACGGTTTGGCTAGAAAGTGGGAAACTATAATTTCCGCGGTTTATCGCGTTTTTCTCGCGAACCGCGCACCTTAGAGCAACCCGGCTTTCAAAACTGAATTCCTCGGCCAATTTCCCATCCGATACCGTTTAAACCGTCAACATCGGTCGATTAGATCGGACACAGTTTGCGTTCAAAGTTTCTAACGTAGTAAAATGGATGTTTTTAGCATCATTTTTGATAATTTGGAACGTAATAACTGCCGAACCGTTCCAAATAAGTTAAATCAAATTATACCGGCGTAATCAGCGTCAAAAATTGTATCAATAACCACAACCCCAATTTGATTGAAGGTAGTTGGGTTTTTATCGACTGGCTAAAATTTTGTAAGAAATCACATATTTTAAACAATAATTTTGAAGTAGCACACCTATCTCAAAAACAAGGACCCATATCAACATGAAACCTTCGCTATCTTACTAAAATGGGTGCGCTGATTACTAATTTACATAGGAAAAGTCTCTGTCTCTACTGGTTACCGAGTTGTGCTGAAATTACGGTTTTTCAAATAATACAAAAATAAGCGAAATGGACCACATAACATGAGAATGGTAAATCTTAGGCATATAAAAGTATACATATTTTTGATAGACTTAACGAGAGCTATCATTTGGTAGTGGGTAAACCTTTCTATCACCAACGGTTGCAATGTTCAATTTTTTTTCTATCTAAAAGTGCTAAATTTAGAACGAAAAAACAATTATAACTTTTTGAGAGATAGAGCGTTCTAATGTAGTCATGGTTATGCATTGGGATGTGCTGAATTCAGCGGTGAGGTCGATTTTCCCGTAGCGTGTAAGGTTTGGCTAGAAAGTGGGAAACTATAACTTCCGCGGTTTATCGTGTTTTTCTCGCGAACCGCGCACCTTAGAGCAACCCGGCTTTCAAAAATGAATTCCTTGGCCAATTTCCCATCCGATACCGTTTGAACCGTCAATATCGGTTGATTAGATCCGACACAGTTTGCGTTCAAAGTTTCTAACGTAGTAAAATGGATGTTTTTAGCATCATTTTTGCTAATTTGGAACGTAATAACTGCCGAACCGTTCCAAATACGTTAAATCAAATTATACCGGCGTAATCAGCGTCAAAAATTGTATCAATAACCACAACCCCAATTTGATTGAAGGTAGTTGGGTTTTTATCGACTGGCTAAAATTTTATAAGAAATCACATATTTTAAACAATAATTTTGAAGTAGCACACCTATCTCAAAAACAAGGACCCATATCAACATGAAACCTTCGCTATCTTACTAAAATGGGTGCGCTGATTACAAATTTACATAGGAAAAGTCTCTGTCTCTACTGGTTACCGAGTTGTCCTGAAATTACGGTTTTTCAAATAATACAAAAATAAGCGAAATGGACCACATAACATGAGAATGGTAAATCTTAGGCATATAAAAGTATACATATTTTTGATAGACTTAACGAGAGCTATCATTTGGTAGTGGGTAAACCTTTCTATCACCAACGGTTGCAATGTTCAATTTTTTTTCTATCTAAAAGTGCTAAATTTAGAACGAAAAAACAATTATAACTTTTTGAGAGATAGAGCGTTCTAATGTAGTCATGGTTATGCATTGGGATGTGCTGAATTCAGCGGTGAGGTCGATTTTCCCGTAGCGTGTACGGTTTGGCTAGAAAGTGGGAAACTATAACTTCCGCAGTTTATCGCGTTTTTCTCGCGAACCGCGCACCGTAGAGCAACCCGGCTTTCAGAAATGAATTCCTTGGTCAATTTCCCATCCGATACCGTTTGAACCGTCAATATCGGTTGATTACATCGGACACAGTTTGCGTTCAAAGTTTCTAACGTAGTGAAATGGATGTTTTTAGCATCATTTTTGATAATTTGGAACGTAATAACTGCCGAACCGTTCCAAATAAGTTAAATCAAATTATACCGGCGTAATCAGCGTCAAAAATTGTATCAATAACCACAACCCCAATTTGATTGAAGGTAGTTGGGTTTTTATCGACTGGCTAAAATTTTGTAAGAAATCACATATTTTAAACAATAATTTTGAAGTAGCACACCTATCTCAAAAACAAGGACCCATATCAACATGAAACCTTCGCTATCTTACTAAAATGGGTGCGCTGATTACTAATTTACATAGGAAAAGTCTCTGTCTCTACTGGTTACCGAGTTGTGCTGAAATTACGGTTTTTCAAATAATACAAAAATAAGCGAAATGGACCACATAACATGAGAATGGTAAATCTTAGGCATATAAAAGTATACATATTTTTGATAGACTTAACGAGAGCTATCATTTGGTAGTGGGTAAACCTTTCTATCACCAACGGTTGCAATGTTCAATTTTTTTATATCTAAAAGTGCTAAATTTAGAACGAAAAAACAATTATAACTTTTTGAGAGATAGAGCGTTCTAATGTAGTCATGGTTATGCATTGGGATGTGCTGAATTCAACGGTGAGGTCGATTTTCCCGTAGCGTGTACGGTTTCGCTAGAAAGTGGGAAACTATAACTTCCGCAGTTTATCGCGTTTTTCTCGCGAACCGCGCATCGTAGAGCAACCCGGCTTTCAGAAATGAATTCCTTGGTCAATTTCCCATCCGATACCGTTTGAACCGTCCATATCGGTTGATTAGATCGGACACAGTTTGCGTTCAAAGTTTCTAACGTAGTGAAATGGATGTTTTTAGCATCATTTTTGATAATTTGGAACGTAATAACTGCCGAACCGTTCCAAATAAGTTAAATCAAATTATACCGACGTAATCAGCGTCAAAAATTGTATCAATAACCACAACCCCAATTTGATTGAAGGTAGTTGGGTTTTTATCGACTGGCTAAAATTTTGTAAGAAATCACATATTTTAAACAATAATTTTGAAGTAGCACACCTATCTCAAAAACAAGGACCCATATCAACATGAAACCTTCGCTATCTTACTAAAATGGGTGCGCTGATTACTAATTTACATAGGAAAAGTCTCTGTCTCTACTGGTTACCGAGTTGTGCTGAAATTACGGTTTTTCAAATAATACAAAAATAAGCGAAATGGACCACATAACATGAGAATGGTAAATCTTAGGCATATAAAAGTATACATATTTTTGATAGACTTAACGAGAGCTATCATTTGGTAGTGGGTAAACCTTTCTATCACCAACGGTTGCAATGTTAAATTTTTTTTCTATCTAAAAGTGCTAAATTTAGAACGAAAAAACAATTATAACTTTTTGAGAGATAGAGCGTTCTAATGTAGTCATGGTTATGCATTGGGATGTGCTGAATTCAGCGGCGAGGTCGATTTTCCCGTAGCGTGTACGGTTTGGCTAGAAAGTGGGAAACTATAACTTCCGCAGTTTATCGCGTTTTTCTCGCGAACCGCGCACCGTAGAGCAACCCGGCTTTCAGAAATGAATTCCTTGGTCAATTTCCCATCCGATACCGTTTGAACCGTCAATATCGGTTGATTACATCGGACACAGTTTGCGTTCAAAGTTTCTAACGTAGTGAAATGGATGTTTTTAGCATCATTTTTGATAATTTGGAACGTAATAACTGCCGAACCGTTCCATATAAGTTAAATCAAATTATACCGGCGTAATCAGCGTCAAAAATTGTATCAATAACCACAACCCCAATTTGATTGAAGGTAGTTGGGTTTTTATCGACTGTCTAAAATTTTGTAAGAAATCACATATTTTAAACAATAATTTTGAAGTAGCACACCTATCTCAAAAACAAGGACCCATATCAACATGAAACCTTCGCTATCTTACTAAAATGGGTGCGCTGATTACTAATTTACATAGGAAAAGTCTCTGTCTCTACTGGTTACCGAGTTGTGCTGAAATTACGGTTTTTCAAATAATACAAAAATAAGCGAAATGGACCACATAACATGAGAATGGTAAATCTTAGGCATATAAAAGTATACATATTTTTGATAGACTTAACGAGAGCTATCATTTGGTAGTGGGTAAACCTTTCTATCACCAACGGTTGCAATGTTCAATTTTTTTCTATCTAAAAGTGCTAAATTTAGAACGAAAAAACAATTATAACTTTTTGAGAGATAGAGCGTTCTAATGTAGTCATGGTTATGCATTGGGATGTGCTGAATTCAACGGTGAGGTCGATTTTCCCGTAGCGTGTACGGTTTGGCTAGAAAGTGGGAAACTATAACTTCCGCAGTTTATCGCGTTTTTCTCGCGAACCGCGCACCGTAGAGCAACCCGGCTTTCAGAAATGAATTCCTTGGTCAATTTCCCATGCGATACCGTTTGAACCGTCCATATCGGTTGATTAGATCGGACACAGTTTGCGTTCAAAGTTTCTAACGTAGTGAAATGGATGTTTTTAGCATCATTTTTGATAATTTGGAACGTAATAACTGCCGAACCGTTCCAAATAAGTTAAATCAAATTATACCGACGTAATCAGCGTCAAAAATTGTATCAATAACCACAACCCCAATTTGATTGAAGGTAGTTGGGTTTTTATCGACTGGCTAAAATTTTGTAAGAAATCACATATTTTAAACAATAATTTTGAAGTAGCACACCTATCTCAAAAACAAGGACCCATATCAACATGAAACCTTCGCTATCTTACTAAAATGGGTGCGCTGATTACTAATTTACATAGGAAAAGTCTCTGTCTCTACTGGTTACCGAGTTGTGCTGAAATTACGGTTTTTCAAATAATACAAAAATAAGCGAAATGGACCACATAACATGAGAATGGTAAATCTTAGGCATATAAAAGTATACATATTTTTGATAGACATAACGAGAGCTATCATTTGGAAGTGGGTAAACCTTTCTATCACCAACGGTTGCAATGTTCAATTTTTTTCTATCTAAAAGTGCTAAATTTAGAACGAAAAAACAATTATAACTTTTTGAGAGATAGAGCGTTCTAATGTAGTCATGGTTATGCATTGGGATGTGCTGAATTCAACGGTGAGGTCGATTTTCCCGTAGCGTGTACGGTTTGGCTAGAAAGTGGGAAACTATAACTTCCGCAGTTTATCGCGTTTTTCTCGCGAACCGCGCACCGTAGAGCAACCCGGCTTTCAGAAATGAATTCCTTGGTCAATTTCCCATCCGATACCGTTTGAACCGTCCATATCGGTTGATTAGATCGGACACAGTTTGCGTTCAAAGTTTCTAACGTAGTGAAATGGATGTTTTTAGCATCATTTTTGATAATTTGGAACGTAATAACTGCCGAACCGTTCCAAATAAGTTAAATCAAATTATACCGACGTAATCAGCGTCAAAAATTGTATCAATAACCACAACCCCAATTTGATTGAAGGTAGTTGGGTTTTTATCGACTGGCTAAAATTTTGTAAGAAATCACATATTTTAAACAATAATTTTGAAGTAGCACACCTATCTCAAAAACAAGGACCCATATCAACATGAAACCTTCGCTATCTTACTAAAATGGGTGCGCTGATTACTAATTTACATAGGAAAAGTCTCTGTCTCTACTGGTTACCGAGTTGTGCTGAAATTACGGTTTTTCAAATAATACAAAAATAAGCGAAATGGACCACATAACATGAGAATGGTAAATCTTAGGCATATAAAAGTATACATATTTTTGATAGACATAACGAGAGCTATCATTTGGTAGTGGGTAAACCTTTCTATCACCAACGGTTGCAATGTTCAATTTTTTTCTATCTAAAAGTGCTAAATTTAGAACGAAAAAACAATTATAACTTTTTGAGAGATAGAGCGTTCTAATGTAGTCATGGTTATGCATTGGGATGTGCTGAATTCAACGGTGAGGTCGATTTTCCCGTAGCGTGTACGGTTTGGCTAGAAAGTGGGAAACTATAACTTCCGCAGTTTATCGCGTTTTTCTCGCGAACCGCGCACCGTAGAGCAACCCGGCTTTCAGAAATGAATTCCTTGGTCAATTTCCCATCCGATACCGTTTGAACCGTCCATATCGGTTGATTAGATCGGACACAGTTTGCGTTCAAAGTTTCTAACGTAGTGAAATGGATGTTTTTAGCATCATTTTTGATAATTTGGAACGTAATAACTGCCGAACCGTTCCAAATAAGTTAAATCAAATTATACCGACGTAATCAGCGTCAAAAATTGTATCAATAACCACAACCCCAATTTGATTGAAGGTAGTTGGGTTTTTATCGACTGGCTAAAATTTTGTAAGAAATCACATATTTTAAACAATAATTTTGAAGTAGCACACCTATCTCAAAAACAAGGACCCATATCAACATGAAACCTTCGCTATCTTACTAAAATGGGTGCGCTGATTACTAATTTACATAGGAAAAGTCTCTGTCTCTACTGGTTACCGAGTTGTGCTGAAATTACGGTTTTTCAAATAATACAAAAATAAGCGAAATGGACCACATAACATGAGAATGGTAAATCTTAGGCATATAAAAGTATACATATTTTTGATAGACTTAACGAGAGCTATCATTTGGTAGTGGGTAAACCTTTCTATCACCAACGGTTGCAATGTTCAATTTTTTTTCTATCTAAAAGTGCTAAATTTAGAACGAAAAAACAATTATAACTTTTTGAGAGATAGAGCGTTCTAATGTAGTCATGGTTATGCATTGGGATGTGCTGAATTCAACGGTGAGGTCGATTTTCCCGTAGCGTGTACGGTTTGGCTAGAAAGTGGGAAACTATAACTTCCGCAGTTTATCGCGTTTTTCTCGCGAACCGCGCACCGTAGAGCAACCCGGCTTTCAGAAATGAATTCCTTGGTCAATTTCCCATCCGATACCGTTTGAACCGTCCATATCGGTTGATTAGATCGGACACAGTTTGCGTTCAAAGTTTCTAACGTAGTGAAATGGATGTTTTTAGCATCATTTTTGATAATTTGGAACGTAATAACTGCCGAACCGTTCCAAATAAGTTAAATCAAATTATACCGACGTAATCAGCGTCAAAAATTGTATCAATAACCACAACCCCAATTTGATTGAAGGTAGTTGGGTTTTTATCGACTGGCTAAAATTTTGTAAGAAATCACATATTTTAAACAATAATTTTGAAGTAGCACACCTATCTCAAAAACAAGGACCCATATCAACATGAAACCTTCGCTATCTTACTAAAATGGGTGCGCTGATTACTAATTTACATAGGAAAAGTCTCTGTCTCTACTGGTTACCGAGTTGTGCTGAAATTACGGTTTTTCAAATAATACAAAAATAAGCGAAATGGACCACATAACATGAGAATGGTAAATCTTAGGCATATAAAAGTATACATATTTTTGATAGACTTAACGAGAGCTATCATTTGGTAGTGGGTAAACCTTTCTATCACCAACGGTTGCAATGTTAAATTTTTTTTCTATCTAAAAGTGCTAAATTTAGAACGAAAAAACAATTATAACTTTTTGAGAGATAGAGCGTTCTAATGTAGTCATGGTTATGCATTGGGATGTGCTGAATTCAGCGGCGAGGTCGATTTTCCCGTAGCGTGTACGGTTTGGCTAGAAAGTGGGAAACTATAACTTCCGCAGTTTATCGCGTTTTTCTCGCGAACCGCGCACCGTAGAGCAACCCGGCTTTCAGAAATGAATTCCTTGGTCAATTTCCCATCCGATACCGTTTGAACCGTCAATATCGGTTGATTACATCGGACACAGTTTGCGTTCAAAGTTTCTAACGTAGTGAAATGGATGTTTTTAGCATCATTTTTGATAATTTGGAACGTAATAACTGCCGAACCGTTCCATATAAGTTAAATCAAATTATACCGGCGTAATCAGCGTCAAAAATTGTATCAATAACCACAACCCCAATTTGATTGAAGGTAGTTGGGTTTTTATCGACTGTCTAAAATTTTGTAAGAAATCACATATTTTAAACAATAATTTTGAAGTAGCACACCTATCTCAAAAACAAGGACCCATATCAACATGAAACCTTCGCTATCTTACTAAAATGGGTGCGCTGATTACTAATTTACATAGGAAAAGTCTCTGTCTCTACTGGTTACCGAGTTGTGCTGAAATTACGGTTTTTCAAATAATACAAAAATAAGCGAAATGGACCACATAACATGAGAATGGTAAATCTTAGGCATATAAAAGTATACATATTTTTGATAGACTTAACGAGAGCTATCATTTGGTAGTGGGTAAACCTTTCTATCACCAACGGTTGCAATGTTCAATTTTTTTCTATCTAAAAGTGCTAAATTTAGAACGAAAAAACAATTATAACTTTTTGAGAGATAGAGCGTTCTAATGTAGTCATGGTTATGCATTGGGATGTGCTGAATTCAACGGTGAGGTCGATTTTCCCGTAGCGTGTACGGTTTGGCTAGAAAGTGGGAAACTATAACTTCCGCAGTTTATCGCGTTTTTCTCGCGAACCGCGCACCGTAGAGCAACCCGGCTTTCAGAAATGAATTCCTTGGTCAATTTCCCATCCGATACCGTTTGAACCGTCCATATCGGTTGATTAGATCGGACACAGTTTGCGTTCAAAGTTTCTAACGTAGTGAAATGGATGTTTTTAGCATCATTTTTGATAATTTGGAACGTAATAACTGCCGAACCGTTCCAAATAAGTTAAATCAAATTATACCGACGTAATCAGCGTCAAAAATTGTATCAATAACCACAACCCCAATTTGATTGAAGGTAGTTGGGTTTTTATCGACTGGCTAAAATTTTGTAAGAAATCACATATTTTAAACAATAATTTTGAAGTAGCACACCTATCTCAAAAACAAGGACCCATATCAACATGAAACCTTCGCTATCTTACTAAAATGGGTGCGCTGATTACTAATTTACATAGGAAAAGTCTCTGTCTCTACTGGTTACCGAGTTGTGCTGAAATTACGGTTTTTCAAATAATACAAAAATAAGCGAAATGGACCACATAACATGAGAATGGTAAATCTTAGGCATATAAAAGTATACATATTTTTGATAGACTTAACGAGAGCTATCATTTGGTAGTGGGTAAACCTTTCTATCACCAACGGTTGCAATGTTCAATTTTTTTTCTATCTAAAAGTGCTAAATTTAGAACGAAAAAACAATTATAACTTTTTGAGAGATAGAGCGTTCTAATGTAGTCATGGTTATGCATTGGGATGTGCTGAATTCAACGGTGAGGTCGATTTTCCCGTAGCGTGTACGGTTTGGCTAGAAAGTGGGAAACTATAACTTCCGCAGTTTATCGCGTTTTTCTCGCGAACCGCGCACCGTAGAGCAACCCGGCTTTCAGAAATGAATTCCTTGGTCAATTTCCCATCCGATACCGTTTGAACCGTCCATATCGGTTGATTAGATCGGACACAGTTTGCGTTCAAAGTTTCTAACGTAGTGAAATGGATGTTTTTAGCATCATTTTTGATAATTTGGAACGTAATAACTGCCGAACCGTTCCAAATAAGTTAAATCAAATTATACCGACGTAATCAGCGTCAAAAATTGTATCAATAACCACAACCCCAATTTGATTGAAGGTAGTTGGGTTTTTATCGACTGGCTAAAATTTTGTAAGAAATCACATATTTTAAACAATAATTTTGAAGTAGCACACCTATCTCAAAAACAAGGACCCATATCAACATGAAACCTTCGCTATCTTACTAAAATGGGTGCGCTGATTACTAATTTACATAGGAAAAGTCTCTGTCTCTACTGGTTACCGAGTTGTGCTGAAATTACGGTTTTTCAAATAATACAAAAATAAGCGAAATGGACCACATAACATGAGAATGGTAAATCTTAGGCATATAAAAGTATACATATTTTTGATAGACTTAACGAGAGCTATCATTTGGTAGTGGGTAAACCTTTCTATCACCAACGGTTGCAATGTTAAATTTTTTTTCTATCTAAAAGTGCTAAATTTAGAACGAAAAAACAATTATAACTTTTTGAGAGATAGAGCGTTCTAATGTAGTCATGGTTATGCATTGGGATGTGCTGAATTCAGCGGCGAGGTCGATTTTCCCGTAGCGTGTACGGTTTGGCTAGAAAGTGGGAAACTATAACTTCCGCAGTTTATCGCGTTTTTCTCGCGAACCGCGCACCGTAGAGCAACCCGGCTTTCAGAAATGAATTCCTTGGTCAATTTCCCATCCGATACCGTTTGAACCGTCAATATCGGTTGATTACATCGGACACAGTTTGCGTTCAAAGTTTCTAACGTAGTGAAATGGATGTTTTTAGCATCATTTTTGATAATTTGGAACGTAATAACTGCCGAACCGTTCCATATAAGTTAAATCAAATTATACCGGCGTAATCAGCGTCAAAAATTGTATCAATAACCACAACCCCAATTTGATTGAAGGTAGTTGGGTTTTTATCGACTGTCTAAAATTTTGTAAGAAATCACATATTTTAAACAATAATTTTGAAGTAGCACACCTATCTCAAAAACAAGGACCCATATCAACATGAAACCTTCGCTATCTTACTAAAATGGGTGCGCTGATTACTAATTTACATAGGAAAAGTCTCTGTCTCTACTGGTTACCGAGTTGTGCTGAAATTACGGTTTTTCAAATAATACAAAAATAAGCGAAATGGACCACATAACATGAGAATGGTAAATCTTAGGCATATAAAAGTATACATATTTTTGATAGACTTAACGAGAGCTATCATTTGGTAGTGGGTAAACCTTTCTATCACCAACGGTTGCAATGTTCAATTTTTTTCTATCTAAAAGTGCTAAATTTAGAACGAAAAAACAATTATAACTTTTTGAGAGATAGAGCGTTCTAATGTAGTCATGGTTATGCATTGGGATGTGCTGAATTCAACGGTGAGGTCGATTTTCCCGTAGCGTGTACGGTTTGGCTAGAAAGTGGGAAACTATAACTTCCGCAGTTTATCGCGTTTTTCTCGCGAACCGCGCACCGTAGAGCAACCCGGCGGAAAGTGGGAAACTATAACTTCCGCAGTTTATCGCGTTTTTCTCGCGAACCGCGCACCGTAGAGCAACCCGGCTTTCAGAAATGAATTCCTTGGTCAATTTCCCATCCGATACCGTTTGAACCGTCCATATCGGTTGATTAGATCGGACACAGTTTGCGTTCAAAGTTTCTAACGTAGTGAAATGGATGTTTTTAGCATCATTTTTGATAATTTGGAACGTAATAACTGCCGAACCGTTCCAAATAAGTTAAATCAAATTATACCGACGTAATCAGCGTCAAAAATTGTATCAATAACCACAACCCCAATTTGATTGAAGGTAGTTGGGTTTTTATCGACTGGCTAAAATTTTGTAAGAAATCACATATTTTAAACAATAATTTTGAAGTAGCACACCTATCTCAAAAACAAGGACCCATATCAACATGAAACCTTCGCTATCTTACTAAAATGGGTGCGCTGATTACTAATTTACATAGGAAAAGTCTCTGTCTCTACTGGTTACCGAGTTGTGCTGAAATTACGGTTTTTCAAATAATACAAAAATAAGCGAAATGGACCACATAACATGAGAATGGTAAATCTTAGGCATATAAAAGTATACATATTTTTGATAGACTTAACGAGAGCTATCATTTGGTAGTGGGTAAACCTTTCTATCACCAACGGTTGCAATGTTCAATTTTTTTTCTATCTAAAAGTGCTAAATTTAGAACGAAAAAACAATTATAACTTTTTGAGAGATAGAGCGTTCTAATGTAGTCATGGTTATGCATTGGGATGTGCTGAATTCAACGGTGAGGTCGATTTTCCCGTAGCGTGTACGGTTTGGCTAGAAAGTGGGAAACTATAACTTCCGCAGTTTATCGCGTTTTTCTCGCGAACCGCGCACCGTAGAGCAACCCGGCTTTCAGAAATGAATTCCTTGGTCAATTTCCCATCCGATACCGTTTGAACCGTCCATATCGGTTGATTAGATCGGACACAGTTTGCGTTCAAAGTTTCTAACGTAGTGAAATGGATGTTTTTAGCATCATTTTTGATAATTTGGAACGTAATAACTGCCGAACCGTTCCAAATAAGTTAAATCAAATTATACCGACGTAATCAGCGTCAAAAATTGTATCAATAACCACAACCCCAATTTGATTGAAGGTAGTTGGGTTTTTATCGACTGGCTAAAATTTTGTAAGAAATCACATATTT
Source organism: Melinopterus prodromus (assembly GCA_964023965.1). NCBI lineage: Eukaryota > Metazoa > Arthropoda > Insecta > Coleoptera > Scarabaeidae > Melinopterus > Melinopterus prodromus. The sequence goes on along the minus strand of OZ030398.1, from coordinate 21,474,621 downwards.
TAAACAATAATTTTGAAGTAGCACACCTATCTCAAAAACAAGGACCCATATCAACATGAAACCTTCGCTATCTTACTAAAATGGGTGCGCTGATTACTAATTTACATAGGAAAAGTCTCTGTCTCTACTGGTTACCGAGTTGTGCTGAAATTACGGTTTTTCAAATAATACAAAAATAAGCGAAATGGACCACATAACATGAGAATGGTAAATCTTAGGCATATAAAAGTATACATATTTTTGATAGACTTAACGAGAGCTATCATTTGGTAGTGGGTAAACCTTTCTATCACCAACGGTTGCAATGTTAAATTTTTTTTCTATCTAAAAGTGCTAAATTTAGAACGAAAAAACAATTATAACTTTTTGAGAGATAGAGCGTTCTAATGTAGTCATGGTTATGCATTGGGATGTGCTGAATTCAGCGGCGAGGTCGATTTTCCCGTAGCGTGTACGGTTTGGCTAGAAAGTGGGAAACTATAACTTCCGCAGTTTATCGCGTTTTTCTCGCGAACCGCGCACCGTAGAGCAACCCGGCTTTCAGAAATGAATTCCTTGGTCAATTTCCCATCCGATACCGTTTGAACCGTCAATATCGGTTGATTACATCGGACACAGTTTGCGTTCAAAGTTTCTAACGTAGTGAAATGGATGTTTTTAGCATCATTTTTGATAATTTGGAACGTAATAACTGCCGAACCGTTCCATATAAGTTAAATCAAATTATACCGGCGTAATCAGCGTCAAAAATTGTATCAATAACCACAACCCCAATTTGATTGAAGGTAGTTGGGTTTTTATCGACTGTCTAAAATTTTGTAAGAAATCACATATTTTAAACAATAATTTTGAAGTAGCACACCTATCTCAAAAACAAGGACCCATATCAACATGAAACCTTCGCTATCTTACTAAAATGGGTGCGCTGATTACTAATTTACATAGGAAAAGTCTCTGTCTCTACTGGTTACCGAGTTGTGCTGAAATTACGGTTTTTCAAATAATACAAAAATAAGCGAAATGGACCACATAACATGAGAATGGTAAATCTTAGGCATATAAAAGTATACATATTTTTGATAGACTTAACGAGAGCTATCATTTGGTAGTGGGTAAACCTTTCTATCACCAACGGTTGCAATGTTCAATTTTTTTCTATCTAAAAGTGCTAAATTTAGAACGAAAAAACAATTATAACTTTTTGAGAGATAGAGCGTTCTAATGTAGTCATGGTTATGCATTGGGATGTGCTGAATTCAACGGTGAGGTCGATTTTCCCGTAGCGTGTACGGTTTGGCTAGAAAGTGGGAAACTATAACTTCCGCAGTTTATCGCGTTTTTCTCGCGAACCGCGCACCGTAGAGCAACCCGGCTTTCAGAAATGAATTCCTTGGTCAATTTCCCATGCGATACCGTTTGAACCGTCCATATCGGTTGATTAGATCGGACACAGTTTGCGTTCAAAGTTTCTAACGTAGTGAAATGGATGTTTTTAGCATCATTTTTGATAATTTGGAACGTAATAACTGCCGAACCGTTCCAAATAAGTTAAATCAAATTATACCGACGTAATCAGCGTCAAAAATTGTATCAATAACCACAACCCCAATTTGATTGAAGGTAGTTGGGTTTTTATCGACTGGCTAAAATTTTGTAAGAAATCACATATTTTAAACAATAATTTTGAAGTAGCACACCTATCTCAAAAACAAGGACCCATATCAACATGAAACCTTCGCTATCTTACTAAAATGGGTGCGCTGATTACTAATTTACATAGGAAAAGTCTCTGTCTCTACTGGTTACCGAGTTGTGCTGAAATTACGGTTTTTCAAATAATACAAAAATAAGCGAAATGGACCACATAACATGAGAATGGTAAATCTTAGGCATATAAAAGTATACATATTTTTGATAGACATAACGAGAGCTATCATTTGGTAGTGGGTAAACCTTTCTATCACCAACGGTTGCAATGTTCAATTTTTTTCTATCTAAAAGTGCTAAATTTAGAACGAAAAAACAATTATAACTTTTTGAGAGATAGAGCGTTCTAATGTAGTCATGGTTATGCATTGGGATGTGCTGAATTCAACGGTGAGGTCGATTTTCCCGTAGCGTGTACGGTTTGGCTAGAAAGTGGGAAACTATAACTTCCGCAGTTTATCGCGTTTTTCTCGCGAACCGCGCACCGTAGAGCAACCCGGCTTTCAGAAATGAATTCCTTGGTCAATTTCCCATCCGATACCGTTTGAACCGTCCATATCGGTTGATTAGATCGGACACAGTTTGCGTTCAAAGTTTCTAACGTAGTGAAATGGATGTTTTTAGCATCATTTTTGATAATTTGGAACGTAATAACTGCCGAACCGTTCCAAATAAGTTAAATCAAATTATACCGACGTAATCAGCGTCAAAAATTGTATCAATAACCACAACCCCAATTTGATTGAAGGTAGTTGGGTTTTTATCGACTGGCTAAAATTTTGTAAGAAATCACATATTTTAAACAATAATTTTGAAGTAGCACACCTATCTCAAAAACAAGGACCCATATCAACATGAAACCTTCGCTATCTTACTAAAATGGGTGCGCTGATTACTAATTTACATAGGAAAAGTCTCTGTCTCTACTGGTTACCGAGTTGTGCTGAAATTACGGTTTTTCAAATAATACAAAAATAAGCGAAATGGACCACATAACATGAGAATGGTAAATCTTAGGCATATAAAAGTATACATATTTTTGATAGACATAACGAGAGCTATCATTTGGTAGTGGGTAAACCTTTCTATCACCAACGGTTGCAATGTTAAATTTTTTTCTATCTAAAAGTGCTAAATTTAGAACGAAAAAACAATTATAACTTTTTGAGAGATAGAGCGTTCTAATGTAGTCATGGTTATGCATTGGGATGTGCTGAATTCAACGGTGAGGTCGATTTTCCCGTAGCGTGTACGGTTTGGCTAGAAAGTGGGAAACTATAACTTCCGCAGTTTATCGCGTTTTTCTCGCGAACCGCGCACCGTAGAGCAACCCGGCTTTCAGAAATGAATTCCTTGGTCAATTTCCCATCCGATACCGTTTGAACCGTCCATATCGGTTGATTAGATCGGACACAGTTTGCGTTCAAAGTTTCTAACGTAGTGAAATGGATGTTTTTAGCATCATTTTTGATAATTTGGAACGTAATAACTGCCGAACCGTTCCAAATAAGTTAAATCAAATTATACCGACGTAATCAGCGTCAAAAATTGTATCAATAACCACAACCCCAATTTGATTGAAGGTAGTTGGGTTTTTATCGACTGGCTAAAATTTTGTAAGAAATCACATATTTTAAACAATAATTTTGAAGTAGCACACCTATCTCAAAAACAAGGACCCATATCAACATGAAACCTTCGCTATCTTACTAAAATGGGTGCGCTGATTACTAATTTACATAGGAAAAGTCTCTGTCTCTACTGGTTACCGAGTTGTGCTGAAATTACGGTTTTTCAAATAATACAAAAATAAGCGAAATGGACCACATAACATGAGAATGGTAAATCTTAGGCATATAAAAGTATACATATTTTTGATAGACTTAACGAGAGCTATCATTTGGTAGTGGGTAAACCTTTCTATCACCAACGGTTGCAATGTTCAATTTTTTTTCTATCTAAATGTGCTAAATTTAGAACGAAAAAACAATTATAACTTTTTGAGAGATAGAGCGTTCTAATGTAGTCATGGTTATGCATTGGGATGTGCTGAATTCAGCGGTGAGGTCGATTTTCCCGTAGCGTGTACGGTTTGGCTAGAAAGTGGGAAGCTATAACTTCCGCAGTTTATCGCGTTTTTCTCGCGAACCGCGCACCGTAGAGCAACCCGGCTTTCAGAAATGAATTCCTTGGTCAATTTCCCATCCGATACCGTTTGAACCGTCAATATCGGTTGATTAGATCGGACACAGTTTGCGTTCAAATTTTCTAACGTAGTGAAATGGATGTTTTTAGCATCATTTTTGATAATTTGGAACGTAATAACTGCCGAACCGTTCCAAATAAGTTAAATCAAATTATACCGACGTAATCAGCGTCAAAAATTGTATCAATAACCACAACCCCAATTTGATTGAAGGTAGTTGGGTTTTTATCGACTGGCTAAAATTTTGTAAGAAATCACATATTTTAAACAATAATTTTGAAGTAGCACACCTATCTCAAAAACAAGGACCCATATCAACATGAAACCTTCGCTATCTTACTAAAATGGGTGCGCTGATTACTAATTTACATAGGAAAAGTCTCTGTCTCTACTGGTTACCGAGTTGTGCTGAAATTACGGTTTTTCAAATAATACAAAAATAAGCGAAATGGACCACATAACATGAGAATGGTAAATCTTAGGCATATAAAAGTATACATATTTTTGATAGACTTAACGAGAGCTATCATTTGGTAGTGGGTAAACCTTTCTATCACCAACGGTTGCAATGTTCAATTTTTTTTCTATCTAAATGTGCTAAATTTAGAACGAAAAAACAATTATAACTTTTTGAGAGATAGAGCGTTCTAATGTAGTCATGGTTATGCATTGGGATGTGCTGAATTCAGCGGTGAGGTCGATTTTCCCGTAGCGTGTACGGTTTGGCTAGAAAGTGGGAAGCTATAACTTCCGCAGTTTATCGCGTTTTTCTCGCGAACCGCGCACCGTAGAGCAACCCGGCTTTCAGAAATGAATTCCTTGGTCAATTTCCCATCCGATACCGTTTGAACCGTCAATATCGGTTGATTAGATCGGACACAGTTTGCGTTCAAATTTTCTAACGTAGTGAAATGGATGTTTTTAGCATCATTTTTGATAATTTGGAACGTAATAACTGCCGAACCGTTCCAAATAAGTTAAATCAAATTATACCGACGTAATCAGCGTCAAAAATTGTATCAATAACCACAACCCCAATTTGATTGAAGGTAGTTGGGTTTTTATCGACTGGCTAAAATTTTGTAAGAAATCACATATTTTAAACAATAATTTTGAAGTAGCACACCTATCTCAAAAACAAGGACCCATATCAACATGAAACCTTCGCTATCTTACTAAAATGGGTGCGCTGATTACTAATTTACATAGGAAAAGTCTCTGTCTCTACTGGTTACCGAGTTGTGCTGAAATTACGGTTTTTCAAATAATACAAAAATAAGCGAAATGGACCACATAACATGAGAATGGTAAATCTTAGGCATATAAAAGTATACATATTTTTGATAGACTTAACGAGAGCTATCATTTGGTAGTGGGTAAACCTTTCTATCACCAACGGTTGCAATGTTAAATTTTTTTTCTATCTAAAAGTGCTAAATTTAGAACGAAAAAACAATTATAACTTTTTGAGAGATAGAGCGTTCTAATGTAGTCATGGTTATGCATTGGGATGTGCTGAATTCAGCGGCGAGGTCGATTTTCCCGTAGCGTGTACGGTTTGGCTAGAAAGTGGGAAACTATAACTTCCGCAGTTTATCGCGTTTTTCTCGCGAACCGCGCACCGTAGAGCAACCCGGCTTTCAGAAATGAATTCCTTGGTCAATTTCCCATCCGATACCGTTTGAACCGTCAATATCGGTTGATTACATCGGACACAGTTTGCGTTCAAAGTTTCTAACGTAGTGAAATGGATGTTTTTAGCATCATTTTTGATAATTTGGAACGTAATAACTGCCGAACCGTTCCATATAAGTTAAATCAAATTATACCGGCGTAATCAGCGTCAAAAATTGTATCAATAACCACAACCCCAATTTGATTGAAGGTAGTTGGGTTTTTATCGACTGTCTAAAATTTTGTAAGAAATCACATATTTTAAACAATAATTTTGAAGTAGCACACCTATCTCAAAAACAAGGACCCATATCAACATGAAACCTTCGCTATCTTACTAAAATGGGTGCGCTGATTACTAATTTACATAGGAAAAGTCTCTGTCTCTACTGGTTACCGAGTTGTGCTGAAATTACGGTTTTTCAAATAATACAAAAATAAGCGAAATGGACCACATAACATGAGAATGGTAAATCTTAGGCATATAAAAGTATACATATTTTTGATAGACTTAACGAGAGCTATCATTTGGTAGTGGGTAAACCTTTCTATCACCAACGGTTGCAATGTTCAATTTTTTTCTATCTAAAAGTGCTAAATTTAGAACGAAAAAACAATTATAACTTTTTGAGAGATAGAGCGTTCTAATGTAGTCATGGTTATGCATTGGGATGTGCTGAATTCAACGGTGAGGTCGATTTTCCCGTAGCGTGTACGGTTTGGCTAGAAAGTGGGAAACTATAACTTCCGCAGTTTATCGCGTTTTTCTCGCGAACCGCGCACCGTAGAGCAACCCGGCTTTCAGAAATGAATTCCTTGGTCAATTTCCCATCCGATACCGTTTGAACCGTCCATATCGGTTGATTAGATCGGACACAGTTTGCGTTCAAAGTTTCTAACGTAGTGAAATGGATGTTTTTAGCATCATTTTTGATAATTTGGAACGTAATAACTGCCGAACCGTTCCAAATAAGTTAAATCAAATTATACCGACGTAATCAGCGTCAAAAATTGTATCAATAACCACAACCCCAATTTGATTGAAGGTAGTTGGGTTTTTATCGACTGGCTAAAATTTTGTAAGAAATCACATATTTTAAACAATAATTTTGAAGTAGCACACCTATCTCAAAAACAAGGACCCATATCAACATGAAACCTTCGCTATCTTACTAAAATGGGTGCGCTGATTACTAATTTACATAGGAAAAGTCTCTGTCTCTACTGGTTACCGAGTTGTGCTGAAATTACGGTTTTTCAAATAATACAAAAATAAGCGAAATGGACCACATAACATGAGAATGGTAAATCTTAGGCATATAAAAGTATACATATTTTTGATAGACTTAACGAGAGCTATCATTTGGTAGTGGGTAAACCTTTCTATCACCAACGGTTGCAATGTTCAATTTTTTTTCTATCTAAATGTGCTAAATTTAGAACGAAAAAACAATTATAACTTTTTGAGAGATAGAGCGTTCTAATGTAGTCATGGTTATGCATTGGGATGTGCTGAATTCAGCGGTGAGGTCGATTTTCCCGTAGCGTGTACGGTTTGGCTAGAAAGTGGGAAGCTATAACTTCCGCAGTTTATCGCGTTTTTCTCGCGAACCGCGCACCGTAGAGCAACCCGGCTTTCAGAAATGAATTCCTTGGTCAATTTCCCATCCGATACCGTTTGAACCGTCAATATCGGTTGATTAGATCGGACACAGTTTGCGTTCAAATTTTCTAACGTAGTGAAATGGATGTTTTTAGCATCATTTTTGATAATTTGGAACGTAATAACTGCCGAACCGTTCCAAATAAGTTAAATCAAATTATACCGACGTAATCAGCGTCAAAAATTGTATCAATAACCACAACCCCAATTTGATTGAAGGTAGTTGGGTTTTTATCGACTGGCTAAAATTTTGTAAGAAATCACATATTTTAAACAATAATTTTGAAGTAGCACACCTATCTCAAAAACAAGGACCCATATCAACATGAAACCTTCGCTATCTTACTAAAATGGGTGCGCTGATTACTAATTTACATAGGAAAAGTCTCTGTCTCTACTGGTTACCGAGTTGTGCTGAAATTACGGTTTTTCAAATAATACAAAAATAAGCGAAATGGACCACATAACATGAGAATGGTAAATCTTAGGCATATAAAAGTATACATATTTTTGATAGACTTAACGAGAGCTATCATTTGGTAGTGGGTAAACCTTTCTATCACCAACGGTTGCAATGTTCAATTTTTTTTCTATCTAAATGTGCTAAATTTAGAACGAAAAAACAATTATAACTTTTTGAGAGATAGAGCGTTCTAATGTAGTCATGGTTATGCATTGGGATGTGCTGAATTCAGCGGTGAGGTCGATTTTCCCGTAGCGTGTACGGTTTGGCTAGAAAGTGGGAAGCTATAACTTCCGCAGTTTATCGCGTTTTTCTCGCGAACCGCGCACCGTAGAGCAACCCGGCTTTCAGAAATGAATTCCTTGGTCAATTTCCCATCCGATACCGTTTGAACCGTCAATATCGGTTGATTAGATCGGACACAGTTTGCGTTCAAATTTTCTAACGTAGTGAAATGGATGTTTTTAGCATCATTTTTGATAATTTGGAACGTAATAACTGCCGAACCGTTCCAAATAAGTTAAATCAAATTATACCGACGTAATCAGCGTCAAAAATTGTATCAATAACCACAACCCCAATTTGATTGAAGGTAGTTGGGTTTTTATCGACTGGCTAAAATTTTGTAAGAAATCACATATTTTAAACAATAATTTTGAAGTAGCACACCTATCTCAAAAACAAGGACCCATATCAACATGAAACCTTCGCTATCTTACTAAAATGGGTGCGCTGATTACTAATTTACATAGGAAAAGTCTCTGTCTCTACTGGTTACCGAGTTGTGCTGAAATTACGGTTTTTCAAATAATACAAAAATAAGCGAAATGGACCACATAACATGAGAATGGTAAATCTTAGGCATATAAAAGTATACATATTTTTGATAGACTTAACGAGAGCTATCATTTGGTAGTGGGTAAACCTTTCTATCACCAACGGTTGCAATGTTCAATTTTTTTTCTATCTAAAAGTGCTAAATTTAGAACGAAAAAACAATTATAACTTTTTGAGAGATAGAGCGTTCTAATGTAGTCATGGTTATGCATTGGGATGTGCTGAATTCAGCGGTGAGGTCGATTTTCCCGTAGCGTGTACGGTTTGGCTAGAAAGTGGGAAACTATAACTTCCGCAGTTTATCGCGTTTTTCTCGCGAACCGCGCACCGTAGAGCAACCCGGCTTTCAGAAATGAATTCCTTGGTCAATTTCCCATCCGATACCGTTTGAACCGTCAATATCGGTTGATTAGATCGGACACAGTTTGCGTTCAAAGTTTCTAACGTAGTGAAATGGATGTTTTTAGCATCATTTTTGATAATTTGGAACGTAATAACTGCCGAACCGTTCCAAATAAGTTAAATCAAATTATACCGACGTAATCAGCGTCAAAAATTGTATCAATAACCACAACCCCAATTTGATTGAAGGTAGTTGGGTTTTTATCGACTGGCTAAAATTTTGTAAGAAATCACATATTTTAAACAATAATTTTGAAGTAGCACACCTATCTCAAAAACAAGGACCCATATCAACATGAAACCTTCGCTATCTTACTAAAATGGGTGCGCTGATTACTAATTTACATAGGAAAAGTCTCTGTCTCTACTGGTTACCGAGTTGTGCTGAAATTACGGTTTTTCAAATAATACAAAAATAAGCGAAATGGACCACATAACATGAGAATGGTAAATCTTAGGCATATAAAAGTATACATATTTTTGATAGACTTAACGAGAGCTATCATTTGGTAGTGGGTAAACCTTTCTATCACCAACGGTTGCAATGTTCAATTTTTTTTCTATCTAAAAGTGCTAAATTTAGAACGAAAAAAAAATTATAACTTTTTGAGAGATAGAGCGTTCTAATGTAGTCATGGTTATGCATTGGGATGTGCTGAATTCAACGGTGAGGTCGATTTTCCCGTAGCGTGTACGGTTTGGCTAGAAAGTGGGAAACTATAACTTCCGCAGTTTATCGCGTTTTTCTCGCGAACCGCGCACCGTAGAGCAACCCGGCTTTCAGAAATGAATTCCTTGGTCAATTTCCCATCCGATACCGTTTGAACCGTCAATATCGGTTGATTAGATCGGACACAGTTTGCGTTCAAAGTTTCTAACGTAGTAAAATCGATGTTTTTAGCATCATTTTTGATAATTTGGAACGTAATAACTGCCGAACCGTTCCAAATAAGTTAAATCAAATTATACCGGCGTAATCAGCGTCAAAAATTGTATCAATAACCACAACCCCAATTTGATTGAAGGTAGTTGGGTTTTTATCGACTGGCTAAAATTTTGTAAGAAATCACATATTTTAAACAATAATTTTGAAGTAGCACACCTATCTCAAAAACAAGGACCCATATCAACATGAAACCTTCGCTATCTTACTAAAATGGGTGCGCTGATTACTAATTTACATAGGAAAAGTCTCTATCTCTACTGGTTACCGAGTTGTGCTGAAATTACGGTTTTTCAAATAATACAAAAATAAGCGAAATGGACCACATAACATGAGAATGGTAAATCTTAGGCATATAAAAGTATACAAATTTTAGATAGACTCAACGAGAGCTATCATTTTGTAGAGGGTAAACCTTTCTATCACGAACGGTTGCAATGTTAAATTTTTTTCTATTTAAAAGTGCTAAATTTGGAACGAAAAAACAATTATAACTTTTTGAGAGATAGAGCGTTCTAATGTAGTCATGGTTATGCATTGGGATGTGCTGAATTCAACGGTGAGGTCGATTTTCCCGTAGCGTGTACGGTTTGGCTAGAAAGTGGGAAACTATAACTACCGCTGTTCACCTCGTTTTTCTCGCGATCCGCGCACCTTAGAGCAACCCGGCTTTTAAAAATGAATTCCTCGGCCAATTTCCCATCCGATACCGTTTGAACCGTCAACATCGGTCGATTAGATCGGACACAGTTTGTGTTCAAAGTTTCTAATATAGTAAAATGGGTGTTTTTAGCATCATTTTTGATAATTGCGAACGTAATAACTGCCGAACCGTTGCAAATAAGTTAAACCAAATTATACCGGCGTAATCAGCGTCAAAAATTGTATCAATAACGACAACCCCAATTTGATTGAAGGTAGTAGGGTTTTTGCCGACTGGCTAAAATTTTGTAAGAAATCACATATTTTACACAATAATTTTGAAGTAGCACACCCATCTCAAAAACAAGGACCCGTATCAACATGAAACTTTCGCTATCTTACTAAAATGGGTGCGCTGATTACAAATTTACATAGGAAAAGTCTCTGTCTCTACTGGTTACCGAGTTGTGCTGAAATTACGGTTTTTCAAATAATACAAAAATAAGCGAAATGGATCACATAACATGAAAATTGTAAATCTTTGGCATATAAAAGTATACATATTTTTGATATACTCAACGAGAGCTATCATTTGGTAGTGGGTAAACCTTTCTGTCACCAACGGTTGCAATGTTCAATTTTTGTCTATCTAAAAGTGCTAAGTTTAGTACAAAAAAAACAATTCAATGCTACTATTGGGCTATTGGTTGCTATTTGTCTTTCATATTCGTCATTGCACATTTTTAAACTTCTACAAACTTAACTTCATGCAAAGTTTTACGTAAATTAGCCAAATAAATCACTGTGTAACACAAAAGAAATGATTTTTCATAAATGGTGGATGAGCCGGTACTAATATATAAAAGTATAAAAGTTTACTCAAATTTCGACTAATTTCTGTGTATGTCAGACATAATGTGACGACGTACACTTAACTCTTTGCAAAGCAACGATTTTGGAAGAAAACAAAAGAAAAAGAACTATAGTTCATGGTTGACGCCTCCCATCGTCACCATTGACATACATTTAAAATATTTGGTATAGAATACTCGCGCATAATATCCGTTATGTAACTGATATAAATCGCGTATTATTTAAACAAAATATTACAGGCCAAACTACGTTCCGGTATTTTAATTTCAATACTAATTAGTATATTAAATTATTTTGCCTCTCCCAGTATATGACGTCTCTCAAAACGTATATAGTACTAGTTGATATGCGGTTTTCTAGAAATGTACTAATTGTCTAACCTGTGGAGACCATATAATAGATGTAGCAGTCTATGCATTTCATGTGACTAATTTGGCGTAAATTATTCATTAGGAACAAAGTTAATTTCAAATATCCCGCCATACAACTTGGACTGTTTATTACCCGTTGACCACCTGACCACATACATATTAGTAAGTTTAGTATCATGTCTATTACAGGTTTCCTGTATAATAATTATTGCAGCTACCATAATTGTTCCAAGTATCTCACATGAACACACGAATTTACTGAATAAACTATCAAGATATTGCCATTAAATTGAATAAATTTATAGACCACAGTTATTACATTCACTGGAAAAAAATACACGTTAATTAATTAAGTTAATACATAATCAAATTATTAGAAAAGAAAAAATAATCATCTTGATATTACAACATATCACATATTTTCAAGTCTTTAATTTGTAAAAAAAATTCAATTGTCTCAGTTATGTGGATATCGTAACGAAAAATGAATAAAATCTAGCATGTCATAACTCATCACTGTTTCTGGTATCTTTTTTTGGCAGAAATTTGGTCTCAAACCTAACCTTTCCAAAAAGCAAAAATACAAGATACTCAAAAATACATTTTCCTCACAAGAACTATACAAAATTTGGAATTTCTGCTTTTATTATCTGAATGTACGGACAAAAGCATACCAGAAATAGTTTTCATAATAAGAATAATCTCATAGCTTAGATTCTTGTACTTTTAACAAATTACTGTAAGTGGAAATCTGTGAAATGCACTGATGACTAGACTAAAAAGGCAATAGATTATTTTTTTGGATTAAGCTAATAAAGGCACAAATTAAGAGGGTCCTGCAGAGAAATATGCTCCATGTTTGTTATATAAAGGATAAACTTTTCAACTTTTCGATTACAAATAATGCACCTAATAGAAAACATTTTGAAAGTTTTATCAATATCGGAGCTATTACCACGCGTACCAAAGTTTTCCTCTTTGCTTTAGTTGATTCGGCAATTAGTTACGTATTTATACATAATAGTTTGCGGGCGCTAACAATTGCGTTCTCCTTCATCACAATTAACACATCTTTTTGGTAAGACGACATCCTTCAGTTAACCTTGGTGGTACTAAATATCAAAACATAACCATTTCTGGTTCAGCCATTGTTATCAATGTTTCCTGTCTACGCGGTTGGTACTGCTCAATAATCATACTGTGTACCGATTGACACACAAATCCATAAGTGTCGCATGTTTTACGATTATTGTTATGTATCTATGTTTACTGTTTACGTTTTGTATCTTGTCGCATGTCACAAATGATTGTTATCGCTTCGTTGTAATTAAAAATATACCAATTTATTTGCTTTATTCGTGTAGTACACGCCACAATGATCGCACCACACACATTTCTTCATAAGCCAAATCTAATAAATATTATATGTTTTTTTGCAGGCCCCTTTCATATATGTTCTTTATTCCTGTAAAATTTCTGCTTTCAGCTTCAGATTGTACGTAAAACAACATACCAGAGACATAAATAAATTGTGAAATTGAACTTCTTCTCGATTTTGAGCCCCTTGGTGCACAAGTTAATGTTTTGGTCATTCTAAAATTTCACTGAAAATAAGTATAGATATAAAAGAACAAAATGAGCTGAACAATTTTTGTTAACTAGGTTGAATTACAAAATATCACGTCAGACAATATTGTCAGTAGTTGAGAAACGATTTATCTCATCAACTGATATTTTTAGACAAAAGAAGAAATATCTCAAAACCAATTGGGTTTAGTGTACCTAGTTTACTGTCTTAGTACTCATTGCCTTTGAATTTAATAACGAACTCAGAAATATGCAAAAATATAGTATGTTCCAATTAAAAAAAGAAAACTTTACAATCTTGGAAGAGAAGATTGAAAATATTATACAAGAAAAAATATTATAAAAAGGAACAGTATACAGCGAAATGGATACAGGAAACTATACTGATAAAAGTCTAAATTACGCCATAATTTACTTGATAAAATATTTATTAAGTCAGGTAAAATTATTTATTGTTACGGTGGATTACAGTGAGCGAGTTTGCCAACAGCACTATCCAACTATGGTTGCCAAAAATTATTGATATAAAATTACAACTAAGGTAAACGCCTCAAATTCAGGCAGGTTAGGGTAGAATGTACATTTACTTGGATGACAAACCGGATGACCTAAAATAAAATTCAATGTTGTAGATTTCTTATTTTATCCAACTACACAGAAATATGTCGGAATTTACGAGTGTCTGAATTTTGGACGTTTACCTTATTAGACCTTTCCATTTCACTTAATATCTACTTACAAAGTCCTTTTTATGAACAACTTAAACGTCACTAGACTCCACCAACCGTATCGGATAATTACGCGTTTGGGTTAGCGGTTGGCAATCTTCAAAATATTTCAAACGGTTCTGACAGTCGGACATCCTCTCGTACACGATTCATTACTGTCGGCACTTCCGGTCGTGCGGCTTTCTCTATCGCTCTTTCACGTTCTCAACGCTACCCCGTCGAACCACTGCTTAATGATGTCGTTTAGTGTTTTCATAATTCCGCAAACAAATCACTAGCGACGATCAAAAGCTTTGCGGTTCCCGACGACAGTCATTAATATGCATTAAGGCCCATTAACACCAAATCACCGCTGTTGTTTTTTGTCGTCTGCACTTGTTAGAAGCTTGCTTCGGTGAACGAAGCCAAGGGCAAACAGTTTGCATTATAAAGTCGAATATTAATTAAGAACGGAATAAAAATTGCGAGCTCTGAAATTTTGGAAAAACGTAACGCTTTGGTTCAAAAGGGTCCAAAGGAACTCATAAGTTGCTACCCAAGAGGATCCCACAATACCTCATGCGGAAGATACGCTGTAGAACGGATGTCCATAACCCAAATTTAAGATTCAGGGGTTTGTTTGCTCCACCTGCCCATCGCAGTGAGCTGTATAAACGGTCATTCTCTTACCAGGTCAGTCACATATACAATGGTCTCGGGGAAGATATGAAAAAATTATCGTTAAACAGTTTTGGGGGAAAGGTGAAGTGTTGCCTGTTTGCTCAACAGGGGGGACTTTAGGCTTTGAGCGCACATCGGAGGCTGTTTTAATTTTAATTTTTTATCATGTGCGATGTTTTGTTGAGTTGGATTTGCGGCATTTCTAATACTTTCGACAATTATTCGAATTGCATTTAGAAGGAAACAAAGAAAGAAGAAGTTTTTAAAATTCACATTGAGATCGATCAGAAATTCCTAGGGCGAGATTTTTGACAATCAGCGCTCGCAAAGTTTCAAATTCTTTTTTCTTGTTCATGAAAACTGTAGGATTGAATTGAACAAAATGTTTAATTGTTATGGTAAGATTTTATTTATTGTTTTCGTATTTTGCAGTATGAATGTAACAGTGACTTCAATAAAAATAAATTAACTTAGACTGTTTATAAGAATTCTGCGAAGGCATCGGTCCTTATGGGTCCGAAACCGAAGAAAATGACCAAAACCAATATCCGTAATGGACTGTTGTTCCGTCCATTGTATTTTAAGCACGTGGGTAGCGGCAGTAGACACGGGTCACTCGAGTGCTACAAAGTAGTAACCTAAGACCATTTCTAACGATTGATTTATTTGTACACTTGTACGCCAGATGTCGAAAACCTTGTGTCGTACCACCAAATATTATACAATGCTGCTTCACATGCAGTTCTTAAGTACTGCATCGTAACTAAAAATGGAGATTACGTTGTGTTTAGGTAATATGCTTGTGATTTTGGTTATGTAGGATTGCGAGCCGTTGTTTGTATTTGCTATGACAATTTTATTATTATAATACAGTGTGATGATTTACTTTTCTTTTTGCATTCGAGATTTTATTCGTTTTTTAGATATGATCGAATAATGTCTGCTGATGTCTGCTATCACCTCTTCAAAATGATTAATCAAAACTATCAAATAACCTGTAGTTATCAGTATGCAATATATGACTTAACCTATTTTAATCTTACGTTTTTGTGCCTCTACGGTTAAAAATTATTACGATTTCGAATTTATTTGGTTACATTATTACTATTCTTAAAGATAAAGATAAAGAATTTACCAAACATTCTCTTGAGTATTTTCCAAAATGATAAAGCAAATTTTAAATCAGAAGCCATGATTTATAGAAATGTTCCGGTGATCCGGATAAAAAAGAAATGGCTACTATTTGTGGAATCGAGCGTTGTTTTTTTTTGTCCGGAATGAACTAAAGTATTTAAAACTATATAATTATACTGTTGGTATAAATAGTATTTTTATTGTAGTTTTTATTGCTTTCATTTTAATAAATGAATTACTACTATTAAATTAGGAAAACCATCAGGGTTTTCAACAAAACAATGATAAGTACCTATCGTAACTTTCTGCCATCGATCATTTATCATTTTAAATAACCCGGTAACTCTGTGCACTATTCTGGATGTTATTTTCCAATCTTTTTGCGAATTCCCTAAAAAAACTCGCTATTTAAATCTTGTCCATTGTCAGAGTAAAACAACTCGTGTCAGACCGTATGGTTAGTGGTGGATTAGGGCGCTTGCGAACACATCGGCCAAGCTGATCCCACACGTGTTCAATGGGATTCAGGTCAGGACTTAACGCCTGCCATTCCACGACATGAATTCCACGTTCTTGTGAAAAGTTTCTGGTGGTGCCGGCGGTATGTGGCTTTGCATTGTCCTGCATTATAGATGAAATGTTGACCGACGCCATATGCAGCAGGCACCACATGGTCGTCCAAAATGTTTTCGATGTAATTCATGGTATTTAGTCTACCAGAAACCACAACAAGATCAGTTTTTGTTTTGATTCCAACCCAAACTATCACATATCCACGACCAAATCTATCCACTTCATGTATAGTACTTCTAAAAGTTATGTTTCTAACAGTTTGATCAGAAATGTCTATTCCATGTGCTCGTCTTAGGTCGTTTAGGAGGTCTCGTGCTGTGGCAGTACACTGATGTAGAGAGAAAAGGACAAGAAATCGGTCTTGATTTTGAGTAGTTCTTCGATTTCCACCTTGTCCAGCTCTTCTAACATATTGGCCAGTCTCCCGAAACCGATTCCATAAACGCTGAATAACAGAAGGGAAAACTCGAAGGGCCCTGCTAACATGTCGAATATAGTGGCCATGCTTAATAAGGACGACAGCACGAGCAACTTGCACTTTACTAAGATGCCTCATTTTACTTCTAACGACGCACATTGGGGTATTAGACCCAAAAAGCTGGCCATAAATCAAATTTCTAAATTGTTAAATTCCAAAAAGTAAACCTGTTTCTGGGATAGATAAATGACCGATGTATTAAAAGGCGGCAATATTTTTTCACCTGAGCCCTGAGCCACGTGTCCTTGTCAGCCAAAAGTTATATTTTACTATGGCTGAACATAGATGCACATAAGTTGACGCTCTTAAAAGCGGTTGAAATTTTGTTTTTTAACGATAAATGTGACTTTTTTGTTATACATTTTTTAGAACCAAGTATGAACTTTCACTCGACATTATTTTTATTAAAATTTAGCCACAATTTTGTTAATTGTAGGGCCGAGAACATTCGCTGTTATAAAAAAGCAATTTTATGCAGAATGTGAGTGTTTTAGTTTAGTGTTTAGCTTTGTTAAGCTTTTGAAAGTGGTTCAAATTATAGTATACATATTTGACATTACAACTACTGGAAAATGTGCTGCGGATAGGTGCGGATGCAGTTTTTGTGATTTTATTTCTAATAAGTTGTAAAGGAAAAACCAAAAATTGATGTACCGGCTTATATGTAATTTGGTGCAATTTCTTGATACCGTGATAGTAGAGGCAATTTAGAACATATTTAACCATATTTAGCTATATACAAATGGTTACGGTTATCGAGATATTGACAACTTTATGTTCAATGCATCTTGTATGTTGTAGATGCCGTTATGTACGTATATTTTGCCGTTTTGGATCATGTATAACAAACAATCCCGATGACCTAGACTCTTAAAAATCATCCGAAAAAAAGCTTAAACTTTGTACTTGTATATGCATTTCTTGGAAATTGGTTGCTTGAAGCCAATCTGATTCATATTCAAGGCAAGAGAATACTTCGAAAGCACCTACTCGCGTACACAGTTCATTGGTTTAAATTGGATTCTTGTTGAGGAGAGACAATAGTAAGTTTGTGAATAGAAACTTGTTAGGCGTTTTCGATAAATATGTTTATGCGGAATGCGAATGCGGGTTCAAAACATGCGTATTAGGGTCATACCACTAAAATACCGTTTCAGCTTGACGTATGATCAAATTTCGAAAGTTTTCATGGAAAGAGTTTCAATACACAATATCGACTGGTGTAAACTTTGATTTTCTTCCTCAACTACTGGTCTTTAAAAATAAACCTTTTTTCAGAATTTTCTTATAACCTAAGAGACCCAAACATGTTATCTCATATAACTCAAAAACGACATTTATTGTTCAATTTTAAATCCGTATATGCTGCGTATTTAAACTGGACATCCCATATATTATTTTATGAATTTGACACGGCAAAACATAATAGAGATAAAATCACAAAAAAATATTGATGACAAATGTTCTAGCAGTAATTAATTTACAATAGGTGTAGTGCAGTGAAGAACAATTTTTAATACAATGCTTTTTCTTATTTTGTACTGTTTTATTGTGTTTATTAAGGTATTAACCTTCAAATTCTTAGTATGAAGGTTAAAATGTTATACATAGATAAAACAACACATCTAAAACGTTTTTAGGTGAAAAAATAATTTTGGCCAGGTTTTCAGGTCAAATACCCTACTGTGCGACGCTTCTAATCAACGAAAATTGACAACTGAATTCATTTGTCATTTTTCATCTTATTTCCATTCTGTTTTGCGTTATTAATTTACAATTCCAGAAGTATCTCAATCGCAAACTCTCGTACTCTCTCGGCGATATTACTCCATTCCAGTGGCGCGGAATTATGGTCGCCGACTCATCGTCTGTCCAGCTACATCTCCCAACAGAATAAAACCAACAAAGCCAGCGATACTATTTCGGACGCACGGCATTCCATAGTTAGGTGCGTGCAACTGTCACCTCCGTTATGCACCTCAGCGAGACGCACCGAAAACCCGTGCGAGCGGCACGTAACCTCCTCATCTCCACCATCCTGAAACACCATTTTTTCAGCTGCTCTCATAACTCATAGACCGTCTACCGTCTCGGCCGACCAAACACTCAAGATCCTTTTTTACCCCCACTCCTCCTCCGGCCTTCCGTTTTTGAAACTGAAGCATCGCGCCGAATAGTACTCAGTAGACGCAGGACCGCGTCGGTGCAATTCAGAGCTTTCGTTGAGCTAAGTACGCGCGCGCAGCTTTGCTTTTAAAGTTCCCGAACGTCTTTTTAATAACTCGTTACAAATAGTGTGTTCGTGGTATCGTTTTTATACTTGTTTAACCTACTGGAATAAAGTAAGTGTGCTTTCGTTTGTTCGTATTATTTTGCGGGTGCTATACAATGAAATATGTTAGTTGTAAGATCGAACGTGTGCGTTACTATATACAACGCGCCAAAAATAGCCGAACGCACCGATATGATAGTCTGCTAAAAGTTTTGTTGATGTTTGCGCGAAAGAACCACGTGCCATTCGGGAAAATATCCTTAGTCGAAAGCTATTTTTCCGTGCGTTGTTCCGGCTTCGATGACGGCTCCCAATAGTACTCATTATTGAGTATTCCAAAATAAAATATATTCGTTGAATAATTGTGAGCAAACGTCATTTGTATTTGTAACATTCTATTTGACTCGTGCCATCTATCTTAAACTCAAATTTATAGTTTATAGGTAGTAAGTGACGGAAACAAGTAAACATTTTCTAAATAATTGGAGTGAGTAATAGCCATTACTATCGATTAGAATACCATATTTTCTACGTAATAATTTTGAGCAGTGATCGGTTGCTAACCAGTGTCTAATAAAGTTATATTTATATCGAATTCGTTTTTAAAATAAAAAAATCTGATATAGCCAGGCACATGACTTTATCATACAAAATATAAAATTAATAGTTTGGCTGCATGAGATTCTATTTGATCGAGATCGATCGTGTCTGCATTAAAATAAAGCCAATTAGCCACCATTTGACAGATATTTTCACACTATTGACAGCAGGTATAGTCAATAAATCAGCGTGTGTTACTACATACTGCCATTAGAATGATAATAACTGTAAAATCCTGGCTAACTTGTTTAAATGCAGAAAAAAATATTAATTTTACCAAAAATGTCATAGACATAAATTATACAAAATTTCCTCTACTTTAATTTATTATTTACCTATTTTGACGAAATTACAGAAACCTAAAAAATTTAAATGAGAATGACCAAGGCGAAAATGTATTACATTTTACATAATTTTGCCTCTTATATAAAATTTTCTTAATCCTGAGCTTTGCGTATGACCGTGTGCACCCTCTTATATGTTTCCTACGTTTGTAGTTAGAATGCTTTTTTTTAATACATAAAAATTAAATTTATAAACCTTATTGTAGTATAAATTTAGAAGATATCATTTATTTGGTATCATTGTAAAGAAAAAAGGTTTTAAGAATATAAAAAATAATTGTATTTAAAATGGTGTACGATTCTCGTTTGTTTATGTTTTACTGTCACAAGATGACACCACAAGCTTATATTTTAAAGTGAAACTATTTTTTTTAATAACCAACCGTCTTACACATAAAGTAATTTTTTGTATCCAAATTGTGATATTGTGATAAGACAAATCAATATTTAGGACTTTAGAGCGGTAAAAAGAAGGTAAAATTAATTACTTTTATATTTACAAACACGTTAAACACATTTTTTAGTTCCTATAAAGTTGTATCTCAAAACTTAATGAAGAGATTTTGGATTTAAATACCACACCAGACATTTTTATAGGTATTGAGTTACGCAATTTTTCATAAATACCTTGCTGCGAGAAAACGCAAATGTTTCAAAAGGTAAAAACCTATTTGCTTCTCAAAAACTAGACGCAATATACATGTTCTGCTTCAAAAATAATGAATAAGTCTTGTTTTTGACAAAAACAAGTGCAAAAAACACGCAAAAAGGCATTTTTTAAAACTAGACAAATCCACATTTTCTGCTTTCCTATTCAGATTCTTCGGGTATAAAACTCCATAATCAGATGTGCTTTAAAAATTAATATTTTTTTGAAAATTAAGAATCGCTCTAGTACAGAATGGTAACAAAAATGTGATATGATATTTCATCATCGAGTATAACTCACCAAAGCAGTTCCTACAATCGAACGGTTCCAAAATTAAGCCAACAAATTAACTAAATAAGTACTTTAAAGTCACTTTTAAAATTTATTTAGACATTTAGAATTTACGAACTTTCTTCATATAAAAACTAGTTCCAGTAAAAAGAAAAACTAAGTTAACAGATTGTGAAATTAGCACAAAGCATTCGCGATAATAAGTAATTTTTAATATCACTTGCATCTCAGAGCACTCAATATGCATATTGAAATTTATGCTTATATTACATAGTATCTATCTTGGAAATGTACATATACTTTTCATAATGCACCACAAGTAGAAGATAATTCAATTTATTTCGTTTCAAAAAGCAATAATGCCCCAAGATGGCAATAAAGATATATTACCTATTACTTTAATTTTGAAACGACGGGAACAAAATTTATTTCTTCTTTTTGCTGCAATATTGCAATATCATGATTCTATAATATATAGATAGAACGTAAAGGTGGTAAAAGAAACACTTAAATGTTCCGGGCGAAATTGCTTTAAATTTGAGAAATCTCTACGATATAGCGACGTAAAGTGAGGTTTAACAATCTGTTTACCGAACTTGCTATTTAAAACCTGGCGAATTCGTGATTCACACTCAAATTGCTAGGAAATAAACCAAGTGCGAGGCATACACAACCAAACATCGTGTTTCACCGAGTTTAGTTAGAATGTAAGAATGGACAGTTTCCTAACATAATGAAAAATTTGTTTTAATATTCTCTCATCTAGGAACCAAAAATATATTTTTACGGATGACGATAAATATAGCGGATTTTATTCATTATATTTAACTGCAAACATTCAATAAAGTAAAATTGTAACCCAAAGATTCAATTAAATCAAAATAAACATAATTAAATTTGAATTATGTAAATGCTTTACAAGCATGTAAGTATAAAAACTTATATGATTATGATAAATAATCGGAAAATACGTTAAAGGTCCCATTAGGTGGCCTGCCAGATCACCAACTGAACCTTTTGTTTAAGTGAAATTTCTTACCGAGCGGTGTAAGTGGATTCCAACGAAGCAAAGTAAACATACATCCAGCTGCTAAATTATGGTAATAAATTAAGTTGCATATTTATATTATGTTAGCTGAATAATACAATCCACGTCACTCGTCACTTATAATCGATCGTCATTGTTTCCCAAAATTTTATTTACCCTCACGTAGATGTATGAAAGGAATAAAGAAATCTTAATTATAAATTGCTCTTATTAATACAGGTTAAACAACTATTAATTTTGTTCTAAAGTTTTTTTCTTAAGTGAATTACTAAGTAATAAAATTATAAACCCCTAACCACAACAAGTTTTTTAGAACCTAAATACGTATTTCAGCAACTATGTTGCCATCTTCAGTAGAACCTAAAAAGAGGAAAAGAGAGATTAGCACTTCATAGTATCTTTACTGGATATTGTCCAAGCAAATCACTAGTGGAAGTGACGTCCATGTTAAACATTACCCTATATATACCCATTTGTTGTTCACACCTCAGTGAATTTTGATCATTGAAGCGTAAAATAGATAATTAAAGCAGGTCAAACAATGGCAAGATTTTCAAGATTTTCTTCTTGTTTTGAATTCTAAATTCAACACCATTAACTTTACTGTAGAACAAGAAGTTAACGGCCAACTTCCATTTTTAGATACTCTGGTAGTCAGGAATAGCAAAAATATAATAGAAATTGACGTGTATCGGAAAGATACTAACACAATCAGGTTTATCCCTAATGATTCGCAGCATCCTTTTCAACAAAAATTGTCTTTTATTAGTTGGTTAGTAAATAGGTTATTGAAATTTCCATTGTCCGCAGATAGATATGAGCAAGAATTATTGTTTATTAAGAATGTTGTCATACATAATGGGTACCCTGAGAAAATAGTTGATAGAATGATTAAGAAGCAGAATCAAAAAATGTATGTAAATCAAATATCTACTTTAAATACTTTGTCTGTAGAAAAGAAGAAATATGTTAAAATACCGTTCGATTGTGCATATACAAGGGGTTTGAGAAGTATTTTTACATCACAAAATCTCTGTATAGCATATTCGACTCATAATAGCATAAAAAACCTTCTTGGAAACCCAAAGGATAAGGTAGATGTACTTGATAAATCTGGTATATATTGTATCAAATGTCATGACTGTGAAAAAGAATACGTAGGCCAGACTTGAAGAACAATTTTAACTAGGTTCAAAGAACATGTAGCTCATTTTAAATATAATCGTTTTGAAAAATCTAGTGTGGCTCAACAAATTTTAGACACAGGTCATAAAGTAGTTGTAGATGACTTAAAACTTGTCAAAGCTGTGTCAAATAATAGGGAACTAAACAGCTTGGAAAGTATCTTTATTCACTTGAATAGAGATAAATTAATAAATTCAGACAGGGGTCCTATACCTAGTTCGCCATTGTTTGACCTGCTTTTAAAACTTGTTTTTTACGCTTCAATGATCAAAATTCACTGAGGTGTGAACAACAAATGGGTATATATAGGGTAATTTTTAACATGGACGTCACTTCCACTAGTGATTTGCTTGGACAATATCCAGTAAAGATACTATGAAGTGCTAATCTCTCTTTTCCTCTTTTTAAGTTCTACTGAAGATGGCAACATAGTTGCTGAAATACGTATTTAGGTTCTAAAATACTTGTTGTGGTTAGGGGTTTATAATTTTATTATTAAGTTCGCCACAGTCTCCAAAATATTGTCATGAATTACTAAGGTCTGATTTTACCAACAATGTACAGATTTCGAGTTGTCGGTGAAACTGGAGCTAAATGTATTTATTTATCTTTGGAAGCACTACGTTGTTTTACTGTTATTATAGTTTCAGAGATATTTATTGTATGTCAAAATATTTGTAAATGCTGGCCTTTAAAATAACGTGACAAAATTTTTGCATATTTTCTCCTAAAACAATGATTGTTTTATGGAGTTAATTTTGTGATTGTTTAAAACGGGGTTTTGAGCTTTTCAAATAGAACTCCATGTAAATTAGGAACTAACTGAGATGTCCCAAATTTATTTTCAATTTAGGGTTAGTATGATCTATATAAATATTATTGCAAGATTTTGTGACGTTTGAAATTTAAGGTGAACTAGTACTACACTTTTATAGTACCTACCTTAATTTTGCTGTCTAAAGGGTTATATAGAAGAGGTTATTTATAATCTATTTAACAAGATTTCTTCATTTACAAAATATTATTATAGTGGTATGTGCGCTCACACACAAAAGCAAGCAGAAAACGCTAAAACTGTACATGATATGCATTGTCTGAAAACTGATTTATGTTCAATATTAAAAAAAAAACAAAAGATATCTACTTACTATCATAGCTAATATCATAGTTAATCGGTTAAAAATGGATTATTGTTCTAGAAAGGCAATTCCTTTTACTTACAATTATTTACATTATATTTTCGTCAATTGCAAATATTGCAAAACTAGTAACTATCGGTGTATGACATTCTTAACACCAATTGAAGAGAAGTTAAGGGTTATTGTAGCAAAAAAATAATATACAGGGTGATAATAGGATCCACCCTATATCGCGTAACATATTTACATGTCAAAAGAAAGTCGAAGTAATAAATTACTTTTCATTCAATTCAGGTAAAAGCTTCATTGAGAAACTCTGTCTGGGGGTAGTACTCCCCTTGATGATATTAGCACATCACTACCCAGAGTCCATTCACGATCTCGTGCCTCAGATAAAACCATAACAAACGTTTCAATTTAGCTCCAGCCCATATTTGCCGTGTGATACGAACTTATCGTAGAACAGGTGTTGTGGTCTGGAACCAAGCTGCGCAAATAAAATTGCACGTGCCCGAAGAAACAGGACCAGACTTTATGAATGAACGAAGTTCCCAGTTGTATTTGTAGATCCGTACGAAAGTTTGCCCCATGGTCCCATTCCGAGACGCCTCTGCACAAATCGCTGTACCGGAAATGTAAACACGGTCGTTCCGTGCAAAATTCAACGAATAGATTTTTGTTTTTCAAGACGTGAATGCAGTTGTAGATAGGTACATTCAGCTGTGAAGAGAATAAAGTATATTCAAAAAAAAATAAAATAGAGTTGGTTGCCAGACACAAAAAAACTGGTCTAAACTGTGCACTTCATGGTTCCTCTTTGTCAAAAACTAAAAAAAGAACAAAGTCTTTGAAAATTAAATACAAAAATAACATTGTTAAACCTACAATAGCAATTGATTCTTCCGTGCCTTTAACAACAATAACAATTATCATATATCCTAAACCAACATTCAATTGTGTCGCGTACGCTAATAACGGTCCAAATAAAGTTGGATAGTGGCCTTCATCGCCTAAGACGTATTATAGCATAATGTACCTGAAAGAATTCACCAGGATAGAATGATTAATGCTTACGGCTCCATTTGGCAAGGTGTTATCAAGATGTGGCTCTACTCCAAGCACAGTTAACCGTCCGTATTCCATTCTGTAACAGATAATATGGCGAGGAGGAGGCATTATTTGCCTTTAAATTAATAACCGATGTCAAAACGCTGTCAGTTACCGCCGAATGGACACAACATTGTCTGCAATAGATTTAGGTGACTTAGGTGTTGCCAAGTCAGTCATAATGTTTCCAAATGGATCTTTTAGAACACTTCGTAATATACAGTCCTGTTTTTTTTTTAATTTTAGGTTCATAGTTTTGAAAATAGTGGTCGAATGGATTTTTGAGAAGCGTTAACAGAAAAATTCCATAAACTATTGAACAATATTTTGAGATAAATAATATATTAGGAATCATTAAGAAAATATCTTCCAAGTGATACCACAATATTGACCAACGTCGAGTCCAATTTTTTTTTATCTGAAACTTTGACGCCTTAAAAATATTAAATTGCCTGGAAATAAATTTGTTGGCAGGAGAACACAATTAACTGGAAGCCATTTCTTTCAATAAAATAAAAATAAAGTAATAAAATTAACTAAGTAGAAAAATTTTAAATTCTACAATATAAACTTATAAGTAATAATAATAATAAATTTGTAAATAATAGTGGCTAAAAGAGTTGTATGCCGTATTATTATGAAAATATAAAGCATTTTTAGTCAGCACTAATTAATTAATTACAAAATAACGTCTGTAATAAGTTCTAACTAATCACAAAAAGGATTTAGTATTATTATGTAAAACTTAAAATACACCATCAAAACAATCCACAAAACCACACTGTATTGAACACAAATTTATAGGTAATGTAGAGTCTCGAGTGTGTCCCTATATGA
This sequence comes from Melinopterus prodromus, assembly GCA_964023965.1. NCBI lineage: Eukaryota > Metazoa > Arthropoda > Insecta > Coleoptera > Scarabaeidae > Melinopterus > Melinopterus prodromus. The sequence continues at coordinate 21,448,208 of OZ030398.1, read as the reverse complement.
ATGCCAACCCCCATATGTTTGCCCTGTATACCAATGTATTAAATGGAACTACAATAAATTTACAAAAGGAACAATGTAATGGGGCGCCTGTAGTAATTTTGATTTGAAATTGAAAAGGCAATACGGACATATATAAATAATTTAAGACCAAAGTTGCTTGGCTCACTAGTTTCTATAACGTAAAATTATTCTCTTTTATACAGGGTGTCACATTTAGACGTGACGTAGAGTACGTATTTTTTTTTAAATGGAACGCCCTGTATATTTTATTGTTGTATGAATACTAATAAATTTGGCTATCCAATGGTATAGGTTGCTAACTCTCAGCGTTAACAGTACCTGAGATATTCAATTACATATTTCTATTTTAAACTTTATCAGACAATGGTCAAAGCTAGAACCAACCACTTGGTTCGAAATAGAAGAAAAATACTTAATACTTAAATACGACAAACCCCAAACATCCAGACAAAATCACAAAAAATAAGCATAACAAGACGCCGCAATGCTCACAGAATATAAACGCAGAGTCGAGATTTAAATAAAAACACCTAGGTAATATTCAAATCGCTCATCGTTATGAGAACGACGTCGTGCATGAATAATGTTTGGGGCTTTGCCTTTCCGAGAATCGAAGGGGCTGTTTTCATCCCTTTTGGCCTGAATTAGCCACTTCAAACCTCCGGGCACCGTGCGTTAGGTCAGATTTAGGGGTGCTCATTCAAGAGGGTAGATACGCACATTGATCTGTCACAACTGACCTTGCGCAAATACAGGAAGGACAGAGCCGTGTGTTTTTAGCGCTTATTCCTGCCCTAATTCTAGCCCATGTTGTAGTAAAGTTAATTTACCAATTTAATCAGTCGTGTCTGCATTAAAATAAAACTAGTTAGCCAGGATTTGACAGATAAATAAATATGAATGAGTGTCCATTGTGCAAGGGAGTATATAAAACTAGAGGTGAATAAAAGCCTCCTTGTCCTTGCAAAGACAAGGACATTATTGCAAGGACAAGGAGGCTTTTATTCACCTCTAGATAAATAAATAACTAAATAAATAAATAATTCCTTTATTAACATTAAACAATATTAAATGCAACAAAATAATATTTATATTTAGGGTGAAGATCAGCACACTTGTTTCCAAATTGCCTTGCTCTTCCACTCAACCCCTTAAGCAAACTAGAACTAAGACATAATTGTACCAAAATATAACAATAATTCCGAAAACTCTAGAGTCTAATTACACGTAATTGCAGCAAATCCAACTCAACAAAACATCGCACATGCCCATAAAAAATAAAAATTTAAACGACCTCCGATGGGCGCTCAATGCCTAAAGTCCCCCCTGTTGAGCAAACAGACAACACTTCATCTTTCCCCCAAAACTGTTTAACGGTAATTTTTTCATATCTTCCTTGAGAACATTGTATATGTGACTGACCTGGTCAGAGAATGACCGTTTATACAGCTCGGCGCGATGGGCAGGTGGACAAACCCCTGGACATTAAATTAAGGTCCTTAAAATATATGAGATTTTGGCCTTTATCGCACACTTTTTATACAGAATAATGAATTAATTACCTAATATTCGTATACAGAAAATTCTGTAGTTTTATCTTTAGATCGGATAGCGAAGTGAATGAGTGGAACAGATGTTGACACGGATTCCCGGAAGAAAAATCTATCCGATTCATAAAATCTAGCCGAAACGGTGAATGAAAACGTTCGTCGTTTCTCCTGGTCGTTTTGCCTGTGCATAATTAGAATTTGGCAACGTCTCAGGCGAATAGATATGTCCATTAGAATGTTAATGTCGTGTCCCTAAACACAACCACCATCTCACTTATATTTAGAAATAGGCATTGCAATCCTCATGGAGGACTTTGTTCACGAACAACAACAACATAAAAACGCATCATCTGTATGCGATTTTATATTTGACGTTTGACTTCAATGCCTCTGATTTGCTGGAATAGGTTAAATCAGGGTAACTCGTTTAGAAGCTAATTTAAGGCGCAATTTTGACATTGGTCAATAGTAGTGTTGGTTGCACAGTTGGTTGCCTATACGGCAGTTTTGCCATATAGAAACGTTGTCGTCTATTTCCAAATGGAACATTTTGCTGTGTTGTTACTATGTTCTGCATTCAAACTTCCTTTTTTTAATAGATAGGTAAATATCGGAATGGCCAAATGTTTTAAACAATCAATTTGCATGTTGCTGTAACCGTAAATATGTATTTGCAGATGAGTTGACAGACTGTGTTGATTTTCAATTATTGGCATCCAATTATTGTCAAATTGGCCAAACTGCGGCTTGAATAGGTAAACCCAGCGTAATCTAACTTGGCGTAAGCGTTATCTACCGTGATACGCAATGGCGTCTATTCGTAATAGGTGATTTGCCGCCAATTTACTCCAGAATCTATCTCTTGATGGCGCACGGTTGACGCAATATAATCATACTCACTGGGAAGCAAAGACCGAATGCCGCAATAACTAACTTATCCTGAACGTGTACAAAATTATATTACGTAGGGGGCGACGTAGTACGAACTAAATTGAAACTGCCGTTGCGGAAGTTTACGCGATGCAATGGATTCTGGGTAACCATCAGTGGCGGCTCATAACAGTTTGTGGTAGAGGGGATACAGGAATCAAATAAAAAAATTATATGTGTCAGTCTTAACAGATTGTGTCCGCAAAAATTAGGCATAGGTCTATAGAAACTAGCGTATCACGCGACAACACTGCCAACGTCGGTTGATGAGTGGGACAGCCAATTATAGTGGTACTACCGACTGGTGGGAGAGCAGGTCTGGTCAGGTCAGTCTGGTTTTGCGATTCGGAACACATGCACGCAACGGCAGAACTATCGCAGATCTAGCAACGCTTCATAACATTCATATCTTTGCAATCGCGATGTACCCTCCGCTAGAACAGCTTCAGATCATCAAGTGGTATTACGGTGGCAATTCGGCGCAACAGTGCATGGATTTGCTTGTAATCACTTTTGAAGGCAGACCTATCCCGTGCAGACTAACCATTTTCAATATTGTGCATCAATTTGAAAAGGATCTTTGTCTAAAGAGCTGCAGTACTTGTCATCCAAGGGAGATAAGTCCACAAGAAATTGAGGCAAAAGAACGACGGGATGTACTAATCTGCGGTTCTGTAGTACTGGACGATAAGAAATCCACTCGAGGGATTGGCGAGGAATTGGGTATTGGTAACAAAACCGTTGCTAAGGCTCTGAAGAAGGGTGATTTCCGGAGTTATAAGTAGTCAAAGACTCAACAAACCTTCGCAGAGGACAGTCTGCGAAGGTATAAAAGATATAAATTTTTGTCATATCATAAATTTCCATTTTTTCTAGTTCTGTCTCTTATTACAAACAGGAAACCATATGTGGTTAGATAAAAAATAAAAACGGCAATGTCAAACTTAACTTTCATTTTATACCGGGTGACGAGCCGGCACTGGACTAATTTATCAACAGCCTCTCTCACTCACTGGTCAACCGATCTTCGGAAGCCGTAAATTGAAATTCTGTTGTTCGGTGATAGCAGCATTATCTAATAATTAACTACAATTTCGTGGAAATAAGTCGGGTAATATTAAACCGCGTAGCACTTGTTTGGGGTTTTGTACCATGGAAAACGATCCAACTAATTATGATTCTCATAGCTAGATCAAAGCTAGATCGTTATCATGAAATTTGGTTCATTATTTCCAGTTCTAACTGAAACCGTTATAGTTATAACGTTGGTATTAAATTGCGGTTAACCGAATACCGATGAAATATTATTTAAACTCATATAATAGGAAGTCAGTTTCAAGCCGCATTATTTATATTACAGTAACAAATTGATCAATAATACTAGATAGCAAAAATTAAGTATAAGGGAAATCTAAAATCCATTAACAAAAAAAAAACAAAACGAAACTATGAGACCTAAAAATGTAGAAATACACCAAGTAATTTCCGTACAATTTTCCAGCGTGGACGCTTTAAAATATGATTTTTAAATCTCGCAGCTGCTTAAAATTGTTATCTTGCCGCTCGCTACCGATAATTCTTTCCTTATTGCATCCTGTTTTCTCACCGCGCAATTTTATGTTTACAGGTAGACGATTTTCCGTGGAAGTGGAAGACGGCAAGGAAATCTAATCTTATGGCTTTTCCAGAGGAGTTCTAGTAGTTTAAATCTTCATAGGAAAGATTTAAGCGTACACTCCACAAACTACGGCAAAAATGGCACTTGGTAGGTAATTTGTGATACAGTTTTGTTGGGTAAAAGATAAAAATAAAAATCATTGACAAAAATGGGATAAATAAAAACAATTTTTAGAATCCTGTAAAAGTGCGGCTTTTAGAATTTAAAATTATGTATTTATATGTTAACTACAATAAATATTGATTCAAATATTCGATGTGTCATGTTTGATAATCAAACGTGTTAAGCATTGTTTCAAAACGACACAGTCCAAACATGAATTGCAATCAATTTAATTGTCTTATTTTATTTAACACAAGGCATGTAGCGTAAAATAATTTTAAATTAAAAAGTGACTGTAAGATGTCAATACGGCATCTTGAGCGGCATCTTGGCATCATATTTTGTTAAAAATACAATCATCAAATACAAGCTATGTGACTATCCTGACAAAAAATGAACAAAATCGTACAAGTGATAACTGTTTCACAATAAAATAAAACTTGTTGTTTTCTACATAACTAAGGACCACCTTTCTGTATACATATTTATGAACCCAACCGTCAATAAAAGATAAAAAGGAATGTAAACCAGAATTTACTTTTTAAGTTTTATCACAAGTGTTCTGGAACCAAACCATTCAGCGTAAAGAAATTTATAAAAAACTCATATTTACTGTACATTCTTCCATTCACAAAGCAGAGCTATAAGAATTTTTTATTCTGGAAAATTTAATGCTAGTCACTTGTTCTGCTATCATTAAGAAAAACTAGCAAAATTAATAAGAAATATAGGCAATTGCCACTAAAAAAATCGATAACGTCTTCACTCAAATACTACTGTAGATAGTAAATATTTTATAGTATTGAAAATTGACGTATTTGAGGTACACAAAAAAACAAACAGTTTTAATTATTATATCACTTTATACATTCCAGTGATTTTTTACTATTCTATTATTATTTAGATCATTTAAAAAAAGTTATTAAAGCTACACCAAATGTGTACTAATGAAAACTGTCAGCGGCGACTAAACGTTTACAATAAATCAAAATATCTTTTCAACGCGGTTTACATACATCATGCTCTGTAATAAACGGCCTAAATTAAAAACGAGACGATTTAAATTTGTCCGCAGGCCTACAGTAGACGATTTACGATGTTGGGATTAACTTCTCAACAAATCTCAGAAGTACAAAAAGACACTTGGAGCCTGTAACTTGATCCCGTGGAATTTCGATAGGTCCCATCTTTCAGTATAATCCGAGCATCGCTAAGACGTTTTAGGTGCACTTCAGAAGGCGCACCCCCTCTGTTTTATGAAACTATTAGCTTTTTACGTCGCTAGAAAGAGGAAAAAAAGTACAACAAACAAGTGCGAGAGTAACAAAAACTAAATGAGTTTAGTTTGTTAGTGTCGAAAGAAGTTGGCAAAATTTATTGTTTGGCGATCCATATTAATTAGGATGAAATGACGAGAAAAAAATGACGGTTATTGTAGTAGATGTGGAGAAATGTTTGGCAAATGGTCAAATCAGGATAGTGCACTATATAATTTGCCGACATCTTTATAGCGGCCATAAAGAAGTTCGTTTGACATCGGCTTCCGTTCAACTTAAAAATAATTTACTTATCTTTATGTCAAGTATCTATACAAATTCTTTGTTTTTGTCATCCAAAAATTGGGACTAAACACAGACAATATTGTTGGCAAAGTAATTAACGTTGTTTTGCGACTAAATATTGTGATTAGTGGAAATCGGTTAAGAATTTGAAAGACTAGTCATTTGTTATTTGAAATACCAATGAAAGAATCTGTAAACACAAACTTCTAAACTTTCACAACCCGTATTTCTTTTTCGTAAACAATTTTATGGATTGCTGTAAATTATAGCTGTCATTAAACACATTTTACATATAAAATAGTACTCTATTAGTTTGGTTGGTTGGGAAAATATTTTTTTTAATATTTCTTTTTAAATTGCCGTTGGAAACTTTGAAAAGTGAGTTTTTGGCTGATGATTTTTAAAATATTGGGAATTGTGGTGGGGTTGTATTTAGTAACAATGTTTATTTTTTAATTCTGCATCGTTTCACATATAAAAATTATGGGTTTCAATTTAAAATAAGAACAATAACACGCTTTGAAGTTTGACAAGTTTGACACTAGATTTTGATCATCCTGTATAATTTGGATCAATGACACTTGGTTAACGAGAGTACTAGATCTAACTTAACAAGCACGTCGCAAAATTTTATTAACGATATGCATTTTGTGGGTTTTATTGATTTTTAAAGCCAACGATGCAAAATGATTTTTTTTGTTTTTATTTTTTGCGCTGCAGTCGCTTAACCAATTTCAATAAAATTTTGGTGGTATGTAGGCAACCCAAAAAGGCTTTCAAATCTGTAAAAAAATTAATAACTTGAAGTACAGGCTAAGCCTGCAAAATGTCAAACTCTTAGCTTAAGTAGTAACTGAGCTACAGAACACGGGAGGTGAGTTGCAGGACCCTCTATATTACATAACACCGGAAATATATTTATACTTACTAGGCAATGCATATATTTACCGATTTGTACAGTAGAAGTATTCACACCCTATAAAATGTACAATTTTACTAGTGAACATAATGTTTGCAAACTACCCAACCAAAATAAGAAATACATAATCAAATGTTTATATATTTCATATAGCCCACCATGTTGTATTGTTTGTCTTATATATTATAGTAATAAATAAAATCGTGTATAAGAAAAGCCCGAACTTTTACTAACCTCAAGGGTAATTAACATTTCAGTTAATGACAATGGCATGGATAAATATTCATTTGAAATAAATAAATTGATAAACGAAAATACACATACTATTAGCTTAAAAAATCAAAATTTACTGCATTTACTATATTAATTGTAACATAATATACACTTTGAACTGTAAGAAATATAGAAGCCAAATTAGTTATATCTGATACGTTTTTTCTTTTTTCATCTTGCCTTCATTTTGAAGGAATTAGGGCTAGTTTAAGCTCCGTGAGTTTAAATATAACGACAACGACATTTTGAGAATAAAATTTGGTAAATAGTTTATGTTCTTAAAGAACATAAAGTTTAGAAGCCTATTCCAAATGGCTAGATAGCCTAGAAATTGATGTATGATTGCTTATGCAATGATTTTTGTGAGACAAGATAAACTGTTCATCAAAGGATAAATTAACCACAAAAAATTTTTGGAAATTTCAAAGTTTTGCTTTACTTTGGTTGGCTGATTTAGCCAAATCTTTATAACATTTATAAAAAAGTATTTCCATAACACAAACATTAATTACAATATCATCGTCATAGTTACAACATATTACGTGCAAGCAATTCTAAAATCTTAGTTCATCCAATTACACCTAATGGCAATAAAACGCATTCCTTTGCGTGTAACCTTGGCGGTTATTGTTTGTAGTACACATCATCCATAAAGCGACTAAAGAACTATGAACCGAAATCATACGCAAATCCCTACCATTTATAACAGTTAAGACATTTAAGACACGAAAGTCATTTCGATATCATTTCGTTTCGAATAAAACGTTTTTTTTTATTGACAAACATCTGCTTTTGACATTAGTCAATAAAATATTAAATAAAATAATCATATTTTATTTATTTCAAATTTTGAAAAGAAGTACACGAAAACTGTAATAAAACTCGAATTGTACCAATAAGCTATTCTACATTATTATCTGTACAAAAAAGGGTCGTACATCCATAAATTGAGACAATATTATGAATGGATTAATCCATAGTAATAGAAAAACGACTCAAAACGGTGACTATAAAATACCTTCCCATAAAAAAAGGCAAACAAAATAAGCAAATACTATGAATGAATACGTAAAGTATAAGCGAAACGGTTTCGGAAGTTGGAAGCAAAGTAGTTCCACGAATGCAAACAATGAAGCAAAAGATATAACAGCATATCACCATGTTCGGATCTACCGAAAGAAGACATACGACATAATTTACTGCCTTTGAATATGTTGCGTCTCCTCCGTTTAAATACGTGAGGTTTACAAAGACTTAACAGTCATATTAGGTAAACCTAATACAAGCATTTATTTGTGAAGGTGGGTGATATTTTATTAACTTGCCAATTTTTTAAGAGACGATTTGGCCCCATGTGTAGCTTTGAAGAATTATTTTGAATTCCACACATCTGCGTTTTGATAGTACGTTTGCTTTAAATTTTCGTTAGTTCATTTGCTATAAATAACAAAAAGTACGCGGCTATAAAAACATATTACAAACATGAAAAAATCAGATGTGACCAGACACATGACTTTATCATACTATACGCACTGTCACACGCTGATGTACTGTCAATAATAATTATAAAGCTACACTTTAATTTATTATTTCACTATTCTCACGAAATTACAGAAATGGCGGCTCATTTGAAAAATCGCTGAAAATGCCCCAAAATGAGTGGAGTGAGTTTTAGCAGTTTTCTTGCTATAAAATAAACTATATCTAATACTGTACCAGACTAATGAGAAACCCTTAACTAAGTTAAAAGAGAAATACTGTATGAATTCTTCGAAGATTTTCAGTCGACACTCATCCTTTTGTGAATTCTATTTTTGAATTCTATTCTGTAAATATAAATACTCCAAAAGTGTCTGTACAATAAAGGTTCCGATCTGCAAAATGCTGTGAATCTTTCAAAGTCCTTCTTATTACACAGTGTATATAAAAAGAAAAGGAACCACTCAATATATTTCTTTCTAAAAAGTTCACAAGAAAAAGATCCCAATAAAAGTTTTAGGAAATTGCTTAAGAAACAAATTTGAAATGCTAAGAAATGAAACACTTTATATTTAAAAGTATGTCGTATTTATAACTTAACCCATTTTCAAAAACGACGAGCTATTGACACGGTTAACATTGTTTATTTGTTTTCTTTTAACATTTAACTGTCTTGTTGATGCATATTTAAAAAATGGAATTTGGTCTGCTTCTTTCAAATACATAACTCTGTATATTCAAAAGGCATTCCAAGTTTCTAGCTTAAGTCTTTTCCTAAACCTTTTAATTGATTAGTTAGTTCTAAACTTTGATGACCAGATATTGGACAAATTACGTTTCTTAAAACCGTATAACAGAAGGCGTTCGGAATAATAGTATTTTTTTCATTATATGTAATCGGAATCGTAATGAACTATCAACAGGTTTTGAAATATTTAAAATACTAAAAATTTATTTATTTGTTATGAATACCCTTTATCTATTCACATAACATACTTTACTTGCTATGAATTTTGATTTTTAAATTGTTAAGCTATGAGTTATTTTGTAGTTCTTAATTCACTTCAGAAACGTTAAATTAAAATAATTTTTTTTTTGCAAGAGCTGTCCGATAATAACTCGCGTGACATACTGTTGCCTAGTACAGAATCTAGTGAGCTCAATGGTTAAAAAAGCATTACCACACTTTAACTAACTTGCTATTAAGTTAATAATAAGTTAGTTAACGTTAGTTACTTATTAGTTATATTAAGTACTGATCGACGAAAATATGAAAAATGTCTGTACAGTTACAATATACAATATTACAATATTTCTCTGGAAAACATTATCCTCAAAGCGACTCATTGATAAAAATCGCATGTCTTGAGAGCTCTACAAGACAATTTAACAGTCCCGAAGGCAATATATCTCAAGACTCCTTCAACAGTTAAGAATACAAAACAGAGGATGAATAAAAGATGCAGACTTATTTGTCTCCCTTAATCAACTGCCCCTCCTTCAGCGAAAAAAAAAAAAACGCACGCACCCATCGCTGTTTATTTACGTTTGCTCAAATCATACAAAATTAAATTCTCAAAGTGTCCACCAGTTCTTAACCGGCTCGGATGAGGAACTTAAAATGCGCCTGAGCACCGTCTAGGACATCCTGTCGTAGCATCAGTAGCTTCCTACTCTACAAAGAGGCCCGATCACCACCCCACCCCAAACTACCTCCTTAAAATTCAAAACGCAACCTCGTATCGGAGGAAGGAATTACTTTACTCAAATCTGTTCTTCAGTTATCCTCTAACCGCGCTCATGTTTGCAGATAATCCTTCGTACTTCACCGTGGCCGCAGGTCCATCCGAGCACGATGACTTCCTGAAGATAACAGCAAAGATCTCACAATCAATCGACTCACAATCCACATCATCAGAAAGTTCTATCAACAGATCACCAATGAGACTACCCAGGAGTTATCTAAGGTCGATCAGCACCAATTCTGCTGATTCAAACCAGGAATTGCTGATCATGGGCGAGCCTAGATTGTCCGATATTGCTCCTGATTTAACGTTTAAGTTGCCTGGTGAGCCGAGGAGGTCGAACTCTTTGAAATTTACGCGTACAGACCAGAATGGGCAGTACTTCCCGTTGCCTACTGCGGAAGTGGTTGACGTCGATGACCAGGATGATGATGAGGAAGTCTTTTTGACGGAGAATACCGCTAGGTACTATAACCTATCGCAGAATGCCGTTACGCGAAGAAGGCATTCGATTGGTACCATGATGGCAAGGGAACGGTCAGTTAGTAGTGCTACTTGCCCATCGCCGAACTTCAAGGATGAGTTTCCGCATGTCGTTGTCCATACGACTCCTGAAGGTAACTCTATTGGCCCGATCAACTCCATCATTCTCGATGACCATTCTATGAGACACTCGTCGTACCCGAGAAAGCGCTGCGTGAGGTGTAGAGGTGAGTTATTTTGATTTATCGTTCGGGATTTGAACATCAAATATGAAATCACGTGTTTGTTTAAAAGAAACACACAATGTAGTGGCTCAATTATCCCGCCACAGATAATGAAAGAATGCAGCTTTAGAATGCAATATGTATTTCACTCGCGACAATTTGAAATGGAAAATTTGAAATAGATTTAGATGTGTTTATTGCCGAGGATTGGACTTTCTATTAAACTATTACAGGATCCAGTACAACAGACAAAAATGTTTACTCCTTTTTTTGCATTAGTTTAAGATTATATAAAATATGTTTAACGAAACTTCTTATAGAAGTTCTTATAGAAGATTTAAATTAAATGATAAATCTGTCTAAACTTGTTTTTTTTAAAGAAAATATTTCTTAATTTATTCTTGTTTTCACTTGTTTGACACGTTTAACATGAGGTTTTTCATTTTATCTCTTAGTTATTAATTACACTGTGTAAATAAAAACAAGCTCTCGAGACACGATCTATAAACAACATTTATTAAGAACAATTAAAATTTTTACTGTTTCTGTTTTCGATTTTAATGTAACAACAAATTTTTGGAATTTCTGACATACTTTTTTACAATCATTTTTGTCGTCATGCACACAGAAAAAATGGTAAATATTATTATTATTATTATTATTATTTATTGTTAAAGCAACTTTGCTGTAAAGAAACGCGTTAAAAATTACTATAAAATGACTGAATTAGCTCTGATATGTTATATTGTAATATCATAGAAATATTTCAATATCACATGGACTATTGTAGAATAAATAGACCAATGTAACTGAACCAGCAATTTGGCCGAAGAAACGAAATCAAATAATTGCGAATTGTTCTTTTACACCAATTTAGCTATAATTTATTGCTTACTTATAATTTACAATAATTTTACAGTATTGCCCGATAGTGTTACTGTTCCAATATTTTTGCTGTAGTTCATTCTATTCCTTGTATGTAACTTTACAAACAGTTTTCTCCGTGGCTTTCTGTATACATACTTAAAATTGACTTCGGCGTGAAATTGTATCAAGCAACGCAAAAACAAAAGTAGAACAGAAAAATAGTAAAATATAAATAAATTATTTACTAAGTTAAAAAAAATATCGATATTACTAAAGAAATAAATAAAAATGAGTTCATGAAGTAGTTTCATTTATTACAGATGATTATTATCTCTTAATGATTGTTAAATAATCATGTGATTGCACAAATTGATGATTGATGACACAAACAAGAAGAGTAAGTAATTTAAAACATGAGCAGAAAATTAAAGTAAACAATGCGAAATTATTTGATATTATTTTTTGTCGAACATTTGTTGTAATGTAAATAACAATTAGTTACAAAAATAATTTTTTTACGGGCTATACTGGCTTTCTATAAGTGATTTTAAGTTGGTCTACTATAACCCCATGGGTATACTCAAAAAATATTGTTCCCTTGTTAAAAATCATCCGGTAGAGGATTATTCCACATCATGCAGCAGATTTAAAAATTTTATTACAATCAGACTATACACGTTAGACATATATTCTATCAACATCATGATCATTCAAACAACTGCATTGGGCTAAACCAATGGTTTGTTGTTTGCATCCAACAACACTCCATACAAGTAGGTACTATAAATGATATCAAATTAATTTTGAAAACTAATTGATAATTCAGCAACATTTCATACATATTAAGAAAGTCTAATAGCCGTTTTACACTACGCAATTTATTGCGCCGTTTTGTGCACAATTTGTGCAATTAGTAGCTACAAGAACATCTTAAACATCTTAAACTATGTCACATTCAAAACTGTTTCAACAAACCGCGTGTTTAGTACCCTCCTGGTATGAATATGGAGTATATTTGCCTTTTCTTTTCGGTCCGACTCGGTGACTCAATGGTCAGTTCTGCATTGTAATCTCAATTGCTCTCAATATTGCTCTGCCGGTCGTTCAATTGGAAAGTTTCCATGGGAACGTCTTCACCGGTAGCGCGATTTTTATTGCACTAGTCTCGGATCTACATTGATAAATTGTCCACTTGATGTACGCCGAGGGGCAATCTATACGATTACATACAATATAGTGTTGCCAATCTAGTAACCGGTGATACTCCAGCATGTGCTAGAATTGATTTTGACCGCACTTACCGCGTATCTATTCTCCATCTCTTTCTATACCGCGAACAATACTGCCGTATAGGCAACCAATAATACAACAGAAAAACTACCCATAATGAGATACTCCTTGTGATCCTCTTTAACTCAGATTAAATTTTCTCCTTTTTACTTTATCATACATAGTATGATCCACCTGCCCATCGCGCTGAGCTGTATAAACGCTCATTCTCGTACCAGGTCAGTCACATATACAATGGTCTCAGGGAAGATATGAAAAAATTATCGTTAAACAGTTTTAAGGGAAAGGTGAAGTGTTGTCTGTTTGCTCAACAGTGGGGACTTTAGGCATTGAGTGCACATCGGAGGCTGTTTTAATTTAAATTTTTTATGGGCATGTGCGATATTTGGTTGAGTTGGATTTGCGGCAATTACGTGTAATTAGACTCTAGAGTAATTTGTTCGTTTGTTTTTGTTTTGATAAGTTCTCTGAACTATCGTTATATTATTGGTACAATTATGTCTTAGTTCTAGTTTGCGTAAGGGGTTGAGTGGAAGAGCAAGGCAATTTGGAAACAGATTCTCATGCAGTTTAACTATTAATTTTATATATTCTATGATAAAGTCATGCGCCTGGCCACATCAGATTTTTTTAATCGTGTAAGTACGTAAATATTATTCGTGGATTTATATGCTGATGAATTCTGATGCTAATACTTTAGTGGGCATTGCACCCCGGGCTAAATCAAAACACAACTTTGGTGTTTATTATTCGGCGGGCGCGGTACTATGTCTGCTTCACTGTATCCGCGTTTTGCAAATTGCATGTAATGGATTCGGAATCAATAAACCCATCCTGTTCTATCGGATGGCTGGTGCTATGATCACAACACCATCATGGTCAACATCACGGTCAACTTGTTATGCTGGCCGCGGGCTCCGAATATAATAGCCAAGTTTACGCTATATCAATTCGCAAAGTTAAATAATTAAGTTTACCAATCGCTCACAGTGGCAGCATATTAATATTACCTATGTAACGTGGCCGACGTAATGGCGTCGTCGGCAAAAGCTTTTAGCGGACAGTGGCTACTATAACCTGTACGCCCATATCCTGATCACGCGCGCCAATGTCGCCATTTTCCATCTTCCTTTCTTGGGATATATCATTTGTTGGAATACTAATTCAGTCAACCAGCTATTTACTGTAGATTATTCTATAACCACAGGTTTCTTTCAGCCGAGACAATGCTGAAACCAGGCATATATGTAGATTTAGAGGCAACCTGCACTATTATCAAAAGAAAATCAAGGTCAGAAGTCGATAACACATAACCTCAATTTAAAAATGTACAATCCAGTTTTGCCGTACGTCGATGAGGCTTAAAAGTAAACAAAAAGAACGATACAACACGATGATCCGATACTCCTAACCACAGCAAAGGGGAATTAGGAATGCCTCGTGTTGGGTAATTATTCATTTGCCGTGTTTTTTCTCATTTCCGCAATGTATAACATGTTGGCATTAGTTTTTAAAACAATTGCGTACTAATTAAAAAAAACTTTCTTCTTTTTCTCGTTGTTTACCGTGCTTATCAGGTACCCAACTGGAGCTTGGTTACAGACCGCCGGACTGACCAAGGGTGCTTTGGATTAACATCATTCAGATTGTAAAAGAAACAAGTTTATACAACAAAAAGCTTATTTTTATTGTGAGGCGGTTCTCCATCTTGGTGCCACCACATTATTCACATTTTCCAAATTATTCTCCTTTGGTCCAACTCAACATCGTCAAAATAGTCTGCCACTTCTGTGCGCAGAAGATTTAAAAATTGTTCTCCATTCAAGTTTTCCTGGAACATGAATGGGCCAGTTAAAGGGTTGAGGATTATAAGAATTGCGTGGTTTACTAAACGATGTATGCTACGCTAAATTTCCCTTATCATATAACGGTTTTCGTTATTGGTAAACGGCATTTTACATCCACAATCAACCACGCTAATTTGGTTACGAGTTACACCCTTGTTTTAAAAACTAATGGCAACATGTTATACATTGCGGAAATGAGAAAAAACACGACTATCGGAAAATGCCAAAATTCAACATGGCGCCCATAAGAAAAACAAAAGTTGGCCATGGTTACGCCGCCATCTTTGATGTTATTTCAAATCAAAAACTAACACTGCATTCCTTGTTAAAAGGTAGCTACAGAATGTTTTAGTTTCAAATTGGTTGGTTTTGAATAAAATAGTAAAAACGATATCTTAACATTTCAGTTTTTTACGGATATCTTCAAAATTAAAAATGATAGCTTCAATTTCTTTTCAGATAATTGATCAATACAAAAATACGATAAATACGATACAATAGCAGCACTCCAACAGCATATTAACTACACACCTTTTCAAAAAACAAGACCGGCAAGAAATTAGATTGCCAGATATGAGTCTAGAGTTTAAAAACCATCAAATATGTTTCCCCAACTTATCAGATTTTGGCCACTAGACCAAAAGTAGCGTTCATGTGTGGTCAGACGATCAAATTTTAGAGGTTGGTCTTGCGCAAGCCCTACGTAAAAGAGTAGAGTATATATTTTCAAGTTTATAATCATCGTGTTAGATTAATATGATCCTCATAGCGCTGAGAAGGACAACGACAACTCTACCTCTACGGCCATCCGAATCCTAGTCACGTCTGCCCATGTCGCCATTTTCCATCTTCCTTTCTGTCTGTACTCGGACAATTTCACATCATTGTATTTAAATTTAAATATATTTCTCCTCAGCGGACGGACAAAGGATAAGAATAAATGACGACAGTCTGGGCATGAGCCTCCTACGATTAACTCGGCTAAGACAAACACGAAACGGTGCCAGGAGTGTTTTGTTTCCGTTGTTTCTTTGTTTTTGTGCGCGCGTATTTGTTTTCGTTAACGGACTGCATCGAGAACGAGCCCTAGATCAGGTTAGATGTTACATATTTGTTGTCTTATTTGTCCTTATGAGTTATCTTCATCTTCTGTTTAGACAGAGTATGAAAGCTTAAAGAAAAAGAGATGGTATATTACTTATATATTATTTAATTAATATACGATGATATGAGATATCAAAAATTACCTCGTAAATGTGTAGTTGTTTTAGTAAAAAAAAAACGGTTATATAGCTTTGGAATTTCTTTAGCGCACGTAACTGGCCGCACGAAAACACTTGATATTACATTCGTAATACGATCAGTGATGTGGCATCCATATATTATCTCGTTTTTATATTGAACTGGTAGCCTGTCAGACCACAGAAACTCTAACATAAAAATCTGATGTGGCCAGGCACATGACTTTATCATACCATATATTAATAGTTTGGCTGCATGAGCTTCTATTTCATCGAGATCGCCCACGTCTGCATTAAAATAAAACTACTAGAACTAGACAGATATTTTGATTATATTTACACTATGTAATGTGAAAACATCAGCATTTGACACTACCTACTGTCATTAGAATCACAATATCTGATAAATCCTGGCTAACTAGTTTTAATACTAGTGTTTTAATGCAGTACGAGCGATTCCGATGAAATAGAATTTGCTCATGCGGCTAAAATATTTATTTTACCAAAAAATTTCATAGTCATAAATTATTCAGAATTTCCTCTACATTAATTTATTATTTAACTATTTCGACGAACTTCCAGAAAACGCGGCTTATTTGCAAAATAATTCAAAAATGCTAGAAGACTAAACCTCCTTGTCATACTAGATATGATAAAGCAAAAAGGTTATTGGTTCTGATGATTAATATATTATATTGGCTTCTAGCATACTATATTTTCGGGTTTTACCCCGTCTTCAGTGCTAACTACAAAAGTTCATAAACAATTATGCTCAATATTCCAAATAAGTTTTATTGTTACTATACCGTCTTACAATCTTTCTTCTATTTATTCGCGAAAACATAAGAACTTTATTATACTGCGTATGATAAAGTAATAACGTCGTTCAAAATTTAGAAATATTGCCTAAATCACTTAACTTGGCATACATACATACACAATACCATATCGGGTACCAAAAAAATTGTATTTCTTATATTGCACTTTTACAGATTTAAAATAGAACAAGGAACAGTTTTTACAACCATATCTTACACGTTCATTAAAATACAAAAAAACTGCCATTAGGTAGCTTGCCAGATCACCAGACTTAATACCCCCATGAATTGTTTTTTCATTAAGCGAGCGTGTATCTAAGGAACTATGATACAGTGCAGGACCTTCACGTTTCTGTTAAGTAATTACATTGTTTGGAGAGTTTTTAACTAAATATTGATTATAATAACTGATTATAAGACTAATCAATACATCTCCTCGATAATTTATTTAAATATGTAAATATCCAACATAGACGCTAGGTTTTATGTAGCCACATACAAAAAAATGCATGGGGGTTAAGTCGGGTGATCTAGAAGGGCACCTAATGGGACTTATTGGTTTTTCTGATAAAATTTCATAAATGATTTATACATGGTCGTAAAGTATTTTCAGTATTCTATTTAAATTTTATTAATTCTTATTTTTTGTTAATTAACGAAATGTAGGCACTGAACTACAATATATCAATTGAGCTGCTGTTTTTTAAGTGTGAATATCAGTCTGTAACAGCACCCTTTCTGATTAAATTAAGTATATGGAGACAAACATGAACCTTTTCAACTTGCTTTAGTCTTTTTAGTTACTTTACCCTCAACAACAGGGAAAAAAAACATAAACGTAAAAATAAAGAAATTTCAGGCGGATTTATTTACCAGGATTCAGTGATGTACTACAGAATATAAAATTAGTAAATAAGTAATTAAATACAGCGAAACAGTTTCTTCCAGTTTAAGGATTTTACCATACACTAAAAAATGTAATATTTTGGTACGAAGCATCTCGAGTTTGTGATGAGCTGCGACAAAGGTAATACGATCACTTTTGACATTTCTTCATGGCACAATTATCGCTTTTTTTAGTGGAAAAGTATTGTCAGAAAGGGCACTTAGATAAAAATATCTGGTTGGGCTTTTTGAACTGTATCTGAGAAAGCCGAAAAACGTACAAGCATCTAATATTAATTTTTTTCATGACAAGAAATTGAATATTTGATATTCTAAGAAGTTGCACTGAATATTTCATCAATTTTGAACAATAAATAACGCTGTCATTGCCATATGGTGACAACGTTGTCAGTCAGGAACGAAACTGTTATCAAAGCAACACAACGTTGTCAACAACACCTTTGAATATTAGCAAAAATCACCCAAAATTATTCAACAAAAACAAAAATAAATTGATCGATAGACCCTCAAACTACTGCTTCCTCTAAGGACACATTTAAGTTTACGACTTAGGTATTGTGGAACACTACTCGTTCAACAATCCCGTACCAGATTCACCAGATGTTGCGGTCTCCGTACGCACCAGTAAAAAAAAACTAACAGCTAGTGAATCAGCGCACTGTCTCCTTTGTTTATTTGATTCTATCAAAGCGGCTCGGCACTGGGGCAATGAAAGGATACCACACACACACACGTCAGTACAACACGGTGGCAGTTTAGGAAGCATATTGTAAACAGGAACAACGCATCAGATGCGTGTACGGCAACGTGCTTCAATGTGCGTCAATTTGAAGATATAAGAAGTTAATTGGTGGAACAGGAAGTAATCTGGCGACAATTATTCCTCCCGACAGAGGTTAGCGGGGTTAACTACGAATGGTTCTTGCCGTAAACTCAGGTTCTTCTCTGCTTGTGGCGTAAAGCGTGACATCCTGTCCACGCGCATCTTGCTTCCTGGAAAGGAAGCGGAGGAAGTCTTTCAACGGCCGATGGTGCATACTGATGCATCGGCGATTGCTTTGGATGGCGGCCACACATTTGCCCGAAATGGGATAGCATTTCTTGGAATACTGATGCGGTCACGGGTCTACTGTTTGAAAATTACGAAAACTATTTTAATATTAATTAAATCATTCACTTTAGATTCTTTCTGGGAATGATTGTCTTAGCCGCATTTAAATTAATTCTTATTCGTAACATCTCGGCGCAAAAAATGTTGCTATAATAGGAAGAACAGATTTTGCAGGTACTAGTTATAATTCGATTTGGAGACAAACATAAATCTTTTCAACTTGCTTAAGTCTTTTTAGTTACTTTACCCTCAACAATAGGAAAAAACATAAACGTAAAAACAAAGAAAGTTGTGGCGGATTTCTTTACCCGGATTCAGTGATGTATTACAGAATATAAAATTAGTAAATAGGTAATAAAATAGAGCGAACCAGTTTCTTCCAGTTTAAGGATTTTACCATAAACTAAAAAAATGTAATATTAAACTTAAATATTTAATATTTTTTTACGAAGCATCTCGAGTTTGTGATGAGCCGTGACTGAGGTAATATGGTCACTTTTGACATTTCCTCATCGCACAACTATCGCTTCTTTTAGTGGAAAAGTTTTGTCAGAAAGGGCACTTAGATAAAAAAAAATCTATAATGTATGGTTGGGCTATTTGAACTGTATTTGAGAAAACTGCAAAGCGTACAAGTATCTAATATTAATTGTTTTCGTGACAAGAAATTGAATATTTGATATTCTAAGAAGTTGCACTGAATATTTCATCAATTTTGTACAATAAATAACATCTTATTAAGAATAAACATCTATGACATATGAATTCTAAAGTTATCCAATTTTATCTTAAAGAAGAAAACAAAAATACGTCAAAATGTTTTATTGGCATCAATATGGAAAATTGAAAATTTGGCTCGATCAAACAATTTCTTTTGCCGTGACATTTTACAAAAATGCAAAATTTTTGAACTAATTTTTAGATGTAAGAGCAAATTATTATCTAATAGAGTATATTATATTTTGTTTATTATTGATGTCAATAGGCACACTTTGACACCTTTTACATGTTAAACCGTCAATTTAGGTTTTCTACTTGTAAAATTTGAAAACGTTGATCAAGTTTCGGGATAAAAGACATTATCCAATAAAATACATTTTAAGCGTTTCTTACTGACTGGATTTGTCATCACCAGGCGTTTTGATGCGTCAATTTTCGCTTTTCTCATGAATCCCGGGATTGGGATCACAAAATCTTAAATCCAGAAATCCCTGGATCAGTATATTGTCCGGGATTGGAAGCCCTAATACCTATACGTAAAGCTGGTTTTGGGACCGCTAACGTTTAGTTGGGTTGGGGACACCAAACACGAACTGCAATAGTCGATACTCGCCTTTGATGTCCATTTGAGGCAATATGGGTTCAGGGGTAGATTGAGAACGTGTTAGAACACCCTAGTATTCACCGTGATATGTTCTGTTACCTATATGACATGTTATTAACTTAATAATTATACAGGCTGTCTCAACAGTGCGATCTCGGAAGATTGTGCATCTGTTAATGAAGATATTTGAAAACTTATGTCACTCATATATACAGAATGCCGAGGCGGACATACTAAAATTATTAGCGTGTATACAGGATGTTTCATAAGGTAGTACAAACCAAAACTTATGTCTTTTTAAATGGAACAACCTATATTTCGGCACAATTTTGAATTCCTCGCAAAATTTTACGCCAGTGAAACATAACATTACCTACACTAAACTTTATACTTTATGAATTATTGGCGTTTTTATGGAAAAACAGTAGTCAAAGAAAAACCTTATATTTCAATAACTGTTTTTAATTTTATTCCGCACGCTTAGATTATGATTAAGTAAGAAGCGTTCTATGATCATGATTAGCCACCATATTTAAATTGTGTACAGGGTGGTCATAATCTGCAGCAAAATAAAGCAAACAGTTTTACCTAAGAAAGTTAATTTGTTTAAATTAAATTTAATTTGATTTAATTTAATTTAATTTGAAATAAATTTATTTCAAATTATAATATTATATTGCAGATGTGTTAAAATGTTTTATTTTATTTAAAAAAAGATGAAATCATTCGAGAAAACAGTACTTTAGGTAAATACTTAGCTGGTTTAATAGTTAATGTAGGTGTAGAAGCACTTATTGATAGAAAAATCGATTTTTTATAAAGATATTAAGAAGTTATCTCTGCAATTGTTTATTTTTTATATTATATAGTGCTTATTAATTAGCACTGGTGTGTGCTAGTAATTTTTTGTGCAGAACGATGCGTAGAACCCAAAAAGTAATTAGATATACGGTGTTCAATAATTAACTTTTGATTTGACTAAAAACATACCTAATAGGAATAACCATCATTTTCCAAAGGACTGAAAAAATTTAAAGCTTGATTGGTCCGATATTAAAAATAACTAGCTATCGTTGGCATATGTACATAAATACGTATAAAGAGAGATGTTTCTGGCGACCGGGTTCAAACTTTGAAAGTGAAACCTCATAAATCAATACGAAACATCTGAAAATCGTTTCCTGGGCGCGTTCGACAACCGCACACACACACACACACACACACACACACACACGCTTCACAGTGCGCCACCTATGTCAACTATAATTCAAACGCACACAGGCGCAAATTATAAATAAACTGGCCCAACATTCGTAAGAATATAAAAGTAGTGACTTGCTTGGTGAATGGCTGGTCGTTGCATGTATACATGGTTATGCCATAATCTAAAATTAAGTTCATAGCGAGATCACTTAAAAGTGAATCATCGAGATTCAGCCAAACCATATTGAAGCATGTGCAATATCCCCAATATGTTCAGACTTTTGTGGTTAGGCTTTTGTTAATCGACTGATTATATGAAACACAATCATTTAGAAACAATATGTCAATCGAAAAACATCAAATATCACTTCCGGGAAAACAGACTAGCCAGAAAATAAAAACTAGCTAGAAGCCAGACTCGCCAGAAGACAAAATTTGTTATTGTGTGAGTTGACCTTCTTTCGGTGGAGACGCTTTTGATGTGCACTTGTCACCTTGAATCGGAGCCAGAAATACGAGACTTTTGCGAACGATATTGTTAGTAGACCATATCCGAAAATTCGGTTTGTAACACAATACGACTCAGGCGGTCAAATTAACACTTTTCTAATTATAAGACACGATTCTCGGTAATTCTAGAAAATGCAATGTGCTGGCCAGATGTTTGTTTGCGTCCGTTTCTCTTCTCATTTACCTAAACTACCTACCTAAAGGTCTGAACGCTGACCCAAAACAGTCGAATGAACTTGAGTGAGTAAACCCATACTTGGATATATTTGGAGATAAGAATGAAATTTGAAATATTTGGTTTTGAATTTTGTGAATTAGGATGTTTTTCATTGTTGCTTGAATCACAATGAGATATTTTGAGATTGCAATTTATTTGTTTTTGGTTTTAAAGAAATGATCAATTGATTGAAGGCATTAATGTGGACTTTTTATTTTTTTTATTATATATATATATAGGCATAAGGTGCTTATCATATTGAAACTAATCTAACCATCAATTTAAATCTGAATTCTTAAAACTAGGCACATGTCTCTAATAGGGTATCCACTAATGTCCTATAGATTCTTTGTCCTAAACAAGAAGCACTAACACTTCACTCACTGTGCTCTGCTTTTTACACATTTGACTGGTTCACTAGTTCGAAGGGTTTGGTTCTTTTTAGTCATCTCACTAGATTCTGGTTGTCCAGTAGGTGCATGGCCTCTACGTTGGCGTGATGGCTTAGGCGAGATTCATGCTTAGTCGCGAACCTTTTTATCTCTTGGATGACTTGTGGGAAACCAAGATCACGATGCAGGTCACTATTCCGTATGTACCAAGGAGTGTTAACCATATTCCTTAGTAGTTTATTTTGGAGAGTCTGAATTCCTTGTATATTGGAGTTTTTCGCGCAACCACAAAGCTGGATGCCCTATACCCAAATCGGTTTTAGTATTTGGTTGTAAACTTTGGTAGCTTGTTCTGTACTGACAACTGAGAGTTTCTTCCCAGAAGCCAGTACAGTTCTCTGTATTTGAGGCAAAGTACTCTCTTCTTCTTAACATGTTCTTTCCACCTTAGTTTTGTATCCAGAGTCATACCCAAATACTTTGCAGTGTTCGCATATGGAACTATGGCGTCGTTAGTCTTGACATCAGGTATGTCCTCGATTCTTTTGTTTGCAAAGTTAATGTGGACAGATTTTAGTTCGTTGAGCTTGGTCTTCCATTTTTTGGTTCATTTATATATTTTATTACTTGCTTGTTGAAGATTCCTAGTAGATTCTCCAATAGTTGATCGCACTGCCATTAAAGCCGTGTCATCTGCGAATGTAGCGACTGTTACATTTCCCAGCTGTGGTAGGTCACTTGTATATAGTAGATAGAGAATTGGTCCCAATACACTACCCTGGGGTACACCAGCTATTACTTCTTTTAGTTCCGAGTATTCATCGATCTGTTTTATTCTGATTAGTCTCCCAGATACATAGGATGTTAGTAGCTCGACGTATTGTAAAGATAGAAGTTTTTTTTGTAGAATGTCAGTCTAATTTTTGAGAAACTCAGCACCAAAAATGAACAGAACGTCTTTTTGTATCTTCCTCAAGTACTAGACTCAGTTTATTATTGAATATAGCAAATATAAAATTATCTTCTTTTATCACATACATTTTGCTTATTTTAATTTTGACAGCAGTATCAACTGCTAAATATTGTTTTAAAAATATCGGACTCTGTACTAAAGTGCAAATAAGGCTGCAATAATCTGTAAGTAATATTTCTTTTTGACCAAAAATTAACTTATACATGCATTTATTAGTTGTGACTTTTTGGATAGCAGTACAAATTGTTTCTTAATGTATTTCTTCGTCACAGCATACACTTAATCCTTCATATATTCTTGCTTGTCTGGTCTACAAACAACATTTAAAAAATGTTTATACGACATATGGCCGTGCCAATATGTTCATATAATATATGGTACGTTTTATGGATGTATATCGACAATTACGTTGATTTTTATGACAGCTAATATAAATTAAGTTGTTATCTTCTTATATTCCCAGTATTATCGGGTTGAAAAATGACAGCAATCGACGATTACTATACTATGAAGATACTGTCACTCATAATATATTATTGTCCTAATCATCGCGAGCATTCGTAAACAATTTGAACAACGACCTCTTCCTCCATTATCATTAACTATGCGCTTGTATAAAGTCGCACTGTGGTGCAAGTGACCATGGATACCAGAAAAAATGGTAAGCTATATTTTGAGTTAAAACTATAATAGATTTTGATACATTTTTATAACTTTGATAACTCAAGACACAAGTAACGTGGGAAATTCGGTCAAATGGGCGAAGAAAATAAAACTCCTGTTATCTAGTTCGAATTTTCGTCTTTAATTTAAGACTTCCTCAGGAATAAGAATTAACATTAAAATAAACAGGCAAAACTAACCACAAAATAAACCATTGATCGAGACATGTCTTCAGAACACAAACGTTAACATAGCCTGAATGACCAAGTCCACAGTGAATACCCAGCTATAGACAATCAAATATTATTTCCTGAAATGTACCTTGAAGTACAGGGAAAGCCTGCAAAATGTCAAACTCTTAGCTTAATTAGTAACTGAGCTACAGAAGACGGGAGCTGAGTTGCAGGACCGTGTATAATATATAAGAAATTATTATTACTATTATTATTATATATAATATAATATTATAATATTAACTTTTAATGACCATATGCAACATCTCAAATAATTCTAAACCCTACATGTAGTGGGCTATCCATTTGGAGACGGTCGCTGTTTTTATAGAGTCTTAAACAATAAATTCTTTATTCCCGGCAGTTATAAAAGTTTATAAGCCATAAAAGCTGTCTTCCACCCTTTCGCTTCTATTTTTGGTGAAGCACGAGCACGTCTGGTGCGGATTTTTTTGTTTGTTTCGCTCTCGAAATTATGATGAGTCGTAGGTATGAAAGGATTGTCAAAATACGCGGGTGCCAGTCTGGCAGGAGGTTTAATCGGAATTTTTAAGCACGCTCCGAGTGATATATTGGGACGGTAACAGTTTTTTCGTCCTGACAAATGCCGGCTATTTAAAGAGCTGGGGAGCGCGAACCGCGGAAAAGTGCATTTGTCATTATTAACCCGCGTTATTTTTATGGCGGACGGCGAAAAAATGAAATGAAAATATAAAGGATTGGGTGGGATTCCGAGAATCAGCCAGTTCAATAACATCTACTGGAATTTCATTCGCCTTTATCATTTTCTAACTATTATTTATACAGTTTCCGGTGTGGTTTTTGGTTATTTTTCTCTATAATATATTCTGGTAACTTTGTTGTGTTTTCATCATGATTCCTGGAGTAAAAACGGGCTTCAAAATAAAAATGAAATGGCTTTACAAACTACAAAGTCGACGCTAATTTGTACAGTTTTATTATACAATTTTAAAGATTTTTTCTTTACCTAAATACCAATAATAATCAAATTTGATTTTGGCCATTTTGATTGACAAAAGTAGTTTCAACTTGTTAGAAAATCCAAAATCAAAAAAGGGAAATTTAAGATACAATTAACTATTTAAATTTTGTAAAACTAGAGAAAAGATAACGATCACTGCATTCACAGCATGATTCTGCTTCTTAAGAAATTAAGAACAAGTGAATTGATTATCGCCAGCAGTGAACAAACAAACGGTAAATCAGCCCATGAATTTAATTATTTAAAGGGTGATATATCGACTTTGCATAAAGAAAATAAACAATTTTGCGATAGTTCCGAGTTAAAAATAGCAATCGTATCAAAATCGCGATTTAAATTTAAAGTTTAACCAAATTTTCAAGGAATGTGGACTGAGTGAAAGCTACTAACTAATATTTCTTTAGAAACTGGTAATTTGAAGACACAAGACAGGCGGCCATGATTTCAAATTTGAAAGTCTAAACAACCTTTTCAATTAACAGTTTTCGGTAAAATTTTCTGAAGTTCCCAGTATATTGCACATAAATTTTACATTTTATTTCATTTTGGATTGAGGCCTTTATAAAAATTAACATTTTCTGAAAAATTGATAATTATTCTTCTTTATATATAATAAATAACATATTAAATAATAAAACTAAAGCTTTTTTATGGAATCCTTTCAGTTTGTTCTTATGTTTCCAACTTAATTCCTATGAAATTTGTCAATAATCCATACATACTTTCCTCAAGGGGTTCAAAACTTAAAATAAATTCAATTTAACAATATTAAAAAAGTTATTAACTCCATTTAAAAAATAATCCATTCACTTTTGAACATTGCACATATTTCGAAGTACTACAAAAAGTCAATCATCTAACTAAGCTAAGTGATTATCCTAGCGAATAAAAAAGAACTCGTTCACGTAAAAGCGGTTTCTGGTATGCTTCTCGGTACAGTCTGAATCTTTAAGCAGAAATTCTATATTGTGTCTAGTTATTGAGAAAAATATGCATTTTGGAGCTTTTTGGCAGTTTTTAGTATTTGTCAAAAGCCGGACTCAGTTCGGAACTTCTGCCTTTAGATTCAAGTTATATGGAAGTAAACATACTAGAAACGGTTGGTTTAAAAAAAAAAGTAATAATAGAAAATTAAAAGATGCTGTGATTCTAGTCTAAAAGGTTAATTGATTATGTTTTTATTAACCTAATAATTGTATGTAGCTAAATTTATTTTATTAAATCAAGATAAAGACGCTTTCAACTAAGTATGGATATAGTTAGTTTCTTAATTTGTTTAAGAGGGTTCTGCAGAAAAAAGTTTAGAAAAGAATAACACCCTAATAAGTAAAATATTCTAGACTGGAGAATGAGTCTCAATATAAGTGTGTAGAGTACTTAATGATTCTACTTTTAGTGAAAATAGTAATGATTATACTAAAATAACACATTAACTTTTATTATTTTATTGGTTCTAGCATCTTTCGAATGTCAAAAATAAGGATTAACCTTTTTTTTGATATATTTGCGATGCTCGATGCTCGATAGACCACGAATGTTAAACGTTTGCCCAAACACTCGCACAGTCTGGAGCCGGCTTTAGTATCAACACAACAACTGTCGTCTTCATCAAACGACTAAATCCGAGCTAGGAAATGTAGCTTAATCACACCATTTCGGATTTATAAACTGCCCGAAAAGCTCATTTTGCCGGATTTAGACCGGGGCCGACCGGGGAGAAACAGTGGCGTACGTTGATCGCCAGTATACCAAAAATAGATGCACGCACAACACAGTTGAATAAATTAAACGAAGCGCCTAATTAAATACCTAGGCGTTAGAGTTTTTAACGGAAACGCTCTAGACTCTAATAACGGCGTGTGTTGCTCATTTGTTATCCGGGACGCCGGATATCGGTTGAGTTAGCGTCGGGACGCGTCTTGTGACGACGCCGACGCTCCATCCTGTCAAATATCCGTGCGGTAATGCTGGATTTTCTGTACGCGTGTTCGGGAAAAATCAGCGTGTGACAAACAAGTTTATCTTCTTCGGTTTTGACTGCCCGCGTAGGTTATGTAGGTAGACAACAAATTTAGGCTCGGTGGTGGATAGGGTGGGTGGGAGGTGTGTGTCGGCTTGCTTTGATCTGAACCAGCCGAGTGCAATAATATTGTTAAACGATTCCTTCAAAGGGGGACGTAAATTTGTGTTAAAAAGTGGGAAAGGTCTCGCGTGAGTAGTAATGGACGCCCACAAACAAAAACATCCGCTCGGTAATACCTGGACTAAAATCGAAATTTATCTCACATAGTTCCATCAGGAATATGTTAGAGGAATAATCGCCATACATTATCAGCTGATTTTATTTATAGCAAACAATGCGAAAACGAAAAAATAACATAATCAATACCCATTACAACAATAAAAAGTAAATAAATTTCACTAACAAAATAAAATCCACATAAAACTTTTTACAGATTTTCTTCTAAAAGGTAAGTGTCATTCCGAGTAAAAAGGTTCATATTGACTTATTGGTTTTCTCAATTCCTTAAGAAGTTATAGCCGTTTAAAATACGGGTTTTTGATATTTTCTCAGCTCTAACTTTTTACCGAATTGAAAAAATTAATACTCGAATGAAGTTTATTTGCGGCGAAAATCATTAGTCTGATACAGAAAAGAAAAAGATATATTTCTGTATAAATTTAGAACATAATGGGAATTTTGGAATTTATTTCTACAACCCAACTCTTGAATATTTGAGGGATAAATCACTCTCGATGTACCGAATTGCTTCCGAAGTATTCTTTTTGCCCGTATTCACACAATTCGATATTTTGTGTGTGTGTGTGTGTGTGTGTGTGTGTGTGTGTGTGTGTTTTGATTTTCTGGCCCCACAAAATTTTGTTCATGAACTAACACCTGGTGGTTATAAATGCCGCCACCTATTTGGTATATTGTGATAGTTCCTCCAAGCATCTGACATGTTCGCGGTAATATAAATTTAAATATAATAAAATTTTCAAAACCTTCTTAGTTTGTGAAATATTTAGGTAATTTGGCTAGATTCTTTATATTAACACTTACGTACCACCTACTCAAGTAGTTTTGATAAGCTCATTTTTAATACAACTTTATACTAATCTAAGGCTTAATAAATCCGCACATAACATGTGGATGATATGTAGATGAGGGCAAAAATATATATTATCAAAACATCATATTTATTATCTTTATTTTAGGAAATATATTTCAAAATGTTCACATTTTTTCAGAACTTTTTATGTGGCATGTGTAGCAGAGCTATACCCATTTTTATTTTAATTGTATTATGTTTTTTTCTACTTTGCGTTCGTTATAAACTCATAGCGAAACCGCTTTCGGTGTCATTATGAAAACACTAGATCACAAACTTTTAGCAACTTTTGGTTTTCCAAGATTTACGATATTGACGTCAAGTGTCAAATAAGGCTGACATCTCAATCGCTATTGGTTCGCGTCAGTCGTAGTTGTGAATTTTAGACCTTAAGGACGATTTAGATCCTTAAGGGTAGGCCAGGCAACTCACGCAACATCTGCAAAGAATCAGATCACCCTGTTCGTCAGAGTCATAATAATTCGCATAAAAATCACGTTCCCGAGGACCCTCCCCATCCTGTGTAACCGAACACTGCGCGCCACCGTGCGTCTACCGCACGAACTAAAATAGACGCGCCGTTTTTTAATTCCCTATCCGTTTTCTCACTCTCTGCTTCGCTCGCTTCTTTCATATTTACGAGGGGGTATGGAGCTTTGGGGCACGTGACAGGCTAATGTCACTAGATTAAACATTATGACACCGGCACATGGCATGGTTCAATAACTCCCGGTATTCAAATAAACGACTGAAGGAAGCTGGCCCCGCTGCCGGACCGGATGCAAAGTTTACCACCTATTTTCCAGAGCGCTTTTTTCTAGCTATCCATCTGGAAGACTGCGCGGCACCGCTCGTCATCTGTTTTCCATCCGGCGTTAGCGGTGTTAATTTGGTGGCGAGTGACGAGAATCCGCGAAAAAAATCCACGCCGCGACAAGTATGTTAGGCACGTGCCATTGATTGCTGTTGGTTTTCACCGAAGATGCTGTTTCGTAATACCATAACATAGCCGGTATAATTGAGACATGTGCGCCATTACATAATACATACCTATAGCCTCTTCTGCTATTAAATTTAAAGAAACAACAGTCTTAAAATTAGTTAATTTTGATATCTGTCGACGTAGGTGACAGTTTGTGACGTTGTCATCCGGTTAATACAAACAAACTCCATATGTCAAATTGTTTTTACTGACGTTCATCGTTTTTAGACTGCTTAAAACTAAAATTGAACCAAAATGTCTCAGCATTGTTTCTGAGAAATCAAAGTACAACTAGATTAACAGATCGAGCGAAAAATAGAAATTTGTAAATGTGGTTGTTTTAGGAATGCGTTCATTTCTTTCGTACGTGACATTTGAATGTATTTATCCCGTTTATGTCTAAATCAAAAACAATTTAAACGATTCGCAGTGTAGACTGAACTGCACACCCATGTCCTATCAGAATTGAACTGCATAACTTCTACATGGTTGACTATGGAAGTCCCTCTGCATATTGACAACGCAACGAACTGAATATAGCATGATTACAATAGAGCTAAATTCCATATGATATATTAAATTCCAGTTAAATTCAACTGATGCGACCTTTAGATACCCAACTGCGCACGTGCATTGATTTCAATGGCCGATATAGTGGTTAATATGTGTTGAACAATGCGATGACGCCAACGTTAGACTTTATTCAAAAACCGATTTTTTGGAAAAACTGGTGTCTGCAATCAGTAAAAATACCATAACATGTACATAACATGTTGTTGCGTAATTAGTTTTCTAAAAAAAAACTATAAATTGTCTTGTCAACGATTGCTTTGTAGAGTTGCTATTTTATATACAAAATTAAAATGATAAATACAGAAAAAAACAATAAAAACATCTAACTAGCTACTCAACTTGATATTAATGATCTCAGAGTATTTAAATCTCTTCACACAAGTTCTTTACTCTTTGGATGTCTATAATATTGAACAATTTTCATTGAGTGCGTTTAAACAATATATGAATATATGTTTTCTAACTTTTTTCTCCTTAGAGATAACGTTGGGGGTTCGTGAGAACCATTATTTATTGACTTCAAGTTACAAGATTACTCAAAATTATCTATTACTTAGAAACAAAATAAACTTTAGAAGACTGCACCCCCTTTCCTCGCAAAAGTGTGCCAAAATAAACCTATAATATGAATCTGCAGCTAATACAGATTCAAGTTCGAAGCTTTTGTGAAAAAAAGTCGGCTGTAACATTAATAGAACATCAGTAAATATAAATAGTAATTTGCACACTTTGTACGTGAAATTTTTTATTATTTTTACATCACAATAAAATTATGGTTTGTTTCCGAATAGGCAAACTGATGTGAAATTCAAGAGTTCTAAGTTCTTCTTAAAGCTTGACAACGCTAAATAATTAGAACTTACTTCGTATTTTTTACTTAGAATTTGTAATATACCATTAATATAATTTTCAACAGTGAGTATACGAAGTGAGTATACGTAACGTTTTAATGAATGAATAGGTCTTAATTTTTTTATGTTTTTATTATTTGTTCCCTTCCGTTGGTAATATTTATAATTTTTAAGGAATTGAAAAAGAAAGAAGTAACTTTAGACATAGAGAAAAATATCCGCAAAGTTACAGAAAATGAATGTAATACCAACAGCTAAATGTGCTGTAACAGAAAAATGTACAGTTAAAGTTGCAACATCGCTGGTTATTTGATACCAGCATATTTGTGTGAAATTACACCATTTCACAGTAATTTTACAGGATAGTTTTGTACAGTAATTACAGTAATTTTACGGTGGAAGTAATTTGCGACAATTGAACTGCGCTTTTTACAGATATGGTATTTGATACAGCTAAATTGGCTTACACATTTTAAGGGTAATTTGAACTGTTCCGCAAAAGTTTTTATTTTCCAGATTAGTTAATAATATATTTTTCGAGTCAAAATTATGAATGTTTTTAATAATTCTCATTATTTTAAACACCTACAACCGATTACTTTCATTTAAAAACCGGGTTTCCAATTTTTCAAAAAACCTGTTTTACAACATATTCATGTCTTTTTGACAATAGCGATATCAAAAAGGAAATGATAAAATAGAGGCTGTGCAGAGCAATTACATATATTAATTTTGTCGATTTCGGCCTTCACGGTTTCTTATCCTTTTTTCCCTTCTTTGCCTAGTTTGTCCTTTTAATCTTTGGTGTCATTTCAGTGTTTTAAGCGCTGTCGTTTACCACCGTTTTTAAATGACAGCCCGGCAGCCTGAAGACATCCTGAAAATAATACATATGTCGTCAGGCAACTCCTTAACTGTTTGAATAGCAGTTAGTATTGGTGGACACCGCAAAGAATCGGACAATACTAATAATTATGAAGACCTGAAGACTTAAATCAAACTCTCCTACAAGTATGGTTCGAATGTGGTCCCCTAGAGTCCTGCTAAAACCATCGTGAATGGGTTCAAGTTGCTTGGTTGTTTTCAGTTTTCTTTTAACTTCTATAAACTTCTTTAACTTATAAAATACGAATACACAGCAAAACAGGTATGAATAAATAGACATCCTGCATAATATCCATATTATATGTCTATGCAGGTACCCAAGACGGTTTTGGTTTATTTGTACCATACTAATTGCCGCTTCATTAGACATGAAATACTCGAGCTGGGTTCTTGGCGCATCTCGCGTTGTTTTGCGTCCGTTTCGGACGGTAAAGCTTTCAGCAGGGTTAATTTCAACTGTAATTACACGAACCGACCTGCCTTTCCAGTCTCACGGATCCATAACGTGCCATTCTCTGCCAAAGTTAGAGCGACCAGCACTGATTTACTGCTCCCTCTAAACACATACTTGTCGCGAGCGCACTGAATTGCCGTTGCACGTGTTCGCAGAGCTCCGAAATAGTTGCAAGCCGTGACGAAAGTGGAAAGAAAAATCGACGATAGTTTTCAGTAATATAAGAAATTCTCAATATATTAGTAGAAGTAGTAGTTATACAGTTGTTTTCTTAGGTGATCACCAGACGTGGTCATACTGCAGATGATAATATTATTGGCTGTGTGCGAATCATAAGCGGGAGAGATAGAAAACGATCGTAGCTTTCGGTTGTTAATGTTGGAATCTATCAATTATCCATTGTTCATTCGGTTTGGTAAGCACACTAACTGACATGGGCCACAACCAGTGTTTTGTGGTAAAAACAATGTTTAAAAAACCAGAAAATATAAATATCTATTAGCAGTTTGATAACCACATGCTGTAATTTTTCCTTTATCGTATTAGTGTTTTTGTGTTTTTTTTGTAGCACGAGAGGTACACAATGGAACAAATAACATGCTATGTATTCAATATTATATTCAACAATTTTTTTTAACTTCTTCTTAGGTCATATTTTTGATGTTATATTTATTATACACTTTGCTTCTGATAATTGAAACACAAAATACGTCTAAACAACAATAAAAACTGTTCCATTCATTGTGTACCACCACTCTCCTATTCGAATAGCTTTTTCTTCAGATAAATATAATTTCTTGCTTTTTTCTTGTAGAAATTGATTGCCACTGTGACTTTAACGATGAATGACTCGCTCTGTATATTAGCAGCATACTAGGACCGCGCAAAACAGTACACGAAATTAACGAATGAAAACTGCAACAAATATTGTAAAGCAATCATTTCTGCTGATACGATTGAAGATGGAGGAAACCGTCGGTCTATTTCTGGTGCAGAAGTTGCGTCGAATCGTGCCTCGTATTACTTGAGCACGTACGAACGGTTTTCAGCGATGATGTTTACACATTTCGAAGAGCAATATGCCTCTCGGTGAAACCCCTCGTTACATACACACACGGCATAAAAGTGACCCCAATAGAGTTCAGTATACCGTATACCGTCTCCTAGAAATAATCGGCAGGAAAAATCACCAAAACAATTTCCTGCTAATAATAATAATCAATATCGCAGTAGGCAATGTGTTCCCCGTCTAGAATGAGGGCGCATATCCTGAAAAGGACGGCAGAATATTGTTCGGTACATTAAATAGGCCACGAGATATTTTATTCACAATGGAGGAAATGTGAGGCAATGCTTTGTACTATCGTGGCCATATATTATGTCCCTTCTTTTGAAGGCTACCCAATAATTCATAGGTTTAAAGTTTATTACTTAATCATTGTTTATCTTGCATTTTTCATGCAAAAGATCGTGCTGAAAGTCCGCGTGAATTCCGACGCTCTACGGTCTTTGGAGTGCTGCGGGGATGGGAGGCGTTAGCGGTGCTGTCGTGTCAGAGTTAGTCAGAACGATAACTTGTCAAGGTAGTAATTTTAACTAACAATTAAATTCTTAATTTTTGCATAATTTTGATTATAATATGTGACCCGGTACGAGAGAAATCTCTTCTATCGATTGACGATTTTGTTTTCTTCAGTTTTTATACAATAAGGTTGTAAACAAGATTTTGATGGAAGCGGATAGATCTAATAATATGGAGTTAGCAGATTTTCCGATTAGTGGTGAATACTAAATTCAGTTCGCTTGATAAACCCAAAAAATATTAAAGAAGTAGCCCGATTTTGTTATATAAATATTCAAATTACTATAACAGTTTCAACAGTTTATTTATTAATAATATTTAAATACATGCACAAACAATATGAAATAAATACAACTCTTGATATATTACATATATTACAAACATCAGCTCTGAGCGTATAAAACTTAAAAATATCAAAAAACTTTTACAATTTTAGCATCGTAAATTTGTAGACACGTAGAATATTTTGCAGATCACTCATTAATTTTAAATGGTAATCCCGACACCCGAGTTAAATTGCCAGGAATTCCCATGGGACTGTTATCTTATTGACTCATTTTGTCATTATTTTTTAATTCGGTAATCTGTCGCCGGATATCCTAATTTCATTGGCGCGGCATACTCGCCGTGTCGTTATATTGTGTCCGTAAACACGGTTCTTCTAGTAACTAATGCACGTGCGATCCCCTACTACTGGCAGCGTCGCTGTCGATCCCTTCCCCCGCTCGCCCCAAAGACCAAAGCTGGTAAGTTAGATAGAATTTCAGACCCAATTTTGTCTATTTGAACGTATCACCTCAAAGTGCACTGTTCTTTTTTTTTTGTCCGAAAGTTGCGGAGCTTTCACACGTAACTTGATTACATAGCGAGCTTTTTAGTATGTATTACCTTTGATGTACTGGAAACGCCAAAGTGAATAAAATTATTAGTTTGAAATTCGATTCTGGTTGCAGGGCGGTATCAAAAGTGTCCAGTGCATACTGCATGTATGAGACTGACCATACTTCATTGTGCAGTAATTCAGTTACGGCCTAATTGACAGGCTGAGAAGCAACTAAAATGTAACTCAGTTATGTGACCGGTGACCGACCACCGATATGAATAATTTCATTAAGGCCAACTCCTAACTACTCGCTCATCATGTCCGACATTGTCACTTGCTAAAGGGAATTGTCCAGTGACATTAGAGACGTAAAAGGCTCTTTACTTCAGACAATTTCGAACCCAGCTAGATGCGTTGTTCAAATTTGCTTGGGTATGACAAATAACCGCTATATGCAAGGAAAAACGCCATTACATTTGTAGGTATACATTAGGGTGGTTCTTAACTTATTAACTTTAAATTATTTTATCCACGATCCTCTCTCTATTTGCTTTTTTTTATATCCGTACTTATTCCTG
Organism: Melinopterus prodromus; assembly: GCA_964023965.1. Lineage (NCBI taxonomy): Eukaryota > Metazoa > Arthropoda > Insecta > Coleoptera > Scarabaeidae > Melinopterus > Melinopterus prodromus. The sequence goes on along the minus strand of OZ030398.1, from coordinate 21,412,803 downwards.
TGGAAGTTGATCAATACATTGATACATTAATCAATACATACTAAACCGTGTCCCAAAGAAATAAAATTCAAGAATGAGTTTTACAAAATGCAGCAATCTAAGTGAAAACTGTTACTGTGTATGTTTTTTTTTACAAATTTAATCTGAAAGCCCAAACTCTGGCGCGAGTCTGGTTTTTAAGAAAATCAGTGACAAGATCCTGTAAAAAAAGCTGAAATGCGTTATTTTTACTGCTTTCAGCATACCTTTGACAAACTAAGTACGTTAAGTTTTCTGATATTCAGACTCAAATAGTATTGATACAAATTATTACGTAGCTTATAAACTTGACTACACCTTCACCTTTCATGTTTAAAAAAACAATTACTACAGTACGCTTTTAATCTTAAACCCCCATTCAAATGATATTAACGAAAATATTTAAAAAGAATCAATTTTTAATATTTTGTTGTCAAAATATGTATACCGACTACTTCTTTCTCCCCGTCTATGTTTAAAACTGAGGAATCAACTCACATGTGAATAGAAAATCATCAAAACCAGTTAATCGGGTCTAGAGGAAATCAACTTTGAAATTGTGCCATGTTATTATTACCTACTCTTCTTGTTGTATGGCCCTTAAAAACAAAGATAAAGAAGTGAATCGAAAATCAACATGTTCAAAAAATATTACAGTGGCATTCCAGTTATTGCCAGTTTGTTATAGCTGGAACTCCATTTAGTATTTCAAATTAAGGTAAAAATCATAACATCATTCTTACACCCTGTCCATACTAAAAACTGAAAGTTGAAATAAAAATTCTTCATCCGTACATCTTCTGAAGATTTAGGCTACCTAGGTAAGTGAAAGAATCATGAAAATGGTTGGGGAGAAAATCAACTTTCATTTTTTAACATTTTTTCATTAACTCTAAAACTTTTTACCAGTTTAGTTCAAAATTAGCCACAATCTCTAAATACAGCATGAGGAACATTAAAAATGACGAATCATGAACATTAAAACTCTCAAAAATTTTAATCTCAAAATCCCATTCAAATGATAGTTTAAATGATTTTTGATTTTACAGCATTTCGGGAATTCTGTTCATGTTGTTTCTGGGCTATTACTAGTAAAGTTGTTAGTAAAAGATTGAAATAGTTTTATACTCTTCATGGGTGCAGTTGCATAACAAGTCGAAAAATGTCTTTAGTTTAATATTTGAGAGTAAAATTTCGCGAATATGAGCAACACAAGTGGACGAGTGGGCTGAACTTTTTGTGGATGACATGATAGGGAACTTTAAACACAAGGTTCATATTTAGCGCATAGAATGTTTCGAAAACTCCTTGTGACATGCATGAAATATGTGAAAATTGCACTTGAACGATATATTTACGAAAATTCTACCTTTAAATTATTTACTTTCTATTTAAAGAAAGACCAATAATGAGGGAATACCCAAATAAAAATGATTACTGCTCTGCTACCTATTAAGTAATAACTAGTGTCCCTGCTCCGAAGAAGAAAGGTATTGTCGGGCAATTCCGTCTGCGAAGCTCATTGCAAACTAGGGAATTAAAAAATGTTACAAATAAGTTTCATATTTTTTAAATTTTATTGTATTGTAATACAATTTTAGCGAGGGCTCGCGGGCCGCAGGTTTGATATCACTGGTGTAAGACGTCGTTGTTCACTTTTGTACACGCTGTATGCTAGTTGTATTCCATTTTTTCCCGCAAAACCATTTTCCTGATAGCAAATGTCACGCTGAACAAAAAGTTTCGTATGAACTTGTGTTTCTTTATTCCTTAAAAAGTTACACCTGCTATTTTAATTAACATCTTTAGGCATTGAACAACCATTGAAGAACAATAACTCGACATGAAACTATTTACTCAGAATAATATTTACTGTAGAGAAATAAATGTCCAAAAAGTTTCATATGTGCTTTGTTTCTTCGTTCATTTGTTTATGTGATTTATTCTTTTCGTGGGTATTGTTTGTGTCCTTCGTATTGTTTGATATGTATTTTATTGTTTATTGTTCGTTATGTTGTTAATATTTCAAGCGACTGTAACTTTTATATACCAGCATTTTCAATTCATTATAAAGTTAAGCTTGAAATAATAACAAATCCATATTTTAAACGATTCCAACTTCTTAAAGAATTGATAAAACCAATAAGTCCATATGAATTTTTTACTGAGAATGCAATATACATTCTAGAAAAAAAAATTCTTTTTATTTATTTTTTATTTTTGATTCTTGTAATGAGTATCTTTTGTAATTCTTTGCTTTGTTAACATTTCAAACGGCTATAACGACAGTTTCTAAAAAATAATTTTACGCGAAACAAAGTGTGACATCCTGTATATATTTTGTTCTCTATTCAACTCTTATTCAGTTTTATTGAATTTTCATTGTCGACTTTGTAGGTACCGTTCTATTCAACGCTTTTATGCGAAGGCTACATCGCAGGCCGCCTGTAAAATGATTTTCGACGCAAATGTGTCGAAAATTCAAGCTTTTATCCATACGCGTAGCTGGGCTTTGATAAGGGTAGAATCGGACGGACACTTCTATTGGATTATTGAAGCTTTTATGGCCCGATGACGTTACGTATGCCACTATTTCAAAAATTGACTCGTCAGGCATAGATAACTGGATCATTGCACTATATCCTTATGACACTATATTTTATCTCAATGTTACAGCAGATTCTTTCTTCTATAAAGTAGAGGACATTTTGTATAATTTGTGCCAATGGCAGTACGAGATCGCTCGTACTGCATTAAAACTAGTTAGCCAAGATTTGAGGATATTTCGATTCTAGTGACAGTATTGTTAATACATCAGCGTTTGACACTGCTGTATAGTATTATAAAATATGTGCTGGGCCACATGAGAGTTTTTTTAATGAACATGCATTAACTCAAACAAATCTATTCTTTCGGGAGAGGCAAAAATTTGTTTGCGGATACGAATGCATTTGTTTGATATAGAAAGAACGGAACAATTTATATTTTCAGCTAAAATTAACAATTTGTATATTATAAGGAACGGGATTTCAAATAACTATTAGTCCAAACTTTCTTTGATCTTTTCTTCATGAATAAAAAGTGTTAAAGTTTCTCACTATTTCTCTCACGATTCGTGAGAAAGTTTACCAATTTTTATCCGCCAATAAATGATCAAAGCATACTTGGATTTCTATTTTTATTCATTTACATTTCGACAAGCATGGCGACTTCATCACCCACAATTATTATTGTGTTAAGTGAAAACATTATGTATTTTTAATTTAAAAAAATTGTTCTTAATCGAAGTCGAATATTCAAATGCAATATTTTAAGGTTGCAATAAATTGTTGTGTGGTTAAGTAATTGTTAATTGATTGAATAAATGGACTTTTTATTGACAAGAACTTTTTGAATTACTACATAAATTTTGTACAGCACTGTAGAGCAAGAAAGCTCGTATATCATTACTTGCGACTTTTTTTAACAGTTAAATAAAAAAAGATATCGGTTTCTTTGGAAATACAAGGGGACGTCACCCTACAGCCTCATACGTCAACAAATTGGAAGCAGGCCGCGTCTCTTGTTTTTTTTTTATGGGTGGGAAGGTTCATTATCTATTTTGGAAGCTAAATACGTTCATTATTTCCTATTATGCTCTCCAATTTCTCATTTCGAATAGACCCCTATGAGAGAAGCTTTGTACCCTAGGTAAACAATATCCAACACTGGCTTTTATTTCCCTGACAACGATATAATAAATTACTCGTCACCCAGATCTAATTAAGGTGGGAACGGTATCTTTAGTCGAACTTATAGAAATAGATATACGAAAAGAATTAACTAAAAGGGCAGCTGGTATGTTTTTACTGTGGACAGCGCTCCAGCTAAAGTCCAGTGGTTCTTAACCCTTTTGAAGTCAGGGAGCACTTTTGATCATACGAAAAATTCGCGGAGCACCAAAGAAAATAAAAGATAAAATACATATCAAACAATGCGAAAACGAAAAAATAACATAATCAATACCCATTACTACAATACAAAGTAAATAAATTTAAGTAACAAAATAAAATCCACATAAAACTTTTTACAGATTTTCTTCTAAAAACTAAATGTGATTCCGAGCAAAAAGATTCATATTGACTTATTGGTTTTCTCAATTCCTTAACTTTTCACCGAATAAAAAAATGAATACTCGAATGAAGTTTATTTGCGGCGAAAATCATAAGCTGATACAGAAAAGAAACAGATATATTTCTGTATAAATTTAGAACATAACGGGAATTTTTGAATTTATTTCTACATACCAACTCTTGAATGTTTGAGGGAAAACCCACTCTCGATGTACCGAATTGCTTCCGAAGTTTTCTTTTTGCCCGTATTCACATAATTCCACAATTTGTCTGTGTGTATGTTTTGATTTTCTGGCCCCACAAAATTTTGTTCGTGATCTATCACCTGGTGGTTATAAATGCCGCAACCTATTTGGTATATTGTGATAGTTCCTCCAAGCATCTGACATGTTCGCGGTAATATAAATTTAAATATAATAAAACTTTCAAAACCTTCTTAGTTTGTCAAATATTTAGGTAATTTGGCTAGATTCTTTATATTAGCAGTTACGTACCACCTACTCAAGTAGTTTTGATAAGCTCATTTTTAGTACAACTTTATACTAATCTTAGGCTTAATAAATCCGCAGATAACATGTGGATGATATGTAGATGAGGGCAAAAATATATATTATCAAAACATCATATTTATTATCTTTATTTTAGGAAATATATTTCAAAATGTTTACATATTTTCAGAACTTTTTATGTGGCATGTGTAGCAGAGCTATACCCATTTTTATTTTAATTGTATTATGTTTTTTTCTACTTTGCGTTCCTTATAAACTCATAACGAAACCGCTTTCGGTGTCATTATGAAAACACTAGATCACGAACTTTTAGTAAGTAACTTTTGGCTTTTCAAGATTTATGATATTGACGTCAAGTGTCAAATAAGGCTGACATCTCAATCGCTATTGGTTCGCGTCAGTCGTAGTTGTGAATTTTACACTAACTACCAACTGTTGACAATAAAATTACTTTAAATTGTAAGATAACAACCGCATTTTTCGAAATTTAAGTAAAATTAATGTCGCAAGGTAGAAAAAATAGTTGATAAGTTCCGACCAGGTACATTGGGATGTTTTGTGATTTTTTAATATTTTATTACCACCAATTTCATTGTAAAATATTAATCAAATCAAGATTCCATCACGAATTGGTGTCTGAAATAGAAACAACAAGTCAATATACTAATTAAACCTCCCAATGTAATTATATAGACAATACAGATTATTTCTTCTGCCGAATGAAAAAACTTTTGTCGTAGCCTCCAGGGTCGCATTCAGACGTATTGTACTGAATATTCACTGTGGATAAAGTAGAAAGATTATTGATAACAGATAATAAACTCCATATGTATGTAAAAGTCCCTGAGAATGTCTTCTACCAGCTACCTTATATAGTTTCGTACAATATCAAAAGTATCCCGTTGCTACAACGGACAATTGCCGGATGTAGGTACTTACGGATCACCGAAATAGAGGCACTGCCAGGCGATCTTGTGCTGCCTAGAGCTGCATAATCAAGTAGCCGTATTAACTTGAGACAAGAACCAAATGGGTGGACTTTAAACCTCAAGATTTTTACTATACAGTGTGTTCATAACACACCTTAGCTTAACAAAAGACCGCGAAGTCGATAGACGTGAAAAGGACACAAGTTCACACATGTCATATTATTGTAACAAATTAAAATGTTTAGAATTATAGTTAAAGACCTTTTTGTAGATTCCTCAATTTTTCGGAATTAAATGAAAGTTCTCATATGGAAAAGGTATTGTAAATTTAATTTTATGCTTCGATATTAAATTTGAATATTTTGTGTTTTGGTTTTATAGTTTGTTTTTATTAATTGTTTGATCTAAACTCAACATTTTGACATTTTTGTGGCGGCTGTTATTAATTTAAACTTATGCTCCTTAATATAATTATTTTTCTCCACTAAAAACTAACACTAGACAATGGCAAATCATCTCTTCATGGTGTTCTGTTCTCCTCGTCGCCCAGTGTATCTGCCTATTGACTATCTCTCCTTTGAGAGGACCCTTGTACGCAATTAGCCGCATGCTGGGCGGTAAGCACTGATAACACGTAAGCCCTAAACTGCCGTATAATGTGTGTCTATGGTCTGGATGCGTGGCAACGTAGATATATTAGATCCCCGGTCGATCCTAGTAATAGGATTCAGTTAACCTCTGCTGGGGCTGGTGATAGGTTTGACCAGCAACGCCCCACACAGTGCGTAACAAGCATCGGCCAGGCAAATTATGCCAGTCCAAACCACGAGGGAGGATTTGTGCTGCCCATACACTGGCCATTGATGTGGTTGGAGTCAACACTGCCAACAGATACGCAGTTTGCTTGGTTTCCGTAGTTAGGATCGTGGTTTTCCTTTAAACTGAGAGGCAGCGTCAATTCCAGCTTCACTAAACATCTGATTAGACATAATTTTCTGTATGATGTAAAATACTGTGGAGATCAAGCAAATATTAAGCAAATCCTGCAAATTGTATGGATTTTTTTATCAGTCTAATACAGGAATGTTTACCCGGCAGTGACTCGAAAAGCACGATTGTTTTTCTTTGGCTGGTTGATATAGGAGGACCGAAATGCTTCGGTAGATAATATGTACTACTAACACACATTTTATGTTGTTTGCTTCATGCACATAATCATTGAATAAATACACCATAGATATGATTAAACGATATACAAACGTACAAAGTAAGACATTAGCAACAAAGGCAATATTCTTCTGAGAGATTAGAATCCAATAACGTTTCTTGTTCAGATCATTTGTCATGAGATTTTGTAAATATTAATATTTCCACTATTAAATCTTTAACTTAAACATGTCAGGCGTGGGCCGTGGAGAACATAAAACAACATAAAAAGGTCACAAACAAACATATATGAGACTGCAGAACAGTTTCTTTTACATATTTTGGTACTATTGACAAAACGTCAGCGTTTGACACTACCTACTGTCATTACAATGAAAATATCTGTTAAATCCTGGCTAGCTGATTTTATATTAATGCAGACACGACCAAATAGAATTTGCTCATTCAGCTAAACTATTAATTTTGCCAAAAAAATGTCATAGACATAACTTATACGAAATTTTTACTATTATGACTAAATTACACAAATGGAGGCGCTCATTTGCAAAATCCTTGAAAAATGCTTTGAGTAAACATCCAGTTGCTTTGGATCCTTTTGAACCAAAAGCTTTTCAGCTCTAAGTTTGATCATGAAACTTCTAAAATATGAAGTTTCGTCCCAATACCTTTAGTAGTGGAAATGGTCAAAAATGTTCAGGGGACCCAATAGGACATATATATCCACTAAAATCTCCCAGAAATCTCAGACCAGTTCTATCTTTATTTGGTCTATTATTAATTGTCGCAAATACTGAAATTTTCGCACTCACTGAACAGAAAATAACATTTGACACTTCATTACTCGTTATAAATGAGGATGTGTACAAAAAATCTGCCCCAACCGACTCATAGGTTTCGCATATGAAACCTGTGAACTATAGAACAACTAATTTTACTAACAAATAAATCACGTAGAACATTTTGAAACGACCTTTCGGCGAATTATTAAGTTGTTTTCATACTTAATTGCATAGTGTAATTGCATATAATTTTCCATATGATGCGGACTGTCCTGGACACACTGTATAAACGCACATTGATATCTTTACAATATACAGTTAAATCCACGAAAACGGTAAAGAACATTTATACGCTGATAACGATGAATGTGATGTATGAAAAGACACGCCCACCTTTTTTCGACATGTATAATTTTCAACGACGTCTTTTAGCGGCACGGGTGGCGACTGTGGCGCCAAATTCAGCGAACAATTGTATATTAATGTACATTCTACATAGACGTAGTACTGGAAAATCTCTGGCCGCTGGTCACCAAGTTATTATTACTTCCGGTCCTTCAAACAGTGTTACAGTGGCCGGTAATCGGTTCCTAGAACGAAGTTTATTTAAAACGCTCGCTGAATACACATCTGTATTCATTTTTAGAGAGTTATCTTATATCTTGGTTCAGGTCGGTCGCCAGAACTTCCTTTGGTGAACAATATTATGTCTATTTGAATACAGTGTATAGCGACGTGCTGTCGAGTGAACAACAATGAATTTCTGTGTGTTGCCGTGCGTTATTACTTGTGATGTCAGTGAGTGGTATAGATTTTAGACTTTGTTGTGAACGTCGCGCAGCAAATTTATTGGTTATCTGCAATACAGGAAGTTCTTTTTTGATAATGGTATGCAAAAATACGTGTGATGTGATTGTGGAAATCAGCAAAGTTAAAAAAATATTTGCTTTACTGTTACGTATCGAGAAGAAGTAAACGCAGGGATACCCCAGGGTACCGTCTTGCGACCAATTCTCTATCTACTATATACCAATACATACCACCCAACAAATCTTGTAGTTTTAAGTTTTTTTTTCTTCTAACTCCTGACGTATATTCATTTAATAATAATGTTAATATTTATCTACTTATTGATGATTTTTATGTAGAAAATAACCGCATAAAATAGAGATATGAACATTCATGCACATCTAAACCTAATGCTATAACCACATTAATCTAACCACATTAAACAAATTGTAATTAACGAGTCTTGTACGTACAATACTTATGTACAATACTTATGCCCATTACTCTGATTTAAAGAAATAAGTAATTAATAGCAATAATATGTGGTATTTCCAATTTGTTGATAAGCGTCTAAGTCGGGACGCGCATTTCCGGTGAATTTCATCGTGAATCATTTGTTAAATAGGGTTTCACCAAAAGCAAAGGAAATAGATATATTTAATAATATAACAACACTAAAACAACGTACAACCATTTTCTTAATAATTTGTTTGCAATGGTATTGGATATTGCCGATGAACATACCAGTTAATTCAGTTGCTGTGATATTTACACAGCACATACACTCATGTGTATGTACGTTATATAAACTAAGAAATCCTGAACACTTTAGACTGTATGCTTATATTCAGTTTTATAAACCTAAAAGCTACTAAAAACTGTGTTGCAATTTTTTAATTGGGGTATTTTTCAATTTTCAGTGCCAAATAGGAAACTGAGCGACATGGACGACATCCTGATTATATCAGTGAAGAGCAACGAGCCCGCCAACATGTGGGCCAATTATTTCACCACGTGCTTCCAGCAATTCGGCTATCATCAAATCACCAAAAGATCTTTCAAGTAAGTCCCTAAGGTAAACGTCTAAAGTTTACACATAATTAGGAGTTTATGTAACCGACAAATAAACAACCTAACCAACCTCAGTGTTTAATATATAAGACATTTTAAGGGTAAGCGGGAATAAAAATCATCTCAAATACTTAAACAGTTCCATTTAAAATCAATTATAAGATAGACAGTTTTAGTATTGGTGTCACTGCATTATTATTACAGCTGCAGATTTGCTTCTACTTTTACTTCAACCTCATCTGTTGATACTGATAATATATTAACATAAAAATATATATAATATAAAATTTGCCTTACCTTATCAAAGAATTAGAGCAAAAAGTAAATTTCTTTTTGCTTATGATTATATAACAACACGCACGGCAGTCTTCATCATATCAAGTGTTCAAGACACCGGAAGTTGCTAATTTAGCTACTCTAAGATTAATTTATGTGTACATTCCTCCGTAAATCACAATTTCCTCTTCTTTCAGAGTCCACCATCTGGATCTCGACGAAATTATCGAAGCCAAAGGTGACCTCAGGTTCATCTCAGAGAAGACAGTAACTGTAAAATTGCAATTAGTAGTTATTTGCCCGCTATTCTTGGATAGGCTCAATAAGAATCTGGCAAAAGTCACACCACTTTCGAAATTCTTGAACACCAACCGAGTTTTGGCTTTACTATTGGGCGTTAACGACTCGGACATAACTGAATCTCACAAAACTGGTGAGTAATTCCGCTAAAAGCTTAAGACAAAAGCGTTTTAATTTATGTTTTTCTGTTCACAGTTTTGACCACGTATACACAATGGCAAAGGCACACTCACCCTGGCGAAGACCAGGACGAGTCCTTCACCAAGGAGTTCTTGGGGTCTGCCATGATGATATATATGCGTACATGGAAGCAACAAGTTTCTTTGTCGAATCAGGAGAAATCGCACTTTTCTGTATCACCGAAAAAAGTTAGACAGGTAAGATTTTTTTGGTAATGGACTAGTTATGTTACGATAGACAACTCAATGATAAAAAGTAGCGCTGACACATCTGCACCAACATAATGTATTGTATCTGACCGGTATCTTCTGCTTTCTGATTTTTTTTAAACAATTTTATGTAGCTTGATTCGTCAAAAACAATATTGCTGGAGTAATTTAGGTGATTTAAACACTGGTTGAGATTTAATACAATATTTAATACGAACACATGCAGTCTTATATACACATTCAATACATACAAAAAGTGGTTTCCCAAAACGAGCACCTTGGCTGAACGCAGCGCGGCGGTGGACACAAGTTCAACTATAGATAACATAACCAATATATCTCATTTCCCTTCCCTTAAACTGAAATCATCAACATTTATTTATATACACAAAATAATTTATAAATCCATAACAAGGTAATGTAACAAAATTAAATAAAGCAAAAATTCAACATTCAAATAAATTTATACAATACAAATTGTCCTTAATTATCACCCTTTCGTGGTCGTAAGTTATACGGTACAACTGTTTCGGGTTTTTCACTGTTTTCCGTTACCGTTTCAGGCGCACTACACTTTTCGTCGGCACTATTATTGTCACAAGTCGTTTCTGCGTTTTCTACTGTTGGGAATGTAGAAGATTGCAAAGATTGGCGAGGTTTACTAGTGGAAGGTAATAATTGATTTGAATGTCTTCGCCAATTCTTGCCATCTCCAACATTCACATCGTACATCATGTTACCAATTTTTTCAACAATAACACCTGGTGTCCATTTTTTATTTTGGTTACAAAAATCTTTCACTAACACACTATCACCTGTATCTAATATTTTACTTTCCAATTTTTTATTGCTTAGTTTATTTTCAATATTATTTGTCACAATTGTTTCTGTTTTTGGTTTTATTAAATCAAATCTTGTTCGTAATTGCCTATTAAACATTAATTTCGCCGGTGTTTCTTGAGTAGTACAATGGGTAGAAACTCTATAATTAAATAAAAATTTACTTAAGGTCTTATCGATATTCGCCTTTCCGTCCGCATTAGCTTTTTTCATTACCCCTTTAATTAATTTGACAGCATTTTCTGCAAGGCCATTGCTAGCTGGATGATATGGTGCAGTAGTAATATGTTTTATTCCATTTTGTTTTAAAAACAATTGAAATTCACCTGAAGTAAAGGGAGGTCCATTATCACTGACCAAAGTTTCAGGTAAACCAAAACGTGAAAAAATATTTCTCAAAACTTGACTGGTTTTATCAGCAGTTGTTTGCTTCATTTTAATTACTTCTAACCATTTACTATAACTATCAATAATAATTAAATATTTTAAATTAAATATCGGGCCCAAAAAATCTACATGAACTCGTTTCCATGGTCCATTTGCACATGGCCATGCGGTGGTTACGCTTGGTGGATTTGATCTAAAACTATTACAAATTAGACATTTATTTGACATTTTTTCTATGTCCCTGTCCAAGTTAGGCCACCAAAAATATGACCTGGCAATAGATTTAGATTTACTAATACCCATATGTGATGAGTGTAATTCATCTAATAAAATTTGTCTAAATTTATTCGGTATAATTACTCGGTAACCCCACATTAAACACCCATGTTGCACATGTAATTGGTCCCTACGCACAAAATATGGTTTAAAACTATCCTCGGTATTATTTGGCCATCCATTTAAACAATAATAATATATTTTCGAAAGTTCTTTATCTATTCGCGTTTCTTGAGCAATCATTTTATAATTTACTGGAATAAACTCATCTAAATACGCTATATGCCCCATATCTGTAGATTTGTTACTCATGTAATTAATAGGTAATCGCGATAAAGCGTCGGCATTAGCATTCTTTTCTGAAGAAATATATTTAATATTAAATTGGTAACAAGATAGTATTATTGCCCATCTTTGAAGGCGACTGGCAGCCATAATCGGTATTCCCTTTTTTGTACCAAATATTGAAACTAAAGGCTTGTGATCAGTCAAAAGTGTAAATTCACGTCCATATAAATACTGATTAAATTTTTTAATACCGAATATGATTGCCAGAGCTTCTTTTTCTATTTGCGAATACTTTCTCTCGTGCGGATTTAATGTTTTTGAAGCAAATGCTATAGGCCTAGCCGCGCCATCTTCGGTCGTGTGTGAAATAACAGCACCAAGTCCATATTCACTTGCATCGCAAGCTAAAGTAATTGGAGTATTTGAGTCAAAATGTGCTAGAAATTTGGCATTTACTAATTCTTTCTTAACAGCTTCAAATGCAGCTTGAGTTTGTTTATTCCATTTAAATTTAATATCTTTTTTAAGCAATTGATATAATGGGTACAAAGTTGTACTTAAATTGGGTAGAAATTTAGAGTAATAATTTACTAAACCAAGAAAAGCTTGAAGTTCTTTTATATTTGAAGGAATTTTAACATTCAAAATTGCATTAACTTTTTCATCTGAAGGATGCAAGCCTTCCGAATCTATTATATAACCCAGATATGCAATTTCTTTCTGAAAAAAGCTACATTTATTCATTTCGATTCGCAGTCCCACTGAATTAAGTCTACTAAATACATGTCTTAGTTTTTCATTGTGTTCTGTGGTATCTCGACCTGTAATTAAAATATCGTCAAGGAATACTGATATTCCCTCTAATCCAACAAATAATTGGTCTATAATACTTTGAAAAATACCGGGCGCCGATGCTATGCCGTATGGTAATCTATTATAACAAAATAATCCCTTATGTGTATTTATAGTTACAATTTTACGTGAATCTTCATCTAATAAAATTTGAGCGTAAGCCTGCGATAAATCAATTTTACTAAATAGTTGCCCATGTTTTATATTTGCAAACAAGTCTTCAATCCTAGGCAAAGGATATCTATTTATCTGGAGGTGTGGATTGACTGTAATTTTAAAATCACCACAAATACGGATTCCTCCATTCTTTTTAATTACCGGAACAATCGGTGTTGCCCATTCACTGAACTCTATTGGAGTAATTTATTTATCATCCACTAATCTTAAAAGTTCCTGCTCTACTCTTTCTTTTAAAGCAAAAGGTAGTGGTCTAGCCTTACAAAAAACTGGATTACTGTTCGATTTTAAAATTAGTTTAGCTGAACTCCCCTTAAATGTGCCTATACCCCTTTCAAAAACATTTGGAAATTCATTTTGTAATTTATCAATTAAAAAATCAATCGACATTGTACCACTCAAAGAACTACTTAAAGAATTTATATTATAATAATCATTTATCGGTATTCGCAATTGTTTAAGCCAATTTCTTCCCAAGAGTGGTGGTCCGCCATCTTTAATGACATATAATTCCAGAAACAATTCAACATTATGATATTGAACTTGAACGTTCATACATCCTATAGGTTTAATTTGTTCACCAGTGTACGTATTTAATTTAATTTTAGTTTTTGACAATTTATTTCTAGAAAAGTATTGCTTGAAAGTAGTTTCATTAATTACTGAAATTTCTGATCCCGTGTCAATCTCCATTGCTAACTTGACCTTATTTAACAATAATTTAATTTTAAAAGGCTTAACTCCATTATTTAAATGGTATAATTGACAATCAGAATCAGAATCCTCAGCTTCCTTTTCCACATAAAAATTTTTTGATTTAGTAAAATGTTTCGAATTATTTTTAGATTTGCAAACTGTACGAATGTGACCTTTTTTATTACAATTGTGACATGTGGCATTTTTGAAAAAACAATTTTCACGCTTATGGTTCCGCTTACCGCAAGAATAACATGGCGCATTTCCGGAAGACGGAAATTTTCTTTCCTGTCCACGTGGTCCACGCGTCCCATGTGACGATGATGGCTGCTCCCTGCTTGGAACAGGAACACCACGATGTCGGTTGTAATGGAACGAATGAACGGTGGCCCCTTCTACCAGAACTGCGTTTCTTTCCGCTGCTTCCATGCTCACCGCTAGCTCGAATGCCGTCTTGAATAGCAGGTCCTTTTCAGTGAACAGCCGTTGCTTGATTATGTCGTTACGGATACCATAAACTAGCTGATCCCTTAGGTTATCTTCGAGATTTGCCCCAAATTTACACTGCTTAGCCATTTTCTTGAGAGCCGCAACATATTCAGCAACAGATTCGGTACCTTCTTGCCTTCTTTGTCGGAATTTATACCTTTCGGCCATTGTTGATGGTTGAGGTTCGAGGTGGTTCTTCATTATCGATTTTAACTCGCCGTATTTGAGTGATTCGGGTTGATTGGGGTTGCAAAGATCGATCATCAATTCGTACGCCTCATCTCCGACTACGGTTATCAGTATTGGTACCTTCTTCCCTTCTTCAATGCCATTAGCAATAAAATATTGCTCTAGTCGCGCAATGTACGTCGACCAATTTTTCTTCGACACGTCGAACTCTTGAATACGTCCAACGGACATTATAACACACTTAATAAACTTTTATCTTCGTCGCCAACTGGAGTAATTTAGGTGATTTAAACACTGGTTGAGATTTAATACAATATTTAATACGAACACATGCAGTCTTATATACACATTCAATACATACAAAAAGTGGTTTCCCAAAACGAGCACCTTGGCTGAACGCAGCGCGGCGGTGGACACAAGTTCAACTATAGATAACTAACCAATATATCTCAATTGCGATAGATGTTTTGATTTTAGTTTCAGTTTTGAGCATATATGTAGAGTATATGGGTCATTTTCATTTGTATATATAATTTTGTTTTCTTATTAAGCATCATGTGGACTACTTTTAATGTCAGAATGCGTTTCCTTAATTCAATAATACAAAGAGCATTTAGTTATTGGACTGCAAATGTTTCAAATTAAAGAATAACTACTAGTATATAATTTGAGAGTACCATCGCGAGCATAAAAAACGGGGTCAGCAAAGTGAAATTGGGCACTTTATTCTCAACAATTTTAGTTGTGTAACATTTACTTTGACAGTATTTGTTAACCTATGGTGTATAAACTCTGACAGTTTTTGTCAACCTACAATTTTGTTCCGGTTCCATCAATTTTATTCTTCGCGGTATTCTTGCCGACACTTTATTCAATAACAATTCCTCGAATGCTGGTTTTATCATGTAGTCGAGTTTGAATTTGCCTCCTAAAATTCATTCAATTGCGACATTTTTATTTATTACGTCAAAATGGAAGATGACATTAATGTGACATGACAAACGTACTGACATGGCATTACGAAACCCAGTTTAATCAGTGCAAATTAGAGTGTCATCACCGTTTTTTTATGCCAAATCTGCGATTATTATCTCATGTATTTAAGGCTCTGCAAGATTTAAGGGTTGATTAATTTGTTCCAATTCAATTCAAAAAGATAATACAAATAAAAAAGTTAAATTTAAACCGCATACGTTGATAGTACCGTATGAGATAGAAAGAGATAGCTTGCCCACAATTCGAACCAAATCAAAATCCTTTTCCAGACCAACATCCCAACATATAACCAATCATGCAAAACGTAACCATACGTTAGTGGTTGCAAGTTAAAAAAAGCAAGTCATTAATGCTAAAACAACAATCTATAATAGTTATATTATACTATAAAAAGTACACTGTTCCAATAATTATGATTATAACGTTAATGTCTTTTGTTTAAGGGCCAAAACAGCGTATTGATAGTGTTAACACACCCGTTACAAAAGGAAGACATCGTGAAGATCTCCATTGAGCGCAACAACGAAATCGCAGAGATTAAGTCGTTTAAGATTAGGAATCCATACACGCTGAAGATCTCAATACCGGAAGCGATGACAGAGGTGTCGGCTATAGTGAATGTGCTAGTGGAGAAGAACGGCAGCATCATAGGCAGTCGCCCCATCAAATGCGAGAGCAAGTTGAGAGAATTAGAGCAGATCCTTCGGTCTACGAGCAGCCCTGTCGAGTTTATGTGTCAGGTGAGCGGGTATTTAAAACAAAACGCGGTAGCGGCGATCGATAGCCGGCCCAGTGCAGGGCTCCGATCTCCCGTGCATTCGCCTGAAAAGTTTCCACGTTTCAGAGGTTCAATGGAGTTACCGCTGAAGCGGAAATACGGGCGACTCTATAGCCGTCTAAGCGTATAATTTCAAAGTCGCGTAGATGTCGCTAGTGCGCATGCTATATTGGCGCCTACATAACGAATGTTCCAGAATTATTCTTCCGCTATACAGTGTGATTTGTTAGCTTTATACGAGGTGTAAATAGGAAAGTACTCAAACTTCTACGACACCTCCTAAAAAGTCCGTTCGAATTACAAACGTAAATCAGTCAGTTGCTACAGAAAAATGTCTATAACTTTTCTAAAAATGTTTGCATAAATTTCTGTCATACCTCAAATTGTAGGTAATTAAAAGATGTAGTAGCCATGCAACGCCCGGAGTTTTGCCCCATGGACAACACCTCCTAAATAGCGATAAACTCCGTTCGAATTACAAACGTAAATCAGTCAGTTTCCACAGAAAAATGTCTATAACTTTTCGAAAAATGCTTGCATAAATTTCTATCATACCTCGAATTGTAGGTAATTAAAAGATGTAGTAGCCATGCAACGCCCGGAGTTTTGCCCCATGGACAACACCTCCTAAATAGCGATAAAGTCCGTTCGAATTACAAACGTAAATCATTCAGTTGCTACAGAAAAATGTCTATAACTTTTCTAAAAATGGTTGCATACATTTCTATCATACCTCAAATTGTAGATAATGAAAAGATGTAGTAGCCATGCAACGCCCGGAGTTTTGCCCCATGGGCAACACCTCCTAAATAGCGATAAAGTCCGTTCGAATTACAAACGTAAATCAGTCAGCTGCTACAGAAAAATGTCTATAACTTTTCTAAAAATGGTTGCATACATTTCTATCATACCTCAAATTGTAGATAATGCAAAGATGTAGTAGCCATGCAACGCCCGGAGTTTTGCCCCATGGACAACACCTCCTAAATAGCGATAAAGTCCGTTCGAATTACAAACGTAAATCAGTTAGTTTCCACAGAAAAATGTCTATAACTTTTCGAAAAATGCTTGCATAAATTTCTGTCATACCTCAAATTGTAGGTAATTAAAAGATGTAGTAGCCATGCAACGCCCGGAGTTTTGCCCCATGGACAACACCTCCTAAATAGCGATAAAGTCCGTTCGAATTACAAACGTAAATCAGTCAGTTGCCACAGAAAAATGTCTATAACTTTTCGAAAAATGCTTGCATAAATTTCTATCATACCTCGAATTGTAGGTAATTAAAAGATGTAGTAGCCATGCAACGCGCGGAGTTTTGCCCCATGGACACATCCTAAATAGCGATAAAGTCCGTTCGAATTACAAACGTAAATCATTCAGTTGCTACAGAAAAATGTCTATAACTTTTCGAAAAATGCTTGCATAAATTTCTATCATACCTCGAATTGTAGGTAATTAAAAGATGTAGTAGCCATGCAACGCGCGGAGTTTTGCCCCATGGGCAACACCTCCTAAATAGCGATAAAGTCCGTTCGAATTACAAACGTAAATCAGTCAGCTGCTACAGAGAAATGTCTATAACTTTTCTAAAAAGCTTGCATACATTTCTATCATACCTCAAATTGTAAGTAATTAAAAGATGTAGCAGCCATGCAACGCCCGGAGTTTTGCCCCATGGACAACACCTCATAAATAGCGATAAAGTCAAAACGAAAAATGTCTATAACTTTTCCAAAAATGATTGCATGAATTTCTATATATTCTAAAGTGTACCAATATTCATTAAAACACAGTCCTCAGACCGCAGAAGAATTTTTCGTCAAAATTCGGACACAATAGCTTAGTTTTCCGTCTCTTTTTACGAGGACCAGTTCGAAACAGAAGCCATCCCGTAACGACAGAAAACAAAAGCGGCGATATATAGCATCGCTACCGCAATCGTTCCCTGCAGTAAAAAGTTTCCACGTATCTGATGCTCAACACATTTACCGGTAAATTCAAAATCGCCGCGTTCTATTGCTGTAGAATCAGTCATTCGCGATGTCCTTTATTTCCTCGAAACGCAAAACCGCGGCGGCGTCAATTTTCCATCCACTCGCATAGAGGGCGCTTCACTAAGCGCTTTTTTGGTCCCGCTAATTCACATCAGTGAACGTCTTTTGTTGCAAATCGTCACTCATTTCGTCATTTCTCATTCATTGGTTACCCCATATTTCGGTTTAATTCGCGTCAATTCTAAAATTCCTATTCGTTTCAGACAATGGGCGTCAGCACGCACGATAAATGCCAACTAGATAACCAGATGGTAAATACCTTCCAGAAGAACCTACCTCCGAACTTCAACTTGCTGTCAGATATACACCCAATCGAAAGGATACGACAAGGTATCTTGCAGCAAATCCGAAATAATTGTATTTATCTAACACCCAACGTCATTGTATTTCAGCTGGCTGCGAACAATTTCCCACCTTGCTCCATTTTGCCGCCAAATTTGGACTTGAGAAGTTCGCTATGCAATTGGTCGACTGTCCTGGTGGAGATTTGGCTTGCGAGATCAAGAATGTCGCCGACTGCAATCCTTCTGATATCGCCGAAGCTGAAGGATATTCAGATCTGGCCCAGATGTTACGTGGATACATGGTAATTATTAGTATTATTATTCTTAGTTAGATAGGATAGTTTACTCAATAATAATAATCCATCAATAATATGATAAAGTCTTATGTGTCTTATGTTTTCTCATGTATCTTTCAATTGAGTTCTGTGCCATTATTCGATGTTACTAATTCTTAAGTACCCCACTTTCCTTGACTCCGTTACCTAGTCTTTTAACTTTTAACACCTCCATTTATCTCCAGTGGATTCCCCTAGGTTTGTTATACGATATAGTGAAGAATTATGAAGCACTATGTCCATGATCAGCAGAAAAACCAAAGGATAAAGACACCCCTGTTTGACTCCTTTGATTAGCTGGATTATTTTTTGGGGTACCTTTATTTTTATCCAGATGTATTCTGTATCCAGATGTTTTCACATGGTCAATCTCGATCGCACCCTCGTTCATAGTCAATAAATATCAATTGGAGTGGAGAATTGTATTCCATTGCGCTATTATCATTCTCGCAGTGTTAATGTTATCTATGCAAGCACACCCTCGTCTAAATCCTGTTTGTTCATCCCCGTTCGCATCATTGAGTACGTCGTTGATACGATTTAATATTATGCAACAAAAGGCATTATAGACAACGTTTAGCAGGCTTATTCCTCTGCAATTCTCGCATTTTAGTGGATCAGCTCTTTTTGGAAGTTTGGTTATAATTATTTCCTACCAGTCCTCGGGGAATTGTTCTTCGGTCCAAGTTGTTTAATAAGTGGAAGCAATATTTCTGTTGTGTTTATATAAATTTTTAGATTGTCCGCTTCTTCATCTCTACCGAGGTTTTGTCACTTCTTCTCCCGTGGGGAGTCAGGTGCAGTTTTTCGTTGTTTACATTTTTCGTCTCTGAAAAGTATCCCTGTCATACTTTTAATTGTTCATTTTCGGCATGAATATTATGTCCATTCCCATCTTGCTTCATTAGCAAGTTAATCTGCAGATTTTTCTCTGTCCCACCTTAACTTGTCTTAACTTTAATGCATCTGATGACATCCATATTATCTTTTGACAATATTTGTGTGCGAATAAAGTGCCACCTATTGCAGTTTAAAGCTACCACATAATTCCAAAACCATTCATCCATTCTCAGTGATTTGACCAAAACCATATTAAAATAATATATTATCTCACATGTTAAAAAATAGGTACCTTCTTTTATCCAAATCGCTAACCATGATTCCCTTGTCCACAGAATATGAACGAATTCTCGAAGATGTACACCAAGCTAAAACAGATTAGCCTAAACCCTGGGAGCATAGATGAAGTGGACGAAGAGGACTACCTAGTACCACGTGAAGCAAATTTTTATAAACTCTGCCCAGCGCCGAGGCCAGTCATATCCCCTCTCTCCTCGCCACAATCGGATATCTCGCACGAAGCGCTTCACAATCAATACCTCAGCATGACTAGCAAGAAGTCACACCAGACCAGCCAAGAGTCCATCCAAAAGGAAAAAGCCCCTCCCGTACAGAGGCTAACATCGGCGACATCCACCTCAAATATAAGCGTAACGTCATCAGTAAAAAGCACGGCGACGTCGACGACAGACGAAGACAAAGTCCAACAGGAACTCTTGGAGATCATAAACGACTTCAAGAAGGACATCCATTCGATAGAGCAGACTGAAAAGTTGGTACAGCAGTGGAAGAAACGAAACGACGTCCAGATGTCCTATAAAGAGAAGAAGGACCAATTGACTGAAATGAGGAAGCAGTACGAAGAAATTCAGCAGTTGATGAAGGTCGAGAAGAAGCCTAGTCCCTTCGAAAGGATAGGCAAGTTTTTCTCGCGGAGGAAACAGAAATCTGTCAAGCAATCAGAGAAGGATCCGGTGGCGCTGCATCCGATCACCAATAGGCCTATCAGTAGTCTCAGTATTCAAAGCACGTCGAGTAGTGGTTCTTCCGGCAGAATGAGCACGGTTAGCGGTTGCAGTCTGGGCGACAGTGGAACTCATTCCGACCACGAAGATAGAAAGGTGAGTTTTGTCAGTCGTTTGTGGCCAGAACCGAATTTTTATCGGTGTTTTTCCTTGTAGAATCTTATTGGCAACGTGTCGGATGACGACTTCAGGCAACTGGATATGTTCAGGAAGATGAAGGAGTCCAATTATTTGGTTCCTCCAGCGCCCAAACCAGTTCTGCCCATGCCAGTAATCAACAGGTCGAACTCTACTCCAATAATCGATGTGAGTATTCAATACCTAAATTTATCAAAATCCATATTTCTGTTGCTTTTTCTTCAAAGTCGTGATATGTCATACCTTCTGTAACATGAAAGTGTTACAGCCAGACTGCATTTCTTGGACTTTTATTCCTGAACCGAAGTGACTGGGTACTATTTAGTTTATTTTTTCAAATCTAAATATCAGAGTTTGGGACTTGATGCCACTTCTCATGAAAGAGGAAGTGTTCGAGGTTCAGAAACCGTCAAAGTAGCTATTGTTTACAATTATTGTAAGGTATAGTTTACACCAGGAAGTACTAACACACTATTGTGCAAACTCTATCGTTTCGGATATTATTGCCTTTCTTTGTGATGTCAGTCACTAGCTGTAATCAGTTAATGTTGATCGAGATACAATTTGACACAAAATGTGTGTCAGGTCATTTCTCTATGCATTCTTGTGTAGACTACAAAATAAGCAACCAAGTCTTCATCACAATTGGTGCTAAATTGTGCGCAACATTCTTTGAATTTTGTTGGCAATGCTGCATGGTAATTCTTGTGGTTCCGCTGTTCATGTCTAGCTGAAGCAACAAAGCAGTTGTCCACAATTAAAGCAAAATAAAAAAGCCCTTGCTGATATACAGGGTCATTATAAATGATTGTAGTCGAAGTATGCCATGGAATCAAATGTAAATATTTCCGGTTGCCGCTCTATTTGAATGGAATACCACTGTTCTACACACAAAAGTTACATTGGTTACATAACCTATTTCATATTTGACAGTTGTTTGGGTATAGCGGCAAAAAATATTAACATTGACACGGCCTACTTCGACTACAATCATTTATAATGACCCTATATCTTCTGATAAGGAGAAGAAGCAGAAAGACTTAGTACATCGATAACATAGAAACGCCTGTCATATTGTTGCGAAATATTGTTTAATTACATTGTATAATCGAGGCCAGGTCATCCAACCCATCTAACCTGGAGACAATTGCTTGGCCACAAATGCAGGCTTACATTAACTTTGTTTGTTTTTGATAGAAAATCAATTTTCGGTTATCAAAATAAAATTATATCAAAAGATATTGTTAAATTTAAGGGGCGTCCACATCCTCAACTGCCCTGGAGCCACCATATTTTTAAAGTAGGCACGCTACTGTACTTAATAAGGCATTAACCGAATACAATAGGTAATAAATAAACCATGGAACTGGTCCTCCAACGTCCTTATCTAGATATAGTATATGACAGAACAAAAATCTAACAATTTTGTTATTGCCAAGTTTCTTATTAAGACCTACACGGATCACCAGCAAAATTCTCCAATTTAATAGCACGATATTCGCTTCCGCAAGATGTTGTTTTAAACCAAAATAAAAATTACCATAATCTCTATCTCCTCGAACTATTGCAACAAAATTATGTTATAATTATCTTTTTAGGAACGACCTCCTCAGCCAATACCAAGAGATTTAACTGAATATTACATCCAGTTCCCTCCATCTGGCCTACCAGTCCAACAGTTTCATCAAAATCACCAACAGCAGTGTAAGTTTTTCATGAGCATTAGAGGATACTTGGGAAACTAATTTTGCGATGCGTTGGTTTGCAGTGTCAAATGTGACGGAGGCTCCTGAAGACAACGTGTACATTCAATTCGAAGAACAGTCCCAACAATCTAGTCCAACCGCTGAATACATGAATTTCTCGCCCCTAGACAAGCAACAATCGATCGGCAGAGAATATATGAACCTTGCGCCGATGAAGGCGCAACAGAACAACGAACTACCTGAGTACATGAACCTGACGCCCAAAAACTAAAGAAACATTTCGCGAATCGCCCAAACCAAACTCAGCTATTAAGTGTTACGTGAAATCTAATCCAATATTCGTGTACCAAATAAATAAAAGAGCAACGTATATTTTAAGTAATTTATTTATTATAGTTTTATATATTATATAGATGTATGTCGGCAATTGTTTCATTTTTATAAATATATATTTGTACATTCAAATAAATGTCTTATTGTATAAACACGAATCGTTTAATTTTCCTTTAAACAACAAACGATAAAACTTAGTACCTAAGAACAATTAAAAAAGTAAACAAAGGAATGCTCTGTTTTCACTTTGGATGGGTTGCAACCGAATTAGAACGTACTCCGGTGTCTGGAGATCAGGTCATGCTATGAACTAATTTTCCCGTGGGTCATATTGGCCCTCTCCATGCGCCGTTGTTGCTGCTCCAACGCTTTCCGTTCCCGTTCCTGCCGTTTCTTCTCTTTGATGGCTTCCAATGCGTCCCAGCCTTGTTGTTCACCCTCCCAACCACCGGGATTTTCGTCCCATTCTCCAAGCTCGTTGCTCTAAAATACAACAGTTTTATTATTGCCTTCAGAGCCTAAATCAGGGTCACCAACCCTGTGCCTACCAATGTCCAACAACAAGACATTACATCGGTATATTCAATAGGCTGTATCTCATTGACGCTTCGTTCAATCTTAATAAAACCAACACCATTCGATTCACCTCTCCTTAAACTATACGAATGTCAAAAAGTCCGATCGCGATTATACACCCTTGAAATAGCAGGCGTAGACAAAGATCGGCGTGTTATACGGCTTCCAGCCCCCGTTATGGGAAGTTACGTGTATAGAAAAATGCTAATTTCTCGAGTACCCTGAGAGATATCGCAATGAAACTAACACTGTTCAAACGACCACTCTTCGGCCATTCTAAAAGTGGAAACATCCGATCCGAAATATGTAAATTAGTATCCGTAATTAATTAATAACTGATTAGGTGACACGAAATACTAGCAAAAATCGGTATATTCAATAGGCTGTATCTTCTTTAAGGAATTAAAAGCGGTCACCAAGGACTAAAATTGGGTTACATATCTAGAAGATTACAGACATAACATTTTTAGGCGGAACTGCCAAATTTTCACCAAGTTAATGATCCAATAAATAGCTCATGAAGCAAGCAAAATACAATCCAAGGCACAATTATCCGTGAGTGGGAGTAACTGTGGTACTATGTAGTACAATTTTCCCTTTTTCTGGTGAACAAAAATATCAGCGCCTACTGTACAGAAAACTGTAACGACATTAATTACCGAAAATGTGTGTTTAAAGTATTAGAATATCCAGGATGGAAGAGTGCTAATAAATGAGAATAGTGGTATCTTGTGTTACAACTGAAATTAGATGACTTTTGTTTTGGCAATATTTAACAGGAAATGATCAACACCGTAAATGTATAGTAAGTAAAAACTTACTGGTGAGTTTACTATTTGTATAGTAAAACTAGATGGAGATAACAGTTCAACTCATGCCATCTCCATTAAAAAAATCATTATTCGAAACACCCAAATAAAGGAAAATGAAACTGTTCTTCTGCAACATTATTAACTAATGCTTGGAGAGAAGAAAAAGAAGAAAAAGTTGGAACCATATGTGAAACTTTTTTATTATTGTTTCCTCAGTAAATTTTATTCTTTATAAAAGATTCTGTCTAAAAACAAAAATGCAGTTATCATACTTTAAGTTTTATTAGCCATATACAGGGTGGTTCAGTAAATATGACTTGATGATAAGAGTAAATAAAGTGCCTTTATTTTCTGTATTAGCGTCAAATGGTATTTGAAAAAGTTGGTTAGAAGTAAAAATTATATCCAAATTTGAAATCTTTTTTTATTTTTACTTCTGTAATATAATTTATTATGGCTGATATTGATATTGATTGTATTGAACTCTTATTGATATATTTTTTGAGAATAAAGTTATTTTTGTTTGTTTAGAGAATTATTGTCGGACGTTACGGATTTTTCCGTAACATTGTGATTTCGATAAAATCCATAACCTCCATTATGTACGTAATATGTAAACCACAACTGATAAGTTATTAAAAGTTATTAATAATTATATCTGAAATGTGCTTTATTCTAAAACTAATATTTTTTTCGTAATTTTTAGGAATAATAACATAACAATAACAGTATACAATAATGACAATAGGAAACATCAAACAATAATCTCAAAATAAAAAATTTAATTTACACGTGTCTCCCTTCCTTTTCCATACAAACAATAGTTTGTTTAAACAATTCCCTTGACACTTTTCTTAACATTGCCGGGCTCACTTGAGCAGCACATTCTAAAATTGTATTTTCCAGGTGGTCAATGTTTCTAAAAGGTCTACGTTTATAGACTTCATTCTTCAGTTGTCCCCATAAGAAGAAGTCGCATGGTGTTAGATCCGGAGATCGTGGGGACCAGCGATTTTCAGAAAATCTGCCGATGCGTTTTTGCGGAAACAGATAATTAATATAATTGCTAACTTCCATTGTACTGTGCGGTTGAGCACCATCGCGCTGAAAGTACATTCTTCTGTGCAGCTCCAAAGGAATAAATAAAGGAAGGAAGCCATAATAAATTTTATTACAGGAGTTAAATTTAAAGACAAGTGTCTGTGATTTCAAGTTTGAATATAATTTTTACTCCTAACTAACTTGTTTAAATAACATTTGTCTGGAATAATGAAAATAAAGGCACTTTACTCTTACCATTAAGTGAAATTTTCTGGACCAGCCTGTATATGGCTAACAAAACTAAAAGTCCGATAACTGCATTTTAGGCCAAGCAGAAACTTTTATGAGAATAAAGTTTTCTGAGAAATGAATAATAAAAAAAATTCCCATATGGTTCCAAGCTTATTGCGCGCACTGTATATCTCACCGTCGATTAACCAGCTTTCCTTATTTAAATTTAATGCAAAAACTATAGTGTATCATTTTAGATCATGCATATGTGGGTGAAATAGCTTGTAAATTTGATTGACCCCTACTACAGAGTGTTTAAACTATAAGTTTAGTTACCAGTATCATAATAATATATGAAATTAAAGGTAAAGAATGTACAGTTTTCCACCCCAGAGTGGACTTTTGATATTATCATCGGCTTTTTGGGAAATTAGCGAATAAATCTGACAAAAGAATTTTCTGATGTTTGTTGGTAATAATAATGTTGACTTAAGATGCAACAAGAAGAACAAAAATAAAACATTAGAAGAGAAAATATTCAATTTTAATATATTATTAAATTAAATTATAACAAGTTTGACAATTTAAATTTAGTGTCAAATCACATGTTTTGCCGAAACTCATTTTGAAAGTTAGTAAGCACTTTCCCTGTGAGCAAATGGGTGCATTATCTAGTAAGTACCAAGTTTCTAACATATATAACAAACGCAAGAATCCATATTGAACTCAGATCTCCCCACAAGGGCCGAAGACAAGATTGTTGCCTCGATTATAAATTTGTTTCGCATCAATAAAAATAAAATAATAAGCATAATTACCACAGATAAGGCATCAGGAAGTAAACTCAAATTAATGTTACTGTTTGATTCGTTCTCTTTGCTTCCACTAATAAATATTTTCTTCTGTTTTGTTATTTTCGGTGCCATGTCGTCGAAGAAGTTTGCCGGTTCTTCGGGTTCATCGTCCGGTTTCTGCAATTGAGCCTTCTGCTGCCGATAGAATTCTATATGCTCTTGAATTGTATTTGGTTTCACATTAGAACGCATGCCATCGCCCCAGTCGTTCCACGGTTGTATGTCCTGATCGTTCTTTTGACTAGATACAATGTCAGTAAGCGGCTCATCAAAAGACACCCTGCGCCTCCTCTGTATGCAGCACAAGGCTCTTCGAAATATAGCGACGAAAAACAAAAAGAACGACCTTATCTTGTTAACTAGAATAGTAAGTACCATTTTTTTATAGGTTAGAATCAGTCTTAGGTGTTTTTCTTTAGTAAGTAATGCTATTTCCACTTTGTATATCACATTGCACACCACACTATTAGTAGAGTAACCTTAAAACCGACCTATGAATTGTAAATTGGTACTTAATTCATAATAATTGCTTCACACATTTCAGAAATCTGACGTTAGTATGCCGAACAATTTCTTATGGCGTGAAGTTGGTGAAAAATAAATGTAGGGTTAGATATGAAAACATAACAAAAGCTAAAAATGCAGGAGTTTTGAAGTACCCATTTATGATGGTGCGGAGTTATTCAGTATTGGAGAAATAACTCATAAATACTGCTTATTTATACCTGCTCGAATCGACGAAAATACATGGCGACATCTATTGGCACAACAACAAAAAGACGTTTTAACCTAAGCTGGCAAATAGATGGCGCCATTGAGGATGAGATTTTGTTTTATAGACAAAATTAAAATAGGGGATTCCATGAGTTCAATATAAACAGTATTCTAACTAAACTAGAATTTATTAATTGATGAATTACAAATTCAAATAATCGTTTGTGATTTCCTTATCAAAAGTCTGTATACTGTTTAAATATGTTACTCAGTTTTGTTTACCCCCTGTACATATAATAACTATTTTAAGAAGATTTGAATGATTCTGAACTAAAATATTATTACCAATATCAATCATTAATAACATATTAATAAACGATAGAAAAGCTAAAAAAATATTTTAAACTATTAAATAAATTTTCAACATTTAATATCCAGAGGGACAGAATCTTTAAATGCTAAAATATAGCTACAAAACAGTGTTTTTAAAAGTTATATTGAGCAAGAAGTGTCACATATAATAGCAAGACAACAACGTGTTCTTATTGTTAAATATTACTATCAAACTGGGGAAAGTTTGGTTGCTACCATTCGCAAGTTGCGTCCAATATTCGGTAGAAATGATATTCCAAATTCAACCACTGTGAAAAGAATAGAATTGTATAATCTACTTAATAACAATCGTCTTGCTAATTATTGCCAGTCAGTGAAGATATTATTGATATATGTACTGTGTGGCGCGTCATCCCATGAGCAAAATGGGCATTTGCCCAGGGCTCCAATAACAGGGGGGAAACTCAGTTTCAATCTCGATTTTAAGTCGACACATTTTTTCTTGTGAATTCTATTTTTGCATTCTATTCTGTTGCTCCAGTTTGTATAAAAAGAAACGTAACCACTCAATATAATTCTTTCTAAAAGTAGATAAGAAAAAGATTCCAATAAAAGTTTTAGGAAATTGCTTAAGCTACAAATATGAAATGCTAAGAAATGAAACACGCTTTATATTTAAAAGTATTTCGTATTTATATAACATAAGTTATTTATATAACTTAAGTCATTTTCAAAAACGATGAGCTATTGACACGGTAAAAATCCTTTTAACATTGTTTAATTTCTTTCTTTTAACATTTAATCGTCTTGTTACATTCACACTACTGACCTCAGGGACATGCGGGTTTCACTGTTCAATCTGTAGTTCGACAGTAAAAAAACGTGAAAAATATACAGGATTTTATATTTAAAAAATGGAATTTGGCCTGCTTTTTAAATAAATACATAACACTGTATATTCAAAAGTCATTCAAGTTACTGAAGTTACTAGCTAAGTCTTTTCCTAAACCTTTTATTTGGTTACTTTCTTCTAATCTTTGAGTACCAGATATTGACACGTTACCTTTCTTCTTGTTAAAACTGATATAGCAGAAGGCATTCGGAATAACGTATTTTTTTGATTATATGGAATTAGAATATTAGGCAATGTCAGAAAAAGAAATAGGAAATTTAATTTTATTAAAAGTAACATCTCAAAAAAAGCTATAAAATACCACAAATTTATTAAGTAGGTACCTACATATTCAGAGGACATATGTATATATTGATGATGGCGTATTTAAGAATGAACTATCGCAGTTTTTGAAATATTTAAAATATCAAAAATATATTTATTTGTTAGCCTTTATTTATTAAGATAATATATTTAACTTGCTACGAATTTTGATTTTGAAATGGCTGGATGTAAAAATTGCTGGATTGAAATCGTGGATATACTCCGGAAGAATAACTGTTCAATCCACAATGACATAGACCTGTTATTCCTTTGAGTAAAAATAATGAAAATCCTTTCAAAACTTCTATACAAAATGACGACAGTAATACATGAGTGTTAGGGTAAATACCACCATAAAACTACTATCTAGTTCGTTTTTGCTTCTTGCATACAAAATTATCTCTCAAATATAGAGCTTATCATTTTTTCAGTTAGTCACTTTAACGGGAGTAGAGCGGCACGGCAAGCCATGTAAAATTATCGCATTTTTCTGGCAGCATCTTTGTGTTACTTTTGCAATTAAGAGAGTGACAGAATAAAAACTGGTAAACAGTTTCTTTTTAAAATCAAGCGCTCTGCTCGCCGTTCTAGAAACCTACATCGAACCAGTGTTCTTCGTACAACTCTTCCATCGGTAGATTTCCAATCTTGCACTGCGTTATTTTCATCTACTAACTGGGATACGAGCGAGAAATACGCGCAGAAATAGTGTTATGAAAATACAAGAAGCATTAGAGGGTCATTTAAATGTATTACTTGTAATGGAAGCAGTGGATTGTTGTTGATTGTACGGCTAAATTGTGTGCTTTCTCTACTTCTCTAATCTCTTCTGTACTAAAGTGATGCTTATCTATTTGGAATGATAAAATAATTTGACGCATCTGTGAGGAGACACCGCTAGTATAACTAATGATTTTTGCACACTTTCGTAATTTTTCTGTCATGGTGTAAACACTGAAACTAAGTGCTGTAAGCAAAAGGAAAGTTAATCCGCATGATCTTAGTTCGCTTTTTCACCGACGTTTTAATAAATTCTAGATGATTAATTGATCGAATCAAAATAATCGATTTGCTGATCAGTATAATACATAAATTAGTAGGAAATTAGTGGAGCAAGAAAAATCTCCGCGCCCCTTTGTTTTCGGAAGGAGTCATTTTTAAACATTTAATTTATTGTATACCACTTTTAATTGCCATTTTTCAATTCCAGATTGAACCAAAAACGTTTTATGTTAAAAACGAAATCCTTGCGAAACTCAGTTTAGGGTTTTATGACTATAAAAAACAATTATAATATATAGTCAACAGCTGGCTGTTTTTGATTACTAACAAATTAAAATAATCCAAATATTTTTCAAATGTTTTCACATGTGCTTCACAAGTGTTTTATATAAATATCGGTATCGCATTTTATGGAATTATATTAAAACTAGTACCTAGCGTAGATTTAAGAACATTTACACTAATTTTAGTTTCCGTAAAAACCAAGGTGGGTATTCGTAAGCCATTTCTTAACTTTCTGAAGGGCTATCTTGAAAATGGTCAAGTTTTCATTGCACGCTATTATTCTACTTATTATTATTTAAGATGCTCAATCATGTTTTGAAATACTGGGACGTGGAATCGATCACCCAGCATACAAATAACGTTATACGTGCTTTTGACGTATTATCAGACGCATAACGTGAATATGCCAAGCTGAACATTACAACTCTCTCAGTCATACTTTTTCTGACTGTACATATTGTTTTTCTAATGCTTGCTTCTTATTTTTAAGCGTGTTTTGGAGTCACCATAAAGTACAATAACGTATTTATTATGTCGCACAACTGTTAGAGACAAAAACTGTTAACGGATAAACTCACTGTTACATTTGAAAAGCAGAGCATGCATATTAAGTAGGTATGAATCGTTATGAATATGAATCAACAATCAAAACAACATTTTGAGAAGACTTTCTCTCAAACTGACATCATATTATCAATAAAATATCAATTACTGTCATCTGATATAATTTTATTATTTGATATATCGGACGAGGACTGTTGAGCAGCTATTATTCTCTATCACACACAAAGCATTAAAAGAATACTAGCAATGTTTTATCGTTTGTGGAAATAATCTTTTTAAGCGACACATTTAATAAATAAAGTTATATGTTATATCATGTCCTTTGTAATATCTGAAAATCACACCGTCGCATCCGGAGTAAAAAGAAATTGTGCAGACAATAAATGACAATGCGTGAGATCAAAGGTTAACGAAAGATCACATCTAAAACACGTCTAGGTAAGCATTGTACAGATTTTACTGTTTTAAAACGAAATTTTATTCTTTAGAAACACAAAAACAACTCCAATTATTTTTATAAAAACTGGAATTTATTACAGCTCCTATTGTCAGTTTTGGCATTTACATCATTTACGTCATGTTTGGCAGTCCGAACATAATCGCTACTCACGACCCATCTGTTGATATCATCAAAACTTATGCAGATTTTTTGATAATTGATTAGCATAGATACGCAAACCCAGATCAACGTTTGCTATGATTCTCTGGTTTCATTGACTTGAGTGCTGAGTTTATTACCCGGAATATAATTTCTCAAATTAGAAATGTAAGTGGGATTTGTTTGAAGCTGTTGAGAACGCGATTCAGCGACTTATAAAACCATCAAATTGAAATTGACCGACATATCTAATAGAAACCCGGGACTGAATTGAGAGAAATGGAAACTCCTCGCCGACTACCAGCAATAAGCAAACTATTACTATTCACTATTTACTTCTATATAATTGGTATTCACTTTCTTCACCGATATTTATGTACTCCTTTAGATAGCAGCAACACGAAGCAGCGGACCGCTAATAATAATTGTGTTAATCCGCAGGCAACAGATCATTCTTGGCTCTTGAACGTCCTTGAAGTCGTTCATTCGGTCATGGTCGCGAAGGCTGCTGCTGGTGCATACAAAAGAATATGGAAATGTATGTGATGTCGTAACAGGGAAACTTTTTTGTACACAACAACACTTTGTGTGTGTTATTTTTCAAATAATGTCTTCTGATACCAATCAAAATAATAAATAATCTTTCTCTTTTTTACTTTTGCCAATTCAAAACATTGTAAAACTAGTCCAGATTTTAGTTTTTATTTATTTCTGATTCTATAGATAATCATGTTAAAAGTTTTTCAGTACAATATTTTTGTTTTCTGTGACCAAAAATATTATTATTTTAAATGCAACAGCTTTGTAAATTAGCAAAATAAATTCGATGGGCATGCCTTAACACAACTTGAAGAAATTGCATACAAATTTCTTCTAGTTTTTGTCATACTTTTTCAAAGTTTACTTTTCAAAATCGATTTTCGTCATATTTGGAACAATAAGTTAGGAACATCATTTTTAGGTAACAGTGATCACTGTTGCCAATAATGTCGAAGCTCTTTGAAAAGTTGCTTCTAAAGAGAATGAAACTTATCATTGAGAGAAAGGAACTAATTCCTAATCACCAATTCTGTTTTAGAGAAAAACATTCGACTATAGATCAAACGTAGAGGCCCTGCAGCTACTGGACAACCAGAATCTAGTGAGAAGACTAAAAAGAACTAAACACTTCGAACTAGTGATTCGGTGAAATGTGAGAAAGCAGAGCACAGCGAGCGAAGTGTTAGTGCTTCTTGTTTAGGACAAAGTAAACATAGGACATCAGTGGATAGCCTATTAGAGACAAATAGCTAGTTTTAAGAATTCCGATTTAAATTGATGGTTAATCTTTTAGATTAGTTTCAATATGTTAAGCATTATTGAAGAGGTTAGACTTCAAATCCGTTGTCTAAGAATGTAAAAGAAATAGATTTCGCATGAACTTATGTCAACTAGATATTTAAAATTGATTTAGTAATATTTTAGGATTTTTTTAGTTCCCTATTAATATTACCTGTAAAAAAATGATAGCTTGTGACTTGCACATCACATCACATGCAAAATGTAAATTAAAGCAATTATTTTTAGGACTTGATTATGTAATTTTTCTTGCAAATTATCTGGCTGTTCTGCTGACAATGTATTTGATACATAAACAATTAGTTATTAATTAAACACAATTAAATAATAACTGGTCATCAAGACTTATTGTGGAAATTAAATTCTAACCAGACAATTATAACAAGCAATTACAAAGAAAACTATATTTTTAAATTGCAAAACCAGAAACACATAATTGTATACTCGTCGTAGAGCACTACTAAACACCATATCGTGCGGCATCCACACGAATATATTATGGCAAACGTAAGATAATGACCCTCATCAGCACGAAATTTAATTCTAAAGACTGTGATAGTGTTGTAGAGATTCCATACGGTGAAAAGGTATATAAGTCAGAACACTGACCTAATTGTTCAGTTTACTATGTGAGGTACGCCACTGCCGGCAGAAAGAAAGGTTCCCCGCTGAAGAAACAGTGACAGTTCATGTGCCTTAAGTGACTTGCCAAGCGATTTTATTTTAACACAGAACCTGCAAATATGAAGGTACGAATTTAATTTTATGTTCGTGTGTCAAGGGGCTCAAAATCGGCAATAAAAAGAATAGCAAAAAATAAATAAAAAAATATTTGACAATACATTTACGTTCTAATCTAAAAAAACTAAACTAGTTTGCCTAGTTTGTTAAAAACACATTTTTTTAGTATTGCAGATATTTGGCACTGCTTTTTTCGAAAACGAGGCAAAATTTGTGGCTTCAAATTTAGATTCTACGAACAAAAATTCTAAAAACAAAAAAAAAACAGAATCATTTATCACTTAGAGCTTAGATTTTGTTAATTTTTTGTCAGAATGCTAACGGAATAGTTGAATTAGTTTTGTATTGTAAACTGTAGTAAATAATCTTTTTCTTATTATTTTTTATATTATTAAATTAATTACACTTATTCTTGGTTTTAAGCCTCTTAGGGCACGTGTTAATATGTATGTCTTCACAGAAATTAAGTATGGATATTAACAACCAATTGGGAGGATCCAGCTGATTAAAATTAAAAGTTTTACAATAAGGAATAATAATTAGATTGCTTTGTTGTCTCAAATTATACGACAACAAACTGCTAGATTTAAGTGAATACTTTTTTAACAGTAATCATATAACAGTTGAATAAATGATATAAACAGTAAAACTCGGAATCTACTCAACTTGTTTTGGCTTATTCATTTGACAGTTCAGAACTGTATCACCTCAATGCAATACACTCATGCCCCAAGAATCTGTATGGCATTATTTTAGAAAATTATGAAGTGAAACTCTTACGGCTTTTCTATTCTAATTTAAAATGATATTATGGTAGTATATGGGGTTTCAATTTAATTTTATTTTTATGTGAATTTAAACATTTTGGGTATTTCGTAAGTAACAGTAGTTATTAAATATACTTAGAACTAAAAATAGTAAATATTAGCTTGAGCTAACAGCTAATTATTAGCTACACTCGTTATTGACAGAAGAAGAAAGTCAAATCTTTCAAACGTTGTATAAATTGTTTTGTTAATAAGAAAAATCACGAAGTTTATGTTTATGTGGACTGACAATAGAAAATTCCGAAACCTAATTTTAAAAATCTGGTGTGGCCAAGCACATGACTTTATCATACTATATAGCAGTGTCAAACGCTGATGTGCTGACAATACTGTCAATAGAATAAAACTATCTGTCAAATCCCGGCTAACTAGTTTTAATGCAGTACGAGCGATCTCGTAATAATGTATTATCTAATTTAATGTATTAATTAACTATTTTGACAAAATTACAGTAATGGCGGCTCATTTCCAAAATTGGTGAAACATGTTAGTAGTCCCTTTGGACACTTTTGAGCAAAAAGTCTTTCAGCTCTAAGTTTGGTCATGAAACTTCTAAATATGATGTTTCGCCACTAAAAAACGGGTTCACACATACACACACACTGTTTTATTTTTTATGACTAAAGTGTAAATCAAGTATTTATTTATTTGTAGTGTCAAATAATATTTTCAGTTGAATTTATATTCTGTAAGAGTGTGTGGTCTTATTTTCAACACCAGTTATAATCAAACCGTCTGCTCTACACCGATATAATGTGAATATAAATATTTCAGATGATTCATATAAGTCATAAGTTTTTCATGCAAGAGTTAGAAGTTAACGCAGTTAACTGCATTTTGTTATTTTATGGCAATTTATATTAATTAGTAAGTCTACGCTATAGTGTGTAGTACCTAATAATATACATCAATGACAGTTGTTCAGTTTCTGCGTCCAACATAAACAAATTAGAAACTGTAACCGATATTCTACAAACTCTCCCGTGTTATTCTAGTACACGTGATGGTCATTGACCACTCTGAAGAAATGTACTTTCATCGTGTTTGTCTCTAGACGATTATCTTTCTGTGACGGCTGTTCTAATTTCACGTTATCAGAAAAAAAAAGACAACCGAAGACACTATACCGCGCATTCGGACAAGTTTTAACAACCTGTTGCGTGCCTATTCACATTACCAGATTTTTACTTGTGGTATACAAAGTGGGTCATTGTTACGGATCGGCACTTCCTTCCGCTAAGCCGAGAATGTTGGAATTTTTGTAACGGAGAGTGGGTTCACTAAACGTATAATAACTGACACCAAAATTGGGGAAGTAATCTTGATATATGTATACCGTGACTATCAATTTTGAGAAACATTTGTTCTATATAAAAGTTACTGGATTGTCTTAACTTGATCGTATAACAAAAATTAGTATATACTTTATGCTCAATATTTTGAAGTAAATACGTCATAGAGCAGATGCTCACTGTAAGCAAGTATTTTCAAATATACTCTTTGTGATTATGTAATAATTGGCATTATTTTTGTAATAATTATTTTATTCAACATCGTCGCGCGTTGGTCTGTGAGAGACAATACGTAATCTTATCGCATGTGAAACGTTTTAGTGGTTTTTATTCCCTTGCATCTAATCTTCTTTGGTAATGGATTTTTTTAAGTATTCTATTAAATCCAGTTCGTCCGTTAGGTCAAAATATATACCTATATATATATTTTATTCATTCCCAAAAAACAGCAGTTTTAAAATCTTGTCCAATAGTCTGTAACGTATGTTTGAACCATCTGCTCAACGAATGAGGCTCATCTGCTAAAATGCTTAGTATAATTTGCTTTTATTCAAACAAACTTAAGCATAAATTCGCTCTTTATGCTCATCAGGACCACATATACGAAGCACAAACTGGTTTGTTCATGTTCATACCACCAGTATCTTTAACCTCTAAAACTTGCTCAAATGTGACCGTACAAGTAAAAAACTAAAATTGTCGGACTAGAACATGAGAGTCGTTAGTTCCACCGTAATAACAGTCATTTCAATAGATCTTAATCGACAGAACGTAAATTTTCTTTTGAGACCAAAAAAATCTGGTAATAGAGAAAGGAGAAATTAGAAACCTTACTCGCGTGACAGCTACTGATTATACATACATATATGCTTTGCTTTGCATGCACCATCACAGTGAAATCTCATTTTAATTTCAATTTCAGATTACAACAGTACTCATCCTAGCATCAATATGGTGTCTAAGGATAAGAATCGCCAACGCAAACTATAGGAGAGTCATAAGGGGGCCACCACAACCACCAAGACCGCCGCCAGGTGGCATGCAACACGCGATGAAAAAGTGGCACATGCAACAAGGTCACAGGCCGATGCAACAACGTCCTATAAGACCAATACCAGTTCACATGCCGCAAAATTTCAAATCGCCGATGGGTCCGCCGAAACAACACATGAGACATCAAATCCCCATCAGGCAGCAATGGAAGAAACCGATACAGATCTACTCGACGGAAAAACCGTTCCTCTCTTCGCCCAGCATAAGCTTCCCCGAATACGAATACCACATCCAGACAAACAACATCCCCACGCACCCAAACACCATACAGCAAATCGATGAAAAAGGTCCGATACATACAATCCCAGCTCCGAATTTGAGCCTGCTGGATAGACCCAAGAATATTGACGATGGAAGACCTCACGCGCAAGCGTATACTTCGCCACAATTCGCTTTCGAGCAACTACAACAGCAGTCCCAAGTTAGCCAGCAACAAGTCAAACACCACAACGAGAAGACAATTGTTAGTATACAGAAGGCTCACCAGTACCAAGTAACAGAGGCACCGGAAACGTCGCACACCCCAGCCCAGTTACCATACTTCGCGCCAGATCCATCTCCAAACCCAGAGAGGGGTGTGACGATCCAAGATCAAGGAAGCAACCACCAACCTCACGCGGAATTCTTGGTAGCGCCGCAAGAACCCAACGCTGACTCGCAAGAACTTTACAAGTTCCTTACTATTTATCCACAAGCCCAACTGGTGGAAGGTTATCCGGTTCAACAGCAGCAGTTCCATCAAGAGCCACAGGTGATAATGGGTAGTCCGAATTTTAGATCTGGAGCTCATTTCTTCGACCAGAACTTTCCAAAGCAACTGCCGGTGCAGCCAAAGTTCCATTCGTTCGATTACAATGAGCAAGATCGGAGGAATTTGCAGAACCAAATCGAATCTAGGGTGACTAATGTCATCAGCGTTAAGCCGAGTTTTGACGAGAGTCAGGCTTTAGCTCAGAGTCAATTCGTGCAGCATTTTTTTGATACGAGAAACGAAAATGATGGAGGGGATGAAAGAGTGACGGTACAGACGGAAGGGGAGGCTGGGGAAGTGAAGAAAATCGAGAAGAATGTCAATTCGAGTAATAGTGTACCTATATCTATATATGTGCCGGATGGAGAGGCGTTTGATGATTCCATTGAAAATGACAGTCGAGAGCACACGTCAGATAATAAAATTGCGCAACAATATGATGACTTGAGTCAGGAGGAGACGCCAGAACGTTTTCAGAGTACGTTTGGAAAGAGGAAAAGGATCAGGAATTAAATTTTTATAGTATTCGAATTTTGCCTTCACTGACTGAAATTGTTGTTTTTTAGTTTTAAGGTTTATTTATTTAAGAAATAATCTATTTATGAAATTAGTTGTAGGTGCACAGTTTTATAACATAGTGTAATAAATTTTACTTCTACATCTTTGGTCTTTTCCTTTTTTTATCGCTTACCGAAAAGAGGTACTGTCAAAAATTACTCTGCTGTCATGTGTGGACAGCATACAGGGAAACATCTAATGATTTCCTGTTGTAGTTTTATGTAACTCAGCACAGACTCCATATGGCCTCCTTTAGTAATATCTAATAAATTGTTCAACAAATTATTTTGTGGCCTTCTCATTCTACCCAAAATACATACGAACAACTCATCTTGCTCATAGATACGTACCAAACAGAGTGCAACCGGTGATATCCCCACTCCATTCGAAAAGTCTCGCATTTGCTTCAAAAAGATGACGAGACTAGACTCCCCATAAGTGGATTGCGTCAACTTCCGCCTGAAAGATGGTTGGAGAAAGATGGCCCCATTCAAACATTTATTTTTGTATGTGAAATTTTCGTTTTTTGGATAATCAAGCAACTATATTCAACATTTCTTCATAAGAATCTACACATTTTTGCTTGTTATATTGTATGATTATGTATTTCTACTTGCTACTTGCTTGACAGCAAGCAATGACTATGCAAGGAGCGACTTGGGCAGCAACAGGTAGCGCATATGCAGCGACTATATGGCAGCGACTACGATATGTCAAGGAACAATTGAAGATACAGGTTACGTCATGATCAGTCATTTAAAGACATTCGCTATTAGCTGTCAATAAGCATCTCAAGGTATTGTGGCTCATGCCCTTTAGATATGATAGGAAGCCACGAAAGATGTCAAATCACAACATGGCTTGTTGCCCATCTGTATTTGATGACGTGGCTCCTTTAGATGACCACGTCACCTCGCAAATATTTAACACAATCAAGGACAGCTTACAATTCACTCGCCAATCGATCTCAAAGAGTGTGCCTGAAGGTAACTTTAAACCACTAAAACTGCCACCGATACACACGAAGTCGAAGAAATCAGAGGAGAAATGGGAGGTCAAAGGACTACCATCCGACTGGAGTATGGTCATTCACCATTAATAAAGCAGCAGTAAAAGCTTTTATTTTCAGTACCAAATAAGAAACCATCGAAGATAATTCAACAACTCATGAGGAAAAAACAAGCTGAACACGAAGCCACTGTGCAATCTATGAAAGAGAAAATGGCTAGAGTTAATTCTAACATTGAGGACGAAATTCGTATGCTTGCAGAGATGTACAAGAATTCCTTGGCGATATGCTTGAGTGAAATGGACGACGCCCTGAGGAAACTGCAAACTTCCGCTTCTAAAGTATTGCTTACTTGAAAAACATCAAACACGAACTTAATACGGCGTCTTTTTAGCAAGAAATACTGACGCAGGAAGACTTTATTACCACCAGGAACGCAATAGATGTATATTACAAAGTAGCCGATAACAAACTGTTCATCATGATTCGAAAATTTAAACTTCTGGAGCAGATGAGAGCCGAACAGTTCAAGACGATACTGAAGGTGGCGAATACTAGTTTACACGAGATATGCTTCAAGACACCTTTCGAAATCCAAGAGTTCTTCAGCAGAGAATTAGAGGTTTGCACTATTCACTAAATAGCTTATTTATAATTAATGTTCATTTATATATAGGCTACCTAACAAATGTCATAGGCATCAATAGCTCAGATGGGAGAGCATTGTGCTAGCGACGCAAGGGTCCCTGGTTCAAATCCAGGTTGTGGCTGCTTTTTTTAATTTATTGAATATTTACATTCCGTCAGTATGTCACCATATTATTAACCTATAATATTACTTTGGCAGTATGTCGTTAAATATTTTCAATTATAAAGACATTTATTTGGTTTTATGGCTGTGTGTTTTTTTGCTGTGTATATCAAACTTAATTTAATACTAATCACAATTTCAGAATATCAATCAAATTACTCTTAACAATTATCGCAATTACTGCGAAGTGAAGTACCAACTTCGGCTAAATTTGGAGGAAGAGCGACGTATTCGCTTCCAGAAAATTCAACTGATCAAGCACAACTGGATTACATACGTAAAACTGTCCGTTTTTTCGAGACTAAAGTACGATTCTATCTTAAGATTGTCAATTCCAGCTTAATGTAGTCAAATTTTAGCGAGGATAGCCTGTTTGGAGCAACGGAAAAGATGGCTAGG
Organism: Melinopterus prodromus; assembly: GCA_964023965.1. Taxonomy (NCBI): domain Eukaryota; kingdom Metazoa; phylum Arthropoda; class Insecta; order Coleoptera; family Scarabaeidae; genus Melinopterus; species Melinopterus prodromus. The sequence continues at coordinate 21,372,773 of OZ030398.1, read as the reverse complement.
TCAGCAACGGCGGCGGTACACTGCAAGATGGATCCGAATGTTTTAAATCTCATCAAAAATAGCAAATTACCGTCCCTCGATTTGGATCAGCTGCATAGATGGTTTCAAAAGGTGGAAGCGGTTATACATGAAATAGGTAATAGAGGCACAAAACATCACCGAAAACTGCTAGTTTTGAAGACAGTACTGGGTGTAATGATTTATCTTGAAGTATCTGGTCACTATCTTACTTAAGCTAAATATACATAGGTAAAACCACGTGAGCTGCAAATGAGTCATAGCTAAGCTGACGTAAGAACAGACGCATGAAAAGCACGCTGTATCTGTCTAACGCACGGGAATGGTCTGTAACGTATCACCAGCATAACAGCTGAAATTGATGACTCATTTGCAGCTCTCGTGGTATTACCTATAGTGGCTATAGCCGTCACTTTTTATAGATGCATGTGCAAGGGACATCGTGAGTTACTTCAAACAGGCAGTGATAAGCATGTTCAAGAGCTATTTCGGCGATATGCGTGAAATCGCTGATACGATCCTGTTGCTTGGGGTGACTGGCGATAATACGGACCTGGAGATTACGAAAGCTGAAGTATGCTGTCCGGCCATCATGACCATGGGTCGAAAATTCCAAACCATGCTCAGGGAGATTCAGACCTTCTGGGATTGCATCTCGGCTGACGTCCACAGACACCTGAAGGCGACTTTTGAATTTCTCAAGGTGTTCGCCGAACTCTGGGAGGCGCATACGGTAAGGATTAGCCAGTCCAAAGGTCTGATACTGAAGGATTTGAAGAAGTGCATGGACGAGAATTATTTGGACATTGCGGTAATGCTTCTATCCACTATGCACAGTATCCAAACGCTGATGTTCGTTTTTCAGACGGTCGAAACTGATATAAATATCTTGGTGGACATCCTCCGACAAGAATCATCAAAAGAAAACTTGGATACCATCAGTACTAACATCAGTAAAAACTTGGACCGTCTAGTCCAAATGTAACCATTGCGAAGATTGCGAAACACTGTCACAGTTAATGCCTTTTGCAGATACAACACCAACTGCGACAAAGAGTGCAAGACCATAAGCAAAATAGTCGACCTGATGAGAATCGAGAGCGATCTACATTGCACTGAACTTAAAGCTTTTCTGGATGATTTTAAGGATACCGTCTTCTGCGAGATCAAAGACGTCGAGGACTCATTCGACGAAGTGACCATCCTCAAAACAGAAATTACCTTCTGTCAAAGGCAAAAGGCCAATCTAAAATTGTGGAAGCAACAGTTAGGTCAAACCCATTAAATGTTCTTTAAAACATACGGTATAACAGTAATTAAGAAAATTCTAATAATATCGATTTAGGCTGACTAAAAATGGTTTATATTTTCATAATATTGCGGTGTGCTGCTCTTTTGACCAGTATTATTCACAAATATATTCACAATGATCCAATGCTTTATTCAAAGTAATAACAATGCTGAAATTGCATCCGAAACATACTTCAGTCGTTATCCAGAAAGAACTTGTGTTCTTTCCTCACAAATCTATTTTTGAGAGATTAAAAGAAAATCTCATCAATCACGGGTCATTTAGTATGCCAAGACCCAAATTTACCATATTGAAAATGCTGAAGAAGCTGCCACCAACACAGTTGCAGCCGCAGTTGCAAATCCCTCAACTTCAAGTCGCGAAATAGAAACTGAATCTGGGGTATCAAGGCGTCGAGCTTTGAGAATCGTCAAGAAGCATAAATTTAGGCTTTAAGAAAACGACATCATCTGCAACCAACAGACCCTCAGCAACGAATGGAGTTTTGCCAGTGGTACCGTGAAAATCTTCAGCAGAATCCATTATTTTTTAAAAGGTTATTTGGACTGATGAAGCCTACATCAGCAGTGCCGGAATTTTTATTAGGCACGATGAGCACTATTGGTCTGATGTCAATCCTCACCGTACCGTCAACGTGCAAAACCAAGGACGTTTTGGAAATCTCGGAGACAATAATCATAATGCCTCTGATATATACTAATTTCATGTTATTCAATAAAACGTTACTTTTGGAATATTTTGGACCGGCATGTTATTATCAGTCATAGCCAGGTGGTTTCCATTTAAAAAATCACAACTTTATGGTATATCTACAAAACTATTAGAGATATTTAAAAACTTTGAATTCCACTGAATTCTAATCGAAAAAGTGCCTAAAGAACTTGCAGATATCATTCGTCTGATTTAACAAACACCAAACATATCGACAAGTATCAAAATAGCGAAAAATCGAGTTTTGTGTTATTACTCGAAAACAAAAGACGATAGCTAATTTTGTTTTTCACCATTGAGTTTCTCTCGAAAAAGACGACACAACAACCTTACTCATTTTTCGATATTGAATTTGGGAAACCTCACATCAAATTTAAAGTCCGAAATTCATTGTTTTCAACTTGTTTAAATGGCAAGTCCATATTTTTTGTATCGATATTGATAGGTCTGTTAATTGTCTCAAAGGCTATTTTCTATAGGTTGCTTAAGGCTTACACTGTTTAAGGCAATGTAGATGTAAAAATGATGACATACCAGAAACTATTTATGTATTTCTTTAAGGTTGTACTCAATAATAGAAGATTATGTTGACCAGTGCGTAGAAGATAACTTGTCCAATTCGTACGAATGGATGAACAAAGAACACGCAAAGTTAGAGTTAAAGAGAAAGATATCTATAGAAGTTATCCATGTTGTAAGATATGGCAGGATCAAGCCGGTACTGTACGAGATGAGATTAGCAGAGCTGCATCAACATGAAGACCGATTAGAAAAACATAAAGCTGTAATCCAGTCTTAAATTTGGTAATGTGCATTGAATAATCAGCAATTGCTTCTAGGGTATCGACAAAATAATCTCTGATTTGGGAGGACTATATACGCAATTTGAGACAAAGTTTGAGCAGCCGCTGGAAGAATTTGTGCAGAGAACCAAGGACATTGAGGTTATATTAACCAAGTCCAAACATGCCACGGGAGTCCACGGGGAAATATCGGTGTTCAATAGTCTATGCGAGAATCTTCTTAAAAACATGCAAGATTTTGATAAAGAATATAAAATGGAATGCAACAAGCAAAAGGAGAGAATTCTTTGTTCAAATTTGCATTACATAGCTTCGATAAAGTAAGAGACGTAGCCGTGAATATTGAGCCGCAGACGTAAGTGAATTCTTTGATTGTAGATTGTTTGAAGATGGGGGAAACTTCAGTCCAGACGAAGTGAAGATTATCTGTGGCGAGATAACAAAGTTAGAGAAAGGTTTGGAGAAAAAATTTGTTATGTTCAACAAGCAGAGTTCGACTAAACTTTCCAAGTACGTGCAGAAGGTCAGCACCATTCAAAGTAACACTCATAACATGTATGTATGATTTAAATTTTCACAAATTTGTATATCTGTCATTAATCAAAGTGTTTATCTTCTAATTGTGGGATATTCTTGATTGGTACTTGTATATTTATTCTATTCTCCTGACTAAGTCTGAATGTATTCCAGCACGTATTAAAAACTAAAAAAATTAAAACAAGAAAGGCACCTGGTTTTGATCTGATAACAGGTGAAATTTTAAAAGAATTGCCGAAACAAACCATAGCAAAGATAACTAACCTCTGCAACGCAGCATTTAGGCTTAAATATGTGCCATTTGTTTAAAAAACTGCGGAGGTAGTGATGATTCCCAAGTCAGGAAAACCACCAAATGAAGCATCCTCCTACAGGCCAATTTCTTTACTGCCCACATTGTCAAAACTGTTTGTAAAGCTACTTGCAAAACGACTGAAGGAAATCTCAGATAAAAGAAACATCATACCCACTCATCAGTTTGGATTCAGAAACAAACATTCCACAATGATCAGGTGCACAGAATAACAATGATCATAGAAAAAACTTTAGAAGAACAAAACGTATGCTCCTCCATATTCCTGGATGTGGCAAAAGCCTTCGACAAAGTTTGGCACGAAGTTCTACGCTCTAAGCTGGATCGGCTACTACCCTTCGAGTATAGCAAACTATTAGGATCATATCTTTCTGACAGATACTTCCGCATAAAGCAAGATAATGAGTACTCAACCCTAAAATGTTATAAAGCTGGAGTACCACAAGGTAGTGTACTTGGCCCAATTCTTTACCTGCTATATACACATGATCTTCCGCAACCAGATGGTGTTACCGTTGCCACGTTTGCTCATGACACTGCTATCATGGCAGTAGATACAAATATGGAAGGAGCAACACTAAAACTGCAGAATGCTGTCAACGATATTAGTGATTGGATGCAACGATGGCTAATTACATTGAACGAAACCAAATCCGTTCACATAAACTTTACCAACAAGCGAATACGATACGTTCCAGTTACAATAAATATCACCACCGTGTCCTACTCGAACACGGAAAAATACCTCGGTATGACGCTAGACACCAAGGTCCGCTGGAAAACACATGTTAAAAAGAAACGAGAAGAATAATGTACTGGCTTGTTGGTAGGAAGTCGTCTTTGTCGACATATAATAAACTCCTACTTTACAAGCAGATACTTAAACCTGTGTGGGCCTATGGTATCCAACTGTGTCGCTGCACTAAACCAAGCAATATCACCATCATTCAACGCTTCAAAAATAAGGTGCTCAGAAACATCGTGGGTGCACCGTGGTATATAAGAAATAGAAATCTCCACAGGGATCTTGAAATGGAATTAGTAACGAACGAAACTGGAAAGTTTGTAGAGAATTATCAGAACAGACTTGTCCAGCACACGAATGTCGAGGCAATCCAGCTTCTTGACAATTGTGACAGTGTGCGAAGACTCAAAAGAACCAAACCTTTTGAGTGGGTTGTTTAACATTTCTGGATGTATCTGCAATATAAGTCAAAATTTTCTACAATATTGATCAGCATGAAGCATGGCAACTTTTCCAGGAGTAAACATACCCGCTATCTCCAATATCAAGTAAGATCCGATTGGTTCGCCAACCAGATCTCGATTTTGGCTACCTAAACATCATATAGATTCGCAATTTTTATAACCAAAACGAAAGGTTATAGACCGTAAAAGAAAAATTATTCTTGTTTAATTCCCTGGACTAACAGTATTAAAAATAACTTTTTGTTTATAGACTATCACTATACAGAACAGAATTAGAGTATATGGATTTCTTTTCGTATGCGATAAGAGACATCCACACCGACATTAGAAGGGAAGTGTTTTTGCTGAAATGCAATAAAAAAGCGGTTTTTGCGACCGTACGTCAAATACAGGATATTTATGGCGTCTTCCTTGCCGATCCCACGGACTTGGAATCGTACGACGAAAATTTGCAAATCATTTTGGCAACCATGGAAAAACTTAGGAAGGTGCTTGTTCGTCCAATACCAGACATAAATAGTAAGTAAACTTGATCCTGGTCTAATATTACTGACAGTAAAACAGTAACAAACCAGTATAAAAGTTAAAACACCAACCAAAAAATACTTTATTGCAGGTAGTTTCGGAGACCTACAAAAATTGCAAGAGTTGATGTCGTCCAAAGACCACGACCATGCGAATCTACTCTTCCAATTCGTGCCAATTAACGATCAGACTTTTCTGTCGAAATGCCGATGCATAATTTACAATTCGTACGTCGTTCTTCAGCGGACAGCTAAGGTACGTCTTGTCCTTTTCCCGTGCTTATTTACAAGCAGTTGCAAACTGTTGGGCTTAATCTAGCAGGGGTTGAATACCAATCTGGGTCTCTTCTGACGTTGTTCCTGCGATAGAACGAATCCTTGATGATTTGGCATCTGCCGAATCCGTAATTTGGCTTGTCCTTGGCGGACTCCCACATGTTCCAGCCATATTGGAAACTGGTGGTCTCCGGGAGGTAATATCGTTTCTCTGGTATCGATTTCACCCTTTCCGCTAGATAAGTCACCCTGTTGTCGTGTCTATCATCTGAAAGGAAACAAAAAAACAGATTTTTGGATACAGGATTGTTGAGTTATCTTACTTGAGTATAGTAGTTTGTAGGTATCAGGGTCTATCGGTCTCATCACATGGTATAATGCTCTTGGGTCAACGACTGGTGGGTCGGCTTCAGTGGTAGCAACTTTTGGATTGTACTCCCGATTCTTGTGGTAGTCCTTCCTCTGGTTCCTCAACTCTTCCCTGATCTCCTCCGGCACTTGCCTTTGCAGCGGTGCGTTCGCTCCCTCGGTCAATTTTTCTTCATTTCTTCTGAACCAGTTCAGCCGCAGCCGGTCCTCCTTCTCGATGGATTCCCGTATAAAATTCGACTTGCGCAAGTCGAGACCGCACTTTTGATCCATCGTCCACGAAAATTTTGCAACCCGACGCCCGAGACTTGCCTATCAGTTAAGACATTGACGTTTTCGCAGGAATTCTACGACGCGAACAAGTTTGCCAACTTCGTCACCAAAGATAAAATATTCCCAAACTACGAGGCGTTCATCGCTGACATTCTGCCGAAATATATCTACTTCTACATACAGTGTGAGCTGGTTTGGATGGACGAAGCCTATGGTATGGAGATGTCATAAAGATAACGAGAGGTAGCCGATTTGTTATGTCATTTGGGGACTTGTTACGCGTATGCAGTTTCAGTTACGTCACTAGTCTTTGTTTTACATTATCTTTGGTTGCATTAGTACCTACTTGTACTAATACAGTCATTATAAATGATTCTAGTCGAAGTAAACGAAGTAAGCAACTGTCAAACTTGAAATAGGTTATGCAACCAATTTAACTTTTGCACGTAAAAAGTGGTATTTCGCTCAAATAGAGCGGCAACCCGATATCTTTACATTTGAAATCATGCCCTAATTCGACTACGATCATTCATAATTACCCTAAGTACATAGTTAAGTAAAGAAATGTCAAACGGTGGGACATTTTTTTATCCAATTGATAATCGTATAACCTTTTTTGAACAAATATTGGCGTATAATTTTGATACGTGAAAATGTGCGTTTATGTTAGACATTTTGAGTTTAAACTATTGGAAATTGCAAAATCGTAAGTTCAAATGACACCACTTCGTGTCCCATGCTCATTTATTTATATCTGCCAGTCTATAAAAAATCGGCTACTTCCAACAGAAACCTTTTTAGAATACGTGTTCCCAAATTACCATGCAGCATGTGTTTCAGACTTTATCAGAAAAATGGATGAACTAATATCATTCGTAAACTTCTTCCATAAGAATACAGTAAACAAGTACTCGAACGGCGCTGTCGGTGATCTGACAAACTTGAACATCAGAATAACGGAAATGGCGAAGAACATCGGTTTGTTTGAGAAAGCCGAGTTTCGCAGAATACGCAATAAGCTTAAAGCTTTGCACGGTTATCCGGGAAATCGATTCATGCTGGACGAATTGTGCGAGGAAATGGATAACTTCCTTGATGACATGCGAGGAAAATACGACGAACCTTTGGCATCAGTAACGGTAAGTTTTAGACTACAATTAAACTACATATCTATGGGGTAAGTTTTCTTTTTTCGTCAGAACGATTTGGACGAGAAACAAGAGAATATGAAGGCTTGGGTGGACCATTTAAGCGATGAATTGTCTTTAATAGCCCGAGAATTTTCAGCGACCCCACTGCGCCAGAATGTCATTGATGATTACACAATGGCCCAAGGATTCCTGAATCATTTCGTCAGTAGTGATTACTCAGTTGCTATGAACAAAAGCCAACAACTCGCTAGTAAGTATGCCATCCAATGATAGAACTTTTTACTTCCATAGATCTAAAAAAAAAACAGTAATCGATCGTCTTGTTATTTAAGGTGCAACTTCTAAACTGGAGAACTACAAGAAAGACATAAAAATCCCGCCTGAATACTTACTGACGACAAGCTTCACTTCCGAACAATGCAGTAGCAACAACCCAAGTATATCGAATGCCATCTATAGCATTGAATCTCAAACTGACTTGGCTGCGTCTCTTGCTGTGAGTATGTGTAGCCAGACAGTGGCCGAGCGGTAATAGGTCGCTTGGTTATCAGTCTGAGGGGCGTGAGTTCGAGTTTCACGCCCAGCTTTCAGAGTAAAGGTTTTTCTGTGGTTTTCCTTTACTCCACGGCGAATTATTTATTGGAAACCTCTGATACATCTCAGTAAATATATGAAACCTAGATAATATAATTTAGATACAACATATAAATACTCAAATTACACTAATAGAATTTTGAAAAGTAATAAAGAGGATCAGGGCAAATTGGTAGTACCGAGCTTCGCTGAAGCCTAGGGCACTCCCTTTGCGGGTATCACTGCAGCTCAACCAAATTTGGAAAAGACAAGACTTTGCAAAGAAAAATGAAATTTTTCAGCAAGGGAAAACAGCAGAAAACCCTTGCCTTTGCCTTGTGCAAAGGTCGCATTAAAAAAACACACACACACATTATTTATTCATAGACAATATACATTAAAGGAAGGTAAAGATGAAATATTAAGCAGCAAATTTAGGGTTCTTTATAAAAAGATCTATTCAAAATATTCGCGCTTCCCAAAACTGCAATTTCTTGAATTTCCCAGGGCGAAATTTTGCACGGCAACCCCTTCACATGTTTACTATAATTTAGACTAACTACTCCCAATGAACCTACAATCACCGGAACAATGTTCACTTTCATTCCCCACAGACGTCCAACTTCTATTGAGAGATCCTTATATTTAAGTTGTTTTTCAAGCTCCTTCCTTACAACATCCGCATCAGCAGGTACAGAGATTTCTATGAACGTGCACACCTTCCTCTGGAAATCCTTTACCACGTTATTTGGCTTATTAGCATCAAGCATTCTATCAGTGACAACAGGCATGTTCCATGATACGGTAATATGATCGTTACTCACAACAGGAGATGGGATGTGGTCATACCACCGAGACACATCCATTGCTAAACCTAGTTGGGAACATAAATTGTAATGTATGTATGTTCCCACCCTATCATGCTTAGTAATGTAATGTGACTCAGCTAAGACTGGACAAGCCGCGCCAATAAGTGGTAGACATGTTCCGGAGGCTGATGACACAGACTACGACTCATGAGCAACTTTCATAATCTTCTGTTCATGATATCTGGTACGTATTGCCTGATCTTGCGCCGCAACAATAGAGGATTCCGTTTCAGCCTTAATGTTCCCATGACAAAGGCAAGATAACGATCCAGACTTTGAAATACCATCACCCTCCACAATTGTTAAAAATTGACCAAGCATTGGCTTAGTAACATAATCCTCTCCCATTTTCCGATTCATTCTTAACTTAATCTCTCGCTTTAAACTCTCCACCGAAGTTTTATTTCCATAATTACCTAGTCATCCACCCGAAATATTTCTAAAATTAGTTTGTTTACTAATTATTGACTTACCAAAAGTATCCCTAATCATCCATTCCCAGATACTTATATCTAGTATTATCTGTTAGTTCATTAATACTAGTATGATCATTCAGGCATATGTCAGCGGTTCTCTCAATTTTGGCTTTGACAATACTAATTTTGGCACACTTCTCTTACCTATTTTCGATCAAAGCATAGCATGGGACTTGTTATTTTCGATTTGATTATTATTGATTATCCCAATACCTTAACACTTACCCATAAGTATAACTTGAAAATGCCACCTCGTAGTGGAAGTATCTATACACATTTTTTGTAGAGAATTCAAAAATCTATAAATTTCGTAATAACGTTCATTGTCTTCTCTTCAATAGAAAGCAAGAAAGTAGACACGACTGTGAAATTCTACATTTCCTGGGCTAATTGTGTACACAACCAACCTACGGAAATTTTAGAGCTGTTCTAACCTCAAAACCTCAGACCTTACCTATAGAAGATTCTCAAAGCTCAGTTAGTTATTGTAGATTGGATTCTTACCTTAGTCTGTTGCAGTGGTGCGAAGCGGAGAAGATATTTATATTCCGAAAAGTCGAAGAAATCATTGCTGCGAATGTAAATTTGGTGGACACATGGAGAGAAGATTGGAATTATGAGGTTCAACAGGTTCTGAATTTGTACACTGTTAAATACGATAGTCCGGATCAGAATTGACCATACATATATGATATATTTTATAAATGTTTTATATGTATTTAGTTTTGTACAACAGAGAACAAATTGTTCAACGTTTAATAATATTTAATAAATAAACGACGAAAAAGTAAAAAGAGGAATTGCAATTTTTTATTTTACGTTATTTCTTACATCGCTAACGGGACAAAAATTAAGTACATACACATCAGGAATAGTGTTTGATCATCACGGACGGATACTATATATTATTAGGCACTTCTTTTCATAGTTGTCGCAATGTTTTGTTTGATTTAATACAAGTTAAAACTATCTAAAAATAGATATTATAGTAAAATCACTTAGAAATATATATACAACTTTGGTCTTAGGTAAAAAAAAATAAACAAAAACTTGTAAAAATCTGTACATCTCATTAAAAAATTAATTGTGGGTTTTAAAAAATTATCACACAAAAATGGGATTGGGGGATAAGTACTTAACACGATACAAATCAATACCTTTTTCACTAATACGTTAGGTTTAGGGAATGTACTGTTGAGATTGCAATGAAACAAAATAAATAAACTTAACACTTAACACCTATATGAGTCTTTCCTCGGGAGGCGGTTTTAAAACATGATCCAGTTCGACGCGGGGGTTGCAGAACTCCTGAGCGCTCGGACTATACGTCCCTCTTGTTGCTCTCTTACTCCTAGCAATGTTCACTAATACTATCAGACCCACAGACAATCCCACCACAATCACAACAACCACGGGTATAACAATGTACAGAATATTAACACCTTCATTCTGCTGGGAAGTTCCAACCTGAAACAAGAAAAAAGAACACTTCATGTCATGTAGTACATTATCATGTACTATCGTGGCCATATATTATGTCCCTTCTTTTGACGTCGATTTTCTCGCTAAACTAGGGGCGAATTTTTTTTTACAAAAATCTGATTCTGTCCTTGATTAATATGCTACAACTCATAAAATTAGAAAACTGTTATATGTTGGCGTTATCCCGATTTTTCCAAATTAAGAAGAATTGGCGCTGTTTTTGCGCCGTACATTTTATTCGATTAACTTTAGCAATTAATTAATTTCCCCGGAAATAATCCATAGATTTCAACAAATACTATGCTATACTATACTATACTATGCCCAAGGACATAACAAGCATGTTTTGTCAAATAACATATGGTCCAACTTAACGCATTCTTGAGAAAATTTATAATGAAAGACGGAGTCCGTCCCTGTTCAGAGCAAGAAAATCGTCACCACGCCACCACAGTTGTACTGCAACTGGTGACAAAACAACGTTAATATTTTTTTCTGGCATCTACCACAGTACTGGTTCTGATCCCAGCAACAATAATTTAAAAAGAAACTGTTTACGAGTCTACTTACCGGAATTTCACTGCAGTTCTTTCCCTGCCAGTCCGGTGGACATTTGCAGAGGTAATCCGTAACGTTGGTACACATCGGTTGGCATTCACCGTTAACACACGGACTCTCTAAGCAGGGGTCGTCCAAATTACAGTAGAGCCCGCATTTCTTGTTTTCACACGTACACTTATAGCTGCCAAGGGTGTTCGTACACTTGCCCTGGCCGCAGGGATTCCACTGCGTGTCGCACTCGTCGATGTCTGTTTCGCAATTCACACCATTATAACCTGAAAAGCAAGAAAAATATATTACACACCTTATTTAATTAAATAAGATGCTATAATTATCATCACATGTAGAACTAGAGGTACATTAAAAGTTACTTGGCACAATAGCAATTTTCCGCTATCTTATCTTACTTTGTTTTGATTTAGACTCTCAATGTGGATATTGCAACATCTCTCTGCTATGTGCTTATAAAATAATGGCTTAATAGTTGGTCTTATCTCACAACTGGATCTATAGTGATCTTGTGTACAGTCGATTCGTTAAATCAAAAGCCTAATTTAATGTTTAATTTATTACATTAGTATATTGTGGACCAACACAATAGGTCCACAAGGCGAGGCTGGGCAACGTCATGAGAACCACGCACGCCGCCTGGTGGTGATATGGCGTAAACTTGCTTTCGTGGCTAGGCGCGAAATTTCTAAATCGCAAAATCGGCCGACAATCTCGATGAATATTTACTTATTATTATTTCATCAATCATATTTATCGATTGATATTATTTTGAAGTTTTTGTTTTGGATCAAAACATCTTTCTTTGGCACAAAAAGCATTTACTCCATTCAATGCTCGAGTTTATTCGCTTGTAGAGATTTATTTATATGTAAAATGTATTTAGGCGAACTAAATATTTCTGGATACGAATCAAAATTACTTTTAATTTCTTTAGGTTGCACAGATTTTGAGATACCTACTTGATGCAACATCAAGAACGTCACTACGCGAAACTCGGCAATGCTGAGACTACAACAAAACAATTGGCGTCGTGGAAGCGGCCAAAATGCGACTGACTGTTCGCACTGCTCGCGCGTAGCAGTTGCGGGCTAATGAGGGCGCTGTCTGTCACAAACATTATACCCGGTGTTCATTAGGGTGGTCATTATTTATATAGAGAAATATAATTACAATTGTTTTTTTTTGCCAGGACTCAATTTGTTCTTCCAAGTCCATACTTAATTCCTGTGAAATATTGAGAGAGATTGATCAATTCATATTATATCAATAAAAGTACATAACACAATAATCTAAGCCAATAATCTAAGTGAAAACTGTTTTTCAGTTTTTTCCCGTTTTTGGTACTGCTTTACTCAAAAACTATGTCAAGTGAAAAGTTGTGCCTTCAGATGAAGATTCTATGGGAAAACAGCAAACCTGAAACCGTTATCACTAGTTAGATTGCGTTCAGTGTTGGACTTATTCCCAATTTTGAGCCCCTATTGGGCATCGATCTCAAAATTCATAGGAATTAACTATGAATATAAAGGAACAAATTGATACTCCAGCTAATTGTCTAGCAAATACCATATTAAGCGCATCTTGACCAATATATTTAGCAAAATGATGTCTTATTTATAGTTAAAATTATTGTTATAATCAAGTCGATAAAAGAAATACAAATAAAGACTACAGCAACATAAGTTTCAGTGTTACAGTGATACTCACCATGTACAACTTGGTCAGCAGTATAGATACTAATAATATTAATTGATTCATTTGTCATAATTAATATTATTCACACAGCTGGACATGTCATGCATGCAAATGTTGATTAGGAATAGGTACCTACGTATCTAATTTAGAATATTACCATGAATCATATCAAACGAAATTTGCACTGCATATTAGCTTATAAATAGAATGTATGAATCTATGTGGAAGTAGATGCGATTTTTCCTCTGTACAAATGCCCTACTGGGTCCCTTGTACTTCCCCCTGATAATGGAGCAGTGGTCTCCAAAGTGGGGATGCACTATAGTGAGCATAAAAAACGGGGACACTCTAATTTGCACTGATTAAACTGGGCATTCAAACTGGCAACCCCATATTTTTTTGTACTGGTATTGATAGGTCTGCTAATTGTAAAGATAATTGTAAAGTAAAACATTTAAAAAATTCGAGGAAAAGACAGGTGAATGTTAGTGTTATATTGATAACAAAAACATTTGTCAAAAACAATTGGGAACAATTTTTTTTTTAATTTCACGTAAAAATACAACGATTTAGGTTTACTATGAGACCATTTTGAGGTTTCTAGGACAATGGGTTCAGCTGGAATATAATATAATAATTACAAATACAGGTAGGTGTACGACCAGTTGCCGGGATTTCTCAATTAAACGTCCTCCATTACAAAAAAAACTTACCCAGGCCATCGCAATCGCATCTGTATCCGTTAATCATGTCGATACACTTGCCACCATTTTGACAGGGCAAACTTTCGCACTCGTTTATGTTGATTTCGCAATAATTTCCGTTGTAGCCCGCATCGCAGTCACACCTAGGCGGTCGCATCTTAGCGTTGCAATAACCGTTTTCGCATTTCTTCAGTTCGCAGTATGCTAGATCACAGCGTTCACCTTCCATACCCTCAGGACAGACGCAAGTGAAGTTGTTGCCATTTTTAACTGGAAGCAAAAACGTACCAATTGCTTATTATTTGGTAAAAATATAGCCGAATATATGAGTAGCTGACGGGTTTGTTGAGTAGGAACTAGGGTGGTTTGTCCGCCCGTCTCCTACTTTCTCCTAAGCAATCAGAATTCAGGAACTTCAGGAACTTTCCCACCACTTGTTCTTTTGCCAATGAGCGTGCAGGGACTTTCCCACTAGTTTTCTCACGACCAGAGCGATTGGTGGCGAAGCAAGATACTTACTTTCATCAGTACAAGTTGCTCCTTCGGCACAAGGCGTATCCTTGCAGGTGATTACGCGTTGGCGTTCGCAGTTATCTCCAATGAAGTCTTCGGGGCACTCGCACGTATATAATCCAATTCCGTCTTCGCACGTACCACCATTTTGACACGGATCACTTTCACACTCATCGATTTCATTTTCACAACTGCAAAAGGCAAACAAACAAAAATAGCTTTAGAATGTTATGTAAGTAGAGTTTTCGGGAAAATGGTTATGATTGTAGTAGCACAAATGCCAAAGGTGGTCTAAAGAACCGTTAGCATGTACTATCGTGGCCATATATTATGTCCCTAGAATCTGAAAAAATTCTGATGTCCTTGATTAGTATGCTACAACTCATAAAAATTAGAAAGCTGTATGTGTTGACGTTTTCCCGATTTTTCCAAATTAAGAAGAATTGGCGCTGCTTTTGCCCCATTCGTTTAACTTTAGCAATTACTTACTCCGGAAATAATCCATACATTTCAACGAATTAAAAAATAAAATCACCTGCGGAATGCTAGCTTTCAATGTGCCGTTTTGTAAAATCAGTGAATTAGTGGTTGACCCACAAAAAGCTATATTATGCAATGCAAGCAATTCCTTTATTAGAAGAGGGAGAATAATGAAATATAGACTATAGGCACCCAATAATTCATAGGTTTAAAGTTTATTACATAATCATTGTTTATCTTGCATTTTTCATACAAAAGATCGTGCTGAAACTCCGCATGAATTCCGACGCTCTACGGCCTTTGGTGTGCGGCGGGGAAGGGAGGCGTTAGCGGTGACATGTCGGAGAGAACCGACACAGCTGAGAGAACCGGGGCAACTTATTATCAATACACAAGAAGAACGATAACTTGTCAAGGTAGTAATTTGACTAACAAATTAAATTCTTAATTTTTGCATAATATTAATTTTAATATGTGACCCGGTACGACAGAAATCTGTTCTATCGATTGGCGTTTTTGTTTTCTTCAGTTTTTATGCAATAAGGTTGTAAACAAGATGTTGATGGAAGCGGATAGATCTAATAATATGGAGTTAGCAGATTTTCCGATTAGTGGTGAATACTAAATTAAGTTTGCTTGATAAACCCAAAAAAATATTTAAAAAGTATGCCCGATTTTTGTAGGGAAAATGCAAGATAAACAATGATTATATAATAAATTTTAAACGTATGAATTAGTGGGCAGCCTATATTCTATATTTCATTATTCTAGCTCTTCTAATAAACGAATTGCTGGCATTGCATAATATAGCGTTTTGTGGGTCAACCACTAAACCAAAGATTTTACAAAAATGCACATTGTAAGCTAGCATTCCGCAGGTGATTTTACTTTTTAATTCGTTGAAATCTATGGATTATTTCCGGAGTAATTAATTGCTAAAGTTAAACGAATGAAATTTACGGAGCAAAAACGGTGCCAATTCTCCTTAATTTGGAAAAATCGAGAAAACGCCAACATATATAGCTTTCTAATTTTCATGAGTTGTAGCATATCAACCAAGGACAGCATCAGAATTTTTTCAAATTTTTTCGCCCATGGATTTGCGAGAAAATGGACGTCAAAAGTTGGTATTGAGCTTTTGATGTTAGAAACAGTTACTAAAATAGTGTCTACATGATGTATACTAAAAAAATTACTTACTAATCACCGTCGTAGCCTAAAATGCATTGGCACGAGTATTTTCCGATTTCGTCGTTACACGTCGCGTTGTTCTTGCACTTATTGCCGATGCATTCGTCGATGTCAATGGAACAATCGTCACCAGCAAATCCTATGGGACAATTGCATTTGTAACTGTTGTACGGATCGGCACACGTTCCTCTGTTGCAGTCCTTGTTGAAACACAACTTGCATCCTACTTCCGCTTTACTACTCGAGGTTAGGTCGAAATTCTTTATGGTTATGTTGGGAAGCGCTGCGTCCGAGAAAAACGGAAGTAGGTAGCCGTTGATTCGTATTTCCCCTAAGCAACCCTATAAGTGTAAAAAATAAGAACGATAAAACAATATACATATATTCATGTCGAAGCAGAGAAATTTATAGAAACCAAGAGGTTTGTAAGAAAAACTCTTATTAATCTTTAGTAATTCAAAATCAAAAGCATTGGCGTTCCAAACCAGAAATGGTTCCTCACTTACCTTAAATTGATCGTTCTGTTTATTCTTAGAGATTTCCCTCAACGGCTGCATCAGAACAGGCGGCGTATCCAACTTGTTATCGTAAATATCCGTAGTCGTATCAAATCTAGTATCACTATTGTTGTAATTATACTGAATGAAACTATTATAATCGAAAACTCTTTCCTCGGAACTACCGCCAATATAAACCGTTCCATTCACGAAAATCTCCGTAAAATTTCCAGCGTCAAAATCCCTGAACGTAAAATTCGGAGTATCGTCGTTAACGGACTCTTTAAAGCCACCTTTCAACGTGAAATCGTGTATGGTGAACAGTAGCGTAAGCCATTGGCCGTTGAAGTGGTCCTTCTTGAACTTATTGTGAGCTTGTCGGCCCATCATCATGCATTCAATGACGATCTCGTCATAGTTCATGAAGATTAGGAAGTGGTTCATTTGGTATTCTGCGAATAACACTGTACCCCAAGATAGAGATCTGAACGTAATCTCTATGGTTTCTATCAAGTTGATGTTCTTCACGTTGTTGTATGTGTATCGCATAGGTGGTGTATCGCCATTGAAAGTTATGTTGGCCAAGCACTCTAAACCATCATCCAAGTTCTTACAGTCTGAACTGAACGGGCACTGCTCCAGCTTGCAGAATTCTCGTTCTTTGCAGTCCTTTCCTTTGAATCCTCTCGGACAAATACATCTAAAAACAGAATGTTTCTAATTAGTTTATATGTTGTGTGATTGAATAGGTTCTCTTTGTTCAAAGATCTATCTATGGTAATGCATGGTCTTCCATAACTACCTTCCACTAGAAGTATACGGAAACACTATTGGAGGATTGCCTCCGATTACACCAGAAGTATTTATAATTCAAATGGATTTTTTTGTCTAGTCTTATAATAGACAAGATTCTTATAATAGTAAATAAAAAAATCAAACTTACTGGTAATCGTTCCAAGTATTCTTACAAGTTCCATCCCCACATGGATTTAGTCTACATTTATCGTCAGACAGTACGCCAGGACGAACTTCAAAGGAATCAAAGGAAACATTGCCAAAGGACATCGGTATAGCCAAGTCTTCCACCGTCAACGGGAAAAATTCGACCACCATAATCTTCGATCCATTGCTTATCTGAAATAAAACATTTCATGAACTCAAGTGCCACCGGGTAACTCTGCTATCACGGTAAGATATAGAACACAAGCTAAGGTGAGGGGTCTCTTGACCAGCACAAAAGACATCACATCACTGCTATATCAAGTGTTTTACCAAGTTAGGCCTCCACTTCTTTTATCGTCTTGAAATCGTTGGGGAGGATTATTTAGACAACTTTCGAGCTTTAGGAGTAACTAGGTTGCTCGCAAAATATTATAAATGTTTAGTACATAACCTCACTTTTCAGTTTCCAGGCGGAAGGTTAGAACGAAGGCTGTGTTTTGATAATGAAACCCCAAAAAAGGCATACGCCAATTGATATCTACGAAAGCTTTATTGACATCCGGCTAGATAACCTTAAATAATCTGAAAATTGCCTAGACACGAGGAAGCTGGTTGGAATGAAAACGAGAATGTTGGCGGGAGAGACAGGAGTTTGCGTTCAAAGTTTTTGAGTGCAGCGGAAACGCCTATTTAGAAAGAAGGTTCATTTACAACCAACTTTGGCCAAATCAACGTTGTTGCAAGTACCAACAGCTTAGCTTGTTATGTAAAACCAAAATCCAGATTACAGCAAAACTTTTCAACCCATTATCTTACCTGAACATCCTGTATGATGCCCTTGAAATTCACCGTCTCGTAACCATTACTGGGTGGACCAACCGAGGGCAGCACTTCCGGTTTCGCAATGAGATCAACCGCTTGCCTCACCGGTCGTAGATTTGGCTGTCCTCCCAAATACAGAACCTCCGCGTCTAGATTTCCCGTAGCCGATATCGTCTTCCTGAAGTACTCGGAGCCGTTCAGCTTCACCTGGACCAACGATACATTCCTGACGACCTCGATGAGATGGTTGTAGCCGTTGTTGAGCTTCACGCCGCTCACCGCGTACGATTCGGCGTTTCCGTGGATGTCGATCTTCACTTTTAGTTCGCCTTCGTCCAGTTCGGCTGCGATGTACGTCGCGCCTTGTTCCTTTCTCTCCGAGCCCAGGTAGAATATCTGTCCGCTGGATTCTCTCGTTCGTATGAACATGCTGATGTCGACTATGGAACGGATGGCACGTTTGGCTTCTTTGTCCACGCGGACGGTTACCAGAGAGTTGGTGATGTTTTCGTGGCCAAATGTCGCAGCCGTGTAATCTTAAAAACAAAAACAATTGGGTACCATTTAATAGTAAACAAAAATCTAACATTGATGATTTTTGCCAACTTGTGAAGACCGAAGTCTAAACTTAGGGATCGTGCTTAGTAGTGGAGAAGGGAGGCATGTTTAAGTTCGGTAAAGTTGAGGAACTTTAGACTGGCCGTTTACCTCTTTCGGTTTGTTTACTATTTTTCTTCTTTTATGTTTATCGTTTTATGCAAAAATCGTTTTGTGATGAGTAATATATAAATGCAAGAAATAGTGTATGTGATAAACGACAGAAATATTTTCATAGGTGAGTAAATATTAAAATCATAATCTATACCTATCTGATGACCTGTATATTTTCAGATTCGATTCAAGTCACCCGAATATATTAAACATATGGAATAATAAGCAAACATTGGAACTTTCTCAATATAGCAAATTGTGTAGTAAAGTCATGCTTGACAACGACTATGATAATACTATACGTTCAATAGGTTGGATACTGAACAACATTCGAAGAGAAATAATAAAACTTTTGTGTAAAAAAATGGCCAGAATTTCTAAATAAAATTCTAACGACATTAATGTTTTGTGAGCTTGACTTAATTATCATAATTTCGATTTATAGATTTGTGCGTTGTGTTTATACATATATAAGTCCATGTACATTTGACTTCATATTTATTGAGTGTACTATTGTAGTATATTGTTCACTTTAAATTACTGCTATTATTTTACTTCATTGCGGTGCTTTATTTGGTTACTTGCTTATTAGAATAGTTTTAAACTGAGCTGTACATTTTTTGTAAATAGCGAAATAAATTAATAAAAGCAATTCATCTTAACATAGTCAAATTATAATCTCCTTCGTTGTTGCACGAACACTCGGTATATGGGACGTCAAAGGTGACTATAATTTCGTATTTAATACATTCTAATATTTTGAAATACTTTTTTCAAATAAAATTTTTGCATAGCTTTGAGCTTAAAGGCACTTTACTCTTAAGGGTTTTTCATAGTTTTGGTAACACCCGGTACATGCAAGGAGATAATTATATTCTAATACTTGCGTATTAGGTTTAAGACAGTCCAGAAGCTTTTACGAAGAATAAAATTTTCTGAGAAATTGATAATAAACATGTTTCGTATTTACGTAAAAAAAAATGTAGTACGGCTGGGGTTACGGTTCAGACCGGGCATTGATCTCGGAGATACAAATGCCGCGGTTTGCGACAAACCCGCTAATTCCTATTGTCGTATATTTTTTTTTAATTTACGAGCACTTGTGAACACATTTGAAGAATATTTGGATTATTTTAATTTGTTAAAAATGGAAAACAGCCAGCTGTTGACTATATTGTTTTTTTTTATTGTAAACCATTAAACCACTATAGTAATTTATTCAAAACTCCTACAAAAGCGCATATAAAAGTTTAAACGTTTTCATCAATGGAAAACCTACTGTTACAATAGTCTTCCACAGGTGGGAGGTGTCTACTAAGATAAGAGCATACTCACTTTTCATTAAAGAAAGTTTATTTGTGTTAAAATTATTAATTTTTGAATTATTTATATTATAT
Source organism: Melinopterus prodromus (assembly GCA_964023965.1). NCBI lineage: Eukaryota > Metazoa > Arthropoda > Insecta > Coleoptera > Scarabaeidae > Melinopterus > Melinopterus prodromus. Next base: position 21,352,352 of record OZ030398.1, on the reverse strand, counting down.
ATAACAAACTTACCAATATAACTTTATTCTCAACAAAACAATAATTGAATTCTGTTATGAATCTCTCCATCTCATTCTCAGTTTGAATTTAGAAACTTTACCAATTTTAAATCTTTCAAAATTAATACCGTAGTATCCTCATTCACCAAATAGCGATAAAATAAGATATAACAGATAAAATAGTTTAAAAACAAAACTCACTGTGTTGGCAGACATGTCCTAAATAGGGACGTTCACACGTACAACTGAAGTTCTTCCATTTATCCGTGCAATGTCCTCCAGAATGGCACGGATTCGGACTGCACTGCGGCTTCCGATGACAACCGACCTCAGCATTATTCAACGAAATATTACCATTCTGCACCGAAGGTAAAACCCAAGCTGTATTAATAATAACATCCTCGATACACCCAACTAATTGCGGTTTCCCATGCGTTAAAGTCCGCGCCTCGTTCGGACTGCCACCTATATACGTAGCCGGAAAACTGGTCGCCAAATTACTGTACTCGTTATACGTTATCGGATAAATCGTCTGTTCATCATTCGCAGATAACACAATATGCGACGTGTTGATGGCAACAAAAACCCTCTGCCAGTTGCTGTTGTTCAAGTTTGAACCAACGAAAACACCCTCCCATTTATTCAGCAAGCTGGAGTGAAGATTCAAACGACCTTTGGATAATTCCAGAATGTAAAACGTTTGTCCTTTGCCCACAGCAAGGAGACCATCGCCTAGAGTCGTCTTGAAACGGAACTGGATATCGTAGCCTTCATCTCTTGACGTATTCACGGTGATCAACGTATTCCCAGATAGTGATATCGTGGTTCGGACTTCGCAAGTCGGACCGTAGTAACCATTCGGACAGGTGCAATTGAAATGGTGTTGAGTTTCGTTGATGACGAACGGTACGCAGACGCCTTTGTTATGGCACGGTTTCTCCTGGCATCCGATGAGTTTCACCGAGCAATTCTTGCCGCCGAAGCCTGCGTCGCAGTCGCAGAAGTACGTGGCGCGTTGGTCTCGACACGAGCCGTGATCGCAAGGGTCGTATTTGATGCATTCGTCGATGTCGACGTCGCAATGTTCGCCTTCGAAGCCTTCGTCGCACTGGCATTCGTAAAAGCCGATCTGGTCTATGCACTTTCCGTACCTGCACGGACTCGATTCGCACTCGTTGATGTTGATCTCGCACCTCTCGCCTGAAATGAGTTTAAGTACACCAAAATTAAACAAATCCCACGTCTCATTTGGGTGGAAGATGAGTTATTATCAGAAGGTCGATTGATGAAATAGAATAATGTTTAATATTTTTTCCATGTTCATAACTGGAGTAAAATGTGCAAATCCTTTTTCTTTTCTTTATCTGGCACCAGTTTTAAGTAATTAATCATTGGAAATGCAGATTTTGACGACTCACGCTTTTAGGAAGGCTAGTACTACCTTAACCTTAATTTTATTTCGAGGAATTACATCCATGCTGTTAAATGTAACATAAAATATCATAAAACACAAAGGTTTTGTGGAAATATCGTCGGTACGTTCGTTGAACTGACGCTAACCGCAATGTCATAGCTGTCTGATGTAACGTGTGTTGTACTTGATTAGTTGGTAAAAAATATCAGAAACAAGTAGTGACATTCCCGACGTATATCGTGATCGAAAGGAGTCGAAAGGAAGCAGCAGATTTTCAAATACTATTAATATGACAAGCACGGAATCGTTTGGAACTAGAGTCGCCTCTGCGTGATCGTATCCACAGTCCACATCTGCAAAAAACTAATGTCGGTTGAAGATTTTTACAACGTTAAAGTGTATGACGTTTAATTATTATCTTTTGAACTTTGTTGCTGTGTTTTCTGCTATTTAACAAGTTGTAGTGTGTGAAGAAAATAGATCTGGGCGACACTGCTGAACACATTCTGACCGATGAAACGTCGCAGCACGAGAATTGTCCACCTGGTGATTTCATTTTCACTTTCAAGTGGTAAAGTAATTGTGCATATTGCAGCAAGTATAGCCATATGTGTTGTCAATGATGCATTATCCAGCCTTATGAAGATTATGGAGGTATTATGTATGAGGATCGGGCCAAACTGCGCGAAGACTGACGTACGGCGCATTATATTTTCAGAGCCATCGCTGACTGATGCTGCAAAACAGGCCCGCCTGTCGTCAAAATCAAACAGAGAAAAACAAGAGGAGGAATTTCTCGACAGACGAGGATTTTCTCTATCAAAATTGTGTGACTGACGGACACTTAACCATCAGACAAAATAAACACTCAAATGATGCTATCAAATCACACAATGAATTGAATCGACGAAAAATACGATCTGTCAGACTTGATTTAATGCTATTGACTATAAATCCATAGAAATGTATTTGATTCTAGTCTGGTTCACGGAAGTAAGAAAAGAGAATTTGAAGATAGAGAAGTTAAGTGGAAGAAAGCGAAAGAATGGCTAGGGAAAGCAAAGATTAGGCTAGAAATTAGGCTCAGCAGAACCCGACAAAATAGGAAAATTTTCAAACTGAAGACAAGTAGTTGATGAAGACACCCAAGCAACGGAGTCAGGTAAATTAGATCCCAAATTTTTAGGGCTATTTGGCGTCGTTCATGTGTTGCAAACGTCAGTCATTATTATTTTATGGTCAACCATAATCATTCCGGAATCTTAATTGGTCAACCGTCAACCGAAATTAGCAACCACACTTGCCCCTGCTTGTAACAAACCAATCCCTTTGTATGAACACACTAAATTCAAGAATACTTCGGTTGCAATGAATAAATGGACCATAGTTATCAATAAAACTCGCCTGAGGTTCCCGAAACGCAGAGACAGTCGAAGCCTTCAGCGCGCTCGTAGCTGAATTCGTTAAGGTACTCTTCGGGAAGATTGTTGCTCATCGCGCTTTGGTAAAGCGTCTGGTTGGAACGTTCGATGCAGATTCCGCCGTACTTGCACGGTTGGGGATCGCACTCGTTTATGTCGATTTCGCATTGCTTTCCGAGATAGCCGTTGAAACATTGGCACTCGTAGTCTTTAACCAGGTCTTCACAGGTAGCACCATTCACGCACGGGTCATCTTTGCAATCGTCTATGTTCGTCTCGCAGTGCGCTCCTTCGTAACCTGTGTCTGTACAGTTGCACTCGTACGCGTTCAGTTTGTCGATGCATTGCCCGTTGTTCTGGCAAGGCAGCGGCTGCGAAAAATAAATCAAGTTATTCCAATAAATAAAGGATCCATATTTTCATGGATTTTGAAACTAGCATATATAGACTTACAGCACAATCGTCGATATCCGTTTCACATCGAATACCGGTACGCCCCTCCTCACATTGACATTTGAATCCATTCACAAGATCGGTACATTTCGAGTTGAACATGCACGGATTTGGGTCACACTCGTTTATATCGTATTCGCAATTTTTACCTAGAATTTAGATAAAAATGCGTACAGAATCGACGTTTGGTAACCTAATTAATTGTGGTGACGTATTTGGACAATTCATATAAGTAGCAGCACACCGGAGTATCAAGGGGGATTGTATTTTAGACGTCCAACACCCGTACAAGAAGGCCGCCAGTCAGCTGTTTTGTTGAACTATTGAACAATATATACAGTATGTAAAACTCCAGTGTGAGTTTTATTTACTGGCCTGGACCCATCCCATCACGAGCAACGTAACAGTATGTATTCAGATTTTACCTGTAAATCCTGGCAAGCAGTTACATTCGTAATTGTTGATTCTATCCTTGCAGGATGCGTTATTCTTGCAAGGCCCGGAGAGGCACTCGTTTATGTCTAAATTGCACTTTTCACCAGTGTAGCCCGGTTTGCAATAGCACTGAAAACTACCAGGGACGTTCTTACATATTCCCTGTACGCACGGTTCCTCCATCTTGCATTCGTCGATATCCACGCATTCGGGTCCTACAGTTAACAGAAGTAGTTGAAAAGGCTCGAAAAAAAGATATATATTACGTACCAGTATAACCAGGTAAACATTCACACCCGTAAGTGAAACCAGGTTTAAGTACGCATTTAGCGTTTTCAGGGCAGGGCATGCTACATAAACTCTCATTTTTTTCGGTGGCGCATGCACCATCGCTGCAGTCATCAATCAGTTCATCGCAATGTTTTCCCATATAGCCTAGAAAAATTCCAAAACTAGAATGAGGCAGTATGAAGGAGGAAGACGGTATAACGAGGAAAAAGTTATAAAGAGGAATAAGTTATAAGGAGAAAGAAGTTATAAGTAGGAAGAAATTATAATAAGGAAGAAGTTATAAGGGAGACAAAGTTATAAGGAAGAAGAAGTTATAAGGAGGAAGACGTTATAAGAAAATAGTACTTATAAGGAACAAGAAGTTATAAGGAGGAAGAAGTTATAAGAAAATAGTACTTATAAGGAACAAAACATTATAAAGAGGAAGAAGTTATAAGGAGGAAGAAGTTAAGGAAGCAGAAGTTATAAGGAAGTCGAAGTTGTAAGGATGAAACAGTTATAAGGAAGACTAAGTTATAAGGAAGAAGAAGTGACAAGGAGGAAGGAGTTACAAGGAAGAAGTAGTTATAAGGAATCGGAGTTATAAGAAAGCAGAAGTTACAAGGAAAAAGAAGTTATAAGGAGGAAGAAGTTATAAGGAAAAACTAGTTATAAGAATTAAGAAGGCACAAGGAGGAAGAAATTATAATAAGGAGGAAGACGTTATAAGGAGCAAGAAGTTATAAGTAGAAAGAAGTTGTAATGACGCAGAAGTTAAGGATGAAGAAGTTATAAGGAAGTCGAAGTTATAACGAAAAAAACAATTATAAGGAAGAATAAGTTATAAGGAAGAAGAAATTATAAGGAGGAAGGAGTTGTAAGGAAGAAGTATAAGTATAAGTATAAGGAATCGGAGTTACAAGGAAAAAGAAGTTATAAGGAGGAAGAAGTTATAAGAATTAATAAGGCACAAGGAGGAAGAAATTATAAGGAAGACGAAGTTATAAGGAATACGACGTTGTAAAGAAGACAAAGTTATATGGAAGAGAGAGTTGTAAGAAAGACAAAGTTCTGAAAAAAAAGAAGTTATAAGGAGAAGGAAGTTAAAAGGCGGAAGACGTTATGAGGAGGAAAAAGGCATAACGGAGACAAAGTTATAAGGAAGAAGGCGTTATAAGGAAGAAGAAGTTATAAGGAACAAGATGTTATAAGAAAATAGTACTTATAAACAGCAACAAGTTATAAGGAGAAATAAGTTATAAGGAGGAAGAAGATATAAGGAGGAAGAAGTTAAGGATGAAGAAGTTATAAGGAAGTCGAAGTTATAAGGAGGAAACAGTTATAAGGAAGAATAAATATAAGGAAGAAGGAGTTCTCAGGGGGAAAGAGTTATAAGGAAGAAGTAATTATAAGGAATCCAGGTTACAAGGAAGAAAAAGTTATAAGGAGGATTAAGTTACAAGGAAGAAGTTATAAGAAAGAAGAAGTTACAAGGAAGAAGTTATAAGGAAAAAATAGTTATAAGAATTAAGAAGGCACAAGGAGGAAGAAATTATAAGGACGACGAAGTTACAACGAATACGGCGTTATAAAGAAGACAAAGTTATATGGAAGAAGGAGTTGTTAGGAAGAAGAAGTTCTAAAAAAGAAAGAAGTTATAATGAGAAAGAAGTTAAAACAAGGAAGACTTTATGAGGAGGAAAAAGTTATAACGGAGACAAAGTTATAAGGCGTTATAAGGAAGAAGAAGTTATAAGGAAAAAGAAGTTATGAGTGGGAAGAAGTTATAAGAAGGAAGTAGTTATAGGGAAAAAAGGAAGGTAGGAAGGACGTTATAAGGAGGAAGAAGATATAAAGAACAAAAGTTATAAGTGGGAAGAAGTTACACGGAAGAAGAAGTTGTAAGGAAGAGGAAGTTATGAGAAAGATGAAGTTATAGGGAGCATAAGTGATAAGGAGAAAGTAGTTGTAAAAAATAACGAAGGAAGGAAGGTAATTATAAGCAGGAAGAAGTTCTTTTGAGGAAGAAGTTATAAGGAAAAAGAAATTAGAAGGAAAAAGTTATAAATAAGACGAAGGTATAAGGAAGAAGGCATGTGAAAAAAGAAGTTGTAAGGAACAGTAAGTTATAGCAGGAAGAAGTTATAAGAATAACAAAGTTATACACAAAAGGAAATTGTAGGAAGGTAGAAGTTATAAGGAAACATAAGTTATAAGGAAGGAGTTTTAAAGCGAATTCAGCAAGGAGAAAGGAGCACTTCAGGATGAAGTAAAATAAATACCTGTGTAGCATTCGCAGAAATAGTCACGAGTGCTGCTGTACATTTTGCAGACGCCGTTGTTGTGACATTTATCGTTCTCGCAGTATATGTACTGCTGTTCGCAATGGTCGCCCATCCAAAATTCACGGCATTCGCATGTGTAGCCGTTTTGGCCGTGGACACATTTTCCACCGTTCAGACAAGGACTCGTATTGCAATCGTCTATTTTCTTCTCGCAGTAATCCCCTATAGGTAAAGCATTGAGGTTATTGTCTGTCTATATGAGTGTAGTATAATCATGTGACTACACTGATTATTTTAAGGCAGCTTTGACATGGCTTTGACTATCATGTGCCATAATCTGAGGTAGTCTTTATATTAGCTTTCTATCGCTATAGTATTTTTTAAATTAAATCTTCTGTTCTTCAAATGAGTACACACGAAGCACTTCCTCCGTAAAATAGGCATTGTTTAATAAAAATTAATTGTATCCTCTTAAAAATAAACTACATACCTTACAATAACGTAATAATAAACTAAGGAAATTAATGTGTAAAGCAATAGTATAGCGAATTAATAAAAAAGAATCTTCAAGAAGGTTAGTATGTAATCAAATTACCTAAAATCTACTGAATTGAAATTGCTAGTGCCCGTTTCGATTCTGTTACCTGGGTAAAGTCAAGAATACTTATGCAACTGGTAATAATAACATTGATTCAACAAAAAGATAACACACAAAGAATTTATTACGTATGTTTATTATACTTGGTGGCCCATGCCATAGGGAAAATTGTTGCTTAACAGATTTACCGTGATCTGTCAAAACCAGATACCAAAGAGAATGAATGGTTGTGTGTTTTCTTCAACCTCTAAATATTCTCGCGCCAAAGCCACAGACGCCTGCGCTCCAACTACACCAGCGTTTAAATTCTAATCACCAACTTATTACATCATTTTATAAGTTCTATACCTCTAAAAAAACACACCCGTTACACACATATATCAATTTGTTTATTAGCTTTTTTCGGGTTAAAACCAAAAATGCATATTAGCACGTTAAGATTGAAAACAATATCATTCCGTCTAACGTGAGCCACCCAGTATTACCCTAGTTAAAGTTGGGTTTTGTTTATTAACTTTGTAATGGCAAAAACAGTAAGAAACACCAAACCCATAAGAAGAAATCATATGAATTATGATAAGAGTTCCAGTTCGCAAGTATTCTTGACTATCCTCCATTACCTGTGGTCCCTGGTAAGCAGTTACAAACAAAATGCGGCTCGACGCAGTTGCCGCCGTGAAAACACGGCCGACTCGAGCAATCGCCGACGCCCAAATCGCAGTTTAGGCCGGTCCACCCAGATCTACACGTGCAGTAGTAACCTTCAAGCTGTGAATCAATGTATTATTTACGTCAGTGATGAAGAGAACAACGCCAAACGGTGAACACCAAAGCACAGCAAGCCCACGACGACGGTACACATACTTACAAAGTCAATGCATTCGGTCGAATGGACGCAAGGCCTATCGGCACACGTTTTACGATATTCACAATGGGGCCCTTTGAAGTATTCGTTGCATTCGCAACTGTACGAGGTTCCCAAACACATGCCATTACCAGCACCAACATTACAGTCTAAACCATGCATGAATTCATCGGAGACAGAAGCGTTTGTTAGACGATAGAGTTGGAAGAGTTTGAAGCGTTTCAAAACAGGACATGCGCGCATATGCAGAAACAAACACACACAAGAAATAACAAGTATTGAAAGGAAGAATGATTCGTTACCTTCGAAGCCTGGTGGGCAAGTGCAATTGAAGGAATTGCCTGATGCAGAGCAGGTTCCTCCATTTTTGCATGGGTTTGTACCGCAATGTGGAATGCAGTTCGGATAGGTACCTGTAATTTAAAAAAAAATATTTGTTTTGTACTATAGTAATCATAATTTTTGTACATCCGCAACCCATTACTTGATAGGGTGAGTACCTACATTTGAATGGTTAACTCTCAGTACCTTTTAACATGTTAATATTAGCTTGTTTTCTTATTGATTAAAACTATGCTTAACAAAAATAGAGATTAGGAAAATAACACTTACCAAAATAATCTGGTTTACAAATACAGCTATCATCATCGACACATAGCCCGAACGGTTCGCATCTTCCGCATTGGATTTGAGCTTGTCGCAATGATTGCTCACACTGAGAGCCTCCATAACCTGATGAGCAGATGCACTGGTATCCAGTCTCATGTTCAATGCACGACCCTTGGTTGTAGCAAGGTAATGAATCGCATTCTGAAACTGCCTACAAAACAAGAAAATAATATAAATTAACGAAAAAAAGAACTACTTTCTGCCTCATTTCTTTCCCCAATTGTTTTGAGCAGCGATTTTTTATATCCACACTTACCATTTCACAATTTTTCCCATAGTATCTCGGCAGGCACTGACAAGAATAGCTGCCGTAATTGTCAAAGCATTTCCCCTGATTCAAGCATGGCTGCGCCAAGCACTCGTTGATGTTTTCGTTGCACAGCCTGCCTTGATAGCCGGTATTCGTACAGTTGCATGTGAAGCTATCAACGCCGTCGTAACATACGCCGTTGTTTTTGCAGGGATTCTGTTGGCAATCGTCCACGTTTACGCCGCAGTTTGGACCGGTAAAACCATCGAGGCATACGCATCGAATCGTCACGCCGTCATTTTGACAGGTCCCACCGTTTTTGCACGGGTTCGAGCTACACAACGGATCGTTGTTGATTAGGGCGTCACAGTGTCTTCCTGAAATTGAAAAGTGAATAAAATGGAAGCTAGTAAATACCAGTTAAACCACTAAAGCGATAGAAATTATATCAGTGGACCAAATGATAAAGTTATTTTTACGAACGAAAGACCAATTGTTGAAAATCTTGGTGTTTTATTGAGATGATACATGAGCGTGAAAAGACAAACACCTGGGAAGCAAAAAAAAAGTCGAGGAAAAATTATAGAAACTAGCGTATCACGCGACAACACTGCCAACGTCGGTTGAGTGGGGCAGCCAATTATAGTGGGACTACCGACTGGTGGGAGACCAGGTCTGGTCAGGTCAGTCTGGTGGTATTCTGGTGGTACAAGTGGTATGCCGTGCAGACAAACCATTTTCAATATTGTGCATCAATTTGAAAAAGATCTTTGTGTAAAGAGCTGCAGTACTTGTCATCCAAGGGAGATAAGTCCACAAGAAATTGAGGCAAAAGAACGACGGGATGTACTAATCTGCGGTTCTGTAGTACTGGACGATCAGAAATCCACTCGAGGGATTGGCGAGGAATTGGGTATTGGTAACAAAACCGTTGCTAAGGCTCTGAAGGAGGGTGATTTCCGGAGATATAAGTACTCAAAGACTCAGGAAATCTTCGCAGAGGACAGTATTCGTAGAATGGAGTTTTGTGAAACTGTAATGAAAAAGGCGAACACAGATGAAAATTTATAACCATTTATAACTTTCCTGGAGAAGATCAGGATGATGTTTGGTTTCAGCAAGACGGCTGTCCTGCCCATAACGCGGCCAGGGTGCGAGAGTTTTTAACAACCGCATTTCCTCACCGTCTTGGTAGTGGGACAGGCGACATTCGTTGGCCCCCAAGATCACCTGATCTGTTTCCGATCGATTTTATCATGAAGTCAATAGAGCACATAAGTTACAGGAGTTGAGAGCAAACATTTCGGAGAAACGTGCTGTATATCATCTGAATACAAGACAATACAAAGATTTTCAACAGTTTGGCTGTTCCTGTAAAAGTAACTTACTCAACAACATAACTACTGTAACATCACTTACCAGTAAATTGTGGAGGACACACGCAGTGATACGTGATTTTATCATCGTGGTCCACACACGTGCCACCATTTTGACAGGTGTGGGTCTCGCAAGGTTTCACTACCCGTTCGCAGTTAGTTCCGACATAACCTGGATTGCAAATGCACTTGTACGAATTGTTCACCTCTATGCATGTACCATGGTCCATGCATGGCGCTGTCAAACAAGCAGCATGTGTCTCACGAATGGTACCTATAAAAGTCCAAAATAATTTGTATGAAGAAAAACAAGAGCACCAAGACAGGAAACACTTTTTGGAACGTTGAAGCCATGCGCTAATAACACTACTTATCATGCCTCATTATCAATGTTAATATTCATCTCAGGAAATCAGTCAAGTCCTGAAGAGATGCAGCTAGGTTTGCCAAGTCTTCAAAGTCGAAATACCGACCTAAGCACCAATAACAGTCTATTTTGTATGTTCTTTTAATGTTACAAAGTTAAATATGTCATTCTGGTCTAATATAATCAGTTATTTTTCTTTCGATCATTGAGATTTTAGTTGTCTTGACTTTATTGAAAGATGGAACCATAGGTTTGTGTCAAGAAATATATATAGGCGATAAAAAAGTGGTTCTCTAATACTGTTTTGAACAGTATTGGGACAAACAGAAGAACTTACAGTCGTCTTGCATTGGACATGGTCCAAATCGAACTTCGTGGGCTTGAATGAAGCTATCATTGAAGACAATCGATGGTCCTTCCATCAAGCAGCCTTTGTATCGTTTGCCAATGATGAGGACGGCTCCTTCGTTGTACAGCCCTGGACTATTTAGTAGATCATTTCTGTATGTGCTGTTCGCGAGTAATCTCGCTTGATCGTCCACATACAATGTGAGGTTTCCCAGAATGTATATTAATTGCGCGTTGTGCCAATTGTTATCGGAAAAGTTGCCGTAAATCTTCTCTTCGTAGTATTTCGCCTGCGTTCGGACGGTAAATTTAACCCATTCCGGTTCAACGCTAAGCTGTATCACATTGTCGTTGTGTGTTTGCGAGAATAGTTCACCATCTGTAAATGAGAGAATAATACCATTAATAATAATAATCAAATCATATTATGAAAAACAGAAGTCTCAGTGAAGTCATTGAAAACGAAAATAATAAAAACTTAAGCACACACAAACCCCACATCAGAGGAAATATTGACTCCACTTTCTTGCGTCAGTTATCAAAATCGAAAGTAGTGATACCAAGAGATTTTTTAGTACCTTCCATTAGTGAAGCAAAATTATCATAACGTCGCAAATACAGACTAATAGATTTTATACCCATCCAAATTATATGCTAATCGGAAACAATATTAAACGGTTTAACTCGCCAGAGACAGATTTCACAGATATAGCCCTCGGCTCGACTCTAGGTTGAGTCCGTACTTTTTAATTTATTTTTAGAATTTATCCCTCAACTGGTTTCTCTTTCGCCAACTTTTCATTTATATGCTAATATTCAATTAGCGAATATATCCAAAATACGTAGTAAAAAAATGTGATGTGGCCAGGCACATGACTGTATCATACAATATATAAAATATCATTGTACCAATAATATAACAATAATTCCGAGAACTTATCAAAACAAAAACAAACAAAAAATTACTCTAGAGTCTAATTACACGTAATTGCAGTAAATCCAACTCAACAAAACATCGCACATGCCCATAAAAAATTAAAATAAAAACAGCCTCCGATGTGCGCTCAATGCCTAAAGTCCCCCCTGTTGAGCACACAACACTTCACCTTTCCCCCAAAACTGTTTAACGATAATTTTTTCATATCTTCCCTGAGACCATTGTATATGTGACTGACCTGGTAAGAGAATGACCGTTTATATAGCTCAGCGCGATGGGCAGGGCATTTTTTTCTTTATATTTTCATAACTACCCAAGGGGCTCAAAGTTCAATTGATACGTTCTTTTACTCTAATAAATTAATAAATAAAAAAGAAGAACATTTTTGTTTTATGTTACGATAATAAACGTACATGTTACAGATATTAGTTTAATTAAAATAAATAATTTTTGCGTCTAAAAATCAGACCATTTCACATATTTCTAAGTAGGTGAAAGATAAATTCAAAAAAGTTAAAATACAATAATTTACGATAAGTGACTATCCTGGCCAACAAAGAACAAACTGGAACAAGTAGGAACTGTTTCTGGTGTGCGTTTTAAAAAGATTAGTCTGTAAAAAAAGTACGTGATTTTGGCATGTTTTTACTAATTTCTAGCTGCTCAAGTTAGTGCGGTCAGTGCTATGAATTCCTTATAACTTTTGCATAATGTTTTGCAGAACTTTCTTTCGTGTTCCTTATTTTCCTTTTTTGTTTATAAATATTTGCCATTTGCATAACATTAAACACAAAAATTACAGTGGGTTTTGATGACGACTTGATGACTGGTATAATATGGATCAGATATAAGGGAAATATCCACTTATACCACTTGGTTTGGAGAACAGTCATTAGTTATTTGTGGGACTTACCCTCGCAGGTCTTAAAGCTGAGCCCTGTCTGCTTTTTGAGAGACACCGTCGTATGCAGTCTTATGTAAGTGGAGCCGTTGAAGTAGGCTTCTGGTTGGTTAGAGGGCCCTATTATCTGCCCCATGACGCAGACCGAGGACAGCAAGATGTAACATAATTCTGCAAAAGAAATATCGTATTATTGAGTTTCCTAGAATTTCAATGGTCAGATTTAAGTTTCAAAGATTTGCAGGTCAACAATCATCAGGCTTTGACGTAAAATATATTGCACACAGACGAATTTTGTTTCGTTGTTGTGTTTATTGTTTATGGGGATTACAAACATTCAAAAAATAAAAAGGTTTAATAATAAGAAAGATAACAACATAATAAGACACAATCATCACTTTTTCCGATAAACCGATTTAAACAAGTTTTCAAAAATGTTTCATTATTAAAAATATTAAATTTAAATGAAATTATTTCCTAACAGATCGAGAAGGATGTGTCAAGAAATAATCGTCAAGATCTTCAGATTTTGTCAACTTTAGACTTTTTCTAATGTGTAACATGTAAGAACAACGTCGCTTTTTCTCTGAATATTCGATTAGTAATGTGAATTCTCTATCGATAACTGAGTAAGTTCCAATCAAAATTGTCGCCTTTCAATTGTTAATTAATTTCTTATCAACAATTTTCATTGCGCGCTCTATGAACGCGATTCTAGAATGTTAAATTTTGTTGATGTTTCTATTGTATTATTGTATTGTACTATATACTACTATAATAATTACTAAATGAACACCAATTAATCTTGCCGACCTTCTGACTGTTTATTAATATATTGTTTAAAATCACATCGCATTTTTGTAATAAGTAAATGTCACTGGCACCTTGATTTCCGGATGGAAACCGCGTTTGTTTACTTTGAAGTAGTCAACGTTTCGCACTCTGTTGCATAAGGCATCTTCAGGACTAAGTAGCAAACCAAGTGCTACGAAGACAGAATCTTTTTAGCACTTGTTTCTTCTGTTGTTTACTATTTAATATTTTAACCACTGAGATGTGACAGATACTTAATGCAATACCTACTGATGCAATACTTCATTGCTATAGATAGCACAGTAATTTGTCTTAATGAGATTTATTGAAGCCACAATAATAACACATCAAACATGGCTGCAATTCTAACGATTAGACAAACCGTAACAAATTAGTTTTTTTAAAAGATATGCTGGGGTATTTATCAATTATAAATCAATATAAAATTCTCAATTATAAAATGTAATTGAACTACCTACACTTCGCAACAAGATGAGCAGCCATTTCGTTTTCTTTTTGTCAAAATAGTTAAATAATAGATTAAAGTAGTGGAAATTATGTACTGCTATAATTTATGTATATGACATTTTTTGGTAAAATTAATAGTTTAGCTGCATGAGCAAATTGTATTTGATCGAGAATTTACATTCTAAGAACAGTAGATAGTGTCAAACGCTGATGTGTTGACAATACCTACTGTCTATAGTATCAAAAGATCTGTTAAATCCTGGCTCACTAATTTTATTTTAGTGCAGACACGACCGATCTCTATCAAATACGATCTCATGCAGTTAAACTATTAATTTTATATATAATATGATAATATATTATATAATTAATATATAATATAATTATATATAATAAGTCATGTGCCTGGCCACATCAGATTATTCTTTTTTTGTACCACATCTGGAACCGTCTTCTAAAGTTACCCATCAGGTTAGTTTTGAGCGTTTTTGTGTGTGAGCACATATACGACCACATTGACGTCTATACAGACGTCAGATGTGAAAAAAATCATTTTTAAAGTAGAAGTTAAACTTCGTGATACAACTGAAGTTTGTAGGCAAAACAAACTTTGTGTTTTTTTTTTTTTTTCATTATAGTTATAGGTGCTCTTTTTGTATTATGTCAGGTAACAACAGGGTTTATAATTGTACGTCATCGCTTGTCACTGACGCACACGCACATTTATCGTGACCACACTGTATGTCTATAGTAACAATGCGGAACTTTTTATAAAAACAATTATAACAGAATGCCAACAACGCTTTCATGAAAAATGATGACTCCAACCAATTTCACTCTGTATAAATTAACACTAAAACAACACCAGCATTTAAAATGTGCTTATAGTCAATTGCAAACCTAAGTAGAAAACACGTTAAACAAAGTTTAAATTGATATTTCACTTATAAGTCGGCTAAATATGTGTTTAAGCTTAATTTACCGCTTTTTTTACAATTTGAAACAAGCGAACCAATTTGGCAAAATAATACCACACATACCGTAATGAGGCTTATTATTTAGGCTATACAACGGCTTCAATTGTTCATAATTTTCCGTACAGTCATTGCCGCTACAGAGCTTTGTTTATAACAGGACATTGGCGAGCAAATCTAACAGTTCACAGACACGCGACACAAAAATAAGAAACTATTAGAGATTACGAAAGACACAGGAGGTATGGAAATGCTGACTCAAGTTTATGCGGCGTACAATATTATATGGGCTAGCCACATTCCATAACTGTATAATTCTGAATGAACGAACATAGCGGGCACATTATTTTTTGGCCAACTTGCCTGATTTGAAACTGCAATCCGTGGAATGCACTGACCCACCAATTCTTAATAAATGGCTCAAGCAATCTGGTTCATTATTGAACCGATAAGAGTTTTGAGTTTACGACACAAAAATGGTGCAATTTTGTGAAACAAGGTCAGTACTTCCTAGGTGTTACAAGATATCTGCAATGTCCTGTGTTTTTTGTAGGGTCTCAGAAAGAAATGTCAAAATTGGTCCCTATTTTGTTCTCACTTTGTTTCTTGATATAAATAATTACTTTCTGTGAAATTTGGGATCGATCGATTAACAATCTCTAAGACTAAAAAACTTTAGAAAACTTCCAACTTCCAGTTGGGTACCAGGAAAACCAAAAACATAAAAACTTTAAATATGGATTTATGTATTTGTTTTTGATTTGATTATTTATTTAATTTTTATTATTTTTAATTGTTTTACCTAACTTACATTTTAGAATGGTGAAACTTTTTTCCACGTGTGCTTTATTTTTTTGTTTTGTCAATCGATTCACATTTTAACAAATTACAAAAAAATAAAAAATACATGCTTGCGTATGATACGTGAAATCTAAAACTAGTTTTATATGGCAAAAAAAACATTTGACTTATTCATACGAAGAATAATATCAATGCATGCGTATGACACGTTGAGCTGCTAGTTTGAATGGCAAACATGTACAATAGGTAATATATACTTCGTTAATTGCGTAATAACATTGGAACAAACAACTAGGTAATAAAAATAAAGTGACTGGTTCTAAAATGGAATTGAATATTCTAGGATTACAGGCACAATATATTTTTAAAAAGACATATGTTCTCACAGTTGCCTACTTCTTCAAGAGCAGTTACGCAGGTACAAAAAATCATCAAATTTTAATGTTTAAATCACCTGTCTTCTGCCTTTATTGTCATCATTGCTAACCAAAATGTTAACGGTATATACAATCGGCCAGTTTGTGTTGATACTAGACAATGCAATGTCCTTCCTTAACCCATGCTCTAAACCCCAGTAGAGCACGTTTTGGAAACAGAAGAAATATTTTACAATTGTTCAAAAGTTTCATAAGTCCTTCTTCAATAGCATTAGAAAGTTTAAGTTGACAATAAACCGGAAGAACTTCTTTCTTTAGCTTAGCCCTGTTATACCACTAACATAATCTAGCAATATGTATATCACAGACCGGGTGTACAAAAACCGTTTAGGTATCGTTTTTTTTGTGATGGATCAGCCAAAAAGAAACGTAGCCTCAGTCTTTCACCTTGTACATGCTTAAAACTGAAACCAGAAAAGAAACATCTGCGACAGTTTAGATGCTGACAAATCAACTTACAATGGAGCAAAAACTGATCAAAATCGAGGAGAGAAACCAACATTGAAACCTTGCACATAATGTTATTACTGTCCTTGAAGCTTCTTTGGAGATAGAGATAGTAACGTGAATAAATATTATGCTCAAAACTGAATGTGGAATAGAAAACTCTACTATGATATTGCTGATGAAGAAACTAAGAAACTTTGAACAGAATGTTTAATGCACATTGAGGGCAATCGAGCTTAACTCTTTGTGACACTGTTCGCTTTGCAGATGACATTACAGTAATTAATTCATCCAAACAACATAGAGATGGGTAGGAATACTATAATTTTGCAGGAAGCTGAGGTTCAACTGCATCAAGTTAAAACTCAACGCTAAGAAGATACAAATAATCATGGTTAAGACAAGACCGGATCATGGGCAACCCATAAAGTTGTTAGGAGTTTATATAGACCACTGTTTTAAATTGAATACACCATATAGACTTTCCAAGCAAAATGCTTATGGTATTGACCATAACCTAATAAATTAGGAAGAGAGCGGAAATGCTTTGTTCCAAGGTCTTGTCAACTATTTAATTATTTTGTGGGGATGCAGGAGTAAAGCAAATAGGGTGTTTGGACAGCAAAAGAAAGTGATGACTAGAACTGTTTTAGATTTTCAGATTCCTTTTAGTAAATTAAAAGTGTCTCGACAAACATAGTTTTATCAGGGACCAAAGATTTTAATGCTTTGAAGTCGACTTGCGAATTCGAAGTCGCATTCTACACTGTTGATGAGTTGTGCTGTATAGCAACCAGGGAACATTGAACGGCTTCTGCATGCTTCTGCACAAATTACCAATTTACAAATTGATAGCGTGAACTTAAATTCTCTCTAACGTACAATAAGTTCGGACTAAAGAATCTTCCTTATCCTAATCTGCCATTATTTTCTTCTCTGGCCGCCTTTGAACTGGCAATGCAACTTCCAGAGTCAACTTCCAATGTTTTATTTTCATTCGCATTCCACTGCAAAATATTGTCGTTAGAGTTATTTAGAGATATGTTCTTCAAGTTCTGAAGTTCTTTTCTTCTTCTGCCTTACAATACTGCCTATTATATTTCTTAAGAGTCAACTTCCAACGTTTTAACTTATTGGTTGTTTGCTTCTAACTTGTCTGCAACCCAGTATCATTGATGGATCTACAGAAGGCTGCTGCATTTTGAAAACGTGGAATGTCGATGTTGTATTTCCCTGCCAATCTTGTCTTACCAATTAGGTGAGTCCTTGAGTCACCTAATTTGATTTGCAATAGCTTAGTATTATATCATTTCTTTTTCTTATGCAGCTCGAGAATTCTCTTTGCATTTAGACGTTGATGTTTTCTAGTGATTTTCTAATTTGAACATTTTAATAGTACTAATTAAGTATGAGGTGTTTATTCGTATCCAGTGTTAAAGCCAATGGTAGTCGTCAACTTTCCTTTGGATACGAAATGCATTGACAACAAACAAAACACTGTTATATTATTCGTACATTTCCTGCAATGTACCTGGGTGCATACGTTTTATTTCTCTTTCCAACTTTAGAAGGAAACACTCAAAACTTTACTTTGGCCATTTATTATTATATACCTGAATAAGAGAATTCCACGAAAGGAACCCACATATACAATAGTACAATATTACTCATCCCAATAAACTTTCTATACTGACTCGGACGTTGCTAGGATATTCGATAACAGTCTTATTTTTCTTAACAGTCTTAAGACGACTTGAATTCGAAGTACATAACCACATTCCGTATGAACTATGATTATTTATTTACAATTACATTCTTCTAACAGGTAGGTAGCATTGGCTACTTCCTTACCAGCGACAATAAAAATGCGGACGTAACCGTTGCACAACACCATTTTTCCCATAAACTTCTCTCACACACACAAACACAAGAACCTTCCGGAATTGTTGTTAACACTTATTCGCGGCACTAAAGAGTCATTGCGTACGTTATAACCACGTTTTCGTGATACTGAAGCCCTTGCGGTAACTCAATATAACTACTGCCTCAACCATAACACCGAATGACTGAATATACTGGACAAGTGGTCACCTACGGCAGGTAGAAGGAGTGATTTATTTACAATTTGGCAGAGGCGACCAAAACAACAGCCATGACGACGAGTTGCATACGCTACAGTGTAACAGTGCTTTCAGTCGAGCGCCACCTATGTGCTAGTAGTAAAACGATTTACACTTATTGTATAGATTTCTAATTTTATAGATTTCCAGTTTATCAACAAAGTAAGCTAGTGTGTGCAAGTACTGCTAGAGTGCAGGACTGATGGAATTTTTGGGTTAGTTAAACCATTTTCAAAAAAAGATAATCTGATGTGGCCAGGCACATGACTTTGTCATACAATATATAAAATTAATAGTCTAGCTGCATGAGAAACTACTTGATTGAGATCAGTCGTGTCTGCATTAAAATAAAACTAGTTAGCCAGGATTTGACAGATAAATAAATAATTAAGTAAATAAATAATTCCTTTATTAACATAAAACAATATTAAATACAATAAAATAATATTTATATTTAGGGCGGCGATCAGCACACTTGTTTCCAAATTGCCTGCTTAACGATAACTTTTTCATATCTTCCCTGAGACCATTGTATATGTGACTGACCTGGTAAGAGAATGCCCGTTTTTACAGCTCAGCGCGATGGGCAAGTGGAGCAAACAAACCCCTGAATCTTAAATTATGGACATCCGTTCTACAGCGTATCTTCCGCATGTGGTATTGTGGGATCCTCTTGGATAGCAACTTATGATATAATATTGCTGCATGCAACACCCTAGTGTTATCCATGTTCAACCACCCCAAGTCGGCCAGCCCATTCGATACATGATCATACTTCCTCAAACCAAAAACAAACAGAACACATGCATTGTGGACACGCTGAACACGCTGCCTATCCGACGCCGTCAGGCAAGGACCGTACACGGTATCACAACATGAGATCTTCTTACTATTGACAGTAGATATAGTGAGATATTGTCAAAACATCGGCATTTGACACTGCCGGTACTGTCATTTGACTGAAAAAATTTTGAAAATCTTGGTTCACTATATAGTATTGTATCAATGCGGATGCGACCGATCGAGATCAAATAGAATTTGGTCTTGCAGCTAAACGATTAATTTTACCAAAAAATGTCGCAGACATAAATTATTCAGAATTTCCTCTACTTTAATT
The DNA here is from genome assembly GCA_964023965.1 of Melinopterus prodromus. Lineage (NCBI taxonomy): Eukaryota > Metazoa > Arthropoda > Insecta > Coleoptera > Scarabaeidae > Melinopterus > Melinopterus prodromus. Next base: position 21,332,586 of record OZ030398.1, on the reverse strand, counting down.
TATTATTTAATTATTTTGAGGAAATTACAGAAATGGCGGCTCAAGCATATTTATTTAATACAAAACAACCTAAATATTTGCTTTTAGAAAACCATTGTTTTGATTTAAGAAAGTCGCTGTTGTGACGCTTTAGTTTCTCGTTGTAAGATAGGTCTCCTAGAGGGTAGGTATATAACCGCATACAAAACAATGTCAGAAAAAAGGTGGTATTGTGGTAAGCATAATAATAAAGAGTAAAGAGAGTGGAAATCCTTTTTTTCAATGTTTTTGTAATTGCTGATTATATAATACCTTATTTAAATAAACCCATAGATCACAAAAACCACATACCGTTGGGAAGATATGTTTACTGAATAGCAATGCATAATGGAGTCGCTTATTATTTTGTTTAATTATTGTGATTAAGTCATATATCTTTACATTGTATCTATAATTAGCATCAATAACACATAAATTATAATCACGGACACATGCAATGAATTCCAAGTACCTAATTAATAACTGTAATATTTGTTTATATTATATAGTTCTTACAAGTGCATCTTATTTTTTCAACACAATTAAAGACAATCCAATCCAGAATAGCAACGTTAAAATTTAAAAAAGTGGATAATATGTGGAATATATTAGATATGGGATCAACTTCATATAGTTCATGGTCAATTCAGTTAATGTTGTCTTTGTTATTTTATCTGTGCAGTCTTCACGGTCATCCGGTCTACGAAAATATCTGAACGAGTTTAGTTAGCAGTGTCAACATGAGAGCACTTATTTTTATCGTGTGTGTCGTTTATGGTGTCCAAAATTACGTGCAATGCAAAGGATTGAATGAAAAATTCAGTTGGTCAAGGGTAAACTATAGACCTTCCAACAGTAGAGTATCAAGATCTTCACCACATCAGAGGGATAGCATTGTGTTTGTCGAAAATGATCACCAAGATTACAGTGACTTTCCAGCAGAACCTTATATTTACGGTACTGGTCAAATTATATATCATATAGGGTGTTAGATAAGGATACCGGGATAGACTTAAAAGCAAGTGTGGTCGAAGTGGTCATTTAGATTAGGTTATTTGACGAACTGCCCCTTTTTGCTGACGCCTAATGCAATAAAGGATTTTGGTTAGTGAGGTTTTTATTAGGTTTTATAAGATTTTCTGCAATTATTAAAATTCCCCACCAAACTTCCTAGGATATTAAAATAATATAAAGTGCAAAATGAAATCATGTTCGGTATATTTGTATCGGATATTTGTATTACTAGTTGCACAAAAACCTTATACAGATTGTGTACGCAAGAATTAGGCATAGGTCTATAGAAACTAGCGCATCACGCGACAACACTGCCTACGTCGGTTGAGTAGGGCAGCCAATTATAGTGGGACTGCCGACTGGTGGGAGAGCAGGTCTGGTCAGGTCAGTCTGGTTTGGCGTTTCGGAGCACATGCACGCAACGGCAGAGCTATCGCAGATCTAACAACGCTTCATAACATTCATATCTTTGCAATCGCGATGTACCCTCCGCTAGAACAACTTCAGATCATCAAGTGGTATTACGGTGGCAATTCGGCGCAAGAGTGCGTGGATTTGTTTGCAATCAGTTTTGAAGGCAGACCTATCCCGTGCAGACCAACCATTTTCAATATTGTGCATCAATTTGAAAAAGATCTTTGTCTAAAGAGCTGCAGTACTTGTCATCCAAGGGAGATAAGTCCAGAAGAAATTGAGGCAAAAGAACGACGGGATGTACTAATCCGCGGTTCTGTAGTAGTGGACGATAAGAAATCCACTCGAGGGATTGGCGAGGAATTGGGTATTGGTAACAAAACCGTTGCTAAGGCTCTGGAGAAGGGTGATTTCCGGAGCTCTAAGTACTCAAAGACTCAGGAAACCTTCGCAGAGGACAGTATTCGTAGAATGGAGTTTTGTGAAACTGTAATAGAAAAGGCGAACGCAGATGAAAATTTTATACAAAATATTTTTGCTGATGAATCAACTTTTCCGTTACATGGTAAACATAATCCTTCCATTCTTCGATATTGGGCCCATTGGGCATTTCCTCACCGTCTTATTAGTGGGATAGGCGTCATTCGTTGGACCCCAAGATCACCTGATGTGTCTCCGAACAAAAAATGACTGTGTTAGATTATGTGGTACACACGAATAATTTCTGCCTTTAGATTCTGAGGAAACACTCATGTTTTGTTTATTCTTGTTATTTGTTACCTACTTCTTATGCTAGAATTCCATTTGATGATTTGATGGTTTTTTATATTAACTAAGGTTGCATAGATTAATTCAAACAACTTTATTCTGGCTTCAATTTTGATGACAACTATTATCATTATAGAAAACAACATCCCGATCGGTGCAAACAGATGGAAGAACAAACTCTTCATAACAGTGCCACGTCGGCAATTTGGTATACCATCAACATTAAATTATATCCAATACGACGGCGCGAAACAACATAACGCGAAATTAATTCCATATCCGGACCTACGCACAAATTCTCTACGTTCCACGCCTGGGAAGGAAAATTTCGTCTCCATATACAGAATAGCTATAGACGCTTGTGACCGGCTGTGGATGGTCGACACTGGAATACTGGAAGTGCCAAGTAAGCACCTCTCTTAAAACGTCATTACAAAAATCAAACTTCCTTTTTTTTATTACAGGAAATAGAACCACACTGAAAAAGCAAAGACTGATCATCATGGATTTGAACACTGATGAAATCATAAAAACATATTACTTCAAAGATTCGGATCTCACCATGAGGACAACTTTAACAATGGCGGTTGTGGATGTGTCCGAGGAAAACTGTCATGATGCTTATGCGTATTTTCCTGACCTAGCCGGCTATGGCCTGGTGGTCTACAGTTTGCAAAAGGACACGTCTTGGCGGATTCAACATAACTACTTCTACTTGGAACCAACTGCCGGTGATCTCAATATTGGTGGTCAAAAGTTTCAGTGGACAGATGGAATTTTCAGTATCGCCCTCAGTAACGTCCTTGAAGGCGGTTATAGGAAGGCTTACTTCCATTCCTTGATGGGTAATAACTTGTATGCAGTATCGACCAGAATTTTGAAGGATTCTACACCTGGAAGGTCCTATAACCCGCACGATTTCTCTGTAAGTTTGCATGTGGTTTGTGCACATGCACATGCACATGTGCATGTGGTTTATGTGTCAAATTCAGCATCGCAGAAAGCTTCCCCAAATTAGTGTATAACGACTTGCTGTCTTATCACTATACACGTTCTGAAAAAGTACTGTCCTTGATATATTGGTAGCTAGCATTAACATTATTTAACAATTTGGCACTTTACCATGATACTATGCGATTTTCAGAGATTGTCAGAGAATGCTAATTTTCAGCCAATTTAGCCATCTGATTTTACTATACATATACCTTGTCCAATATCACACTACTTCAAAACAATACTTTTAAAACAACAAAGAATAAAGAATACTAATTCCAAGTCAATTACAAGTCAATTCCGATTGTATTTGATTGTATTTTACTATTCCTGTATTTTCTAGATTCAGGCAATATTTTAGAGCTATTTTAGAACAGAGGCTGTGGCGAATGTTTTTAGGAAAAAACACATGGTGCTCGTTTTTACAAAATGTACACAATTTATCACTTATTTAACTCTTCTCACTGCCTTCTTTGCCGTCAAATTCAAGTTTACACGTTTATTTTGAATTGAATAAAATATTATTCCATTCTTTAGGTTATTGGGAACAAAGGAGCAAATAGTCACTCATCGGCATCTGACATCCACAAGAAATCTGGAATCCTATTCTTCGGCTTGGTAAACCAAAATGCGATTGGCTGTTGGAATACTAATAAGCCGTTCAAGAGGGAAAACATTGGAATCGTTCATAAGGACGACGAGAAAATGATTTATCCGTCAGATTTGAAGGTCTGCCAGGACGAACTGATCGTTTTGACCAATTCGATGCCTCTATTCATCTATTCCAAGCTGAACTATGACGAGATAAATTTCAGAGTATGGACCGCTAATGTTTACGATGCTGTGAAAGGCACTGTTTGTGAATAAGATGTTTGACATACAATAAAATAAACCTAAATGATTACAGCATCTTTTGTAAATAATTTTGTGTTATTTTCTTCATTTGCAATGCTCTTCTTTGTCAAAAACTTTGTTTACAATGTTTGTTGATTTAGATGATTAATAATCTCCCATTAATAGTAGTGTTTCGTTACTTTTAATGAGATAATCAATGTTGATTAATTCTGTGAGTGCGTATGAAACTAAAATCTCTCCAAAAAGTCTTCTTAGTTTAAAAAATCATACCACACGTCGATCAAAAAAATATATGACCATCTGTAAGAACATTTAGACAACATATAGAAACATTAATTTCTGCAGAAAAAACAACTGACATATTAAGATGTTATGAGGTAACATTGTTATAGCAATTTTACATCCAAACATTTCCTACAAACCATGTTTAAAAAAAGTTTGCGCTAACATAATTTTTTCATGTTTGATGAATGATGATAGTTTGAAAGTAATATCTAATGAACTCTTGAGCAAAAACAATTTCTAGTGTTGCAACCATCCTGTATGTTGAATCAACATTCTGGTTATAGAACATGCGAAACTCTGTATAAAGAATAACTTTTTCTTAAAAACAAATTACGAGTTTTGGTGTATATTTATACCCTTTGTATTTACTGACTTTTGGCAAGCTCTGTAAAACCGGTCCTATCAAAAAGCTGCTTTCTACATTACATAAATGAAATAAGCTAATAAGATGCACAATGAACGGTGTTGAGTTGTATAACACGGATTTGCCATCAACTATGTTATAATTTGTAAACAACAAACAAATATATATTATTATTTCACCAAAAATGTCATAGACATAAATTATACAGAATTTCCTCTACTTTATTTTATTATTTAACTATTTTAACGAAATTGCACCCAGAAAGACCTATTTCCGCTAAAATCCCAATTTTTTTCGGCACGAGCCAATCAAAGTTTCAGTTGAACTTGCAAAAGTATTGTTTTTTCGTGTTTGCACATAAATAAATGCTTACAATCATAAATTCCAAACATTTGCAAACTCAGCATTTCTCTAATATCGTATTAGACAATTTCACTGCTGTATATTGTTTATTTAAATACATCATTTCTGTTATATCATTTAAGTTTCTCTGTTTTATTTATGCCATATCGGACATAGTCAAAACATATAGCGCTTAAATCACGTGTTCCCAACACCAATTATTTTTACAGCACGCGTCATGACGTCGTATTAGATACCTATATATTTTATAGTAACTTTAATCAGCACGTACGTGTTCCACAGAACAAGTTTCTGAAACCATCGTGCTAATTACCTATTCGATTGGGATTGCAATAGTCAGCTCGCTTGCAAGGTCATCGTATCGCTCTTTTAGATTGACCTCTTCGTAACAAAATGTTGATACTGCACGGTAACACTTCAGTCTGTACTAACAGCTTGAATGAGAATGAGAGTGCTTGTCACAATTTACCTCGCAGTGCAGTGCGTCTCGTTTTTTGTGGACGCGGCTGGCTTGAGGGAAGAGTTCAAATGGTCCAGAATTACGTATCCTCCGGAGACAGAATCTCGATTCCGGAGACCTGACTCAGCTGGTCGAAGAAGACCGCCATCCAGACCAGGCTATGCTACAGCTTCTGATGCTCTGATTTTCCCTGGAGAACATTCTGGGGGTGCTTCTAACACACAACCACCAAGGCCTATCCCGGTGCCTGATGACCCGTTAAGCATTGAGTATATCTACGGTAACGATTTAGGGCTTATGCTACTTTATAATTGAGTAAAATTGGAGATTTGGACATGCAAAGACATTTATATTATAACGATTAAAGGGCTTTGGAGAACACAATAAAACTTTTGTAGATTAAAAATTGACGATACTTGTTCATTTCATAAATTATCGCATTGGTCTAATTTAGTTTTTCTACAAATTTAAGTTTGTTGTGAGTAGCTTTAATCTAAATAGACATTGTCAATTTTTGTTGACTTGGAAGTGCTGATTTCGAGTATGATCATAAAATTAATAATAAAATTTAATCAATATTTTACAATTTTCATTTACGCACTTAAAAAAAAGTTGAACGCAACATTCAGTTTATAAAATCGTTGTGAAGAACATAACACCTACAACAAAATTCTCCTTAAATCATTTTTAATTATTTTCAAACCTGAATTATATTTGGCGTGAATATTCTGAAATCTTGCAAGTATGATAATCTAATAACTATAAAAACAGGACAAATAGTACAACAATCTAGCACTTATGGGGTGGGTTTTGGGGGTGGTTTATATACATGTTTAGTTCTAAAGTTCTGAAACCTAGTGAGTATAATAATACTGCACCCATGAATATAAGAAAAATTGTTTAAAAATAGATATTTAAAGAAAATACATATTTCGTTGGAAAAAAATCTTACTCAATCATATGGTTTACGAAAAAAATAAATAATATGATATACAATATGGAATACAATATGCAATACAATATTTTTTGGAGAGTTAACTGTATATATATATATATATATATATATATATATATATATATATATATATATATATATATATATATATATATATATATTAGATATACTGTGGAAGTCAAAACTGTTAGATCCAAAGCAATCAGAAAAATTTTGCAAAATTTGCTTCTAGTTATTGCAAAAAACAGTAAGCTTAATTAAAATTTCAAAATTTTTATTAAAGATTATTTTAGATGAAACCAAGGCTGATCCTCAGATAATCCGGCCATATTAAAGTTTACACCAACAACATTCATAATCACTTAGGAATAAATTCTTCAACATGACAGTCAAGAATTGATGCGGATATTAAAAATTAGTCTAAAATCTCTATCGGACTTACTGTACGTTATCTAAATTTTCCAGGGCGGTAAACTGATTGGTTTTAAGTCATTTGGTTATCTAAGAACATGCTCATGTCACTTTGGATTAAATTGGACCATAGCGCTAAAATAATTTTGAACGGCTAGATTCTCTTTTTCAACCACTGTGCGCCGTCACAATTTCAAGAATTTCGCAAAACGGACAAAGAAGCATATTTGGTTCATGCAAATGAACCATAACGAAGATGTCGTTAATGATATTGTAATTAAATGAATCGTTTGATATAAATCAACCTGTTTCTAGAAAAAAGTGTCCTATTGGTACACTGTATAACAACCAATTGTAAATTAATTCGTTATTTTTATACTTATCAGTATAATTTATCAATTAAATCAAAGAACTCTTTTAGCTGTGTGTTCATAAGAGAAAACAAACAGATAAAATAAACCCAGATGTATAACGAACTATAATTAAATATAATGTTTATTGTTATTGACTGCTATATCTACATATGTATAGTATAGTTTGCATGACAACACATTCCTGCGATGATTCTTTTTTTTAGGCTAGGCGTGTAGAATTAACTTGACATATTTAATACAACTGCTCAGTACTGTTGACAGCTAACAATAAACATTACCTAATGCAATTAGTTTCACCTGTGCACACACTTTTATTGTTTGCACTTGCTCACACTTCATTTGATGCGAAGGTTATCTCATGCTGGTTATACCTACACATAATTGACAATCATTGGAAATTTAGTGTTACAAAAAACCAGACTTTCTACATTATATTTATTTATATATTTATGTTGTAAAAGTTCATATCTTTGAAATTCTTTCCAGAGAACAACATCCCCATGGGTGCCAACCGTTGGAAGGACAAACTCTTCGTCACCATCCCTCGTAGGCGTGCTGGTGTACCATCCACGTTAAATTACGTACCAATTGACAGTCCAAATAGAGAAAATCTACCGCTGATACCATACCCAAACCAGCAGAGTAACTTACTAAACGTGCCTGCTGGCCAAGAGCATTTAGTCTCCGTTTATAGAGTGGCTGTAGATGCTTGTGATCGACTATGGATGGTCGACACTGGAATAATTGAAACTTTGGGTTTGTATTTCTTCCTGCCGTTTGTAATTTAACATATGTAATCCGCTAGTTGCTCATTCTTGTGCCAGGGAGTTTCTTTCTCCCAGCTTGTTCAGTGCTCAGCTTGGCTGCTTGGCTATCTGTTACCGTTGTATGCAAGTATACTTTACATGTTTACAAGTATTTTTCTGTCAACAGGTAACCCCACAAGCGTTCAGCCACAAAGGATCGTCATAATCGACTTGAACACGGACCGTATCATCAAAACGTACGATTTCAAAGACTCCGATTTGACGGCAGCAACAGTTCTAGCAATGACTGTTGTTGATGTGTCTCCAGACCAATGCGATGACGCCTACGCTTACTTCCCAGACTTAGCTGGATACGGCTTGGTCGTGTACAGTTTGAAAGAAGACAATTCTTGGAGAGTGAGACACAACTACTTTTACTTGGAGCCATTGGCTGGTGACTTCAACATCGGCGGTATACCATTCCAATGGAACGACGGTGTATTTAGCGTCGCCTTAACGCACAAGAAGAAGGATGGATTCAGGGACATGATCTTCCACTCGATGGCGGGGACGAATTTGTACGCGGTGTCCACTAAGATACTCCGAAATGAGACATCAGCAACAAGATCTTATCATGGCGATGATTTTAGGGTAACTTAGTTTATTGATTATAGATTAGTTTAGTGGAGTCAATCAAGGACTGATTAAGGGACTTTACACCTGTAAAAACATAAGACAACTGTGGGGATTCTATCATCAAATAAGAGTTTTTGGTAGACAATCTATATATAAAAACCATTTTTTAAAACAGTCTCAACAAAATCGTAGCTGTTTCAAAGTCTTGATGACGTCTTGGCTTCATTTATTTGTCTATAAGAAATCGACTTGTAACATGTCCTCATTATTATTTTATTTTAGGTACTTGGTGATAGAGGTCCAAACTCCCAAACTTCTGCATCAGATCTTCATAAACCAACCGGAATTTTGTTCTTGGCGTTGGTGAATCAGAACGCTGTCGGTTGCTACAACATCAACAAGCCATTTAAGAGAGGTAACTTTGGAATTGTCCAGAAGGACGACGAAAAGATGATTTATCCGTCAGATCTCAAGATATACAAGGACGATCTCATAGTTATAACCAACACGATGCCAGTATTTCTCTATTCTCATCTGAACTATGATCAAACGAATTTCAGGGTTTGGATTAACAACGTACACGATGCAGTAAAGGGCACTGTCTGTGAAAATTAATTCGTATGTAGTAGGTATGTAAAAGTACTTTAGGATACTTGATTTGAGCTCTACTGCTATATCTACAATTTGGTATGTTTTCTTGTATCTTAATTTCAAATAAATTATACAGAATTTAAAGGAATTATAGTCTTTGTAATCCAATATCCCACTATCCTGTTTTGTTTGTTTGTTTTCTAATACTTATATTAGTATAGAAAATAAACTGCTTCCGGGTTATGCCGTGTGTCAAGATTTGTAAACGCTGACGTTTCGCGAACCATGTTGCTCGCTTCTTTAAATCTAATTTAACACATTAAATTAAAATCAAACACAAAGTAAGGATGTAATGATCGGCTTACCATTTACAGAAGCAGACACTAAAAAACTACATTTTAATATTAAGCAAGCGGAATGCTTGCAACTGGTTTGTTTTACATCTCAAACCACTCTCTATCTCTTCTTATTACATTCCTCGCCCGTTAAATAAAATAATTATTACCAAAAAAAATCCCAATTATTACATGTGATTTGACAGATACTTTCATTGTAATGACAGTAGGTAGTGTCAAACGCTGATGGTTTTGTTTGACAATACCTACGGTCAATAGAATCAAAATATCTGTCAAATCCTGGCTAACTAGTAATATTTTAATGCAGACACGACCGATCTCGATCTATAGAATCTCCTACAGTCAGTGGCGTAGCTACATATTCAGCGCCCTGGAGCAAGAAAAATCTCAGCGCCCCCTTGTTTTCGGAAGAGGTCTGGCATTTTCGAACATTTAATTTAGTGTATACCACTTTCAATTGCAATTTTTCAATTTCAGATTGAACCAAAAAAGGGTTTATGTTAAAAAACGATTTTATATATACAAAATCCTTAAGGAGCTCAGTTTAGGGTTTTATGACAATAAAAAAGCAATTAGTCAACAGCTGGCTGGCTGGCTGTTTTCCATTTCTAACAAATTAAAATAATTCAAATATTCTTCAAATGTGCTCACATGAGCTTGTAAATTTAAAAAATATACAACAATAGGAATTACCGGGTTTGTCGCTTACCGCGGCATTTGTATCTCCGAGATCAATGCCCGGTATGAAGCGTAACCCCAGCCCTACTACATTTTTTTACGTAAATACGAAACATGTTTATTATCAATTTCTCAGAAAATTTTGTTCTTCATAAAAGCTTCTGGACTGTCTTAAACCTAATACGCAAGTATTAGAATTTAATTATCTCCTTGCATGTACTGGGTGTTACCAAAACTATGAAAAACCCTTAAGAGTAAAGTGCCTTTATGCTCAAAGCTATGCAAAAATGTTATTTGAAAAAAGTATTTCAAAACATGGAAGTACATGGAGTTATATATGTATAAACACAACGCACAAATCTATAAATCGAAATTATGATAATTAAGTTAAGATCACAAAACATTTAGGTCGTTATAATTTTATTTAGAAATTCTGGCCATTTTTTACACAAAAGTTTTGTTATTTTTCTTCTAATTTTGCGCCCCCTCTACTACTGCGCTTGGAGCAGTATGCTCCCACTGCTCCCCGTAGCTACGCCCCTGCCTACAGCTAAACGATTAATTTTATATGTAGTATGATAAAGTCATGTTCCTGGCCACATGCCACATCAGATTGTTTTTGTTGCTTGTAGTGGCGCCATCGCGCGGCTGATACTGGGTCTATTTTTTGCCATTTCAAGGGAAAACTCAATTTGAATTATTTCGTCGGTAATGTAGTATCCTATAGTTGTTGTAATTCACATGAGTTATATTATACAATTTGTTGAGAATGTCAATAATTTGTGGGGTAATTTGTGTGTAAATAAGTCAGGCGCATCCCTGATTTAAAATTAACACAATTATTAAAATAATTAAAAACATATAATTTTTTTTTGTGATCCAGTTGGTAAAACAGAAAACTAACTTATCGGTGTTTTTAATCAACTGATTATAATCATATGCAATTTTATGCATAATACGTGTTGTGTTTTTCTCTGCCAACGTAAATAAACAATTTGGAAAGTATGTCACACGCAATAATTAACAGCGAAGCGCTTAATTAAGTGAACAATTCTCGTCCATCGTCTGTTGGTGTCAAATATAACCGGCTGTCAAAGGCCATAACCTCACAATTTTCCTATAGAAACATTTAGAAATGACTACTAGAAAAAGGAGCGGTTCGGGATCCAAAAGGCAATTAAAGGAGAAGGTAGTCCAAATATATGAATCGTTCTTTAAAGGAGAAGATCTGGCCAAGAGTAATCCCACGTTTTGGGACGAATTTTTCCTCCTGAAGCCGAAGGTATTGCAACTGGAAAATGAGGTCCAGAAAATCACACCGGAACAATTGGGCTTGGTCAAAGAGAACATCAACGAACTATTCGGCCAGTGCGTTGAGATACTCGCGTCTGAGAATAACGCACAAACACTTACAAGGGAACAGTACATCCGCATATTCTCTGCCATGCAGACGTTATGTGCCCTCGTTCATGCGACGTATAAAAGAGCTACAGCCGAGAGCGGGTTCGATATAATAAACCTTTTGATTGGATACGAGCATACGGAGAAGAAGATGCAGAAGGTTTTGGATCACTGTCATAATTTCTTAACAGGTAACGTATGTTTTATAGTATTTAACGTTTGCTTATTGTATGTCAAATAACACACTGGATTTGAGCTAGCCATTAAATTTAAGAAACATAACCTTAAACGATCATTTTACAACGTGTAGGTGAATACCACGAAAGCCTGAAAGGTCTCTGCCTCAAACTCCTCCTAGTGTTTGCAACAGGAACCGAAAATGTCAGCCAAAACACTCTCGTAGAATACGTAATGATCACGTCGATGTTCGAATGCCTGATGCAGCTATTATGCGACGCGCCCACACGTCAACAGCACGGGCACGACGTCGTCCTCCTGCTCATGCTCCTGGTAAATTACCGGAAGCACGAAGCAGCCAACCCTTACATAGTAAAACTGTCGATCCTCGACGACGAATTAGCGCTAAACGGATACGGACAGGTGATAACTTCGTCGCTATCGGAATTCTGCAGGCAGTTTACGCTGCAGCAATCCGAGATGCAGAACACCTCGTGGCTGTCGTCGCTGACGAACATCGTGGGCAATATGTTTATCTCGGAAGAGGGCGCCATAAGGACGCAACAGATTAGGGCAAATAACGCGCTGTTGGTCGCGCTGTACGAAGCGATACATTTGAATAGGAATTTTATTACAACTCTGGCGCAGACCCAAACCGATACCAGTTTGCCACCATCGCCGAGTAATACTTTGAATGCCGGACACCCAGCTCCCGATATGTCTACGTTGCCTGTGGTTGATATCATCGCGCAACCTTCGAATTTGTTGGTGACGTTCTTCCAGTACTGGTGAGATTTGCTAAAATTCTTATTTGTTATGAGTAATGATCAATATTTGATCTACCTTTGGAGAAATTGCTATAGTATCATTCAAGTTTACTATAAATATTTGCAGTTTTATTAGTGATCCAATCATAAACTAGGCAAGTCATTTACTTTTTGTATTTAACTTTTTCTTGTGAATGGAAAGTGTTTTCATTTGACTTCTTTGCACTGAATATGAGTCTGAACTTAAAATTTGTTGTTTCTTCTATGGAAGTCTGCATACCACATAAAGAATTGCTGTAAGTTACTATTGAACCTAAAAGTTTCTTGTTTTTTAAAATGCCCTGTATTTTAATATTATAGTAATGCATCAGTTGAAAGGATATAGTGGCCTTAGTCACTCCATAATGGTTTCCTATGCTATCTTCAATAGTTTTTGAGATATTGAGAACTTTATCAAGTATTGACCCATAAAAAATTTAAAACTTTGTATTTATAGTTCGATTGTAATGCAAGACACGAAGTCGGAAGGCGGGGCCAATACAGTAAAATTGTGTTACCTGATCTTAAGCTGCATAGCGGAAGATCAGTACGCAAACTCGTTGATGCACGACATAAGTCTGACCTTCAAAGTTCATCTGCACAAGATGCCGATGCGCCATAGGAAATTAGCCCTGGACAGAATCCCATCCAGTCAACCTCTGGCGTCAACTTTATTAGGTTTGTACAGTTTTTGATTTCACTTTACATACTGTAGTTATTTTTATTTTTTTTATCATGTATGCAAATGTGTTGAAACATCCCATAAATTATGTCGTAGTTCATAGCCCAAATGTTAATATTAAGAATTGTACTGTATTTGGACCAGTTGTTTATTAAGTAAGTAAGTAGGCTTCTTCTTTTTTGTATATTAATAAATTACATTTATTCTCACAGTTTTATCATTTTTGAAAGGTGGTAACCCTATTTACAATTTTCACCGGAACTAAACCCTATGCTATATTTCATCAAAAGTATAACAATTTTTGTGTCCACGGTTATTTTATTAATTATTATTTGTTATTTATTTTTACAGGTTCTGATATGAAAATCAAAATGCCCCAACCACTGACCACCTTCTTCATCACTTTTATTCTTTTGTTAGTTCCTTTATAAATTCTAATAACTATTTAAAATTTTTCAGATTTGCTGGTCGAATTTATCATGAGCCATATGATGAAGAAATTCCCGATGGAATTGTACACTTTATGCATCGGCGTTGTCCACAGAGTGCTCTGCTACCAGAAGAGATGCAGGGTGAGGATAAACTACCAGTGGAAGGACCTCTGGACGTCTCTAATAACCCTCTTGAGATTCCTCGTACAAAACGAGAGTCAACTAACGAAAAAGATGAACATATTCGACCTGATGATTCAAGTCATCAACATATTGAATTTATTTATAACGTACGGCGATACTTTCCTGCCTACGCCGGGCAGCTACGACGAATTATACTACGAACTGATTCGTATGCATCAAGTTTTCGATAACGTTTACACGATGGGCTTGAGGTACACGTCCGCCGACGGGGAATTTAAAGACAACGCGCAGAAGTTGAACAATTCGTTGATTAATATTCGCGCGATCATTAAGCACTTCGCTCCGAAGATTGAGCAGTGGTTGACCTCTCAGAACTTATCGACGCCTTCCGAAGATCAGATTCTGGAAGTCGTCAGGAAGAATTACGATAGTCTCACGTTGAAGTTGCAGGACTCGTTGGATCAGTACGAGAGGTACTCGGAAAAGCCGAAGCATACGCAGTTCTTTACCACCATGGTTAGGAATGTCGTTGCCGATACCCGACAGAATATAGACTTTGCGACATTGGACTTTCAGGCAATCCTGCAGGATGCCGCGAGTTCGTAATGTTTGCGCGCGTTTTACTATTTAAGTTCATATATATTTTATAACATGTATACATTTGCCTGTAAATAAATACATATATTTCATATATTATAAGTTAAAAAATTTTGTCTTTCTTTATTTAATTCTGTTTATGACAAAACTTAAGAATCTTCTAATGAATATCTCATTTTAATATCCAATAACTGCATAAAATAGATACAATGGGGATAAAATAGAACTCCTAAGACCTAGTTCTACCTCTCCTAAAACGCGTATTCAAATAAAAATGTTATTAATTGTTCAAAGTTTATAAAATATTCAGTGTAACTGCATAGATAAATAGCTAGTTGGGCTGGATGAAAAACAATTTTTTGGAAAGATATACTTCTACTCCAACTCAGGATACAAAAACAATTTTTATTTAAGTACAGTTTTGACCCAAACATTATAATTGCGATACTAAAGCGAAATTGCCAGAAACGTACTTATTTGCCCATATTATTGCTGCCCTGTGTAGACAGCAGATGTCAGTATGTAACTTTAAACACCACCTATAAGTGGTAACCATTGCACCAATCGTGAAAGGCTCGCTACCATTCGATTCTGAAGGTCCTTATGCAGTTGCCATTGGTAAGGAATTTCGGAATTTCTTACAATCTCGAGTTAGTTAGAGTTGCTTTATCTTCAACAGTTGGCAGGTGGTAAATTGGATGGTTGGTAACACATATTACTATGATTGTTTTTGATTCGAAAATCACCTGCAAATGCAAAGTGCCATAAAATAACCGTTTAGTATACCACCAACAAGCAAAACCACAATCGACCCATAACTTTAAAGAAATTCCATAAAGAATAGAGAGAACAATGGATGCGCTAGAAGACATAAAGACGGATTTGCATAACCTAAATTATCCCGGAATAAATACTATGAGCGACGAAGCGATAGCCAAGGTATTTGGATGCTCAAATCGGTTAAATTTCCTCACATGGGTCTACGAACAATTAGAAACAGATTCACCACTACCTGGTCAACCACCAGGTAAATGTATAGCACTGACGGAGATATTGTACGAAAATGGTCTCTGTTCTTCGTCAGAGAAAGTCCCGTTTGTTACAGGTGACGAAGCCTTCGATCCATTGCAACAAGTAACTAAACGCACATTCTATTAATTAATTATGTATTTGATTTATACATTTTCAGCTACAAATTTGTCAACGTATATTTAATTTATTACGCGCAATGAAAAGGAAACTAGAGAATGCCGCCGTCTCCAAGCCTGGCATAAGCCTTGATGATTTAGATAGTTTCTTAAACCAAGACATGAACTTATTTCCGGAGTTTGGTATCATGAAGACCAGGTCATCAGGCGAACGTAAAGAAGCGATTAGCAACTATAAAAAAGAAATGCAATCGTTGCAAGAAGAGATTAAAAGTCTTGAGTTGACCGATGGATTAAACGTTAATTATGATACTAGCCAGAAGAAATACGATGGCACCATCTTAAGCGACTTGGAAAACGAAACTATTAAGTTAAAAGAGAATATAGAAAGTTTAACCGGAGTAGGAGAAAATGATAATAACCAATTTATAGCGGATGGTTTGGAATTGTCATCCACAGAATGCAACGAGGCCCTGGGAACTTTGGTTCAGGTAAAAAAAGCAGCGAGCTTTGTAGACTCAATGAATGTTTTTATTTTGGAAGTTCTTGTAAAAGCATCAATTTTGATCAAAAGTCATCTGGTTGCTTGACCATTTCCCAGATATGTCCATCAGAAGGTTAAGGAGTGTCTTATTTTATACTAAAAAAGGATTAATTAATTTCGTTATTGATTTGACAAATAGAATAACCCCCGCATTTAGCTTAGTGGTATTGCCAGTAGTACTAGTCGCTACTATAGTATTTCTCACCAGACTCAGTAGTGACACTATTTATGGGAAATACTACAATACTGCTAATACCACATCTACTGGGAATACCACTAGACTGAACACATCTTACAGTTTATACAATATTTTTTGTTTTAGTATTTCGATAACATTGAAGTTATGAATAAATTTGAGGATAACTTATCAACACCTGTTGCTAAGAATACGGATAATTCCAAGGAGACAGTAATTGAGGAGCTCTGCAAACTCAGTGGTGAAGTAGTTTCAGAATTTGAAAATGTACCGTAGATGTTAGCAGGAGCTCCTTTTGTATGAAAATGGAACATGATCTATTTCATCATTCTTATATTTAGATGCATATCAGTTTATTTTTATATTAAGAATATATTTAGGTATGTCAGCAGAAACGCTGGATGTAATAAGATGAATAATATATTGTTTTTTTATTGAGGGTATTGTTGTTTTTTTTTCTTTATTTTTTTTACTTTCCAGTGTTTTTCATATCTAGATATCAGTGGCGGCTCGTGATCTAGAAAAATGGGGGTTGTTCAAGTACCTACCAGTTTTATATGACATATGTTTTATAGAAAAATATCTTTATTTGTGCACTAAAAAATGGCTCATTCTTATTCTTAAATACTCTAATCTTAATTATCTTTGGCTGCTACATCCCATGAGTTTTAAATCCCTGTTATTGTTTAGAACTATACACAGCGTCCCACTTTTCTGTTTTTCTCCACCAGTCATTGGCACCAAACAATAGACAAGGAGAACAAAAAGAAGCATTTTTGACGTCACCCACAAATCCCCTATTTACTGTAAACATCGGCATTAAATGTCCTTGTAAATGACCGAAATTTGGTCGACACGCATTGTTTTATCACTAGATTAGGGGTAGGCAGGGGCGCGTTATCCCATGGGCATTTGCCCAGGGCCCCCAATAACAGGGGGGCCCCAACGCAGTATTTTTGAAACAATGGGCGCTCTACCGCGGCATTTATGGCTCGAATAACCATTCTTCAATGCATAGGCGGTCCTATTTGTTAATATTTTGTCCAGTTTTTGTATTACTTTCCTTCAATTTGAGTAAATTTATGGATATCGGTTTGGGAGTGTACTTCTACTCGAGTCACCATAACGACGGGTTATTTTTTATAAGCTATAAATTAATTAAGTAATTAATAAATTACCGTAGTAAGAATAAGAAATTTAACTTTAGAGTAGTTATACATGTTTTTTTGCAATAAGAGAATCTATATCTAATACTGTACGAAACTAATGAGAAACCGTTGACTAAGTTAGAAGAGAAAAACTGTATGAATTCTTCGACGATTTTCCGTCAACATTTTTCCTATTTTTGGATTCTATTCTGTAAAGATGAATGCTCTAAAAGTAGCAGTTTTTAAAATATTTATTTGATAATAATACCTTTCATTTCTTAAGATAACATATTTTACTTGCTTATACATTTTGATTTTTAAGCTCGTTATTAGTTATTTTGTAATTCTTAAGAATAATTAATCTGTTTTGACTAATTATACTAACTTACCTATTATTTATGATTTTTGTTAATTGATCCGAAATGTTACATCAGTATTATTAGTATATATTACGTTTGTATAAAAAAGTAATTCTATATACATCGAGATCGGTCGTGTCTGCATTAAAATAAAACTAGTTAGCCAGGATTTGACAGATATTTTGATTCTATTGACAGTACGTATTGTCAAAACATCAGCGTTTGACACTAAAAAACAACAAAAAAGTCACTTAAAAATTACTTATACAAGAAATAGATAATACATCACTTGCAAACGTAAGATATATTCACCATATTCAAAATGTCTTTTTTAATGCTTGTTTATCGATATCGATCTTTGCAATTTTCGCTTAAAGTGAAATCGCTCTGATTATAATCAATGCTTTTATGAAAACAGTAATAGGCCTGTTATGCGAGATTATTAGTTAAACTGACTAAATTATTAAAATTCAAATATCAGCTCTTAGGTAATGACACAAGCTTACATATATTGACCCATTCGTTCAGTATACACATATGTACTTATATTTCTTAATTAGAAACCACTGCTCATAACAATTGTATGATGCTTTTGTTCTATATATGCCTTCGGGAATATTCTCACAAATAAATAAACGCATTTTGAAAGCGGGCTTTCATGTACATCACGTGCGTTTCAATCAATATGGTAGTATAAAAGAGCTCCACACACTAATCCGTACGTGATAGTAACTAAAATAGTTCATCATGAAAAGTCTTAGTTCTTTGTACCTAATGGGAAGAATGACTGGCATATGGCCATCCGAAACCGACAATTACTACATGCTTAAGCAGTTTGTGAGATTTACTGTGCTGACGTATTTGGCAATTGGCTTGGTTTGGTACAGTGTGGAACTATGGAATGGTAAATTACGTTGTGTAAAATGTCCTCTTGCAAAGTTCGCGAAATAAGAGCCCTATAACTTTGCATCCTAATAAAATAAGAAACACAAAATATTATTGGTTGTGGACGTTATAAATGGGTACACGTTCAGGCATCTTTTGTAAATGCTTACTATACATGTTAGGGATGTTTTTATTTGGTAACCTATCTACTTACATATGTCCTATATTTACTTCTTTTGTTTGTAAAGTGGACAGAATTCAGTTCGTTGAGCATGGTCTTCCATTTTTTGGTCCATTTATATATTTTATTACTAGCTTGTTGAAGATTCCTATTGGAGAATCTACATTCTCGAATAGTTGATCCCACTGCGATTAGAACCGTGTCATCTGCGGATGTGGCGACTGTTACATTTAGCTGCTGTGGTAGGTCACTTGTATATATTAGATAGAGAATTGGACCCAAGACACTACCCTGAGGTGCCCAGCTTTTACTTCTTTTAATTCCGAGTATTCATCGATCTGTTTTATTCTGAATAGTCTATCTATCAAATATATAGGATGTTAGCAGCTCGACGTATTGTAAAAGTAGCATGCTATATAGTTTGTGTATCAATCCTTCGTGCCAAACTTTATCGAACGCTTGTGTCACGTCAAGAAAGATTGTTGAGATAATATGCCTTTCTTCTAATGCTTTCTCTATAATCTCTGCAATTCTATGGACTTGATCTATAGTGGAACGCTTTTCTCTAAAACCAAATTGGTGATTAGGAAATAAGTGTGAACCCAAATGCTAAGAGCACTTGGTTTCATACTTCGTCCTGAAGATGCCGCTTGCAATAGAGTGTGAAACGTCGACTGCTTCAAAGTCAACTCGGTTACCGCCCGGAGATCAATTTCTCATTGACTCAGACCGCGGAAGCATCGCGGTAGTCTACAATCTAGATAATCTAAAGTTTAATAAAATAATTACGCATTTATTTTTTTGCAGACCCAAAGTCCGAATTCGTCGAAATTCTAGAATCTATATTCACGAACTTCTGTTACTTGAATCTATTATACTCCTACTGGGTCGTCTTTTTAAAGAGGGAAAGCTGGATTAAGCAACTAGAGCGGTTAACGAATTTTGACAAGTTTGGACAACCGACGAATATATCTGAAGTATTCAAGAGATTGGACATGCTCATCTTTATATATTTAAACTATTTTATTGTTGCCATCACAAGCATCCAGATGAATGAACTCATATTCTATCAAAGCTGTCAGGAGAAAAATCATGTAAAAGAAAGAGAAGTTCTTTGTGGATTTTTAATTAGGGTCCATTACTCTTACAATATCAAAACGGGGATATTGTGGTACTTGCATTTCATCATTCCAGCGTTTGGCGTCTACACACTAATAGGTGGAGCAGCTTTTGCTGCACTTGTTATTACGGCAGCTGAGATGATTATTGTTAGAATTGATCATCTAAATTCGATGATTCTTGATGTTTTCAATGCTCCTACGCATTATGAACAAAAACTCCGGTTTAGAGTGTGCTGCGTGTACCACCAATATATTATCCAGTGAGTGAAGCTCCCACCCAAGGCGAATCTGTTAAGCCCCTCCCAGACTGAGGCAATTTTGTCGCGAATCGCTGTGTGTTCTTTTAGTCGTATTGGACCATTTTCCTCAGTCTGCGTGGAGGCTTTAAACACATAAACACTTGTCACAGGTCGCCCCATATCAGTACCTAACCTAGAATAATAGTAAATCATATTCAGATTAGGTGATGAGTGTGCCAGCTTATATCTACCGGTGCTATCTCCAATGCCATTAAATTACAGCATCCTCATTGGAATACAGTTGCTGTCTCTTAATGAGGTAAGTTACAAATTAAGTTTTCACTTCAGAAAAAATCCAACCCAGCTGGATTTTTGTATACGCATTTGGTTGATCATTACAATTTCCATGCAACAAGTCTCCAGACAGTCTCGCCAGAGTATAGGAAGGAAGATATTGACAAGCTGCACATGAACCTTAAATTTGTTAGTAATACCTACTGCTAAATGACCCTTTAAGTTAATGGATCTTCAAGGTAATCTTAAAGCTCCATTTTCGATGATTTGAAACGAACATATATATATATATATAGAACATGAAAACGTTTTCAAAACGTCATTATTCATGTAATTTCAAAACTGTACCAAGAAAATCTTCCTTATATATCTAAATTTACACCTCACTGCGCACATCTGGAGCTACCGCTCCCATGTGCTTTTCCACCTGGCCGCGTTAGGATCGATTTCCATCACTCTTTACGTGTGTTCCGGTTAAGGAGGCAGTCGAAGGCCTTCGGACAACACTTGTGCCCCTAGGTCTACAAACCGATGTACCGGATCTTGTAGAATATTGTCTGTCCACCAGATACTTCAAGTGGGAGGGAGCAATGTATGAGCAAGTAGATGGCGCTTCCATGGGATCACCTCTTTCACCGGTAATCGCCAATTTCTTCTTGAAAATTGTTTGACGATAAAGCCATTCGGTCAAGTCTTTACGTCAATGGGCCAGATATATTGATGATACCTTTGTGGTTTGGCCCCACGGTAGAGATAAACTTACTGAGTTTCTCAGCCACCTGAACGATGTTAATCCTCCTAACAAATTCACGATGGAAATAGAAGAGGATAATCAGCTGCCATTTTTGGATATGCTGGTATACAGAACGTCAACGGGTACGCTTGGACATACAGTCTACCGTAAGAAGACACATACCGATCGGTACTTGAACGCCAAATCACACCACCATCCCCAACAGAAGCGATGTGTTATTAACACTCTGTTCAATAGAGCCGAGAAGGTGTGCGACTCCAGCACCTTGGACGACGAACGGAAACATTTGGAGTGGGCTCTACGCCAGAATGGATACACCAAGTCTGACATACGGGGCGTCAAACAAAGAAAACCGCAAGTCTCAGAGGACCGGCAGGAGTCAAAGGGCTTCGCTTGCTCACCATACCTAAGTGGGGTATCAGAAAGAATCGGTAGAATACTGAAGAAATCGGGTATCACGGTAAGGTACAGAGCACCAGCAAAGGTAAAGGATCTTTTGCCTAACCCAAAGGATATCACACCACTCCTGAAGAACGAAGGGGTATACAAGATAACATGTGAGTGTGGAACATACTATGTAGGACAGACAGGACGTATCTAATGTCGTGTCCAGGAGCAGAGTAGATACACCCGGCTACGCAAGATTCACACAATTAATTTCGATGACGTGAAGATGTTGGCAAGGGTGGGTAATTATCATCGAAGGCTTATTAGAGAAGTCATCGAAATTTACAAACATCGTGACAACATCAATCGCGAGGACGGTACTGCATTAGTAGGGTCTGGAAATCGATCCTAACGCGGTCAGGTGGAAAAGCACATGGGAGCGGTAGCTCCAGATGTGCGCTGTGAGGTGTAAATTTGGGTATATAAAGGAGATTTTCTTGGTAGGTCTTCAGTATTCAATTAGCTTTGAAGAAGCGGACAACATGGTTCGCGAAACGTCAGCTTTTACAAATCATTTTCATTTTCTAAATATTATTAAAAGTAGTATTTAAGTTATAATTAAACGTTCATATCCCTTCTTGTCACCATTTTAACGAAAAACAACTGCTATTTCCAGGAGATGTCGATGAAACCATTTATTAATTTACTTGGCTGGATCGGCGGAACTTTTTTTCTCTGCTTTTGCAGCGAAAGACTTGCGGCGAAGGTAACTACAAATAAAAGACTAAAATTAAATTTATCAAACTGAATTTCTAGAGCGTTTCTACGGCAGCAGCTATTTATGAGGCAAGGTGGTATGAGGCTGATGTCAAACTTCGCCGAGACATGTTGATTATGATGATACGCGCACAGAAGCCTACTTACTTGACCCTTGGTTTCTTGGGTATGTTGTCAAATGAAACTTTTAAAGTGGTAAGTAAACAATAATAATACCGACTCGACCATATTGTTAGGTATACCACATTGCATCCTTTTCGTCGTTGAGCTTTATTAACCGCTTTATATATTTTTTTCAGATTATGAAAGGATCTTATACATACGCTACTTTGAGAAGCAAGACCTAACTATATTTATTTTGGTTCAAGACATAAATAGAAGATAGGAGATTGTCTCAGTAATACACCTATTTGTTAGTGTAGATTATAAAGTACTATGTAAGCACTATGCAGACATTATTATCAAAAATTACCAATTATATGGATACGAATTATTGGAAATCAGCCAAATAGCCGCTGCACCACATTAATTGAAAAATCCAATAAGTCGACATGAAACTTTTAACTCAGAATGAGATTTACTTGTAGAAATCAAATCTGTAGAAATCAAATCACCTACAATTGCAACACCATGTAATAAGTTTTTATGTCAATAAATAACCATGTCCCACAAATGCATCTATGTGACTATGTATGTACCGATATAAGTATTACGTCCAATAAAGAAGAAGAAATGTAAACATAACCTAACATGTTTGACTAATACTTCAAAAAATAAAGTTTACATTTCTTCTTCTTTACAAACTGGGAATTTATTTTATTTTATTATGCACCAGCCAGCGTAACTAACTTGTCTTGGGCAGAGACACTTTTCAAGGTCAAAAGTTTCAGGATTGAGCAATCCTTGAAAGATTCTAATATCCTTGGTGATCTGTGAACTCATAGCAAAATTGACGTGACGTTGCCTATCAATGATGTGACCTGACGTTCTGCATCGCTTCCGTATTGTGCGAATTCACTTTAGTTGACTGAAGTTAAAATCTGTTACTAGGTAACGTTCGGGTAACTTTACATGTTGTGTACTACTTGACATAAAAAAAATCATAAGAAATCAGTTTTCAGAGATATTTTCAACATAAGGTGTGTATATCTTGAATATCTGAATATCTTCTTCATATCACCAATGTCCACTTATAGGAAGCTAACCTCCGGCCAGAATGGTGCGCAACAACAATATGATTTCCAACGGGCACTTCCACAAAGATTGGCAAAACCTGATCAGAGTGAAGCTGAACCAGCCTATGCGAAAGAAGATGCGACGAAACGAGCGTGCCAGCAAGATTAGGAAGGCAGCTCCTAAACCAGTGGACCAGCTACGTCCAGTTGTCAGTTGCCCATCCGTGCGATATCACACCAAATCTCGTCTAGGTCGCGGTTTCACAGCCATAGAACTAAAGGCTTGCAAGATTAATCCTAAATATGCCAGAACCATCGGAATAGCGGTCGATAAGCGAAGAAGGAATAAGTCTGTTGAAGGATTGCAGAGAAATACCGCTCGCCTTACGGAGTATCTGAACAGGTTTGAAGATATGACGAAGAAAAAAGGTCAAGTGGTAGAATCTGTAAGTCTTTGTAATGGTATTATGGTCGAGAAGAAGGCTGGTAAGGAAAAGGCAAGGCAAGTTACCGAAGACGAAAGAACGTTTCAGGCTTTTGAGACGTTGAGGAGGGCTCGCACTGAAAAGCAGAAATTGAGGAAGAAGTTAAAACGCAAAGAGAAGGATAATACGTTCGAGTTCGGGAAGTAATAGGAAGAAGAGTTCATATTATGAGTTTTCGTAGAATTAGCTGTTTACTTTTTGTAGTTTTTGTACTTATGCCACAAAATTTTCGAAAACAGCTTTCGACAAGTAAGTTATATTGATAGGTTTGAAATCTATAGACGCATTCCTGCTCAACTAACTGTTTTATTAAGGCCAAGGCACGAAGAATATCGAGGCTTCCACACCAACTGGCTGTTTTCACACCTATTGGATAGTTTGATAATTATTAGTTATGGTATTGATAAAGTTGTAATTGGTTGGTTTATAGGGTTATAGGGTTTATAGGTTTATACAGAACATGTAACTGTGTCAATAAAATTGTGAACTAAGCTTCAGACTAATGATTTGTGTTCATAGTACCCTGCTCACAGTTAAGGTGACAAAGGAATTCAGTTGTTTCGCTGATTAGAAGCGTCATTAGGAGTAAAATGAATCTTAGTGAAGCGCAAGTTGCTCGTGCGGTCGCCCTTATTCAGCATGGCCACTCTATTCCTCAAGTTAGCAGGAACCTTCAAGTTTCCCAAGTTTCTGTTATTCAGCGTTGAACATCGAAAACATGCTGGAGGACCATGTGGTGCCTGCTGCATATGTCGTTGGTCATAATGTTCATCCTAATGCTGGACGACAATGTAAAGCCACATACAGCCGGCATCATCAGAAAGAGTTTTACAAAAACGTGGAATTCAGGTCACGGAATGGCCGACGTTAAGTCCTGATTTGAATCCAATTTAACACGTTTGGGATCAGCTTGACCGACGTGTTCGCAAGCGCCCTAATCCACCACAAGTTAATCGAAAAATACAGGATAAACAACAATAAAAAATATATTTTATTTGTACATCGTATACACGTTTTCTTAAAATTGTATAATTTATCACTGTAGTTACAATTACATAGGTATAATCAATAAATCTTAAAAACTACGACGGCCCCTTAACCACGATTTCTGCGAATTCGTCTGGAAACTCTTCCTTGTCCGACTGTCTCAACTCTATCTCCTCATACTGCTCAAAGTTGGTCGAATCCTCAGCGTTCGAAACCTTCGGCTTAAACGGCGGTTTGAATTTCTTGTGCCACAGGGCGTCCCAATCTACCGTATGGAACCAATCGTGCCCTTTAACGTCTTTCGAGCCATTTTTAAGTACACCTAATCTGAAATCATTGTTACCGGGTTAGTACTTGCAGCATAGAATGAACAGTTGGAAACGAAACCACATGGATTCTTTAGAGATCGCCTTCACTATATGACATGGGAATTGGATACTCAAACAATCTGCCATTGAAATGAACGTAGGTACTTCTCGTTTCTCATAGAATCTCAGGTTGAACGTCAGGTTGAGAGTCTCCCAAAATTTAACTAAACATTACTGATTGGTTACCCAATAGTGTAACTTAGAAAACCTACATTTTGCTAAAAATCCAACGCATATTGGCGTTCCTTTGCGATCGATTATATAGGCCACTAGAATAGATGGGAAATGATACCTTTTTGTCCTGTCAACTTGTATAACATTGTTCACTAAGTCCCTCAGGGCCTTCGAAAAATGCTGCGGACAAAGGAACTTTCCGCTGACGATCTTCTCGTATATCCTCATCGGATCCTTGGCGTAAAATGGTGGATAGCCCGCGCTCATCTCGAAGATAAGCACGCCAATGGACCACCAGTCTACGGATTTGTTATACCCTTGGCTCATGATGATTTCTGGCGCCAGATACTCTGGGGTTCCTAAAACAAGAACCAAGATTAATTTTATTATACCTAATTTGCCATATTAGCAAGGTACATATAACAGATTTTGACGAATAGAAGTTTGCTACAGTCAGGGTGGCCAGGTCTCCGGCATTGCGCCGGAGTCTGCAGCGTTTGAGGCTTATCTCGGGTCTCCGGCATTTACATTATTGTAAATAATATATAGTCGGTTTAAAGGTAAAATGGTAAAAGTCACTAACTAACAATTTGTTATAGTTTATTGAAGCACGAATTAATTGTGGCCAAATGCTGATAAATGCGTATCTAAACGAAAATACGTACAATAACTGTTATAAAAACAAGTTCAATAAATTCTTAAAATCCATTAATTCTCTGGGAAATGTCATTATATTTATTGGTATTCTATTGTAGTCAGGTTTTTGTAATTATTTGAAATGTTAGTTAGTTACTTTTACTTTTCGCCAGACGATATGCAGACAGAGACATATCTTTGTTGAATTTTACATATTCAATGTTATTCAAATTATTCTACACTACGCAATTTATCACGCAAAATGTTCTACAACTTTTTAAGCAATAAGAAAGTGCGTATAGTGCCATTAACAATAGTGTAAAACCGCTATTATACAGTGAGAACACAAAGTATTGAAACATGACAAAATCTCTAAATCGGTCTGTTATTAAAAAAAACTCGGTTTTGAATTGCAAAATATGTACACATATTTATCGTAAACTAAATTTCCGACCTTCAATGGTTTTTGAATTAAGACGGAATCGACATACTTTTTATTTTCTTACGTAATTTTGAGTTCGCATTCGTATTCAGGGCAAGCAAAGTTCCAGAGTACATTTTATATTCCATTTACAACCTCCATGCTACTCAAAGTTATCAATATTTGCAATTTCAATTATGGTCTTTAAGCTTTAAATTTCCTTCCGCTACCATTAAGACAATTAAATGTTATATTAAAATAACTTTCAAATATGGGATTGCCATTATACATCAAAATGTGTGTTTTTATAGTAAAAAATCGACGTATTCAAAGTCGTTTTTTCGTAACAGTATAAGACAAATGAAAAAAGCAATTTTTGATACAATAAGAAGCACATTATCCATACTATAAATATATAGCCATTACGTTTACTATTTTTTACAACCACGTTATGGGTTTCGCTTTTTTTATACAGGCTGTAGGCTGTCAGACATAGTTTGATGGTGTAGTTCTACAAAACAACGGTCATACAGATTCAGTGAAATTTTGTAAAGCAAGAATCACATGCTGTGAGTAAGATGCGTGATTTTTATGCATGCTCTACTTTCTTAATTATAACGTTTGATCGTTTAGACCGGTATTTTTCACATTACTGCCGTAAACACATTGGGGATTATAATTAGAGTGTCATCGACGAATAGTCGATAACTAATGGTGTTGGGGCAGACTGTTTGGCTACAAATGCAGACGATATAGACGCTTACCTCGCACTCGGAGCAATAACCTTCTGGGCTCTGAAGTTATTTTAAAACTGCGCCAGCATTTTTTCAACTTTGAAAATGCAGCGATCCGAACAGTAGAACAAACTTCCCCACCATTGTGCTCAGCCAGTGTAGCAAAATAACTTTTATGTATTGGAAATATTCTCTCAGGGAAGTATCTTTCTCTTCAACTTTTAAAACTCTGCAAGTTTTTTTTGCACACTGATGTTTACGTATGGTTATGATTTATTTATAATGTCTTTTTTGTTTACCACAAAGCAATTTTCTGTTGGATGTATAGATCATTCAGTTAATTTATGTGGCCAACTCTCATTTGCAGTACTCTATTAAATTTGTATTGTTTTGAATATTTATTTAAGTTACGAATTGCCGTATGAATCATATGAAAAATACGCAATGATCGAATGCTTTATTCAAAGTAATAACAATGCTGAAATTGCATCCGAAACATACTTCAATCGTTATCCAGAAAGAACACAACCTCACAAATCTATTTTTGAGAGATTAAAAGAAAATCTCATCAATCACGGGTCATTTAGTATGCCAAGACCTAAACATTACCATATTGAAAATGCTGAAGAAACTGCCACCAACACAGTTGCAGCCGCAGTTGCAAATCCCTCAACTTCAAGTCGTGAAATAGTAACTGAAATTGGGGTATCAAGACGTCGAGCTTTGAGAATCGTCAAGAAGCATAAATTTAGGCCATATGCTTTAAGAAAACCACATCATTTGCAACCAACAGACCCTCAGCAACGAATGGAGTTTTGCCAGTGGTACCGTGAAAATCTTCAGCAGAATCCATTATTTTTTAAAAAGGTATTTGGACTGATGAAGCTTACATCAGCAGTGCCGGAATTTTTAATAGGCACAATGAGCACTATTGGTCTGATGTCAATCCTCACCGTACCGTCAACGTGCAAAACCAAGTACGTTTTGGTTTTAGTGTTTGGTGTGCCGTGCTTGGCGAGCGTATTTTAGAATACCATATCTACGAGGAAAATCTTAATGGCGACCGGTACTACGATATTGTAAACCATCATATTGCGAATGAATTTTTGGACAATTTGCCACTAATGGAGCGGGGAACTCTATACTTCCAGCACGACGGTGCAACACCTCACAAAATAAGAAGGTTAAGGGAGTTATTGAATATAAATTTTGAAAACCGTTGGATTGGAAACAACAGACCAGTGCGGTGGCCACCACGACCATAAAGAATATTTTGCTCTTACCGCACAGTGTGTAAGTTCTACTGTTGTCAACTTTCTTACAGAAACCAAAGTCGGTAACTTTGACGTAACCATCTTTATCGATAAGGAGATTTTCCGGCTTCAGGTCCCTGTATATGACGCCCAGGTTGTGCATATACTCGGTGGCGAGTATAACCTGCGCCGCGTAAAATTTCGACAGGGTCTCGTCGAATTTCCTCATCTTCCTCAGATGCGTGAACATCTCGCCACCGTTTATGAACGGCATCACCAAGAATATGTAAACGTTATCCTTGAAAAAGTACTCGATGCTGACGAGGAACTCGAATTTCATCGCATCCAGGCATCGTATCTCAGTTTTCGTGTGCTCCACTTGTTTCACTTTGACCACGTGGTTCTTCTCCATTATCTTCATGGCGTACAACTTATCACCGGTGGCTATGTTCCTGGTCAGCACGACACGCCCAAACGACCCAGTGCCCAACGTCCTATAGATGTTGAAATCTTCCTTCTTTCCGGTTATCTTTAGTGGGGAGAACCATTTCGATTCGAACTCCTTTTTTGATTTTTTTAAATACGCGTCAAAATCATTGCAGTGCCTCGTGAAGCTCAAATCTACCATGTTGTCACAGACATTTTCTTGATAAGAGTGACGTTTACATTTCACTATCAATTCGCTCATGGCTTCGCTTGATTTACGACCAATAACAATGGATCTGTTGGATATTTTCAGTGTCAAGCTCTGTCTTAATTTTTGCGCATAACTGGCACCTGTCAGATGGTTTTTGACAGATGTGGACTATGGTCCACTACAGTCCACTATGGTCCATGACCTGAACACACACACGGTCCTGTAAAACATTTGCACGTAGAGCCAATGCATGAAGAGATCTGGCTGAGTTTGATGTTCCATGCAAGCGTGTCCATCAGTGGATGTTTCTTGTGGTTTCTTGCCAAACCTGTCGGTTTAGGTTGGGTTTTGAGTGCCATGGTAGACTTGATACAAAATGAGAAGAGCATCTGACTGTTCCCAGCCGTAAAATGGCACGCAAAAAATAACCGAAAATGTATAAATTGGAGTCATGTCAACGTTCCGCCAAGCACAATAACTGCCTCTATCGGTAGCAAATTAAAACTAGCCCACAAAATTGAGCAGAATTTTCTTGCCTATAGCTAATGTATTTCAATCAGTTTCCACAGAAAAATCTTTACAACTTCTGCAAAAATGTTTGCATAAATTTCTATCATACCTCAAATTGTAGGTAATTAAGAGACCTAATATCCCTATGATGTTCAGAGTTTTACCCCAGAGTTTTTACAGCAATTAACAATATCAGAAGCCATGCCCTCAACACTAGTTTGTTTAAATAAATTAGCAGAGAAAATGATGACGGCTATACTCGTTTGCTACTTCATACTGAAGTACGGTGGCTGTCAAAGGGAGCCTGTTTAAATCGATTTGACAAACTCTCTGATTAAGTTCTAGATTTTTTTCAAGACAAAGGAGATTCTCTAGTGACAACTTAAGAAAATACAAAGCAGACATTGCTTATTTGATAGACACATTGAACAAGTTCGATGAAATAAATTTACAACTGCAAGAAGACGAACTGAATTTGATAAAGATAAAGTATACTATAATGTCCGAACATTATACCGTATTGTGGCCAATCGTCAAAAAAATTGGTACCACTTGCGTCATCATATTTAATTGAACGAGTATTTAGTGCAGTCACAAATCTTTTGACGAAAAGGCGAAACCGCCTACAAATAACTAATGTTGCTGACAAATGTTTCTCACAATCCAGCTAGGCTGAAAATTCTCCGGAGACAACTAATACAAAAATAAATAGGTAAACGGTTGTAGATTGTGCAATGCGCATTAGTTACTTACCACATAAACTATAAGTAAAACTGTGATTGATCTTCTTGCAAAACCCAAAATCGATGATTTTTATATATCCGTCCTTTTCGATTAAAATATTTTCCGGCTTGAGATCTCTATAGACGAACCCAAGGTTGTGCATGTACTCAATGGCCAAGATCACTTGACCCGCGTAAAATTTCGATATGGTTTCGTTGAATTTTCCCGCAGCTCGCAGATGGAGAAACATCTCGCCCGATTGCAGATAAGGCATTACAATGTAAAGGTGGACGTTGTCCTTGAAGAAGAAATCCATGTTGATAAGAAACGTGAATCGGCAAGCGTCCATCCATCTAATCTCCGTTTTCGTGTGCTCGACCTGGTTCGTTTTCACTATATAAGCCTTCTCTAACACTTTCATGGCGTACACAACACTCGCGGAATCTTTGTGCTTCACGAGCAACACCTTGCCAAAGGACCCTTCTCCAATACGTTTGATTATCTGAAAGTCTTTTAGTTTGGCGGTCGGTGTAAAAGGCGCCTCCCAACGTTCGGTAAATTCCTTGACGGATTTCTTTAGGAAACGTTCAAAGTCCTTGCAATGCTTCGTCACAGGATCTATGCAAACACTGGACGCTCTACTCAGAGCTCTGCTCAGAGATCTTCTCTGCATTTACAAGAACATCTGACATTTATTCAAGATGTCTAATCGTGGTTATAATCTAGCTAAATTTACAAAATCCTTGCCGCGTTTGCATACCGGCACGTTGATGGAATCAGAATCTGTTTTTATGAAACGATACCGCGAATTTGCTGAACTGGAGCTCATTATTTGGTTATGTATTTCGCTGGTGGTGCGACAGTTTAAGGTTAAAATTTGACAGGTCTTGCTGCATGTTGCAATATTGTAGTTCAACTGATAAAACGCAAGTACCTAGTAAAGGCAAAGTTTCTGTGGTTCCGATTTCATTGAATCCTGACTTTTATGAAGCTCATGGACCGCTTTATCTGTGGAGACATCAGGAAAACGTAGTAACGTTTTTCACTTAAGACATCGATAGGGGATAGGATAGTTTTCGTCAATAATCAAATACTAATAAAAAAATTATAAACCCCTAACCACAACAAGTATTTTAGAACCTAAATACGTATTTCAGCAACTATGTTGCCATCTTCAGTAGAACCTAAAAAGAGGAAAAGAGAGATTAGCACTTCATAGTATCTTTACTGGATATTGTCCAAGCAAATCACTAGTGGAAGTGCACGCATGCATGTTCTGTTTGTTTTTGGTTTGAGGAAGTATGATCATATATCGAATGGGCTGGGCGACTTTGAGTGGTTGAACATGGATAACACTAGGGTGTTGCATGCAGCAATATTATATCATAAGTTGCTATCCACGAGAATCCCACAATACCTCATGCGGAAGATACGCTGTAGAACGGATGTCCATAACCGTAATTTAAGATTCGGGGGGTTGTTTGCTCCATCTGCCCATCGCATTGAGCTCTATAAACGGTCATTCTCTTATCAGGTCAGTCACATATACAATGGTCTCGGGGAAGATATGAAAAAATTATCGTTAAACAGTTTTTGGGGAAAGGTATAAACTAAACTATTAATTGTATATATTATATGGTAAAGTCGTGTGTCTGGCCACATCAGATTTTTTTATTATAAATTCGAACTATGCGAATTGTGTTGCCTAACAGTACACAAATATAATTAATTAATTAATAATGCATTTTATGTTATAAGTGTTAAGTAAAACCGACATGGTTTTAAAAGAACTATCCTATGATATCTCACATGGCCACTATTTCAAACGGAGGGGCCATCTCTCGGCTGTTATAAAGCCTTTTACTCAGATTTAAATTTACGTTTTAAACAAAAATCCATAGAAACTTTAATATTGATAATTTTTTTCTTCTTTTGTTATACCTTTTCTTTTTTTATAATTTTTAATTACTCTACTTACAATTACGTTTTACAACTTTAATAGTACTTTAATTAAAAATTCATAGAGTTTTACGGTGATGCAAAACGGAAAAAAATTCCTCCAGCTATTTAATATCTGGCCGAACCGCTCCCGACGCTACGTCGATAGTGGTCGTATTTTTATTAGTACACAGATAAAAAAGTGGGGTACTCCGCACATGATGGGGAGTCATGTGGTATAGGGTGTGCTGGGTTTCCACTTAAAAATCTTATAACCAAATTAATACATAATAGAAAGGAGACAATAATAAGTTTTAAGTTATTGAGGGAGAATGTTAATAATCAAGTTTTATTGCCTAGGTTGTAAGGTCTACATTTCTACAAGTCTGTTAGTGTCCAAAATTTAACCTTAGAAGATAGACTATTATTTTATCGACCACTATAATTTTTAGAAAAAGTGTGCAGCCTCGTGTGGGAGACAGTCAAATCTAACATTGTTTGCGCAAAAAAAATGATAGTAAATGTAGTTGGTTCATCTGATTTTCAACAAGATGACACATAGAACAAACGCTTAATTGAGTACCAAATTCCATATTTCACTAAAACTCCTTCACTGGTCATATGATTACATTAAACTCTGATCATCGCAATATAAATAATACGTACACGTGCTTGTAGATAAACATACAACACCTGATTTTGTATTGTTACAACCGTATTTGACGATTTTTGTAGTTCGAACATAATCTCTTAAAAAAACTACAAAATTGATGCAGATAAGGTTTTTAATGATAAGTAATGCGAATCCAGGGATCATATCCGTGCGATACACATATTATTACTCATATTATTGCACATCTAGCTGGTTTGTTTTGATGTAGATGTAGACCCTATGAAAATATACAAATAAATTGAAATAGTGGCACGTGCTGGCCAAGTTTTATGTTCTATTCACTTCCCCTTTACATATCTGAAAATATCCTTACATTGAAAACAGCTGAAACTCAGAGACGCAGTATAAGAATTTAATGTGGTGCTGCTATTTTGGAAGCACGCGTAGAACGCTGCAAGGTTAGGTGAAAATTAGTGCATCATATTCATCTTTTGTTCTTTATATCAAATGCGTTATGTATTGGGTTTATCATTAGATTTGCTAATTGCAAATTGTATTAGGAAGAAGTGGCTTAATAAATGACAGAATCTTAGTTTTCTGTAGTATGCAAAATATGTCGTTTTGTATCTCGTTTCTTACATGAGGGGTCACTAAAACTGGACACCGTTAATCAAAATGAAAAAAGAAAAACACTGTTAGAAAATAATGGACATTTTTGATATGCACTTTATGTAATCATGTGCAATCACCGTAGTGGCACCGTAGTAGATATAGGTATTGCTCAAACTTGTTCTCAAAATTCTACAAGACTGTCGAAAACATGTTTTTATTGACATGTTCATGTGACGTCACAAGCTATCAACTTCTTATAGGTATTTAAAATGTTTTAAATTTATGTCAAACTTATAAACTTAAGCGCCAATAATTGACATTGCCGAGTGACAGTACAGACAATTAATTGTCAAACTTGTGATATACATAGTGATATACATAATTGTCATTATTTTCAGTTGTCAGATATTTGAAAAATATTGGTGTATAAAGTATATATATAAACTAAATACAAATTAATAATATAAAAAAATTGTAATGATACATTCATGCTATACAAAATACATACTCCTTTCTGGTTATTATGTTAAACACTGCAAAATACATATCGTTGAAGCTAAATATCTCGAAAGCACCAGTAAATCACAAGTAGCAAATCACCATAAATACAAATTTAAAGCAATTTCATTTTATTAATTTATTTCTATTTTGTGAATAAATGTTAATACATGTTAGTTCTGAAATAACCTTCAGTAAAAATATTCACAACAAGAAATTGATTTTTGTATTTATTAACGCAAAAAAGCTATTAGATGCAATAAGTTTGTATAGGTTGTTGTGTTTTATGCAGTATCTTGAAACGAGATCTTCATTTCATGTAATATAATAAATTATATTTAATAAAAACACAATTACAATACATTGTAGGAATTACATTAATTAATTACACATTAAGCTAATAAATAGAAACATATAAATCATTATAAACCAATTCAAAGCATTCTAACAAGGTTTCGAAAATAAAAAATTACTGATATACGAGTATGCAGCATAAACGGACAATTTTTTACACTTAGCGGCCGAGCGGTCGACCAGAGTAACAAAAAAACTCGTACATGGATGTAACATCGACACACTGCTGAAATACGGATCAGAACATACTTAATTCCACCAGTGTACGTAACCGTGTTGTAACAATTCGATGTTGTTATTATGGAATTGTATAACGGTAATTAAAATAACAAATGTGCGCATGACTCACTTATACATATATTAGACATTTTTGAAGAAATTGTAGCATAAATTTTGAATTCTCATCTATGTTGTACAACATTATACTAGACAGAACTTCTCACACATCTGCCGGATGGAAAGTATTCCAATCCAAATGGAAGAAATAAGAGGCTATTTGGGTTTATGGTTCTATTCGGGATATTTTGGAGACAACGTCCTCAGAGTACCTTGTCTGCTATATCTTCAGTCCTTTCTTTGTTCGAAGCGAGCGCAAATAAACGGCCGCTTTGGCAGCTAAGACCATGTGCGGACGTAAAACCTATATTTAGCCAATGGTTTTGGCCACGGTCCAAAACATACTGCGAAAATCTGGCCGCCCGGTACAGATTCCGCCTTTAGACGCAAATGCGCACTTTGCAATTTTGGATTTTCCGTGAATCTACACGCAGAAATAGGCTCTTTGTGCCAAGTGTTTATTTTTTTGGACCGGACGCAAGCCGGCAATTTCACTACTTGAATAATATATAAGAGGGGGTGGAGCAATTGGAATTTACCTTTGGGCC
The DNA here is from genome assembly GCA_964023965.1 of Melinopterus prodromus. NCBI lineage: Eukaryota > Metazoa > Arthropoda > Insecta > Coleoptera > Scarabaeidae > Melinopterus > Melinopterus prodromus. The sequence continues at coordinate 21,297,032 of OZ030398.1, read as the reverse complement.
TAAGGCCAAATTATCGCAAATTATTTTTTTAACGAAAATAGCAATGTTTTTGGTTGTGGGAAGTCTAAAATCTAAAATTAGGTATATTAAGCTACGAATAGAGATTATCTAATGTTTCTTTGTCTACAAAAACATAACCTGGTTTGGTATAGGTAAGTGCATGGGTCCAAAATATTTTGTAGTTTTGTGTGATACTGTTAGCCATGTTACGTCATATGAGGCAATCCAATCCTATACTAATACATGGCAACATTTGAAATTCGGTTCACAATTACAATTAATATGTATATGTTTTCTTAGTACATATCTGAAAAACTTTTATGTGGCCAGGCACATGACTTTATCATACTATACAGCAGTGTCAAATCCCGATGTTTTGAAAATACTGTCAATAGAATCAAAATATCTGTGAAATCCTGGCTATTTACTTTTCGCAAATAGAATTTGCTCATGTAGCTAAACTATTAAGTTTACCAAAAAATATCATCGACATAAATTAGGTATAAAATATTTCCTCTACTTTAATTTATTATTAGAATTATAATCTATTAATCTATTATTTAACTATTTTGACAAGATTACAGAAATGGCGGTTCACTTGCAAATTCATCGATAAATGCTAAGAGTAAACCTGCAGTTTCTTTAGAGCCTTTTGAACAAACCTTCTTTCAACTCTAAGTTTAGTCACGAAACTTTCTTCCTGATACCTTTAGTAGTTTCTCCGAAATCGTCGTCACAAAAAACCTGCTACAGTCATATCTGTTCAATGAGTCATATCCGATGGCGTTATGATATTTTTTCTACCTTGCGTTCGTTATAAACTCCTAACGAAGCCGCTCTCGGTGTCGGTATGAAAACACAAGATCACAAACTTTTAGCAACTTTTAGTTTTCCAAGATTGAAGATATTGACGTCAAGTATCAAATAAGGCTGACATCTCAATCGCTATTGGCTTGTCTCAATCGTATTTGTGAATTTTACCACAACTACCAACTGTTAAAGATAAAAGTACTCGAGATTGTAAGATGACAACCGCAATTTTTGACAATTATGTAAAATTAATGTCGCAAAGTAGAAAAAACAGTGTATAACACTCGTTTACAATTTCGAGTTCAATTTCGAACAACTCGTGCGCCAATTTTTGTCTTTGAAAAGTTGTATCCTAATACCTATACTATGCGCCGTTTTTTGGCGTATTTTGTAATAACTATTCTATTTGGTGACATGTAAGTATATAAAAATACCATATTTATACTTAATGAATACGAATGGGAACTCAAAATTACGTAAGACATCCGGAAAAGTGAGGACAAATGTCAAAGCTGTAATTTTAGCAACATTAGTAAATGTATGCCATTTGAATTCAATCTCCCAGAAACCTCAAAATCTGTATAAAATACACAATGTAACACTAATTTCCAACTATCTTTTACAAGAAAATTTTCCTATGTACGGCCATCATACTATTATATGCTGTTATTAAGCCATCGGTGTCATTTAAAAAATATGTCGATTACGTCTTAATTCAAAAACCATTGAAGGTGGAAATTTAGTTTACGATAAATATGTGTACATATTTTGCAATTCAAAACCGAGACTATTTAAATAACAGACCGATTTAGAGATTTTGTCATGTTTCAATACTTTGTGTTCTCACTGTATAATAGCGGTTTTACACTATTGTTAATGGCATTATACGCAATTTTTTATTGCTTAAAAAGTTGTCGAACATTTTGCGTGATAAATTCAACAAAGATATGCCTCTGTCTGCATATCGTCTGGTTAAAAGTAAAAGTAACTAACTAACATTTCAAATAATTACAAAAACCTGACTACAATAGAATACCAATAAATATAATGACATTTTCCAGAGAATTAATGGATTTGAAGAATTTATTGAACTTATTTTAATAACACTTATTGATTGTATTTTCGTTTAGATACGCGTTTATCAGCATTTGGCCACAATTAATTCGTGCGTCAATAAAATATAACAAATTGTTAGTTAGTGACTTTTACCATTTTACCTTTAAGCCGACGATATATTATTTACAATAATGTAAAGCTATTTCGGCTGCAAAAATTCAAAACCCGGTTTTTAACTGACTTTTTCATAAGTCAGATTTTGTATAAACCCTAGTTGTCATGCCACTTGCATTAGTGAAACCGGGCCTAAAAGTGTAAGAAATCGAAAGGAAATACGTCAAGAGACAGACTGTCACAACAAACGAGAAAAAAATAAACACACATTTCTGATATTCGGAACAAAATTGCGACTTAGGTATTTATTAGCATTACAGCTGGTTTCTAAGTTTAAAATTAGATATTATACGACAAAAGTGCGACAGCCAAACGATATGAATTTGCCTACCGAAACATCTCCAAAATACATGAGAGACAATGAACATTAAAAATAAACAGAAGTCAGAAACCGTTTGTAAATAACGTCTGTGTTTTCTACCACGTGACCACAAAGGCCTAAACACCGCTTATATATCGGGAACCGAAAAATTTCCATCGAATTCTGACCGACGAAAGTCGAATTCGACGACGCACTTTCCAAATACAACACATGCACGCCATCTACCTCGTTCCCAAAAAAACAAAACACAAGGTAGACAGCCGCACGCGGAAAATTGGCGGTGGTGGGGGCATAAACAAACTCGCGCGTCATATAAAGCTAGGAGCGCGCTCGCCAGATGAAAACATTTGAAATCGGTCCGCGCGCTCGAAAGTGAATTCAAAAGTGCATCCGCATTGTTATCGCTTTATTACGAAATTGGTTCGTTCGGTTCGTTGATATTCAGTTCGAGTGTTCAAAATGCGTCCGCCATCGCAATACGGAGATGACACCATTAATCATGCGGAAGCTGAAGAGGCCGATCCACGATTGGCGCCGATGATGATCGCCACACGATTAGCTGGCAGAGCCATCATCAGGGTCGTTGGCAGATGCAACGAGGCCCAGGAAAACAATAATCTAGGTACAAACTATAATAGATTGTAGCTTTGTAACAATACAATACAATGGAATGTTTACAAACATCAACATTGTTTTCGTTTATTGTGCAATTTTGTTCATGACTGATAACAACAATATTATTAAATATCGCGTTTAGCTTGTTGCTTTATTGCTTTAAAACTGCATCTTTTGTTGTGATCTTTTTGCGCGAGACCATTTTGAAACAATATTATGCAAAACACTCAAACTGCCTTATTAACATACATCTTTTGTTTATTTAATAATGAAGCCTAAGAAATTACGAAGATTTACTGCTCAACCATCTTCAAGTGACAAGATGCAACAAATATGACGTATATTTATCAAACATCACGATATTTTTTATACAAAGGTGGAGCTTCTCAAAACAAACACAAATAAGATCGATCATCACTATAAACATCGTTTTTTGTCACTATAAAGACACTTTTTTGTCTACACTTTGATTATGTCAGTTCAAAATTTTTGTTTTTTTATGGACGCCATATTGGTTTTATACATGTTTGGATTCAGCGTTTCTTTCTGAGTAATTTGGTATGCCACATGCCATGTTTTGATTGCAATAAGATAATAGAATTGACTGAAAGTTGTACACTTGCGTTAAACAATGTAATATCAATCCATCTGAAAGCATCTGTTGAAATAAACTGGCGAAAACACAGAATTTATAAAAAATACTACCTATTCAGTAGTATTATGGCCACCAAGATTGCCGGATCTTACCCCTTGTGATTTTTATCTATGGAATGACTTAAAAAATAAATAATGTTTATAATTTTGGCAACGTTGGAGAGTTACGTGACACCGTCATCGCCGCTTTCAATTCGATTGACAGAAGAACCCTCGGTAAGGTCACCATATTACGGAATGCTGTGAAAAATGCCTCCGTGAAAATGGCGAGATTTTTGAAAACATTATTTAGTTGACGAATTCATTGGCGAAAAAAATTTTAACAAAATTTTGCTCAGATCAGTCGCGTCTGCATTAATGTAAAACTAGTTAGCCATGATTTGACAGATATTTTCATTCTAATGACAGTAGGTAGTGTCAAACGCTGAGTTTTGACAATACAGTCAATAGAATCAATATGTCTGTCTAATCCTGGGTAACTAGTTTTATTTTAATGCAGACACGACCGATCTCGATCAAATAGAATCTCACGCAGTGATGCAGCTAAACTATTAATTTTATATTTAGTATGATAAAGTCATGTGCCTGGCCACATCAGATTTTTTTAAATTGTATACGGTTCTTGAAGAGTTATATTAACTAAAAAGAAAGAGAACAAAGTTGAATCATAAAAAAACAATATTTATTGGTTCGTGAGAGTACTATTAGCAATTTTGGGACAGATGGCATGCAGGTTCTTCAATCCATTCATTATAATTACATAAGAATTACGGCTGCTTAGTTGAACGTGTGATAGACCCGGAAAATATTCCTATTCTACTTTATACGCGCGCTTCCGCGATTTCTGGTGAAACTGAGAACTGATGTTCTCGGTAAACTTTCAATTTTTCAACTAGCGCTTGTTACAGCTCAGCCAATTGTATCATTAAAACTTTCATCTGTACTGCTAGCGGATTTGTTTCCGTTTCGCAGTGGCCCGTGTGACGAAACGCTGGCAGAGAACGACAAACACAACAAAGAGCCTATCTATCTATTTGCTACGAGGGCACGATCTTGATCATATGTTTTCCTGCTTAATCCATAAATAGAGGTAACGCCGGGCAGAACCGGCCTTTATATTCCTTTTTAGTACCTTTTAAGGTGAACTGGTAGCAACTATGCGTTTGCGATTTGTTGCGCGCCGTAATTGTATCAAATCAGATCTTAAATGGCATTAACGATAATCACATTATAAATTTTCATCCTGTATCGTATACTGTCCTATTCGTCAAATATATCAATATAAGTATGCTATATTTTCCATCCAAGTATTGTTAAGTTAAGTTAAGTTAAGTTTCCCTAACCTAATTCTATGTCAAAGTTAATACAGTGATCTTAACCCACCATCTTAGATTTTAATGAAATTTAATAAATTTAATTATCGTGCGCTTCTTTTACGAGCATTTTGTTTTTTATTCATTGATATAACTGTCCAAATCACAGTTTCTTTTTGAAACCTTGCATATTATCAACTGGAACCATGTTGTTTGCTCACTTTTGGCTCACCCTGTATGTTAATCAAGCAATGGTATAGAAAATACTTACACTCGATATAAAAAGCGCTTCGTTTACGAGCATTTTGTTTTTTATTCATTGATTTAACTCTAAAACTGTCCAAATCACAGTTTCTTTTTGAAACCTTGCATATTATCAACTGGAACCATGTTGTTTGCTCACTTTTGACTCACCCTGTATGTTAATCAAGCAATGACATAGAGAATACTTACACTCGATATGAAAGGAGCTTCTTTTACGAGCATTTTGATTTTTATTCATTGATTTAACTCTAAAACTGTCCAAATCACAGTTTCTTTTTTGAAACCTTGCATATTATCAACTGGAACCATGTTGTTTGCTCACTTTTGACTCACCCTGTATGTTAAACAAGCAATGGTATAGAGAATACTTACACTCGATATAAAAGGCGCGTCTTTTACGAGCATTTTGTTTTTATTCATTAATTTAACTCTAAAACTGTCCAAATCACAGTTTCTTTTTGAAACCTTGCATATTATCAACTGGAACAATGTTTTTTGCTCACTTTCTTCATCACCATAACAAATAAATTGCTATGGCTATGGCAATAGTTTTACAAAGGCAATGTGATCCAACAATGAAATAAATTTGTGGGATAAACATAAGGCTTCAGCAAAAAAAGCTATAATTTGGACAATTTTAGGGATAAATCAATGAATAAAAATAAAATTCTCGTAAAAGAAGCGTCGTTCATATAGAGTGTTAAGGTGGTGTCAAAAATGTCCTAAAATAGTGCTAATTTTACATTAAGGTTATTAAGAAATTGCCCATAATTAATTGTCAGTCAATTGTCAATTGTCAGTTCTTTATTACGTGCAACTGACAATTGTCAGTTGCACGTAATAAAGAAGAGAAATAAACATTGAATGTTCACGCATCTTGTCTACTAACTATACTGACGTGTACCAAAATTACAGTGTCTAAAATTAAAGTACATAACATACCTATTATATTTATCCATTGATTAGTTCTGGTAAATAGTAGACATTAAATTTAATTAAATCGAAATTACACAGTACATAAATTAATTTCACTTTGCACATTAAATCGAATAAATCGCACGAAGAACAAAGTGAAAATGTTTCGTCAATTCATACTAACATCATTAAACATTTTTCATAAGAAAGTGCAGTAATTCGTTATTATCTGGCATATAGAAAATGCAAGTTTATCGTTGAATGGATTACGAACTGTTAGCAGGCGAATTAGAAAATACTCATTAACATCAATTAATTTGATTAAACAAATTATCGATTAAAACAATTTTAAACTATTAAGTATATTAAGCAAAAGTTAAATCATCAAAATCAGCGCTATTATACAATTGGTTCCGTAGTCAAAACGTTTGTTGTCACCAGTGATACAGAAAATAAATTATTATGATTCAGAATGTTTTGAAATATTTAAATTTCATGATAATAACACTTAACACCGTAACGATTTGTTTTATTGGGCGCTCTGTTTCCATCACAATGTTGTGTTATCTCGCTTTGTTTGCAAAAAAATAGAATCTCGCAAATAAACAAAAGGAATTGCGTTTGATTTTAGAATGCGCGTGTATAATAAAATTCTATTTTCACTGAGCTTATTGTTTATTATACCTATGGCTACCAAAACAACAATACTTTTCGGTTTTGTTTATTTTTTTGTGTGGCTACGTCGGTAAAGATAAAGATAGATAACGGAAACCCGGAGAATGAGGGGCAAATACTCAAGTTTTATAAATACCGTCAATGACATTCAAGTGACGAAAATAGTCCGGGAAAGTTTCGATACATGCGCAGCGGGTAACTCGGTCAAAAACTTGCCAGTGAACAGTTCACACTTCGCGACGATGGCTACCGGTGTATCAAGAGTTATTCTGAGATGCGAAGACGCGATGGAAAATGAAATTTTAGGTATACAACACGCTTTATAATGTTATTTGTTGAATGGAAGCGATCAGCTGATTTAAGAGATAAGTTTGTGACCTTCGAGTTCATAATTATTATGACTCGTTGTGTTTTATGAATATACCTGGCCATAATATCTCTCTAGACTTGACGTCGTGCTCCTATATATGGAGATAATAAGTCAGACAGCAGATAATTTCCGACGTTTTGATTGATATTTGCCTTTGTCCGTTTTTTAAACTATTGACAGTAAAAACATACTAACGCATTTATAAGAATGAAATGTATCATATTTCCCTATCCTTTCCAATTACGTTTAAATTTTTCTAACTAATTAAACGCAAAACTTGATTTATAATAAATATTAAAGGCTTCGTGTGTATGTACATGTGGATTTATTTAATTTTAAACCCGAGTAATCCTAACCTTACTAATTATTAGTTTATATTAAATACCATCATAATTAATTCATTTACTCTTAGTACGATATAGGTACATAATCCTTATCTTCTTTAATGGACGAAACATGCATTTTCAGGAAAAAATTCTTATTTAATTATTACAAAAATAGAAATTGTTATGTAATTAGAGCACCTGCGGCACAACGAGAAAATAGTAGATAGGAGGAAACTCTACTGGCAAACCGACATGCATAATTCGTTACCAATATGGCCGCCAAATTATTATATTTGGTGATTAAATAAAAGCAAAATGTGAGCCCTGTTAATAACAAAGTTCTATTTTCAACACATAAAGAAGGGAATGTTGTTAGTGAAGGCGTTTGAAAAAATATGTTTAACAGTTGTCACAAATTGGCCTTGACATTTGGATTCATAAATATGGCATAAAAACATTACTAAATATGTATACAGTGTGTCCCCGATGAACCTAACTATACCTACTGGTGTCCTAAAAAGTCGATAGCCATAGTTAAACTTTGGTTCAACATACAGGGTAAATGACAAACGAGAAAATACTTTTCACTTGTTTTTTCACGTTTGCACCAACAATGTTTCTCCGGTTTGGGCCGGAACAACCGCGTGGAGTAGTTAAAAAACATTCTATTCTGACTCCAGATAATTTTCTGAGACCGACTCCGGTAAGAAAATCTTTATACAGTTACAGCTGTTTGAAATATGTACTAAGAAAACAAAGTGACATAAAAAAATCTGATGTGGCCAGACACATGACTTTATCATACTATTTATAAAATTATTACTAAATGAGATTCTATTTGATCGAGATCAGTCGTATCTGCATTAAAATAAAACTACATAGCCAAGAATTGACAGATATTTTAATACAAACAAACATTTATGAGACTGCAGAACAGACATTTTTACAATTGACACTAGGTATTGTCAAAAGTGTGTCAAAACATCAGCATTTGACACTACCTACTGACGTTAGAATGAAACTATTTGTCAAATCTTGGCTAACTAAGATGCAGACACGACCGATCTCAATCAAATACATTTTGCTCATGCAGCTAAACTATTAATTTTTCCAAAAAATGTCGTAGACTTAAATTATTCAGAATTTCCTCTACTTTAATTTATTACTTTACTATTTTGACGAGTCAGGTCTAAGTTTGGTCATGAAACTTCTAAATATAAAGTTTCGTCCCGATATCTTTAGTAGTTTCTCTGGAATCGTCACCACAAAAATCGGGTACACACACACAGAAATTTTTTTCTACCTTGGTCAAAATTGATCAGGAGACCCAAGAAGACCTATATCCGCTAAAATCTAATTTTTTTCGGCACGATTTACAACACAAATTAAAAAGTTGAAAGAAGCTAATCCACATATTTAATAAAACATTGCTTTCGAAAACAAATCCCGGAACTTCTGCAGTTTGTAGATTATTTCTGATACTATTTTGGTATTACATAGGTACTAATTTAATCAAAAATTACAACCAAAGCGTTACAGTTATGTAAAACGCGGCAAATATTGTGCAAACACTTTTGGCAAAATTGCAAAATTTCTCCATTACACATGTGAATTTGGCGTGTTGTAACCCAGTCTAGGTAATTTTATTCTCGAATTGATGATGATATTAAGGTGAGACGTTATTTAACCACTACAACATTATTTTGAAAGAATTTCGAATACAATTGAATATATTTATTTACCAACAAAATAGTATCGTCATAACTCTTCACTTTCGTTGTAAAACGTCTTAATATCATTAAATAACCCAATAGTTTCTGTTCGCTGAATAAGTGAGTTAATTTAGTCAGTATGCGTAAGAAGTCTGAACCACTTTAAGCGCCGCTCTGTCATTACAAAATTGGTTAAATAACTTTCATTGTGTTGTAACATTTGTGGTAATTAAGACACATTGACCGACTATGCCTTAAGATTTGTTTACCAAATATTATGAAACTGTATATCTCGGTCTCCTATTTTTAAAACCAATATTAATTCTATCATTTTCAGATCTCTCAGAATGTCAGCTGATGCAAGTACCTGATGCTGTGTACCACTTGATGAGGCACACGGAATTAAAGTCGTGCGATCTTAGCGGAAATGTCATTACGAAGATACCACCAAAGTTTGCTGTAAAATTCAGCCTGATCACAGATCTGAATATGTCGCACAATCAGATGTCAAAATTGCCCGACGAAATTGCCGATTTGGGTTCTCTACAGAGGCTGGATATTTCCCATAATACCTTCATCTCTTTGCCAAATCCGATCTTCAAAATACCAAAACTTGAGTTACTTATTGCTAATGATAATCACATCGTTGGTGAGTTATTTGGATGGGTTGTGTTTATTTACTGGGTAATTGTTTATTTTTTATTGTTTACAGATGTTGAGGTGGATTCTTTAAAAGAAGCTCCATCACTATTGACGGTAGACTTAAGGAATAATCCATTGACTGTCAGATGCCATGGGCTTTTAGCGGAAGTCACTGATATACAAGTGTCTGTTTCGCCAAGGGAGATAGAAGACTGGGAAGATCTTAACGTATAATTATGCGATTAAACTAAAACATTTCTCACTGCCATATGCTGACGATTAAAAACACTTTCGTTATTAAGATGCATACTAGGGTGACCAACAATCCTACAACTGAAACAGTCAGTTTCTAACTTGAATACGAGAGCAAAAAGTAGCTCTTTACCGCACACAACCTGGTTGTCATAGAAACGCAAAAAATATAAAATACAATTTTGATCATTGTTATTAATGTTTCTGATTAAAACCGCTGGTTTATAATAAGAAATAAAGAATGCTTCGACACTACAAGTTCTTGTTCTTGTTTGGTGAAACGATTGGGAAGAATTGCTGTACGTGAAACTTACTAAAAGATGGTAAAAAATCACTATTATGTACCATACATTCACGCACGACAATTATTAGCAACAAAAAAACAACCCATAATCTTTTGGGTGTAGATACTGAACATTTCCATTGTCAAATTGGCCAATTTATCAAAATTACTATATTTGAAACTAAACGATCACCATGTCTGAACATAGATTGCCAAAAAAGCGGAAAATTCCAGAAAAAAACTCAAAAACACAAAAACTAGAAAAAATTCAAAATGTATTCCTCCTTATTCAGATTCTATGGATAGTGTTGTGCAAATTTATAGTACCTACTCAGTGAAATTCTATTTGATCGAGATCGATTGTATCTGCATTAAAATAACACAAGTTAGTGAGGATTTGACAGATATTTTGACAATATTGACAGTACTTTACTTTACTTACCTGTACTTGTACTCGAACTCGTACTCGTACTTGTACTTGTACTTGTACTTGTACTTTACTTACTTGACATACTTTATCATTTACTCTTTTTAAAGGAAATAAATCAAAAGCATCAAGATTATGACTTTTCTTGACAATTTTATAACGAATAATGAAAGATGTTTTTCGTTTTCAGCATAAATTGGTAGCTAATTATCCCAATGGGTGATTCCTAGATATAATCGAAGGCCTGTGCAGTTTTAGTAACTTAATTTCTAGTATAAATATTTGTATTTTTATAATTGATATTAGCCTATATAAGAAAATATGTATATTGATAAAATACCTACTAATATATTATGAGGTCTGTTGTGTCGACCAATGTTGTACTAAAGAATTTCGCGCAGTATTGATTATTGTGTACTTAATTGTTTGTATATTTATTCTCAGGGACAGTTTTTCATCTAACGATATGCAGTATTTACCCTAGCAGGGAATGTACCTATTTCACGTTAAAGCAAAAAATTTATATGATTTTGTACAAAACGAAATACCAAAATAGAATATTCAAATGTAAATACGTCTCAATGTGATAATGTGATATATTTATGTTGAAGAACTGCTCCCGAAATTTAATTATGAATATTTGTGTGTATATTATTTGTTTATCCTTTAAGAATTTGGCATTACTGTGGCTTGGTCATCTAGTCATTTTGTGATTGTGAATTTGATAAAAGCAATACAGCGTTCCATGCATTTTCATGTCGATTTGATGAAATAAACATCAAACAAAACATGTGTATTATTTATTATGGTTAAATATAAAATATTTTCCTAATCCCCACAAGTTAGTATTATTCACATTTACAGTGTTTTTAAACCTAGGTTCATCATTCTATAAACTTAAATATTGAATCAACAAAACACTTTTTCCACTCCCTCTTTTGAAAATACATAATAACAAGATTAAAATTTTATTTTTTGTCTGTTTATAAAATAATATCCAGTGGCGGTAATATATTCCATCGACATACTTTTGCTTAAAATACTTATATGAAATTTTATAACTAAATATGTATGACATTTTTTTTAAATGCTTGAGCGTCATATCAAATATATGAGATCTGGCAACCCTATATCATATCTTAAAATTACAAATAACATACAGGCTTTCCATCTTAGTGTATCCATCTTAGTGTAATACAGCAAATTAAATTAAAAAACTTACAACCATATACGTATTAGGAATTATACGGAGCTTGTCCTATAGCAGTCTCGGTCCCAACAATTGTGAGACGGAGATATACATATGTTTTCGTCGGTGTAATATAGAAGGAGAAAGGTATTTGCCCGACAAGTAGTTATTAGGACCGTCGACAGATGGCGCTATTGTAGCTTGAAGTGCACGCTCGGTATTACCGCGACCGTTAGCCGGTAATATTCGGCATCACTAACCAAGGGTTATAGAGAGGTTATCCAGTTTGCTATCTTTCCTATAGTCCACTTACCTTACTACTTTATAGACCTTGATCACTAACGCCACATCAGTGACAGCCCATAGATAACCTTATACATGTGACAGCTCACTAACGCCAAACCACTGACAGCCCACAGATAACCTTATACATATGGCAGCTCACTAACGCCAAACAACTGACAGCCTAGAGGTAACCTTATACATGTGGCAGCTCACTAACGCCAAACCACTGACAGATAACCTTATGCAAGTGGCAGCTGGTGGCAGCACTGTGGCAACCCATGGATCCAATCCAGCCAATCGAATCCACGATCTTGACGCATGCGTAGTGTGTCCAGTGGCACTACTTCGGATGAGATAGAGATATATGTTGCAACGCTAGTGTTGAACAGCCTGCTGTTACCAAATACCAACATTCTTTATACCATTTTGTATTTATATGTTTACAACAATGTAATAATAACAATATAATTTCGCACTGCTTGGAATATAGATTCAGTAATATAGACAAATTGGGTTGTCTAACCTGAAACTACAGTAATATGACAAATATCAGATCGTAGAACGACGAAATTTGGCGATTTCCAACTCCAGCATTTTCCTAACCCTACAATTAAATGGTTTGCATATACGTGAAGTAATGTGGTGAAAGTAATTAGTGAGAAATGGCTCTGAATTTTCGCACATTCGGCAACAAATTCACTACATTCGGGGCACTGTCGAGCGTTCGACATAATATCGGAAACTTTGATAAGGTCACCAAAGATATCCCAATATCGGATAGGTTAGGAAAGGTAAATCACATTGTAATTAATTATATTATATAACTTTTATGCAGACCTACTTATGCCTCATCTTGAGCTTTTCTTAATCCCTTTTATTTGCCGGAATGTTCTTGATTTCAAGGAATGGCAGACTTTTTAACTGCATGTTGGCATTACTAACCTATAAATTCTCTACGATGCAATATAACCGATTAGTTATTGTTTTGTTTTAGGTGGGTGCGAGATGTATAGGTTCTACCTCATCGAACAACAATAATTATAAGCTAAAATGTAAAAAAGAATTTGAAAATTACGTTGTAAATACAGAATTGACTAGTGATATTTACGAGAAGATTATTCTTCCGACTTATAGTATAAATAGTGTGAAAGATGCCGTGACGAAGCAAGAGACCTTGCGTTGTACAGGCTCAGAGACATTAAGCAGTCAGCTGAAGAACTTACAGAATGACAAACCCAGCCCGGAGAAGCTAAATCACATCTACAATGTGCTTAGCGAAGCGTTGCCGAAATTGTTCATTCAACCGATGGATTATAGTATTTACACGAACGATTTAATCTTTGAGAATAACATCAGCGGAAAGCGAACTGTTGGCCTGTATAACTATGTCAAGCAGATTGCGTTACTGCGAACTGTTGGGCACTTGAAGTACGCCTACGTCAAGCTAGAGGTGTTGAAGATTACACAGAATCCTGAGGACTCGTCAGTGAAAGTTAGGTGGAGGATAAGAGGTATATCGGGACTTCGGGTTATGGTCCTTTTCTGGAAGTACAAGCTGTGGAATATAAAAGAATTGTTCGATAAATGTGATTCGTAAGTTTTTTAGCGGAAAGTCTTGTGTTGTAGGAAATTAATATGGTTTTTGTGTTATAGATGGTACGATGGATTCTCTACTTTTTACGTCAATGGAGAAGGGATTGTTTACAAGCACGTCGCTGATAAGGTACAGAAAGAAACGTAATGCACGCCAAAAAAATGGTGCTAACACATCCTACCAAATATACTGAAAATATTGCTTTTTAGTTTTGTATGAATTATCTTTGTGAGTTTGTTGCATTGATTCTGTAATATTTTTACAATATCTCTGCAACCTTTTATCACTTTCCACTGGAAAGTTATCACAACGTTCTTAACATATCAGTTAACTGATAGCTAAGCTTAGGTTTAAGTGCCACTTATCAAAATATGAGGTTATGTTTATAGACATTTTTTGGTTCTGTCACCTGGTATGATTAATATCAATAATATTTAATGGGTTTGTTATTTTTGTTGTTGAATTCTTAGTTACCAGTTTTTCTTTTTTTCCATAGATGATGCCTGATTCTGATACCGAGGTAGTGAAGACAACTTCGACAATAGACGCGGCAAAGTTGGCTTTGATTGTAGGCGTGATTCCTAGATTTTCCGACCTGAACGCGATGGTCTGAGCCTGCATTTGTTTAGTTGTTATTAATTTATTGAAATATAAATATATAAGTATTACACAGCCATACCACGCAACAGGTAAGCATTCATTTGTTTATTAAAGTTTAATGTCATTGCCGTTTTTATTGTACTTGTTAAGTTCCGAAGAAATTATTTTGTTGTTCACCGTCGTGTTGAATGTACGCAGATACAGAGAAAATATCAATAAAGTACAGTTGTTATTCAGCTGGCGGAGTATTATTTAGACCCTTATTCTTTGTTTGACCACCTAAAAGAGAAAATAAATGTAAATGTAGGGAAAATAAAAAGGTAGTAAAAGATAGAAAAATCCAAAAATAAACTTACAATTTTGCATTAGAATCTTTTCCAAACTATGAATAGGAGATTCAAATAAAATGCATATGATAAATGCAAGAGCATATGTTAAAACTAAGTGTGATAATACCATGGAACACTAAAAAAAATAGGTTAACAGATCATTTGTTAATAATATATTATAAAAGTACATACCAAGCTATAAACGCTTAAGTACTGCGAAGTTCGCAAAGTTCCTCTGTGGTGGAGTTCAACCATTCCATTAACCAAGTAAGCGCAATAAGTCAATCTTCCAAATGGGACAAACAACTTCCACGACAAGAATTTGTTTATTGTTTCTAAAATTGTATGATGTATGGATAAGTTAAAACGGCGGACTCGTATTAATTGAATCAAGAGAGATACATACCACAATTTCCCGAAATGCACGCTATTGTAATCCAACCTATAAAAATACACCAGCCGATACTATGCAGAGCGGCATAAACTGCACTTTCTATGGCATTGTACTGATAATTATCCTTGTAGAACACGGTAATGGTTAAAAGGGCTGATAGTCCTATCGTTGATGATATTACCCAACCTATGGTGGTTGCAAATAGTGACAATCTGCATCTAAAATTGTATCCGATAAGTTGCAGAGATTGTAGAATCCATCATTCCCACACTCGACCCCCAGCAAATGTAAAGCGAGATAAGAGATGCCATGCCACGTTTGATAGAAGGGGAAAGCGCAAAAAGAGAGATGTAGGATGTCATAGTCTATCTTTTTCTGTCAAACGTGGCATGGCATCTATTGTCTCTCTTTACTTTTGTTGGGGGTCGAGCGTGGAAATGATGGATACAATAACATACCTGGTGCTTTGGATTTTATACAACACATATCCAAAAAGAATACCCATACAGTACGAGCCAAAACGTAAGTGCGTCTTTATATAAGTATTCTTGAAATAGTGGTTGTCATTGAGGTCGAAGACTTCGCTAAAAACGCTTTATTTATCAACAATTTACTCTAACTACTTGCGTACATACTTTGGATGAATCATTAACGTTGGAAAAAGCTTCTTGTTGTATGTTTCAAGACCTCGTAATGTTAAAGAAAGTAAAGTCACGACACCTAGTAAAACTTTCCCTAGATAATTGTACCTCCATAGTGGATACAAAATCAAGGGTGCCATGAAAAACAGCTGGGTGTCTGTGGCTAAGTACCAAGACTGGAACATGCACTATAAATTGTAAATTTTTCATTTCCAACAGTATGTTATTGATGATAATTATTAGCTCTTACCAAATTATCTGTTCCTACATAATTATTTATGTAAAGAATATTTGCCCACCATGACTTTAGACATCTATCTCTTTCTTTTGATACAACTTCCCATAAAGGTCCCTGGTTTAATTTGACAAATATGCTACAGTAGAATCCTACAACCACAATGTATGCAGGTGTCAATCTAAAAATATCAGAAAGAATTAAAAGTGTAAAGATAAAAAACATGTAAATACCTGAAATATCTCGCCAAATAAATTCCAATAAAATTTATCTTTCCTCTGCGTTTATCTAGTTCGTGAAGAACAATGCAGGTGAATAAGAATGCACTCAAAAATAGGAAGGAATCCACCAATAATGGGTTGTTGAGGAACAATCCGTTCTGCACTTTCGATTTTGCCTGTAAAATTTGATTGTGTAATTAGTCAAGTAAAATATTGACTATAATGCGAAATTTTAAGCTTTTATTTTGCTTTTGGCCGTCTTAAGGGCTACATATTTGATTTTGCAATTAGTAATACATATTTTTGATAGACTCAATGAGATGTATCATTTGGTAGTGGGTAAACCTTTCTATCACCAACGGTTGCAATGTTCAATTTTTTTCTATCTAAAAGTGCTAAATTTGGACCGAAAAAACAATTATAACTTTTTGAGAGATAGAGCGTTCGAATGTAGTCATGCTTATGCATCGGGATGTGCTGATTTCAACGGTGACTTCGGTTTTCCCGTAGCGTGTACGATTTGGCCAGAAAGTGGGAAACTATAATTCCCGCGGTTTATCGCGTTTTTCTCGCGAACCGCGCACTTTAGAGCAACCCGGCTTTCAGAAATGAATCCCTCGGCCAATTTCCCATCCGATACCGTTTGAACCGTCAACATCGGTCGATTGGGTCGGATACGGTTTGCGTTAAAAGTTTCTAACATAGTAAAATAGGTGTTTTTAGCATCATTTTTGATAATTGGGAACGTAATAACTGCCGAACCGTTCCAAATATGTAAAATCTAATTATACCGGCGTAATCAGCGTCAAAAATTGTATCAAGAACCACAACCCTAATTTGATTGAAGGTAGTTTGGGTTTTTGCCGACTGGCTAAAATTTTGTAAGAAATCACATATTTTAAACTATAATTTTGAACGGGCACACCTATCTCAAAAACTAGGACCCCGATCATCATGAAACCTTTGCTATCTTACTAAAATGGGTGCGCTGATTACAAATTTACATAGCAAAAGTCTCTGTCTCTACTGGTTACCGAGTTGTGCTAAAATTCCGGTTTTTCAAATAATACAAAAATAA
This sequence comes from Melinopterus prodromus, assembly GCA_964023965.1. Lineage (NCBI taxonomy): Eukaryota > Metazoa > Arthropoda > Insecta > Coleoptera > Scarabaeidae > Melinopterus > Melinopterus prodromus. The sequence continues at coordinate 21,279,656 of OZ030398.1, read as the reverse complement.
GCGAAATGGACCACATAACTTGAAAATGGTAAATCGTAGGCATATAAAAGTATACATATTTTTGATAGACTCAACGAGAGCTATCATTTGGTAGTGGGTAAACCTTTTGTATCACCAACGGTTGCAATGTTCAATTTTTTTCTATCTAAAAGTGCTAAATTTAGACCGAAGAAACAATTACAACTTTTTGATAGATAGAGCGTTCTAATGTAGTCATGCTTATGCATTGGGATGTGCTGAATTCAACGGTGTGCTCGGTTTTCCCGTAGCGTGTACGGTTTGGCCAGAAAGTGGGAAACTATAATTTCCGCGGTTTATCGCGTTTTTCTCGCGAACCGCGCATTTTAGAGCAACGCTGATTTCAGAAATGAATTCCTCAGCCAATTTCCCATCCGATACCATTCGAACCGTCAACATCGGGCGATTGGATCGGACACAGTTTGCGTTCAAAGTTTCTAATATAGTAAAATAGGTGTTTTAGCTTCATTTTTGATAATTGCGAACGTAATAACTGCCGAACCGTTCCAAATATGTAAAATCTAATTATACCGGCGTAATCAGCGTCAAAAATTGTATCAAGAACCACAACAATAATTTGATTGAAGGTAGTTTGGGTTTTTGCCGACTGGCTAAAATTTTGTAAGAAATCACATATTTTAAACTATAATTTTGAACTGGCACACCTATCTCAAAAACTAGGACCCCGATCATCATGAAACCTTTGCTATCTTACTAAAATGGGTGCGCTGATTACAAATTTACATAGCAAAAGTCTCTGTCTCTACTGGTTACCGAGTTGTGCTAAAATTACGGTTTTTCAAATAATACAAAAATAAGCGAAATGGACCACATAACTTGCAAATGGTAAATCGTAGGCATATAAAAGTATACATATTTTTGATAGACTCAACGAGAGCTATCATTTGGTAGTGGGTAAACCTTTCTATCACCAACGGTTGCAATGTCCAATTTTTTTCTATCTAAAAGTGCTAAATTTAGACCGAAGAAACAATTACAACTTTTTGAGAGATAGAGCGTTCTAATGTAGTCATGCTTATGCATTGGGATGTGCTGAATTCAACGGTGTGCTCGGTTTTCCCGTAGCGTGTACGGTTTGGCCAGAAAGTGGGCTCCTATAATTTCCGCGGTTTATCGCGTTTTTCTCGCGAACCGCGCATTTTAGAGCAACGCTGATTTCAGAAATGAATTCCTCAGCCAATTTCCAATCCGATACCATTCGAACCGTCAACATCGGGCGATTGGATCGGACACAGTTTGCGTTCAAAGTTTCTAATATAGTAAAATAGGTGTTTTAGCTTCATTTTTGATAATTGGGAACGTAATAACTGCCGAACCGTTCCAAATATGTAAAATCTAATTATACCGGCGTAATCAGCGTCAAAAATTGTATCAAGAACCACAACCCTAATTTGATTGAAGGTAGTTTGGGTTTTTGCCGACTGGCTAAAATTTTGTAAGAAATCACATATTTTAAACTATAATTTTGAACTGGCACACCTATCTCAAAAACTAGGACCCCGATCATCATGAAACCTTTGCTATCTTACTAAAATGGGTGCGCTGATTACAAATTTACATAGCAAAAGTCTCTGTCTCTACTGGTTACCGAGTTGTGCTAAAATTACGGTTTTTCAAATAATACAAAAATAAGCGAAATGGACCACATAACTTGCAAATGGTAAATCGTAGGCATATAAAAGTATACATATTTTTGATAGACTCAACGAGAGCTATCATTTGGTAGTGGGTAAACCTTTCTATCACCAACGGTTGCAATGTCCAATTTTTTTCTATCTAAAAGTGCTAAATTTAGACCGAAGAAACAATTACAACTTTTGAGAGATAGAGCGTTCTAATGTAGTCATGCTTATGCATTGGGATGTGCTGAATTCAACGGTGTGTTCGGTTTTCCCGTAGCGTGTACGGTTTGGCCAGAAAGTGGGAAACTATAATTTCCGCGGTTTATCGCGTTTTTCTCGCGAACCGCGCATTTTAGAGCAACGCTGATTTCAGAAATGAATTCCTCAGCCAATTTCCCATCCGATACCATTCGAACCGTCAACATCGGGCGATTGGATAGGACACAGTTTGCGTTCAAAGTTTCTAATATAGTAAAACAGGTGTTTTAGCTTCATTTTTGATAATTGGGAACGTAATAACTGCCGAACCGTTCCAAATATGTAAAATCTAATTATACCGGCGTAATCAGCGTCAAAAATTGTATCAAGAACCACAACCCTAATTTGATTGAAGGTAGTTTGGGTTTTTGCCGACTGGCTAAAATTTTGTAAGAAATCACATATTTTAAACTATAATTTTGAACTGGCACACCTATCTCAAAAACTAGGACCCCGATCATCATGAAACCTTTGCTATCTTACTAAAATGGGTGCGCTGATTACAAATTTACATAGCAAAAGTCTCTGTCTCTACTGGTTACCGAGTTGTGCTAAAATTCCGGTTTTTCAAATAATACAAAAATAAGCGAAATGGACCACATAACTTGAAAATGGTAAATCGTAGGCCTATAAAAGTATACATATTTTTGATAGACTCAACGAGAGCTATCATTTGGTAGTGGGTAAACCTTTCTATCACCAACGGTTGCAATGTTCAATTTTTTTCTATCTAAAAGTGCTAAATTTAGACCGAAGAAACAATTACAACTTTTTGAGAGATAGAGCGTTCTAATGTAGTCATGCTTATGCATTGGTATGTGCTGAATTCAACGGTGTGCTCGGTTTTCCCGTAGCGTGTACGGTTTGGCCAGAAAGTGGGAAACTATAATTTCCGCGGTTTATCGCGTTTTTCTCGCGAACCGCGCATTTTAGAGCAACGCTGATTTCAGAAATGAATTCCTCAGCCAATTTCCCATCCGATACCATTCGAACCGTCAACATCGGGCGATTGGATCGGACACAGTTTGCGTTCAAAGTTTCTAATATAGTAAAATAGGTGTTTTTAGCTTAATTTTTGATAATTGGGAACGTAATAACTGCCGAACCGTTCCAAATATGTAAAATCTAATTATACCGGCGTAATCAGCGTCAAAAATTGTATCAAGAACCACAACCCTAATTTGATTGAAGGTAGTTTGGGTTTTTGCCGACTGGCTAAAATTTTGTAAGAAATCACATATTTTAAACTATAATTTTGAACTGGCACACCTATCTCAAAAACTAGGACCCCGATCATCATGAAACCTTTGCTATCTTACTAAAATGGGTGCGCTGATTACAAAGCTACAAAGCAAAAGTCTCTGTCTCTACTGGTTACCGAGTTGTGCTGAAATTACGGTTTTTCAAATAATACAAAAATAAGCGAAATGGACCACATAACTTGCAAATGGTAAATCGTAGGCATATAAAAGTATACATATTTTTGATAGACTCAACGAGAGCTATCATTTGGTAGTGGGTAAACCTTTCTATCACCAACGGTTGCAATGTTCAATTTTTTTCTATCTAAAAGTGCTAAATTTAGACCGAAGAAACAATTACAACTTTTTGAGAGATAGAGCGTTCTAATGTAGTCATGCTTATGCATTGGGATGTGCTGAATTCAACGGTGTGCTCGGTTTTCCCGTAGCGTGTACGGTTTGGCCAGAAAGTGGGAAACTATAATTTCCGCGGTTTATCGCGTTTTTCTCGCGAACCGCGCATTTTAGAGCAACGCTGATTTCAGAAATGAATTCCTCAGCCAATTTCCCATCCGATACCATTCGAACCGTCAACATCGGGCGATTGGATCGGACACAGTTTGCGTTCAAAGTTTCTAATATAGTAAAATAGGTGTTTTTAGCTTAATTTTTGATAATTGGGAACGTAATAACTGCCGAACCGTTCCAAATATGTAAAATCTAATTATACCGGCGTAATCAGCGTCAAAAATTGTATCAAGAACCACAACCCTAATTTGATTGAAGGTAGTTTGGGTTTTTGCCGACTGGCTAAAATTTTGTAAGAAATCACATATTTTAAACTATAATTTTGAACTGGCACACCTATCTCAAAAACTAGGACCCCGATCATCATGAAACCTTTGCTATCTTACTAAAATGGGTGCGCTGATTACAAATCTACATAGCAAAAGTCTCTGTCTCTACTGGTTACCGAGTTGTGCTGAAATTACGGTTTTTCAAATAATACAAAAATAAGCGAAATGGACCACATAACTTGCAAATGGTAAATCGTAGGCATATAAAAGTATACATATTTTTGATAGACTCAACGAGAGCTATCATTTGGTAGTGGGTAAACCTTTCTATCACCAACGGTTGCAATGTTCAATTTTTTTCTATCTAAAAGTGCTAAATTTAGACCGAAGAAACAATTACAACTTTTTGAGAGATAGAGCGTTCTAATGTAGTCATGCTTATGCATTGGGATGTGCTGAATTCAACGGTGTGCTCGGTTTTCCCGTAGCGTGTACGGTTTGGTCAGAAAGTGGGAAACTATAATTTGCGCGGTTTATCGCGCTTTTCTCGCGAACCGCGCATCTTAGAGCAACGCTGATTTCAGAAATGAATTCCTCAGCCAATTTCCCATCCGACACCGTTCGAACCGTCAACATCGGGCGATTGGATCGGACACAGTTTGCGTTCAAAGTTTCTAATATAGTAAAATAGGTGTTTTTAGCTTCATTTTTGATAATTGGGAACGTAATAACTGCCGAACCGTTCCAAATATGTAAAATCTAATTATACCGGCGTAATCAGCGTCAAAAATTGTATCAAGAACCACAACCCTAATTTGATTGAAGGTAGTTTGGGTTTTTGCCGACTGGCTAAAATTTTGTAAGAAATCACAAATTTTAAACTATAATTTTGAACTGGCACACCTATCTCAAAAACTAGGACCCCGATCATCATGAAACCTTTGCTATCTTATTAAAATGGGTGCGCTGATTACAAATTTACATAGCAAAAGTCTCTGTCTCTACTGGTTACCGAGTTGTGCTGAAATTACGGTTTTTCAAATAATACAAAAATAAGCGAAATGGACCACATAACTTGCAAATGGTAAATCGTAGGCATATAAAAGTATACATATTTTTGATAGACTCAACGAGAGCTATCATTTGGTAGTGGGTAAACCTTTCTATCACCAACGGTTGCAATGTTCAATTTTTTTCTATCTAAAAGTGCTAAATTTAGACCGAAGAAACAATTACAACTTTTTGAGAGATAGAGCGTTCTAATGTAGTCATGCTTATGCATTGGGATGTGCTGAATTCAACGGTGTGCTCGGTTTTCCCGTAGCGTGTACGGTTTGGTCAGAAAGTGGGAAACTATAATTTCCGCGGTTTATCGCGTTTGCTCGCGAACCGCGCATTTTAGAGCAACGCTGATTTCAGAAATGAATTCCTCAGCCAATTTCCCATCCGATACCATTCGAACCGTCAACATCGGGCGATTGGATCGGACACAGTTTGCGTTCAAAGTTTCTAATATAGTAAAATAGGTGTTTTTAGCTTCATTTTTGATAATTGGGAACGTAATAACTGCCGAACCGTTCCAAATATGTAAAATCTAATTATACCGGCGTAATCAGCGTCAAAAATTGTATCAAGAACCACAACCCTAATTTGATTGAAGGTAGTTTGAGTTTTTGCCGACTGGCTAAAATTTTGTAAGAAATCACATATTTGAAACTATAATTTTGAACTGGCACACCTATCTCAAAAACTAGGACCCCGATCATCATGAAACCTTTGCTATCTTACTAAAATGGGTGCGCTGATTACAAATTTACATAGCAAAAGTCTCTGTCTCTACTGGTTACCGAGTTGTGCTGAAATTACGGTTTTTCAAATAATACAAAAATAAGCGAAATGGACCACATAACTTGCAAATGGTAAATCGTAGGCATATAAAAGTATACATATTTTTGATAGACTCAACGAGAGCTATCATTTGGTAGTGGGTAAACCTTTCTATCACCAACGGTTGCAATGTTCAATTTTTTTCTATCTAAAAGTGCTAAATTTAGACCGAAGAAACAATTATAACTTTTTGAGAGATAGAGCGTTCTAATGTAGTCATGCTTATGCATTGGGATGTGCTGAATTCAACGGTGTGCTCGGTTTTCCCGTAGCGTGTACGGTTTGGCCAGAAAGTGGGAAACTATAATTTCCGCGGTTTATCGCGTTTTTCTCGCGAACCGCGCATTTTAGAGCAACGCTGATGTCAGAAATGAATTCCTCAGCCAATTTCCCATCCGATACCATTCGAACCGTCAACATCGGGCGATTGGATCGGACACAGTTTGCGTTCAAAGTTTCTAATATAGTAAAATAGGTGTTTTTAGCTTCATTTTTGATAATTGGGAACGTAATAACTGCCGAACCGTTCCAAATATGTAAAATCTAATTATACCGGCGTAATCAGCGTCAAAAATTGTATCAAGAACCACAACCCTAATTTGATTGAAGGTAGTTTGGGTTTTTGCCGACTGGCTAAAATTTTGTAAGAAATCACATATTTTAAACTATAATTTTGAACTGGCACACCTATCTCAAAAACTAGGACCCCGATCATCATGAAACCTTTGCTATCTTACTAAAATGGGTGCGCTGATTACAAATCTACATAGCAAAAGTCTCTGTCTCTACTGGTTACCGAGTTGTGCTGAAATTACGGTTTTTCAAATAATACAAAAATAAGCGAAATGGACCACATAACTTGCAAATGGTAAATCGTAGGCATATAAAAGTATACATATTTTTGATAGACTCAACGAGAGCTATCATTTGGTAGTGGGTAAACCTTTCTATCACCAACGGTTGCAATGTTCAATTTTTTTCTATCTAAAAGTGCTAAATTTAGACCGAAGAAACAATTACAACTTTTTGAGAGATAGAGCGTTTTAATGTAGTCATGCTTATGCATTGGGATGTGCTGAATTCAACGGTGTGCTCGGTTTTCCCGTAGCGAGTACGGTTTGGCTAGAAAGTGGGAAACTATAATTTCCGCGGTTTATCGCGTTTTTGTCGCGAACCGCGCATTTTAGAGCAACGCTGATTTCAGAAATGAATTCCTCAGCCAATTTCCCATCCGATACCATTCGAACCGTCAACATCGGGCGATTGGATCGGACACAGTTTGCGTTCAAAGTTTCTAATATAGTAAAATAGGTGTTTTTAGCTTAATTTTTGATAATTGGGAACGTAATAACTGCCGAACCGTTCCAAATATGTAAAATCTAATTATACCGGCGTAATCAGCGTCAAAAATTGTATCAAGAACCACAACCCTAATTTGATTGAAGGTAGTTTGGGTTTTTGCCGACTGGCTAAAATTTTGTAAGAAATCACAAATTTTAAGCTATAATTTTGAACTGGCACACCTATCTCAAAAACTAGGACCCCGATCATCATGAAACCTTTGCTATCTTACTAAAATGGGTGCGCTGATTACAAATTTACATAGCAAAAGTCTCTGTCTCTACTGGTTACCGAGTTGTGCTAAAATTACGGTTTTTCAAATAATACAAAAATAAGCGAAATGGACCACATAACTTGAAAATGGTAAATCGTAGGCATATAAAAGTATACATATTTTTGATAGACTCAACGAGAGCTATCATTTGGTAGTGGGTAAACCTTTCTATCACCAACGGTTGCAATGTTCAATTTTTTTCTATCTAAAAGTGCTAAATTTAGACCGAAGAAACAATTACAACTTTTTGAGAGATAGAGCGTTCTAATGTAGTCATGCTTATGCATTGGGATGTGCTGAATTCAACGGTGTGCTCGGTTTTCCCGTAGCGTGTACGGTTTGGCCAGAAAGTGGGAAACTATAATTTCCGCGGTTTATCGCGTTTTTCTCGCGAACCGCGCATTTTAGAGCAACGCTGATTTCAGAAATGAATTCCTCAGCCAATTTCCCATCCGATACCATTCGAACCGTCAACATCGGGCGATTGGATCGGACACAGTTTGCGTTCAAAGTTTCTAATATAGTAAAATAGGTGTTTTTAGCTTAATTTTTGATAATTGGGAACGTAATAACTGCCGAACCGTTCCAAATATGTAAAATCTAATTATACCGGCGTAATCAGCGTCAAAAATTGTATCAAGAACCACAACCCTAATTTGATTGAAGGTAGTTTGGGTTTTTGCCGACTGGCTAAAATTTTGTAAGAAATCACATATTTTAAACTATAATTTTGAACTGGCACACCTATCTCAAAAACTAGGACCCCGATCATCATGAAACCTTTGCTATCTTACTAAAATGGGTGCGCTGATTACAAAGCTACAAAGCAAAAGTCTCTGTCTCTACTGGTTACCGAGTTGTGCTGAAATTACGGTTTTTCAAATAATACAAAAATAAGCGAAATGGACCACATAACTTGCAAATGGTAAATCGTAGGCATATAAAAGTATACATATTTTTGATAGACTCAACGAGAGCTATCATTTGGTAGTGGGTAAACCTTTCTATCACCAACGGTTGCAATGTTCAATTTTTTTCTATCTAAAAGTGCTAAATTTAGACCGAAGAAACAATTACAACTTTTTGAGAGATAGAGCGTTCTAATGTAGTCATGCTTATGCATTGGGATGTGCTGAATTCAACGGTGTGCTCGGTTTTCCCGTAGCGTGTACGGTTTGGCCAGAAAGTGGGAAACTATAATTTCCGCGGTTTATCGCGTTTTTCTCGCGAACCGCGCATTTTAGAGCAACGCTGATTTCAGAAATGAATTCCTCAGCCAATTTCCCATCCGATACCATTCGAACCGTCAACATCGGGCGATTGGATCGGACACAGTTTGCGTTCAAAGTTTCTAATATAGTAAAATAGGTGTTTTTAGCTTAATTTTTGATAATTGGGAACGTAATAACTGCCGAACCGTTCCAAATATGTAAAATCTAATTATACCGGCGTAATCAGCGTCAAAAATTGTATCAAGAACCACAACCCTAATTTGATTGAAGGTAGTTTGGGTTTTTGCCGACTGGCTAAAATTTTGTAAGAAATCACATATTTTAAACTATAATTTTGAACTGGCACACCTATCTCAAAAACTAGGACCCCGATCATCATGAAACCTTTGCTATCTTACTAAAATGGGTGCGCTGATTACAAATCTACATAGCAAAAGTCTCTGTCTCTACTGGTTACCGAGTTGTGCTGAAATTACGGTTTTTCAAATAATACAAAAATAAGCGAAATGGACCACATAACTTGCAAATGGTAAATCGTAGGCATATAAAAGTATACATATTTTTGATAGACTCAACGAGAGCTATCATTTGGTAGTGGGTAAACCTTTCTATCACCAACGGTTGCAATGTTCAATTTTTTTCTATCTAAAAGTGCTAAATTTAGACCGAAGAAACAATTACAACTTTTTGAGAGATAGAGCGTTCTAATGTAGTCATGCTTATGCATTGGGATGTGCTGAATTCAACGGTGTGCTCGGTTTTCCCGTAGCGTGTACGGTTTGGTCAGAAAGTGGGAAACTATAATTTGCGCGGTTTATCGCGCTTTTCTCGCGAACCGCGCATCTTAGAGCAACGCTGATTTCAGAAATGAATTCCTCAGCCAATTTCCCATCCGACACCGTTCGAACCGTCAACATCGGGCGATTGGATCGGACACAGTTTGCGTTCAAAGTTTCTAATATAGTAAAATAGGTGTTTTTAGCTTCATTTTTGATAATTGGGAACGTAATAACTGCCGAACCGTTCCAAATATGTAAAATCTAATTATACCGGCGTAATCAGCGTCAAAAATTGTATCAAGAACCACAACCCTAATTTGATTGAAGGTAGTTTGGGTTTTTGCCGACTGGCTAAAATTTTGTAAGAAATCACAAATTTTAAACTATAATTTTGAACTGGCACACCTATCTCAAAAACTAGGACCCCGATCATCATGAAACCTTTGCTATCTTATTAAAATGGGTGCGCTGATTACAAATTTACATAGCAAAAGTCTCTGTCTCTACTGGTTACCGAGTTGTGCTGAAATTACGGTTTTTCAAATAATACAAAAATAAGCGAAATGGACCACATAACTTGCAAATGGTAAATCGTAGGCATATAAAAGTATACATATTTTTGATAGACTCAACGAGAGCTATCATTTGGTAGTGGGTAAACCTTTCTATCACCAACGGTTGCAATGTTCAATTTTTTTCTATCTAAAAGTGCTAAATTTAGACCGAAGAAACAATTACAACTTTTTGAGAGATAGAGCGTTCTAATGTAGTCATGCTTATGCATTGGGATGTGCTGAATTCAACGGTGTGCTCGGTTTTCCCGTAGCGTGTACGGTTTGGTCAGAAAGTGGGAAACTATAATTTCCGCGGTTTATCGCGTTTGCTCGCGAACCGCGCATTTTAGAGCAACGCTGATTTCAGAAATGAATTCCTCAGCCAATTTCCCATCCGATACCATTCGAACCGTCAACATCGGGCGATTGGATCGGACACAGTTTGCGTTCAAAGTTTCTAATATAGTAAAATAGGTGTTTTTAGCTTCATTTTTGATAATTGGGAACGTAATAACTGCCGAACCGTTCCAAATATGTAAAATCTAATTATACCGGCGTAATCAGCGTCAAAAATTGTATCAAGAACCACAACCCTAATTTGATTGAAGGTAGTTTGAGTTTTTGCCGACTGGCTAAAATTTTGTAAGAAATCACATATTTGAAACTATAATTTTGAACTGGCACACCTATCTCAAAAACTAGGACCCCGATCATCATGAAACCTTTGCTATCTTACTAAAATGGGTGCGCTGATTACAAATTTACATAGCAAAAGTCTCTGTCTCTACTGGTTACCGAGTTGTGCTGAAATTACGGTTTTTCAAATAATACAAAAATAAGCGAAATGGACCACATAACTTGCAAATGGTAAATCGTAGGCATATAAAAGTATACATATTTTTGATAGACTCAACGAGAGCTATCATTTGGTAGTGGGTAAACCTTTCTATCACCAACGGTTGCAATGTTCAATTTTTTTCTATCTAAAAGTGCTAAATTTAGACCGAAGAAACAATTATAACTTTTTGAGAGATAGAGCGTTCTAATGTAGTCATGCTTATGCATTGGGATGTGCTGAATTCAACGGTGTGCTCGGTTTTCCCGTAGCGTGTACGGTTTGGCCAGAAAGTGGGAAACTATAATTTCCGCGGTTTATCGCGTTTTTCTCGCGAACCGCGCATTTTAGAGCAACGCTGATGTCAGAAATGAATTCCTCAGCCAATTTCCCATCCGATACCATTCGAACCGTCAACATCGGGCGATTGGATCGGACACAGTTTGCGTTCAAAGTTTCTAATATAGTAAAATAGGTGTTTTTAGCTTCATTTTTGATAATTGGGAACGTAATAACTGCCGAACCGTTCCAAATATGTAAAATCTAATTATACCGGCGTAATCAGCGTCAAAAATTGTATCAAGAACCACAACCCTAATTTGATTGAAGGTAGTTTGGGTTTTTGCCGACTGGCTAAAATTTTGTAAGAAATCACATATTTTAAACTATAATTTTGAACTGGCACACCTATCTCAAAAACTAGGACCCCGATCATCATGAAACCTTTGCTATCTTACTAAAATGGGTGCGCTGATTACAAATCTACATAGCAAAAGTCTCTGTCTCTACTGGTTACCGAGTTGTGCTGAAATTACGGTTTTTCAAATAATACAAAAATAAGCGAAATGGACCACATAACTTGCAAATGGTAAATCGTAGGCATATAAAAGTATACATATTTTTGATAGACTCAACGAGAGCTATCATTTGGTAGTGGGTAAACCTTTCTATCACCAACGGTTGCAATGTTCAATTTTTTTCTATCTAAAAGTGCTAAATTTAGACCGAAGAAACAATTACAACTTTTTGAGAGATAGAGCGTTTTAATGTAGTCATGCTTATGCATTGGGATGTGCTGAATTCAACGGTGTGCTCGGTTTTCCCGTAGCGAGTACGGTTTGGCTAGAAAGTGGGAAACTATAATTTCCGCGGTTTATCGCGTTTTTGTCGCGAACCGCGCATTTTAGAGCAACGCTGATTTCAGAAATGAATTCCTCAGCCAATTTCCCATCCGATACCATTCGAACCGTCAACATCGGGCGATTGGATCGGACACAGTTTGCGTTCAAAGTTTCTAATATAGTAAAATAGGTGTTTTTAGCTTAATTTTTGATAATTGGGAACGTAATAACTGCCGAACCGTTCCAAATATGTAAAATCTAATTATACCGGCGTAATCAGCGTCAAAAATTGTATCAAGAACCACAACCCTAATTTGATTGAAGGTAGTTTGGGTTTTTGCCGACTGGCTAAAATTTTGTAAGAAATCACAAATTTTAAGCTATAATTTTGAACTGGCACACCTATCTCAAAAACTAGGACCCCGATCATCATGAAACCTTTGCTATCTTACTAAAATGGGTGCGCTGATTACAAATTTACATAGCAAAAGTCTCTGTCTCTACTGGTTACCGAGTTGTGCTAAAATTACGGTTTTTCAAATAATACAAAAATAAGCGAAATGGACCACATAACTTGAAAATGGTAAATCGTAGGCATATAAAAGTATACATATTTTTGATAGACTCAACGAGAGCTATCATTTGGTAGTGGGTAAACCTTTCTATCACCAACGGTTGCAATGTTCAATTTTTTTCTATCTAAAAGTGCTAAATTTAGACCGAAGAAACAATTACAACTTTTTGAGAGATAGAGCGTTCTAATGTAGTCATGCTTATGCATTGGGATGTGCTGAATTCAACGGTGTGCTCGGTTTTCCCGTAGCGTGTACGGTTTGGCCAGAAAGTGGGAAACTATAATTTCCGCGGTTTATCGCGTTTTTCTCGCGAACCGCGCATTTTAGAGCAACGCTGATTTCAGAAATGAATTCCTCAGCCAATTTCCCATCCGATACCATTCGAACCGTCAACATCGGGCGATTGGATCGGACACAGTTTGCGTTCAAAGTTTCTAATATAGTAAAATAGGTGTTTTTAGCTTAATTTTTGATAATTGGGAACGTAATAACTGCCGAACCGTTCCAAATATGTAAAATCTAATTATACCGGCGTAATCAGCGTCAAAAATTGTATCAAGAACCACAACCCTAATTTGATTGAAGGTAGTTTGGGTTTTTGCCGACTGGCTAAAATTTTGTAAGAAATCACATATTTTAAGCTATAATTTTGAACTGGCACACCTATCTCAAAAACTAGGACCCCGATCATCATGAAACCTTTGCTATCTTACTAAAATGGGTGCGCTGATTACAAATTTACATAGCAAAAGTCTCTGTCTCTACTGGTTACCGAGTTGTGCTGAAATTACGGTTTTTCAAATAATACAAAAATAAGCGAAATGGGCCACACAACTTGCAAATGGTAAATCGTAGGCATATAAAAGTATACATATTTTTGATAGACTCAACGAGAGCTATCATTTGGTAGTGGGTAAACCATTCTATCACCAACGGTTGCAATGTTCAATTTTTTTCTATCTAAAAGTGCTAAATTTAGACCGAAGAAACAATTACAACTTTTTGAGAGATAGAGCGTTCTAATGTAGTCATGCTTATGCATTGGGATGTGCTGAATTCAACGGTGTGCTCGGTTTTCCCGTAGCGTGTACGGTTTGGTCAGAAAGTGGGAAACTATAATTTGCGCGGTTTATCGCGCTTTTCTCGCGAACCGCGCATCTTAGAGCAACGCTGATTTCAGAAATGAATTCCTCAGCCAATTTCCCATCCGACACCGTTCGAACCGTCAACATCGGGCGATTGGATCGGACACAGTTTGCGTTCAAAGTTTCTAATATAGTAAAATAGGTGGTTTTAGCTTCATTTTTGATAATTGGGAACGTAATAACTGCCGAACCGTTCCAAATATGTAAAATCTAATTATACCGGCGTAATCAGCGTCAAAAATTGTATCAAGAACCACAACCCTAATTTGATTGAAGGTAGTTTGGGTTTTTGCCGACTGGCTAAAATTTTGTAAGAAATCACAAATTTTAAACTATAATTTTGAACTGGCACACCTATCTCAAAAACTAGGACCCCGATCATCATGAAACCTTTGCTATCTTATTAAAATGGGTGCGCTGATTACAAATTTACATAGCAAAAGTCTCTGTCTCTACTGGTTACCGAGTTGTGCTGAAATTACGGTTTTTCAAATAATACAAAAATAAGCGAAATGGACCACATAACTTGCAAATGGTAAATCGTAGGCATATAAAAGTATACATATTTTTGATAGACTCAACGAGAGCTATCATTTGGTAGTGGGTAAACCTTTCTATCACCAACGGTTGCAATGTTCAATTTTTTTCTATCTAAAAGTGCTAAATTTAGACCGAAGAAACAATTACAACTTTTTGAGAGATAGAGCGTTCTAATGTAGTCATGCTTATGCATTGGGATGTGCTGAATTCAACGGTGTGCTCGGTTTTCCCGTAGCGTGTACGGTTTGGTCAGAAAGTGGGAAACTATAATTTCCGCGGTTTATCGCGTTTGCTCGCGAACCGCGCATTTTAGAGCAACGCTGATTTCAGAAATGAATTCCTCAGCCAATTTCCCATCCGATACCGTTCGAACCGTGAACATCGGGCGATTGGATCGGACACAGTTTGCGTTCAAAGTTTCTAATATAGTAAAATAGGTGTTTTTAGCTTAATTTTTGATAATTGGGAACGTAATAACTGCCGAACCGTTCCAAATATGTAAAATCTAATTATACCGGCGTAATCAGCGTCAAAAATTGTATCAAGAACCACAACCCTAATTTGATTGAAGGTAGTTTGGGTTTTTGCCGACTGGCTAAAATTTTGTAAGAAATCACAAATTTTAAACTATAATTTTGAACTGGCACACCTATCTCAAAAACTAGGACCCCGATCATCATGAAACCTTTGCTATCTTACTAAAATGGGTGCGCTGATTACAAATTTACATAGCAAAAGTCTCTGTCTCTACTGGTTACCGAGTTGTGCTGAAATTACGGTTTTTCAAATAATACAAAAATAAGCGAAATGGACCACATAACTTGCAAATGGTAAATCGTAGGCATATAAAAGTATACATATTTTTGATAGACTCAACGAGAGCTATCATTTGGTAGTGGGTAAACCTTTCTATCACCAACGGTTGCAATGTTCAATTTTTTTCTATCTAAAAGTGCTAAATTTAGACCGAAGAAACAATTACAACTTTTTGAGAGATAGAGCGTTCTTATGTAGTCACGCTTATGCATTGGGATGTGCTGAATTCAACGGTGTGCTCGGTTTTCCCGTAGCGTGTACGGTTTGACCAGAAAGTGGGAAACTATAATTTCCGCGGTTTATCGCGTTTTTCTCGCGAACCGCGCATTTTAGAGCAACGCTGATTTCAGAAATGAATTCCTCAGCCAATTTCCCATCCGATACCGTTCGAACCGTGAACATCGGGCGATTGGATCGGACACAGTTTGCGTTCAAAGTTTCTAATATAGTAAAATAGGTGTTTTTAGCTTCATTTTTGATAATTGGGAACGTAATAACTGCCGAACCGTTCCAAATATGTAAAATCTAATTATACCGGCGTAATCAGCGTCAAAAATTGTATCAAGAACCACAACCCTAATTTGATTGAAGGTAGTTTGGGTTTTTGCCGACTGGCTAAAATTTTGTAAGAAATCACAAATTTTAAACTATAATTTTGAACTGGCACACCTATCTCAAAAACTAGGACCCCGATCATCATGAAACCTTTGCTATCTTATTAAAATGGGTGCGCTGATTACAAATTTACATAGCAAAAGTCTCTGTCTCTACTGGTTACCGAGTTGTGCTGAAATTACGGTTTTTCAAATAATACAAAAATAAGCGAAATGGACCACATAACTTGCAAATGGTAAATCGTAGGCATATAAAAGTATACATATTTTTGATAGACTCAACGAGAGCTATCATTTGGTAGTGGGTAAACCTTTCTATCACCAACGGTTGCAATGTTCAATTTTTTTCTATCTAAAAGTGCTAAATTTAGACCGAAGAAACAATTACAACTTTTTGAGAGATAGAGCGTTCTAATGTAGTCATGCTTATGCATTGGGATGTGCTGAATTCAACGGTGTGCTCGGTTTTCCCGTAGCGTGTACGGTTTGGTCAGAAAGTGGGAAACTATAATTTCCGCGGTTTATCGCGTTTGCTCGCGAACCGCGCATTTTAGAGCAACGCTGATTTCAGAAATGAATTCCTCAGCCAATTTCCCATCCGATACCGTTCGAACCGTGAACATCGGGCGATTGGATCGGACACAGTTTGCGTTCAAAGTTTCTAATATAGTAAAATAGGTGTTTTTAGCTTAATTTTTGATAATTGGGAACGTAATAACTGCCGAACCGTTCCAAATATGTAAAATCTAATTATACCGGCGTAATCAGCGTCAAAAATTGTATCAAGAACCACAACCCTAATTTGATTGAAGGTAGTTTGGGTTTTTGCCGACTGGCTAAAATTTTGTAAGAAATCACAAATTTTAAACTATAATTTTGAACTGGCACACCTATCTCAAAAACTAGGACCCCGATCATCATGAAACCTTTGCTATCTTACTAAAATGGGTGCGCTGATTACAAATTTACATAGCAAAAGTCTCTGTCTCTACTGGTTACCGAGTTGTGCTGAAATTACGGTTTTTCAAATAATACAAAAATAAGCGAAATGGACCACATAACTTGCAAATGGTAAATCGTAGGCATATAAAAGTATACATATTTTTGATAGACTCAACGAGAGCTATCATTTGGTAGTGGGTAAACCTTTCTATCACCAACGGTTGCAATGTTCAATTTTTTTCTATCTAAAAGTGCTAAATTTAGACCGAAGAAACAATTACAACTTTTTGAGAGATAGAGCGTTCTTATGTAGTCACGCTTATGCATTGGGATGTGCTGAATTCAACGGTGTGCTCGGTTTTCCCGTAGCGTGTACGGTTTGACCAGAAAGTGGGAAACTATAATTTCCGCGGTTTATCGCGTTTTTCTCGCGAACCGCGCATTTTAGAGCAACGCTGATTTCAGAAATGAATTCCTCAGCCAATTTCCCATCCGATACCGTTCGAACCGTGAACATCGGGCGATTGGATCGGACACAGTTTGCGTTCAAAGTTTCTAATATAGTAAAATAGGTGTTTTTAGCTTCATTTTTGATAATTGGGAACGTAATAACTGCCGAACCGTTCCAAATATGTAAAATCTAATTATACCGGCGTAATCAGCGTCAAAAATTGTATCAAGAACCACAACCCTAATTTGATTGAAGGTAGTTTGGGTATTTGCCGACTGGCTAAAATTTTGTAAGAAATCACATATTTTAAACTATTATTTTATCTTGTCATATCGTATCGTATGATGTGGCTGTGGCACATCGTTCCAATATGAAAGAAACATGTGGTAGGTGGTTCTCTCGTCTTCTTACAAATTGAATAGACACATCTGTGAAATAGGGTAAAAATAATTAAAAACTTACCTCTTCGTAAAAGTTGCCATTCATGACTGGTCCACTGATGGCAAACAACAGCGTATGTCCAGCAACAACAAAAGTCATCAGCAAGAACTTTAATCCCGATATGCATTGTAAATTCCAGTCATTCTTGTTGTGGGCGCTCAGTATTTTTGACACATTTCTAATCAGAGAAAACGATAAAACAATTTTATGTATTATTTTATCATTCTTCTTTGTCCCATTTAATGTATACACGTTCTTGTCGTCCAAATGGAACACACTGTAGATAGTTGCCATTAATATGATGGCCAGATAAATGAACAAGATACTCCTGAAATATTATCATTGTAGAGTTGAGAGAAGACGAAGATTACAGAAAAACTTACATGTAAGAAACGTCATAATTATCAAAAATAGTCTTTGATTGTTTGTAACAATGTACTGTAGAAACTTCTACGTTGATATGTTGGGCATTAAATATTTTGTTGACAAATTCCTTCATGGATTCTTCGGAACAACTTGATGGCAAACATAAGGCCCATGTGAAACCCCTTGTCAAGTTGTCATTTTTCACTTTAGCAGTACAATACTGTGGTAGAATCTCGGAAGAATGTTTCTCTTTTAGGGCATGATGAACATCTAAGCATTCATCAAAATTTCCCAGTTGATAAGTTTCACCAAACATCAAACCGACAGGAAACTTCGGTGTTGAATCTAACACTAAAGGACTCTGTTAAGTAATTACTAAATCCACATTCTACGTGATTTCCGTAGAATAAGTAAGGACAAGGTTGTGGCATTGCATGCAATATGATTGTATATATTCTATTCAGGTAAATTAAGACTGATGGAACTGTTGGAGAAATATAAATTGCCTACTTACTCTGCATTGCCCAACTCTTTCTCATAGAAACACCATCAACGAATTCCGTCAACTCGTACCGACATTTATCTTTCGGTAATTGTGCGATAATCGACTTTAATAGTGAAATATTTTGACCTATTACTGGATATATTAAGTTATTAGCATCGTAGTTGCTTCCTATAATAAAATAAATAAAGTTTATTGTATACAAAGGTACAAAAGGTGAGTATAACACTAAGACAGTGATTTAAAATACTACCCTTCATGAAATTTAAATTATATTAAAACATATCTTCTTAATGTAATGATTGATTGAACATGTCACGTTTGAGTAGTAATTAAAGTAGTAGGAATAAATTTAAACTTTGATTTTAATATAATTCATATGTTTACTTACCTGTTACAGTTGTATTTATTATACTTTCACTAGTTTTGACAACTGATATGCAGCTTATAATAAATAATGGAATTACTAACGTTGTTGAAGGGAACATATTTGTTGTTGTTATCTACAAGACAACTGAACGCGGTCGAATTCAAAAATGCTGAGCGAGCAGTTTTTGTACCAAGAACTCATTAGAAATTCAATGTCGAAATATAGGTATGTTGAATTTCAATAAAATAACAACAAGATGTTTATGTTAATTGTTCTATATATCTTTGACTGTCGTGCGTAATATTTGTTTGCAGTGTGTGGATTTTTCCATATTTGGCTATTTCTGTTATTTCAGTTAATAGACCTCAATTATTTATTTAATAAAAATGAGAAATAATAAAAAAATAGTCATTAATAAGCATGTATTTTAAATTTTGAGCATAAGTGACCCAATGGACAAAATATGGACTCTTTTAAGAATTATTTTTGATTTTGAAAAGTTTAAATTTCCCGCCATATCACCCGATTTTCAGGTTGGTAAGATTAAATCAATTTGTGGGAAGATTAATTTCTTTTATATTCTAATACCTTTTGCTCCATATGAAAAATGAAATTTCTCGGATAATACTTTGTATTTGTCAATGATGGCGAGGCGAACTGTCAAATAACTATCATCCAAGTAGGTTTTGACAGACTTTGACACTAGCGTTGCATAATGATGACAGTTCAAATAATGAGGTCATTATTTGAACGAACGGTCAAACTGAAACTTATTATACGTGAGTCGTAGATAAAATACATTTTTGTTGAACTGTCAAATATACTAACCTAACCTAATACATCTACTTCTGTCGCAAATATTTCTCCTTTATTTAAAGTAAGTGATTGGAACTGTAGTTGTCGGTCGTAGGTAAAATTATGTACAATACTCGAGCTGTAGCGCATATTACGTACTCGTGAAAAATAACAAAACTCGCGTATGTTAACTATCTACTAGTACGTAATATGCTAGAGTTGTTGCAATGTTTTTCTGGTTATAAGTTAAAATTTGACAAGTTAGCTTTCCCTTCAGCTTACTTACGAGAGTTTTATCATGTAGTATTTTTGTTGTTGTTTCAAGCAGCGTCATTGAAATTTCTTGACATGTGCCAGTGTTTTTATTTTAAAGTTTTCTTTTTAATGTGGTGGAGTTTTTTAGTTAAAACATGCGTAGCCTACAAAACAAATATCTAAGGTTGAAATCTGACATCCTATGTTAAGAAAGGAGGAAGGTTTGGAAGTTTCGAAAATCGGAAATCATTAACACTTTGAAGATATTTTATTTTCATTCACAATATACATATATAATTTTGAAAGTAGTTTAAAAGTATTGTTATCACAGAAAAACACAACGCATATAGAAGTATTGAGACGGCCGAAGGTACTCTTTAGATTTAAATTTAGTGATATGACGTCGAAGAGAAAACAGTGGTTGATAAAAACTCTCTGCTTAACGATTTATTAAACTCGAATGAACCCGTTTTACTCCGCTTGCGACACTTCTTACAGTGTTTTACCAACGATACACATACACAAAAGAATCGAAAATAAATAATCAGGTAAGTCGAAATTGAGAAAACAATACACTGTACACTTATAGATCTTCAACTGAACAACCGGTTATTACATCTAGTACATTTACACAGACATAAATTGATATATGTTATTTTGAAAGTGGTAGTTTCTCTTCTGCCTCAAATGACCATCTCTTAAACGACTGATGCTCCAATCTTCCTCGTCTTTTCTTCTTACTTCCCTGTTGGTGGGGACGATTTTGCCTTCGGTGGTGGTATTGGCGAACTGGTTGCGCTGCGTGACACTCTCACTTGATCTGGCACCGCAAGGGTAAAATCGTTGGTTGCCCAACTTGGGCCTGCGACAGGCACTCCAACAACTGGACTCTCCTCGGCCACTTGTGCTGTTCTTGTCAAAGCATGCAGAGGAATACGGTATATCCTCAATGGACGTGCTTCAGGACCTCCGGCTAGAATGAAGAAAAACATGATTAGGTACCCAAGACCAGCAAAAATTATCATGTTTTAAATTATTATATGTTTTATAATACAGTACATCGATTCCTTGGGCCATCACACACATCAATTATTCATAATTGAAACTTAAGTGGAAATTGTGACATGGCTGACGTGTATATAACGTTTTTAATTTGCTATATTAGATTAGAGTGTTTTGTTGTTGATGACTATCAAAGGATTACAAACGACGGACACTACTAAAGGACACTACTAAAGGTATCGGGACGAAACTTCATATTTAGAAGTTTCTTGACCAAACTTAGAGCTGAAAAGCTTTTTGTTGAAAAGGGTAGTAGGTATTGGGCTGATTGGGTCCGCTCTACTATACCGGCAATTAGTGGCGCCAAATTCAAACTATATCGTCTCTGGCTGTTCATAGGTTAGGTGCGTGATCTTCTAGTTTGAGACTCTACTATGTTATTAGGAAATTGTATATAATTTATGTTTATAACATTTATTGGTAAAATTACTAGTTTAGCTTCATGAGCAAGTTCTATTTGATCGAGGTCGGTCATGTCTGCATTAATATAAAACTAGTTAGCCAGGATTCGACAGATATTTTCATTCTAATCACAGTAAGTAGTATCACACGCTGATATTTTGACAATACCTACTGTCATAGAACGTGAATCTGTCAACACCTCGCTAACTAGTTTAATTTTAATGCAGACGACCGATCTCTATCAAATAGAATCTCATGCAGTTTAACTATTCATTTTATATATTGTATGCTTAAATCATATGCCTGACGACATCAGGAAAGAAAGTGATATATTGATTTCCGGGTGGAAACGGCGTTGAGGACTTTGAAGCAGTCTACGTTTCGCGCTCTGTTGCAAGAGGCATCTTCAGGACTAAGTTATCAAACCAAGTGCTAAGAAGATCATCAGAAATGGCACTCTATTTTTCATCTTTTATAAATAAACGTCCCATATTAACTTACAAGTGCTGGGGCTCATCGGTGGCGAATATTTCATCTGATCGGTGGACTTGACGTCGAGCAACAACCTCTCGTTCCTACTGGACACGAATTCCGGAGCGGTTGTCGCGAAAAATATGTCATTCTTGCAGGACACCAGTTGTAATTTGGGCATGGTCATCGTGTGGACCAAATTACCATTGACGATAAGCCTGATCTCCATAGATTCCGGTGTGAAAGCAATGACGTACGGAAAGGCACAAGCTAAAACGAAGGCACGGCATTAACGAAGCGCAAAAAACTGCGCCAATAATGACAAACCTACGCTTGTCGGTACAGAGTTCCAGTGGAAATCAAAGGCTGTGGTACTACTACCAGTAGTGGCATCAGTTGATAAAGATGGCGGTGGTACGGATGCCCCTGCTTGAGCTTCATGGACTTTTTTGAAATGGCAAGTGTCTAAAATTGAAATAAACCAAGAACATGGGTATTAAACATATTAAACATCATGCACATACTGTTGTAGCACAACAAGAGCTGTACTTCTTGGTCTTCGTAAAGGTCCAATGCAGTTAATAGGTGGGCTTTTTGCGCTTCTGGATTATGTAAAACACGAGAATATCCAGCCCTGCCATTGACCAGCTCCCAATGGTGCTTGTAGCCAACGCAAACCATCACATCAGTCTGAGTGGGTGTACTTGCACTCCAAGCGCATTCAAGAAGTGTCATGATGGTAGGATGTTCGCTCAACGTTACTTCCTAAAATTGCATTTCAGTTAAATTTAACTTCACTCTTTTATAAATAGGAGCCTGAAATTTTTGCAGAACATCTAACAGAAATCTTCCAGCCTCACAACATCGAATCAGAGCCAATCACAAATGAAGATTAACCTATGAAGAAGAAGCTAGTTACTCTAATTACTCTAAGAAGAAGAAGTCAGTTACTCCAAAGGAAGTTGCCAGAGAAATCAAGACAAAGCTGAATCCAAAGAAAACACCTGGATATGCTATCACAGGAGAAGTTCTTAAGGAATTACCTAAGAAATGTATTGTTATGCTGTTACCAATGATGTCGAAGCCCTTTGAAAAGTTGCTTCTAAAAAGAATGAAATCTCTCATTGAGAGAAAGGAACTAATTCTCCTAATCACCAATTTGGTTTTAGAGAAAAGCATTCGACTATAGATCTAGTTCATAGAATAACAGATATCGTAAAAAAGCATTAGAAGAAAAGTTTATTTACTCAACAATCTTTCTTTGCAGCTTTCGATAACGTTTGGCACCTTTATAATATGACGAGCTGCTAACATCCTATGTATCTGATAGACTATTCAGAATAAAACAAATCGATGAATACTCGCAACTAAAAGAAGTAAAAGATGGGGTACCCCAGGGTAGTGTATTGGGACCAATTCTCTATCTACTATATACAAGCGACCTACCACAGCTGGGAAATGTAACAGTCGCCACATTCGCAGATGACACGGCTCTAATGGCAGTGGGATCAACTATTGGAGAATCTACTAGGAATCTTCAACAAGCTACTAACAAAATGTATAAATGGACCAAAAAATGGAAGACCAAGCTCAACGAACTGAAATCTGTCCACATTAACTTTACAAACAAAAGAGTCGAGCACATACCTCATGTAAAGATTAACGACGCCATAGTTCCATATGCGAACACTGCAAAGTATTTGGGTATGACTCTGGATACAAAACTAAGGTGGAAGGAACACGTTAAGAAGAAAAGAGTAGAGCTTGGCCTTAATTATAGAGAACTCTACTGGTTTCTGGGAAGAAACTCTCAGTTGTCCGTACAAACTCCAATATACAAGGAATCCAGACTTTCCAAAATGAAGTACTAAGGAATCTGGTTAACGCTCCTTGGTACATACGGAATAGTGACGTGCATCGTGATCTTGGTGTCCCACAAGTCATCCAAGCGATAAAAAGATTCGCCACTAAGCATGAATCTCGCCTAAGCCATCACGTCAACGTAGAGGCCCTGCAGCTACTGGACAACCAGAATCTAGCGAGAAGACTAAAAAGAACTAAACCCTTCGAACTAGTGATTCAGTGAAATGTGAAAATGCAGAGCACAGTGAGTGAAGTGTTAGTGCTTCTTCTTTAGGACAAAGTAAAAGTTTATGGTTAATCTTTTAGATTAGTTTCAATATGTTAAGCACCATATGCCTATTAAAAAAAAACTGTTTTATAAGCTTTTGACCAACCCAAAGAAATGTGAAGCCTTCAACTGTGTCTGTGTCGTTTGTCGGACACCAGGCCGTCCATGCAGCTGAGTGCTTCCACTGGAACATTGTTATTCTTCGTCCAACTGCTGAGCACATCCTCAATCTAGCTCCACCTGGATGAGGATCATAACAGAATAATTGGTTGGTGCTTTATAATCTTTGTTATGATGTTGATAGATTGTTAACCTGTCATATCATTACCTGTACGTGAAATCGCGTACAAGTTAGTTCCGCGGCTCCTTTCAAGCCTGTGATCCTTTACGTCCTTGGTCGTTTTGGTTTCTGTCATCGCTCCAATCTGCGAAAGCCTGAATACGTACAATTTGCCTTCTTTGCTGGATTGTCCTGCGCGTATCAACAATATTCCATGGGGTTCTATCACATTGATCTGCTTTGCTTGCATGCTCTTGTCAAATATTTGACGATGCAGGTTGCCTTCTGAAATAAAGTAAAGAGTAGTTCAATTGGAATACTAAATACAGTTTAATTATTGTTTAGTTAATAATCTAACGGCCAACGTCCATCAATAAGAATGAATAACTGTTTGGTTGTTATAATAAACAGTATGAAACTTATTAAACATGTATAAAACCAATATGGCGTCCATAAGAAAAACAAAAGTTTCGATAGTTTCTGGCCAATCCACAGGCGAAAAAAATGTTCATCAAATTGTAGACGAAAAGTGTCTTTATAATGTCAAAACGCTTTTTTCATGGGATCACAAATAAAGAAGCTATGATCATTATTAAAACATGAAATTTTTTGTTTTTTTCAAAATACCTTGGGAACCATTTGGAATTCAACTGTTTTCTGAACAGATTATAAAAGAGCACATAAATATGCACTACTTCGTCCATTTAACCGACTTTCTATCTCTAAGAATAACAAACGTACCCATACAATCCAACGTCCCGTGAGACACACTGTATATCATTTGCTAAATTCATAAAGACTGATAAATGGTTAAAACTGACCCACATTTCAAGATTATGACCGGTAATAATAATTATTTGTAACGTTTTTATTACCCGTCTACGAATAGCATTAGCATCGCTTTGCATTTTTAGCTGCAACTGCGTAGCAATCAGCAGACAGAAGCTAATTATAGTACATACTTTCATTTAACTTTGTCTTTGTGAGTTTGGTCACATTTTCGTTCTTCGCAAAACACAACAAACTATAGTTTAATGGCTATGGAATAATGCGGTGGTTGGCTGTGCAGTTAATTAATTTTGCAAAGAGCCCCAGGAGGTATATCGGCAAAACATCAAACAGTATCACAGGTACCCATATTGCATAGATACGAAACAATTAATTAAAATTTATATAGAACTGAGTTTCGAGGTCGTGGGTCAAGAGCTTGTGTTAACAGAAGTATGGTAAATTTTTTGATATTTTTTTTGCATTTGTGGAGATATACTTTTGTTATATTAACAGTGCTTTGTTCGTAAGCTGATCTACTTCGATCTAGCGATCGATTTCGATTTAACGATCATCATCAGGCTCCCTGAAAAGGTAAGGAAGCATATATTTATTATAAGTTTTGAGACATAAACACAAAGACAACACAAAGATCTTTTGTATACAGCCTTCAAAGAAGTTAGCTAAGTTATTTTGATTACTATGTAAGCTATTATATTTAGTTACTCGATGCAAATCATCAGTACGGCTAGCCCATTGACCAAACTTAGAAATAATACAAATCATTGATAATACATAATATTTTCTTTTGTGTCCCTTGTACTTTGAAGCTACCGGATATAATTGGTAATGATATTTTATATTGGTTTTGTTACAAACTTTATCCTGCTTTATTTTACAATATAAAAGGTGTAATTGTTGTACTACCACAAAAAAATAAAGCTCTACAAGGTTTTTCTTGTCACGAATTGCAAAATACAGAAGCACTATGTACGTATGCACTGGCAGAACAATACAAACCGAGTTTCTAATTTATTACTTACTTAGCTTTTAAGAATTGCGCAAATAAGCATGACCGAAAGAGTTACACACTCGTGCATGCAATTAGTACGGATTGGCATTGTTTAGTCTCGTTTTGATAATCTTCCTTATTTTAGTCATGAGTAGTAACTAAATAAGTTAGCCAGGACTAACGTCACTAAAGGCCCAACACTGAAAACCCAGTGAATAGATTCGTTGTGTGGCGATTATGTAGATACTAACTGAGTTCCAAATCTGAGGCTATTATTTTGTAGCATCACCCTAATGCAATATCGAATTGAAATATATCACATTGACCACAGCATGCTGGAAATTATTAATAATAGCAGGTTCATTTGATAAATTTTTCACTTTAACCTCGCGACTTGCTATATATATATATATATATATATATATATATTTATGTCTGGCTATGCGTAAAAATTGGTGTGTGGGGACGTTTTGATTTTTAGTGCCTGGTCAAGATGGTAGTTAAAAGTTTATGATGTCGTTGCGAAGGGCACATCAGTGCAGCTATAAATTGGCTCCGTAATTCTTAAACCACCATAAAATATTGTCAATAAGCTATGACAGCGAGTATCTAACCGTATTAAAGTCATTTCATAAAACAGGCGCAACTTCTGTTCTTCACACATAGAACTATTTTTTGCTTGAAAGGAACTTTTGAAGTTAGTATTTTGGATAAAACATTTCTTTTGTGGAAATAGAAAATCTGCAATAGAAAATCCTATCGGCACTGATACGATTTTCAAATTACAATAAATAGTGTCGAACAATTTGTCTATTCTGTCTACATAATACACCAGAGTTTGATTACAAGTCGTTTCTTGTGATCAAAACGATGGAAATTTGCACTTGGCTCAGTACCGACTCAATTCTCTAAGTAGGCTGAAATAAATGCTCATATTTTACACTTTGACATCTTATATGATATATTTTAAAATTCACGTTGTCTCATGACAATGTAACATGTGTTCTTCTTCTTTCAAAGTGTAATCTTACCTTCAACGAGGAAGACACCGTCATCAGTACCAATGATAAGTTTGGTCTCGCACCACGAGTCTGCGCAGTGGATAACTGTTGATGGAAAGACGGGATAGAAGCAATGTGCTTCCCATGGCGAACGCCTGAACACGCAGCCGGTGCTGCTGGTTGACGCTAAGCTGGTTGGAGCATCACCTCTAACTATTGCCTCCAACTTTAAGGCCTGGCCAATGCGTACAAATTCTATCTGCCTCGCGTCTTCCTTTAAACGAGTATGACGTGGGGTCTCTGCCAACACATCTGAGAATGCTCGGCGATTCAGCATGGTCTACAAAACAAAATATTTTATGTACAAGAAAACTTATATGTAGTGGGAATTCAGTATCAATAACACAGTATTCAGTATCAATAACATAGAGAAATAACAACTTTAAAATAATACCTTTTTACAACGTGAGATTAGACATAAGAAGGAATGTAGATACAATAGACAACGATTGGGAGACCATTAAAATATCGCAGGTTTGTTGTTATGTATAAAACATCATATATAGACCATAAATTACATAAAAAAGATTGTTCCATTCGCCCTATAACTACTTATTATGATTCACTAACTTTCATTTTAGCTAAACTAATGTTAAATATTTTCAAGTCTTAGTGATGCGTCAATTTCTTTCGCAACTGTTCATTGAATATATACACATACATATTGCATATTCATATCTTTCGTATGTCAAAGTAATGTGAAATTAATGTAGAGCACGGGCATGTAAGACGGTACTTCAAATTTTATCGCAGTAAAGGGCACGAGTTGATGCAGCTGATTGATCTGCACAAGTTCAAATGAAGATTGATTGGTGCAGCCGCAGCATCCACACTGTGGACGCTCAGCTAGCTGTGGATTCCGCAGCTAGCTGATCTAGAAATGTACGTACTCGATGCAATTTAGTTTCCGGTCGAAGGCTGTCGGAGGTTTTCACTCAGTTTATGAACGCAGGATATATAAACTACGAGAAAATTGACACAAATATACACGATTTTGTTATCGAGATGAATATATATATATATATATATATATATATATATATATATATATATATATATATATATATATATATATATATATATATATATAGAAATTATAATGACTGTACTTTATTAAAATAGTAGAAGATTAATGGGAAACCAGAACTCTTGTCAAACAAATTTGTTATGACGCTAGTGACTCGAAAAGGAGGTCACTTCAGATTTGTTAATATAATCGTCTATTTTTCCGTAGCATAAGAATTGTTTGTAAAATTTTAGTGTGTCTTAAACCTATTTACTTCTTGTTTCAGCATAAACGTCGAACAACGTCCTTTCCAACAATATCGATTTTCTTTTGGTAATTTAATTCGTGGAATCTTATTTTTCACATACAAACGTACTAACATGTGTACTAATTTGGAGATAATTGCATTTTTACGTCGATGAATGAAACTTTTATGTTGTTACATGAAAAATACGTTTACTATAGATAATTATGACTATAAAAAAAAGTTCACATCTCATTTTATTGGATCAAAATACCATTTTTATACCAATTTAATGTGTCGTGGTTTTCTCCTTTTAATTTTTTAATAGTTTTATCTTTCTACTATTTTGTACCGTAAATTCCCCGGTACAAAAGCCTATTTAAGAAAAAGCCAATTGAAAATTCTCATAATACTAATATCACTGGAATGGAGATTTTACATTTACAGAACTACTTTATAATCAATTTAAGCAAACGGACGTCTTTCATTGCATTTCCTTTTAGTACTTAATATAGATAAGACAATCAGTATACGAAACATTGTAGTAACTTTATTAGTAACGTAACTTAAAAATAAAAACTTTAAACTTTTATCGTTATACCATACCGTTAGAAATTATAGTAGTTGTTTCTTGTCGCTTATAAGCGAGGCCCTCGAAAAATGTAATTTACATTTACGGCAAAGTTTTATGGAATTTTAACCCTGTTATATATTAGTTTCCGGTTGCACGGTCAGAGAGGGTATAAAGCTTGCATTATTATTTAACCGGGTTAATGTCTGTTGAACCTTTTACAACGACGTAAAAGTTTACAGGCGTAGAAGCCAGCTAGAAATCGTTTAAAGGGACCATCCAATCGACCACAACGGGAATTGTTTTCATTAGAAACGAAGAACCATCGCCGCAAGTATTCACACAGATAAGGGGTGCCCGTCTAGCACCCCCAAACGTTATTTCATTGCTGAATTACAGAACCCTGGAAATTGTTTACTTGCTATTTTGGTTGTGTGAGGCTTTATACGCAACGTTTCACTTTATTTCTGTTTTATGGGACTTGATCTAGATTTAAGATAGCTATACTTACCCTAGACCCTTAGACCTTGGGCGACTAAAATAAGTTAGTTTAAAATTATAAATACGTTCTTGTGTTAATACACATCATATTTTTTTGACGTCAACAATATATTTGGATACCAACAAAAGTTACTTTCCCTTAAAGTAATATGTTTATTTTGATTTAAAAACGCGTTTCTTTAGACCAGGTATATAATTATAATCAATATTAATAACTTCGACATATTAACTATATATTTTACCAGTACTAATTCACTAGATATGTATTTCGTTTCACAAAAACAACAATTATAATTGGAAATGTGGTCCGTTTAGCTTAAATTAAATATAATATTTAATCGCGTGAATTCGGCGCTACACCCCCGAACAATATTTAGCTATACAGTGCGTCCACGAAAGTCCGCACCACAGGGAAAACTTTTTTATTTTGTATTTCTCAGAAAATTTTATTTTTTATAAAGTTGGTAAAAGTATGAAACCAAAACTTTAACAGTCCAATATGTAAATTTCCATGCCATATACCGAGCGATTTAGAATATATGAATCTGCGATAAGAGTAAACTACCGTTATTTTTATTATTATCGATAAACTTTATTTGGAAATGTTGTTTAGAAGTAAAAATTATATTCAAATTTAAAGTCAGAGCCACCTACCTTGAAAAAACAAATTTTCGCTTATTTCCTTAATTATTACTCTTGTGACAAATATTAGTAAATGCCAGTGATACTAAGAAACAAGATGAAAAAATTCAAACAGGCTGTGTGTGTTGAAAATAGCTTGAATAAACCCCACAAAAGATATGTTGCCGAAAATGAGAAAACAAGTTTGTCACTGTTGCAAGAAGTAATCGAGCATAAAACGACTTCTGTTCGACAAATTGCTGCACACAGCCAATGCAGTAATTAAACAGTACATGAAATATTGAAGCAAAACAAGTATCACCCTTATAAACCAAAATTTATAAGTACACTAAAACAAAGAGACTTTGACATCAGGTATGACTTTGCCATCTGGTTTGAGGGGAAAATGGAAGAGAACTGATTTTTAGATATTCTTTGGACAGACGAGGCAACATTTACGTCAAAGAACAGTCCAATTCAATTTTACAAGAGAATGCCGAGAGAATGCCACCGAATTTTGATAGTAATGCGGCCAAAGATGTTTCTAGAACATTCTAGAACACAGAAACAGGACTAATAGATATTTAACAATTCTTTCGATGTTTTTTAATGTGTATTAATGTATATATTTTTGTAATTGTAAGTAGTAGAAATAAAATAAGTTCATAGATAATAAATTATTACTGTTAACATATTCATAATAGTTATTAACTTAATAACGGGTAAGTCAATCATAATTAATTCAAGAAACAATAGATGTTTGATGCTTTTTTTATTAAAATATTATAAGTGAAAATAAAATTTCTAGTTCTAAATTAACATTAGTTATCATACCAAAATAACAAAAAATATAAAAAATGTATTAAAATTTCTAAAAAATATATTAAAAGGATCCTTTTAGTATCACTGGCATTTACTAATATTTGTCACAAGAGTAATAATTAAGAAAAAAACAAAAAAAAAATTTTTCAAGGTAGGTGGCTCTGATTTATATATAATTTTTACTTCTAAACAACATTTCCAAATAAAGTTTATCGATATAATAAATATAAAGGTACTCTACTCTTATCACAAATTCATATATTCTGAATCGCTCAGTATATGGCACCGAAATATACATATTTGACGGTTACAGTTTTGGTTTCATACGAGCCGCCAACTTTTATAAAGAAGAACATTTTCCGAGAAATACACAATAACATTTTTTTCCATATGCTGTGGACTTTCGTGGACACACTGTATATGCGATCAATACAATAGCAACATTTGTTTATTTCTGTTAGTGAAAATTATACATTTTGCCTTGTATTTCTAAAATTATATATTTGGCAATTTCTATTTTGTGTTAATTGAGAATTATGTTTCAATTGAATTATTTTTAACGCTAGTCGTAAATCAATTTAATCAACTTTAGATTACAACTTAAGGTGCGCAGAGCAGATATACGTTTTTACAAAAATGAGTTTAATATCGTATATAGCACTGCATTGGCGTACTTCACGAAATTACGTGCTGAGGGTGTCTGATTTAGTAGCGTTAATAAATTTTATAATTAAAGTTAGGGGTTGTGGTACTTACTGATAAAGTTCATAAAACTAGAAGTTGGGTTCACAGCAACTGCATTTTGCCACAAATCCACTATTACACAATCGAAAGCTGCCACGTAGGACAGAAACGCAGTTATTGCATTTAAACGTCTCGTCGAAATGTACCTGTCACTTGCATGCCATACTATATAGTGCACCACACACACAATCGACTTCAAACTCTGTATTAGTGTTCCTTTACATGTTCTTGCATCTACATATGTAGGCCAGTACGCGTAACAAATGCATAAACTAACATTACGTGACTTAAAAAACATTTTTTCAAAGAACATTTATTAAATATGGTCATATCTTTTTTATTGGTTTTATTTTTCAATCTATAAACTATAATTGCGGTCCAAAGTTACGGACCTGAGGTTTGTTAAATTAAAGTTCAACCGCTTTTTCGATAGATTACATTACGATGGCGATGAATACAATTCCGAAAAAGATAAGGTGAATCGGATGGGCAACATCGTCATCGCTGTTTTTTTTTATACAGGTTACAAAAATACCTACCAAACAGTTTGTATGCACACCACAACTGACCCTAATTACGAAATAAAAGCACGTCACTTCAAAGCAACTTACGGAAGTCATGTATGGCCATTGACCCATCAAATCGATATAATTGCAAAGAGTAAACATTATTTTAACTCGGGCTCAAAGAATCCGCCTTGCGCTGCAAGACAGTATCCGAACCAACTCCTGTAAATTATGTGCCCTATTGTCTTCATCAACATAAATGGTATTTTTAAGCTAACCCCACAAGAAAAAATCGTTCGGAGACAGATCAGGTGATCTTGTGGGACAACGAATGTCGCCTGTCCCACTAATAAAACGGTGAGGAAATGCCGTTGTTAAAAACTCTCGCAACCTGGCCGCGTTATGAGCAGGACAGCCGTCTTGCTGAAACCAAACATCATCCTGATCTACTCCGGGAAGGTTATAAATGGCGTGAAGTACTTGCTCTTGCAGAAAAGTAAGGTACTTCTGGCAGGGCCGGCCCTAGCGTTTTTGCCGCCGTAGGCAAATCTCAATAGTGCCGCCTTCCTGATTGATTATATTGATTATAACAAACCAACTGCAAATGATTGAAATAATTATTATCAAATTATAAATTCATGCATCATGAGTCCTTGCGTGTATTATTTTTTATTATATTTTGCAAGACGCGTTAGTAATGTAGCGAAGACAAACATCCTACACACTACGTACCAAGATATTATTTTCTTGTCGAAAGTAAAACGTATTAAGAATTCTATAGCCCGGAAACTATTTCTTGCAGGCATAAGAATCTATTTTTCACCGGTGCATTCATGCGGCATTAATATGTTTACCTCAAATAGTCTGCCCAATATCGGCGTAGAAGGTGTTTTTAAGGCCACATAACTACAAGTTTTTGTCGAGCCAGCCGATGCGTTCGAGAGTTTGCAACGTGTTTGCAAGTCCAGATGTGCGATGTTACGAATCGCCATTAAATATTCATATTTTCGGTACTTTCGGTACAAATATTTGACAGTGCATATCTCGCAGTGCAATTTGCCTTAGATTAATAGGATAATAATACTCGAAAACAAAAGACGATAGCTAATTTTGGTTTTCACCATTGAGTTTCTCTCAAAAAAACCCTAACTCCAAAATGATTAAAAAAAACAGATTTATACAAAAATCATGATCCAGAAAAATACAGTCAACACTGAGACAATATTTACGAAATTTATTTGTAATAAAAACACAACCTTTGGAGATTATAATAGTATAAACAATAGTTTTAAAACAACAAAGAATAAAGAATACTGGTACAATATACAAAGTTTAACACTAAATTAAAATTAGCTCTTTCGAACATTTTTTCTGCAAAATCGCGAGTAATTTCTTTCAGATCTAATGTATTACTCAATTCATATTCAGTGGCTTTCATTGCTAATCCATTAAGACAATTTTAAGTAGACATGGTTCTTAAGTACTTTTTTTTATTAATATTAGTTAGCAAAGTGTCTATCGCCCGCTCAGGTAGCAACAGTTATAGGCAGGGTTAGAAAAAAACTGCTAAGCAATGTTTAAATTTGGCCCAATGTTAAGGGAGGTAATGAATTTTTAAAAACGTCAAACTGGACCTTCTGGAAACAAGGTCGACGCAAAATCATTTAACATCATAATTAATTCGCCCGATTATGAAAATAGTACCAATAATACCATCAAAATGTTTACTGAATGAAGACATTATTATGAAATTTATTAAAAATTATCAGTGATTATCAGTGAAATTTCTCATGAACTACTTGCATCAAATATCTCCGAAGGTATTAAGCTTAGCAGAACAAAATGGACGCCATATTAAAAATGAAGAGTATTACTTAAAAATAGTGAAAGATGTAGATTTGGGAGAAGGTTAAAAAACGGGTTTTCAGAACCGAAATATTATGCCAATATCTACACTGTTAAGTAATCTGTCATCAGCAAACTTCTGTCGTTTTTGACAGAATAGATATTAACATAATATCTCCGTTACATTTTCCCAAATCTAAATCTTTCAATATTTTAAGTAATTCTTTGTTTATCATGTACCCAAATCTTCATCAAAATTTTATCTTTAATATGATGTATAATTTGTTCTGCTAAGAGTATTATTTTCGGAGATATTGATGCCAAGCATTTCATGGGGAATTTTTTAATCACTGATAGTTTTTAATTAATTTCAATAATAATATCGTCAAAGACTCAGCACATTTTAATATTATTTTTATAGGCGGGCAAATTATGTGTCTACTCAAATAAAAATTAACTAGCTTACCATTTCGGCAGCAAATGCTAAACCGTTAAGATGGAGGAATCGCAAACTTTTAAAGCGGTTTCTATATCCATGGAATGTGCCAGTAAATCGATTTTACTTATAACATTTTCTTTAAGTTTGTGGATATCGCATAAAAACGCAAAAGGATCGTTAGGACTATTTTATATGTCTCTTTTGATTTTTGTATAGGATCACTACACTACAGTACACTTTCATATTATTTTTCCTAATTGATCATATATTTTTCCTAATTGATTCTAATTCTTTATAAAAGCTAATGAGCTATTTTATTTAAATATGTCTTTTATTGGCTGCTATGCATCTTAAAATATAGGAACGAAGCATGTCAATTCCTATTGTATTTGATTGTATTTTACTATTCCTTTATTTTCTAGATTCAGGCAATATTTTAGAGCCTTTTTTATAGTAGTTCAGTTGGTTTTGCCGCCCCTAAACTTTGCCGCCGTAGGCAGTTGCCTACCTTGCCTACCGCCTAGGGCCGGCCCTGCTTCTGGGCGTTAAGAGATCCACCGATAAAGAATGGAGCAATTAAATGATTGCCTAGAATACCAGCCCAAACATTTAGTTTTTCGGGATATTGAGCATAGGTGCTGATTTTGTTGGGCCCAATATCGAAGAATGGAAGGATAATGTTTACCATGTAACGGAAAAGTCGATTCATCAGTATAAATAAACGGTTTTGTTACCAATGCCCAATTCCTTGCCAATCCCTCGAGTGGATTTCTTATCGTCCACTACTACAGAACCGCAGATTAGTACATCCCGTCGTTCTTTTTCCTCAATTTCTTGTGGACTTATCTACCATGGATGACAAGTACTGGAGCTCTTTAGACAAAGATCTTTTTCAAATTGATGCACAATATTGCAAATGGTTTGTCTGCACGGGATAGGTCTGCCTTCAAAAGTGATTGCAAACAAATCCACGCACTGTTGCGCCGAATTGCCACCGTAATACCACTTGATGATCTGAAGCTGTTCTAGCGGAGGGTACATCGCGATTGCAAAGATATGCATGTTGTGAAGCGTTGTTAGATCTGCGATAGTTCTGCCGTTGCGTGCATGTGCTCCGAAACGCAAAACCAGACTGACCTGACCAGACCTGCTCTCCCACCAGTCGGCAGTCCC
This sequence comes from Melinopterus prodromus, assembly GCA_964023965.1. Classification (NCBI taxonomy): domain Eukaryota; kingdom Metazoa; phylum Arthropoda; class Insecta; order Coleoptera; family Scarabaeidae; genus Melinopterus; species Melinopterus prodromus. The sequence goes on along the minus strand of OZ030398.1, from coordinate 21,244,205 downwards.
ACTATAATTGGCTGCCCCACTCAACCGACGTTGGCAGTGTTGTCGCGTGATACGATATATATACACAATATAGATAAAATTACTACGACTACAACAATGCACTTACCATTTTGGTTTCAGGCATATGTTCCTGATGTAAGTCCTTGATCAGCATGTCCAGAGTGCGTTGTCTTTTCCTAGCAAAGGTCGGGGTTTCGAATGTTGCCTTTTCACCGTTGATAAGTTTTACCAGCAAAAAGTCACGAAACGCTGTTGAATCTTTGAAGATAGGCGGGCAAGGTAAGCTTGGTCCAAATAATGGCACAGCGTCGTCAGCAAATATTGATAACCTGTAGTGTTTCTGAGAGTCCAAACTGACCACAGCAAAAACGTCTGATTTTTTTTGTCAAGGAAAATGTTATATGGTACAGGATATTTAAGTTGAAATTAAGGGTGACATACACAATATACATTTCGGAGGTCCATTCCAAATGACATTATTGTTTCCTGTCACTATTAAACCTAGACTATTAAACAAAAAAAATATTTGTTTGCTGCCTTGGTGATAAAAATTGACGATCAACAATTTTTGTGTTCAGAATGTCATCCTGAATAAAAATATCATGCAAGGATAATACCTAAGGTGCCATTTATAATTTCATTTCCGAAAAAACCGGAAGTCGTACTAACCTCAAGAGTACTTCTCAAAATTTTATTCGTCTAGCGTCCTAAATCTACCATATCACAACATGAAAGGAACTGTTAATGCTTTGAAAAGTAACCTAAAACTCACACCACGTTTTCGTAGTCTAATTGTGAACGAAAAGCACGATTAATAATTCTAAATTTAGACACGGTAATTTAATTAAAGTAGATTAAAATTCGATATTTGTGCCCGCACCTTGGTGTGTTTAGCTTGCACTACCACAGGTCTCAACAAGAAACATTTAGTTTCTACATTATTTGGATCGAATCATACTGAGAATTTTATACATTTGTCCCATGTGTATTATTACTAAAAACGTGAAACGAATCGGAGACAATTTTCATTATTAAAGAATTATAATTTTAGTTTTTTCAAAATAGGTTGGAAACCATTTGGAATTCAACTGTTTTCTGTACAGATTCTTCAGAAATTTAGAACAATTCTAAACTGGTTTTTAAACTAGTGGGATTATAGTGGTCAAACTCATTGTTCAACAACAATACGAGCTTAATTTTGCAATGGAATCGCCAGCACTCCTGGTCCTGACATTTTCAAGGTTTTTTTCTCCGGTTTATATGTCCTATATTATTAAATTTATATTGCTGACAGCTTTCGCTGCGTATAGGTAATATTTCTCTTGAACGGAAATATTGAGCCTCGCGTCTGTTTGTATCTGTTGTTCGGTGCGCGGCATTGTTTTGTTCTGCAGTGACATTGGGATGCACTTCAGCCCTGGTCGTATGTATACCATAATTTACATATGAGGAGCAAAATACATCTCGCGGAAAAGTTTCAACGCACAACTTTTCCATCTGAATTTCACCGCATTGATTTTGAATATCCGAGTGATACATAAATCTCTATGCCGTCTCCCAGCACGGTTTCTCCGTAAGCCTCAGATTTGGGAAAAAGTTTTCACTATTCGCATGTTATTGTATGTGTGCTACGCTGTGGAATTGTATTTGAAATATTATGTATTGGTATTTGAAAAAATCCGCGAACATCAAATTAATTTCCGACCTTCAAATGTTTTTGACTTATGACGTCATCGAAACTTTTTTGAAATGGCAATCTCATATTTTTTTTGTGCTGAAATTGATAGAGATCTGCTTATTCTCTTAAAGGTATCACAAAATTTGTCGGCTTACATAAGAAAATTTACGAAAAAAAAAAATAATTGATGTTTGAGGAAATATTGATCAAATTTGTTTGTTTATGGAAAGCGAATAGCCATTTTCGATTGATTTATTTGCGCTGAATGCGCATCTGAGCTCAAAAGTTGCATATCACGTCTGGTTATTAAGTTTTGTCTAAATTACCAAAATAGTGTTTTTTGACTCTTTAACCCCTTAACTTTTTTCCAAAACCTTTTGATATAGAGAATTTTTGAGCCCAGATTCGTTTTTGAGGGCAGTTAATTGTACCCAACATGATTATTTATATATAATTTATATATATAATGATTATATATTCAATTCACAAAAGCTATTTTCATCCAAAAGTTATCAATATTTTACATTTTTAATGTTTCGGGTAGTTTTTTTATTATTTAGAACTTGGTTATGGAAAATACTTTTTTGTTCAAAAACTAATTAGTATTGGAAATTAAACAAAGCATTTTTGAAATCAAGAAGAAATGCCCTTTCCAGTGATGTATAATATGTACGGAAAAGTTATGCATTTATAACTGTAAATCACCACTAAAAACATAAAAAACATTTGGGCAATCTATCAATCTATCTACTTAATTATAAAAATATTGTCTACGTTGTAAGGTAAAAGTCCCATATTCAGACATTGTCCTAAATACCGACATATTTGTGTTTAGTTTGATAAAATAAGAAATCTACTACATTAACTTTATTTTAGGAGATCCGGTTTGTTGTTGTCACAATACACTTATCAACACACAGTCGTTTCTTTTCTTTTCAGAACACAGAATCAACTCATGCAACTCCTTTCCACACACCGTCAAACTCCCAAAACCATTTTAGATCAAAACGGGGTCTATTCCATCAATATTGGGAATTGCAGCGCATATTACATTGGTCAAACCGGTAGAAAACTTTCACGAAGAATTTACGAACACAAAACTATCCCGAATTCTAGCTTATACCGTCACAGAGTCGAAACTGGTCATAATATTAATTAGAAGGATGCCAAACTCTTGCGTAAATGTCAAAAGGCCCCTAAAATGGACATTCTCGAACTTTTAGAAATATAACGCCGTAAAAGGACACCTGGCATAAGCCTTATTTATGACCAAATATAATCACATATAAAACCTTTATTCAGTTACACTCTATGTATAACCAGTTTTTCTTTCTCTTTTTCATATTATATTTTGTTGTGAGACTCTATAACTTTTTCGAAATTGTTTGTTTGCCATTTCTGACTAAATTCCAATACATTTAACACTAAAAAAAAAAATTCTTGTGTTTTTATCTAATAACTTTTACCCCATGGGTTGCTGTAAATTATGGTTATTTTACTAATTGTAATGTGAACCTCTTACATTTCTATGTATTTTAATCTTGGCTTCAAGTTTGCTTAAGGTGGGGTTTGAAATGATAGGAAAACCAAATATACCTCATAAATTTTGAGGTCAGTATTTCGCGGTATTTCACCGAAATGATTAGGTATTTCCATTCAAATTATACGTCGAATAGAACTTGAAACCTTTGCCGATAATACAAAAAATATCCGGCTCAATTCTGTCGGGTCTAGGTGACGGATTTTACGATTGTTGATGGCCATGTCGTAGTCTTCTTACGTTCAACAAAAATCCGCCGATATTCACAGAATTCGTCACCTATACATGACAGAATTGAGCCGGATATTCTTTGTATTATCGGCAAAAGTTTCAGGTTCTGTTCGACGTATAATTTGAATGGAAATACCTAATCTTTTCGCTGAACAACTCAGAATAATATTATTCAGTATATTTGGTTGTCTACTCATTTCGAATCCCATCTTAAGAAGTAGTTGGTGAATACCATTTTTGTGTCTGTCGCATACAGCGGCGTCCACTGTGCGAGTGGTCCACCTACAATGTCAACAACATCGTACAATCTAATTAAGATTCGCACACGACAAAGGATACGGGTAAACTGTGACTTTATGCTGGTCGGGTTGAAATTGGCGTGCGCCTCTTCAGCAACTGCATCTTCACAATCGACGAATACGATGTTTATTATATCGTTACCAATGTGGCGCTTCCTCTCCACCTGCTGCTTGTTATCCTTGGAGTACGGCAGCATGGTCGATACGTGGAACATGACTTCGTGGCCCTCGAATACCGTGTACACCGAATAGCGACCTGTCATATCCCCTATAACAATCAGAGCAAACATCGACGTTACCAAACATGAGGATAGAGGACGTCGTGATTATGGACCCCTGTCTCCATAGCTAGAATAATGAAATATAGACTATAGGGTACCCACTAATTCATAGGTTTAAAGTTTATTACATAATCATTGTTTATCTTGCATTTTCCCTACAAAAGATCGAGTTGAAGCATCTCATGACTGCTGCAATTGACGCGACGCTCTTCGGTCTTTGGGGCGAGCGGAAGAAGGGATCGACAGCGACACTGCCAGCAGTTGGGGATCGCCCGTGCATTAGTTACTAGAAGAGCAGTGATTACGGATACAATATAACGACACGGCGATTATGCCTCGCCAAAGAAATTTGGATATCCGGCGACAGATTACCGAGTTAAAAAATAATGGCAAAATGAGTCAATTAGATAACTGAACCACGAACAGGGATTTGGAAGTCCCATGGGAATTCTTTTTAAGTTTTATACGTCCAGAGCTGACGTTTGTAATATATGTAATATATCAAGAGTTGTATTTATTTTATATTGTATGTGCATGTATTTAAATATTATTAATAAATAAACTGTTGGAACTGTTATAATACTTTGAATATTTATATAACAAAATCGGGCATGCTTTTTAAATATTTTTTTGGGTTTATCAAGCAAACTTAATTTAGTATTCACCACTAATCGGAAAATCTGCTAACTCCATATTATTAGATCTATCCGCTTCCATCAAAATCTCGTTTACAACCTTATTGTATAAAAACTGAAGAAAACAAAAAAGCCAATCGATAGAACAGATTTCTTTCGTACCGAGTCACATATTATAATCAAAATTACGCAAAAATTAAGAATTTAATTGTCAGTTAAAATTACTACCTCGACAAGTTATCGTTCTTTTTGTGTATTGATAATAAGCTGCCCCGATTCTCTCAGTTGTGTCGGTTCTCTCCGACATGACAGCACCGCTAACGCCTCCCTTCCCCGCAGCACACCAAAGACCGTAGAGCGTCGGAATTCACGGGGAGTTTCAGCACGATCTTTTGTATGAAAATTGCAAGATAAACAATGATTATGTAATAAACTTTAAACCTATTAATTATTGGGTAGCCTATAGTCTATTTCATTATTCTAGCTCTTCTAATTTTTTTGAGTTGTAGCATATTAATCAAGGACAATATCAGATATTTTTCGCCCCGTTTCGCGAGAAAATCGACGTCAAAAGAAGGTACATAATATATGGCCACGATAGTACGTACTACCAATCAAAATACTTGTGACTTGAGATGATGTTAGGCGTTTAATTACGATATTTGTGATTAAATTCTCGATGGAAACTTTTAGAATGATTGTGAAAGATCATCAAAAGTAAACGTTGGCCGTTAAAAGTACCCATCGTGAGAAATAACGTTTGTAATTTATTCTAAAGCTTTTAAACTTCATTTTATTTTCAACCCTGCCGGAAATAAGGGCCTAAATTACATTTGATTTAGCACCCTGCCGGAAATATGGAGCTCTTGGTTCAAATCCACGTACATATTTTTAATTTTATAGCTTACCTCCGGGTAAAATTCCCAATCTTTATTTTATTGACACTTTTAAAGTTAATAGTTTTTCATTGCGGCTTCAATGGTATGATGCCGATTTTTGTATACCCGTTTGTTATCGATTGACGAGCACTGAAATATAGCCCAATATTGAAAAATATGCTTTATTATACATAGTATGATTAAAGTCGAGGAAATTCTAAATAATTTATGTCTACTACATTTTTTGGTAAAATTAATACTTTAGCTGCAAGAGCAAATTCTATTTGATCGAGATCGGTCGCATCTGCATTGATATAACACTATATAGTGAGCCAGGATTTTCCAAATATGTTCAGTCTAATGACAGTAGGTACCGATAGTGTCAAATGCTGATGTTTTGACAATATCTTACTACATCTACAATAGTATCAAATCTCAATAGTATCAAAAAATCTCATGTTGTGATACCGTGTACGGTCCTTGCCTGACGGCGTCGGATATGCAGCGTGTTCAGCGTGTCCAAAACGCATGTGTACTGTTTGTTTTTGGTTTGAGGAAGTATGATCTTGTATCGAATGGGCTGGGCGACTTGGGGTGGTTGAATATGGAAACACTAGGGTGTTGCACGCAGCAATATATCATAAGTTGCTATCCAAGAGGATCCCACAATACCTCATTCGGAAGATACGCTGTAGAACGGATGTCTATAACCTTAATTTAAGATTCAGGGGTGTGTTTGCTCCACCTGCCCATCGCACTGAGCTGTATAAACGGTCATTCTCTTACCAGGTCAGTCACATATACAATGGTCTCAGGGAAGATATGAAAAAAATTTCGTTAAACAGTTTTGGGGGAAAGGTGAAGTGTTGTCTGTTTGCTCAACAGGGGGGACTTTAAGCATTGAGCGCACATCGGAGTCTGTTTTAGTTTTTATTTTTTATGGGCATGTGCGATGTTTTATTGAGTTGGATTTGCGGCAATTACGTGTAATTAGACTCTAGAGTAACATTTTTGTTTGTTTTTGTTTTGATAAGCTCTCGGAATTATTGTTATATTATTGGTACAATTATGTCTTAGTTCTAGTTTGCGTAAGAGGTTGAGTGCAAGAGCAAGGCAATTTGGAAACAAGTGTGCTGACTAAATATAGATATAATTTTGTTGCTTTTATTATTGTTTTATGTTAATAAAGGAATTATTTATTTATTTAATTATTTATTTATCTGTCAACCGGTAGTTGGCTAACTAGTTTTATTTTAATGCAGACACGACTGATCTCAATCAAACAGATTCTCATGCAGCTAACTATTAATTTTATATATTGTATGATAAAGGCATGTGCCACATCAGATTTTTTTGGGTTTTGAACCAATTTTGTTCATATTTGGAACACTAACACATATAAAAATGGACGTAATCCTTCAAAGAAAGGACGGGAATGGCGAAAATGACGTAAAAACAGCGTCAAGGAGAAACAATACTGGAAGGTAATTGATAAAAAGTACAAAAAGAGAAAAAGCAACGTAGACGACGAATGAGAAAATCGACAAAAATGACCAACATAGCAAGTATAAAAAGGACGTGAAAGGTAAAAGCGACATAGAGGTCAAACATGACGAATTTGCAGTAAGGACAAAAGGGAATCAAATTATAAAATGGACACAAATTTTGCACCAATGCAAACGAAGTGCTTTTAAAAGTAGGTAGGTATACATTAGGTGTACATTCGTGTATACAAATTGGAAAAAAAACCGGTACAGGGCGCCAGCATGATAGAATTGAAAACGAATGAAGTGTAACAAATTAAAAATAAAATTCAATCATTTTAAATCCTTGATGTGATACCCGTATCGCCAATTTACACCAGGCCGCGTGCTCTTTTGTTTATACATGTTGGCTGAAAATATCTGCAAATTGTAAAATAGAATTAACAAAGCTAAAGTTGAAATATAATAGAATTATTCTTTTTGTAGCACTAAATCTTCAACTTAGTAACTTTAATTTTGACTTACTGAATCAATTGAGAAAGAAAATATGTTTTATACAAAAGTTGTTTGACTCACCAGTTTCTATAACGTAAAATTATTTTCAGTTATACAGGGTGTTGGTATTAGCTGTGACAGAAAGTATGTACTACAGTACTACACCATAAAGTAAAAAATGTTGGACGAAATGATTTCATTTTCAATCTTCCAATTCTCTCAACTTTAACCGTATCTTTTCTTTGTAGTTATGGAACTATTCCAACATGAATATTCAGAAACACTCACCTTTTACGTCTAAGCCGCCCCTGTAATTATTCCATCCCCTCAGTCGAACCCGTTCGCCCAAAAGTTTGAGGAGTATACTAAACTTCTCACTTCCGTGCTCTGAAATAAAATCAACGCAACATAATGTCGAGTCTCAAAAGAGAAACAACTAGTTCACCATTGCTGAGAATTTCGTCATCGGTGGTCTGACCGTACTTCATGTAGATAACGCCAAATTTGAAATTAACCGATCCCTCCTGTTCCTCCAAGAGCAGCAAATCCTTCTGCAAATCGACCGCATAGATTTCCTTCGGTCCTTTTTCGACTTTATCCATTCCGGGAAAATGCGCTAAGATCTGTTTTACTGATAAGAGCTTATGATGATTGTAGGGAAGGGAGATCTTTTGAGCACCCTGCGAACAAACAACGACTTAATAAGGGCTGATTTATTAAGTTGAAATTTAGTTTGAAACGTGGTATTTAGGAAGCGCGCTTGATTTGCAAATATCTCTCACGGAAATGATGTCATTATCGCGAACTTGTGAGCAATGGTGTCGGTGGAAGTTTTGCCATATTGTATTGCGGGGTAGATGGTGGAAGTTTGATATTAGTTTAGTTGAGAATATTGCGTCGCAAGGTAAACACCGAGACAGAGAAACGTAAACACTTCTAGCAAAGAACTGGCAACTGTTCAAAATTTAGATTCATGTCAAACAAATTTAGTGAAATGAATGGCATATTTAGCAAGAATAGATGATTAAATTTTATTTATTTCGACCAAGTTACTTAATGGAAAGCAAAGGTTTTATTTGAAATAGAGAAATGCCTTACACTGTCCCACATTTTGATCATTTTGTTTTTTTTTGCAAATAATGTGTCATAACAATAACAATATTGTCCCATCATTCTTTTCGTCTTATTTTTAAGTAATCTATATTTCTCTGGTCTGAAAATTTGACAATTCAAACTCGGAACGCCATCGGGATATTAGGTCTCTTAATTACCTACAATTTTAGGGTTTTACAATTTTAGGGTAAACTCTGAACGTCATAGGGATATTAGATCTCTTAATTACAGTAGAGCGTCGATAATCCGAACCTCGGTAACACCAACATTCGCTAATCCGAACGCCCAAACAGAAATAATAATAAAGTAAATCACTGAGTAACCTAGGGAAAAGCCATTTTTGTCGGTTCCTATTTAGAGGCAAAGGTTGGTGTTGTACTCGTATTTTCCACTATAAAATAAATAATAAACAAATAAATCATAAATAAATCATAAATAAATCATAAGTAAATCATAAATAAATCATATACTCGTATTTTCTACTATTTAGTTGTCATATTTACACCTAGGTCTTCAGTACACACTGTAAATGTTCGGCAACATTATTTGCATGATATTCTACAGCCAAATTTACTAGTTGTTTTGCGTATCTATCTGTAAGTCTTTTTAATAAACATAATGAAAAATTTCGTCTCTGCTCAGGAAGAACTAACGAAACAATAAAATCTATTATTATTATTTATTATCTAGTATTCAACTAGTTAATCAATATTGTAATTACTTAAATAAGTTTGTTTCTTACACAAATTCCGTTGTATAGTCGTCTTCCATCTTAGTAGTTATATTATAGTTAGTTTGTTACATTACCTGTCCTTGTACTGTGTAAGTGCTACTAGATATGCTTCACATACTGATATAATTAAAATACGGGCCCTGAAGAAGCCGAAGACATCGGCGAAACGTCGGCAAAGTATGTGAATTAAATAAATAAACTTTCCCCAAGACTGCATAATGTTAAAAAAATAGGAGTACAGTAAGTACAGTCGTTAATTAAATTACAAAAGAATATTCAATAAAATCTAAGTTTAAAACTTCATTTATGTAATTTTGTATGTAAGTGTTTTAGGCTCTAAGTTGAGTTTGGAATTGGGTTTGTTTTGATTTTGTTTTGTTTTGTTTGAGGTTGATAATCCGAACAATTTGATAATCCGAATCACCTTCGGTCCCAATTAGTTCGGATTATCAACGCTCTACTGTATGATAATAAAAACAAACAGAAAATAAATTTAATAATTTTACACGATAACTGCACGGTTTCTTACTGTTTTCTTGAAAACAATCGCCCGGTACAGTGGAATGCATTGGCTGCTGTTTTCGTTCACGACAACGCTCAGAAAGAACGGATTCTTCTCCGAGTCGACTCCCACGTAACTCTGGTGAACTGAAATGTGGAAAGCCGCCGTAAATCATTAAGAAACAACATACGTATACATTTGCCAAAAGTCAAAAAAGAAAGTCGGTAAACACTCACGTTTTCCCAGAAAATACTTGAAATACCACCTCGTCTGATATTCAGGATTTTCGACGACAGGCGCGCTCGGCGAACCGAACACCTGAAAACAAATAATCAAATTAATTGGTATTCATCGGCGTTTTCCGTGAAACCTTTCATTTGTATGCAAACCAATTCAGAAGTAAATCGACCAAACAAGATAGAAATCTTTTGTGTAAGGAAAGCCAGGGATCCCAATAGCTATATTACAGAATTAGGTTACTGCACAGAAGAGAAAACTGTGTCATTTGACAACTGTACATTTTACTGACTTTAACGACCCTTTTGAGCTTTTATACGATGTCCACAAAGTTAAAGAAAATATTATAAATGAACATGAATTACTGGCACATTCCAAAGATATAGAAGCCGTTTTAAAAGTCGGGGATTCCTCCATCTTAGCGGTTTAGAATTTGCTACAATTACTTAAAAATATTGAATGATTTAGATTGGGGAAAATGTAAACAATGCAGATATTCAGTCAATATCTATTCTGTCTAAAACGGCAGAAGGTTGCTGATGACAGATGACTTAACAGTGTAGATATTGACATAATATTTTGGTTCTGAAACCCCGTTTTTTAATCTTCTCCCAAATCTACATCCTTCAATATTTAATAAGTAATTCTTTTCATCTTCAATATGGTGTACATTTTGCTCTGCTAAGCTTAATACTTTCGGAGATATTTAATGCAAGTATTTCATGACAAATTTCATTGATAATTTTTAATAAATTTCGAGATTAAATTAATTTGCTGACAAAAATCATGCTATTATAATAATATGAAAATAAAAGTACATAAAAATGAAAAAAAGTCAAGAAAATAGTTCATGTTGTTGTTTCTTCCTAAAGTATGCAAGTATGAAAGAATGATTTCATGTTTTTTACTTTATCATACGCAGTATGTAAAGTATTGTAATCGTGCCGAAAAAAATTTTTGAGATTTTAGCGGAAATAGGTCTTTATGGGTCCCCTGAACATTTTTGACCAAGGTCCAAAAAAATGTCTGTGTGTGTGTGTGTATGTATGTGTGTGTGTAAACGATTTTTGTGGCGACGATTCCGGAGAAACTACTAAAGGTATCGGGACGAAAGTTCATATTTAGAAGTTTTATGACCAAACTTAGAGCTGAAAAACTTTTGGTTCAAAAGGGTCCAAAGGAACCGGCTATTTACTCTTAGCATTTTTCAACGATTTTGCAAATGAGCCGTCATTTCTGTAATTTCATCAAAATAGATAAATAATAAATTAAAGTAGAGGAAATTTTGTATAATTTATGTCTATAACATTTAATGGTAAAATTAATAGTTTAGCTGCAGAAGCAAATTCTATTTTATCGAAATCGTGTCTGCATTAATACTAGGTGCCCAGGATATTTTGAAGTTTTTGACAGTATTTGGAACGTCAGAGTTTGCGAAACGTCAATTCACCACGCAAATGCATGGAGAATTGCCATGAGGAGCTAGGTGAAACAATATTGAAACAATATTGAAAAACAATATTTCGAGTGCGGATAGCAATGTTATGTTTTCGAGAATAAATACAAGAAAGATTGTAAGACGGTATGTTAACCTTAAAACTTATTTGGAATATTGAGCATAATTCTTTATGAACTTTTGTAGTTAGCACTGAAGACGGCGTAAAACTCGAAAATATAGTATGCTAGAAGCCAATATAATATATTAATCATCAGAACCAGAACCTTTTTACTTTATCATCCGTAGTATGACAACACTCCATATTTAGAAGCTTTCTGTTGAACCAAGTGTCCAAAGGAACTGGAGTTTTAGTCTTAGCATTTTTGAAAGATATTGCAAATAAGCTGATATATCTGGAATTCGCGTAGAGGAAATCTGAATAATTTATGACTATGACATTTTTTGGTAAAATTAATAGTTTAGCTACATGAGCAAATTCTATTTCATCGAGATCGCTCGTACTGCATATAAACTAGTTAGCCAGGATTTGTCAAATATTGTGATTCTAACGACAGTAGGTAGTGTCAAATGCTGATGTTTTGACATTACCTACTGTAAATATAATAAAAATGACTCTAGTCTAGTGTTAGTAGTTTTATTTTAATGCAGACATGGCCGATCTCGATCAAATAGAATCTCATGCAGCTACACTATTAATTTTATATATGGTATGATAAAGTCATGTGCCTGGCCACATCAGATTTTTTTTCTTTCATAGAAGTGTACACTATACCATACAATGCGCAATAGACATTCAGATAATTGTTTATTGAAAGTGGTGTTGTAATGCCTACAAAAAAAAACAGTAATTTTCTGTATGACTGTAGATGAATACCGGACTGTATAAGAATGTTTAACCCTTGAGTGCTGGGTTAATATATTAAGATACTTGATAGTTACCTCGTCCTTCTCGCCTTGTGACCCTCCATTTTCAAACCGGAACCGTCTTCCTTGATCCGACCCTTCAGCATCGGGCTGCTGTAACTGAAACAAGGGACATTTATGTAAATTAGATCCTATACGATCCTGAGTAATTGTGCAGGTCTGACGACCAAATAAACGTAAATTTCTCGTTTATGCTAAGGGCCCAAGTACTTTGCTGGCATGATCCTTTTGATGATTTCCTATGAATTACTGGTTACTAGTTACATTAAGGAGACGTAAGATTCAGGGATTTGTTTGCTCCACCTGCCCATCGCGCTGAGCTGTATAAACGGTCATTCTCTTACCAGGTCAGTCACATATACAATGGTCTCAGGGAAGATATGAAAAAATTATCGTTAACCAGTTTTGGGGTAAAGGTGAAGTGTTGTCTGTTTGCTCAACAGGGGGACTTTAGGCATTAAGCGCGCATCGGAGGCTGTTTTAATTTTTATTTTTTATGGGCATGTGCGATGTTTTGTTGAGTTGGATTTGCTACAGTTACGTGTAATTAGACTCTAGAGTAATTTGGCAATTAGGAAACAAGTGTGCTGATCTCCGCCCTAAATATAAATATGATTTTGTTGCATTTAATATTGTTTTATGTTAATAAAGGAATTATTTAAGTATTTAATTAATTATTTATTTATCTGTCAAATCCTGGCTAACTAGTTTTATTTTGATGCAGACACGACTGATCTCAATCAAATAGATTCTCATGCAGCTAAACTAATAATTTTATAGATTGTATGATAAAGTCATGTGCCTGGCCACATCAGACTTTTTGGTTTTTCGTCCGATTACATGAGACCCTCCCCATAAGCTACCTACTAAATTTGTTTTTGATTCTTTTATGGCAAAAGTATCCAGGAAAGGAAGCTTAAAAAAGAATTATTGCTTAAAAGCTGGTCCTATCTACGGGATATTTCCTTATCTATTCAGGTCACAAGGGTGATACCTTTTTCTCGGGTGTGGGGATTAGATCGATCCTAGTTTCGCCCTAGTTTATACAGGGCCATTTTTTCCAGTTAAAATTTCAGGTGTGTAAATATTTAGGTAGATAGGTCTGTCGATACCAAAGAGATTTCAGTTTTACGAAATCCTCTTCAATAGTTTAACCCCTTGTATCTCGGCACATCCTGAAATGCTGTAACGCGTTTCTTTGCTAGGTACAAACAAGTTTATCATGTTTTTATTTTACGCTTTTTGGCAAACTTTTAGGTTATATTCTGACCGTTAGAACATTGGTAGAAAAAGAAACGATTGTGGGTTGATAAGTGTAACGTCAAATCAACAAACCGGATGTCTTAAAATAGAGTACAATGTTGTAGATTTCTTATTTTATCCAACTAAACAGAAATATGTCGTAATTTAGGACTGTGCCTGAATTTAGGACGTTTACCTTACACGAATCTCCGATACGATAACTTTGCTAAAGTTGGTATTCGGAATGTGGTTTACCGAATGTATGCTGGAAAGCAAAATATCACTCGCAAATGCCTTCTTAGACCACTGCAAAATGCGGACATATTCCAGGGTGGTTCTAGGGTAACAACCCTTGGGAAAGCTTTGTCAGATATCGGTTTTAAGTATAAAAGGGAATACCCATGTAGAGGTAGCTTTCTACTATATATAACTGCCCACCGTTATTTATGTATCTAAGGGAAATACGACACAAAATCCCTTTTCCCTCTGATATATAATAAAAGGTCATTATAAATTGTAGTCGATTTAGGGAGGCCATGATATCAAATGTAAAGACTTCTGGTTGCCGCTATATTTGAAAGGAATACCACTGTTCAACACGCATGATTAACTTGGTATTTAAAGTTTGACAATGGTGTGTATAGCGGCAAATATTTTCTAACATGGGCATGCCTACTTCGACTACAATCATTTATAAGGACCGTGTAGAAAGTGAACAGGTGGCGGTGATAAATTACAAATACGTCATTAATTTGGCCATCAACTGAGTTGAATAGCTCTTCTTTTTTGATAGTAATGGTTCTGCTAATGTAAAAGGTACTGTAAATAATTATATATAAGTTCAAAAGCTTTGCGCGTGTTTTATTTACCATGCAGGAAATAAAACAAAAACCAAACAACTAATTAAACTGTTGTTTCTTATTGACTACGGACCATAACACAGAAAACTTATTAATTGACATAATAGTTTAAGTTTGCGCTCCCCTAGTAATATTTTTAGTCAGCAGACAGTAAACAAATAAAACCAAATATTCTATTAGGTCTTTTACAAAGTACCTACCTACATACATATGTAAATAATCAAATTACAAAACACGCTTTCCAAATGAAAGTGAAGACGATTAACAAAACTAATCTGATAGAAGTTTGAAAAGGGAAATTTGAAGAGAGAACATGAGATTGTGAAGTAGGGCCGTGGTTCATTTAGTATCATTTAGTAGTATCATTTATTCAGAAGTTATACCTGTAGCTATAATTATGAATTTTTTCAACTTTGAAAATAATAAAAAATGATTTAAGGGCATCTTTGCAGGAGAATTAGTTGGAGCTATTCTGTCCCTCACAACAATTTTATAAACGTATATTGCACTTAATTTTGTTTTTATTAGAATGAATTTTATTTCATATTTTACGTCTTATGGGTGCTTTTGTTATTATTAGAGACAGAAAGTCGGTTAAATGGACAAAGTTGTGCCGATTAGTATGTTCTCTAATGAGAAAACAGTTTGATACATAATGATTTCAGAGATATTTTGAAGAACCAAAGAAATTGCATTTAATAAATACCTTTTTCATTTACGGTCCGATCAATAGCTCTTTTTGATATCTTATAGGACGTTTTTATTTACATTTAGATTGTCAGTTTAAATATTTTTGCCAACAAATTCGCTGGGCACAAATAAACTTCTGGTTCAGCATTTGCATGTGAGTAATTTCAGACGCACAAGCCATATGTTTAATACAATCAATAATACTCGAATAGAAATTTAATTTATTACATTTCCTTTTCTAGTAGTGTTGTTGTTTTCACAGCAAATTTATTATTACACGGTTGTATTATTGTGTATCAAATTTGTGAGTATTTACATGTAAGATTTTTATTACAAAGAATTATTTGAAAATATTTTTGTATGCAATTTTTTTGGGGTCGGAGTCGGACCACAAAAATATCTGGGGTCGGAGTCGGAGTCGACAATTTTTTTAGCGACTCCGCAGCCCTGGCCTGTACTATCAAAAACTGATCCTATTTAATTGGGTTTCTTAATACTAAGCTAAATAGTAAAGCAAAGCAAAAGGCTACTTGTTGCGTGCCAGTAAAATAGTACATATTTATTTCCAAAATTGCCTTCTTGTATTTGACAATACACCAAGAGCACGATCCGAGAGAAACTAATTCTAAACGAAAATTATTATATGCATCATCGCGGCATATCTAAATTGAAAGACGAAACTGCATATAAGTTCCTACTACGTAATTGCCATCTGTTCCAGATGTATCAATCTGAGAGATCCTAGCCCGCAGTTTCAAGAGCATGCGACAGCAATCTCGGATCGGTTCAATTCCGTCCAGAATGGCAGTGAATATGCAAAGCTTTATAGTGGCCGTATCGCAGCAAACGAATTGCTATTGTCCCATAAACTTTCCCGAATGCTTATAAGATGCATTTATGTGGCGCTCGCTGATGAAATATGAGGTATTGTTGTGCCACACTCGCGCAGTTTTGGTACTATTATAGTCGTAAAACTTCCTAATATGCACTACTAACACGTAATGTGCAACAGTTGCGAAATTCTGGAAAATTAAGCTAGGGATAAAATGGATAGCTTCGTTAACGGTTGACCCAGAGCGAAAATCTAAAAGGGGTATAGAGATTAAAATTGCATCCATTTCTTTAGGGGTAAAGACGTCATGACTATAGTTTTTCAGCCTTAATTTTGTTCTTTTGTCATTTTGGTACGATGTTTGTAACCTCTATTCAACTCTATCCAATTTTCAGTAGTTTACAGTAGAAAAACAAGGTTTATTAGTAAAGATTCTTCTTACTCAATTTAACAAGTAGCTCAGTTTTTGGAGTTTTGACACAAACAAAAAATTCTTTCAAATTGACAGCTGTTATAGCATCACAAATGCATCACAATAAATAAAATCAAGAAAATGATTTCAATAATAAAATGATTTCAATAGTTTTGGTAATAAAATAATACTGTTTTCAAGTGCTTTGTATTCATGGTTGTGTGGATTTTTTTATTTACAATGCATTTTTTCCTGGGGATACATAATATTAATATAATAATCCACGCCTGAACATCCCCCAACAGCTTTCGCCACTACGGGGGCATCGGCAGACCCGAATTATCATTGTTATGGCCCGCGTCTTAATGCACTTTGATAATGATGAAAAACATAAAACATGATGTTATAATTTAATTGGAAAAAAGCTGGTTTCTGTTTTTAGTATTTGTTACGTTTATTTAAATTAAAGTAGTAAAAAAGTTATCAGTTTTGGTATCAGATACTCTCAAAACCTACTTATTAGCATGCTTAACGGATGTGCTTCAAAAGTTTTTTTTATAGTTTGATTTTATGCAAGATGGTGGACCAGCACATTTGAGCACAGTTGTGAATTTTGGGCATATGTGTATTTGCATTTTTATGATCAAAATAAGCCACAAAATTTTAAAGGCTGTTAAATTCTGTAATAATTCATATTAATGCAAGAAATGTATATCCTTCATTATATTATGTTCGCGTCAAATAATGTTGTATTATCAATTACAATTAAACAGTTCTATATAAGTTTCCTTTTCAAAAACGCCTTTCTATATTCCGTTAATGAAACAAAAAAGCAAACATGCTGCTTATGACAGCTACGTGATTGCAATCAAACTGCTGTAAAATGTTAATTTATTGACAAAACCCGCGTGCGTAGCTTAATTAAAGCTCTTTTATGCATATGGCACATGAAGGAATTGTTTGCAATACAAGCAAAACTAGTCATACAAGGAACATTTATAAAATATGTATAGTAATATCGAGGTTCAGTTGGGCAATAGTGTCTCTTTTATTGACAATAGTTACCCACAATGACACATTACCGACCCGCGCACATAATCTTAGCCATTAATGTCAGCTTTTACCTCTGCATAAAATTGACAGTGGGAAAACACATGCGAGCACCGACTCTTGAAAATTTTAGTGTTTCTATTACTGTCAATGTGATTAACAATCAACATTTTTGATCCAGATATTTTTTTAAACACCCTCTTTTTTTGTTATCAATGCTCCTTTCTACTTCTCAATTCACCTGCCAAATAATATTATGCGAGAAAATATAGCTAATATTTTTATATTGAGTGCTTGGACGGATAAAAATTAATTAAAATAGATAAAAATTTATTATATTAACCGGTCTTTATTAATAACTCGCATCATGGTCATAGAATCTGTGCAAATATGGTGCATGGAAAACACAGGGTCTGCATCTGCACTGCTTTGTCCATTTAACAAAAGTACCCATCAAATCCATTGGCCTTTTGGAAATCTTGTCACCAATAATTAAAAACGGCTTTTCTATCGAGTGTAGAGGCGACTAATTTC
Source organism: Melinopterus prodromus (assembly GCA_964023965.1). NCBI lineage: Eukaryota > Metazoa > Arthropoda > Insecta > Coleoptera > Scarabaeidae > Melinopterus > Melinopterus prodromus. The sequence goes on along the minus strand of OZ030398.1, from coordinate 21,226,096 downwards.
TGCGACAATTGGTGATTTTTAGTTTATTCCAGACAGACATTGTCACAAATATTCATAAAATCCTACATCGTCACTTGAACTGGCTCCTATTTTTACTTTATCATACGCAGTACAATAAAGTATTGTAATCATGCCGAAAAAAAAAATTGAGATTTTAGCGAAAATAGGTCTTTTTGGGTCCCCTGAACATTTTTGACCAAGGAACAAAAAAATGTCTGTGTGTCTGTACCCGTTTTTTTGTGGAAACGATTCCGGAGAAACTACTGAAGGTATCGGGACGAAAGTTCATATTTAGACGCTTCGTGACTAAACTTGAAAACCTTTTGGGTCAAAAGGGTCCAAAGGAACTGGCTATTTACTCTTAGCATTTTTCAACGATTTTGCTATTGAGCCGCCATTTCTGTAATTTTGTCAAAGTAGATAAATAATAAATTAAAGTAGAGGAAATTTTGTATAATTTATGTTTATAAAATTTTTTGGTAAAATTAATAGCAAATTCTATTTGATCGAAATCGTGTCTGCATTAATAGCAGGTAGCCAGGATATTTTGAAGCTTTTGACAGTATTCAGAACGTCAGCGGTTGCGAAACGTCAATTCAACACGCAAATGCATGGAGAATGCGATGAAGAAGAGAACAACGCGGGCACGTACAGTGCAACAATATTAATACATCTTGATGTCAGGGTGTATTTCGATTGCGGATAGCCATGTTTTTATGTTTTCGCAAATAAATACAAGAAATATTGTAAGACGGTATGGTAACATTAAAACTTATTTGGAATATTGAGCATAATTCCTTATTAACTTTTGTAGTTAGCACTGAAGACGGGATAAAACCCGAAAATATAGTATGCTAGAAGCCAATATAATATATTAATCATCAGAACCAAATGACCTTTTTACTTTATCATATGTAGTATGACAAGGAGGTTTAGTCTTAGCATTTTTGAAATTTTATGCAAATAAGCCGCTATTTCTGGAATTTCGTCGAAATAGTTAAATAATAAATTATTGTAGAGGAAATTCTGAATAATTCATGACCATGAAATTTTTTGGTAAAATAAATATTTTAGCCGCATGAGCAAATTCTATTTCATCGGGATCGCTCGTACTGTATTAGAACACTAGTATTAAAACTAGTTAGCCAGGATTTGTCAGATATTGTGATTCTAATGATAGTAGGTAGTGTTAAATGCTGATGTTTTGATATTACATACTGTAAATATAATCAAAATATCTGTCTAGTTCTAGTAGTTTTATTTCAATGCAGACGTGGCCGATCTCGATCAAATAGAATCTCATGCAGCTAAACTATTAATATATGGTATGATAAACTCATGTGCCTGGCCACATCAGATTTTTAACATTAGCATAGAATTATAGGTGCAAAACCTGAACCTAGTTCCCATAGTCAGTCATGACTCATGAAGCATATCTCGCTGCCTTCTTATTCTAACAATGTTCTAACGGTCTGAATATAACCTAAACGTTTGACTGATCTTGTTAGTTGAGTGTTATGCTAAAATGCGATTTCTTCCGATAAGGTAACTGCAATTCGACTTTTTTACATCACTACTGGATAACAGTAGTTAAGATAACTCTAATATCTATTTAGACTGACTAAAAATGCATTATATTTTCATAATAATACTGTGTACTACTCTTTTATAACTTTATATTATATACTAATTAAGGAGCGTCGGAATTCGGTATATGTAAATATAGCACGTCCTTAAATCAGACATGTGTGTCGGAATTGTGTATATGGCTAGAAGTAATACATATTGCTGTCTTTGCAGAAGCAAATAACATATTTCACATCGTTCCTTAATCTGACTGAATTTGAGCCGTTTACCTTATATGCCGACCATGTTTCCGACGAATATTGAAGATGGTGAATAATTCCAATTATAATTCCATCCAAAACAATATTTTCTTTTATAAAATCGTATGTATTTTAGACGAGTGTATAAAAATCACTTTATGGGTGACTGCATTATTCGGCTAAGGTCTAAGCCACTACAGAGAACACGACAGAAAAGTATATTTTAATATTTACCTTTTCCACTGATCCGTAATACCGTCTGGAAAATACCCCTCTTCGGGATATGAGATCACTCGCTGTGGAGCTGCAACGAAAGAAAATGAAATCAAATATTTCTCCGGATTTATTGCTTCGGGGTCCGACGAAAGCCCAGTCCCTTTCAGTGTACTCTAATATATGCGATTTAAATAGTATTTTACTTTCAGTACCTTCGCAAACGAAAAGGTATGGGCAAATAATGTTCTAGTCCATTTTACTCTTTTACTTTTTCCAAACAAAAGTGTACTAGATGTAGGTAGCGACACAACTACCAAATCTCTAATTATCCCGTATATTTTTATATGCGGCAAGAATCCACCCCACCACAAATATCTAACCGTATACAATTTCTCGTAAAACCTTTTCATATAGAAAGGATAATTTTTTGTGCAGTTTAAATGTAATAAAATCTGCCACCTTGACGTAGGAAGGTATATAATTAATAATTATCTACATACATATAGAAATAAATAAAAATTGTGTGTTGTTTACTATTTACGTCAAATTCAGCAGCAAAACAGAATGTTAAAAATGAAAAAGAGAAAAATAATAATAAAATGCTAAGTGATTTTTGTTTAAACTTAAAATTATTTAGCTTCGTATAGCCTGTACTTTACAATGACGGTATAACTATATAGTATCAGCTTTGCTCCGAAGAAATGGGCTTTGTGACTAAATTATCAACAAGGTTTTTGTTTTGAACACATTTCGATCGGAAACTATTTTAGAGTTCATCTGTGATTTTTAACAACCCGTAGATACTGCACTTGAAGGTCGTTTATGTAAATTCAGATTGATTCAAAGTTTTTTTGTGACATTTTGCGCTAACTACAATACCAGATTTTTAAACAACTTTAAACGAGCTTTTTAGCGCAAATACACACAGATTATCTCTTGGAAGAAGCACGAATTACTTGAATGAAATAAAATACAGTGTAATTATTTTATGATCTGATAGTTTGTTCAAGATTTATATTTTTTATATATCCTGGCCACCTCAAATGATTGTAAAGTTAATAAGAATCTGTTTTACAACTCAGATTGTGGATGTCCATTACCAGGACAGAACAATTTATGAAGGGTATGGCATTGAAAAGAATCAATGCCCATTCACAAAGTTCAAAAGTATTAGTCGAAATCTGTACAGCTTACTTCGAGGTGGCAAAGAGTCTTAGCAGGCAGCCCTCAGGGGTATTAACAAGGAGTGGTAGTGGCGAGATATTTTAAAAGAAGGTACATATGGGACGTATAGGGTACTCAGAAAATGTTTCAATTGGGCTCCGCTTTTCGCTACAGGAAAAATCGATAGGAAAAGTCCCTCGAGAAAATCTGTACAATAATAACATTCAATCAGTTCAATTTGTAGCATTTGTGTTGATGTTGTGAAGTATGATTTCAATTATCATACATAGGTAAGAAAGGGTCATTTAATAACCATTTAATCGGAATTATCGCTAGACTTTTATCATCCTATCAAATATTTTGCAGGCAAACTACCAAAGGCTTTGTATATTTAGGAGTATCCATGATTGAACTTGTTGTTCACGTGTTTGTCTTTCGTCATACATAATCTAGTGTACAGGTGTTTATTATCGTGAGTGATTTTAATAATTAATGACATGTCAGGGGACACAATAGGGTGGGATACGTAAAATGTCTACAGTAATGTATATTAGACTAAAAGGATGTCAACTTACCGATAATACAATGCCATTTTGTATTGTAACTAGTTAGGAACGTAGAAGCAAATAAACGACCGAACAATCTTTTTATTTTCGTATGTGTACCGTTTGAGTTTGACGTTTTTATTTTATTATACCGACATCTATGCAAATGTACATAATACATGAAGACGTCATTTTGAAAACGCAGGTTATTTAATAAACTTGCAACATACAAGCTATGGTAATGCGCAAGAGCGTAGCGTGATATCGACAAGTGGTCCCTTTTTCTTTCGCTACAAAAGCGCATTTTTTCATGCGTTTCCAACCGCAGACGGGTTTCAGACGAACACATCTGATAAAAAACACAATAAAGATACTAATTAGCGAATAAAACAAAAATGAGTATTTTGATGAAGTTTGTTTGCGATTATCTGCGTAACTAGAAACGGACAACTGGTCCTTTTTCACATTCACGCACACATTTTCTGTGACTTTACAGACATTCTCCTCAGTGTATAAACATTTTTTTTCGATGCCTGCAAAGGTTAGAGCCTTTTGATATATCAACAACAGAAAAAACAAAAGGAAAATACATGTCAGACACGCAAAAACGAAGAACACAAACATTACTTTTTACGGTCATAACATCAATCAAGTTAATTAAAAAGTTTAAAGAATTAATAATTATAAAAATAAAGCACTAATGATATAAGAATCGTTAATTCTAAATAAAAAATGTCATATGGACTGGTTTCTCAATTTCTTAGGAAGTTAGAGCCGTTAAATATGGTTTTGTTAATACTTCAAAAGGCTGTCGAAGGCACTCGAAAACTAAGGAAGTCAATACGAAACATTTTACTGAAAATTACGTTCTGAAAAAAGAAATCGGGGACGAACGCCATTGTATTGATTATAAATACCTTTCTTTGATAATTATGCACCCCAATTTAATCTATAAATACAGGTATTTTATGACTCGAGACGAATATTGAATGTACCACAAAATTTTAAGTAACCAATTAAAAATAAATTGTAAATATTGAGCTTTGTCAAGCTTAAATTAAAACTTCTCAGACGATATAAGCAAGGTGAAATTTCCTTGGTTGAATATGTACAAATGTTAAAACAATGGAACAAATTCACGCTTGGTAATATTCATTGCAATATTGCATATTTTTTTGAGAGTTTGTCGACCAGTAATTCTATTTGTTTGCTGTTTGATCACTCATTACAATGCTCATATATTCCCGGTATATTGTCGATTTTTTTCTCGAAGCACTCGACACTCATTTGTTCGGTCAGTCTATTGCGTATTTCAGGCTATTCCATTATTTGAACTTGTACAGCGTTTTTTTTTATTTTCCCTGGTTGTAAAAATTCACACATTAGTTAACACCAGTGGGCGTACAAAAAGTTAAATATGTTCGTGCTGTAGATATATAAGGGTTGCAAGTATTATAGGTACCCGTTTTGTATTTTTACAAAAGAAAATGTAATAAAAGGTTTTAATCTCCCAATCTTCATTCTAAATGAAACCGTTAATATTGTGTGTATTATATTGATAAAAACTGACGTTTACAGTTCGAAAACAAAGAGGAAACTGCAACACGTTATCATTATATTATTGCGGACAACTGGTACTTCCCAATTAGGGTTGCCAGATTGTAAAAGTCACAAATCTGGGCAGGCATTATTTCGAGTAACTATTTTTTTAAAATTATCACTCTGTTGAATGACATTTGTAGAAGAGCTTAATAATTTTAAATACGAAATCAATTGCTCCAAACATTCTGTTTCAAAACTTAAGAAATCATTTGAACCAGTGGAAGAACAGATTAAGTCCAAATTGATTTGACCAGAAATGAAAAATTGTAGTAAATGTCGTTGGAAGTTGTTCTGAAGTTAAATGTTCAATCAAAAGGCAATTATAAATTAGCTATTAGCTAAAACAACGGCTAGACTTGGGAATTCTGTTCTTCCACTCAAAATAACGAAAGAAAGAAATCTAACCTTTTCCATCCAACATTGCTGTCTAACTCGATTTGTTACACATTTTCCAGAAAAACGCACAAATTCACTAAAAAGTCGGAACGCTTTATCACGAATCGCACTGTTCCTACTTTCACCAATATTTCGCGCTTGATTTCGACCATTTTATGAACAAATTAATTGTTTGTTGGTTGAGATTAACACTAACAAAGTCACAGCTGTAATACTTATTCGTGTTTTCGTATATCGTATTTTCGTTTTGGAACAGGTTTTCGCGTCGCTTTCCATGCTCTGGCAGGAATGCGTCCCCCACCACGCGTCTGTAATTGCGAGTATCGCCACTTTTCTCTCTGTCTAGCTTGTAGAGGAAAAGCGTTTCCAAATAACTGTGTCGTTTCCTTCTCTAGCAAATCCCGTATATTTTTGTTTGTGGTCTGTTTTCCCTACCATTTTCGGTTTTTGATATTCTCTATCGACAATTATACTGAATAAATTCAAATGTTGCCGCCTTTCTATTTTATATTAATTATTTGTAACTAAAACCAAATATCGATACATTCCAGGATTTGGAAAAATACCGAAAGAAATAATTATTGTATTTTATTAATTATAATTATAATTATTATCAAAGGTATTAAATCAAATGACTAACTCTCAATTCCAGAGCGATGCCACCTAACTAAATTAACGAAAAAATAACATAATCAATACCCATTACAACAATAAAAAGTAAATAAAATCCACATAAAACTTTTTACAGATTTTCTTCTAAAAACTAAATGTCATTCCGAATAAAAAGGTTCATATTGACTTATTAGTTTTCTCAATTCCTTAACAAGTTGTAGGCGTTTAAAATACGGTTTTATTGATATTTTTATCAGCTCTAACTTTTTACCGAATTGAAAAAATGAATACTCGAATGAAGCTTATTTGCGGTGAAAATCATTAGTCTGATACAGAAAAGAAAAAGATATATTTCTGTATAAATTTAGAACATAACGGGAATTTTGGAATTTATTTCTACAAACCAACTCTTGAATGTTTGAGGCAAAAAGCACTCTCGATGTACCGAATTGCTTCCGAAGTTTTCTTTTTGCCCGTATTCACATAATTCCACATTTTGTGTGTGTGTATGTTTTGATTTTCTGGCCCCTCAAAATTTTGTTCGTGAACTATCACCTGGTGGTTATAAATGCCGCCACCTATTTGGTATATTGTGATAGTTCCTCCAAGCATCTGACATGTTCGCGGTAATATAAATTTAAATATAATAAAACTTTCAAAACCTTCTTAGTTTGTCAAATATTTAGGTAATTTGGCTAGGTTATTTTATATTAGCAGTTACGTCCTACCTACTCAAGTAGTTTTGATAAGCTCATTTTTAATACAACTTTATACTAATCTAAGGCTTAATAAATCCGCACATAACATGTGGATGATATGTAGATGAGGGCAAAAATATATATTATCAAAACATTATATTATTATCATTATTTTAGGAAATATATTTCAAAATGTTTACATATTTTCAGAACTTTTTATGTGGCATGTATAGCAGAGTTATACCCATTTTTATTTTAATTGTATTAGGTATGTTCTAAATTCTTTATTTATTTGATTCATATTTATTACTATTTGAAAATTGTAAATATTTATTACTACTTTGCGTTCGTTATAAACTCATAAGGAACCCGTTTCGGTGTCATTATGAGAACACTAGATCAAACTTTTAATAACTTTTGGTTTTCCAAGATTTATGATATTGGTTCACGTCAGTCGTCGTTGTGAATTTTACACTAACTACCAACTGTTGAATATAAACTTACTTTAAATTGTAAGGTAACAACCGCAGTTTTCGAAGTTTATGTAAAATTAATATCGCAAGGTAGAAAGAATAACAAAACAACTCGTGCGCCAATTGTTGTCTTCTAAAACTTATATTGTAGTAGTAGTAATAATCTTTATTCAAACATCCAGTTTTGTACAGGTTTATTAAACAATTAGTTTCATTTAATAAATTTCATTTAGTGTTCGAAAGGGTTATTGACCTAGGTCTTTCTGCCCTACTCCATGGGTGTCTTCTTGTATTATAATAAAGCAGCGCATTAGTTAATCCTAATAAAATTAGTAAATAATATTTTGCATCTAAATACAATTTCAATCAATTTTGGATGTTCACGCGCACTACGCAAATACACCATAATTGTTTGTTGATTGCGTGTTAATGAAGTTACCGATGTTGCTCTGGCTGTGGTATTTTTACCACAAGCCTGTCATTGCTCTATTACCATTGTAAATTGCTTTGTGTATACAGTGTGTCACAGAACTACTATTAGTGTTAGGAAGTCGCTCAAAAGAACAAAGCAACGTAGATTTGTGTGATCTCTAATAATATAATTGGTATAGGCAACGTGACACTGTTCATGACTTCCTCATGTTCCGTTCAGTTCTGTCCGATAACTGATTTTAAACTGATTCAGAAGCTACACAACTAATGCATTCTTGTAATTTTGTTAGGAAGACGAGGATAGAATACAGCAAAGGTAATATAATCTTTTCAATTTATAATAGTATCGTATTAATGAGTTTATTGTGCTCTAGTCTAAGGTAGACATGGTGAAGACCTCCAAGATCTTTAGAAGGGAGTTCAGACTATATTAGAATAAGTTGAATGTGATATTACAGTTATCAACCCACAATCGTTTCTTATTATCGAATTAGGTAATAACATAACACATGAACGATTCCTTAAAATTCGAAATTATTAAAACTATAACACCATTACCAGATACATAAACCAATTCAAAGGAATACCCAACCGGTACCTGCCTTCACCGTTAAGTCAAGCAACGCACTAATATGCACTCCCCACTATGCAGTGTCGATGTGCGTTCGGGTCCGTGCGGTTTTTTGTGACCGTCCGTGCAAAACTGTTCGTAGACCCCGTTCGTTAGTAATATGATAGCGTCTTCTAATATTTACGCGTCTCTCGATGTCAGCTATCAAAACTATCGGTGTATTGACCTATAAATGTGATAAGTGTGTGACAGTTGATATAAGTGACGTTCCCGTTGACTATTTGTTCAGTTTTCGTCGACTTTGAAGAGAATAATTGACCGGAAAAAGGTAGGATGTTATTCTATTGCGTAATCGCTGTTGTTTGTTGGAATGCTAGCGTTTTAAAGCCGTTCTGGGCTTGAGTTTCTTGTAATATGGTATTCCAACAACAAAAATAACCACTGAAATTAGCCTGAAAATGGGCTATGAAGGGAACAAATGCAATACGGTTGTTCCTTTGGCACCAAAAAAGAAACAAAAAGACCGAATAACGCTGTTCTTTACTAGTAATTGCCGTACGAAACATTTTCTGGGATCATCAGTATTCCCGTGCACCGTCGAGAACTAATAATGCAAATAGCTATTCCGAACAAGTAATTTGTCAGAAACGTGACAGATAGGAGCAGCCCAGCGAGGTTCAAATAAGTCAGCCGATAACTGTCTGCATTCGGGTATTATTGAATTTGTGACAGTTGGCCACTTAGGGCGACCGGATACCAAGCATTCTACACTAAGAGCGAAACAAAGTCGGATAGGTTTAAATACATATTCAAAGAATTCAAATGCGTAGTAGAACAGTCTTGCCGAACAGAAGCTTCGTTCTTAATTAAAGAGGAGAACGGGTAGTTGAGTAATTGAACGCGTCCGTCGAGTGGTGGCGCCCCCTAGCTGTCCGCCGACGAACTACCGACGCGGGAACACAAATTAAATTCAAGTGCGACGCTTTTTGTTTGTCTTTTTCCACGTTTTCCCTTCGGCCTGATTCCAAATTCTTAAATTCGTTTACCCGTTCCTTGTTGGTCGTTCAAGTTTCCATATTGATTCACCTAGAGTGCCCCGTTTATCGGCTCACGTCATTATCCTGAATTTGTGAATCCTTTGGGGAGCTATCGAGATGTTAGAACTGTCCCCCCTCTACATTATTATGCCATTCGGTCTCATAGCCTATTATTTCAACCGGAGGATCAACTTTGGCATTCACGTTGAACGATTGTGATAATATTTGTTTGTATTTTTCGCGTCGTTTTGGTTATTTTGTTTCGCCTTGGAGGCAGAAGTTACCAATCGGTTCGTGTAGCAGAAAATGCAATTACACCAATGTAATAAGGGTTGAAAGTTGTACTGTGCGCTATTTTGAGTAACAAGAATTAAATTGAAGGCACCTACTTGAAACTAAAACTAATTTACCACAGAAATAGCATCGCACGGTGTTGTAATGCAAGGGTTTTACGACAAATTCTGTAGTTTGAAGCTTAGCTTGAAAATGCTCTGAATTTATAGAAAAAAAGTTTTCAGAACCGAAATATTATGTCAATATCTACACTGTTAAGTCATCTGCCATCAGCAAGTTTCTGTCGTTTTTGACAGAATAGGTATTGACATAATAATCCGTTCTTTACATTATCCCAAATCTAAATATTTCAATATTTCTAAGTAATTCTTTGTTTATCATGTACCCAAATCTTCATCAAAATTTTATCTTTAATATGATGTATAATTTGTTCCGCTAAGTGTAATATTTTCGGAGATATTGATGCAAGCATTTCATGGCGGATTTTTTAATCACTGATAGTTTTTAATTAATTTCGATAGTAATATCATCAAAAACTCAGCAACATTTTGATATTATGTTTATAGGCGGGCAAATTATGTGTCTACCCAAATAAAAATTAACTAGATTACCATTTCGGCAGCAAATTCTAAACCGCTAAGATGGAGGAATCGCCAACTTTTAAAACGGCTTCTATCACTTTGGAATGTGCCAGTAATTCATTTTTACTTATAATATTTTCTTTAAGTTGTGGATATCGCAAAGAAACTCAAAATCGTCGTTAATTCTAGAAAAATATAAAAATTATTATAACATTTTTTGATAACTCATTTAATTTTCCCTCGATAACGAATATTAGTTCCCGAACCCTGTATATCGTAGGGTTAAAAATAAAAGTCACTAAGTAACACGTACAATTAATAAGATAATGACATATTAAAAAGGAGATTTATTGGATTTAAAAGTCTTAGAATACTTATTGATCCCATGTTTCTATAAGACACACATACATAAGCATTTGGCTACAATTAATTCGTGCTTAAATAAAATGAAACAAAATTTTTTATTTAGTAGTTACTGTTAGTGACTTGACCTTATTATTTTCGAGTGATTTTTATTGTCTACTGTCTAGTAGAGACCAGAATCCCCTTTTTCAAAGACGCCCGCCGACTGGTTATCTCATTATATCAGATAACTTGCCGTGATATGGAAAATAATGACGGTGCGTGGACCTGTCTGGCAACAGTTCCCCAAGGGTCTATTCTGGGGTCTCTATTGCACCTGACACGGCTGACCAACACTTGCTGGACACATTGTTATTTATGCAGCATGTCACACTGAGGTCAGTTACCGCCCAGATAGTGTCGCCAGTGAGGCCATGGCCTCAGAAACAAACCACTGTGAAAAGCAATTAAGTCATTATTTGCCATCGAGAGTTTCAGTCAGTTACTAATATACCAACCTAACCTTTTCATAAAAATTTTAATTTAAATTTAATATTTTGGGGACTTTTGAATCACCGTTAATTAACATGCAATTATACTTCTTTGTAACAAGTAGAGCGATAAAATTGAACGACCAAAAATGTCCCCTAGCTCGTATAAAGGGATTATTGTAACCTTTACGCTTCCAAATAGCGTAGAGATACAGTAGGGAGTGACAGTGATGGATTGTCCTGTCAAGAGAGAAGAGAAGCACGTCCGTGTATTTGAAATTACATATACCCTATCTATTCGCATACCTATCCTATGTTCCAATTCCGAATCTATTCAGAAAATATACGTGCACAAATAGTAGATATATAAATATTATGGCTGGTATTTACTCAACTCATGGAGCCAAGACGTTGCCTTTATTAATCGTTGCCTGGGGTATTCCGCATTTATTACGATACTGAATACAAAATTAGTAATAAAACTAAGTGCTAGTTCTAATATAGAAAATTGTATTCATAGCAAGTACACCGCGATAATCCAACTTCACGAATTTACAATATTGGTGGATGCGCCGTATGATCAAGTATTAAGTAAGTAATTAAGTAATTACCATTTCACACAAAACAATTATGATACTGAACGATCGAATATACATAAGTTATGACAGCATAATTTTTAAATGAGATTGATATTATTGATGAAAGGGTAAATCATACGATATTTTGATGTACAAGCTGTTGAAAGGGAAATAAAAGCTATTGAATATGCAATTGATAGTGAAAATTAAATTGGTTTGTAAGCTACGATAGTTACTTTCTGCAATAATGTTATTTGTATTTTTATTTCTAAATTTCTTAAATAGATACTAAAATTCTAATGCAACTCCTTTTCTACAAAAAGTGAATAATTATTATTAAAAAGCTATCATCCAGACTGTAAACTTCTAATCAAAAATACTTTCTCTGAAATGAGTATTTGCGTGCGGTATATATATGAAAGCATACGTTCATGAGTGAACGTGTTGGCTAGAAACGAACACATGAATGTTGCTTTAGCAGACAAAGCGCTAAGATTAGCTTCTACCTGTCGGATGTAAGGCCTTCATTTCGACTTTCCTGACTGACCGTCAATTTTAACTTTTTCACTTCTGTATTTTTAGCCTTCCATTTACACACTGACCCTAACAACCTCATTTCCGTCTGGTACTAAAAATAAACGCATTTTTTTGTACAAACTTAAACTGCCCACTAAACGACCTAACATCTCTTTGTATGGGATTATGTATAGTATACAGGATGTTTGGTATTGCGATATAAAGTTTTTGAGGTGATAATAGACAAAATCTTTTAGAATGCGTATAACAGAAAGTTCGAAAAAAAAGTTTTGCAAAAACATCTACAACTTGTTATTATAATATTTTTGTGGCATTAAGATTATAACAAAAAAAATATATAATATTTTACACTATGCAATTTATCACGCAAAATGTTTAAACTTTTTAAGCAATAAAAAATTGCGTATAGTGCCGTTAACAATAGTGTAAAGCCGCTATTATACAGTGAGAACACAAAGTATTGCAACACGACAAAATCTCTAAATCGGTCTGTTATTTAAAAAAAAACTCGGGTTCGAATTGCAAAATATGTACACATATTTATCGTAAACTAAATTTCTGACCTTCAGTGAGTTTTGAATTAAGACGGAATCGACATATTTTTTTAAATGACACCATTGGCTTAATAACTGCATATAATAGTATGATGGCCGTACATAGGAAAATTTTCTAGAAAAAGATAGTTAAAAATGAGTATTACATTGTATATTTTATACAGATTTTGAGGTTTCTGGGAGATTGAATTCAAATGGCATACATTTACTAATGTTGCTAAAATTACTGTTTTGACATTTGACCTTACTTTTCCGGATGTCTTACGAAATTTTGAGTTCGCATTCGTATTCAGGGCAAATAAAGTTCCAGAGTACATTTTATATCCCATTTACAACCTCCATGCTAAGTTATCAATATTTGCAATTTAAATTATGGTCTTTAAGCCTTAAATTTTCTTCCGCTACCATTAAGACAATTAAATGTTATAATAAAATAACTTTCAGATATGGGATTGCCATTACATCAAAATGTGTATTTTTATAGTAAAAAATCGACGTATTCAAAGACGTTTCTTGTTAGCCGTATAAGAAAAAGAAACAAAATTAAAAAGCTCAATATATCTGCAATCCTGTAGAACGTGGCTTTTGGAAATGGAAACTGCATAGGCGATTATGATCTATTCTTTGCCAAAATCGCAAAGTTGAGTTTTTTAATCACAGAAGCAAGTTGACCCTAGATCAATTATTTTAATATTTTTACTTTAAAAATAAATATTGTTTTTTAACACTTATTTTATATTTTTTTGTAATCTTGTCGACTATACCTCCCTCCATCATCTCCGAGACTAATCTGGCAACCCTGCTGGTACGTTATTATTGAAGCTACGAAGTAGAATAAGCAGAAAGGTATTTATTTTTTTCTGCAGATTAAAATTGTGCTAGCAGAACAAAGATATAACATTGGTATTAAATATTTTCTTGATATTACAGTGAGCGGTAAGCCTTGGTGTCAAAACAGCGTTGTATAATTCTCAACGGCTTTATCATTGTCAATTTCATTTTATACAAAACGCAATTTTAAATTTAATTGAAACCAGCATATAACCCCTACCCGCTGGTCTATTTTTCCCGGAACTTAGAGTGGCATTATTAAAAGAAATTCTAGTAATCTAGGAGGAAAATTTTATGGCACGGTCACATTTCCAAACCGGACCCAAAGCCTGCCTCAGTTAAACTCATCACATCGGTCACAGGTCTGGAAACTTAAATCCATTTACCAGAAAATTGCAAACCGCTGATTGAGTGGGAACCTATATTAAGATCTTCCACGTTCACAATAATTACGTACACCATTACGTGCAATAATTGCCACACCAGCAAGTTAAATAATCTTATAAGGTACTAGCTCTCTACCTCGGCTTCGCTCATCGGTCTTCTTTCCTCCAGCGACCAAAATTTAAACAAACAAAAATGAAAAATTTTAAGAATTTATAACGAATGAACTGCAGGCATTATTGTAGGGTGCAGGTGGACACAAAATATTTAAGGTTTATGCAATTTTATAACAGTAGGAGTATCTATGCATTTTGCTTCCATAATAAAATGAACACTCTATATAGTGGTATATTGAAAATATACCTAGATGATACAATTATTGTTTACACATTAATAAACGATAGAAAGGCAGCAAATTTTCTTGCAATTCACTTGATATTTTTATTATTTTTATGTTTGCTGTGTCTCAATTTTAGAAGCCTACCTAACTAATAAATACGAATATGTCTGTATAAAATAAAATAAATGTATAAATATATAAAATACAAAATAATTAATAGAACAGTCATTCATACTACGTCACCTTTTAATACTAAAAAAATCTTGCCCCCCCCCCTGGAACATTTTGTAACGGCGCCTATGCTTCAGCACTATCATTCACAATTAAACGCAAAATTAATATATATCGACTAAAAAGTTTTACAGAATTAATAATAATTGTATTTCTGTCAATTTATAATTTACCGTCCGCTTTGGGGATAAATTAATGTCAAATATTCACTGCACCATGGATGAGCGATATTTGCTATTGAATAATTCATTATATTTGCGTTTAATCGGCCAATCAGATATAACGCGTGAATAGTATATTAATATAGTGCTCCTATTCGCACGTGCGTAAGGTTATTGTCATACGCAACAATTGATTTCGACAACATGGAATCGCTTGTCATTTGGCTCGTTCACCAGTTATCAATAGAAACATAATGTAGATAATGCATACTATACTATTCTGTTACATTTAGAGCTTGGTAAATTTATCACGGTCGATCTAGGGCTAATATTAGAACAATTCAAAATAAGTAGTGTTTTGTCCAACTGTCCTAATCCTAACCTTACTAACTGCCATGTCGGTTAAGAGACCGAAACATTAACCCTAAAGTCACTAAAATGTTTTCAAAAAATCGTTGTCTTACTATTATAGTAGTAAGTCAAGGTAGATGTCATAAAAATTGGATAGCTTTTGATAAAAAATTAGGAATTTGAACATAACAATGACGTAAAAATATGTATAGTATACATACTTCGTTATAATAATATAATTAATAAGTTAAATAACCGAAGTAATGAAAGAAGATTTAATAAAGCCGTTTCATTATTTATTTAACACATTTTCAGAACGTACTTCTTACCAACTTATGATAGCTGAAATAAAAAAAAATAATCCAGAATGAAACATTTTCACTCAATGCATTTCCACTGAATTAAATAATAAAAAATCTGATGTGGCCAGGCACATGACTTTATCATAGTATTTATAAAATTAATAGTAAATGAGATTCTATTTGATCGAGATCGGTTGTATCTGCATTAAAATAAAGTTAGTTAGACAGGATTTGACAGATAATAATAATAATATATCTTTATTCACAGAAAGAAAAATACTATTCATTATGAGAAACACAATACAAAATACAAAATGAGCGAATAAAGATCGGTTAGACATGCCACTGCATTGAATGAACAGTTGTGTGTGGCTTTAATTTAATGAGTATGCTCGAAACCCAAGAAAAATAAAATTAACAAATACAGATTGCGAAACCAGAACAAACAAAAAATATCGGAAAACTATCCCTCCTTAGCACAAACTACACCAACCCATCAATACTCATCGAACAAATAAATTCCCTAGAATGGCTGCAAAATATATCTCTGTCCAACGAAAGTACACCCAACACGTTATCCTCCGCTTTCCTCAGAGAAACCACAAACATATTACATATCTTTGGTGCAACACTCAGAAATGGTCTCTGGACAATCGACTTGCTCGCTCCATAAGGCAAACCCATATCTCCGCCCCTTGTAAAATAAGAATGTGAATATGTACTTATCAGAATCCGCATATGAGACCTTCGGTACAGAGTGCAGGTAGAGCTGTCTTAGACTCATAAGCTATTATTAATACAATATATTAAATAAATACAATATATTATTACAATAAAAAGTGGTCGAATTCCTTAATTTTCATTTATTTTAGCAATCGCTACATGTTTTGTGTCCTACTTATTCGAGCGCTATAGGAAATGAGAAATAACTTACACAATTGACAATCAAATAAAACTAGATCCCCATGATGAGGCTAGAAATTGAATCACCCGGTATAGTATTATATCAATGCAGATGCGACCGATCTCAATCAAATACAATTTGCTCATGCAGCTAAACTATTAATGTTACCAAAAAATGTCGTAGACATTAGTTATTCAGAATTTCCTCTACTTTAATTTATGATTTAACTTTTTTGCCGATTTTACAGAAATGGCGGCTCATTTGCAAAATCGTTGAAAAAGGCTTCGAGTAAATACCCAGTTCCTTTGGACCCTTTTGAACCAAAAGCTTTTCAGCACTAAGTTTGGTTATAAAACTTCTAAATATGAAGTTTCGTCCAGTTGCTACAGTTGCTATTTTGACAGACAATTGAAAATGCAGATGTGTAGAAAATATTGGGCCAAACAACTTTTGTTTGAAATATTTTTTTCCATCTCTCCAGATAAATTCAGTATCGACCCTAGTGTCTTAGTACGACGACATGTTTCAGTAGGGCATAGGCTATGGTCCTTTAAGAGCAGGTGGACCGTAATAACGCGTGCTAAGTGGAACGAGATCTAGTGACATCCAAGCCCGAAGATTTCTGAATTGCCAACTTACGGATACATAATGACACTGCTATTATCCATTATTATCGCCAAGACTGTCATAATGGCACTTAATATCGATTTAGCTAAGCACAACGTTTATCGTAATCAGAGGAAAATCTATAATATCTCTCGATTGACAGAGTTTAATATCATAGGACTTAAATACCTAAAGCAAAATCTACTTCATCAATTACTATATTGTAGTAGCAAACGGCCACATTTTATCAATTTTCAAGTACCTAATATTTGAACGTTCTCGGCGTATTTTAATAGGTTTCTAGAACAAAACACTAAACGAGACGTTGGCGTTGGCTGCACGGTACCCTTAATCCAGTACTCGAGATGCTCGAATCTCGAGTGTAGAAAGTTGTTTTGGTCTTTTGTGTGGGTCCTTAGAGCCGCGTAATACTTGATGTTACCGTTGCGTTTAAGCTGTCCTTTGAACAAGCATGAAGCAAAACTTGACACAGAGAATTATTGTATAATGTCAATTTTAGGGCCGTTTTTTGAAATGCTACAAACCCGACATTTTACCAGAGGAATACTAGGTTTTAACCCTGAAAAAAAAAATAAATCTGCAAACCTTCTACTTACTACCCTGACTAAAATACTAAAAACTTTTTGGAGGTATTGTACCATAAACTACCCTCGCTTGTCTGAAATCGCTCATAACTGCTTTAAACTTGGCAGTTAGGTGTTTTGAATGTTGATGAATCTGAATACGTAATAATTAAATTTTATAATTAATGGCAGCCCCAAAATAGCTGACATTAATTGAAAACAAGTAATCTTCAGCCAAATCTAGTTTAGCCTATTTATTGGTTTTTAAAGACGTTGAATTAAAATACGGCTTAAACATGGTAAAATTCATAATGGCATATCCAAAATGGCGAACCAGAATATTTGAATTAAGTGAGAATTCAGATTTTTTATGCAAAAATTACGGCATTCTTTGGATTTTTTTTTATACCAGCGATTTATAAAGTGGCAGTCTAACAGCATAATTATTATAGTATAAAATACTGTAATAAGTTTCCGACTCACCAAACGCCGACGCCCGGTTTCACAAACAATGATCATTGATCACATTTTATCCGGATCAGCAGAACATTTCTTTAAATCATAAATTTGATAGTAGGTAGATGGCTTCTGATTTAAAATGTGCATTATTGGCTCCGCCGAATTCAGTAATTAAAAATCCGGAAATACCATTAATTGCGCTAATTTATTTAGTAATTTACCCGATAAATTACGCTCTTATATCCCTAAGTACCTACCAGGCAGAGCACACACAACAGTGCACTTAGCGACTGCTTAGGAATGGCAGGGTAGGTACATTCACGCAAATACTGATGAAAAGTTTTTGAAATTAATTTATAAAGTCCGGTAAATTAAGAACTGTAATTAAAATTTTCGGTAAATTACCAATGGTAATTTAAATTGACGATAAATAACCATCGGTAATTTAAGGTAAGTTACGGTAATTTACCATTAATTGCGGTAATTAATTTGGTAATTTACGTGGTTAATTACTCTTTTACATCCCTGGCCGTAAACTTTTTTTACTAATAGTTCTGGTATTTCGCAAAAAAACGTTTTTTTTGTTTTCAAAACACAAAACTTACTACCCCAGATATTGCATTCTGCAATGAAACTGTATTTGTTTAAAATGGAAATTTGTATGGATACATAGTCACAATAAACCTCCAAAATTTGCATGATTTTTCTGCCTATCTCTCATTTCATGGTGCAACTAAAAAAACTGCAAAACAGTGAAAAGTCAGTTTGGAAATTTAACAATTGCCCACGAAGCCAATGCTGTACCAGATAAATTCAACACGTTCGTTTTTCCAAGATTTAATGGGATATCAAAACAGTGCATATGATTGATAATTCGATTTTAATCAAAGCATGCTTGGTCATGCGTCATGGTGCAGCACTGCTGCATATCCATCCGGCCGGCAGTCAAATCTCATTTAGCTCTATTATACGCAAACGATTCTATGAAACACGCAGGGTTTTCCGTTCCGTCGTATCTACACGCGTTAAACACGGATATGACGCGCACATCACTGTTCTGCGCTTGTGGGTCAATGTTGAGTTATTTTAAGAGGTTCCTTTCGTTGTCTTGCAATTAGTCTATTTCAGATATAGTTGTTGCTTGGCTATTGTTTGTTTAGTATGGGAGTTTAGTAATATAGGTGTTACTGGTAGGCTTACCATATTTTTTGTACATTAAGTACATTACAAACATTAAAGAAAGCCTTTTTTGTAACCCTAATTTGAGGGGAATTATTATTAATAACTCGGGAACTCGGGAACTCGTACACATACAAAGGAATCCCGTGGTCTGCAATTTGTTTTTTGCAATTGAATTTACACTCCAATTTTTGAATACATAAACACATTTCCATTCCACTATAAAACATTGGGAATGAACTTAATAACAGTATTTATTAGATACAATAATTATATAAATATTCAAAATCAAAAATTATAAAAAATAATAAATATTTTTTAATAATTGGGATACAAAACATCTTAGTTTTAAAATTTTCAATATTTTGTCGGAATCTTTGACTTGTAAATACCTAAACACTGTTCATTAAATAACATTTATGTTAAAAAATCAGATGTGGCCCGTCTATTTGAATTAAAATAAAACAAGTAATTGTGAAATCCTCGCTAAGTTTTAATGCAGATACGATCTCGATCAAAAACAATTTGCTCATACAGCTAAACTATTAATGTTACCAAAAATGTCTTAGACATAAATTATACAACATTTCCTGTACTTTAATTTATTATTTAACTATATTGACAAAATTACAGAAATGGCGGTTCATTTGCAAAATCAATGAAAACTGCTTAGAGGAAACATCCAGTTCCTTTGGACCCTTTTGAACAAAAAGCTTTTCAGCTCTAAGTTTGGTCATGAAACTTCTAAATAAGAACTGTCGTCCCGATACCTTTAGTAGTTTTATCCGAAAGGATATTTAGTAGTTTGATGCAAAGTGGTTAAGGGGTCACAAAAAGATAATTTAAAACCTCTTTAACCAGATTATTTAGACAAAGTATTTCGGTTATCAACATATTAAAAGCGTCATATACTACTACTAAAGTAAACCCTAAACCCTGTACCAACTTTTAACTATCGGTTTTTGACGATTTTTGTAAATGTTTAACAGACCTTTACTTTGAACTACCTATATAAAACAAAATACGCAAAAAATCTGATCTACATCCTTCAAATAACCCACATTCCATTCATGTCATCAATATTACTCATATGATCATAGATGTTTTTAGATGTTTTTAGATTTTTTTCAATTTTTAAATGTCTTTCCAGTATAATAACCCATTTTTAATCAATTAACAACGACAATATGTAAGTAGATAATCTTGGTTGTGTTAGTATTGGTTGTTTTCATAAACTTAAAATTAATTACTTAAAATGTATATCTTACATTGCGCTGCTGGCTCTACGATGAAACAGCTTGATGGTGCTGACATCTCTGGCGGGTTTCGTCGGAAAACTTGTCACGCAAACACTTTTCGAACGGTCCCTTGTAGATCCATGCTCGTCTATGCGTTCGCCGCGCATTAGCCTCTGCATTAAACGCATCGTTTTCGTTCTGTAGGTTCGCGCACCGTCACCGGACATGCGATCAGTTTCGCAACGCCCGTTATTCATAGAGGTGAAGCCTTCTCTACCGTTTTTCTCTGCTTATACATAATCCGTTTAATGCATATTGATTAGTACTACTACTAGCTATACTTGTGTGCAGTTTAGACGCTTTGGTTAGAGTAATCGCAGGTATACATACCATTGAGATAGCCAAGAGTTGCTCTTATTCTCGGGAACGGCGCCAAACTATTTGGCGATTCTGTTTATCAGCTTTGCGCCACTCTTGGCTCTAATCTTTATTAACGGTTTGCTACGGATGGGTAATATAGACCGTAGAGGTTGTATTGTTGTTTAAAGTAGGAAAATTAGACGGAAAATTACGGAATGCCGTTTGAATAGTATGAAAAATGCGGAATAATCGAATGCTTTATTCAAAGTAATAAAAATAATTGTGATATAACATCCGAAACATAATTCAATCGTTATCCAGTTAGTGCACGACCGCACAAACTTGGTTTTGCGATTAATAGAATATGTTATCAATTCCGGGTTGATTAATATACCAAAAGCCGAACATTGTGATATGGAAGGGGCATGCTGAAGAAACTGTCATCAAAGTATGTGAAACTGTCATCAAAGTATGTAGCCGTGATCCTACAATTTCCAGTCGTCAATCTTCACTTTATATCGGCATGTCGAGGGTATAACTGAGAGGTTAAACATTGCAGGATATATTGTTTTATTTGAAGTAAAATAATTAGATAATTACCTGAATAAAAACATTAAAAATAAGATTACCTACTACTACAAACTACTTTAACTATTTTTCAAATTGATGTCCATTTTTATTGATGCATAAATTGTATCTCATCGCAATACTTCGAAGAGCGTTGTTTATAAAAATATTTGGAACGGCATAGATACATTCTTCAAAATGCTGCCTTAGGTCCTGAATGTCGTTATGTGATCTTTTATATAGTTTGTTTTTAAGGTGTCCCCAAAAAAAAAATCCAAAGGTGTAAAATCTGGTGATCGTGGTGGCCACCTCACCGGTCCGTTGTTTCCAATCCAACGGTTTTCAAAATTTATATTCAATAATTCCCTTACCCTTCTTATTTTGTGAGTTGGTGCACCGTCGTGCTGGAAGTATGTAGTTCCCCTCTCCATTAGTGGCAAATTGTCTAAAAATATAGTGTGTCCCACTTAAGAGTGTAACACCTTCATATCTTTTTTATTTTTAGTCCAATTTAATTAATTTTTTCTTTCAAATATAGAACACATATTGCTCTATTTACTGCCTAAAAACAAATTGTTTTCTTTAAATGCAAACCACCTGGCGATGGCAAAATAAAGCGTAAAAATGAAGAAATTCCTTTAGGGATTTTTTAGCGAAACATTTTTCTAGTAAAAATTGTTCAGAATTGCCCAAAAACCCTTAATCCAAAATTTCATGAAAATTAAAAAATATTGAAATTTTCTACAAAAATAATTCCAAGTCGTTAAATATTACTCGCATAGGCAGCTACGCTTAAAAAAGTGTGCTGTTGAAACTTTGTTTGAAATAAAACCTGAAGGGTCAAAGTGCTTCAGCTTCCATAGCACACTTTCTTTAAGCGCAGCTGCCTATGCAAATATTATTTAATGATTTTTGAAGAAAAATTCAATATTTATGAGTTTTCATGAAATTTTAGATTTAGGGTTTTTGGGCAATTCTGAACAATTTTTACTAGTAAACATATTCGTTAAAAAAATCCTTAAAGTAATTTCTTGATTTTTGCGCTTTATTTTGCCATCACAAGGTGCTTTGCATTTAAAGAAGACAATTGTTTTTTTGGCAGTAAATAAATTTTTTTCTTTTATATATAGAACACATGTTTTCTATATATAAAAGAAAAAAATTGTATAAAATTGGACTATAAATAAAAAATATATGAAGGTGTTATACTCTTAACTGGGACACACTGTATATGAGGCTTAATAGCCCATAAAAATATATGACGCTTTCACAACTAGAAAATTCAGGTCAGGTTAATTTTGCTCCAATTGGTAAACAAGCAAACCTCTTTGACTTTTCCCCTATCTATAATAAAGCT
This sequence comes from Melinopterus prodromus, assembly GCA_964023965.1. Classification (NCBI taxonomy): domain Eukaryota; kingdom Metazoa; phylum Arthropoda; class Insecta; order Coleoptera; family Scarabaeidae; genus Melinopterus; species Melinopterus prodromus. Next base: position 21,203,293 of record OZ030398.1, on the reverse strand, counting down.
AAAGAAGCATGTGTAAATTCATTAATCAGTAATCAGGATTTGACACTCAAATCTCTGCAGGATAATTCTATTGGAAAAGAAGACGTAAATCGTATTCCATTTCCTGCATTCAGATCCTCGTAATGTAGATGGGGGCTCACAAAAAAATCAATTTGACGGGTCCACTTCGAGGTAAAACCTGTAATTGACAATCCTAAACACGCGTCTGAGTGAAATTCGCATCCCACGGATCAACACATCCACCTACTAATGGGATTTTATCGCCACGTCACCATTAAAGTTGTGTGAGTTTAATTCCGGTTTAAAGAGAAGAGAAGAAATTTAAGCTCTACGTTTTGGTTTGCACATCTTCTTTAAAATATTTTGGGAGGGCACGCGGGTTCGACCGTCTGTTTCGGCACGTCTCTATAGCGATTATTTGGGATAAAGTAGCTGTCCCCTTTATCTTGAGGTATAATTTACCCAAACAATGGGCAGGTTAAATTGCTTGAATGGCAAATGGCGCCTTTAAGGATTCTCCAACGCACCACAACCTTGGCGGTAAATTTCAGAAGTTAGTGGACGATTTATTGTATTAATTTTATAGTAGGTCAGAAATACGCAAGACAGATTAAGGATCTAAAAGTTTTTTTTTTTGGCTTTGAGTTCTAGTTCTATTCATCATTAATAATTAAGTAAATATATTTTATGTATTTACAATAAAAACAATAAAAAAGTTTTTTTTATTATTATCAGAAAAATGTAAACGTTTCTTTAAAGAAATAAATCTGTGCACTGAACGTAAAACTCCGATTACTCTGTTATTCTAGTAATAATTGGATAATTCTTAAGTAAGCTCATCAGAATAGATATCTGCTTTATTACATTGGCATGTTTTTGGTTAACAACACATTCAACAACTGTAAACAATTCTTGGTTAATGAGTGTGCAGCTTAAATTAAAAGATAATAAAATTGAACTGTTGCTAAGCTATGTTACACTAAGCTATCTGTGATATGTAGACATCGGAACCTATAGCAATCATTACGTTATATGGTCTTATAATTTAATTAACCGGGCAAATGTTGGCAGAAAGCCGTACCTTCACTATAGGGGCTAAGTGGTCTTCAATGGCACCGACAAGAACACGAGCAAACAACGCTGCTCAAGCGCCACACGTTATACAGTATGTCTCACGGCACGTTGGATTGTATGGGTACTTTTGTTATTAATACAGATAGAAAGTCGGTTAAATGGGCAAAGTACTGCATACTTATGTGCTCTTTCATAATCTGTTCAGAAAACAGTTGAATTCCTAATGGTTTCCTAGCTAATTTGAAAAAAAAACAAAAAAATTAGTTTTTTAATTATGGTTATAACTTCTTTATTTGTGATCCCATCAAAAAAGCGTTTGGATATTATATAGCTATTATATTAAATCTGCATCCAAAAGTCCAAAAATGATGGCTAATCCTACACCTACAGATGACGTTTCGATGAAAAATAATTATATTAAACAACTGCGGCACAGTACTTTTTTATCTTGTCCTTTAAATTTTGTTTTGCCAACTTATTTTTACTGCCGGAGAAGCGGCGATAATCACCGTTGAAATTACTTTGAAGACTTGTAAAACGAAGAAAGTTTTAATCCGTTTATCAACTGGGCAACGCCACGTGATGGTAAATTATGTAATCAGCGAACTATATAATGTACGTAAGTATGTTAAGCGAGCGTTGTCAAATGCGCAACAACCCAGCGTTAAAAATAAAAATAGATAAGAAAATGTGTACCTCGCCGCCATGCCGATGTAAACATATCAGTTTCGGCACAGTTGCATAGATAGCGTCGCAAAAATATTCGTTGTCGTTTTGAATAAATTAGTGCCGATAATGAGTTAAGTAACATGGAGGTTTCTAATCAACAACGCGCAAAAAAACTTGACATATATTGCGTTAAAATTATTATTCCATTTCAATAATTTATGGTTTATTATTTTTGGTTTTTCTTTTTCTGTCTCAAATGTTTTGATAGATGATTTTGGTAGGAATTTTCCCGCATAGTACGAATCTGGTAACCAATCACGTCACAACCTCCTTCCGGTCAAACCGGAAGCATTTTTACCATTTTTACCATTTCTATTGATGCATAAATTATATCTCATCGGAATACTTCGAAGAGCGTTGTTTATAAAAATATTTGGAACGGCATCGACACATTCTTCGAAACGCTGCCTTAGGTCCTGAATGTCGTTATGTGATCTTTTATATAATTTGTTTTTAATGTGCCCCCAAAGAAAAAAATCCAAAGCTGTAAGATCTGGTGATCGTGGTGCCACCTCACTAGTCCGCTGTTTCTAATCCCACGGTTTTCAAAATTTATATTCAATAATTCCCTTACCTTTCTTATTTTGTGAGGTGGTGCACCGTCGTGCTGGAAATATATAGTTCCCCTCTCCATTAGCAGCAAATTGTCCAAAAATTCATTCACAATATGATGGTTTACAATATCGTAGTACCGGTCGCCATTAAGATGTTCCTCGTAAATATGGTATGCTAAAATACGTTCGCCAAGCACGGCACACCAAACACTAAAACCAAAACGTCATTGGTTTTGCACGTTGACGGTACGGTGAGGATTGACATCAGACCAATAGTGCTGGTTGTGCCTATTAAAAATTCCGGCACTGCTGATGTAGGCTTCATCAGTCCAAATAACTTTCTAAAAAAATAATGGATTCTGCTGAAGATTTTCACGGTACCACTGGCAAAACTCCATTCGTTGCAGAGTTCCTCTGCTGGTTGGTTGCAAATGATGTTTTCTTAAAGCATATGGCCTAAATTTATGCTTCTTGAGGATTCTCAAAGCTCGACGTCTTGATACCCCAGATTCAGTTTGTATTTCACGACTTGAAGTTGAGGGATTTGCAACTGCGGCTGCAACTGTGTTGGTGGCAGCTTCTTCAGCATTTTCAATATGGTAATGTTTGGGTCTTGGCACACTAAATGACCCGTGATTGATGAGATTTTCTTTTAATCACTCAAAAATAGATTTGTGAGGTTGTGTTTTTTTCTGGATAACGATTGAAGTATGTTTCGGATGCAATTTCAGCATTGTTATTACTTTGAATAAAGCATTCGATCATTGCGTATTTTTCATATGATTCATACGGTCAAATCACTAGTGATATACGCCTACTCGGAGAAATCTCGAAGACAATAATTATAATTTCTCTGATATATACTAATTTCATGTTATTCAATAAAACAATTACTTTTGGAATATTTTGGACCGACAACCTTACTAATTTTTCGATATCTGTTATAGTTACCGAGATCTCCTATAGTAACATCGAATTTGGCCCACCCTGCACATATATCAATGTACAAACCTTATGTATAAAATAATGAATCCGTTATCGGAAAAATTTAATAAAATATCATCGAATGAATTGTAATTAATATCTATGTGTGTACTACACCATACGAACAGCTGTGTCGGACCATAATATACTGATAGAGGGTCTTTTTTTATTAATTTATTATACAGAAATAGAAAGCGCGAGATAAATGATTACATTTATCAATTTATCCCGACGATTCGGCTATGTCAATTTACCTCACACAAAATTGCCGTTTTTATCATTTGATTTGGTTAATTGAGTCAATCATACGTCACTATGGTTACGATTCAAGCAAACACGCAGTCGGTAAACATAGCGCTTTCCACAAAAAAAAAGCAATACATACGTTGTCGAATATTATCTTCTGATAATACAAAGCAAAATTTTAATAGAAATTAAAAATAGAAAGGGAATTAAAAATAGGAAGTACAAAAAAAAACTAAGTATGTTTAGTTAACTATGTTTACTAATTCATGTGTTCAGGGGGGGGGGGCGTTATAGAATTTCCCAAGGCAGGTGCATATTTTTTTAGTAACAGTAAACTAAACATTTGATAACATTTGAATTATTTAACCGATTTTTATATTATATTTGTTCGGCACATTGTAAATACCACCGTAAAAGTTCTGAAATGGTAGTACAATTTTGAAAAAATATTAGGTATTATGCCGAGAAAGAACCAAAATGGTGTATTGTTGTGCAAGTTTGTCAAGTACTCTGTTACACAAACTGTTAGGATTTCAGGTAAAAGTACTAATCTTCGTACTGAGGTCCTTTTCAAGTTTCTAGGATAATTTCGCTTGTTATAAATTTGCAAATTACCAAATTCACTGGTTTCACATTTCAACTTTTTTTTTTGATAACGTTACACGATAGAAATTTTTTTTTAGTCCGGATCGTCTCAATGAACACGAGTCAATAATTCAAATCGAAAAATAATAAACATTAGAAAGACAATATTAGTTGGAAATTACTCATTTGTCAGAGAGAGATGTGAAAAACAGTCCACCGATAAAAGAGATTCTTTGCAAGATATTAAATATATAAAAAATAGGTAGGTATAGTCTCAATAAATTCACAAAAATTGCCAAAACTTCCATTGAATTATGAGCTTACATTGTTTAAACAAGCCCAACCGGTGAATCACTAATTAAAACAATTTTAATAATGGGTCATGTTACGTAAACAAACTTGCTAAGCCTCTGGATAATGTAACAATGCTATCGGCAATGATAAACGGCACAATACATCGGTGCCAGGCATTTTGTTTAGCTAAGGTAGTATCAACTATAACTGGGAAAGAATGCTAAACTCGTTAACGATACATATTCAAATTCGTCCTTGTCATAAATTCCAAGTGTTAGAGATAACACAAACGGAATATCGGTTCCATGTTAAACAAGTAAACAACGATCACGAACAAAATATTAATTTCGTATACTATACAAACTGCTGCTTTTTAACCACATCTTCAGCTATGTGACCAGAAACCAGCATGCTTTTTTTTATAAAATTAGGTTATATTATTCTTGAATATATAAACTTTTAGCGTTAAAGGACAATGTATTTGCATTTTCATCTTGAAGTTTTCGCGTTAAACGTAACGCAAAATTATGAAAATTTATGAAAATATGTGTGCACATTTTAGTGGTACATGGCGGGTAAATCCGCTAAGCCCATTTCAAACTTTTAATCGAAACGCGCCTCTCCAACTGTTTCCATCAATCCTTGTCTTATAGACATGATTTTTTTTATTTTACGTCAAATTTTTGTCCATCATTCCTGATTAAAAACTTTTGCAACAACGTTCTGTCATTAGAAACAGGATGTTTATAAATAGTGTATGTATTGTAATAAGTTTTCTGTGTTAAAGCAACTGTCAGTACAAACAACTAATTAAATTGTTGTTTAATGTATCCGTGCCGGATAATTTTCACACCCGCGCAGTGGAAAACTCCAACTCCCTAAAGATATATATTCAACCCTTGTCAAATAATAATAATAACTAAGGTAAATATCCCAAATTCAACCATTGTCATAAATTCCGACAGAATATACGGAATATACGGTCAGAATATACCCTAAAAGTTTGCGTGATGTTGATAATTGAGTGTTATGCTAAAAGTTGATTTTTTCCCTGTCACTGTCACATTTTTTAATTAAAAAGACGAAAGCACAAAGGAAAATCATCTAGAGAAATAAGAAAGGAAGCGAAAAAGGAACAGAATACGAAGTTGCGATAAGCAAAACCCTAATAATAACTTTTCGTATATAAATACAGTTTTTATTTTGTTGCAACTAGTTATTCTTGAATAAATACTATCAAAAGAAAATCCAAATACAGATTTTTTTTGTTACACATACATCCTTAATTTGAAAAATGAACTAATTTTTATTTGGAACAACAGAGCATTAATTCAAAAATATATTTTATTGTCAAAAGCACAGTTTAAGAATCCCATAGTTACAAGGACTATCATAAGAAAGTACATCTTATACCACAACCAGCTATCGCTTAGATTTGGTTCACGTTTTTAGATTTATCTAATGGAATACCCTCGACATTTACGAAAGTAAACGTAAAATTTCATTAGCGATATGAATAGTTAATTAATCACCGTAATGGAAGTGCCTTATTATAATAATACTGGCCCGAAACGGTTATAAATGAGTTTATTTAGCGTTCTCGTTTAACGAGAGCTTCAAAACCGTCCAATGACCCATAAATCGCGTGTTCTCTGGAGCGGGGGCGTTGCTTTGACCATCGCGATCGTCAAGTTGACAACGTCGCCGATTATATTAAATTTTCAGGAAATCGGAATAACCGTAACTGTTTGAGGATTGCGAACTTTTACGATGGCCGGTTTTCTACTTTAAGAACTTTTAAGAACCGTCTTTTTCCAGGTCTAAACGTATCGCTTCTCCCTTCGGAACTTTCGATACTTGTTAAAAGTTGGTAATTGTCATTCGATTGCTAAACTTTAGAAAGAGGTAATTAATAATCACGTAGCTAACTGATGAAATGTAGCGAGAATCCATAGAATTTCACAGCTACAAGATATTATCGCATCACTAAAGACACTGAGTTACAAAAACAAAATAAATGAAATATACTTTTTACGAGACATACCTAGTGTAAGTTGAAGATCTGGTGCAACTGCACATAATTATTATATAAAGAAATTAACCCAAAACGTCGATATTTTCGGCTAAAAAGTTGTTGGGTGTTTGCCTGTGTATAAAAATTCATAACTAAAAGAGGCAGAAGCGATATAGTCAAAAAGAGTTTGTGTAAAAAATATTCAGAAGTATAATTTTCAGATTTTTTCAAATTTAACAACTTATATGATGGCCTGTTTCGATATGTAACTTTGTGTTCTATTTTCTTGTTGAAAGCCCATTTTAAATTACGTTTAATACGTTTTTATTTAGAATCGGTTGAAATTTGACTCATAAATTGATTTCGAGTTATCGAATTTTAATCACCGTCTAGTCTAGACACAACACACTGAGTTTTAATATGCCGCCCAACGGTAATAAAACCATACTGTTCACACAGATTATTTAGACATTGCTATTACTTATATTTACAATGCATATTGTTATTATAAAATTAATAGTTTAGTTGCAAGAGCAAATTCTATTTGTTCGAGATCGGTGGCATCTGCATTGATAAAATACTATATAGTGAGCCAGGATTTTGCAAATATTTTCAGTCTAATGAGAGTACCGGTAGTGTCAAATGCTGATGTTTTGACAATATCTCACTATATCTACTGTCAATAGTATCAAAACATCTCATATTGTGATACCGTGTACGGTCCTTGCCTGACGGCGTCGGGTAGGCAGCGTGTTCAGCGTGATCAAAATGCACGTGTTCTGTTTGTTTTTGGTTTGAGGAAGTATGATAATGTATCGAATGGGCTGGGCGACTTGGGGTGGTTTAACATGGATAACACTAGGGTGTTGCATGCAGCAATATTATATCATAAGTTGCTATCCAAGAGGATCCCACAATACCTCATGCTGAAGATACGCTGTAGAACGGATGTCCATAACCTTAATTTAAGATTCAGGAGGTTGTTTGCTCCACCTGCCCATTGCACCAAGCTGTAATAACGGGCATTCTAACCTGGGACACTAGTTTTATTGCAGACATGACCGAACTCGATCAAATAGAATTTGCTCATGCAGCTAATCTATTAATGTTACCAATAAATGTCATTGACATAAATTATATAAAATTTCCTCTACTTTAATTTATTATTTATTTATATATTTAATTATTTATTTTTAAATTATATATTTATTAATTTAAAATTTATTAATTTTTTTAAATTTTTTAAAGTATTATTGGTTTTCTATTTTTATTGGAACTAAAAATTGGAATGATAAAACATCATTTGTTGACATAATTAACGAAGCAACAATTCTTAAAAGCACTGTTATTTTAGTACAACAGTTTTCGTTTATAACAAATAAAAACTGAAAGTGTTTATCCATCCACGTTTGTCTCAAACTTAGTTTTGAAACTATAGGGCAAAGTTTGGACAATACGATGAGACAAAATAAAACGTAAAGTCTAACATGTCCAAAATAATTTTTGTTTTTAAAACCGACGAACCCAAGTTAGAACAAACTGTATGTCGTAAATCCACATTAATTATTATAGATTTGTGCTTCATTTGTTTACACAACAAAACAACTATGTTATGCAAGAATAGAAGTCTATATAATTTTTAAAATCAATGATGTTTTCCCTACATTCCTGCCAATTTTTACATCAAAACAAAACAATTTATACATAACTATAACTTAATAATAGTATTTACCAACGCTGGCTAAACTGCACAACAGTATAAACAATAGCAAACTAATCGAACCGCAAAAAGATCAAAATAAAACAAATCTTACGGAATAATCCGGGGGTCACATTACCGGCGTTTGTGAGCAGAAAGAATCAGTGACCGAACAGTTTTTGTAACACTATCTGGGCTATCGACCCCCTAAGCCGAAAAGCTGAGCTTGCACTGAGCGTGGACAAGCTTTCGCGCGTTTTCAAATGCGAAATTATGCGGAAACGTCATCGTTGCAACGCAAGCGCTCTGCCGCGACCACGTTTCTGGCAAGACGGTGACGTAACGGGGAAAGCGACGCTTTTGCGGCTACCGCGCCATCTGGCGGCCGTCGACGGAACTACGTGGAAACTCTGTAGGCCATGGTTCCCATTGCTGCCGATAGGGGGCGTCGTTACGTGAAAATCGATTGGTGGGGTTGGCGTCAATTCTTTTGAATAGCGATGATGCTTTTTTTTGCTAACTAACCTAAAATCTATTATTTAATTTGCTATACTAGTTTTGTCATGTTTTTGTCAAACGTAAAATAGTAGTATGGTGGATTTTTATAAAACTTTGACTATTGCAAATGTTATCGAATCCAAAATCGTATAGAACATGCGTCATATTATATTTGTACTCTCTGATTTTAAATCTAAAAAATCAAATGAATTATTTTCATATTTATTAAAATAACAAAGTCCATGAATATTATTACGTTCTCTTTGTTCTAAGGAACGCAAATCGAGCTTAAATATATTTAATAGGGAAACTTTAATATAAAATCGGATTATCCGATAAGTTCTGTCGGCCAACGTATTTCCGAGAATTCAAACTTTTGGAATAACATTTTGTGGAATGCAATTTGAATTAATCACAATTGTAAATTTTCTAAAACTACTGAGTTAGGTTAGTTGTCTCTAGTCAGCAATTGTCTTTAGGCGAAGTTTTCGGAGTTCAACTTTGACCTACATACCTACCGCCCTTCTGGGAGCTTTTTAGGCTACATACAATTTGAATTTTAACTACTGATAGCCTGATACAACAATATCCCGTGATAGTTATCATAAACAGTACTCACTTAGCAAAAAAATGTTCTTCATAAAAGTTTCTAGATTGTCTTAAACGTAAAATGCAAACATTTGAATGTAGTTATCACATGCCAGCGCATGTGATCAAAAACTACGAAAAACAGGTAAGAGTAATAACCATTTATTTTCAAAGCTATGCAAAAATGTAATTTGAAAATAGTATTTAGAACTATAGAAGGCATTCTATAATTATAGTTAAACGACGAGAATGACTTAGGATGCAGTCATACCTCTTCGAAAACTCGATTTAAATTGTTTAAAGTAAATATATACCAGTTAGCTTAGCAATGTTTGAGTCAGTTCTTAGTAGCCTTGTAATTAGTCAGAGCCTACACAACCATTTGCTTTTCAAGTCCTAAAAATTCTGAAACCAACTTGTGTTATCCTCAAAAGTTTATTCATTAATTTTTTATAATGGTGGTTTGCAAAAATATTAAATTATTTGAAAATATTAACAACTGAAGACGTGTTATGATCAGCCTGTATAGCCCTGATAATAATAATAATAACACCATGGTCAACCAATGGTAGTCAACCAAGAGTAAGAGCGTTTTCACGTGTTACCAACATTGGTGCCAGCTTTTTGCAAAATTGTTGTTAAAAGCCAGCTATTTTATCTCTTGGTATTAATATGGCCAAATCATGCTATTGTCATCATTACATTGAAAATCGGATTATCCCTATAGGCTTCAATTATTGCAGCTTCATTGACAGGGCTTAATTTAATAACAATAGGAAATATAGCCCTATGGCATATGCGCCCAGTCACAACAGATAATGTTGGTACTCGCTAGCCTGAAACTTATCGATACCAACGCATCACATAGTTCTAATAATGCATGATGCGATGCCAGTATACCATGAGCAAAGCTTAATTGATCCAATTATATTTGCCCAGAAAATGTGCAAGCTATGAACAATAATAGAACGCTAGGAATTCGCTTTTTGGCGAACAATCCCCAATAATTTTTATCTCCTATTTATGTTTGTTTAACATTTATTTGCTACAGAAAATGTTTACATTTAAAAATAAATTTTTTTAATAAATTTTTTGCGTTAATAAATACAGAAATCAATTTCTTGTTGTGAATATTTTTACTGAAGGTTATTTCAGAACTAATATTTTATTTTTATTCAGAATTTAGAAATAAATTAATAAAATTAAATTGCTTTAAATTTGTGTTTATGGCAATTTGTTACCAGAAAGGAGTATGTATTTTATATAGCATGAATGTATCATAACAATTTTTTTATATTATTGTTTTGTATTTACTTTACAGCAATATTTTTTAAATATCTGGCAACTGAGAATAATGACAATTATGTATATATTTAATTTACAAAAATTTATAATAGCTTGTAGAAGCAAGCTCTAAATTTTCGACTAATTTTGATGGAATGTAAATATGTAACAATTATTATTAAAAAAATTATAACTATACCAAAATAAACGACCATCTAAAAGAACATTTAGACAACATAAAAATTATTATTGTTAAAATTAGTTGCCTCTATGTCCAAAACTACTACAGATTTGCGATTTGAAAACTATAGTTTCCAATAAATTAATTACAACATTCAATAAATAACAAAATGACTTAGGAATAACTGCACTTTATAATTATGTATTGTATTATAACGTACTCAATGTATTTCTCATAGAAAATATGAAATATTATTTTAAAGTACCAAAAACCTTCGTTTTTAAACATAATGAACGACTTGGCAACACCTGGAATGTGACAACGTGCATTAGTGTTTAAAGAATTAAATATTCCAAATTAATACAGAAGCTTGGTGATGGCAGATGACTTGACAGAAAGACATTAATCATTATTGATATAATACCTATTTTTTTAAACCAACTTTCAATATTCTTAAGTAATTAGTTAATTAATTTGATGTAAAATTTTAATAATTGGAATAATAAATATACAAAAGAAGAAACCAAAATGTTTTTTTTTTGTCTGGAAAGTAGAAACTAATAATTTGCATATGGTTTTATTGTTTTTCTCTGTTTCTTCAGAAGTTGGAGCCGTTTAAAATAAGATATTGTTAATAATTCAAACGGCTGTAACTTTTTAATGAATTGATAAAGTAATTTGCTTTCTGAAAAAAATGTTTTGCAGAAGAAACGTAGGACAGCCTGTATATATTATTGCTATAATTTTAACCATTTTGGTTGTCAAGCATGTATTAGATCTCATGACAGATAATTGAAACATTAACTGCTGTAAAGTAAATACAGATATATTTCCATTGTCTTTCGTACAAAATACATGCTCCGTCCTAAATATAAATTTAAATTAAATTTAGAGAATTTATTTATAATTAGGGCATATATTTTAATATTACAATTCTGAAATAGTCTATATTCAGTGATAATCCTTGGCACCAAGAGGATTTGTGGATTTACTTACTTACTTACTTAAGCCCGTCATCCCACCGCTGGGCAAAGGCATTTACTTACGTAATTAATATGTGTATTAGATAAAATAAATTTAAATAATGTGTCGTGATGTTACGCAATATCCTAAACTGAGATTTTCGTATCATATTATCAAATTACATTTTTATTAATATTATTATATAAGTAATTTTATATTTAATTAAATGCACTCTTCGTAAACTTAACTGAAGTGGTCATATTACATTTATTACATTGCACTGCAGGTATCACATTAAGGAAAAGATCGGACACGCTCAAAATAAACTAAATCAGGGCTCAATATTTTTGCAACCGATAGTAAGACATTTAATATTAAAACTATTAGGATACAAATCTTAATTAAAAACTGCAACAACATATCTAGTGATCTTTCGATATAATGTCTTTTATACACAATTTAAACAAACGCGAGAAAAAAAATAAACAATAAAAGTCAATTTTCAAGTTATAAATATTCCTGTCTAATTTCACTGCAAAAATTAGCAAATTATGTCAAGATTACCTGTTTTCTTCTTCGGGAAAAACACGTGTCGTGTCAACGCTGGAGCTCCTCAATTTTAATTTGTATCGTCCTCTTGAGCTGACCATTCTCCTGCCGCCCCTACCCCTATCAACACCAGTAATTTTGCCGCGTGGAAATCTCAGACTCATCGCGAGATGGACTAACCGTGTCGACTTACTGCACAATAATGCTCCCAGCTGAAAACTGCAGGACTGTGGGCGATTTGGGCGAACTATTTTTGCCAGCAACTCGGTTACATCTCACTTCCTAACATTTCCAACGTACAAATAAGCTCGAACCTCGCGCATCGGTTATAAATTTACCCTAAGGTGACAGTTTGACCCTGTTTTCCGGATTTCCGTCAAAACACCCTTAAATATTGACCGTCGCCGCACCGTTTCAAACCATACTTTGAACAATTCGCGACCTGTTTACACTAGAACTCTCCGACTATTCATTTTGAAGGGATTGTGCTGAAAGTACGATGCCGCTGTATGACTGTTGTCGGGTATTTGTGACGCTTCTGGAAGCCAGCAACTCGACTTGCATAAGGCAGTTTACAGAAGAGTGGTTAATGAAAGTCATGCGCTAGTTCACTAACAAGACACCAATTCTTTCCCACATCAAAGCTCCGAGCTTTCTATTTTTACAATACCTCCAGCTCGGCAGGCCCCATCCTTGTTTAACGAGAATGCCGGAATCCTTCGTTTATTTTTCCCGCACACGATTGTGCACCACAATTTCAGATAACATTTTTTTTTATTTTGTTCAGTTTAGTTTTTACCACTCAAGTAGACGGCGGTTGTTTTCGCTTATTCTATCACTGTGAATATACTACGGGTGCTCTGTTTTTAATCACTCCCGCACTAGTTCGAATGGTTTAGTTCTTTTCAGCCGACGCACTAGCGCACTGTTGTCTAGCAGCAGTGGATGGCTTCAAAGTTGTCGTGGTGGAGTAGACGATCCTCGTGCTTCTTAGCAAATTTTGATATTTGCTAGTTACCATCTCCATGCGAAGGTCCCGATGAAGATTGGTGTTTTTGATTTTCCATCGTGCACCAACAATGGCTCTTAGAACTTTATTTTGGAACCTCTGAATGAGGTTGATATTGGGCTGCTTAGTGCATCCCCATAACTGTATTCCCTATACCCATACTGGCTTTATTAATTGCTTGTATACTAGGAGCTTATTTTGCACTGACAGGGCTGACCTCCGCCCCATTAGCCAATACATTTTACGGAATTTTAGGTCGAGTTCGTTTCGGTTTTTCTTGACATGTACTTTCCATCTAAGCATGGCATCCAGTGTCATGCCAAGGTATTTCGCTGTATCCGCGTATAGAATATCGTTTCCATTAATAGTTACTGGAATATAGTTAACTTTCTTATTGGTGTAGTTTACATGCGTGGATTTTCCTTCTTTTAGTTTGATGCGCCATCTTGGTCCAAAGGTTGGTTTAGTTACAATAATAATGAAAGGTTGTAAAAAGTTAATATCGTTTCAAGGTTACCGGTTATTATGCAGTTGGTAGTATGTTACCAACGTTCCCTTATGTCGGAACCGACCCTTAACCTCGGTGGTTCTCCGAGTTATCTAACTTTCCGCTGTGGATAATATTGGCTATTTATAGTCTCTTCCTTATTCGATAATGATTTTCTACACATAGCAATGTCGCAAAAATCGTCCGTATAGTACGTAGCCGCCTGTGTGGCAGCAGCATTAAGCATCAGAGTTTTGGCATCATTGCTGATTATTTTATTTCGTTTTATTTTATTAAGATTTATAATTTGTGATGAGCTGTTCGTTGAACATTTTTAAAATAACAAAATTATTACAACACAGGCACAAAAAAAATTTGGCCCCGGCTCCTCCACCATTTGTGAATCAACGTTTCCCTCGTCAAATTTATTAAGAACGGAAAAGCAGATTATTTTATTTCGTTTTATTTTATTAAACGGGGACTGCAGTGGTTAGGGGACAAAACAGACCGCGTACTTCCCGGTTTTGCCTACTAGTCGTAAGCATTTTTGTTTCGGTGTACCTGCATATCGATCGTATGAGCTTTACTTTACTCTAGAATGAGCTCTCGACGCTCTGGTGGAGTAATAATCTTGTCCAGGGAAGCAATGAGTAAACTCTGTGGTCGGATACGTTCTAACAATGGGCAAAAACGAGCCTATTTCTGTCTCTCTCTTTTTATCTCAATCCAGATCGATCATTTTCAGCGTGTCCCGGTGTAAAATGTCATCGTTCGTTCACGACCGATTTAATACAATTCATTTACGGTTCCATTGCGAGGTATCAAACCGATTGCTTTTTGAACATAATATGAACAGGTGTAACCACGATTTAACGGATTAATTTGTGTGCACCACGCCAAGAAAGTGCAGCTATTTTGGCATTAATACACCACATTTGGAGATAATAGCTGAACTCATCCCATCTGCATTAAAAAAATAATTATTGTAGCCCGAAACACCCAAATACACCCAAATATAGTAAACAAAGTCTGTTGTTCCGTAACATTATTATCAAATGCTTGGAGAGAATATTTGTTAATAAAAAAGTTGACATAGTTATTATCAGATAACTATAAATTCTACAGTTTCAACTGTAACAAAAATTCATTAACCTCTCTGAATTTGGGGCGTTTACCTTAGTTGTGCTAAGCATATAAAGTGCACTTACCGAGAGATGACGTTGAGGAGGTCAGGCCAGGCTAAGGTGAGCAGAGAATCCCGGACAAACAGTTCCCAGGAAGTTAGCTGGGTGTCACTGTAAACCCTCTCCGTTCTCTGCAGGCGGGGTCTCCCCGTTTTTAGAGCCTTCTCCTCCATTTTGATTTTTCTGCTTCGAATATTAGAACTGGATACCTTAAAAAACACAATAAATTGCACCAACTCAGATTTAGTTAAACTACTTCAAAGTTTCATAAATAACAAAAAAACCGTATTTCATAGATTATATCTGTATGTTATTTTGCACATTTCCATCCAAAGCATAAATGTTACAAAGGCAAACAAAATTGAAGTTTTCGAAGGTCTGCTAACAGAAACTCTATGCATACGGTTGTAAATTTCGTTTGGCAGCATCCTTCTTACACTAAGTGAAAAGAAGACAGAAAAGAACGCAATAACTATACCCGTCCATAGAATAATAGCCATCATTCCAAACTATTTAAATGTATTCATATATAGCAGTTTTCAAAAAAATCTTTATCATCAACTATCTAATAATCATATAGAGCAACGCAACAAAGTCTAACATAAATAAACCCAAACCACAACAAAACATTATCCAATTTGTCACAGCCATAACTTCTGTTAATGCAGCGAAAATTGAGCTCATTAGAACGAACAAAGATATTGTACAACTGACTGGGCGTCTTTTGTGGAGTCGGTCGGTCATTGTGATTTATAATTTCCGATGAGCTGTTCGCTGAATATTTTGATAATAACAAAATTATTACAATACAGACACAAAAAAATATTTTGGCTCCGGCTCCTCCACCATTTGTGAAACAACGTCTCCCTCGTCAAATTTATTAACAACGGAAAAACAGCGGATGACAATTCCATGGTTGGTAACTTAATTTGGGATTATGTACCCTGTAATACAAGTTTTAACGCCAGTAAACAGAAAGAAGCGTAATAGATTACATTACATACCTAACGCAAACCAGATTTGGATGAATTTCATTAGTACCTACCTATACATACAGGGTGAGTTATTAGTATACCGGCGGTCGATAGCTACTAAAATGCTAGATAAAGAAAACAATTTTTGAGACAAAAGTTGTTCGGCTCGCTAGTTTCCATGAAGTAGAATTATTTTCATTTATACAGGGTGTTGCATTTAGGCGTGACGTAAAGTATGTACATATTTTTAAATGGAATGCCTTGTGTATTTTATTATTGTATGAATACTAATAAGTTTAGCTATCCAACGGTATAGGTTGCTAACTCTCAGCGTTAATAGTACCTGAGATATTCCATTATGTCTCCAAAATATGCCCGTTGCACGACCTTCTTTAAAACTATGTAAAAACGACATTTTTGCAGATTTTGTTTTTAAACTATGTCAGACTATAGTCAAAGCTAGTACATAGATGATAGTATTCAAAGTTATTAGATTTACTATACAGGTTGTTCATAAAACTTAGTAAATTTTGATGTTTTTCAAATCGCTTTTCCTTGAGTTTTTAAATGGAACACCCTGTATTTTATGTGCTAGTTGAATTGCCCATCAAGTTTCCTTTAATTTATGTCAAATATGTCACATGTCCAATTTCAGTAGTTTTCGTGATATTTACAATTTAAAGAAAAATATGTAATATTATCTAAATATGCCATTAGTTTCTTGTTTTTTCTTTTTTTTGTCTCTTAGTTGTAAACCAGTAATAGTATATTCGCACATAATTAACACCACAACAAACTCTGATGAGCTGTTCGTTGAATATTTTGAAAATAACAAAATTATTACAACACAGACACAAAAAATTGTTTTGTCTCCGGCTCCTCCACCATTTGTGAAACCACGATTCCTTGTCAAATTTACTAACAATGGATAAACAGCTGATGACAATTTGGGATTATGTACACAGTAATAATGGGCTTAACGCCAGCAAACAGAAAATATCAGATGTGGCCAGGCACATGACTATATCATACAATATATAAAATTAATAGTTTAGCTGCGTGAGAATCTATTTGATTGAGATCAGTCGTGCCTGCATTAAAATAAAGCTAGTTAGCCAGGATTGATGCACTATGTAGTCAGTTTTCTAGAGTCAAACTGTTTGATGCGCATGTATAAATATTATTCGACTTATTAACACAAATACCATGTGGAGTAGTTGATCCACCCGGTATACCACACATTACCATCAGTTCAAATAATCACTATGTGAACCGCAAAGTGTGATTTATTGTCAACGATGCTAATTCTATTTTGGCGAAATAGTGGGAAATGTTTACAGTATACAATTATTATTTTAGTTCTAATTGAAATGCACTTTGCAGTCAGATTTTCAGGGACGTGCTTGAAAGGCCTGTATACCAATTTGCAAGCATACCAATAAAAATATTATGGCACTGCGTCAGTACACGAATTCAGCTACAGTTTATTGATTTTGTCGGTTGGTCAACTCATCTAATAATAATTATTTTGCGTATTTTTTGCAATAATAAATCCAAATATTGGATACATGATACTGGATACTGGATAGTCTCTGATAAATGAACTTCTACGGTCTCCTTTTACATTTTTAGTAGTATTTATACCCATTGAAATAATTATTAATTTATTATGAATTATTAATTTGTGTATTTAGTATAACTGCTTCTAGCTATTTTGCTGATAAGGTATGCAGGATTAAAATAATGACACACTACTTTCTTATCTATGCAACATGCAATATTATGTAGCGCATGCTCGTACTACATGCAAGAAACCAATTATTAACATAAAGGCAGGAGATGATAGATAGAATCCATACTAGTTTTTATGTTTAAGGTTTTCAGTTTTAATGCGTTGCACGTTCTGCGAAACAAACTGAGTTATTTTCAAGCTTGTTTCTCTCTCAATAAAAATAACATTTTCAATGCAGGGATTTGGCGTTTTCAACTGGAAATGTATGAACTTGTATGAACAGTATTAGTTACCATAATAAGATTATTTCGTCGCCAATATAAGCTGTATTCCGTTCATGATCACAATGAAGTCTGTTTTTTTTTTGTTGGATGATTTGTTTTTTATTTTGTCGTTGTCGGACATTAATTCATCAGTGAATTACAGCAGTAGGAACCCACATCATCTTTTGTTTTGCGTCGTTTTCGTTACCACTTCCGTTCCAACAATGCAATTTGTAATCAATAAATTGTTCATTGAAAATAAACTATCGTGAAACACGCCATATGTTTATAATCTACAGACACGAGTTTCGAATATTAGGTATATTGACTTGGGCTGATTAAAAATGCGTTATATTTTCATAACAATATGGAGGAAAAGAAAATGTGCTCAGCAATATTTTTAGACGTAGCTCAGGCTTTCGATAAGGTGTGGCATGATGGACTCTGAGAACCTGGAACAGCAGCTTCCTACTGAATATACAGAACTGTTAAAACCATATCTGAAAGGTCGCCACTTCAGGGTGAAACAGGATGACGAATACTCCTCGCTACGCAATATCAATGCCGGAGTACCACAAGGAAGTGTATTGGGACCACTTTTGTACCTACTGTATACTTATGATATTCCTGTTCCGGGAGAAGCCACAGTGGCAACATTTGCAGACGACACGGCTATTGTGGCGATTAGTGACAGTGTCGAAGAAGCAAGTGAAAAATTTCAGATAGCTGCAAACAAAATCAACCTTTGGACAAAGAAATGGCGCATCAAACTAAATGAAGGAAAATCCACGCATGTAAACTACACCAATAAGAGAGTTAACTATATTCCAGTAACCATTAATGGGAACGATATTCCATACACGGATACAGCGAAATACCTTGGCATGACACTGGATGCCACGGTTAGATGGAAAATATATGTCAAGAAAAAGCGGAACGAACTCGACCTAAAATTCCGCAAAATGTATTGGCTAATGGGACGGATGTCAGCCCTATCAGTGCAAAATAAGCTTCTATTATACAAGCAATTATTAAACCGAGTATGGGTGTATGGAATACAGTTATGGGGAAACTAAGCAGTCCAATATTAACCTCATTCAGAGGTTCCAAAATAAAGTTCTAAGGGCCATTGTTGGTGCACTATGGTACATCAAACACACCAGTCTCCACCACGACAACTTTGAAGCCATCCAGCTGCTACACAACAGTGCGCTAGTGCGTCGGCTGAAAAGAACTAAACCATTCGAACTAGTGCGGGAGTGATTAAAAGCAAGGCAGCCGTAGTGTATTCACAGTGATAGTATAAGTGAAAACAACCGATCTCTTTGCCAAACATATATTTCAACCCTTTCAAAACATCTTGGGGATGTTCGCTGAATTTTATTTGACAATTTTTCCGTTTATCTAACAACAACATATTTTAAATTTCTTTTTTATTAAAACAATTTTGTTCAATATTGACTAGTATGTAGCTAGAAAGGAGGTAGAATAAAGAGCGCTTGTTGAGGTGGTGGGCATCTAGGTCATGTAACCACAAAAGCCAACTACTTCCTTCGTACAGTAATATTTAAAAGTGCTCCATACCATCGTACAAAATTTAAATTTCATTCAGGCCATTTTTAAATTATAAAGACAGCCGTTTCGTTCAGTCTGAGAGCCAGCTCGGATAAAAACGGTCCCCACTGAGCACAAGCAGCAATATCTATGTAGCATCCAAGTCTCTCTCATCTTGAAAATTTAATAAATTATAGGGATAATGAGCATAAACTTCGAATTCACTTTGCCTCAAATGCAGATGCTCAGGCATATCTAATCAAATTATTAATTAAATACCTTACAGAAAATTTCGCACAAGGGACTTTAAGTTTCTTAGATGTTATAAGGAGTCGCCTTCAGCCCCAGTAATTGAAATACATAAAATACGATGAGTATTTGCTTTTTATTTAATTTTATACTAATAGTGTTGTGGATAGCAGAAAACTATAGTATTTCAATAAAATAAAAATAAATTAACTAAATTTATTGTTGACTATTCTATTTGGAATGGATTTTAACTTTTTTTGTTATTCCTGGAAAATGGAACAGCTAACTTGATTGAATAGCTTCCTCAGGAATAAATTGTCCATAACATTGTTGACGAATAAATGCTAAACTTCAATTTTTGCCCAAGTTTTTGAAAAATCTTAATATACATATTTGCAAGTGTTTTATTCGACTTTCTGTGGTTAAGATTTTATAATTCTTAGTTCCCCCTTCTATCACATTAAACAAATATATAAAATATCGTTTGTTCCTAACTATTGACCACAGAAGTTTTCATTACACATTTATTACCTACACCAAGAGATAATTTGTCCTGGCAATACGCGTCATCATTATTTTCAAGTGGCTTTCATACATCAATTGCAAGATGACCGTTCATTTTGTTATATTTTTGAATTAGAATAAGAAGAAAAATCCCCATTTCCTATAAACAAATGTACGTCGTTATATATTATCACCAGCACGTGACATTGCGAGCTCCCTATACCAGAGATTTTTAATTACCTAATTGAGTTTATTTAGTTTGCAAGGTTAAGACTGTGCTCGGAATGACAATACTAATTACCAGGCACAGTAAGGCAAATACTGCAGCAGGTAATTTTAGCTTGGGTTTGCTTAGATTTCCGGAACGAAATTTGAATTTTTGTAATGCAAATACGGCGAATTATAGTGTCCATTAAAAGACTGTTTCCCAGATTTAATTTCTCCCAGAATTGCTTTCATATTTATGAGGAAAAACACAATAGAATTTTGGAGATAAGTACGGTTGGAGTATAATTAAAAATGTTATACATATTTAATTTTTTTTCTGGATTATCTGTTCCAAGTGAAATTTAAATTTCACTTGGAACAGATAATCCAGAAAAAAAAACTGATATCCTGGAAATTCTTGTTACAAAACGTTTCGAAATGTCAGTCAATTTATGACGTAGAGCAGTGGTTCTTAACCTTTTTGAAGTCAGGGAGCACTTTTGATCATACGAAAAATTCGCGGAGCACCAAAAACATTGACATAACTATTAGTCAAAATTAAAACAATTATTAAATAACAGTTACAAAATAACATTATTTAGAAAAATATAAATATATTAATAGCCTACCTTTTTTCAGCAGAAATAATTTTTAGAAATCAAATGTCGTTCTGAGTATAATGTTTTATATGGTCTTATATGTTTTTTGTATTCCTTAAGAAGTTACAGCCGTTTGAAATGTTAACAAACAAAGAAAAATAGAAGATAAAATACATATCAAACTATGCGAAGACGAAAAAATAACATAATCAATACCCATTACAACAATAAAAAGTAAATAAATTTAAGTAACAAAATAAAATCCACATAAAACTTTTTACAGATTTTCTTCTCAAAACTAAATGTCATTCCGAGTAAAAAGGTTCATATTGACTTATTGGTTTTCCCAATTCCTTAAGAAGTTGTAGCCGTTTAAAATACGGTTTTATTGATATTTTTATCAGCTCTAACTTTTTACCGAATTGAAAAAATGAATACTCAAATGAAGTTTTTTTTGCGGCGAAAATCATTAGTCTGATACAGAAAAGAAAAAGATATGTATATTTCTGTATAAATTTAGAACATAACGGGAATTTTGGAATTTATTTCTACAAACCAAGTCTTGAATGTTTGAAAAACCACTCTCGATGTACCGAATTGCTTCCGAAGTTTTCTTTTTGCCCGTATTCACATAATTCCACATTTTACGTGTGTGTGTGTGTGTGCGTGTGTGTTTTGATTTCCTGGCCCCACAAAAAATTGTTCGTGAACTATCACCTGGTGGTTATAAATGCCGCCACCTATTTGGTATATACATAGTTTCTCCAAGCATCTGACATGTTCGCGGTAATATAAATTTAAATATAATAAAACTTTAAAAACCTTCTTCGTTTGTCAAATATTTAGGTAATTTTGCTGGATTCTTTATGTTAGCGTACCACCTACTCAAGTAGTTTTGATAAGCTCATTTTTGATACAACTTTATACTAATCTAAGGCTTAATAAATCCGCACATAACATATGGATGATTGTAGATGAGGGCAAAAATATATATTATCAAAACATCATATTTATTATCTTTACTTTAGAAAATATATTTCAAAATGTTTACATATTTTCAGAACTTTTTATGTTGCATGTGTAGCAGAGCTATACCCATTTTTATTTTAATTGTATTATGTTCTAAAATCTTTATTTATTTTATTCATATTTATTACTATTTGAAAATTATAAATGTTTCTTTTCTACTTTGCGTTCGTTATAAACTCATAACGAAACCGCTTTCGGTGTCATTATGAAAACACTAGACCACAAACTTTTAGTAACTTTTGGTTCTTCAAGATTTATGATATCGACGTCAGTGTCAAATAAGGCTGACATCTCAATCGCTATTGGTTCGCGTCAGTCGTAGTTATGAATTTTACACTAACTACCAACTGTTGAATATAAAATTACTTTAAATTGTAAGATAACAACTGCATTTTTCGAAATGTATGTAAAATTAATGTCGCAAGGTAGAAAAAAAAAGTATATAACAAAACAACCCGTGCGCCAATTTTGTCTTATAAATCTTGTATTATAGTGGTAGTAATAATCTTTATTCCAACATCCAGCTTTGTACAGGTTTATTACACAATTAGTTTTGTTTAATAAATTTCGTTTGGTGTTCGAAAGACCTAGGTTTTTCTGCCCTGCTCCATCTCTTATTTTGGGTGTCTTCTTGTATTATAATATACTATACTTGTTAGTTTTGTTGTAGTTAGAATGTTTTGGTAAATGAGTCAACAATTTCGGCTTTCATAATTTTGCGGAGCACTTGCAACAACCTCGCGGAGCACCAGTGTTCCGCGGAGCACCGGTTAAGAATCACTGACGTAGAGGTTAACGTGCACTAATATGACAATTATCAGGAAAAAATTATGATATTGTTAAATAAATGCCTAAAATGCCTAAATAGATTTTATTAGAATTTTCTTAATTACTGTTAGCCTGTAGCGATGTAAAAAGAAGTCGAATTGCAGTTACCTTATAAGGAAAGAATAAACTTTTAGCACGAATTTAGCATGAATAGCATGAATTTGGGACGTTTACCTTACCAACCGCTGAAGATAAAACTTCTCTAGATTGTAAGAGGACAATCTCAATTTCGATATGTATTTATATTGATAGTAATCTCGCAAAGTCGTATTAGTGCGGTATTGACACCAATTTTCGTCTTATAACACTTGTATTGTAATATACAATTATACTGCTTCGATATTAAGTAATTAGCTTGCTGATTAGGCATTTGCTACGAGGGGTAAATTGGGAAGATATGAAATTATGGAGGCACCAGTAATAACAAGTTAAATTTTCTGTTACTAACCGAAATCACGGTGAGAACTCATTAAAACTAGCCGAAAAACAGTGTACACAATGAGAAGTAATTAAAACTTTTAAAGCTTTCATAGCCATTAGAGACCCGCATCCTAACAAATTCCTGCCACCCCTTATCGATTACTTGTTGCGCCCTTAATAGGGCTGAAGGAAAATACCGCATTTATATAGCATCTGATCTCGAAGATTTAAATTCAAGAGCAAGGACTCTAATAAATGGACCGGTTATATCTAACCTAACATTCAGCGTGGGAGAATGAATTAAGTCGGATACACTGTATAAATATGTACAGAGTGTTCATTTCAAAAGTATCCACCCTTAATAACTCTTGACCTGACGCGATTATTGCTTTAAGTGAAAACACATCGATTTAGATATTGAGGGGGAAGTTCAAAAATAGAACCTAGAGAATTTTAGGTTTCATCCCTTCACCCCCCAGCCACCCCACTTTGATATTTCAAATGGGACCCCCTATCTTGTGATACATCATTTGAAAGGGCACAAAATTCTCTACTCAACCATGATATAAAAAAAATGAAATCGATCAGTTGGTTCTTAAGAACCAATTGGCCGATTTAATTTTTTTATCGTGGTTGAGTAGAGAATTTTTTGCCCTTTCAAATGATGTACAACAAGATATAGGGTGCCGATTGAAATTTCGAAGTGGGGTCACTAGGGGGCGAAGGGATGAAACCTAAAATTCTCTAGGTACCATTTTTGAGCTTCCCCCTCGATATCTTAATCGACGTGTTTCCACGCAAAGCAATAATCGCATCAGGTCAAGAGTTATTAAGGGTTGAGTTATTTCATACCTTCCATCTTCTGTGTAGTCTATCTTAAGAACCAATCGATCGATTTCATTTTTTATCATGGTTGAGTAGAGAATTTTGTGCCCTTTCAAATGATGTATAACAAGGCAGGGGGTGCCATTTGAAATTTCAAAGTGGGGTGGTTGGGGGGTGAAAGGATGAAACCTAAAATTCTCTAGATACCATTTTTTAACTTCCCCCCCGTTATCTAAATCGACCTGTTTCCACTCAATGCAGAAATCGAAATGAACACTCTGTATAATTTAAGGTTTTAAGTTTTGAGAATTTCCTCAATTTCCTCAAATTTCTTCAATTAATTAAAAAATATTTTTAAAATCTCGGGTCAGATTGGATAGTTTGGCTCTAATATCAAACGTACAGAATAAAACAGAGACAATTTAGTATAACAAATATTAAATTATAACAAATACCAGCAAATTTGCCACACACATTGTAGTAGTCAATTGCAAACAAGAAAAATCTGCTACGTTAATGTAAAACCGTAAATAATACTAACGCTCAATTTATTACAAAGCAAATTATAATTTATTAAAACGAATAAATGAATTCACGCAAAACATTATTCAAGAACGCACTCGCTCTAGTATTCACCCCCCACCTATGTCGGGCATACGTGACCGGCGACGCGCATTGTTCAGTTTTTTTAGTAGTGCCAACATCTTGTAGACTCCGCTACGTTTGGAACCTTTGTGTTCCAATTTCGACCCGTATCTCGCGTTTGGCTTTCAAAATGATCGACGGGTTTGTTTATAAACGTGATAAATGTGTGACATTTGGTGTCTGTGATGATTCAGTTGCCTGCCATCTGTTTCATCCGATTGGAAGAGCAAAATCGTTGGAATAAGGTAGGATGTTTTTGTATTTCGTCATTTTGGATGCGTTTTGACGTTGTTCTGGGGCTTGAGTGTCTATAATAATGTATTCCGACAACAATGAACGCACATAGAAGTGATAGAACACACCATGGTTAATTAATATGCCATGGAAACATGCGAACATAATGGCATAGCTAAAATTTTCAGAACTCACGTTTTGGGGTACTTGCACGTGTATAAAAATTCATAACTCCGCCATTTCGATTTCCAAAATAAACAATGCAAATGGAAGAGGAAGCATAGACCACTATAAAGATATACTGCTTGGTCAGATCCCATAACAAATCGAAAAGTTGTGGGCGTTCAAGTTCAGAAGTTTCCAATTGTTTTCAGATTTTTCAATTAGGTATAACAACTTGATGACCTGTTCGAATCTGTAATGCTATTTTTTTATTAAAATCCCCTTTAAATTTGCGTCTAATACGTATTTGTTTATTAGAATCGGTGGAAATTTAACAGAATTATCAAGTTTTATTGACCGGCTAGACACATCACACTACGGAGAAGAAATATACAGGCCGACTGTAATAAATCAGTAGTCTTCATACACATTAATTAGACATTACTAGCACTTATATTTACAATGTTATTCTAAAGCTATGGCCCTGTTTTTTCTTTTTCATTTTGTTGTTACCTGCCAGACTATCACAATATGTTACTAAGTACATGAGAGTTTACGTTCATTACATTACCAGGAATGGTTGGGTTGAAAATAAAGTGCAACGACAGCAAAATGTTCACTCGTTTATTGGAACAGTACTGAGTAGATTTAGTATCGTGATTTATATTAAAAAAAGAAATACAACGAAAGTTAAAAAGTGTTACTCAATCTCCGTCGTTTATATACATAATACATCATCTGTTTCGCGTTTAAGTGACCAGCAGTAGTCTGCGGTCATGTTGATGGTGTTTTTTTCCTTGAAAATGCTTTTCAATAGCTTCTGCTTCCTGATGGAGTCGTTCACCTTTGATTTATCAACATTTTTTGATTTCCATAACTTCAATTTCGATGAACAAACTACACACACGTATTCTGGTTCAAAATTTATAATTATAGTTAATTTGTAGTTCAGAAAATCTGAAAATAATTTGAAGCATCTGAATTTGAACGTCCATAACTTTTCGACTTTTTATTGAATCTGACCAACCAATACATTCTTATAATGGTATGTGTCCCCTCTTTCAATTACATTTTTTATATTGGATGTCGAATTAAAAATGACTGAGTTCTGCACTTTTATACACACGCAAGTACCCAAAAACAGTTTTCTTTTAAAAAATCGATATTTTGGAGTTGTTTGGAAAATTTCGTATATGCCATACTCAGTTCTACCAGCTCAACAACTTCCACTATGTACTATTATTAATCTCCCTGTACATTTACGTGTTTTAAATTGCCTGAAATTTGTGTTTTTGAGATAAGTTGATTGGGAGCTTTGGAATACATTAAGGGTCGATCAATAATAACTTTAAACTTTGGGCAACATCCCTTTCTTCTTAACGGCGCGACCCTCTAGTCGATACAAAGTCGATTGTACGTTACATGCCTTTGTAATTGATTGTCCCCCCAAGTTGTATTTAGACAGGTCGATATATTTATGACCTTTTGGTTGTTATCACTTATTCTTACAGTAATATGAAAACGAAATACAGCTTATCTAACAATTGGATACAACTGCGATTTTAACTTATAATTTTTTACAAAGTATCAGTTAAGATTTTTCATTTGTTGCAAACTTTCGCGGTCCCATTGTATATAACTGATGGTGTAAAATAATATAGTACCTGCTCATATTTCAGTATTTATTTCCATGGAAAAATTAATACGTTCTCTATATAATACACCTCATCGTAGGCGTTTTTAGATCTTGCGATGTCCTGTGTGTTGATCGTTTGATCTCACTGCGAGTGAAAACGCATCGTCTATTTTTCCAGCACAATTTCTTTGTAACTACGGACGGCATGATTTTCATTTGCTGCATTCAGGATATGACATAACATATAACTTTTCATTTATTAAAGATGGCGCTTAAAATGATGAAAGAGAACATCTGGCGCTATTAATCTTTCTTCAGGAGTAATATCCATCTGATATCGGTTAGTTATTGTGCATCTTGAACCGTTTACTTCTTTTGCTTCGCATACATTTTAATTATTTTTTTACCCCCCACATTGACTGTGGTGACGGTATATTGAGTTTACCACAAATGTCCGTCTGTGTAAACGATAACAACCGTAATTTTGAAGTAATTGATCTGAAATTTGGTATACAAGCTTATCTCTTAAAAAGTAAGGACAAGTTCGTGAATGGGTAAAATCGGCTCCCTTGTTTTAAATATTTTACGGTGGGTGGTATTTTACCTTCAGCACGGCTGAAGGTAATTTGCTTTCTAGTTTTAAATTTAATTCTGTTTATTAAATATATACCTACTATGTATATTTCATATGATATATAACAAATTTCAGTAGCACCTTTATATAATACATAAAAAAGCTACACCAAACGAGCAATATTTTGACAAAACCTTAAAAATATATTTAAATTTTGAAACGGAGGCCGATTCCACTAGTAATTTTCGCTCCACTTTCAAACAAGGAGGATTTTGCAGAGAAAATAGTTTGATTAGAAAAATATTGATTTTTGAGTGTCTCTCAAACATATATTTAAAATTGAAAAGTGAGAGTCATGTTTTAGTGCTACATTATAATTTTGATGAACTTTCGGTGAATATTTTTCATGTTCTACATAGAAAATTAAATATGTAATATAATCAATACATAACTAGAAAAAAAATCTCTGATTGGCTACTCAACTTGGTTTTATTGTCATCAGATCATTTCTATCTTTATGTGGTCTATTATTGATTGTCTCAAATCCTGAAATTTACGAAATTTGCGCTCCACGTTCCTGAAACACCCTATAAATGATTTTTTACTTTATCATACGCAGTATGTAAAGTATTGTAATCGTGCCGAAAAAAAAAATTGAGATTTTAGCGGAAATAGGTCTTTATGGGTCCCCTGAACATTTTTGACCAAGGTTAAAAAAAATGTCTGTGTGTGTGTGTGTGTGTGTATGTATGTCTGTGTGTGTGTAAACGATTTTTGTGGCGACGATTCCGGAGAAACTACTAAAGGTATCGCGACGAAAGTTCATATTTAGAAGTTTTATGACCAAACTTAGAGCTGAAAAGCTTTTGGTTCAAAAGGGTCCAAAGGAACCGGCTATTTACTCTTAGCATTTTTCAGCGATTTTGCAAATGAGCCGTCATTTCTGTAATTTCATCAAAATAGATAAATAATAAATTAATGTAGAGGAAATTTTGTATAATTTATGTCTATAACATTTAATGGTAAAATTAATAGTTTAGCTGCAGGAGCAAATTTTATTTGATCGAAATCGTGTCTACATTAATACTAGGTGCCCAGGATATTTTGAAGTTTTTGACAGTATTTTGACAGTATTTTGACGTCAGCGTTTGCGAAACGTCAATTCAACACGCAAATGCATGGAGAATTGCCATGAGGAGCTAGTTGAAACAATATTGAAACAATATTGAAAAACAATATTCCGAGTGCGGATAGCAATGTTATGTTTTCGCGAATAAACATACAAGAAAGATTGTAAGACGGTATGTTAACCTTAAAACTTATTTGGAATATTGAGCATAATTCTTTATGAACTTTTGTAGTTAGCACTGAAGACGGCGTAAAACTCGAAAATATAGTATGCTAGAAGCTAACATAATATATTAATCATCAGAACCAGAACCTTTTTACTTTATCATCCGTAGTATGACAACACTCCATATTTAGAAGGTTTCTGTTGAACCAAGGGTCCAAAGGAACTGGCGTTTTAGTCTTAGCATTTTTGAAAGATATTGCAAATAAGCCGCTATATCTGGAATTTCGTCGAAATAGTTAAATAATAAATTAAAGTAGAGGAAATCTGAATAATTTATGACTATGACATTTTTTGGTAAAATTAATAGTTTAGCTACATGAGCAAATTCTATTTCATCGAGATCGCTCGTACTGCATATAAACTAGTTAGCCAGGATTTGTCAGATATTGTGATTCTAATGACAGTAGGTAGTGTCAAATGCTGATGTTTTCACATTACCTACTGTAAATATAATCAAAATGTCTCTAGTCTAGTACGAGTAGTTTTATTTTAATGCAGACATGGCCGATCTCGATCAAATAGAATCTCATGCAGCTACACTATTAATTTTATATATGGTATGATAAAGTCATGTGCCTGGCCACATCAGATTTTTTTTCTTTAGCTTTGATTTCCCCATGAGCATTTCTTTAGTTGATTAATAAAGGTGGAACTCTAAAAGGTATGCAAATTTAACAGAAAATACATTAGAAAATATCTGCTTTTCGACATTTATATGAGGGAAGTACTCGACAAACATGTCAACAGAGGGGAAAATAATGGACTATATAAAATGTGGACTATATAGACTTTTGTTTTTCAAAGCCTTAAAACGTTACAGCTGTTTGAAATATAAACAAAACCGTATTTAAAACATTTCTAACTTAAGCAATTGAAAAACCTTTAATCTTCTTATTCATTTTATTTTTATTACTTTTTATTGTTTTACATAATTATTTGTTTATTTCTTGTTGTTGTAATGGTAAACGATTCTCACTGTTTCAAAATTATTTTAACGTTGTATGACTTTGAAAAAATAATAATAAGTTGATAAATTACTATAAATACTATACGGGTTTTCGAATGTCACAAAAACCGGTAGTAGTAACATTCGGACCCCTGTATATTGATTGCCCCGTTAGTACTAAAAGGATTTGTTTTTAATTGAAAGTGGTCGAAATACTATGCCAAAAAAAATTTAATATTTAATATATTTATTGTCCATTATTCATAAAAAAATGGTCTCATACATTACACAACAAACAAATTTCAAAAATTATTATAAATATTACAACAATTATATCGAGAATTATGATAAATACGACCATACTATAGATAAATAATATCAGAAAATAGAAAATAATACCCGACAGCATGCTAAAATTGTTACATTGTTTCGCACTCACCCTTGATGAATGTGTTGATGTCTTGCTTTTGATAGTTGACGTTTGACTGCTGTGCACACCGGGAGAGATCACATGTTACCACTAGGGGGTGCACTGGGTGAATGTAACCTGTTGGTGGCGTCTAGCGTCGCGTCGGTTAGGGAAGCTGGTGGGGCGTCTCGACGCCTATTGAGTACCTACCCTTCCACGGAAATACGCACGGCGTGTATATTTTTTTTTTATGAAGGACATTTATCTGGCGCCCTACGAGGGCGCCTACCTCTCTACCATTGGTGATACCCATCTAGAGTGCAAATTTTAATAAAAATAAACTCATTTTATGCTATACCTCTAGGAAGGGGAGGTGGAATACCTGGTGAAATACGCTTCTATACTAGGAGTTTTTTTTTATATTGGATTGTACCATGTTACGCTTTTTCGTTTTGTTTCATCAAATAAATATTTTTGTGGGCAGGCATATGAGTTTATCATACTAAAGAGTGTCAATGTAAAAATGTAAATGCTCTGATAATACCGTCAATAGAATCAAAAATTAGTCAAATCCTGCCTAACTAGTTTTAATGCAGGTACGAGCGATCTCATGTTGGTTCAAATCATTATACATTGTTGTTTTTACATGTATGCTGCATAGTTTATATGGGTAAACATATTGAACTCGAATTCTGATTGTACTGCACATTTTCCATGTGAAGATAAAGTTATATATCGAGGTGGGCAAATTTCACCCTTTGTACCAATTGTGAATCACAGGATTCGTCTCTCCGATTGGTATTGATTTTACACACGCGGATAAATCTTGCAATACGTACATGTGGAGGGTTGACCTGACCGGTTTGAGAAGGGTTGATTACAAAATAGAAACAAGCAAGAAAGAAAATTAGAATATGTTTGTTTTAGTAAACGGGTTTAATTAAGTAATAGAATACCTACATAAAACAGGTTTTCAATTTTCAGAACTACATTGCAAATGTTTCATCCCATTTCGCGAAATAATTAATTTACCTTACCGTAGTTATCGTTGGTCTATATTGAAGACCGGGAGACGTTTAAAATCAGTGTTTTTGTACTTGAACCTGAAACCTGAACCTGAACCTGAAACTTAATCGACGCTTTTAAGTTTTACCTTACAAGTAGAAAACCTAAATTATCGGTTTAAAAGGTGTCAAATTGTGCGTATTGACATCAATAATAAACAAAATTTAAACTCCATGAAGATAATAACTTGCTCTTCCATCTTCAATTTTCTCAATGTTCTTGTAGAATGAATGTTTCAAGAATAGTTACGGCAAAAGAAATTATTTGATCGAGCCAAATTTTCCATTTTTTATATTAAGGCCAATAAATATTTTGATGATTTTTTGCTTTCTTCTTTAAGATAAAATTGGATATCTTTAGAATTCATACGTCATGGATGTTTATTATTCAAATAGACTAACTGTTTGCATTTTAAATAAAACGATTATTGTTTACAAAATATAATCACTTGTATACCCAGTTCTAAATGCGTCTTAAAGTAAAACGTTTTTTATTGTTGAAAATTGATGAAATATTGAGTGAAACTTCTTAGAATATTAAATATTCAATTTCTTGTCATGAACAAAATGAATATTACTTGTACGTCTTTCGGTTATGTCAAATACAGTTCACATAGCCCAACCCATATTATAAAATACATTTTTTACAGTGCACTTATTGACACAACTTTTCCAATAAAAAAAAAGAAGCTATAATTGTGCCATGAAAAAATGGCAAAAGCTACCATACTACCGCTGTCACAGCTCAATACAAACTCGGGATGTTTTACTCAAGACGCAATCTATGGCGTACACGCACTTCATGATGGAACAACATCGTACCTAAATATTTCGTTAGTTTAAGGTAAATGTCTTAAACTGGAAGAAACTTGAAAATCGGAACAAGAAATTACATAGTTCGTTCGATTGGAGTCAACCATCGAAAGATTAATAACAACGATTAATAACAAATCATTTTTGGTACAATTTGGGTTTCATTTTACACTTAAATATATCGGGATTAATTTGCATCTTTATTATTATATTTTCTACTTATTTTCAATATTTTTTTCGCTGTTTTATACCTATTTACAAATTTTATATTCTGTAGTACCTTATAGAGTACAGGTAAAGAAATCCGCCACTAATTTTTACAGGCAAACAAGCTGAAAATGATGTTTGCCTCCATATTGAATTATATCTACTTCTTGCAAAATCTGTTCCTCCTATTGTAACAACATGTTGGTATAAACGAACATTTTATCCTTGATACTTAATTTAATCAGAAATCGTGCTGTTGTAGATTGAAGTTCATACTTAAAAAATAGCAGCTGAATTGATTTATTGTAGATCAGTGCCCACACTTCACCAATTAATAAAAAAATAAGAAAATAATTTAGATTTAACTTTTTCGAGATCCCGGGATTTAGACTTACAATCCCGGGATCCCGAAAAAGCGCAATATTTGTTGGGATCCCGGGATCTCGGGATTCCGGTATTGGAAGCCCTAATTCGTATGCATTTCGAATAGGTGTATGGTCAACTCGATTTCAGTAATACCTGCATTGTCTTGCCGAGTTCTAGTTATGAATTACTTACGGCTCGTGTAGCCTCGGTTTTAGTGTCTACTCACGTTATTACTACCGCGAAAAAATAATTAAAAGCAACCTTTAAAAGTTTATTAAAACGTTTCAAGCAAGCTCGTTTGTACAGGGTATTTACCACTAAAAACATTATCAGTAATGTTGGCATAGCGAATAGAGGGTCGTCTCCAATAATAGCGTCGGGAACGCCGCGGCGCCAGACTCTTGCACCTAAGCTTGCATCTTAATGAGTTCACCGTAACTAGATTCTGTTTCAGCTTCGGTGTACTGTAACCGCCCACCCTCCTGAATTCTGAAAAATTATGCACTTGCTGCTTCCGCTTAATATTTCCCGATGGGAATTAAACAATGCGCACCGCCTCTCTTCTATCCAAATGCAAATGAAATTTTTAAGGTGGTGGGGGGGGGAATTTTCCACTGACGAGCGGGCTCCCACAATCAATTAGCGCAATGGATTACAAAAGAAGGAACCAATACTAGGACGCTTTGATACAGCAGGTTTATTTCCCAATATGCTCTAAAAAACTGTTTTAAGCGCTTATAATATGCCCTATAAATATGAAAATATGCTCTAAAAACCTGAAAATATGCTCTAAATAAACTTAAAATCTGTCCCAAAAAAACAAACATATTTTGTAAAAAAACACTTTCAACGCTTAAAAAATGCCCTATTAAAATAAAAATATGCTCTTTAGATATTAAAATATGATCTATAAAGATAAAAATAAGATTTTTTTAGTAAGTAAATATCCTCTAACGCTGTAGGTAAAGTTGACACAACGAAATAAAGTAAATGAAAATGTTTATTTCTATTTATAACGAGACATAGTTCAAGAACATTTTTTATATAAAGAAAAGTCAGAAAACATAAGTACAAAAGGAATAATTAGGAATATAACACAGAACCAGATTTAATTTAATTCAAAAAGGAAACTTTGTTTGCACGTAAGACACCTTTATACATGGAAAAACTTCTCTCTACATCCACTGATGTTATAGTTGCAAATTGAAATGCTTCTGTTTCCCTAACACTGTATTTTTAGACTATTATTATAGATCCTCCAGCCAATGTTGAAATTTCCTTCAAAATGGAAAAACCGAGATTTTTTTAAATGACCGTTGTAAGTTTTTTCTTTACTAAGATAGCTGCTTCATGTTTTATGCTATTAATTGCTTCCAGAGCATGTCTCACTACCTCAATCTGTGCAGAAAGCGGTAGCCCAGATGTTTCCAATTTTTTTTTATTTATGCGTTAAGGAATCCATAATTTGATGCAATGAAAATCAAGTGTAATGTTATTGTATTGTCATTTAGTAGGTCCTAACAAATCTTCACAGACTCTTCTGCGTCTAGTGCATTTGTCGTAAAAAATTGCAACTCTTGACGGCGGTTTTAAAAACACTTTTTTCACATTGGCAACAAGAGTAAATTCATATCTCTATTAAAACTCTCATCCAAAATCTTAACTGAATCATCAAAAAGCCTTGCAATAGTGCAAAGATTTGTCTAGTACTGCTGTATTAAACAAACATTTTTGTTTAGCGATTAGCTCATCATTGTCCAAAATACCAATAATGACATTTGCCACATATCTTCCAGTTGCT
Source organism: Melinopterus prodromus (assembly GCA_964023965.1). NCBI lineage: Eukaryota > Metazoa > Arthropoda > Insecta > Coleoptera > Scarabaeidae > Melinopterus > Melinopterus prodromus. The sequence continues at coordinate 21,168,976 of OZ030398.1, read as the reverse complement.
GCGATTGAAATCCATAAGAAGCGACCTTTGATGCATTTGCGTATGTGATCTATAGTATTGTTGTAAAGGTCTTGAACATGTGTGGTACGAAGAGTAGTTTCGGATGGTACTTTGTACTCCGTGTACGTTTTTAGAAACGACAATAATTTTTTATTGCGCATCTTATATAATTGTATATCAGCGGAAATTTGACTAAGTCCGCTACATAATTCTTCTGCAAATTTAAGATCTTTTGACTTCGAAAATATGCATTTATTTCGAAAAATGCCATATAATTCTCCAATCTGCAAAATATGCTCTGACAGTGAAATATGCGAAAATATGCTCTAACATATAGGACTCAAAATTTATAATAATAGTCTGAAACAAATTTTTGTCTAGTCCATTCCTTGTATCTTTTATCAGACGTATGAAAAAATATATACATTTGCATAGTTTTGGTTGCCCTAATCATAAACATGTTTAAAAAATGGTGTGGTTTAAGAGTAAAGTATCTTTATGTGCAAAATTGTTATTTGAAAAGCCACTAAATACGAAATTATATTCACCTTCACCGGTTGTTGAGATGAATAGAACGCCGTTTTACTCTCACATTTTTTTACAGTCGATAGGGACTTTCCATTTTATTATATCATTTATTATTTTGTTGTCTTGGCATCGGAATAGTTATTGTATAACTAAACGGCACTTCAACTTACTATACATGTTTATTGTTCAGCCATTTGCAAACATGTGTTGCTTGTTACAACTTACATACATAGATAAACTACCTACCTATATCATATTACTTAAAAGATCAGCAGACAGATAATAATTGATACAAAACGTATAAAAAAATACAATTAAAAATTTCTAACAATAAAATATGGTATGTTAGCGTAGCTCCAATGTCTGCATCAGTTCATGTCACGTCGCCCTCACCATGATTCCTGATTCTGAGTTTTTACTTACGGACATTGTCGAATTTGTTTGCATCCTGGTTGATATCGATGATAAAAATTGGTATGGTTACTAAAAAGAAAAATAATTAGAGACAAAATAAGCAGTTTCCGGACTATGCCGGAATTAAAAGGTTATTGGGACACATTATTCCGTTCAATATTTCGCAGACATTTGCTATCAGAATGTCAGTCCACAGAATTATAGAGAAGAAACACTCTGCTATATTTACTTTACTTATTTAGTTACATTGTTTGCACAAAAATTTTGTATGGATATTTCAGAAAAAAAGGAGTTTTATTTTGTACACTGTTGGGTATGTTTTATAGTATACATAAGACCGTCGAGGGTTTGACGAATACATTCTTTGGTGACATTAATTTCATATGATGTAAAATCTGATCTTTTAATTGCTAGAGAGTTATCTTTGGATTTCCTTTAATTTTATTAAAAAAAAATCTGATGTGGCCAGGCACATGACTTTATCATACAATATATAAAAATAATAGTTTAGCTGCATGAGAATCTATTCTATTGAGATAAATAGTAGGCATTGTCAAAGCATCAGCATTTGACACTACCTACACTACGTCATTAGAATAATAGTTATTTATGTCACAAATGCCGAAAGTACGGAATAGCGCGACGAGCGGTGATGCGGCGCGTCACCAAAGGCGGAGTGTCGCCGTCTCATGTGAGCGAGTCGCGCTATCTAGTTTTTGGAAGTAGCGACATCAACGTTTATTGTGTTGCTTTTTAAGAATACGTATTTTAAAAAATAATTAAAAGATTTCTGTATAGTAAATGCTAGGTTGATACCACTTTGACGAAACGTCAAGTTTAAAGGTGCGTCCCGATTGGTAGGTAATGGTAGCTAATGGCGGAGGTAGAATACGAAATTATAGTATTTCTTACATATTGTGATAATGACACATATTAGTTTGCATGTAGTACATAAACATGAGTCACTAGCAATTTCTATTGGAAATACTATAATGGCGTCTGCCACCACTGCCATTATCACTAATGAAAACGCACCTTAAAAAGGTAATTCAAATTCTGACAGATTTATATTTGTTCATGACACATCCATACCAACATACTACACTAAAATAAAACTACACTCATTGTTATACTTTATTTATAATTTTCTCAATGTATCGTTTTTAGAATTAGATATAAAGACGGTATTTCTTATCAACAAACAATCAAATTGGTGATCTTACTTTATTTGAAATTGGTATTTTATAATTTGCCGCACTACAGCGGCAACGTTCCATAGCGGTTTTCCAACCTCTGATGAGATCAGCTGTTTTCGAATGTGACAACACAAAAAAATATTTGTCAAAATCCTGGCTACTATGTAATTTCATATCAATGCAGATGCGACCGATCTCGATCAAATAGAATTTGCTCTTGAAGCTAAACTATTAATTTTACCAAAAAATTTCATAGGCATAAATTATTCAAAATTTCCTCTACTTTAATTTATTAATTAACTAATTTGTCGATATTACAGAAATGGCGGCTCATTTCCAAAATTCTTCAAAAAGGCTTAGAATAAACTAAAAAGCTAAACTATTAATTTTACCAAAAAATGTCATAGGCATAAATTATTCAAAATTTCCTCTACTTTAATTTATTAATTAACTAATTTGTCGATATTACAGAAATGGCGGCTCATTTCCAAAATTCTTCAAAAAGGCTTAGAATAAACTAAAAAGCTAAACTATTAATTTTACCAAAAAATGTCATAGGCATAAATTATTCAAAATTTCCTCTACTTTAATTTATTAATTAACTATTTTGTCGAAATTACAGAAATGGCGGCTCATTTCCAAAATCCTTCAAAAAGGCTTAGAATAAACTACCAGTTCCTTTGGACCCTTGTGAACCAAAACCTTTTCAGCTCTAAGTTAGGTCATGAAACTTCTAAATATTGAACTTTCGTCCCGATACCTTCAGTAGTTTCGCCGGAATCGTCGCCACAAAAATCGTTTACACACATACACACACACACACACACACACAGACATTTTTTTGTACCTTGGTCAAAAATGTTCAGGGGACCCAAAAAGACCTATTTCCGCTAAAATCTCAAATTTTTTTTTCGGCACGATTACAATACTTTACATACTGCGTATGATAAAGTAAAAAACGTTTATGTTCGTCTGTTCTTTTAAGATGTTAATTTGAACTGACAATTAAATATTTACTGTCAACTTGAATTTGTTATTTGTCAACTCGATTTTGATTAGTGCCAATTTGATTTTGATTTGTGCCAATTTGATTTTGATTAGTGCCAATCTGAACTTGAAAAGGTATAGTCTATAATCGTGTCTCATTCATTTGTCTTACGTGACAAATGTATGTATGTGAATAATCTATTAAACTAGCTTTACCTGATGCTCTGTCTTGACCGACTACCTGGTTACGGTCGATGGCAACCACATTCAAATGTAATGTGTCGAAAATCTCATAGTCAGGCGTATGATCTTTAACCGTTTCTACGATTGTAAGTTTTGCAGTGACAGGCGAACCAACGCCAGGTATAGTCTCAATTTTGACACAACTGTAACACAAAAATAATACAAAATATTTTTTAAAAAACCTGTAACGGTATCTTTAGTTTACTATTGGTATTCCATCCAATAGATTTTAATTCAATTACCCTATGTAATCGGTAAATTTATCGCCTATGATCTCCCCGTTCTTACGGGCAAAAGACGAACTCCAATCTATATCGAAATATAAGTCTGCGTCTGTATCCTCGTCCATAGCCTCGATAGTATAGTCTTCTAAAATTACGCTACCATCTGCTAAATTTTCATTTATTTCTGCCAATGTGGGCGACTGAAAACAAACAGAACAAATCATATTAACGAACTACTCAACTTGCAGTGGCATCCAGTTATGATAAAATTCACCTGAATGCGAATAATGTGGTTAATGTGGTTAATTTTTAAGTATATATTTTAAAAATAGTTAAAAGATACGGTCTCAGCCCGGATTCGAACCGGGGTCTTCTACCTTGCCGGGACATTGCTCTACCGTTGGGCTACCGAGCCCTGTGATAAGGAATAGATTGAATCCCTCATTTCAAAGGTCAGTAACAGGAAGGATTGCTGTCTAACTAATATTATCATGACATCTATTGGCCACTTTTTAGTCATATATACCTTATATTTAAACAGACTAAACTAGTTAATTTTAAGCACCGTTATTTAGAAACATTATTCGTATTTTACAGGATTGTGAAATGATCTGATGTAGATGTGTTGTAGTTATAATTTAGCATATAAACTTTTTGCTTACCACAATAATGATTGGTGTTTCATCGTTGACATCGATTAGTCTTATCGTGAGTTGTGACACCGCTGTGTGTCTTACGCCATATTTGTCTATTAGATTATCCGATGCTTGCACTAGAATGATAATTTCTGGGAGGGTTTCGTAGTCGAATGGTCGACTCAAGTCAGCAGTTGTTATTTGGCCGTTATCTCCGTCAATTGTTAGGATCCTTTGCGCGTACGAGCCCAAAAGCTGATGACTGAAATACAGCAAATTCATGTTTTATTTAAGTTCCCCCTTAGTGATATTGTAGTGCACACTTATGGATTATAGACGAAAGGAAAACACAAACAAGAGTATGCACTTAACAAAGAGTGAAAAAGCACAACTTACTCTACCCAATCTCCGATGTCTCTGTCGGTAGCTTGCATGACGACCAAATCTGTCAAACCTGGAAATGTTTCTAGAATTTCAACCACGCATTCATCTAAAGATGTATCTGGATGGTCATTACACGGTACAAAAATTGGCGACTCGTCGTTTAGATTATTAAGTCTGACTTCGAAGGTTACAGTGTGCACGTGGGTAGTATTTTCAATTCCAGTTGCTACAAGCTGAAACAGAAAAGAAACACAATGAAGACGTCATTTTCCCCATGCTCCATGATCTAGTTGCGTCAATCGAACTAGAACTTTTTAAAATAAAATATTTTTCACGCCTTTCAGCAAAGATGTTCTAATGTTTTACTTACGTCAAAGCTGAAATTCTGCCAATCATCATCTTCATAGTCCAATTTATCAGGACTGGTAATAAAAAGAGAAACCCGAGTTTCTTGGGATCCGCTGGTTGGTGCAACGAAGAATGCTTCATGGTACGGGACACCATTCGTGCCAGAAGTTAATTCTATGGTGTACTGCGCGTTTACGCCCTAAAAAAATATATAATATAGACACTGTGGGATAAAAAAAAAAACAGTACAGATTTTCAGTTGCTCATATTTTCAATGATAGTAAGTAAAATGATTTTCTTTTGGTCAAAGGGAACAGTAGAGATTTTATAGCGTCGTATACAGGGTGATTTTTTGCATACATGGTGAAATTTTGTAATTTTGCTGTTTTTATTCACAAAAGCAGTTGGATTGGACGTTTGCATAGGAAAAAAGCGATTCCATTGCATAGACATATAAAAATCCAATTACGAACTTGAGTTTTTTTTAAAGATGGTGGAGAAACCATCCAACGTTTTGTTTTCTTATGGACGCCATGTTTGACTTTGAAATATTTAAAAGATTTTTTTAACCTGTTTTCTATATTGTACTACAAGTATTGGGCTGTAGATTTTTGGTAGACTTTTCAACTATACAGTTAGATTTCTCTTGCCGTTGCAATGTTTTTGTTACAAACGTCAAATTCCACTGGTTTTTACTGAAAACAATAAAAATCGTCGTTTAAATATTTTACGCTGTATAAGAAAAACATTACGCTGTATATAATGGTATAAGGTCTCTAGTGCTCCTTTTTTTTTATCAAAACAAGAAAACAAGACCCGATATTATCAGAAATGTTGCATATAACATTTGAAAGCAATATAACTTTGGATTGAAACGTTCTGTTATTGCGAATATGGTATGGTTTCAATCTCACAATACAAGCAATTCGTTGTTTAAAGAAATATTTGAATTGACTAAATATTATTGGTAATAAGAGTAATTAAAAACTTGTAACTTTTTTTGGCCCAGAGTGTATAATTGAAAGTGTTAATTGATGCAAAATGATGCTTACCAAATCTATGTCGTTCACTATGATTTCTCTGTTAATTGGTGATGCAATGCCTTCGTCTAATATAAGGGTAAAGTCGTTCCCAACAACCGTAATCGTCGGCGCATTATCGTTCAAATCATTCACGACGAATATGATATCTTGCTCGACACATTCCTCTGGCATATGCAATTCGCATGCATGAACGGTAAAAATATAAGTCTCGGTTTTCAGTGCGTCCCTGTCAATTGGTTTGACGTCAATTTGGCCAGATTTGTAATCGATCGAAATCAAATCACTCCCTGAAAACAATAGGTAGAATAAAAGTATACAGACATTTTCGTATATCGCGTTTGTGGGGGAAATATCTTAGAGTTTCCACAGCTTGGAGATTTAATAAAAAAATATATGACGTCAAACTAACAATAGAAGTTATCACTTACAGTCTTGTCCAGGAAAGGTGACCGCGTATGTGATATCATCATTGATAATGATGTCCCCATCTACCGCTACTACATTGAATGTTTGAGCCTCTTTCTCATCGAATTCTCGCATGGCAAAGATCGATGTCCAGCGCGGTGGTGTGTCAGGTATATCCATAACCTCAACCATTACCTTCAACACGCTCTCTTCCGGAGCTGTATCTTTGACTAACCAAGTTAGAACATAGATGGAAGTTGTCTCGAAGTCTAGTTCCGTCAAGGGTGTCAAGGACATCCTCATGTTGTTGGTGGTTATGTCCGTAGGAGGGATCACGGGGTTCGCAACGAACATAAAAGTCTGCAATGGCACTTGGTTTAGAAGAGGACTTTCCAAAAGTTTGCAATCTACTTACGCTTTCAATATTTGGGTGGATGACGTGTGTGATCCTTTGCGTAATGTTACCCATGTGACCGTCTAAGTCGTAAATTATGTAGGAACAATCCAACGCATCGATAGCAATGTCGTCCAGATGCCCTTCCTGCAAAATGAAAATCGGAATCCACTGTAATCATGGGTGCTGTTCTCAAATATTCAAACAGTGGCCAACTCCTCAAAATTAAAATACCGATCTTGGCACCAGTCAGTGGTGGACAATTTTCTTAATGTTCATAATCGACTAATGAGTAACTTAATTCTAACTTATTTTACTAGTATAACTTAGCCTATTGTTAGCCTAATGTACCAAGGCGCATTGACAATGCATCTTAATACTTTATTTTGAAAGGTCTGGACAATTTTAATGTTGTTTTTTTTGTGCCGCCCCATAGTTGAGCACCAGACGTGCACACGGGTTTTAGATAGTTCTTTAGCTGGTGCAAGAGAAGCTTATTATGTACAGACAGCGTGGAGTTTCTTCCTAGCAGGCAGTACATCTGTCTGTACCGGATTCCTAGTTCCTCTCTTTTCTTTTTTGACATAGGCTTTCCAGCGGAGCCTGGCGTCTAATGTCCTGTCGAGATATTTGGCTGTGTTTGAGTACGGTACTATTTGGTTATTAATAGTAACCGGGATGTGTTTATTTTCTTGTTGATGAAGTCAATGACTTGAGTTCGTTCAGTTTGATTCCTTTTCTCTTTGTCCAGACCTGAAAATGACCGAGAGCTGTTCGGAGTTTTCTCGTCGTTTCTTCATTGCTGTTCCCAACAGCTAGGATAGCCGTGTCGTCTGCAAAAGCTGCAGACGATTTATTATTTTCTATTGCTGGGAGGTCGCTGGTGTAGAGTAGGTAAAGGACCGGCCCTAACACACTACCTTGCGGCACTCCTGCTTGTAATTCCTTCAGGACAGAGCATGCATCACCTTGCTTGACTCTAAAGTGTCTCTCAGTCAGGTACGATTTTAATAGTTGGGCTAACTGTTTTGGGAGGATACTTCCTAATTTATCGTTCAGTCCTTCATGCCAGACTTTATCAAAAGCGTGTGCTACATCTAGGAAGACTGCGGAACAAATCTTTTGTTCCTCTAACGCGTTTTCGATTATGTTTTAGGCCTAAGTAAACAGAATTAGAAAAAAATATTCCCACAAATATCCCATAAGAAATATAAAATTAAAATCGTTGCCTTTTGAGTAATGCTGGTCAGCAGACTAAATTAAAGTGAAACAATCAAGATTAACTTGTGTTCGGCATTGGTTTGGTTAAAAACAACGTTAAAATCGTTTTAAACGCTATCTTTATGGTAAAATGCGATAGTTCCGATCAAAAGATTGCCCTTCAATGCTCTTGTATGTTCCTAATCTTTAAAGTAGCACCGGAATTGACATTAAAGAATAAAATCGACGGTAATGCCTTTAATACATGCACAGGTGTATATTGCTCTTGCTAATGGTAATCAGAATCGACAGTACTGGTGACTGCTACTTACTGCTTGCTACTTACTGGTTTCGATGTAAATAGCCTTTATAAAATGTACGGACAGAACTAAAGTAATTACCTGGATAATACAACTTGCAACCTCCGGTACGATAGTTGGTCTGTTGTCGTCGATGTTGATAATTATTATATTAAGATATGCTCTTACTGAACCTACGATTATTTCAACAAAATAGTTCGGAGTTCCTACAAAATGCGGTGCTTCGTAGTCCTGCCTCTTAGCGATTTCTAAGTACCAATATCCCTCTTCGCCTATCACAAAATTTCCACCGAGATAGATGTCGCCATTTGGTGGAACTATAAATTGGCCTAGTGTTGGTGTAACGTCTCCGTTATAATTTAGCTTTACAGCCTTGGTGTTTAGTGGTAATTCTTCATCGAAGTACACTATTGATGAAGATTTTGGATCTAGAGTCACACCATAGACATCGCCTGGGTCCAAAAATAAAGGTTCATCCCAGGTCTGACCTGAAATGTTAAAAATATAAATCAATTTGCCATATAAGTTAAGAGAATCAAATGTAAAACTTTATGTAACAGTGTGTTTAGTTTTAAAGAAACCTCAGCTAGGATATGGTTGAATGTTACACTATGAATAACAAAAATTATAACAATTTTAACAAAGTTTATTCCTATAGATATATTTGCCAAGAAGTGAATCTGGCAGTTCTCTGCTTTGCTTACAGGTTTGATAATAATATTTTGTTACCTATTGACTTTTTGTTTTACAAAAAAAGTTTATTCTGATTTTTTATCGTTGTCAGTGCTAGTAGTAGTTGTCTTAAGATATTGTTGATAGGTCCCTTTGTTGAATGGTAAATAAATTGAACTATTTATTTTCTGGTCAAAAACCAGAATTTTTAGTTCAAATCCCTGCCATTTTGCAAAGATATGGATTTTTTAGGGCTCTGTTAGACCTTCTTAGTGTATTCGCCATTGAAATTGTCGTCATTATACTCTATTTATTTAACCTATTTCTCCCTTTTTAGTGTATTAAAATTGCCGTTGTATAGAACATTAAAGAATTGATGAACAAATCTAAAAACATAGTGGTCAAAATAAAGTTGGAAAATGGGAAATACAATATATGGTTAAAAACATTAGTTCAAAATACGTAAATACCTGATAGCAATTACCTAATAGCAAATTCATCCATACATATCCCATACACTTATAAGTGGATGATTTTAAGTGCCATGTTGATAAAACGTTTTTACTTTTAGTAGATCTCTTGAAAAGTTTAAGTACCTTACACTACATTTTTTTATTTCAAAAATTTCAAATATCTGGATAACACTTTGAGTGGATCAGCTGTGTAACACCCTGATACACCCCCCCCCCCCCCCCTATACTTACCAAAAACCTGCATTGTAGTTGCTAATATTAGCAATAAACGATATAATCCTCGACCCATAACTGTAATAATAACGAAAAAATCCAATTAGTTTATTGTATGTCTTGTCAAACACCGCATGGACATGTTTTAGCTATAAATTGATTAAAAATTAATGTATCGGTCTTCAGTTCTTACTTAATACATTTAGTAAGCAATAAATATACGTTTAATAATTGAAGTGACACAAAAAAGTCCACGGTTTAAAATAGACTTCTATATCCACCTTTTCATACTTTTGTGTAACTACATGATTTGGGTTTGTGGTTATATTGATACAATCGGTATAAATTTGATATCAAGACGTTTAGTGTAATTTTCAGTTAGACTTACCTTTCAGATTGCAAACAACTATAATAGCAATAAATAAAACTTTGATATTTGGGTACTTCGACAACTGCACTGAACAATTCAATCGTCCATTAGTGTCTCTACTAATTTGGCTATTTGCCAAAATTGTGGTTTATAAAGTAATCTGATCAATGAAATGGGATAAGGTTATCAATAAATCTGATACCGTCATTTTTACAGGTGATTCAAATAAGTCAACATGGCAAAATAACTCAAGTGCAGGATCGATGTTTGAGCTGTTATCTGTAAAATGATTCCAATAACAGGACGGATGATTAATTTTGTTGTTATTTACTCAATGTTATCTTTAGAATATGTGACTTTTGCAGTTACAAATTGAATTAGACAGATAGGTTTCATTGCAGTTGAGTATCTCTCAAAACGATTCTGATATTTTGTTCTTCAGTTGTAGATTGATATGGCGGAAATAATGCCGTCACAGATTTTGGCAGTGTTCTATAAACAGCGTTCTTCAATATTTTTACACCTTGGATACATTTTATATATAAAAGCTGCTAATCATAATTTTTATTGAAATAGTAGTCAATGCCACCATAAATATTAAATATGACCCACTGTTGGACGATACAAATGGATTATAAAATTATCTTTGATGTAAATATTTTACCGTTTATCATTATGGATGTGTAAACAGAATATTATTTCTATTATATCAAAACTTCTCCCGAAAATTTGATAGGACAATTTTTATTTTCCATACTGTTAGGATTAAGTTTGTTTTGTGGGCAAATGATATTTCGGATTGCCTTCATTGCTTTTTTTCTTCTATATTGTGTGTGCATAAAAATATTGTCGTTATTGATTTAAATTAACTTGTCGTATTTGCTTTAAAATAAATTGTATTTACTTACCTGCTACTTATTAGGTGATAATAAATATAATCCATCGTTTTAGTACCTACTCTGGTGATTATTTTCCTTAAAATTACGTAGATCTCATTTCTGTAACCACTCCTTCTTCATTCAGCTCATAGGATGTTCAAGTACAAGCAAGGTGATTAATTATTTATAATTTTAGAGCATTTGTTTAAAAACAACTATTTGGTATCATACGAAAGCTAAAGAGACCAACTTGTCATAGGCTTCAATAGCTCAGTTGGTTAGAGCATTGTGCTGGCGACGCAAAGGTCCCTGGTTCAAATCCAGGTTGTGGCTGTAACTCTTTTTTACTAAACTATGTCTAATTGAAAGTTGACATTAAAAAAGTAACCTTAAAATGTGAGTTTGAAAACAAACAGTTTGCAAACAAAACACATTTGCATGTAACAAAAAAAAACGAGCTTTTTAATAGTACCGGAAATAAAACACAAAATAGTAGTTAAAGCAAAATTTATTAATATAAAAATATTCCATACTCTACACAGTAAAATATAGCACCTAGTCGCGCTTATACTATGAGACAAGTATATAAAATATAAAAATTGTATATATTTTTTCGTTTTTTTTTTCTTTAGCATTTGTAAGAAGAGTAAAAATAGAAAGCCGTTTGATCCCCACCACCTAGTACGTTTAAGAATCTCGAAGGAGTACAGACAATGACGCAGTATTTCGAACCCAATTCTGCAGTCCTACACGGAGCGCGTGGCGAAGTGAAAAGCCGGGTTCTCCCTTTTTGTGCTTACCGAAAACCCTTTTCATTTTGTGAAAGTACATTGTTATCACAGCGAGTTACTAAGAATAATTGCGTCTTCATACATAACATAAATAACATTAAAGTATCTATAACGTTTAGTACTAATCCTTAACAAAAAAAAATCTATTACATATTTATAATATGGGCAGTTTAGTAATATTATATATATTTATGGTAAACAATAGGTTGGCAGTACACTAAAATCTACTCTAGGAATCATTTGTAGCTGGCTTCGCTATCATTATCCCCGAACCAATTCTTCCCTCCTCTGAACGCGGAAGCTGTTGACTGCGTTCTGTACTCCTCGGTGACGATTTGTGTCCCTCTCGGACCATCCCTGACTCTTGAGGAACTACTCTGCCACACAGAGCTCTCCCCACTTCCTCTCGGTACCCTCAACGCCTCTATTTTAGTGCTTCTCTGGGATTTAGGCGTCCCCTCGGGAGTTGTATACTCACTCTCAGTATCATACCTAGATGGCGCCACCCATCTCTCTGTGAATTCACTAGCCGATCTAGCCAAGCTCGGCTGACTTAGCGATCTGGCCAAAGAAGGATGATCACCTTCGTAGTATCGTCCAGGATAGTAACTGGACGCATCCGATTGGCTATCGCCGTGGTCTGGTCTTCCGAAATCTACTATCATCTCAGACATCGACCTGAGATCAGCCTCGCTTCGGTAGCTTGACCTGGAGGTCTTTCGAGATGTCAAAGGCACGCTAGTGTGCACAATAGCGTCAGTTGTGATGGTCTTCATCGAGCTTCCGCCATCCGAGTCGTACTCGTAGAGTGTTGGTAAGCTGCTCCGGCGGGATCTGGTGTCCCAGTCGGTCTTCTTCCTATAGCGGTTCTCCTTCTTCCTCTCCGGAGTTAATATGCGCAAAATTACGTCCCATTTGGGTGGTTCGAATACTTGTTCGTATCTTGCATCGTATCGGATTCGTTCGTAGTCCTCGCGGACAACAGCTTCGGTTAGTAGGGTCCTCAAGGTCGATTCCGTGGTGATGATTTGCCTCCATTTCATTTTATCTGCGTGCGTGAGTTGCGAGTTGAAAGTCTCCGCACTCTCGATAACCGGACCTTCTTCTTGTTCCGTCGGCTGTAGTACTCTGATCAAGATATTCCAATTCTGGACTTCTGGATTTACCAGCGGGACGTTGTAGGTCTCCAGGTAAGTTTCGGTCGATAGCGATTGCCTAGAGTACTGGCCGATGCTACCGACTAACTCCGGCGAATTCAATGGAAGCTTGTTGTCGCTTATCACCGCTGGTGGTGGTAGGCTCAAAGAGCTCCTCTCCATCTTAGGCGTCAACGTCAGCCCGGACGCTGAAGATATATCGGAGAAGTTCTCCCAGTCCGGAGGTTCGGGCATCTCAACCGGGTAGTTCTTGATGGTCACGTCCCACTTCTGATCCTCGATCGGTTTCGCCCTGGTGTGGTACTCGGTGACCAATCTCTTGTGGCGCTCGATGTCTTCAATCGTCCTCTTCTCGGTGATGGTCCTCAGGAAGACATCGTCGACTACGTGAGACGTAATCTCAGGCTTGTGGACGACAGCGATGGGTGGTTCCAAGGATTCAGGAGCTTCCATATCGACGATGTATTGCTGCTTGGGTACGATAGGTGGCGGTGGAGGTGGAGACGCAGCTACGAACCTATGATGGGAGTCATCCATAACTTCGGTAACCGAATGGGTGTCTGTTAGTTCAGTGTTTAGTGACGTGAGAGATCTAGCTCTTGGTAGTTCTTCGTGCAATTCCTGTTGCCGTCTTAATATTCTATTGTAAGTTGGTGCTGGTTGGATGTGCTTGGGTGGTGGGTGAAGTTCTGGTACATACGTGAAATGCGACCTCTCCGGCGGCATTGGCGATTCGAAAGATCGAACGCTCTCCTCGCGTTGCTCTGGTATGGTGGACAGGTTCCTATCGGTTCTCGAGCTCTCCGTGTCCGAGATGCTCAAGCTTGGCGGAGATGGAGGAGGAGCTTTCTTAACTCGCACCTGCACGTCGAACTTAGGTTCGGCCTTGACCACTGGAAACTCTTCGACGTAATCGGGAATGAAGACCTTATTCTCATAGCTGCCAGCTGACGAAGCCGGTAAGGACCTCTCATCGTCCGGTTCGGAATGGGACTCAGAGGGGTAATCTGAAGGAAGAGTTTCGATTAAATGGTCACTTCCTGAGCTGCTTCCTGTTGCAGTGACAGGAGCGTGCGCGCGGGGGATTTTAACACCCTCAAACAGTGATAGGTTACCTGTTAATGATTAGAGAAATGTTTTACGTTAGTCAGTTGTTAGTCATTTTTAGCGTGTGCTCCCTTACCGAGTGAACTACCTGATATCTTCGTGATCTCAGATTCGGTACCTATCGATGAGAACGGATGACGGCGGATCACAGTCATGTTGCGTCTGCGCAGGCAGTAATAGGAACAACCCAGTCCTAGGAGGAGCAGCGAAAGGAAGAGAATGGCGCAGATTATGAGCAATATATGGAAGCCGCCCAGAGGTGGCTCTATCGGCAGTGCTGAGGCTGGCGATTCGATACTGAAATATTTAAGAAATTGGTCCACAGATTAAAGGATATAGATACTTTATTTCAAAGCTACACTGAATTTTGAGGCTATCTTTCGTGTTCAATGTCTAATGCTTAAAGTTTATTAACTTTACTTATGGTTTGTTATTGTTCTCGAGAAAAAATTTCGAATTAGCCATGTACACATTTTTCCAAGAGCCAGTCACAATTTTATCTAATTCTTACATCGGTACAGCGATTGGTGGTAGAGGAGCTATTGGCGGCGGATATCTGCACACAATGGTGATGATTTCATCGCCGTCCATCTCCAGGACTGGATGGAACCTCACAGCGATGTTGTTCGTGAAGACACGTTGTGGATCCTATCAACAGACAATCACAATCAGCATCCATAAGTTGTCATTCACAAAAGGCTAGGACTCATTGGGCTCATCTGTTTTTTTTTTAATATTAACAGCACTATTTTCAACAAATTTAACTTCTTTAGGAATTGAAGAGTCCAATAAGTCGATTACTCTTAGCAGAACTATTTATACATCATATTAAAGATAAAATTTTGATGAAGATTTGGGTATATGATAAACAAAGAATTACTTAGAAATATTGAAAGATTTAGATTTGGGAACATGTAAAGAACGGAGATATTATGTCAATATTTATGCTGTTAAAAACGACGGAAGTTTGCTGATGACAGATGACTTAACAGTGTAGATATTGACATAACATTTCGGTTCTGAAAACCCGTTTTTTAACCTTCTCCCAAATCTACATCTTTCAATATTTTTAAGTAATTCCTTTCATCTTTAATATGGTATACATTTTGTTCTGCTAAGCTTAATACTTTCAGAGGTATTTGATGCAAGTATTTCATGACAAATTTCAATAATAATGTCTTCATTCGATAAACATTTTGATGGTATTATTGGTACTATTTGCATAGGCGGGCGAATTAATTATGATGGTAAATGATTTTGCGTCCATAGACCTTGTTTCCAGAAGGTCCAGTTGACGTTATTAAATTCATTACCTCCCTTAACATTGGGCCAAATTTAAACATTGCTTAGCAGATTTTTTCTAACCCTGCCTAAAACTGTTGCTACCGGAGCGGGCGATAGACAGTTTGCTAAACTAAAAATAATAAAAAAAGTACTTAAGAACCATGTCTACTTAAAATTGTCTTAATGGGTTAGCAATGAAGGCCACTGAATATGAAATGAGTAATACATTAGATCTGAAAGAAGTTATTCGCAATTTTGCAGAAAAAAAAAGGTCCAAAAGAGGTTATTTTAATTTAGGGTTAAACTTTGTATATTGTACTAGCATTCTTTATTCTTTGTTGTTTTAAAAGTGTTCTTTGTACTAGTATCAAGCATACCTGTTTGGTACCGCATCCCTTCAACGGTAACTCGATGAAATAGCTCCTCGCGCCTTTACCGGCAATTTGGCAAGGCGAATTGCGGTCAAAATCAGCGTACGCTATACCGTGGAAATCGGTGTCGAACTTTAGTTCGACCTGCATGGTGCCATCGGCGCAGTTAAGTGCCGCTTTGGTCCTGTTAAGGGCGATCTGTGGGCTCAGTTCATCTAATTGCGTAACTTTTCCGTCTAATGTAGCGAATTCGGGCAGTCCACTGTTCGGATATTCGATGCTGTTCGCCTGGTCACCGTAATTCGATTGTGCCGACGTGAGTACCAGGAAATTGATACTGACAATGACGACGACGGCGTAGAGTAGTGGACAGCGAGCCATCTGCAAATTTAATAGAGACGATGCGGTAATTAATCGAGTTTGTATCCACTTTTCAGTGTGAGCCCTTCATGTCAAAGTCGCGGGCGTGCATTAAAATTATATATTGTTAGGTTGAAATTCGTCAAGGGGAGTTAAGGGCGCACTCGACTGTTCTGAATTTTAGAAATCATGGCATTAAAACGCTTCAGATGCATATGTCATTTTGCGGTGGTGTTTTGATGTATACATTCCAGTATAATATAAAAGTAATAAACAAGTTTTTGGTAAATTCGTATAGTCTTATTCATTAAGTAAAGACAACAAAACAACCTGCTTTGAACGCCCATATGTATATCACTTGGCCACCAAGTTTCATTCAAATATTAAATTATGATTAGTGATCGAGAACGCCTTCAATTCAGTGATGTACGTTAGTTTTTTGTACCAAATTTTGTTGTAACAAAGTATGTTGCTGCCTTTTTTAGGACTATTAAATAAACAGTTTATTTCCAACAGTAAGAAATTTAAAAATAAATCATCAAACAAAAGTTTTTGACTTTAAGCAAGCTATCGTTTAAACTTATTTTTAATATACAGGCTGCTTATTTTATTATAGAAATTTGGTAACCTTTCCTTTTTATAAAACGCATTATTTTTTAATATTTAATTTAAATCTATTTAATTGTGTCGTTATTTTCTCTTGTATTATTTAGTATTTATTTGATACTTGTTTGGTTAAAGTAAAAGTTCATGAGTTTTGATGAATTGCTTATAACTAAAAAATAATGCATTTTCTGTTCTGTTAGAAAACGGTTTGCAAATTTTCATAGTAAAATAAACATCCTGTATATTAAACATATATCTGAACGAGGGGTTACTAAAACCAAACAAAAATATTTATTTAAACAATTTTTTGCCAGTTGGAGAATTATTTAGGTGTTAGTAATTTTGACTATTTTGGTTTATAGCTTATAATTAAAAAATAATGCTTTTTATACAAAAATGATTCTTATAAAGAATTCTTAGATCTAATCTAAGAATTAAAAGATGTAATAATATATAGGGTGTTCTATTAAAAAAACGAAAGGTTACCAAATTTCTATAATAAAATGAGCATCCTGTATATTGAAAATATATTTAAACGATAGCTTGTTTAAGGCCAAAAAGTGTCTGTTTTATACGCCGATTTTTGCAATAAAAACTTATTCTTTCATAATATAAACAAATGTTTTCGACAAGCTAATGTTGACAGTTTTTTGTTATTTGTTTATTTACAAAATATATTGACTCAGACCGCGAAAGGCTATAATCTAGATATATTTTATACAGTTATTTATTGCTAATATTATTATGAATAATAACATATTCTATATATTTAAGTTAATTCGTTCGTTTTATAAATTTTGATGTTAAAAAACGTTATTTTAAAGATTTTTTGCTTATTTTTTAGCAACAAAACGATTTTCAGTCGGATTCTGTCAATTCAAATATTTATTTAATGTAACAATAGAAGACATATATGCAATATAACAACTGTTCACAATAATTTGTTTAGATTGTTAATTATTTGTATGCATTGTATAGAAGGTGAAGACATCTACCAGCAATAGTATACATTTTTATACTCAGTTAATTAATACTCTTACTGAAATCTTCAGTCAATACATTTGTACAGTTTAGACTTTTATTGTAACATATAGACTGTGGACAAACAAAAAACGGTACAAATTTTGAACTACTCATAGTTGCAATAATATCTAGTAAATTGAAGTATTTCTTTTAAAAAAACTAATTCCCTACATTGTGAATACTGAAAACATACCAAATTTGGAACAATAAATAATGTAACGTAGGACTGAAACGTTCAGTCCTACGTTACATTATTTATTTAACGTGAAATAAATGATGTATCTATAAAAATTGATAGATAATGGCTTTCGTTTGGATTTAGTCAAAAAGAACAGTAGACGTTTTATAGCATTTTAAACACGAGTGAAATCTTAAAATATCCTTTCCTTATTGTTTATACTCAAAAAACAGTCCGTCATTTGTAACGTAAACATTGCAAAGTGTAGTGTACTTACTTGAGTTGCCTATCTTTAGTTTTTGTTTTTCTTTATGGACGCAATGTTTGATTTTAACATTTTAGGCGCTCTTTTCTTGATACTTTTCAGTTATGAATCACCACCGTTTTTTGTTTGTTTGTATAAAGAGTGATTTACAGCAGGAACGAGACGCTTTTTTGTTTGGTACCAAAACAAATTACTTCTAACCACTCTTTTCATTTTTTATGTAAAAAGGGCAATGTGTTACTCTACTAATTTTTCTTGATACGTTTCATGTACAACAAGAAAGACAAACTGTCATAATTTTGCTCCAATAAGAAAAAAGCTGTATAAAATAGAAACATTTGCATTTGCTTTATTTGTTTATCAATTAATCTAACAAATCAAAGAAATACAACCACTTTTAGTATAACATTCTTTTATGTCATCTTGTACATTTAGCTAACGAGGCGTCAACTGTTGTTGAAAGAGAATTTCAATCTGGTATTAGTTGCAATAGTTAATCCATGCTTAACAACACGCGTTTGTAAAACCGGATATAAATACTGTAATAATTCCGTCTAGATATATCGGCATTCCGAAACAATCGGCGACATAGATTATATAAATAGGCCATTAATCATTTTTCTTCGGTATTCGTTATGCAAGAACATATTCAGATCTATACGGCCACATGGCTTGCCTGAAAAGGAGGTTACTGTTAATTGGAAACTTGCTGGCAAACTGTTACTTTCAACTATTATCTCGGTTATTGTGAAACTGGACACAATGCAGTGCTGATATACATATAACAATTAATATAACTTACGAACTGGTCTAATAATGCTACCGCAACGATATATGTTATATTGTTGGGAGACTAAGGAAATGCATTCCGTCCAAAGTTAGCAATCTACATTGTTTGTGAGCTGTTGATTAGTTAATAGTGGAGCAAAATTGTTCGCAACAATTAATATGTATGTAACGTTCTAACCAGTCGCAATAATTACATACTATACAACATGCAGTTGCAAGTATTAAAATGTCGTATTGTATTTTTACTTCTGTAGATACAGAAAATGTCACTGAAATAACAAACCAACTGTACGTTATTTAAAATTTATTCTAAACATTTTTTTGGATTTAATAATATAATAAACTGTTGTGGTATGTTGATAAAACTTTCCAGACTTGATAAAAGGAAACTAGTAATCAATATAAAGCACGTAGTAAAATTACACTAAACATAGTCATAGATTCACAACTCAGTAAATAACGTAAGAAATTTGATAAAACTTTCCAGAATTGATAAAAGGAAACTAATAATCAATATAAAGAATGTAGTAACTCACATCAGTCACTTGTGAAGTCGGTACGATTCTTTAAATTAAACAATAACTGTAAAAATTGCACTAAACATAGCCATAGATTCACAACTCAGGAAATATCTTAAGAATTTTGGTAAAACTTTCCAGACTTAATAAGAGGAAACTAGTAATCAATATAAAAAACGTAGTAACTCACATCAGTCACTTGTGAAGTCGGGACGATTTTTTAAATTAAACAATATCTGTAAAAATTGCGCTAAACATAGTCATAGATTCCCAACTCAGGAAATATCTTAAGAATTTTGGTAAAACTTTCCAGACTTGATAAAAGGAAACTAGTAATCAATATAAAAAACGTAGTAACTCACATCAGTCACTTGTGAAGTCGGTACGATTTTTTAAATTAAACAATATCTGTATAAATTACGCTAAACATAGTCATAGATTCACAACTCAGGAAATATCGTAAGAAATTTGATATAACTTTCCAGAATTGATAAAAGGAAACTAATAATCAATATAAAGAACGTAGTAACTTACATCAGTCACTTGTGAAGTCGGTACGATTCTTTAAATTAAACAATAACTGTAAAAATTGCACTAAACATAGTCATAGATTCACAACTCAGGAAATATCCTAAGAAATTTGATAAAACTTTCCAGAATTGATAAAAGGAAACTAATAATCAATATAAAGAACGTAGTAACTTACATCAGTCACTTGTGAAGTCGGTACGATTCTTTAAATTAAACAATAACTGTAAAAATTGCACTAAACATAGTCATAGATTCACAACTCAGGAAATATCCTAAGAAATTTGATATAACTTTCCAGAATTGATAAACGGAAAATAATAATCAATATAAAGAACGTAGTAACTTACATCAGTCACTTGTGAAGTCGGTACGATTCTTTAAATTAAACAATAACTGTAAAAATTGCACTAAACATAGTCATAGATTCACAACTCAGGAAATATCCTAAGAAATTTGATATAACTTTCCAGAATTGATAAACGGAAAATAATAATCAAAATAAAGAACGTAGTAACTTACATCAGTCACTTGTGAAGTCGGTACGATTCTTTAAATTAACCAATAACTGTAAAAATTGCACTAAACATAGTCATAGATTCACAACTCAGGAAATATCTTAAGAATTTTGGTAAAACTTTCCAGAATTGATAAAAGGAAACTAGTAATCAATATAAAAAACGTAGTAACTCACATCAGTCACTTGTGAAGTCGGTACGATTTTTTAAATTAAACAATATCTGTATAAATTACGCTAAACATAGTCATAGATTCACAACTCAGGAAATATCGTAAGAAATTTGATATAACTTTCCAGAATTGATAAAAGGAAACTAATAATCAATATAAAGAACCTAGTAACTTACATCAGTCACTTGTGAAGTCGGCACGATTCTTTAAATTAAACAATAACTGTACAAATTGCACTAAACATAGTCATAGATTCACAACTCAGGAAATGTCCTAAGAAATTTGATAAAACTTTCCAGAATCGATAAAAGGAAACTAATAATCAATATAAAGAACGTAGTAACTTACATCAGTCACTTGTGAAGTCGGTACGATTCTTTAAATTAAACAATAACTGTAAAAATTGCACTAAACATAGTCATAGATTCACAAGTCAGGAAATATCCTAAGAAATTTGATATAACTTTCCAGAATTGATAAAAGGAAACTAGTAATCAATATAAAGAACGTAGTAACTTACATCAGTTACTTGTGAAGTCGGTACGATTCTTTAAATTAAACAATAACTGTAAAAATTGCACTAAACATAGTCATAGATTCACAACTCAGGAAATATCCTAAGAAATTTGATAAAACTTTCCAGAACTGATAAAAGGAAACTAATAATCAATATAAAGAACTTAGTGTTTTAAAGCCGCGTTTGCCATCACTGGTGTAATGGATACCAACCCTCTTCTACGCTCCTAGACAATAGAATTCGAAAAAATATCGTCGAAAGCTTGCGGTAACTAGCAAAAATGCTCGCAACAATGGGAAATTCCTTCCTGGGGACTTTATATACAGTAACGCTCGACTAATTCAATTGTTACCGGTCGCCATTGGAGGAAAGCTTTGGCCAGATATGCGCGCCGCCTGGTGCGACGGTGACTTTTTTCCAAAGGTCGGTACTGCCCACATGTGCGTTGCTCGCGGCGATTAAGACTCGCCATAATTCCCGAGATGCTGCTATTGCCTCGCAACAAACACCATGAATTATAGTCGATAAATGTTATTTATTGCCGCCTGACCGGTATCGGTGTGCGGGAAAAACTCCACAACACGGGAGGGAAGAAAGAATTTTGCCGCGCGTTTTTCGGTTTCGCTCTGAAACTCTACCCTGATGAGGTTCAGCGACATATATGCGCACATTCCTGAGCACCTGGTGACTCAAGGATACACCTACGGGTTTGCTTTTGTACAATGAAAGGCCGTGGACGCAATACGTAGGTGCTGGTAATTTGTCGCAACGTATGCGAGTGTATAAACTAGAGATAAAAGCTGGGGATGAAGCCCTAAGAATTTGTGACGATGAATTAGATCCATGAATAATTTGCTTAGAGAATAAACTGAAGGATCAAGCACAATGACTGGGTAACTCCACTAGCGCATTCAAAACGTTCAAGCACGCACAAAAACAAAAAATGCTCATGCAAGAAAAAAATAATTTAATGCACTATTATTGAGTAGTAACTCACATGAGTCACTTGTGATCGGTACGATTTTTCAAATTAAGCAATATCTGTCAAAATTACACTAAACATAGTGATGGATTCACAACTCAGGAAATATCCTAAGAAATTTGATAAAACTTTCCAGAATTGATAAAAGGAAACTAGTAATCAATATAAAGAACGTAGTAACTCACATCAGTCACTTGTAAAGTCGGTATGATTCTTTAAATTAAACAATAACTGTAAGAATTGCACTAAACATAGTCATAGATTCACAACTCAGGAAATATCCTAAGAAATTTGATAAAACTTTCCAGAATTGATAAAAGGAAACTAGTAATCAATATAAAGAACGTAGTAACTCACATCAGTCACTTGTAAAGTCGGTATGATTCTTTAAATTAAACAATAACTGTAAGAATTGCATTAAACATAGTCATAGATTCACAACTCAGGAAATATCCTGAGAAATTTGATAAAACTTTCCAGAATTGATAATTAGCGCATTCAAAACGTACAAAAAAAGGACGCACAAAAACAAAAAATGCTCATGCAAGAAAAAAATAATTTAATGCACTATTATTGAGTTCAGACTAGGGCTACCAATCCCGACCAATATACTGATCCTGGGATTTTGGGATTATAGATTTTGTGATTTTGTGATCAATAATAAACAAAATTTAAACTCGTTTGAATAGCCACCTTTTGTATCTTAAATTTGCTCAAAAGCTTTATACATATTTTCGTGATGTGCAGGTACATTTTTCTTCAGCTTCTTTAGTTTTTGTCAAATATAGTTTAAAAGCACAGCTTAGATCACAAATATTGTTTTTTTTTATCCAATTGCAGTTTTGGCTGAAATTGTTTCTTTTTTCTTTTTTTTTTAGTTTTGCGTTTACACTATTAGAGAAATGCGATATATGTCAAAACGGCTGCTGTGACGTGTGTGCAGCTCATTGCAGACTAATTATTTAGATTTGTAGTTTAAAGTGAAATCCCTGAACTCAAAAAACACTTTACATCATTTCGCACTTTACACCTGCTTCTTCTTTGTCACCATCAATATTATATAATTATTAAACACTTTATTGTTTCATAATGTTTAGGTACAGAAAGTTTTACAGGCAACCAGTTTAGAAGACTTGACCTTGCAGTAAAGCACGTTTATAATTAAAAAGTTAATCTGATGGTAGTATGCATATGCAAAGAAATTAATCATTGGTAAACACGATAATCACTGATAATTCATTGCGAGAAAATTATTACCTACACGTATAAAATTCATGCCTCGCAAACAGTTATTGCGTTAAATTACTGACGATGATTTTCCGAAAGATTGTTATTAAAGATGGCAAATAAAATTTAATTAAGTAGATGTCCAGTTTTATTTACGTCAGTGGCGAATTATTATATTACTTTAGTTTACTCAGCAAGGTGTTTCCTGATTAAATTTTTGTGGATAGAGTCAATGCAGATATGTCTTGATGTACATAAATTACTCTTTAAGAACGAACATAGCAACCATGGGAGCAGATTCATGAAACCATTATTCCTTTTAGACGAAACTATTAGGAAACTTTCAAAAATGAGCGTATCACTTAGTAGATAGGTACTTTCAATATCTGGGCAACTAATAAAATGTTTATAGCACATCTGCGAATGCAAATGCGCCAAAGTGTATAGTCGGATAGACCAACTATCAGTTTTATCTAGGCAATAAAAGATTGAAATGCTTTCAGCGGCCTAGTCGTTCAAAACATTTGTGTTATTTTCTTAGTTATTTTTTTAATTACCTATTTTCAAGTCGTCTAACGGGAAATCTTTAAACAATCCCAATGAGAAAATGTGTTATGTTCATTCTTATTTGTTCTATTTATTTGTAACTTTTTACTACCAGTTTTAATACTTATAACATAAGAATACTGCACAAAGACAAGTGCATAGAAATAGATATTACCAATGCTGTGACGTAATGCTGTAATTCTGTCTCTCCACAATAATAGCTGAACTATGTATTACAAAGTAATTGTAAACTCAAGGGCACAATACTGTTGAAAAACAAAATATGCAATAAGTAAAATGAAAACATTTCTGGAGCATAAATATTTTCAGTCCAAACGATAACTTATTATTACAGTTTATTGTATGCTTGACTACATAACAGAACTGCAGACAGCACAACATGTATATCAAGATGAAGAATTATAACACTTTAGTTTACTGTATTTAGACTCGGTACATTACCATTTCTATCTTAGTGGTCCTGTATCCCCAGGTTTAGTGTGTTTTATTGCATATTATTATTATGTTGTATGAGATATATATATATATATATATATATATATATATATATATATATATATATATATATATATATATATATGATAACTTTACCTGTAGTAGAGATTTAGATTTGCAGTAGTAAAAAATACGTGCTAAATTAAATAGACTTAAAAATATCTACATTACCAGGAAAATGGAATATTTTCGCAGTTATTTTCGTTTAAAGGCAAAATCGCGGCATAAATACATTTTCTTAATCACATCGCAAGCTGTTAACTTGATATTTTTAATTTAAACATAAATATGAAAATCTATGAGAAAAATATTCTAAATAATTTTGTTGCTGTTTTTCTTACACCGCCTTGATTTTTAAACAGCTTTTCTCCGAAGTGAAAATAATGCCATTAAATAAAACCTCATCTAATTGTGCTAAAGATTTTAAGGGGTTCTTAAGTTATTTTGATATCTTAGCCTGCTTTTAATTTCTTTGGTACCTACTTTTAATGTTAATTATTTTTTAAAAAAGAGACGTTTTGCTATGTCACATATGAATTGAAAAATGACTAAAATGAATAATTATAAAATTTCAGATCTCTATTATTTTTGTAGCAGTGATAACACTGCTTCTTTCATTTACTTTCTAAAAAAGAATCAGTAAAAAGTTTCTTATAATGTATAATATAAATGTATTTACTTTCTATTGTTGTAATGGGTACTGAAGGTGTTATTTTTTGGATACGCATTGTTTCATATGTTTTGGATTTTTAGTTGTTTTGTGGGACTTTTCATGAGTATTTCGGGCAATTATAAAGTTTGAGACGCTCTATGGAGTAAAAAATGAACTTTAGGATCCTCTTAGAGTAAAAGAAAAGAACTTTAGTTTCTTTTCAGAGTTTCAAGAACTCCGAGACAAATATTTTAAATAAAACTGATCAAGTTCCTCCATTACTTTGGTGTACCTAATAGTATGTAATGGGCGAGTACTATATATAGTTTTATTTTTAAACTATATATGTTTGGAATAAGCAATAATAATTTATGTTTTAATAAAAACTATACTAATTAATATGATTTAATATGAGTCTACTTATGTGTCTTCTTGCTCTAGAGAATATTTGCGTCGTAATAATTTGAATAGAAATACCTAATCATTTAAGTGAAAAACTGATTACAAAATTATGAAGCATATTTGGTAGCCTACACAATTCGAAGGGTCAACATTAAACACCGCATCCTGTGTGTTTCAGCCGTTTTACCCGATTTCAGCGCTAATTATGAATGACTTATGACTTATGACTTATGAATTATCCAGGCTCATAAATGGCAAACAACGTCACTCACAATTAGACCGACTTTATACGACTATCTAAAATTCGCGCACCACAATCAATTTATAATAACATTCGAAATTAAAAAGGTTTTACCCGCACACAACAAAAAAATGTCTCACACAGACAATTAGTGAGCTGTGTTCGCGAAGGTAAGGGATCGAGTTTTAGAGGCCCTATAAATATTTTATGATCTTCGGGAGGCATTTTAATGGGGGCAGCGCTAAAAACAATCCCTGAAAACCGTTTAACCTACGCCTAATGGCGTACTGAATGAGCGGATGAAAAAAAACTGTCCCGGTATTTCTGCTCAAGGATAACCGCGTTCAACTTTCTTTTAGCCTGGTCAGCACAATCGGTTTTACCTTTGATTCAATCTTGTGCTACATGTCAATGGATACAATACGTGCTAGACGACAAGGTTTTATTTTCTATTTCATTGATATGCGTTAATGATATGTTCATATACAGGCTATCCGTATTTCTTGAGAATTTATGACGAATTTGGAGGTCTAGCAAAACGGTTATCTAAAATCTAAAATTAAATATCCACAAAAGGACACTGATATTTATATTTGACATTTATAATTGGTTCACCCAAAACCATGTTATACACTCAGTTCCAGAAAAAATTTACGCACTTGATTTTTGACCTAACTTTAAAGTCTTACATTTTTAAAACCAGTAGAACTATTTTTCTTTTTTTTTCTTTGGTTGTTGGCAATTTCGTTGTCTTTAAAAAACAATTAAAAAGGAGGAAGTTTTTTCTTATTTTTGACTCACTCTGTGTGAGAGTTTACAGCCTAGAGACCTATTTTATTTATCTCATTCTATTTGGAGGAATTACACCCATGGTGTGAAATATAACATAAACTAACATAAAACACAAAGATTTTGTAGAAATATCCTCGGTACGTTCGTTGAACTGACGCTAACCGCACAATGTTATAGCTGTCTGATGTAACATGAGTTGTTCTTGATTAGTTTAGGTAAAAAAAGCAGAAATAATTAGTGAGATTCTCGGAGTATATCGTGATCGAAAGGGGTCGAAAGGAAGCAGCAGCTTTTCAAATAGAACTAATATGACAAGCATTGAATCATTTGGAAATAGAATAGCTTCTGCCTGATAACGTAACCACAGTCCACACCTGCAAAAAAGTAACGTCGGTTGAAGATTATTACAACGTTGATGTGGATGACGTTTAGTTATCATCTTTTGAACTTTGTTGCTGTGTTTTCTGCTATTTCACAAGTTGTAGCGTGTGAAGAAAATAGATCTGGGCGACACTGCTCAATAAATTCTGACCGATGAAATGCCGCAGCACGAGAATTGTCCATCTGATTAAACCATTCACCAGTCCTTCTCCACACTATTTTTTTTTCATCCACAATATTAACGCAAAACATTGACTCATTAACAAGACATTACAAGACATTACATTACAAGACATTCTTCATAATTTTCAATAAAATTTCTTCTAACAGCACGATGTACAGGAAATAATTTAGAAATAATTTACCTACGTCAATAAGACGAATTTCTTTTTAAACGTTTTTAAAAATTTCTATTAGTTTAATTCACGAGAAAACTGTTTCTCGATAAATTCAGAAATTTGGTAGTAAAGAAGGCTGTAATTCGGACAAGTTTAGAGATAAATCCGAAACAAAATATGAAAATATTATATAAATCTAAAAATGAAAAATCATGGTACCTATATATTTTTTCACTGCAATCCTGGATACAATGAAAAAATTCAAGACTTTAATTTTTTTGAAAGAACACGGAATTGCTTACAAATAACCAAAAACAAAAATCGACCCGCTGGTTTAAATAATATAAGACATTAAAGTTATGTTAAAAATTGAGTGCGTAACTTTTTTAAAACTGATTGTAGTACTACTAGCATATAACTTTAATAGTAAATGAAAATGTTTAACGACATATTTTGTAAAATTAATATATACTATATATACTATAGTATATATTACTATATATACTATATATATATTACTATATATACTATATATTATATAGGTTAATAATATGGTGATATACAGGCGGGATGTAAATTTTAAATACAGAAAAAATTACAGCCACACCTTTAACTGTAAAATTGTTTATTGTTAATTTAAAACGTAAAAGATTGGACTTCTTCATATAGGCTTTATAATTAGAAGAGCTGGTGCATGAAAACCGTTCAACGGACAAAATTACTAACTAGAAAATTTAAATGCACCTGCATACCGTCGAATGATTAATTAATATCAACTAAAATGATTAAAGTTCGCGCTGGTTTAGGATAATAGCAAACTGAGATAATCCTAGTTAAGCCGACATGCTTTAGAACGTTTGCGGCTATCCACTTTAAACTAAAGTGATGGTCTTAAAACAAAAAAGCAACTGCACTGTTATATGTTCATATTATTAAATATTACGCTTGGTTGTACACAAATAGAAATTTTTGTTTAATTCAAATAGATATTTGTTTGACGAGAACCTTTATTCTGTTCATATCGTAGTCAGGTGTTCGTTGGTTTATCTGCAATAAGAACCTTTTTGATTCTGGAACTTTAATGTATCATAAATCATAAAAACTAATAAACAATAATAAGTCTTTACTGTTATGTCTTCAGGATAACTGAAAAAGAAATACCTTTTTAGTTTTCGTTATTTCAAGTTATTTCACGTATAGAATGTGTCCAAGAAACTTTCTGCACATTCTGACAAAACCCACCATAATATATTTTAAAACAAAAATACGAAAAATAGAGTGTAGCATGAAATACCTACAAAATAAATTATATAAAACGAAAGATATGCCCGTATACACCCAGGGTATTATACTCGACTTAGCGAGCAATATATAACCACCGTGGGCTCGGGCAACAACAAATCATGGCAAAGGTCACTAAAGGCCATTGCTGTCTCGTTACTGTAGATGTGATCTTGCGTAGCATAAAAATACCAGCTGGGGTTTCTATAATTATAAATCATACTTCAGGGCTTAACCGGCGTGTTCTTCGGCTGAAGTTCTTCTCCTCAGACTCCTCATGTATGGTATATTGCTCGAAGTATAATGGGCCCATATATGCGATCCAAGCACTGGAACGGGCAGCCCCGCTGTACATATATTTTTATAAAACGCTTGCCTTTTTACTTACTGGTAGAAGTCGGTATTTTATCTATATAGGTACCGGCACCATCGATAGATAATTCCGATCCGATCTCTTGTTACTTTGTATAAGCCAATAATAAGGAGCCTGCATGTTCCACCGGTAACCCAGGGTGCTGTTAATTTATATTCCTGGGGAGATAACAAGAAAGAAACTTATTATTTTTGATTAAATTTTCACATTTGAACGTATTTTGTGTCTACGCTTATAAGACACAGTTCAGAAATACCATTTTTTGACATTACCCTATTGACTAGTAGGCGAAAAGAACACATGCTAAACCATAACAACTCTTTTGCTGAGTCAAAGGATATTTGGACTACCTTAGTAACCGAGAAACTGACAATCTTCCAAAAAGAGTCACCGTAACATACCATTTTGCAACGCCTTCTTTCAGCTGAGAGCAACACAAAAGAAGAGTGTTAAGAAGAGATTTAATTATAAAGCAATCCCCCACTCCAGCGTCAAGCAGCGTGAGCCCCATTGAAAGGAATACGCTGGTGGGAGATAGCTTAGGTCGATGGGATTCCAAAGGAGACAGCACAAGGAACCCATTGGACTCCTTAGAAAGCTTAAGTAAATTTCTAAACGTAAACGATTAATGTACACCAATACTAATGGTGAATAAGTGTTAAAGTGCAATTTTTGACAAAGTTGTCGAAGAGTTCTAACATAAATATCCCATTTCAAATGTTTTATTTCTCTAGCTTTAATATTGATGGAAAGACACTAAGAAAGGACACCAGATGTCTTCCCCAGTTGGAAAATGACAAATTCTTGTTTGGATGCGTTAGTTGCATTCCGTGTAAAATATTATTGCTTTCATATTAACATGTTCATACAGTAGAGCGTAGATAATCCGAACTAATTAGGACCGAAGGTGACCTGGATTATAAAATTGTTCGGATTATCAAATATGACAACTAAATAGTAGAAAATACGAGTATTGGATAGAAGTTCAATCTTAATAAAACCAGCACCATTCGATTCCGTTCTTCATAAACTATAAGAATGCTAAAAGTCAAAATCGAAGGGATATCGAAGGGATTTATTGATAATTTAATTATGATTTATTGTGATTTATTTATGATTTATTTATGATTTATTTATGATTTATTCACTATTTATTTATTTAATAGTGGAAAATACGAGTACAAAAGCAACATTTGTCTCAAAATAGGAACCGACAAAAATGAGTTTTCCCTAGGTTAAATTATTTATAAATAATCCGCTGTGACAGTTGGAAAAAGTACTCGGGCAAAATTGTTGTGAAAGTTTCGTAAAGCTATACAGGGTGTTACAAATTATAAGATCAAAGCTGAATTCGAGAAAAGTACTAAAAGTCGATTTTTTCAAATGGAAACTATCATATGAATGCATTTTGAAATTTTATAGAAAATTTTTGATCGATTTTGTGTAAAATTTCCTATACCTAAAATGAATGTTTACATCGATTTTTAACATCATAAAGAAATTGAAAACATCGCCAAATATGGATTGCATCGGAAGCCACTAAACAATTGAAGGTATGAGAATTAAAAGTGGATAAAAATATCTGATTTCCTATGTTCTTTGGGCACTTTTCATTCTGAGCTCTTCGTTTATAACTAAACAGAAATTCATTGAACAAGAAGCCATTTTAAATCTATTTTTGAACATAGTGCAGTTGATAATCCGGATTAATTTAAACAGAGAGTAGTCCGGATTGTCGTAATCATGTATCAAATCGATTATTTATGGAATAATAGTGTACCTACTACAAATTAGGAATTTGTGTAAATGAACAAACAGCAGACAACTTTTATTTTGATGATGAAAAACATTTATTACACAAGATATACAGAAAGAAAATCTAGAAGATATCACTAATAGTACGAGTCACCATTGTGATACAAGCTAAAGGCTGGTTGAAAATTAGGACGTTCTTAAATTTCCTCTGAAGTAAACTATCATTTGTATTACATTTACATAAACATTGTCTTAGGAAACAGACGTCAGATGCTATCAACTTAATATCTTATTACAGTATTTGAAAAATTAGAAAATACGATAGATTTTATTCTAAATTACATCAATACAAAACTTATTTCGTAAAAATATGTTAAAGTGTTTTTTTTCTTGCATGAATACTTCCAGGTAATTTATAGCCAGAATTCTAAAAGCAATACACCAAATTAAAGTTGAAAAATGTATAATTTGGTCACGTGGTCATTTCGGGAATATAGAAAACTGTTTATGAAGATCGATTTGTTTTAGAAAAATCGGAAACACTTTATACACAAAAAACAAAAACAAAATTTTCGGCAAGATATGTAAATACGAAGGAGGAAATCATTTTGACAATAATTTATTTATATAATTAAATCAACTGATTAGTGTGTTAGCATTAATAATAAATACATTCAGTTATGATAGTAAATAATAATCACAATGTTTTTTCATAGAATTTTATGTGTTGATTTCATGCTATTGTTGATAATGTATATTTTTAATAACAAATAAATTGATTAATATGTCGGTTACCGATGATAATTGGAAATAATAATTAACATTTTCAACTTAAAAAGTAAAAAGAGCCCTTAGAGCACTCTTAAAGTAAAAATTATCTATTTTATAACACCCAACCGTCTTAAAGGTGCACCTGTTATCTTTCTCTTTGCGATCAGTTTTTTTTTAATTAATGGATTTATTACGTCGAATGCAATCATGCTATACCTATAAAAACGATTATAATCACAAAAACTGTTGCCAATCTAATAGAACTACAACTAGGAACAGTAGCCAAAGGTAATAGCAATCAGCATAGTCGGTTGTCAGTTTACATAATTATATAAACGGTCATGTAACTACTCAATTAATAATTTGTAGAATTAATGTGGAATGCGTTGTGCATAGACTGTCAATAATTTATTAGTGTGCAGAATGATCACGTAACCAGCTTATTGTCAGTCGGGCCGAGCCGGGCGTGCATAATCGAAAATCGTAAAATTGACGATGACCACCGCGCTAAGAAAATGAAAGTTACTTGCGTACGGCAAGATGGCTGACCTCAATTCAGTTCACCAAAGGTGAATAGCGCTTTCGATTTCACTTATAATTCGAGATACAGCGAACGTATAGCATAACGTGTTTCTAACTAAAAAATAACAATCGGACAGGATGTATCCTTAAAAACTCTAGACGAAAATAAAGAAAATCTAATCGATTTTATCCCAGTTTAATTTGGCTTAAAATAACATTACGAAGTGTTTTTTTTTTCAGATGTGGTTTTCTGAGGTTCGTTTCTTGGACCAACCTTGGTGTGAATAGAGAACAAGGTTATTTAATTATGTATTCAGATACTTTCCATTTAGCAATTTAAATATGGTCACTAGCCTGTTGGTGAAGACCTATTTTTCGGTTAGATTGGATAGTTTGATTGACTTTATTCAATTTGAGAGTAGAGTTAACAGACGCATCTTAACTCTAGTTTTTTTAGATGGGGCAGAACTTTTGCCTTGAAAATAGGAGAGATTTTGACGATTCATTGGTTATAGTTGCAGATTGATTCATTACACACATAAAAATTTTACGGAGAGAATTTGCACGTAGTTAGTTGTACACAAAAAAGAGTGATTTTTTCTCCGAAAATCAGTTGATTGTGTGCTAAAAATTGTTGATATACGTAATATCGGAGTTAATTTAACTACACAGCACGGAGTTGAAAATAGTTTATATCCGAAATGGTGAAAATTTTCACTGGAGCTGTGAAATGAAAATTAACACCATGCAGGGTGTTGAAATAACTGACAAAATGAGAGAAAGTACACTTTTTGGAGTTGATATGACTGAACATTGTGACGGAGTGATAAAACTCCTAAAAGTAAACATTAATTCCCTGTGTAATATTGATTTCTAACTCCGTTTTGGAGTGAATAATCTCCAAAAAGGTAAGATTTATACTGTAAAGGCAAAAACTTACGGTTTGACAACAACAGGCGTCAACATGTCGCCACCAAGACGGTTTGCAGTTTGTTTCGCAGTGTGTTGTGGTCGTCACTTATACTCCTAAGTTTGCGGGGTGCAGTTGAGAGTGAGTTTCATTTCCATTACTTTCAATATTTTATATGTAAGTACATTATTATTTCAAATGGAGCAGAGTATTTTCGTACGAGTTAAATACGTACAAATAAAAAAAAATGTGTCAGAATTATCAACGATGTATTAAATTTCGACACAATTAATACTACAGGTAAGTTACTTATATTACTACATATGTATGTATGTACGTAGACATATGTATGCGTGTACATTACTTATTCGTTGTGCTCATATGTTTTTATAATTTTGTAGTTTATAAAAATGTTACGCACAGTACTAATGTACTATAGAAAAAAGCTTGTGAAGATACCGGCTAGTCAAATGCGCAGTACGGTTTGTTGCCGCATTTGTGGTACCTTCATACCGAGTATGACACTGCATTGTACCTACAGAATGCATGTCGATTTTTGTGTTTTTTTTTATGAAGTAGTGTGTATTCCTTTGTCCGGCAATGCGTTTTTTTTTTTGATTTTTTCTATTTGCCTTACAACATACAAAAATACAACAATTCTGCACATATTTCTTTTTTTTATGTGCAGTTGGCAAGCTATTTAAAATAGCAGAGACAAAATATCAAGACATCAACTATTATGATGACGCGAGTTATGAAATCGACAAGGAGTTATTGGTAGACTTCATATGGCACAGTCAACGAGGAATTACTTTGGTAATAAAGACGGACGAAGAGGATGACGATGTTAATACAAATCCTTATACACATTCCTTATAATAAGGCGAATGATATGTATATAGTTACCAATTATATTATATGTACTTAGTTATTAATTTATTATTATTAATATTTATACGGAGATTATTGTTATATTTAGGATAAACTGTATTTTATTTATTGAGTATTGTGCAAACATGTATATTCATTTACTTGTTTTTTCGAAAAATAAATTGTTAAAATGTATTTTTGATTTTTACTGATCCCCGTCATATTCCTAATAAAGATAAGAACCGCTCTGAAAAAAAAAACAACTCTATTTGGTACATATTTAACTTCATTACGTACACAAACAACTCTTTTGGGGAAAGAATAATTTCGCCAATAAAAGAAAAGCACCCCGCAACAGGGTAATTTTAACACTAATAAAGGAGTTACGTAACATCTCCACGGATGTATTTCACTACTACCAGAAGAACTTTTGCACTCCGGAACGCGGAAGTTTGACACGCGGGGAGATTATTTTATGTCTATAAAGGAGTAAACCTGCATTTCCCTAAACATATATTTTCAACTCCGTTACAAATAATAATAACTATAAAAAGAGTGAATAAGCTTTGTAAAAATTCAACTCCGTCTGATTTAACTACATGCGCAAACGGTCGCGAGGGAGATCCATAGCGGTGTTGAATCGGTGTTAAATCCAACTCCGTATTTTTATGTGTGTAGTAACGATACTATGGTAGAAGTAATAGGTAGACATAATGTTACTTCAAAAGCTTTTCTTCCTTCTAAAGAACGTATTAAGGTAATTAACGAATTCCCAATTCTTAAAACCCTTAAACATTCAGAACAATTTTTAGGAATGATTAATTTTTATCACAGAGTTGTACCCATTTTGGCCAAAGTGTTTCAATATTTATATTCCTGAGCCAATAGATACGACCAGGCTTTCTAAACAATCAATCCTGGTCAACCTAATCACTTAACACTAACCACTGACTCATCTAATTCTTCTATAGGCGCGGTTTGGGAACAAGCAATACACAATCCGCCACATACCATTGCTTATTTCTCAAGAAAACGTTTAACTTTACAAACCAAGTACTCTACTTTTGATCGCGAACTTTTAGCCACTTGCTAAGCAATTAAACATTTTCGACACGCTCTAGAAGGATATCGATTTACAATTTTTACTGATCACAAGCCACTGGCCACTTCTCTCTTATCCAAAACCAAAAATTCTCTAAGGCTATTTTCAAGAGATAATAAACATATGAACGGAGATTCAAAAATAGTAGCTGATAAACTTTCTCGCTTAGATATTGACTTTATCATATTTTCCTACCCTGACTTAAAAACACTAAAAGAGTAATGATTATTTAACAACGAGATTTTACCCAGCTGACCAACCATTATTTAGTAATTAAATATATAATCAACGTTATCGACTCTCTCCTTATAATTTCATGTTTTTTGGCAAACTTTTCTTACAAATTTTGTAAATTTTGTCGCAAATTTCAGACTAGTAAAGCAGTAATTCAACATCAACTAGGTGGTGTGACATAGAGGTCAGGTACAGAGTATTGATCATACATTGTTCGACAGAGTGGCACATGGGCGAATGATTTTTTTGTCACGGTTAATAATTGGATATGGTAATTAGGCCTTGTGGTTCCTTGTTGCACTTTAGAACGCTAATGCATTTTTTTTAGGGCAAACCAAAAATGAGATATCGTACATTAAAAAACTACGCTCCGTGTAATATCGTTACCGATTACATTATCAGTAAAATTTTATTATTCATTCCTATCATAATGTGGTTATCGCGTAAATTTTCGCGACCTTTCGTTCTAGTCAAGAATAAAAGAGATACGTTTAAAAAGGTTCGCATATAAAGTTTCCCACTTTGAATTTATGAACTAGATGCTATACAGGGTTAGCCAATATTATCGGAACACCGAAATAATTCTCCAACCGTGAGAAATTTCCAAAAATTGTTCAAACAAAACTTTCATGGCTTTAAACAAGATATCTTTTAAATATATTTTCAATATACAGGGTGCTCATTTTATTATAGACATTTGGTAACATTTGCCTTCTTTCAAATGGAACACCCTATATATATATTTGAATTCTAATAATTTTTTATACGAATCATTCTTTTATAAAATGCATGATTTTTTAAATTAGACCACAAAAACCAAAAATTTATTTATATATTTTTTATATATTTATATTATAAATTTATTTATAAAAAAAAGTATTTAAACTAAGAATGATTTTTTTCCTTAGTTTTTATATAAACCGTATGATTTATATATTTAAAAATTGTTTCTTATATTTAGAAATATAGGTTTATTTTTAATTCTTTACCGGCACACCTAAATAATTTTCCAACTGCAAATAATTCGAAAAACAATTCGAATAAAATATTTTTGAGCTTACACAACATATCATTTCAATTTAGTTTTAATATACAGTGTGTTCGTTTTGTTATGAAATTTGCAAACTGTTCCATTTTTGTAATAGAACAGCCTGTACATTTTTATTTTTTTTTATTCTAAGATTAATTCTATGATCATTTCATAGAAATAAGTTTTTTTTTATGAAAATGCAATATTTTTGAGTTATGAGCAATTAAGAAAAACTACTGAATTTCAAATTAAGATTATTTTCCCACATATATACACATTTATTTCAATGTGACAGTTTGAACATTTCAATTACTACTAATTGTGTTGTTATTTTTCTTGATTTTTTTTAATTATTTGCAGAT
This sequence comes from Melinopterus prodromus, assembly GCA_964023965.1. Lineage (NCBI taxonomy): Eukaryota > Metazoa > Arthropoda > Insecta > Coleoptera > Scarabaeidae > Melinopterus > Melinopterus prodromus. The sequence continues at coordinate 21,132,578 of OZ030398.1, read as the reverse complement.
TTGGTTAAAGTAAAGTGAATATTGGTTAATTGCTTAAAACAAAAACATAATATTCTTAGAATTAATCTTAGCTTTAAAACTTGTTAAATATACAGGGTGTTCTATTAGAAAACGGAAAGGTTTGCAAATTTCCATAATAAAATAAACATTCTGTATATTAAAAATATATTTGAACGAGAGGTTGTTTAAACCCAAAAAAACTTTGATTTGAAAAATTTTTTGTTTTTTTTACAGCGCGAGAAACATTGAGGAGTTCCGGTAATTTTGACTATTTTGGTTAATAGCATTTAAAATAATAACGCATTTTCCAAAAATATAATTCATATAAAAAATTATTAGAATTAATCTTAGAATTAAAAATATAATAATACATTGGGTGCCCTTTTAAAAAAAAAGGATAGGTTACCGGTTTTCTATAATAAATGAGCACCCTGTATATTGAAAATATACGATAGCTGGTTTAAAGCAAAAAAAAAAAATTGTTTGAACATCTTTTTGGCATTTCTTACGGTTGGAGAATTATTTAGGTGTTCCGGTAATTTTTGCTAACCCTGTATAGGTAGATACTATACAAAGTAAAACATAATTAGAAAGTATGCATTTCGTTAATATGATCCCTATGTTAAGACAAACTAAAGAACTAAAATCTATTGATTTTGTCCAATTCTAACAATTTATTTATTTGTAATTAGTACAGTTAAACAAGATACAAACTTTTTTAGGTTATCATTTATTCAAATTATTTACAAGTTACCACATTATCAAAATTATAAGAAAAGTAACAATAATAAAAAAATCTAGTCCATAAAACTCATCAAACCAAAAAATACGGATTAAATCTCACTTTTTTCACAAAAATCACACGCAATCACAACAATCCTTTATATCTTATAGTATCCTTGGATCCAGCTGACATCTCTCTGCGAAACAAATGCTGTATTTTGCCAATTTCGAAATTTATTTTAAAAAGGTGGTCAAAATGCAATATATTCAGTCATATCTCCATTTCTTTCCGTGAATAGAATTAAATTAGCAAATAAAATTCAAATGACAGCTAGAAAGATGGGATAAACATATTTTGACAGCTTTTAGGCCTGTGGCTCCGGCACCTGTGTTTCTAACCGATATAAATAAACCAAAAAATTACAAACTGTATAAATTTGGGGTGGATAGCGTTTCAATTTTTTCACTCCTCCTGGTCTTTACTGTCCAGCATATTTCCTTAAGAAATCTCGAATTGTCTTCCAAGTCATACTGTTTTTCACGTTAGCATAATCTAGTTTAAATATGATATTCCGAGAAGCGACCAGACGTGATAGTCAACGCGAATGCGGTTCTTTGTTGCAACAAAGTCGGCATACCTAAGCGTGCTTGTCTAGATCCTTACCTTATCCGTGTGACGCTCTGAGCTCCGGTCCAAACAGCAGAAAGAAAAGAGAGAAGAACGAACTTATTTTAGACCATCTTCTGCGGCGGCGACGATACCTGAAACAAAACGTCGAAATGTCACTTTGTTTTCGCATATGGACGCGAAACGTAAAAACTGGTTTCCACAAACGAGTCCCCACGTACATATTTAAATTTAGACATGTGTGTGTGTGGGTTTATTATTTTGCGAAACGCAAAGTTCATCGGTCAAAAACACTCAACTCCAGACTTTATTTTACTGTATGTAGGTATATACTATATCAGTTTAAGGCCGGATATTATAAACTATGAAAAACTATTATAATTTAATTTATTATATTGTAATTTAATTTTTAATTTACTGGGCATACACAGAGAAAAAGGTCTCTTAAATAACAAAAGAATTACTTGGATGAAATGGTGGGTATGTTCGTATATATGCGAGAGATTATTGACTTCAACCAAAATTTTTGTTTCTTGGAGTAATTACAAAATTCAAGAAAGTTCCATTGTTTGAGGTAGGTATGATAGAAATTTATGCAAACATTTTTGCAGAAGTTATAAACATTTTTCTGTGGAAACTGATTGACATACGTTAGCTATAGGAACGAAAATTATCGCAATTTAGGGGGGGGGGGGGGGAGGCAAAACTCTGAACGTCATAAGGATATTAGGTCTCTTAATTACCTACAATTTGAGGTATGATAGAAATTTATGCAAACATTTTTGCAGAAGTTATAAACATTTTTATGTGGAAACTGATTGAAATACGTTAGCTATAGGAACGAAAATTATCGCAATTTATGAGGGACAAAACTCTGAACGTCATAGGGATATTAGTTCTCTTAATTACCAACATTTTGAGGTATGATAGAAATGTATGCAAACATTTTTGCAGAAGTTATAATCATTTTTCTGTGGAAACTGATTGAAATACGTTAGCTATAGGAACGAAAATTATCGCAATCAAGGGGGGTCAAAACTCTGAACGTCATAGGGATATTAGGTCTCTTAATTACCTACAATTTGAGGTATAATAGAAATTTATGCAAACATTTTTGCAGAAGTTATAAACATATTTCTGTGGAAACTGATTCAAATACGTTAGCTATAGGAACGAAAATTATCGCAATTTAGGGGGGTCAAACTCTGAACGTCATAGGGATATTAGGTCTCTTAATTACCTACAATTTGAGGTATAATAGAAATGTATGCAAACATTTTTTGCAGAAGTTATAAACATTTTTCTGTGGAAACTGATTGAAATACGTTAGATATAGAACGAAAATGATCGCAATTTAGGGGGGGGGGGGGGAACTCTGACCGTCATAGGGATATTAGGTCTCTTAATTACCTACAATTGGAGGTATGATAGAAATTTATGCAAACATTTTTGCAGAAGTTATAAACATTTTTCTGTGGAAACTGATTGAAATACGTTAGCTATGGGAACAAAAATTATCGCAATCTAGTAAGTTGTTAAATAGCAAGTAAATAAAAGTGGTTTCTCTTTTATTTCAGCGAAGATGTTTTACCTTAAGAAGTCATCTAACTTGCGGGAAGTATTTTGTAGATTTAAACCATAAGTTTTCTACTAAAATTCAGCATTATTTTTTCCCTATACGGGACAAAAAAGTGTAAAACAATATCAGTTTGCTAGGGAGATGTTTGTTATACCGGGCCTTAGACTACACATGTACAGTTTATTTGTCGCTTAGATTTACTTCGCAACAAACAATTCGGATATCTAATTGGTCATTTATAACATCCGGCCTAAGATTCTTTAACCATGCAATCAACGTTAATTCCAGAAAACAATAATAAACTTCCGAATACCGCAAAAGTAGCAGTAACAACTCAATTAATTGTTTGTTTATTGCATGTAATTAGCAATTGTTGACGGCAATGAATAAATGCCAGGTAGAGTGGTTTCGCTCACCTTGAAGCCGGTGACATACGATTCTAAATTTAGACAACTTTAGTGTCTTTTATCCAATACAGCGTTTAAAGCTTTATGCTAACAACAGATTTGTCGTTTATGTAGAAGCAATAAGGAAGTCTTTCTTTTAGTATTTCGAAGAATAGGTGCGTTAGGTATGGGATACATATTTACTAGACAGGTCTACAACGACATGAATATGTGAGCCATTACATCATTTCCGGTATACTGTTTAACAGGAATGTTTATCTCCGATTAATTTTCAATATTGCCATTCACATTGTTAGGTTCCAGCAACGGTCTAGTCAAGTAGAATTTCATTATCTTTACAAAGCTTGTAACTTACAAATTTGCAAAACTTAATTAATTTCTTTTCAAAGTATTAATTGTGAAAATATTGTAACGAAATACGTAAATGTAATACGCTGTATTATTACCTAAAATTCAAAATACATTTACGGGACGTTGCAGTGTGCAGTGACTAAATTCCAAATTATTCAAACATGAAATGAAACGAAGATAATAATCATTAATTTCCTATGCGTCTGTACCGATATTAATTTACCGAAACAACAATTAACTGGATGGCAGATTATTCTGCTTTTAGAATTAAAGAAGATTCCAGCTGACGGTTAGATAAATAAATAATACCTGTTTGAATTGAATTAATTCTAACCCATAATTGTATAAAAATGTTAATTAAACTGCCACGACAATAAATATATAGCGTGCTACCGCGATATTTTCTGTTAGGATCACTATTGAGTTGAAAATTAATTAGTCTTAGTAAATTAATTATTTTTCTTATATGGAACGGAAGTTTTCGCATAACAATTATGAACGCTCATTTTTCACGTACAAAAGAGAATTAATTGCTTTTCTAGTCTACTTAACTTTAGAAGCAGCAATTTTAAAAGTTGAAATATATTCTCAGGCTTTAAAAACGTAAAAAATCGATACTTATTTTTTAAGTTAATGTGAATTTCGAACACATATACGTACCTGTTAAACTGGCCCAATAGTAAACTAGATAGTAACACATCAGTTTTATACTTTTTAAATATTCCTACTGGGGAAAATAAGAGTAAAACAATGTATTCACGTGATTTAGGCTGATGTTAAAAATGCTTTTCATTTAAAATTGCCGCTTTCACATGAACAATTAAAGACTTGATTTGATGTGAAGGTCATGCTCAAAAAAAGTCGGTTCAAGCTTTATTTAAATCTTTGCAATAATGAATACTAAATAGTAACATGAGTAAAAAATATATAGTTCAACAACAAGTGTGACACATCATAGTTGAAACTTAAGAAAATAGCACCTAAAATGTTCATATCAAATCCACAATGCTTAAAGATATCTCAAGTACGCAACTAAATTTCTGTGCACGTGCAATTTTTTGTTCACAACGTCCTACTCCATCGCTCTTTGAGTAAAGACAATTGAAAAAACATGTGTCAACATTTCAACCTGTATACGAAAAAATATACCAAACCCAAACAAATGTCATTACCTACTGATTTTAACATAACATAACGTTGGATTAAAAAATTCTGCCATTGCAAATACGGTATGTTTACAATCTTCACAATTTATGCCGTTCGTCTTTTAAAAAAATATTTGAAGTGACAAAATTCTATTGAAGATATGCAAAAAGTGTACCGTTTCTGTTGGCCCACAGTGTATAGTGTATTTTTTTTTGTAAGTAGCAGATATATGTGCGTTTGTACCTTATGAACGAAATAATCTGGGGAACATGCTAATTAAGGGACATTTTCACGGCTCTATTTCTCTTTTTCAAACAAAACAGGACAACGATGGAAGCTGTTTCACGAAGAAAATGCCTTTTGTCGGACCCTTACAAATAAATCACTCTGTATAATCAAAAGTATTTCAAATGTATACCTTAATTATATTTCACAACACATTTATTTGAATTTGTTTCAGGTAAACTTTTCAGATTTTCACTTTTCTGGATTTTATAATTTCTATATTTTATAAAACCAAATACGTTGTATATTTTTTTTTATTTTATAGCAAAAACTGTGTCATGTTTGGTTTACATCGACAATTTGAACTTGGCAATATTTTTTGTTGTGTCTGGCCTTTTTTTAACAGAGCTCCCGTATATTTTAATTTTTTTTTAATGCTACGATTAATTCTAAGTATGTTATGTAGAAATATTTTTTTAATCCATTATTTTTTTTATTATGAACTATTAATCAAAATTTTTACTTTAACCAAACTGGTAAAATATATAAAAATCCAAGAGAAAATAACATAAGTAAATAGAATTGAAGTAAATGTTCAAACTGCCACACTAAAATAAATGTGGATGTATGTGGGAAAATATTCTTAATTTGAAGTTTAGGAGTTTTGATTAATTGCTCATAACTAGAATTAGAATTAATCTTAGAAATAAAAAAATCAAAGTATACAGAGTGTTCTATTAGAAACTGGAAATGTTTGCAAATTTCCATAATAAAATAACACTGTCACACTGTATATTAAAACTATACTTAAACGAGAAGTTGTTTACACCCAAAGAACTTTAACTTGAATTTTTTTTTTATTTTTGTTTGCAGTTGGCGAATTATTTAGATGTTCCGGTAATTTTTACTAGTTTTAGTTATTAAAAAACATCGGCGAATATGTATAATCCGCTATTTTAGTTTCACCATTTTGAATTTTGCAAAGTGTGTGCCAGATTTTGATATAACGTCCTTAAAATTAAAAACCCATAAACATGCTAAACTAGATTTAGCCGAAGATTCCCTTCATTTTCGTTATCTGGTCCGCCATTTTGCTTCCAATACTTTCAATTTTTCACTTTAAATGCCATGCATTAGGATTCAAACTCACTCAAAACTCCTAAATTCTATGTTTAAAGGAGTTATGTGTAATTTCTAACAGGGTACGGTAGTTAACCCACTATTTCACCCAAAAGAAACCATGACGCAGACACAAGATTCGTTAGGACTACTAAAATATCGTACGGGACACTAAATAGAAAGTATGGTATATTACCTTGGTAAAATTTTGTCTAAAATGACCAAATGTTAAGAGGTATAAGTTAGGGAAAGACGTTACACCTCTAATTTTGAAAAACGATCTGGACAAACTCTATAAAATCTGGTCTGTCCCTGCAGAATACGTCGGATGACCTCATACATACTTTTCCGGAGCGACACGTGTTCGCACTGATTCGAACTACAAAAAGAAAACGAACCGCAGTTTCCTTCATCTCGGAAGATTTATCCACCATAAAAACGACGCGACAAAGTAAAAAACGAGCGTATAGTGGATTTTGTTCTTTAAGAGTGAGAACTGGAATGCGGGCAGATCCCATAGGCTTTGTTGGAACACCTGTATTCGGCGTAAAAACATCTACTAAACAAATGCAATGCATACGACATGCACCACAATGGCTCCGGGTAAGATTCATGACCGCTTCACCTGAATACTAAGCAGTTTCAGTTTCAGGCTTACCAGTTTAACTCGCGAGACGCGTGGCGACATCGCTGTGATCCCGTCCAGCAATAATCTTGACAACGATATAATTGTTTACCATAAGCTAGCGTCTGTTCGCCTGGTATGGGCCAAGAATTCTTAATGTCTGCATGAGTTATACAAGAAATAATGGTGTCCCGGCCGTGTAATATATGAACGGACGTGGATACGCGCGCAGAGCCGTGGTCAATGTTCCTAGTGGCCTCATCTACAGTTACGGAGCGCTCTGATCACAATAGCTAGATGTTTCGTGGTAGGCTTGACCTACGCGGTGACCTGAGCGTTGCTCGAATGTCATTAGCTGGTCTTAGATGAGGTTTCAGAGCAATACACACTTCGAATTTATTGCTTCTATGGATATTTCTTTGTTTGTCATATTGTTTTATTCATATTCTTTCATCTTACTATAGAAAATTATATTTTAGAAACTATGCAATAATCGGCGATTATTAGGATACTTCTTTATTTGGTCAATTTTTGACAGAATTTAACAGAAAATGTTCATCTCTTTCCACAGTACTTCTCAGAAAATTGGCTGAATTAAGAGTTTTGTCATTTCAGATATAAACACTGAAAAAATACACGAAAAGCAGTGTCATTTGTTAGATTTTTAATTGTTAACCAGGGTAGTTATCTGTGTAATATGCTGATAATTAGACTCAAAGGTTTATTGATTTTTTATTAAGGGGTAATGCCACTCTAGATTTTCTGAAAAATAGAAACGTTTAGTGACGTTTTTAATTATCATCTTTCGAAGTTTGTTGCTGTGTTTTCTGCTATTCCACAAGTTGTAGTGTGTGAAGAAAGTAGATCTGGGCGACACTGCTCAAAACATTCTGACCGACGAAATGCCGCAGCACGAGAATTGTTTACCTGGTGATTTCATTTTCACTTTCAAAGGGCAAAGTAATTGTGGATATTGTTGCAAGTATAGCCATACGTGTTGTCAATGATGTATTATCCAGCCTTATGAAGCGTATGGAAGTATTATGTATGAGCATCGGGCCAAACTGCAATAATTTCTGCGCGAAGGCTGACGCACGGCGCATCATGTTTTCAGAGCCATCGCTGGCTGATGCTGCAAAACAGGCCCGTCTGTCGTCAAAATCAAACAGAAAGAAACAAGAGGAGGAAAGTATTAATTTCAAAAGATAATTATATGGTCCAGGCATCGTCGACTATAGGAAAAAATAACAATTCTATACATCAAAGTTACACAATATTTCAAACCGTGTTTTCTCAAAACCGCATAGTTCAAATTGGCCGGAAAGATAACATCGACTTATCTCAGTGAATTCACTTGAAATTTTATATGCAGCTTCAGAACAAGATTATCTAGAGAAGTGTATACGGATTTTACGATAAGTTCGAAACTTTTCTTGTTATAAACAATTTTAACCGAATTTTGTAACTAGAAGTGATAATTTGTGTTCAAACGTGCGCCATTTTGTTTTAAAGCGGATTTTTTAAATTTCCTATTATATATTATAGCGAATATTCCTCAAAATATGAACAATAAAGGGCTTTAAAGAGATTTTGTAATTCATTTACTATATAGTAAAAAAATACCTACAAGAGCGGCTAGTTACTACCTCAGCAGCAAAAATGCTGAAACATTTCTTTATGACATCTTTTCAGCATATACACTAACAAGAATGCGCTTTTTGAACTCCTGAAAAGTAAGTTAAAACATTAAACAAAACTTTCTTTTAATGTATATTCAAGGAAATATAACCTAAAGTGAATTCTACATATAGTTCAGTGGGTTTAAAATTAGGCTGTGCTGATTAGTGTAAAATTGTACTAAAAGTTGAAGTGGTTGACACGTGATCATGAACACCTCATTCTCCTACACTGTTGTATAGACAGTGGATAAGAAATAATAATTTTGTTGCTATAGGTCAAGATAAAAAATTCAAAGATTTTCGTGATCCACTTTTAACATAAAAAATGCGCCTATGTCTCCCGTGACTTTTCTGCACTTTGCCAATAGCTGTTCTCTAATAGTTTTTTAAACACTTATATTGCTATCAGTTTAATCCAACCGTTTCTCATCCCGTTCTGTTACAATGCGTACACGCGCATGCATTAAAATTGTTTCTCTAACCGATCACTTTCTTTCTTTTGCAGGCATAATGGAACCCAGCACTCAAGCAGCATTCAGAGCGATAAAAGGACGCTATCGGCGTCATATATTCATGTCCAACTAACAACACGGCCACAATCCATCGAGTAGTGGTAAGTTTGTAATTTAATATCGGCGTTTATCTACAATGACCGCGAAGATTCCGAGCCCGTGGCACAGAGCAATTACAATGATTACAGATTTTCGATGCACAACAGGAAACATAACTGTAGCTAGCTCTCTGAACTCGTAGCTTCAGGTGGCAACATGCACCAAGCAAGCTAGATCGAAATTATTGTAATTACTGGTTTGGTGCGGCTCAAGTCGAGCTCTACGAAGATCGATAAGGCCTTCACTCGGAGGCAAGCAATTCTACAAATTTATGCATTTTGCTGCGCTCGTTATGCTATTAAAATTGTTTATGTGGTTCTGATGATCTTAGCCTTTTCTATAAACCGTGGTCATAAGTATAGAAGGAATGCAATGCCAGAAAGTGGGAAACTATAGTTTCCGTGGTTTCTCGCGCTTTTCTCGCGAACCGTGCACGTTAGCGAAACGCGGCTTTCAGAAATGAATTCCTCGGCCAATTTCCAATCCGGTACCGTTTGAAACATGAAGATCGGTGGATTAGATCGGACACAGTTTGCGTTCAAAGTTTCTAACATAGTAAAATGGATGTTTTAGCATCATTTTTGATAATTGGGAACGTAATAACTGCCGAAACGTTCCAAATAAGTAAAATCAAATTATACCGGCGTAATCAGCGTCAAAAATTGTATCAAGAACCACAACCTTAATTTGATTGAGGGTAGTTGGGCTTTTGTCGACTGGCTAAAATTTCGTAAGAAATCACATATTTTAAACAATAATTTTGAAGTAGCACACCTAGCTCAAAAACAAGGACCCGGATCAACATGAAACCTTTGCCATCTTACTAAAATGGGTGTGCTGATTACAAATTTACATAGGAAAAGTCTCAATCTCTACTGGTTACCGAGTTGTGCTGAAATTACGGTTTTTCAAATAATACAAAAATAAGCGAAATGGACCACATAACATGAAAATGGTAAATCTTAGGCATATACAAGTATACATATTTTTGATAGACTCAACGCGAGCTATCATTTGGTAGTGGGTAAACCTTTCTATCACCAACGGTTGCAATGTTCATTTTTTTTTCTATCTAAAAGTGCTAAATTTAGACCTAAAAAATAATTATAACTTTTTGCGAGATAGAGCGTTCTAATGTAGTCATGCTTATGCATTGGGATGTGCTGAATTCAACGGTGAGGTCGGTTTTCCCGTAGCGTGTACGGTTTGGCTAGAAAGTGGGAAACTATAATTTCCGCGGTTTATCGCGTTTTTCTCGCGAACCGCGCACCTTAGAGCAAACCGGCTTTCAGAAATGAATTGCTCGGCCAATTTCCCATGCGATACCGTTTGAACCGTCAACATAGGTCGATTAGATCGGACACAGTTTGCGTTCAAAGTTTCTAACATAGTAAAATGGGTGTTTTTAGCATCATTTTTGATAATTGGGAACGTAATAACTGCCGAACCGTTCCAAATAAGTAAAATCAAATTATACCGGCGTAATCAGCGTCAAAAATTGTATCAAGAACCACAACCTTAATTTGATTGAAGGTAGTTGGGTTTTTGTCGACTGGCTAAGATTTTGTAAGAAATCACATATTTTAAATAATAAGTTTGAAGTAGCGCCCCTATCTCAAAAACAAGGACCTTGATCAACATGAAACCTTTGTTATCTTACTAAACTGGGTGCGCTGATTACAAATTTACATAGGAAAAGTCTCAATCTCTACTGGTTACCGAGTTGTGCTGAAATTACGGTTTTTCAAATAATACAAAAATAAGCGAAATGGACCACATAACATGAAAATGGTAAATCTTAGGCATATAAAAGTATACATATTTTTGATAGACTCAACGAGAGCTATCATTTGGTAGTGGGTAAACCTTTCTATCACCAACGGTTGCAATGTTCATTTTTTTTTCTATCTAAAAGTGCTAAATTTAGACCTAAAAAATAATTATAACTTTTTGCGAGATAGAGCGTTCTAATGTAGTCATGCTTATGCATTGGGATGTGCTGAATTCAACGGTGGGGTCGCTTTTCCCGTACCGTGTACGGTTTGGCTAGAAAGTGGGAAACTATAATTTCCGCGGTTTATCGCGTTTTTCTCGCGAACCGCGCACCTTAGAGCAACCCGGCTTTCAGAAATCAATTCCTCGGCCAATTTCCCATCCGATACAGTTTGAACCGTCAACATAGGTCGATTAGATCGGACACAGTTTGCGTTCAAAGTTTCTAACATAGTAAAATGGGTGTTTTTAGCATCATTTTTGATAATTGGGAACGTAATAACTGCCGAACCGTTCCAAATAAGTAAAATCAAATTATACCGGCGTAATCAGCGTCAAAAATTGTATCAAGAACCACAACCTTAATTTGATTGAAGGTAGTTGGGTTTTTGTCGACTGCTAAAATTTTGTAAGAAATCACATATTTTAAATAATAATTTTGAAGTAGCGCCCCTATCTCAAAAACAAGGACCTTGATCAACATGAAACCTTTGTTATCTTACTAAAATGGGTGCGCTGATTACAAATTTACATAGGAAAAGTCTCAATCTCTACTGGTTACCGAGTTGTGCTGAAATTACGGTTTTTCAAATAATACAAAAATAAGCGAAATGGACCACATAACATGAAAATGGTAAATCTTAGGCATATACAAGTATACATATTTTTGATAGACTCAACGCGAGCTATCATTTCGTAGTGGGTAAACCTTTCTATCACCAACGGTTGCAATGTTCATTTTTTTTTCTATCTAAAAGTGCTAAATTTAGACCTAAAAAATAATTATAACTTTTTGCGAGATAGAGCGTTCTAATGTAGTCATGCTTATGCATTGGGATGTGCTGAATTCAGCGGTGGGGTCGCTTTTCCCGTAGCGTGTACGGTTTGGCTAGAAAGTGGGAAACTATAATTTCCGCGGTTTATCGCATTTTTCTCGCGAACCGCGCACCTTAGAGCAACCCGGCTTTCAGAAATGAATTCCTCGGCCAATTTCCCATCCGATACCGTTTGAACCGTCAACATAGGTCGATTAGATCGGACACAGTTTGCGTTCAAAATTTCTAACATAGTAAAATGGGTGTTTTTAGCATCATTTTTGATAATTGGGAACGTAATAACTGCCGAACCGTTCCAAATAAGTAAAATCAAATTATACCGGCGTAATCAGCGTCAAAAATTGTATCAAGAACCACAACCTTAATTTGATTGAAGGTAGTTGGGTTTTTGTCGACTGGCTAAAATTTTGTAAGAAATCACATATTTTAAATAATAATTTTGAGGTAGTACACCTATCTCAAAAACAAGGACCTTGATCAACATGAAACCTTTGCTATCTTACTAAAATGGGTGTGCTGATTACAAATTTACATAGGAAAAGTCTCTATCTCTACTGGTTACCGAGTTGTGCTGAAATTACGGTTTTTCAAATAATACAAAAATAAGCGAAATGGACCACGTAACATGAAAATGGTAAATCTTAGGCATATGAAAGTATACATATTTTTGATAGACTCAACGAGAGCTATCATTTGGTAGTGGGTAAACCTTTCTATCACCAACGGTTGCAATGTTAAATTTTTTTCTATCTAAAAGTGCTAAATTTAGACCGAAAAAATAATTATAACTTTTTGCGAGATAGAGCGTTCTAATGTAGCCAAGCTTATGCATTGGGATGTGCTGAATTCAACGGTGGGGTCGCTCTTCCCGTAGCGTGTACGGTTTGGCTAGAAAGTGGGAAACTACGATTTCCGCGGTTTATCGCGTTTTTCTCGCGAACCGCGTACCTTAGAGCAACCCGGCTTTCAGAAATGAATTCCTCGGCCAATTTGCCATCCGATACCGTTTGAACCGTCAACATAGGTCGATTAGATCGGACACAGTTTGCGTTCAAAGTTTCTAACATAGTAAAATGGGTGTTTTTAGCATCATTTTTGATAATTGGGAACGTAATAACTGCCGAACCGTTCCAAATAAGTAAAATCAAATTATACCGGCGTAATCAGCGTCAAAAATTGTATCAAGAACCACAACCTTAATTTGATTGAAGGTAGTTGGGTTTTTGTCGACTGGCTAAAATTTTGTAAGAAATCACATATTCTAAATAATAATTTTGAGGTAGCACACCTATCTCAAAAACAAGGACCTTGATCAACATGAAACCTTTGCTATCTTACTAAAATGGGTGTGCTGATTACAAATTTACATAGGAAAAGTCTCTATCTCTACTGGTTACCGAGTTGTGCTGAAATTACGGTTTTTCAAATAATACAAAAATAAGCGAAATGGACCACGTAACATGAAAATGGTAAATCTTAGGCATATAAAAGTATACATATTTTTGATAGACTCAACGAGAGCTATCATTTGGTAGTGGGTAAACCTTTCTATCACCAACGGTTGCAATGTTCAATTTTTTTCTATCTAAAAGTGCTAAATTTAGACCGAAAAAATAATTATAACTTTTTGCGAGATAGAGCGTTCTAATGTAGTCAAGCTTATGCATTGGGATGTGCTGAATTCAACGGTGGGGTCGCTTTTCCCGTAGCGTGTACGGTTTGGCTAGAAAGTGGGAAACTACAATTTCCGCGGTTTATCGCGTTTTTCACGCGAACCGCGCACCTTAGAGCAACCCGGCTTTCAGAAATGAATTCCTCGGACAATTTCCCATCCGATACCGTTTGAACCGTCAACATAGGTCGATTAGATCGGACACAGTTTGCGTTCAAAGTTTCTAACATAGTAAAATGGGTGTTTTTAGCATCATTTTTGATAATTGGGAACGTAATAACTGCCGAACCGTTCCAAATAAGTAAAATCAAATTATACCGGCGTAATCAGCGTCAAAAATTGTATCAAGAACCACAACCTTAATTTGATTGAAGGTAGTTGGGTTTTTGTCGACTGGCTAAAATTTTGTAAGAAATCACATATTTTAAATAATAATTTTGAGGTAGCACACCTATCTCAAAAACAAGGACCTTGATCAACATGAAACCTTTGCTATCTTACTAAAATGGGTGTGCTGATTACAAATTTACATAGGAAAAGTCTCTATCTCTACTGGTTACCGAGTTGTGCTGAAATTACGGTTTTTCAAATAATACAAAAATAAGCGAAATGGACCACGTAACATGAAAATGGTAAATCTTAGGCATATAAAACTATACATATTTTTGATAGACTCAACGAGAGCTATCATTTGGTAGTGGGTAAACCTTTCTATCACCAACGGTTGCAATGTTCAATTTTTTTCTATCTAAAAGTGCTAAATTTAGACCGAAAAAATAATTATAACTTTTTGTGAGATAGAGCGTTCTAATGTAGTCATGCTTATGCATTGGGATGTGCTGAATTCAACGGTGGGGTCGCTTTTCCCGTAGCGTGTACGGTTTGGCTAGAAAGTGGAAAACTATAATTTCCGCGGTTTATCGCGTTTTTCTCGCGAACCGCGCACCTTAGAGCAACCCGGCTTTCAGAAATGAATTCCTCGGCCAATTTCCCATCCGATACCGTTTCAACCGTCAACATAGGTCGATTAGATCGGACACAGTTTGCGTTCAAAGTTTCTAACATAGTAAAATAGGTGTTTTTAGCATCATTTTTGATAATTGAGAACGTAATAACTGCCGAACCGTTCCAAATAAGTAAAATCAAATTATACCGGCGTAATCAGCGTCAAAAATTGTATCAAGAACCACAACCTTAATTTGATTGAAGGTAGTTGGGTTTTTGTCGACTGGCTAAAATTTTGTAAGAAATCACATATTTTAAATAATAATTTTGAGGTAGCACACCTATCTCAAAAACAAGGACCTTGATCAACATGAAACCTTTGCTATCTTACTAAAATGGGTGTGCTGATTACAAATTTACATAGGAAAAGTCTCTATCTCTACTGGTTACCGAGTTGTGCTGAAATTACGGTTTTTCAAATAATACAAAAATAAGCGAAATGGACCACGTAACATGAAAATGGTAAATCTTAGGCATATAAAACTATACATATTTTTGATAGACTCAACGAGAGCTATCATTTGGTAGTGGGTAAACCTTTCTATCACCAACGGTTGCAATGTTCAATTTTTTTCTATCTAAAAGTGCTAAATTTAGACCGAAAAAATAATTATAACTTTTTGTGAGATAGAGCGTTCTAATGTAGTCATGCTTATGCATTGGGATGTGCTGAATTCAACGGTGGGGTCGCTTTTCCCGTAGCGTGTACGGTTTGGCTAGAAAGTGGAAAACTATAATTTCCGCGGTTTATCGCGTTTTTCTCGCGAACCGCGCACCTTAGAGCAACCCGGCTTTCAGAAATGAATTCCTCGGCCAATTTCCCATCCGATACCGTTTCAACCGTCAACATAGGTCGATTAGATCGGACACAGTTTGCGTTCAAAGTTTCTAACATAGTAAAATAGGTGTTTTTAGCATCATTTTTGATAATTGAGAACGTAATAACTGCCGAACCGTTCCAAATAAGTAAAATCAAATTATACCGGCGTAATCAGCGTCAAAAATTGTATCAAGAACCACAACCTTAATTTGATTGAAGGTAGTTGGGTTTTTGTCGACTGGCTAAAATTTTGTAAGAAATCACATATTTTAAATAATAATTTTGAGGTAGCACACCTATCTCAAAAACAAGGACCTTGATCAACATGAAACCTTTGCTATCTTACTAAAATGGGTGTGCTGATTACAAATTTACATAGGAAAAGTCTCTATCTCTACTGGTTACCGAGTTGTGCTGAAATTACGGTTTTTCAAATAATACAAAAATAAGCGAAATGGACCACGTAACATGAAAATGGTAAATCTTAGGCATATAAAACTATACATATTTTTGATAGACTCAACGAGAGCTATCATTTGGTAGTGGGTAAACCTTTCTATCACCAACGGTTGCAATGTTCAATTTTTTTCTATCTAAAAGTGCTAAATTTAGACCGAAAAAATAATTATAACTTTTTGCGAGATAGAGCGTTCTAATGTAGTCATGCTTGTGCATTGGGATGAGCTGAATTCAACGGTCGGGTCGCTTTTCCCGTAGCGTGTACGGTTTGGCTAGAAAGTGGGAAACTATAATTTCCGCGGTTTATTGCGTTTTTCTCGCGAACCGCGCACTTTAGAGCAACCCGGCTTTCAGAAATGAATTCCTCGGCCAATTTCCCATCCGATACCGTTTGAACCGTCAACATAGGTCGATTAGATCGGACACAGTTTGCGTTCAAAGTTTCTAACATAGTAAAATGGGTGTTTTTAGCATCATTTTTGATAATTGGGAACGTAATAACTGCCGAACCGTTCCAAATAAGTAAAATCAAATTATACCGGCGTAATCAGCGTCAAAAATTGTATCAAGAACCACAACCTTAATTTGATTGAAGGTAGTTGGGTTTTTGTCGACTGGCTAAAATTTTGTAAGAAATCACATATTTTAAATAATAATTTTGAGGTAGCACACCTATCTCAAAAACAAGGACCTTGATCAACATGAAACCTTTGCTATCTTACTAAAATGGGTGTGCTGATTACAAATTTACATAGGAAAAGTCTCTATCTCTACTGGTTACCGAGTTGTGCTGAAATTACGGTTTTTCAAATAATACAAAAATAAGCGAAATGGACCACGTAACATGAAAATGGTAAATCTTAGGCATATAAAACTATACATATTTTTGATAGACTCAACGAGAGCTATCATTTGGTAGTGGGTAAACCTTTCTATCACCAACGGTTGCAATGTTCAATTTTTTTCTATCTAAAAGTGCTAAATTTAGACCGAAAAAATAATTATAACTTTTTGTGAGATAGAGCGTTCTAATGTAGTCATGCTTATGCATTGGGATGTGCTGAATTCAACGGTGGGGTCGCTTTTCCCGTAGCGTGTACGGTTTGGCTAGAAAGTGGGAAACTATAATTTCCGCGGTTTATCGCGTTTTTCTCGCGAACCGCGCACCTTAGAGCAACCCGGCTTTCAGAAATGAATTCCTCGGCCAATTTCCCATCCGATACCGTTTGAACCGTCAACATAGGTCGATTAGATCGGACACAGTTTGCGTTCAAAGTTTCTAACATAGTAAAATGGGTGTTTTTAGCATCATTTTTGATAATTGGGAACGTAATAACTGCCGAACCGTTCCAAATAAGTAAAATCAAATTATACCGGCGTAATCAGCGTCAAAAATTGTATCAAGAACCACAACCTTAATTTGATTGAAGGTAGTTGGGTTTTTGTCGACTGGCTAAAATTTTGTAAGAAATCACATATTTTAAATAATAATTTTGAGGTAGTACACCTATCTCAAAAACAAGGACCTTGATCAACATGAAACCTTTGCTATCTTACTAAAATGGGTGTGCTGATTACAAATTTACATAGGAAAAGTCTCTATCTCTACTGGTTACCGAGTTGTGCTGAAATTACGGTTTTTCAAATAATACAAAAATAAGCGAAATGGACCACGTAACATGAAAATGGTAAATCTTAGGCATATGAAAGTATACATATTTTTGATAGACTCAACGAGAGCTATCATTTGGTAGTGGGTAAACCTTTCTATCACCAACGGTTGCAATGTTAAATTTTTTTCTATCTAAAAGTGCTAAATTTAGACCGAAAAAATAATTATAACTTTTTGCGAGATAGAGCGTTCTAATGTAGCCAAGCTTATGCATTGGGATGTGCTGAATTCAACGGTGGGGTCGCTCTTCCCGTAGCGTGTACGGTTTGGCTAGAAAGTGGGAAACTACAATTTTCGCGGTTTATCGCGTTTTTCTCGCGAACCGCGTACCTTAGAGCAACCCGGCTTTCAGAAATGAATTCCTCGGCCAATTTGCCATCCGATACCGTTTGAACCGTCAACATAGGTCGATTAGATCGGACACAGTTTGCGTTCAAAGTTTCTAACATAGTAAAATGGGTGTTTTTAGCATCATTTTTGATAATTGGGAACGTAATAACTGCCGAACCGTTCCAAATAAGTAAAATCAAATTATACCGGCGTAATCAGCGTCAAAAATTGTATCAAGAACCACAACCTTAATTTGATTGAAGGTAGTTGGGTTTTTGTCGACTGGCTAAAATTTTGTAAGAAATCACATATTCTAAATAATAATTTTGAGGTAGCACACCTATCTCAAAAACAAGGACCTTGATCAACATGAAACCTTTGCTATCTTACTAAAATGGGTGTGCTGATTACAAATTTACATAGGAAAAGTCTCTATCTCTACTGGTTACCGAGTTGTGCTGAAATTACGGTTTTTCAAATAATACAAAAATAAGCGAAATGGACCACGTAACATGAAAATGGTAAATCTTAGGCATATAAAAGTATACATATTTTTGATAGACTCAACGAGAGCTATCATTTGGTAGTGGGTAAACCTTTCTATCACCAACGGTTGCAATGTTCAATTTTTTTCTATCTAAAAGTGCTAAATTTAGACCGAAAAAATAATTATAACTTTTTGCGAGATAGAGCGTTCTAATGTAGTCAAGCTTATGCATTGGGATGTGCTGAATTCAACGGTGGGGTCGCTTTTCCCGTAGCGTGTACGGTTTGGCTAGAAAGTGGGAAACTACAATTTCCGCGGTTTATCGCTTTTTTCACGCGAACCGCGCACCTTAGAGCAACCCGGCTTTCAGAAATGAATTCCTCGGACAATTTCCCATCCGATACCGTTTGAACCGTCAACATAGGTCGATTAGATCGGACACAGTTTGCGTTCAAAGTTTCTAAGATAGTAAAATGGGTGTTTTTAGCATCATTTTTGATAATTGGGAACGTAATAACTGCCGAACCGTTCCAAATAAGTAAAATCAAATTATACCGGCGTAATCAGCGTCAAAAATTGTATCAAGAACCACAACCTTAATTTGATTGAAGGTAGTTGGGTTTTTGTCGACTGGCTAAAATTTTGTAAGAAATCACATATTTTAAATAATAATTTTGAGGTAGCACACCTATCTCAAAAACAAGGACCTTGATCAACATGAAACCTTTGCTATCTTACTAAAATGGGTGTGCTGATTACAAATTTACATAGGAAAAGTCTCTATCTCTACTGGTTACCGAGTTGTGCTGAAATTACGGTTTTTCAAATAATACAAAAATAAGCGAAATGGACCACGTAACATGAAAATGGTAAATCTTAGGCATATAAAACTATACATATTTTTGATAGACTCAACGAGAGCTATCATTTGGTAGTGGGTAAACCTTTCTATCACCAACGGTTGCAATGTTCAATTTTTTTCTATCTAAAAGTGCTAAATTTAGACCGAAAAAATAATTATAACTTTTTGTGAGATAGAGCGTTCTAATGTAGTCATGCTTATGCATTGGGATGTGCTGAATTCAACGGTGGGGTCGCTTTTCCCGTAGCGTGTACGGTTTGGCTAGAAAGTGGAAAACTATAATTTCCGCGGTTTATCGCGTTTTTCTCGCGAACCGCGCACCTTAGAGCAACCCGGCTTTCAGAAATGAATTCCTCGGCCAATTTCCCATCCGATACCGTTTCAACCGTCAACATAGGTCGATTAGATCGGACACAGTTTGCGTTCAAAGTTTCTAACATAGTAAAATAGGTGTTTTTAGCATCATTTTTGATAATTGAGAACGTAATAACTGCCGAACCGTTCCAAATAAGTAAAATCAAATTATACCGGCGTAATCAGCGTCAAAAATTGTATCAAGAACCACAACCTTAATTTGATTGAAGGTAGTTGGGTTTTTGTCGACTGGCTAAAATTTTGTAAGAAATCACATATTTTAAATAATAATTTTGAGGTAGCACACCTATCTCAAAAACAAGGACCTTGATCAACATGAAACCTTTGCTATCTTACTAAAATGGGTGTGCTGATTACAAATTTACATAGGAAAAGTCTCTATCTCTACTGGTTACCGAGTTGTGCTGAAATTACGGTTTTTCAAATAATACAAAAATAAGCGAAATGGACCACGTAACATGAAAATGGTAAATCTTAGGCATATAAAACTATACATATTTTTGATAGACTCAACGAGAGCTATCATTTGGTAGTGGGTAAACCTTTCTATCACCAACGGTTGCAATGTTCAATTTTTTTCTATCTAAAAGTGCTAAATTTAGACCGAAAAAATAATTATAACTTTTTGTGAGATAGAGCGTTCTAATGTAGTCATGCTTATGCATTGGGATGTGCTGAATTCAACGGTGGGGTCGCTTTTCCCGTAGCGTGTACGGTTTGGCTAGAAAGTGGAAAACTATAATTTCCGCGGTTTATCGCGTTTTTCTCGCGAACCGCGCACCTTAGAGCAACCCGGCTTTCAGAAATGAATTCCTCGGCCAATTTCCCATCCGATACCGTTTCAACCGTCAACATAGGTCGATTAGATCGGACACAGTTTGCGTTCAAAGTTTCTAACATAGTAAAATAGGTGTTTTTAGCATCATTTTTGATAATTGAGAACGTAATAACTGCCGAACCGTTCCAAATAAGTAAAATCAAATTATACCGGCGTAATCAGCGTCAAAAATTGTATCAAGAACCACAACCTTAATTTGATTGAAGGTAGTTGGGTTTTTGTCGACTGGCTAAAATTTTGTAAGAAATCACATATTTTAAATAATAATTTTGAGGTAGCACACCTATCTCAAAAACAAGGACCTTGATCAACATGAAACCTTTGCTATCTTACTAAAATGGGTGTGCTGATTACAAATTTACATAGGAAAAGTCTCTATCTCTACTGGTTACCGAGTTGTGCTGAAATTACGGTTTTTCAAATAATACAAAAATAAGCGAAATGGACCACGTAACATGAAAATGGTAAATCTTAGGCATATAAAACTATACATATTTTTGATAGACTCAACGAGAGCTATCATTTGGTAGTGGGTAAACCTTTCTATCACCAACGGTTGCAATGTTCAATTTTTTTCTATCTAAAAGTGCTAAATTTAGACCGAAAAAATAATTATAACTTTTTGCGAGATAGAGCGTTCTAATGTAGTCATGCTTGTGCATTGGGATGAGCTGAATTCAACGGTCGGGTCGCTTTTCCCGTAGCGTGTACGGTTTGGCTAGAAAGTGGGAAACTATAATTTCCGCGGTTTATTGCGTTTTTCTCGCGAACCGCGCACTTTAGAGCAACCCGGCTTTCAGAAATGAATTCCTCGGCCAATTTCCCATCCGATACCGTTTGAACCGTCAACATAGGTCGATTAGATCGGACACAGTTTGCGTTCAAAGTTTCTAACATAGTAAAATGGGTGTTTTTAGCATCATTTTTGATAATTGGGAACGTAATAACTGCCGAACCGTTCCAAATAAGTAAAATCAAATTATACCGGCGTAATCAGCGTCAAAAATTGTATCAAGAACCACAACCTTAATTTGATTGAAGGTAGTTGGGTTTTTGTCGACTGGCTAAAATTTTGTAAGAAATCACATATTTTAAATAATAATTTTGAGGTAGCACACCTATCTCAAAAACAAGGACCTTGATCAACATGAAACCTTTGCTATCTTACTAAAATGGGTGTGCTGATTACAAATTTACATAGGAAAAGTCTCTATCTCTACTGGTTACCGAGTTGTGCTGAAATTACGGTTTTTCAAATAATACAAAAATAAGCGAAATGGACCACGTAACATGAAAATGGTAAATCTTAGGCATATAAAACTATACATATTTTTGATAGACTCAACGAGAGCTATCATTTGGTAGTGGGTAAACCTTTCTATCACCAACGGTTGCAATGTTCAATTTTTTTCTATCTAAAAGTGCTAAATTTAGACCGAAAAAATAATTATAACTTTTTGTGAGATAGAGCGTTCTAATGTAGTCATGCTTATGCATTGGGATGTGCTGAATTCAACGGTGGGGTCGCTTTTCCCGTAGCGTGTACGGTTTGGCTAGAAAGTGGGAAACTATAATTTCCGCGGTTTATCGCGTTTTTCTCGCGAACCGCGCACCTTAGAGCAACCCGGCTTTCAGAAATGAATTCCTCGGCCAATTTCCCATCCGATACCGTTTGAACCGTCAACATAGGTCGATTAGATCGGACACAGTTTGCGTTCAAAGTTTCTAACATAGTAAAATGGGTGTTTTTAGCATCATTTTTGATAATTGGGAACGTAATAACTGCCGAACCGTTCCAAATAAGTAAAATCAAATTATACCGGCGTAATCAGCGTCAAAAATTGTATCAAGAACCACAACCTTAATTTGATTGAAGGTAGTTGGGTTTTTGTCGACTGGCTAAAATTTTGTAAGAAATCACATATTTTAAATAATAATTTTGAGGTAGCACACCTATCTCAAAAACAAGGACCTTGATCAACATGAAACCTTTGCTATCTTACTAAAATGGGTGTGCTGATTACAAATTTACATAGGAAAAGTCTCTATCTCTACTGGTTACCGAGTTGTGCTGAAATTACGGTTTTTCAAATAATACAAAAATAAGCGAAATGGACCACGTAACATGAAAATGGTAAATCTTAGGCATATAAAACTATACATATTTTTGATAGACTCAACGAGAGCTATCATTTGGTAGTGGGTAAACCTTTCTATCACCAACGGTTGCAATGTTCAATTTTTTTCTATCTAAAAGTGCTAAATTTAGACCGAAAAAATAATTATAACTTTTTGCGAGATAGAGCGTTCTAATGTAGTCATGCTTATGCATTGGGATGTGCTGAATTCAACGGTGGGGTCGCTTTTCCCGTAGCGTGTACGGTTTGGCTAGAAAGTGGGAAACTATAATTTCCGCGGTTTATCGCGTTTTTCTCGCGAACCGCGCACCTTAGAGCAACCCGGCTTTCAGAAATGAATTCCTCGGCCAATTTCCCATCCGATACCGTTTGAACCGTCAACATAGGTCGATTAGATCGGACACAGTTTGCGTTCAAAGTTTCTAACATAGTAAAATGGGTGTTTTTAGCATCATTTTTGATAATTGGGAACGTAATAACTGCCGAACCGTTCCAAATAAGTAAAATCAAATTATACCGGCGTAATCAGCGTCAAAAATTGTATCAAGAACCACAACCTTAATTTGATTGAAGGTAGTTGGGTTTTTGTCGACTGGCTAAAATTTTGTAAGAAATCACATATTTTAAATAATAATTTTGAGGTAGCACACCTATCTCAAAAACAAGGACCTTGATCAACATGAAACCTTTGCTATCTTACTAAAATGGGTGTGCTGATTACAAATTTACATAGGAAAAGTCTCTATCTCTACTGGTTACCGAGTTGTGCTGAAATTACGGTTTTTCAAATAATACAAAAATAAGCGAAATGGACCACGTAACATGAAAATGGTAAATCTTCGGCATATAAAACTATACATATTTTTGATAGACTCAACGAGAGCTATCATTTGGTAGTGGGTAAACCTTTCTATCACCAACGGTTGCAATGTTCAATTTTTTTCTATCTAAAAGTGCTAAATTTAGACCGAAAAAATAATTATAACTTTTTGCGAGATAGAGCGTTCTAATGTAGTCATGCTTATGCATTGGGATGTGCTGAATTCAACGGTGGGGTCGCTTTTCCCGTAGCGTGTACGGTTTGGCTAGAAAGTGGGAAACTATAATTTCCGCGGTTTATTGCGTTTTTCTCGCGAACCGCGCACCTTAGAGCAACCCGGCTTTCAGAAATGAATTCCTCGGCCAATTTCCCATCCGACACCGTTTGAACCGTCAACATAGGTCGATTAGATCGGACACAGTTTGCGTTCAAAGTTTCTAACATTGTAAAATGGGTGTTTTTAGCATCATTTTTGATAATTGGGAACGTAATAACTGCCGAACCGTTCCAAATAAGTAAAATCAAATTATACCGGCGTAATCAGCGTCAAAAATTGTATCAAGAACCACAACCTTAATTTGATTGAAGGTAGTTGGGTTTTTGTCGACTTGCTAAAATTTTGTAAGAAATCACATATTTTAAATAATAATTTTGAGGTTGCACACCTATCTCAAAAACAAGGACCTTGATCAACATGAAACCTTTGCTATCTTACTAAAATGGGTGTGCTGATTACAAATTTACATAGGAAAAGTCTCTATCTCTACTGGTTACCGAGTTGTGCTGAAATTACGGTTTTTCAAATAATACAAAAATAACCGAAATGGACCACATAACATGAAAATGGTAAATCTTAGACATATAAAAGTATACATATTTTTGATAGACTCAACGAGAGCTATCATTTGGTAGTGGGTAAACCTTTCTATCACCAACGGTTGCAATGTTAATTTTTTTTCTATCTAAAAGTGCTAAATTTAGACCTAAAAAATAATTATAACTTTTTGCGAGATAGAGCGTTCTAATGTAGTCATGCTTGTGCATTGGGATGAGCTGAATTCAACGGTGGGGTCGCTTTTCCCGTAGCGTGTACGGTTTGGCTAGAAAGTGGGAAACTATAATTTCCGCGGTTTATTGCGTTTTTCTCGCGAACCGCGCACTTTAGAGCAACCCGGCTTTCAGAAATGAATTCCTCGGCCAATTTCCCATCCGATACCGTTTGAACCGTCAACATAGGTCGATTAGATCGGACACAGTTTGCGTTCAAAGTTTCTAACATAGTAAAATGGGTGTTTTTAGCATCATTTTTGATAATTGGGAACGTAATAACTGCCGAACCGTTCCAAATAAGTAAAATCAAATTATACCGGCGTAATCAGCGTCAAAAATTGTATCAAGAACCACAACCTTAATTTGATTGAAGGTAGTTGGGTTTTTGTCGACAGACTAAAATTTTGTAAGAAATCACATATTTTAAATAATAATTTTGAGGTAGCACACCTATCTCAAAAACAAGGACCTTGATCAACATGAAACCTTTGCTATCTTACTAAAATGGGTGTGCTGATTACAAATTTACATAGGAAAAATCTCTATCTCTACTGGTTACCGAGTTGTGCTGAAATTACGGTTTTTCAAATAATACAAAAATAAGCGAAATGGACCACGTAACATGAAAATGGTAAATCTTAGGCATATAAAAGTATACATATTTTTGATAGACTCAACGAGAGCTATCATTTGGTAGTGGGTAAACGTTTCTATCACCAACGGTTGCAATGTTCAATTTTTTTCTATCTAAAAGTGCTAAATTTAGACCGAAAAAATAATTATAACTTTTTGCGAGATAGAGCGTTCTAATGTAGTCATGCTTATGCATTGCGATGTGCTGAATTCAACGGTGGGGTCGCTTTTCCCGTAGCGTGTACGGTTTGGCTAGAAACTGGGAAACTATAATTTCCGCGGTTTATCGCGTCTTTCTCGCGAACCGCGCACCTTGGAGCAACCCGGCTTTCAGAAATGAATTCCTCGGCCAATTTCCCATCCGATACCGTTTGAACCGTCAACATCGGTCGATTAGATCGGACACAGTTTGCGTTCAAAGTTTCTAACATAGTAAAATGGGTGTTTTTAGCATCATTTTTGATAATTGGGAACGTAATAACTGCCGAACCGTTCCAAATAAGTAAAATCAAATTATACCGGCGTAATCAGCGTCAAAAATTGTATCAAGAACCACAACCTTAATTTGATTGAAGGTAGTTGGGTTTTTGTCGACTGGCTAAAATTTTGTAAGAAATCACATATTTTAAATAATAATTTTGAAGTAGCACCCCTATCTCAAAAACAAGGACCTTGATCAACATGAAACCTTTGCTATCTTACTAAAATGGGTGCGCTGATTACAAATTTACATAGGAAAAGTCTCTATCTCTACAGGTTACCGAGTTGTGCTGAAATTACGGTTTTTCAAATAATACAAAAATAAGCGAAATGGACCACATAACATGAAAATGGTAAATCTTAGGCATATAATAGTATACATATTTTGAAGTAGCACACCTATCTTAAAAACAAGGACCAAATCAGAGAAAATATATGTCTAATCAATTTTCTCTTGTTTGACTCTTGCCTTAGCAACCGGACGTTTGTTTATTTGTTTCGGTAGAAACCGGTTTCACACCGTCCGGTAAGAAGTTTTACGTAAAACAGTTTAGCAATATTGTCTGCGTTAGTGATAGGGCTATAACACCGTATTATCACAAAAAAATCATGAATTCTCAACTGAAAATGTCTTCTGACTTCAAATTATCGACGGTATCTGATCCGTAGGGTCATCTCCATACGTCAATCTCATATAATTTCTCCCGTGATATTCTTATTATATATTATATGTACATCAGAGCATTCGCATTCGTTATGCCAATTTAGAAAACATCTTCGCATATTTGCGTCGCAATTGAGTAAATATGTATATGTATAGGTACGTCAAGCTATATATAGCAATCAGGAAGAATTTAATCCGTTGCGTTCGCTGGCAAAACGACGATTTAAATAAATCAAAGCAAGCTGCTAGACATTCTCTATTTACAGTTAGTAATTGGTGCCTGGAAAGCTTCCTGTTCAACTCTCACAGAAGTAAGAACGCGGCTCTGGTGTCTTTGATCCCTGGTGACTGCGTTGCGTCATATCGGATCAGTAAACATGAGTTCTCGAAGTTGAGAAACAATAAGAACTCTCAGAAGTGAAGTATATCTTGCCAGCTGTATCTGTAAAGATAACAAAGGAGTACCTTGTAGGCATCTAATGTGGTTGGTCAGAATTATTTGTGCACATTCCTGCAAATTACAGGGTTTAATAGAATTCGCGTGTTTTTCGCATTTAATGTCAAACATATTTATCTACCAAATAAACCGTTTTAGAATATATTATGAATATTTTCGGTATTTGGAATTTGGAATTAGTCAGTAATCATCACAAAGAAAATTTCAAGTTGTTTTAAGAAAATATTGCCAACTAAAATCTATGGTTACTTTCCTTCCCACCAACATACATACAGTCTGGAAATATTAGAAAAAAATAATAGTTCGGAATAATTATTTATCGCGTCATTGAAATTAAATAAAACACTTTAAACTCTCTTGCTGATGTCGTAATATCTAACCGCGGTGAGGAGGCGTGAGTTTTTTTTCTTTGACGTTGTATAAAGTAATCTTTTGTCCAGAAATGTACAACAAATTTGAGAACTAGATTAAGAGACAAATGTCATCCTTGAAGCCTAGTAGGTTGGTGATTAAAAAAATATATTTCGCCAAATTGCCAAATTTAAAGTGGAAATTCTGATGTGGTTTAATAAAAAAATAATAATGAATAAGATATCCAAAGTTAGATGTTCTCTAAGATCGTAATCGAATTTTTGTCATATTCTTTTGTTTAAAGTAAATTTTGCTAGTCGACATTGATCATCAATTAATTGGTTTACAATTGTGAAACCTCAACATTAGATCCGCTATTTTATTTGTTTATTTTTGTTTAATTTTTGCCTTGGAATCACAAATTACAGAGTTTCTGCTAAGTTAAAACTATTTTCAGTAATCTCTAGTAATCCGCCATGTGTTTTTAATTTTTATCGAATCAAAGGGGTATTAGAAAGAAGTTTTAACGCCATTTTTATGTTTGTAGTTTTTGTCTTCACTTGAATTGGAAGTGCTTTATGCTTTTAACCACCTGTTTTCTGATTTGTGCATACTCTGTGCGCAACCCCAACAGCAGAAACAAAAGTTAATTAATGTAAAAATTGGTAGCCTCTAGCCTTTCCTCTAAGATATCATTATGGTAGGATAGAAGTAATTATATTAAAAATTATATATGTTGATTTGTACGTCATGTTCTTGGTAGTTTTTGCAGCCCCACAAATTTTTTAGCAATAACAACCCTTTAGATTGTAATTCGAAATAGGTATGTTTCTGCGTGTCAGCATTAGGTATATATCTATTTCAAATACCATTTTAATTTTTTGGATTTCATGTAGCTAATCCTAAGTTTGTTTCCTTTTTGCCTCTCCCTCTGATGTGAGATTCCTGATATGCCGGACAACAGTTTTCCACAAAGTCTACATAAGGGGAGGTTCTCATGTAGAGACCTAAAAGTAGCTCAACTTTGAAGCAGTTTTTCAAACAAATTGGAAGAGTTATCAGTACCTATTTTTTCTTTTGCCATATATTTATCATACTTTAGTGTACAAAAGGACATACCGCCATAAAAAAAATATGCAAGAAGTGGATACTGTTGTAGGAAGAATCACGACCTCCATAAAAATTAACAAAAATCGAAATTTCGAAAGCGCTGTGAAACTAGATTAAATTTGTTGGAGGCTAAACCAACATTTAGTGATAAGAGTTGAAAATTGACAAAGTGGCTGCTGTTTGAATTTCAAGATCGATTTTTTGCTGCTTTTTTTCGGTTTCAAATCGTTATAAATAATATAATTATTTAAAAGTTTCACTTATTATTAGGTTCAGCCTCCTAAAAAAGTATTTTCTCTAAGGGAAAAAATCTCACGCAATTGGTTACTCTATTCTTTGTCTTGAATAGCATTTCTTGTAAATTGTCAATTGTATATCGTAAATTTCTCTGATTTTCAAAGAATTTGTTATCTACAGTGGGATTTTTACACTGTCAACGTATGCTACAGTTTTTATTAAGATATGAAAAAGTGATATTTTACACTACTGATTTTATACACTACAAGGTTTCAAAATATGAATGGAAAAAAATATTTCTTTTTCTACCGATTACATGAGAACCTCCCCTTAAGGGGAAAGAATTTAAAACAAAAAAGAAATAAATGCAGACACTGAGAAAAATTACTGCAAAGTTATAGAAAGTTAATGTTGCAAATCAACAGTAGGAATGCTGTAAAAGAAGAATTTGCAGTTATATCCGCTTATTTTTTCGACTTCGACTTTGCTGGGTATTTGATGCCAGCATATTTCTGTGAAATTACATCATAATCACAGTAAATTTACAGGAAATTATTGTTTTTCACAGGAGAAGAACCGTAATTTCACAGTAAATCTAATTTTGAATAATTGTCCTGCGTTTTTTTTACTGATATGTTATTGGTGACTTCATACAGCAAAAATTCTTTACATACTTTTTGAAATTTTGTCTGTTGTAAGGCATATTTTTCGTAAATTTTGTGAATTTCCCCCTTATGACAATTAACAGATCTACCAATATCAGTACGAAAAATATAGTGTTGCTATTTCAAATAAGTGTCGAAGATGTCTTCAGTCGAAAACAATTGAAGGTCGGAAACTAATTTTGATGTAAATATGTAGGTATATTTTGATAATTACAAATCGACGTGTCTGATGTTTTTTTTTTTCAAATAACAAACCGGTTCATAGATTTTTATCATGTTTCCATATGCTGTAAATCGCAACAAAAAAAAATGAACACGTCGCATGTTTCATGTTGCCGACTATTGCCCTAGTGTAAACGCGTCTTTACGGTTACGAATATGCATAAGAAACTATTTACAAATGTTTGCAAGCGGCGCGGCGCTAGTTATGAAACTGTTCGTCGCCTGCGCTAGCATTGGAGTCTCCTCTCTCCGCTGGCCGAGACTATAACCTGCGACCGGGCGACGACGATACTCTGATCATTGCACGTAACGGTTGCGGTGAGATCACAGTTAAATATACATAAGAACCACAGTGGAACCAACGCTGCTCGCCGATTTACTGTTTGCCACAACAATGCTAGAAAACTGGTTAGAAAGTTCTTTGTTGTGGTCCACCGTTAATTCGGGCGAAGTATTTGTTCCGAATTGTTAATTCATGCTCAATTATGTTGATTATTATACAGGGTGAGTTATTAATATCCCGGCGGTGGATAGCTACTACATCGATAGAGAAAGAAAAAAAAATTTAAGACAAAACTTGTTTGGCTTACTAGTTTCTATAACGTATATTTATTTTCATTTATACAGGGTGTTGCATTTAGGCGCGACGTAAAGTTTGTACATTTTTTTAAATGGAATGCCCTGTATATTTTATTACTGTATAAATACTAATAAATTTGGCTATCCAACGGTATAGGTTACTAACTCTCAGCATTAATAGTACATGAGATATTCAATTATTTCTCCAAAATATGCCCGTTGCACGATCTTCTTTAAAACTATGTAAAACTGTAATTTTTGCAGACTTTGCTTTTAAACTATGTCAGAGAATAGTCACAGCTAGTAGATAGATGATAGTATCCAAATATATTAGATTCACTATACAGGCTGTTCATAAAACTAGTAGTAAATGTTGATGTTTTTCAATACGCTTTTCCTCGAGTTTTTTAGATGGAACACCCTGTATTTCATGTGCTAGTTGAATTGCCCATCAACTTCCCTTTAATTTATGTTAAATATGTCATATGTCCAGTTTTAGTAGTTTTCGTGATATTTACAATTTAAAGAAAAATATGTAATATTATCTAAATATGTCTTTATTTTCTTGTTATTTCTTTTTTGTTTGTCTCTTAGTTGTAATAGTATATTCATTAATAATCAGTATATTAAATCCGTAATAGTATATTCACATTTAATTTAAGAAGAAAAAACATATTATATATATATATTATATAAAATTATATACAGGGTATTCCATTTAAAAACTCAAGGAAAAGCCTATTGAAAAACATCAAAACGTACTAAGTTTTATGAACAGCCTGTATAGTGAATGTAATATCTTTGGATACTATCATCTATCTACACAGATAGAAAAGATTTCTTGTTTCAAAGAAATGTATTTGTTTGAATTTATTCTTTTGGGTCAAAACATATTTCTTTGACGCCAACAATATTTACTTCATTGAATACTCTAGTTTATTTGCTTGCAGAGATTAATTTATTTGAAATATTTATTTAAGTGGAATAAATATATATTGATACAAACAAAAATTACTTTCCTTTAAAGTAATATTTTAGTTTTGATTTTAAAAAACGTTTCTTTACACCAATGAAATATAATTTTGATTCTAACATATAAATTTGTATATAAGGAGAGATTTATTTCGCTTAAAGTAATATTTTGTCTTTGGCTTAAAAATAGGTTTACTTCCGCCAAAGAAATCATACTTTGATTAAAATAAATATATATGTACACATGAAGAGATTTATTTCCTTTAAAGTAATATTTTTGTTTTGGCTTTAAAATAAGTTTACTTCCACATTTTTAATGTCATCCAACTGTATTGTTAGATGGCGCTGTAAACTCTCTCCTCGCACTTCGTACATATCGAGAGTATAAAGCCGCGTGATCGACAGTATAGAACTTATAGAGTACAGTGCATGCAGGTTCAAGTTGGGATTCCAAATCAGAGTACACTTTACTAACTTAACCTTGACTATATGTTGGGTTGAGAAGACCAAGCACTGGTCGAGGATGTGCGGCATCTCAAAAAGGAGGTGACACATGGCGAGTCTTCCGAAAAATTCTTTGTATTAATTCCTTCAACAAATTAATAATTTTAAGCATTTCAACACGACCAACAATTTTGTTAATTTAAAAAAATGTAATTCTTTCACTCAACACAATCATAATTATTTGAAGTAAATAAATCTCATTTCTTATAATACACAAATTGCAAACTTTTTAACTGGAAACATAAGTTGTTTGACACAAATCAACGTTCTTTCTACCAAACAAATAATTCAAATAAATGCGTTTTTATCCGCAAATAAATATTTCTTTGCCTCTATTGTAACAACAAATTTATTTGAGTCAATGCATATTTATTTGAATCCGTTATTTCCAATTCAAATAGTATATATTTTTTAAGAAATAGATTCTTTGATTCAACACTATTTTTTCTATACCTAGCATTGTGCTAGAAACGCAAAGGTCCCTGGTTCAAATCCAGGTTGTGGCTGTAATTTTTGATTTACTTAAAATTTGCATCCCGCCTGGATATCACCATCTTCAATACTTTGACTATTTTTTCTCTCTGTATGATGACTTGTATTCCTTCCATTTACATGATTTTGAAACATATTTAAAACAGTCCGTTTATTCTGTCAGTCCCTGTCGATCGTTTATAAAGTATCACATCACAAACAGAAACAACTGGTATGCAAGCCAGTGTCATTGGATTTTTCGTGGGTGGCATTGCAAAAAACAATCACGTAGGCTGTTGGTGAAAGGTGCTGCCTCAGATTAAACTCCCATGCGTGTATATTTTTAACTCCCAGTTATATTTATATGGAGAGAAAATAATTTCGCAAAATCGAAAATATGTAAACGAACTGAAAAACTACATTAAACTAATTTCTATAAATCAAACTAAGCGCCAACGCGTAATGCGATTAATTCCCATGCTCGCAATTGTTCTCCACAATTAAAAAGCACTTTCTTCACTTTCCTTTATAGTAATTCCACAAGTAACAGATTCAATGGCAATTAAAACCGTTAGGCTGTCGCTTCATTAAAACCAATGGCATTTAGAAGACTGCTAGATTGCTGAATATCGTGACGTATGGATTTTTTATAGGTCAGATATCTGAATATCAAGGCGCCGTAGACGCAGCAAAAGAAAGCTAACGGTTGTATCCCCATTGTCTAAGGGAATGCATTTGCTTCTCTAATGTTAGTATCGCGCTATATGCAAATCAGCGGGCATTGTTACCGTTGTAGGTCAAAACACGGAGGGGAAAATATTCTTGCAACATCGCGATTATCGATATTTCAGTTTTGCTGTAAAAATATCAAATTATGATGTTTTTGTGTGTGAAATTTTGTCTCGAAATGAACATAACTTTCACCAGATAAAATTATTCTATAGATAGAGTTGTGTGCCCCAAGAATTCCATAACCACAGTGAAAATTTGTGCATGATTTTGCATGTGACATCACAAGGTATCAAATAGTTTTTTAAGGGATCCCAAAATTTATAAAATACGGAAAAAAATCTTTATAAATAACATCTAGAGAGAGTACTGTACAAAAAATATTTAGTAAAAATGATCCTTAGGATGTTTTCTTACAAGAAAAATGCTGCTTTTCGTTTCGACGAGATTTCTCTGGTATTTATTCGCAAATTTCAAAATACACTAAATTAAAGGCAATGAATGTACAACTGTCCACCAAACAGTACGGGTTTTTAAGGGGTTTTGAAATCTAACAAAGGATGTTCCTGATTTTAATATTCTTTCTCTTGTCCTTTCCCTGTTTCCTTATGTTTCCTTTTCCTTACCTTATTTTGTTTTAGTAAATTTGCTCATTACAATTTTGTATTTTATCAACTAATAAATATTTGTTAAGACCAAGTTCTACCTCTCCTAAAACATATTTTCCACTAAAAGCGTTATTTATTGTTCAAAGTTGAAGAAATTTTCAGTGTAAATTCTTAGATAAATTAGGAGTTGGGCTAGGCCAAAAATAAATTTTTAGCGAGTAAAAAATCTCGAGATATGAAAATGTTGGTGCATTATAAACAACTGCTCAAAAACCAAAATATTAAATATTTACCAAATAATTGTAGATTTGTGTCTTTATTTTGGTGTATTGCATGAAAGATACTGTGGATACCTCTTAAAACCTCTCTTAAGAGAATCAAACACTTAGAGAACCTATTTCAATAATATTTTGTTAAATCCCTGTTATTCGTAGTGTTGGTATTGAATTTTTAGGCTAGCATAAGTTACTAAAAGCGTGTCAAACATTGTTATGCATTCTACAACATAATGCCATGTTATAGAATACTTCAATAATAAGTTTGAACTCAAAATAGACGAAGTGAAATATTTACTATAGCAATTGTTTCACTATATGTTTACAGTTTGAGGTAAAGGGTTCAACTTTCATTTAAGTCTATGCACAGAATTATGTCAGGTTGCGATATATTTTGAGGGTATCGAAGTGTCAATTTGTAGTTTTTTTTTAATTGTAACAGAATTTGTTAAGAATACTCATATGGAAGCATACAGTTTGAACAAAAATTACAAAAATGTTTTGTATGTCAAACATTTACTCTTGGTTCAAAAATAAAAAAATCCTTTTTTTATTGAAGATTTAATGCTCTTTATTTTTTATAACCTCTTCTTTTTCATTTCAAGTTGACCTAACCTTTATTTTTTCAAAACTCGAAACTTTTTCAAAATTTTGTAATAAAAATTTAATTAATTTACTTATTATTTAAAATAATTATATATACTGAAAAAAATACATTCGTTATTTCGCTATTGGGTCCAGCCGTTTCGCAAAGATATTGTAGTAGGTCAGGTCTTCAACTGTTATGTTTGAGTCGCCGTTACGAAAAAATAAAGGTTTGCACGATGATGATCCGAAATCTATAATCACGGGCCCTAATAATAGGCCTTTTAAACCGACCAGGTAGCCAGTGTTATGCAATACTCTTGTTATAGCTGTTACAACTTAAGTCACTGTTTCTTTTTTAGTTGTCTGCACTGATTGTTTACTGTTTTCTTTTCTCAAGTTGCGGTCAATACTCGTGGTTTTCTTTTGACCAAGTTTTCATTAGTTTTTTGCATGTTTCCAAACTAATTATCCCTGGCTTATTGACGTAGATATTTGTTTTCTGGTACATGTTCAACACGATTTTCGTCGAAACAGCTGAACTGGGGATAAAATTTGTAGGACAATTGTGCACTTTTGAAGCATTAGGATTCCTATATTTACTAGACGTTTTGCAAAGAAATACTATATGGGCACCTATATTTACATGTGACACAAATAAGTTTAATCAAATAATTAACAGTTCATTTAAAACGACATATTTTCTACACATTGACAATATTTAAACTGCAAAGTACCGACTCTCATGTACATGAGATTTAACTGGTTTTCCGAACGTCCGTTAAAATAAAAAACACAATCATGATCTCTGACCTTGTCCACGAAATAACTGATTGCCCAATTATTTTAATTTCGTCGATAATAACGGTTATGTACACCATTTACACAATGTTTTTCGAGATTTTTCCCGTTGAGTTAGACAGTTTATGTATTTGCATTATCATGAGTCAGTGTTAAAATTATATTGAATGAATGAATCAATGTAGAATTCCAAGAAGAAAATCCATTCGCATTCGCTTTTTGTTTAAACTCGTTCAGATGAGAATTGCATCCACATGACCAGGAGGCGGATAGTAGGTGCATATGTGATTGGATAAAATGCCAAGGCTGTTGCTGCAAGGTTTGTGTTTTCATTTTCAATGAGGAACCTGTTTATAAAAATCTCAACTATAAAAGATCTTCCTTGTTAAATTTGCTGCACAGAAACTATTGCTTAAGTCATTTAAGTTAAATAATTCGTTTAAATATTTAGTTTATGGTAGCACTTATTCTAATAGTGATTATACAACTAGTTATTTTTACACAACACGAATAATATGTTAGATTGACGGGTTTGATGAGCCACTCCTCATCATGCTGATGTGTATTTGTACGTGTTTTGTTTTATAATACAGTACATCGATTCCTTGGGGCATCACACACAGCAATATGACTCATAATTGAAATTTAATTGACAATTGTGACATGCCTGACGTGTAATGCTTTTTAATTCGCTATGTTAGATAGCGTGTTTTATTGTTGATGACTATCGAAGGATTGCAAGTAAACAAACAAAAAAATATTTGATTTTTATAAGATGTATAGAATACAGGAAATGTTGTTGAATGTCTTTGTTGTCTATTCTTATTTTATCGGCTCATCTTAGGGAAACCTAACTATTAACAAAACAAATTACGACAGCTGCATATGATAATACACTATTGCTAGTGTTAACTCAGTTACAATAACAACAACAACCAAAATGAGAAATGTTAAAATCAGAAAATTCTTTTCTCAGGCTTCGTCACCATTTGTTAAAAACCGACAGAAATATCAGGCATATAATGGTAAACTGTACATTCTTTAGCTTTAATTTATGCTTTTAAGTTCTTTGAGTTACCTGATAACTTGAAGTTCTCATTCAAAAATATCAAACTTCTTAAAACTATTAAATTAAATCTTCCCATCTTGGTCTCTAGCGGAAATGCAAAAAAAACATGTGTGGCTATGTATTCAAATGTAAGCTAGTAAAGGATACTAGTTTTGGAAAAATCCCATAAAAAATCTGATGTGGCCAGGCAAATGACTTTATCATACAATATATAAAATTAATAGTTTGGTTGCATGAGATTCTATTTGATCGAGATCGATCGTGCCTGCATTAAAATGAAACGAGACAGATATTGATCGTAGGTATTCTCAAAAAACAGCATTTGACACTACCTGCTGCCATTAGAATAAAAATATCTGTCAAACCCTGGCTAACTTTATATTAATGCACACACGATCTCGATCAAATAGAATTTGCTCCTACAGCTAAACTATTAATTTTACCAAAAAATGACATAAATTATACAAAATTTCCTCTACTTTAATTTATTATTTATTATTATTTATATTTAGAAGTTTTATGACCTAGTGCTGAAAAGCTTTTGGTTCAAAAGGGTCCAAAGGAACTAGATGTTTCCTCTAACTATTTCTCAACGATTTTGCAAATGAGCTTCCATTTCTGTAATTTCGTCAAAATAGTTAAAGAATAAATTAAAGTAGAGGAAATTTTGTATAATTTATGTCTATGACATTTTTGGGTAAAGTTAATAGTTTAGCCGTATGAGCAAATTCTTTTTGAACTAGATCGTGTCTGCATTAAAACTTAGCGTGGATTTCACAATTATTTTCATTCTGACGGTAGGTAGCAGAAGGCTGGTTTTTTGACAATACCTACTGTCAATATTATCCATATACATATTAGGGATTATACGGAGCTTGTTCTATAGCGCCAATGTGTAGTCTCGGTTCCAACAATGTGAGACGGAGATATATATTTTGTCTATCGCTGTGGTGCCCGGGATCAAACTGCGCATGCGTGGCCAGTAGTTCTTAGGACCGTCACCAGATGGCGCTATTGTAGCTTAAAGTGCATTTCTGTAATTTCGTCAAAATAGTTAAATAATAAACAGGGTGTCACCTTCTATACCCAGAAAATCTACACGGAAATTAAAAGAATCAAAAGTTGGCCATTTTTGATATATGAAAAATGAATTTATATAAATATGTACCTCATTAGTTTTTTTTTTTGGGTTAATGCATTTATTTTCAATGATTGAAGCAAACCTAAGACAGGATGCTTTAATTTTTTTAAATGCTAAAAGTTAGGGGTGAAATATGCAAACTCCTTCCTATATTTTAATCACAGATATTTAAAAGTTTATAGGCAACTCTATAGTTAAGCAGAATCAAACCCATGTTCATATTTTTTTGCTTAGAGAATAGCACTACTTTTGAAGTGTTACAGTTATAGGTTAGTAATATGGTGGCATATAGGCGGGATGTAAGATTAAAATAAATCAAAAATTACAGCCACAACCTGGATTTGAACCAGGGACCTTGCTCTCCCATCTGAGCTACTGAGACCTTTGACATTTGTTAGATATTATACATCTATCAAATGTCATCTACTGAGGAGTAGGGTTCACACCAGTAGGGTTCCTTGATTTATGACAATTATATCTAATAAATGTCATAGGCCTCAGTAGCTCAGATGGGAGAGTATTCTTATTACTTTGACAAATTTTCTCACAATACAAAACGTGTTATAAATACCTCATTACTCAGTTACCTACTTCAAAAACACACACGGTATTTCTAAAGCACAAACCAGAGTTCCATATTTCATCCTTGAATCCGATAGTACACATCACCGATCGTAGGGTGAGATAGTGTCAACAGGTGGATAGGTGCGGAAGTAATTATGTAGAGTACCTACCATCAGGGGTTGCCTGTTCGTCTGTCCGTTGGAGTCAGCTGGCTCTATCCAATCGACCACAAGCAAACAATTCACACATACGGTCGCACAAAGAGACGTTTCGTGAAGCTCGTCCTCGCCCAGCTTATGGTATCGCGCTTAGTTACTACTAACAGCACTTGCGGTGTCCGACTCTCACCGTCTTTTGCTCGAACTGGGATTTCGCCGCGGTTGACCGCGTGCACCGGCCGTCAGTACGCTGGCTTACGTCACGCGGAGCGGCTTGTAGTCGCTCAGGTGGGCCCCACCTCTAATCCACATGAAGAAATAACTATCGCCATATACATAGATAGATGGAAGCGAGCTGGTTTCTGCTAGTGTGGGAGTAGGAGCTAATGGACCATGCTACTGCTACCTACCATAAGCGAAGCCTACGGGTACCTACGGGTCGCGGTACACACAATCTGCAAAGCAAATGCTTGGTCTCTGGTAGCGGAGACTGACCCAGGTGCGAATTTTTTGGTTTCTGGTGATGAGATGGAAGTTCGTCAAAGTGAAAAATCATCAAGAGTTTTTGTAATAGATTATAATATAATAAATAATCACACAATTTCTCCATACACTTTGCACTTGTGAAGAAAACATCTGGAGTCAGTGGTTGACAAGTCGACTATGTCCCATTATGCAACATTTCGCATATAATAATATTATGGAGACGTCTTCCAGTAATATTACCTATAAATTTTATAAAACATCGGTAATCTTCAGCTTATCTCAGTGATGTTATTGTCGGTTCATGGAAATTATGAAAATTAGCAATCACATCTCTTGTCTAGAAATAATCCTCTTCGATCAATAAATTAGTACGTAAGGATTTTGATTCTCCGTAATGTAATTTGGGATCCAAGTACAAAACCAGTGATGCGCTTCTGTTTATATGTGTATTCTGATAGGTAACCTAACAATTGACATGGAGTTTTTAATAAAATAATAGTATAGTTCTTAACGCACAAACCTGATTGAGTGACATAAATAACTATTATTCTAATGACAGTAGGTAGAGTCAAATGCTGATGCTTTGACAATACCTACTGTCAATAGTATCAAAGTATCTGTCAAATCCTGGCTAACTAGTTTAACTTTAATGCAAACACGATTTATCTCAATCAAATAGATTCTCATGCAGCTAAACTATTAATTATTTATATATATATTGTATGATAAAGTCATGTAGGCTGGCCACATCAAATTTTTTTCGACTTCCTTGCTTCTAACAACATTTGTACGTTAAGAATTTCAATAAAATATCGAGTATTTGGTATCATTGTAATCGGAAAGATGTTTTCTATCGAATAATCAGGGTGCGGCCATTGGGTACCAATGAAAAAAATGACTCACTTGCCAACAACCGATAAAATCACGCTAGAGGGCGCCAGTAATGCAATGTCGGGCAAAATCGATTTATTTAGTGTTTATGTGACAATTTTTGATTATTTTCATCAATTCCTAAATTCCCAAATATTACACAAAGAATATAGAGAGCCATTTAAAATTTCAATGATGACGTCATTTCCGGAAAAACCGGAAGTCATATTAAGCTAAAAAGTATTCCAAACAATTGCATTTTTTGTCTATTAACACATTCATAAATTTCATTCGACCCGAATTATTAACAAGAGAAATAAACGCCATAGTCCCGTTTATTTGGGTTTTTTTTTAGAACGCAGTGTCCTTCTAGTTTCTAGTAGTAGCTTCTAGTTGCATTTCCGTAAGCTTAGTATTACATACACTTCTACATCTCCTGCAAATCGACAATAGATGGCTCTGATATGGAATCCAGGCATTGCAAACTCAAATCCTGACCGACTTGATGAAATTGTTTCCCTGGCCACATCTAGGACAATCGAATGACGTCGCAAATCGCTCAATGCACCTCGAGAATGCAAATATTAGAACATCTGGGTTTACTAACCAGCGCATGTGGAATTATTTCGTCGGTGTTAATGCTCGCATGAGCAGTTCGAAAAGTTTGAAATTCACGCGCATTAGTTCTGCTGCAATGTACTTTACGAGTGATATTTAACTGGACATGCGATTCAGATGACTGAATTTAGATCTATTGTCACATTACTACATTGTCCTAAAAGTTTCGAGCCCCAGAAATGTCTTCTCACCAGTGGCGTGCGGTCCATACGTGCAGAGCGCTTATTGTGGAAAATCAAGCATTTCCTACTTTTACAACAAGAAAATGGGTGGATTTCATGAGCGTCTGGGCTGATACAATCATAGACAAAGATTACCGCAATATTCTATCGACAAATTTATTATTATAGTAGCGCAAATAATACCTCAGAAGCGACTACAATGGCTAATAGGTACTGACACTATTCGAAGGAACTCTAGATGTTTTAATTTCTTTGTAAACATTTTAAACCGATTCAGTTCTTTTGGACAAGAATCAATTAATCATAATTACCTCAAGTATCTGAAAAAACATGCAAAATAATAGTTTTATAACAATTACAAAAGCAGATGTGCAGCCGACAAAGTCTAGTCAAATAATTCGTTTCTGTAGCTTTATAGGAGATATATGGCCTGGGGCGAATTCTAGACACTTCATTTGCAAGTATAATGGCCGCCCTGTTATTTCGAAATTGCTTCAAAATGCGAGCACTTATAGTAGATGCTTCTATTTGTGTAATGGGTACGTACTGTGGACGGTACTATTTATGAGTTAGTTAATTTGCATAGTTACTTTATTCCGTTGGCATGCCATAGGTGTCACCCGACCTTAAGGTCTAAGATGATGTTAATAAGATATATAGATATACAAAAATAATTCTACATGTAATAACTTTTGGACATCAGATACGTTATCGTTTTCTTTAATCATAATTCTTCTGTTGCTCCACAGCAGGGAATTTTTGCGTACTCCATTGGCTTGACAATACAAACAATGCATTGTTTAAGTACAACTTTGTGTCTTTATGTTGGACGTATTTATATGCTAGCTGTAACACATGCATATTTTTAATACAAAAAAACAGTATACTGTTAAAAATTGACGATTTCCTAGGATAGTAGAGGCAATTACGAACCTATTTAACCACATTTATCTCTAAACATTATTTTGTATTAGTATTATTACAAAATAGTGTCATGGTCAACATGTAAGTCCATTCATCCATTTTTTGATTTTAATTTACAACACTTAAATTCTGCATATAACTGTTGTTCGGCTCTCCAATGAATAAAATTGTGGCTAAATTTTAATAAAAACAATGTCGAATGAAAGTTCATACTGGGTTCTAAAGAACGTATAATAAAAAAGTCACATCTTCCCTTAAAACACAAAATTTCAACCGTTTTCGAGAGCGTCTACTTAGGTGGTTCAATGTTCAATATATTAACAATAGTAACAGATATATGTAAACTGGGTCTGAAAATCTTGCTCTGTCATGAGTTAGTATGCAACAGAATTTACAGCGGTGATTGTTTGGATGCGTATGTGCATATATGTATTCAAATGCAAGTATTGTTGCTTCGAGGTTGCTTCGGTGTTTCGTGCTAATATAGTTATGCTATATTATCAGTTTAGGAGATCATCATGGAGCCCTGGGCAATTTTGCATTTGGGGTCTCCCATATACAATGTTGAATTAAGAAGAATTCCTTTTTTATACAAAAATAATATATACTAATAATGATATATCTAATATATCAATCTAAATGATATATCAGTATATCATTTAGGAACAATTAACTAAAATCATAAATATTTGGTAAGGTATTGACATTTTTGCAACACCATTTAATATAAACCTACATAATTATTTAAAGTAACAACAGATTACTCTTAGGAAATACAAAATACCTAATAAATAGCTTAACAATTTAAAAATCAAAATTCGTAGTAAGTATAATATATTATCTTAATAAATAGAAACTTGAATGACTTTTGAATATACAGGGTTATGTATTTGTAAGAAGCAGACCAAATTCATTTTTATAAATATATACCATCCTGTATAATTTTCCTGTTTTTATAGTCTTTTGAATTAGAAATTACAAAAAAAAAGACTTTTATTGGAATTTTTTTCTTGTCAACTTTTTAGAAAGAAATATATTGAGTGTTTACGTTTCTTTTTATACACACTCTGTAATAATAAGGACTTTGAATGATTTACAACAGTTTGCAGATCGAAATTTTTATTTTACAGACTGTTTTGGAGCGTTCATCTTTACAGAATAGAATTTCGGAACAAAAGGAAATGTGTCGACCGAAAATCTTCGAAGAATTCATACAGTTTTTCTCTTCTAACTTAGTCAAGTGTTTCTCATTAGTCTCGTTCAGCAATAGATATAGTTTCCAGTTTAAAAAAAAAAACATGATCAACTGCCTCCACTGTCTTTGGGGCCCGCAAGAATACTCTAAAGTTCAATTTGATATTCTTAATTAATTTATAGTTTATAAACGATTGATTTTGGCTCCCAACCAACAATTTGACATCCAGAGTTACTGTATTTTATACTCGACGTTATACTTGAGAAAGCACGGTTCTCACATATTTAATGAGACAAAAAATTCGTTAATTAGAGAGTTATGCTCATATGCCATTTTTTCCGGCTAGCTCTGTTCAAGTTTGTCGTACTCATGAGCAAACCAATCAACCTGTATAAACTTTAAAAACTAATGAAAACATCGGATGTACAAAAGAAAGAAAACAGTACTTTATTTAAACAAATGGACCTTACACATAACATAACGCTTTACGAATAAACAAAGACGACTGCGGCGTTCGCGCGGTTCGCTCAATATAACCAGACGAAGAGGAGAATATCGAACACATTTATGGTATCATATCAAGTTCATGGTTCTGGCATCCCAGTCCGAAAACCCGGCGTGTACTCCATGAGTTGCACCCTTAACTTTGTCGCCAGTTCATGTATTACATCGCGAAAGATGATCGAGTCAACATTCTCGCCGAGCATATAGAACAGAAACCAGTCGCCCATCTTGCCCTTCTTCACGATGAGATCCAGGTCTTCCTTCCTGATCAGCCTGAAGCGAAACCTGAGGAGGTACACTCTCATGCGCGGCGACAGGATAATAATTGTCCGGTATACTAGCGTCGCCAATGAGAGTATCGCCAGTATGATGAACCAAAACCACAGAAAAACGTATATCTTCTCGTTGACAACGTTCAACGGCAGTATGCAGATGGCGTCGTGTCGCTCAATCTCGCCGGACACTCCGTACTTGTAGAAGGTGCACTTCGTCATGCGCGGGAATATTTGGATCATCGGATCTTCGCGGTCCTCTTCGTCGCTATCCATGAACTTGATCACCTTGATGCCGAACTCTAGGAAGGCGCCGTCGAAGAACGTATTCATAAGGAACATTTGCCCTAAAAACAAGAGAATATAAGTTATTTGTGACTATACATAGTCATTATAAATAACTGTAGTCGAGGTTATGCAACCAATTTAACAGTTGCGTATATAACAGTAGTATTCAGTTCATATGAAGCGACAAACACAACTTTTTACCATGGATCTAAGCGGTACCTACTTCGACTACAATCATTTATAATAGCCCTGTATATAGTTGATAGTTTTAGTGACCAGTGCCTGTTACAGGGCCGGCGTAGTGTGGGTGGCCCCTGTGACTTTTGTCACGGGCCCGGCAGCAAAAATGGCCCGACCATTATTTAACACACGTCAGGAAAACAAGTGACAATTATCGGAGTGAATTGCTGTATTTAAAAGCTACCTAATTTTCTCCCACTTTTCGAAAATTGTTACCCCGCATCAACTGGAATAAATTTTCAGCATAGGAAATTGTCTTCAAACTATGAAAGGAGCCATGTTTTTAAAGAACCTACTGAAATATTGTCTATTCTTTTCTTACTGTACATAATTTCAAATTTTATATTGACCGATTTTTAATTTGTAATCGATACTTAATGAAATTAATCATCTGCTTTCAATTTTCGAAAACAATCGA
Organism: Melinopterus prodromus; assembly: GCA_964023965.1. Taxonomy (NCBI): domain Eukaryota; kingdom Metazoa; phylum Arthropoda; class Insecta; order Coleoptera; family Scarabaeidae; genus Melinopterus; species Melinopterus prodromus. Next base: position 21,088,857 of record OZ030398.1, on the reverse strand, counting down.
CCTAATCCACACAAAACAAAACGGAAAATTGCTGTTTCATTTATTTAATATCAACACTTCGATTATTATTTCTCGGTAGTTTTCATCAACTTTGAAAAAAATACATAACTCATCAACTAGAATAAATTTTCAGCATAGGAAATTGTCTTCAAACTATGAAATGAACCGTGTTTTCAAAGAAGCTACTGAAATATTTTCTATTCATTTCTTACTGTACATAATTTCAAACTTTATTTTGACTGATTTTTAATTTGTAATCGATACTTAATGAAATTAATCATCTGCTTTCAATTTTCGAAAACAATCGACCTACTCCACACAAAACAAAACGGAAAATTGCTGTTTCATTTATTTAATATCAATACGTCGATTATTATTTCTCAGTAGTTTTTATGAAGTTTGAAAAAAATACATAACTCATCAACTAGAATAAATTTTCAGCATAGGAAATTGTCTTCAAAGTATGAAATGAACCGTGTTTTCAAAGAAGCTACTGAAATATTTTCTATTCATTTCTTACTGTACATAATATCAAATTTTATTATGACCGATTTTTAATTTGTAATCGATACTTAATGAAATTAATCATCTGCTTTCAATTTTCGAAAACAGTCGGCCTACTCCACACAAAGCAAAACGGAAAATTGCTGTTTCATTTATTTAACATCAACACTTCGATTATTATTTCTTAGTAGTCTTCATGAAGTTTGAAAAAATACATAACTCATCAACTAGAATAAATTTTCAGCATAGGAAATTGTCTTCAAACTATGAAATGAACCGTGTTTTCAAAGAAGCTACTGAAATATTTTCTATTCATTTCTTACTGTACATAATTTCAAATTTTATTTTGATTGATTTTTAATTTGTAATCGATACTTAATGGAAATTAATCATCTGCTTTCAATTTTCGAAAACAGTTGACTTACTCCACACAAAACAAAACGGAAAATTGCTGTTTCATTTATTTAACATCAACACTTCGATTATTAATTCTTAGTAGTCTTCATGAAGTTTGAAAAAATACATTAATATGTCACAATTAGCATTAATATAAAATAAAATTAAGAATATTCTGATTTCTGATCCATGATTTCGAGGTTATTGGTATTAAAATAAAAACAACCTTCTTTATATTGTTCCTGAAAACTCTGTAGTAAACATAAATATAACTTTGAACATAATTGTTAGTACAAATCATATCAATACATCGGAAGGATTTTTCTTTCAATTAGGTATAGATGTCTTCCTCCATGTATAGATGAATATATGTGCTTTAGTAATAAAATGATCTTTTACAGAAAGTTGTTTAGAAACCACATACTTTCTTCTGTGAATGAGTGAAAAATATGCTGATATGTCGCAGATATTTTGTTCTATAATCTGTTTTCACGTTTCCTCACCATCAATTTGTTTTATTACCCAAACAAATTATTTAAATTCTGTGGTTTTTAAATTCGTTTGGCAAGTTTTTTAATTATTCTACTTAAAACTCGTGTTTCTAAAAACCGCTAAAAACATCTTTGAAGCTAGTCTTAGGTTTCAAGGATAAACCTCTCCACTATATAAATTAAAGTGCAAACTTGTCTCGATCATACTAACCTACGACATTTATAAGGGCCAGTGCTTCACATATGAAGTATTTGTACGCCCACCAGTTGTGGTATCGGAAATTTTCGCATAGGTAATCGAGCATCAGCCGCTTTTTCATCTTCTTCTCGGTGTCCGAACAGATTCCGATGTCCAGGTCCATCATGAGGGCGTGTATCTTCCCACCCTCCCACGATTTCCACAGCCATCTCGGTGTGTAGAAGAGTATCGCCTGAAAAGACGACAAAACTCAAGTTCGGTACCTTTATAGACGTTTATCTACTTATTATACGACTCGCATATAATAAGTTCATTTCATACGTATCTATGACTATAAAATCCCCATCATGATACACCCCAATGGTTATAATGACACTTGCCTTGTATAATAATGACAGTTCGTTCAAACAATGACTTCATTATTTGAACGAACTGGCATCATTATACAACGCTAGTGTCAGAGTCTGTCAAAACCTACCCGTATGACAGTTATGTGACAGTTCGCCTCTCCACTATTGACAACTACATTTAAAATATTTGTTATATGAAATTTATAACTCGTAGATAAAATGCCGTATTTAACTCGCACATAACGGATATAAATCATGCTCGCGATTTTTATCCTTTATTATGTGCTCTTCAAATAATATACTATTTCATGATATACAGTACGATATAAATAAATAAATATACAGTAATCAGAATCAAATAAAATAAACAATAAAAACAAGAAGTTTTCTTTGGCTACTCGAAGACAACAATTATAACAAAACTTCAAGATACACAAAGTAAAAGAACTAAAAATAAATAAATAAATAGGTAGACGAAATAATTCGATTGTCTAGTTAAATATGTTCTTTTAGATGAAATATATATATTTCTTAATAAGAAATATTGTTTGATGTATGTATTTCAAAATAAGATATTATCAATTCAAAAGTAGGCTTGTGTTGTCACTATAAATCTAATCCGAATCTCTTTTAGTTCTAGATTCGAGCCGTCGCCGATGGAACATTCAAAACACGTTATTGAAGTAAGTAAATAAATAATATAGTACTTAAACATATATACATCCTTAAATAGACTTAAACAGAATTTAATAATAATTAAATAGACCCTATATTTTATAAATACCGTTGTGAAATTCTTTGCTCTGCTAAAGAATTATTAAGTCTTCTTTGGTCTTCTAAAGAATGCAGTGCCAAAAAAGAAACAACAGGTATTTGATATTTTGATACCATTTTTGAGATTTATGGTTAAAAACAAAAAAAAACTATCGTAATGATCTGTTTTTCTCTTTGCGAGACAGAAAAATGGTCGAACAATGTCGATGGTTTTATATGTTTTGCATGATGTCAATGAAAATAATTCTCAAAATGTGCGTAAATAAGATAAAATAATACGTGAAATCCATTTTTAGAACTGGTTGCTTTTCATATATTTGTAAATAAAATAAAAGTACATTCTAGAATATTCACGTATGTACAAAATTAATAACGAATTATTCAAAATGTTGTTTTTGCGCGAATTTAACACTTAAATTATTTTTTTTTATCTATATAATTTTTAAGATGCTATGAGAAAAAATAAGGAAATCTGTAATATAAACAGAAATTTTTTGTTTTTAGTAGTGTCAAACTTTTTAGTCGACCTACACTCGATTATAAAGCCACTGTTTATAGTTTCAATAACGTAAGTTTAGTAAGTTCTTTTTCCACATATTTATAGAAATAACAAAACACATTTTATTGCAGTTGTCCAAATTTTATAGACTTGACAAAGATTTAAAAGTCGATGAACAAAAAATATAAATAAGTTAAATTTTATTTTAGATAACTTAATCCACCTCTCCTAATGTCAAAATAAGTTTAAGATCATATCTAACACGACCAGCAATGCCGAGGGTTCATTTACACTTTCGGAGTAAAAACTTAACGCCCTTGCAATACTAGATATATATTGAAAAGGATTTTCTAAAAAAACTCTACTATGATGATATCATCCAAACATTTATTGATGCTAAAATCAGAAAAAGAACAGTTTAGGTTTGAAAAATAACATATTTTCATTAAACATTTTAAAACAGCAAAGTTGCAGCTTAAAAAATGAGATTTTTGTTTCTTTAATTCTTCTTTAATTTTTTCATATCTTTATTTTGTATTAGTCTTATTTCATATACGAAACGTAGGTTGAGGGGCCCGGAATTTTAGGTGTGCCTAGACGCGGCCACTATTTTTTTGCAGTGTTTATAAACTTTGTCTTAATGTAAGATCCTTAAGAGGGATCATTATAGCTAGTATTTCCTGCAAAACAAGCATCATAGTCATCAAAATAAGAATAAATTGCTGACATTGTTAACATTTGATTGGTAATACTTTACAACACACACTTCTTTAAAGTCAGAATGTTATATTATTCAGTCAGCAACATACTAATTCTATTCTAGCATATAATGGTTTACATCAAGCAAATTTAGATATTCTTTATCCTCACCAGGGCCTACCTGTGGAAGATACTTTCGCGGATTTTTTGGAAGACCTCGAAAGCATTGTCACCTTGGATTTGTTTTAAATTAACTTAAGACGGGGTCAGTTATAGTTTAATTCTAAGAAGTCAACAGCTTTATAGAGGAAATCCTAGATTTTACTTAATTGCGAAGTGATGTTTCCTATATTGGACAGTCGGAAGGTACAAATTGACTATCCTAGAGATCGTATAATTCAATTGACGCTTACAACTTTATTTCCACTTGCTCTACTATGAATAAATATTTGGATAAGCCGAATTACTACGGAGATCGGCAAGGATAATGACTCGAATTTAATGTAAATGCTCCACGGGGAATTTCGCGGTCTGCACTGAGAGAGTTGTTTAGGCAAAATATTTGCTTTGAAACTATATATCTCCCATAATTACGATACTGTTTGTTTACGTATTCATATACATAGGAAAGATAGGACTTTTCCACTCTAAGCCTATTGAATATGCCGATTTGTAAAAAATATAGCGCGTCACCTGATCAGTTTTTAATTAATTACGGATACTAATTTACATATTTCGGATCGGACTTTTCCACTTTTAGATTGACCAAAGAATGCTCGTTCGAACAGTGTTAGTTTCATTGCGATATCTCTTAGGGTGCTAGAGTAATTAGCATTTTTCTATACACGTAACTTCTCATAAGGGGGGTATAAAATAAATAAATGCTTCAGTTCTTCATTCCACAAGAGAATTTTTGTACGGTGATTATCAAAGTGTGTTTTGGTGGTATAATATTATGATTGTATATCTTCGACCTGCAGGTATTTATGTTTCTTTTATAATTTATAAAGAGGTAACCGTACCTACATAAACTAATGCATTATTAACGGCAAGGTCGACTTTGTATTTAAATACGACGTAAGAATATACGTCCAGGAATAAAACGGGCCGAACAGCATCCAGAGAAAGTGCTCTGAATTTCTGCAGCCTTGGCCTATATACACAACACGTACACGAGAGTTTCAGTTCACCAATCTTGTGGATAATTAGGTGTTTCTGTTCAAAGTCGAACTAAGGAATATATCAATATCAAAATAAATTCATGGTAAATATAAATAAAAAGTAAATAATAGTAGATTGTTTCAAGTTTCAAATAGTTCTTATAAGTATAATACCATCTACTGTATGTAATAAATCAATAATCAATCCATTGATATTATGCTACACGGATATATGAAAACGAACCGGGAACATAACCATAAAACCGAATAACACTATTAAAGTTTTATGGTAATTAATATCAGCATTAAACATAACTTCCTGTCTAGAGAACAGTCGGCTATGTATACGTTTATGTACCTATCTAAATATTGATTATCATAAAGAGTTTATTATTGGGGATATGGTCGATTTAGTTTTCATATTACAAATTTCCAATTTCGTCCAATATAATACGGCAATATGTCGGCAAAATAGTACATTAGTATACCGGGTGACCCACGCCATAGCACGCTGAGAAGTGCTAATAGACAAAATGATTTGGTAGATTTAAAGTTTCAGTTCATTGTTTTAATTCTTTTGTTTTAATTGTAAATTTAATATTTGTTATTCTTTTATTGCGGTTTGTGCTTTAATTATGAGTAAGTTTCTTTTAGTATTTAAAGTAAGCAGACCAGCTACAATTTAATGGTAGAGATTTTGATTACATTTTTATAGAATTCAAATAGTGATTATCATGGTAAGACTGATGGGCTTTGTCTGATAAAATACTGCATTGGTCGTATTGCAAGAACGTACGTGCTGAGCATGTTTAGAGAGATAAATTTCATAAAGGTTGAGTAACGTAGATAAAGTTCTTAAAACTAAAATTATGGTTTTCAGCGAAATTTCATGTATTTGGTGTCATTGTAACCGAAACAATGTTTTTTTTTATTTCAATGATGAAGTAATTTACTGGAAAATCAGAAGTTGCACTAACCTCAAAAATAACCCAAAAAATTGCTCTTGTGTCTAAAAAATAAACGTGCATATCTATATAGCGTGAGTGTAATATACTATTTTTTTGACATTGCGTCATTAATTTGATGTAAATTTAGAAATTGAGGTTACCTTATAAAGTTAAATTACAAAACAGAATCTAGAGTATTATTGCGGGTAAAATTTGGAAGCGACGTACAGAAAAAAAACACATAAGTAATCGAAATGGTGGTATATATATGGTGTAGGTTTGTTCTTTGCATAACTCCTTATTCAGGGACTTGACGTTTTGTTGACGAGAATAATGCTTTATTACTTACCAAGTCAGTTGTTCATCGAGTTAATAAAATAACTCATAATACAAAGAGATACATCCGGGTTATACCCTTGTTTGTCTTTAATTCTAAAACTATGGAGATTGTGCAAAATATATTAAGCTCCCATTACTGTCTCCTTGAAACCTCCACAAAAATAGTTTTCATCCACAATATTTGAAAATTCCATCATTGTGTTCTTCGAGCACTCAATAAACATTCTTAATATAAAATTTAAAACAATTTAAAGGCCAAACTTTTTCCCGTATTAACGAAAACCAATGTATAAACATATCCAGCAAGATATGTTTAAGGAAAATGAACCATAAATGCACCATAACTTCTGTAATTATGTATTCAAATGTACGCTATTACAAGATACTAGTTTTGTATAGTTTTGTAAGATTCCTCTTATCCCGCTGATGGTTTCAACATTTTTCTAGAAATATAACTTAAAAATACCAACTCGTACGTAAATTATGTATAGGAATTTTTGTGGAGAATTAAAAAATCTAGAAATTTCTTTATAATTTCATATAAAAAAACAATTGAACTGCGACAGACAGATGCACAAACGGCTGATCCATTTTTTTGTATTGATCCGTAGTCTCCCGTTTGTTACTTTTGAAGTACTGAAAATGATCAAATAGATCAAGACCGCTGCAAATGTTAAAGTGAAATACGAATCAAAATATTATTTATAACCGGTTTTAAGTGGTACAACGTTCATTCTCAGATTTCGTGTATATTTGTATAAAATCTGTTTAAAAATAGTATTCATCATTTTGGAGCGGCTGTGTTGGCGTATCTACGTCAATATTTTTGGCGGAATTGCATCTTATTTTATGATTTAGGGGGAAATCCAAGAGTTTTTACGGGCGTTACTCTAAACAATTCTGTATTATTATAATCGTCTACGGTTGATTTTCTCGGCGCCAATTTTTTTTCTAACGGATTCTTTCGTTTGATGTGTATATTTTTCGTTATGGTATCTGACACCTTGCATCACATGTCAAGATAAAACGTCACTTTCCACGAGCATCGTGATACAAAAAAATATGGTAGCAAATTAAAATTTTTGCACATTCCCAAATATTGAAGAAATAATTAACCTGAGAAAGTCTGAGAATCTGGTCGAAAATAAATAAGGTCGATAACTACGATATTTCGAAGAATTGACAAGAAAATGCCATTTTGTAGATATCATTTTCAATAGGCAAACATCAACATAGCTATCATGTTTTGTTATAGAGTATGATTGAGTACTGGAGACTTTGAGCATGATATATGGCCACATTTCCATCTTACTTCTTTCAAAGAAGAAGATATGATAACCCCACTTTGTTTCTTTGTATTGCGAGATTTATTTATTTAACGTTTCTACAATTGGTTGTAAAATTGCAAAGCATGGGAAGGTTAATTGCTTTTAGAAAGACCAGGGCCGGCCCTAGCGTTTTTGCCGCCGTAGGCAAATCTCAATAGTGCCGCCCCCCCTGATTGATTGATTAATTACTTTTATATTAAACCAACTGCAAATTATTGAAATAATTATTATCAAATAATAAATTCGTGCATCATGAGTCCTTGCGTGTATTATTTTTTATTATATTTTGCAAGACGCGTTAGTAATGTAGCGAAAACAAACATCCTACACACTACGTACCAAGATATTATTTTCTTGTCGAAAGTAAAACGTATTAAGAATTCTATAGCCCAAAAACTATTTCTTGCAAGCATAAGAATGTATTTTTCACCGGTGCATTCATGCGGCATTAATATGTTTACCTCAAATAGTCTGCCCAATATCGGCGTAGAAGGTATGTACTTTTTCGGCCACAGAACTACAAGTTTTTCTCGAGCCAGCCGATGCGTTCGAGACCTTGCAACGTGTTTGCAAGTCCAGATGTGCGATGTTACGAATCGACATTAAATGTTCATATTTTCGGCACTTTCGGTACAAATATTTTACAGTGCATATTTCGCAGTGCAATTTGCTTAGATTAATAGGATAATAATACTCGAAAAATAAAGACGATAGCAAATTTTGGTTTTCACCATTGAGTTTCTCTCAAAAAAAGACGATCTTACTCACTTTTCGATATCTCTTATAGTTTACCGAGATCTCCTATAGTAACATCGAATTTGGCCCACCTGTACATACTTAATTAATTACATACTTACAAAATAGCAGCTCAATTGATTAATTACTTTTATAACAAACCAACTGCAAATCATTGAAATAATACTGGGTGGCTATGACACATGACACTGCTCTCTATGCTCTTTCTGGACGTGAGTTCCTTCAAAAGTTGGTCTGTATCCCACTAAACACTTATACTCTGACTTCCTATACAGCTTATACATATAACTTTATAATATAGCAACACTTAATTAATTAGCTGACCTAATTGCAAGAATTCTCAAATTTTTTAGCTCTATTTATTTATAATTGTCGCGTTCTTATTGTTTATCAATTTGTTATTAAGACTTTTTACGTTATCGTCGATTGACACGATTATAGAATTATCAATTTTGTAGATGTTTTCTCTGTATTTATACTTTATCATACATAGTATGAAAACTGGAACTGGACGTTTCCTCTAAGCATTTTTCAAGGATTTTGATGTGTTCTGTTTATTTTTGGTTTGAAGAAGTATGATCATGTATCGAATGGGCTGGGCGACTTGGGGTGGTTGAGCATGGATAACAACACTAGGCTGTTGCATGCAGCAATATTATATCATAAGTTGCTATCCAAGAGGATCCCACAATACCTCATGCGGAAGATACGCTGTAGAACGGATGTCCATAACCTTAATTAAAGATTCAGGGGTTTGTTTGCTCCACCTGCCCATCTCGCTGAGCTGTATAAACGGTCATTCTCTTACTAGGTCAGTCAGATATACAATGGTCTCAGGGAAGACATGAAAAATTTTTCGTTAAACAGTTTTGGGGGAAAGGTGAAGTGTTGTCTGTTTGCTCAACAGGGGGGACTTTAGGCATTGAGCGCACATCGGAGGCTGTTTTAATTTTTATTTTTTATGGGCATGTGCGATGTTTTGTTGAGTTGGATTTGCTGCAATTATGTGTAATTAGACTTTAGAATATTTTTTTTTGTTTTGGGATTATTGTTATATTATTGGTATTTTATATTATTTTATTATAATTTATTTATAAATATTATTTTGTTGCATTTAATATTGTTTTATGTTAATAAAGGGATTATTTATTTATTTCATTATTTCTTTATCTGTCAATCAAATAAATTCTCATGCAGCTAAACTAATAATTTTAAATATTGTATGATAAAGTCATGTGCCTGTCCACATCAGATTGTTTTTATGTGTGTGGGGAATGGTTAATATTATTTATCATTCATTATCACGTCAATTTATGTTAAGTAAAAGTATTCATTCCCCACACAATGTATATAAAATGTACTGTAAGATTGTTTTTCATAATTGAAATTTAAGTTTGTACATCCTAATAAAATTAACTGTGTTATTATGGTATTCTGGATATTGCTGTCCAACTAAAAAAATAATAATAATCGTAATATGGAATCTTTGGATCCTTCATTACTCACTGCCAATTTCGTGTTGTTATTGAAGTTTGAGCTATTAGATAGACATAAAGCCTCCCGTTGTATTTTCAAATAATTATACGATCGGCGTATATTATTGCGGGCAATAACATAATATACACGCAATTACTTGCTAGCCAATACACAAACTAAAGTTTCCTGCCTTCGGACTCGTAAATTCTATTAGATGTTGGTATAAGTTGTGTCCAGATTGAATTTTTTCGTATCTATTTTTATACCGCGTTACTGCCCCATTTAATTCAAGGTTACTATCGCTCCGACCGTGTTTAATTATAAAATATTATTACAATACTCCTGAACGTACTTCGCGAACGTATACCGTTAAACTCAAAAGGACCGGAAGTAACGTAAATATGTATATTATACGGATCACCCACTCAATATAGGAATGCCAGTATATTTTTATAATATTAGGTTTTATTTGTAAAGATAGACGCCTTCAATTTGGAGGAATGTTGATAGAAATTAAGTAATTTCTTTGGTATTTTATCGAAGAGGTGTGACTGTTTTGATTAAAAAAGGTAAAACGGCATCTGGGGTTAAAACTCGATTTTTTTAGTATTAAAGTGTCCCATTGTATTAATTACTATGCTATTAACCTTTCTGTAACATTTCAATCTTCAATCTATTATTTATACGCGAGATAAGGCCGAACTGTGAGAAGAGAGTTTACAGTGCCTTCTAACAATACAGTTGGATGAGGTATGCACACTAAAAATATATTTATTTGAATCAAAATGTTCTTTGGCAGAAGTAAACCTATTTTTAAGCAAAACCAAAAATATTTCTTTGGAGAAGCAAAAAAAATGTGATATCTAATCCTGATACACTTGTGTCCGTAGAATTTAAATCTAGAGGCAAAAAATGTGAACTGTTTTTGAGAAAATCGGTATGAAAACGCAAAACTACAAAGAAAAGATATAATTGGAAATGCTGGTGTTTTCTTTTACAGAACAAGTAGCGCTACTATCTAGTTTTAGAATTGGTTTTCTACAATAAAAATTATTCTAATTTGTTCAAAAATGTTAGGAACGCTACAGAAATAATGAGTAATGACCCATATTCCATATTACAGTACAGATTTTGGAATATTGCCAAGACTATCGTCAAACAGGAACGTTTCAATTTAAAGAGTGTGACCGGTTAGCTAAAGTAGTACCAACTCATTCATAAATTATCAGGATATAGTAGACAATTCCTGTAGAAAATTCGAAGAGCAATATTTTTCCAAATTTTAGCAAAACTAGTAGAAGTAGTAAATCTTTTAAGTACCTACCTAGATAGTAATATACATTTTCAAAACAAAACCCTAATATGCTAGTTCTTTCGTCGCCTAAAAGATATAAAACGGGTGACACTACGTTTAAGTACCACTAATAATTCTCCCTCATTGGTTCTACTTGGCGATGCTTTAAATTTAGATTTTACTATCACTATGCACGCCCAGTGAGTTATTTTAAGATACTAACAAGATGCCCACTAGCGTTCTAAACGAAACCGACGATTTCTTTATTCCTGAAAATGCACCGCTGAAAGCCGTTGGTGTTGTTTTAACTGAAAACGACCTGTTACTTTATGACCCTCGGCCATATCAAACATTCTGATCAAAGTGCTATACGTTCCATCAGCGGCCGCGCGAAGATGTAACTAGATTAAGCCCGTGAGCCATATTTTAGGAAACGGACAGCTAAGATTGCGAAGATTACGGATACGCAGGGCCGGCCCTTTTGAGTTTTTATACGATATCCACAAACTTAAAGAAAATATTATAATAATAAAAATGAATTACTGGTACATTCCAAAGATATAGAAACCGTTTTAAAAGTTGGCGATTCCTCCATCTTAACGGTTTAGAAATTGCTGCCGAAATGGTAATCTAGTTAATTTTTATTTAAGTAGACACATAATTTGCCCGCCAATAAAAATAATATCAAAATGTTGCTGAGTCTTTGATGATATTATTATTGAAATTAATTGAAAACTATCAGTGATTAAAAAATTCGCCAGGAAATGCTTGCATCAATATCTCCGAAAATATTACTCTTAGCAGAAGAAATTATACATCATATTAAAGATAAAATTTTGATGAAGATTTGGGTACGTGATGAACAAAGAATTACTTAAATATTGAAAGATTTAGATTTGGGAAAATGTATAGAACGGGGATAAGTCAATATCTATTCTGTCAAAAACGACAGAAGTTTGCTGATGACAGATGACTTAGCAGTGTAGATATTGGCATTATATTTCTTTCCATCTTTAATATGGTGTACATTTTGTTCTGCTAAGCTTAATACTTTCGGAGATATTCGATGCAAGTATTTCATGACAAATTTCACTGATAATTTTTAATAAATTTCAATAATAATATCTTGATTCAGCAAACATTTTGATGGTATTATTGGTACTATTTTCATAGTCGGGCGAATTAATTATGATGTTAAATGATTTTGCGTCCATAGAACCTTGTTTCCAGAAGGTCTAGTTGACGTTTTTAAATTCATTACCTCCCTTAGCATTGGGCCAAATTTAAACATTGCTTAGCAGATTTTTTCTAAGCCTGCCTATAACTGTTGCTACCGGAGCGGGCGATAGACAGTTTGCTAAATTAAAAGTAATAAAAAAAGTGCTTAAGAACCACTTAAAATTGTCTTAATGGGTTAGCAATGAAGGCCACTGAATATGAATTGAGTAATACATTAGATCTGAAAGAAGTTATTCGCGATTTTGCAGAAAAAAGTTTCATAAGAAGTTATTTTAATTTAGGATTAAATTTAAAATTTAGGTTTTTTTTAATAAATCATTTTGGAGTTAGGGGGGCGGCACTATTGAGATTTGCCTACGGCGGCAAAAACGCTGGGGTCGGCCCTGCTGATACGTTTTAATTTTGATTCGAATCTTTTTATGCGTCCGCGTTGAGTTACGTGTTTGTCATTTCGTCCGACACGTGTTTATTTCTCTTTTATATTCGCCGGACGAATATTTATTATTTGTTTTATTGTTTATGCAAAACCGGGGCCGCCGAGTATACATACAGTCGGCGCAGATCAACTTTGGTCAGATAAAATTGGCGGGGAAATCGGTAAACATTCGGTGTATTTGACACATCTTTGTTATATTTTCATGGCTTTGGTTTATTGTGTTTTGAAAATTTTTATATATACAGGGTCAACAGAATGTTATAAAAGAACACCATGTTCTTTTGAACCGACCGGAATATACTACAACCATAATAAAATTAATTGAAATTTGCATCATTATTACGTTTTTTTAGTTCCATCGTTTAATACGAGATGTCGCTGTTCTTTTACTCCTTGATGTAGAGAACCCAACTCAAAATCTTCCTACTTTGAATCATTTCCTAACAAGGAGAATCCTTAGAAATAAGCAGTTCCTTTTTTGAAGTGTAAACGTAATTTTTTTAAATTTATTTTTTTATTTCGGTCTTTTAGTATGTATTTTTTCTTTTTTTTCTTTTGGAGGTTGAGTTTAAAAGCCGTGTGCCACCCTTAAATTTTTTCTTTTAAGAAACATCACAGATTTCTTTGTTTTGCTATATTTATTTAAAATAAATTATAAAAGGATTGTTTGGTACACGAAAAAGTTTATGTCGTTCTAGTTTCTCATAGGAATTCAAGTGGTATATTCTTTCATTTAACATAACTTCTTCAAATGCCCTTTGTACGAAATAAATATTGTAAATAAATACATTTTTATCAACTAATAAATATACTAAGAAGACTAAGAAAGATAAAGTATATTCTTATGGTTAATAAAACAAATCTTAAGGTTCAATCTAACGCAAAGTTTGCTAAACTTTAATATTAAGTATCTTTTGTAACGTTTGGCCAGCTTCCGTAATTTTGTCGATGCATTTTAAAGAAATTCATAAAGATTAGCACATATCAACTATTTAATTTTGAAAAACATAATTATACACCTGATAACTATAACCAGTAAACCAACCTGTTCTTCGTAAAACAAATGCAAACATAAAAAAAAATATTTTTAATAATAATTACGACTTTTTAAAAACGTTTAAGAATATTAAATAATCACCTTTAGACAGAGTAGAATATTACGTAACGTTAAGAATTCTTTGTACGTTATTCTTTTATTAAGATTATGTAAATGCTTGTTTTGCGACTAAATTTAGTCGCAAGGGATACTAAATCAAATAAAACTTTGAAGTTTTGAAAATTTTGATGAGTACACAGATAGAAAAGATTTCTTGTTTCAAAGAAATGTACTTGTTTGAATTTATTCTTTTGGGTCAAAACATATTTCTTTGACGCCAACAATATTTACTTCATCGAATACTCTAGTTTATTTGCTTGCAGAGATTAATTTATTTGAAATATTTATTTAACTGGAATAAATATATATGGATACAAACAAAAATTACTTTCCTTTAAAGTAATATTTTAGTTTTGATTTTAAAAAAACGTTTCTTTACACCAATGAAATATAATTTTGATTCTAACATATAAATTAGTATATAAGGAGAGATTTATTTCGCTTAAAGTAATATTTTGTCTTTGGCTTAAAAATAGGTTTACTTCCGCCAAAGAAATCATATTTTGATTAAAATAAATATATTTGTACATAAGAAGAGATTTATTTCCTTTAAAGTAATATTTTTGTTTTGGCTTTAAAATAGGTTTACTTCCACCAAAGAAATCATATTTTGATTCAAATAAATATATTTTTAATGTCATCCAACTGTATTGTTAGATGGCGCTGTAAACTCTCTCCTCGCACTTCGTACATATCGAGAGTATAAAGCCGCGTGATCGACAGTATAGAACTTATAGAGTACAGTGCCTGCAGGTTCAAGTTGCGATTCCAAATCAGAGTACACTTTACTAACTTAATCTTGACTATATGTTGGGTTGGGAAGACCAAGCACTGGTCGAGGATGTGCGACATCCCAAAAAGGAGGTGACACATCATGGCGAGTCTTCCGAAAAATTCTTGTCTATTAATTATTAACAAATTAATAATTTTAAGCATTTTAACACGACCAACAATTTTGTTAATTTAAAAAAATGTAATTCTTTCACTCAACACAATCATAATTATTTGAAGTAAATAAATCTCATTTCTTATAATACACAAATTGCAAACTTTTTAACTGGAAACATAAGTTGTTTGACACAAATCAACGTTCGTTCTACCAAACAAATATTTCAAATAAATGCGTTTTTATCCGCAAATAAATATTTTTTTGCTTCTATTGAAACAACAAATTTCTTTGAGTTAATGCATATTTATTTGAATCAAACAAAAATTTCTCTCTGTGTAGGTAATTCATATTTTCCTTCTGACCAGACAATATTTTAAAATCATGGAAATGTTACCGCCTTTCAACAAACGATGTGAAAAAATGTGAACCAAATAATGTATAAATAAATGTATAATGTATAATTTATTTGGACGAAATGTGAAAAGTCCGGTCATCTTAAGTATGGTTCTCATGACCCACAACTGACACAGATAATTTATGAGCGCACACTCTTCTTAAATTTTCCGCAGATTCAATCCGTCTTTATTTTCGAATACCTCTATACATATTTTCCACTCATCCATATTTAAATTTATATAAAGGGATCTAGCGTGTTGCGTAACGTAGGTATATACATATCGAAAATAAACAAAATTCCCGCTTATACATCTTGTTATTAAAGCGAGGTTGAGCTTTAAAATTGAGATTTTTACGTAACTACAGGGAACTAGATTCACGACCTTACGGATCCATCTCCGGGCTCCAATAATAGTACGGGACCTTGAGACCGACAACAATACCACATATCAATCTGTAATCCAGTTTCGACAAAAGTAAACTATACAGACGAAGAATTAAAAATAGCGGTGGAGCGCGATTTATCCATTCCTCGCAAGAGGTGAACATCCACCGGCCAGTACGGTAGACGCACCATCCATTGGTCAAAAAAAGTAAACAATTGCCTCGTAAATTCTGAGTGGACATGTTCGCTCTCAGACTGATATTTGATATTTCCCGAGTAAACGATTATTATCTGGTTGCTTCATGATTTGGAATTGTTCTAGTAGCACAGGAAAGGCGAAAATAATAATAAGGTAAACGTCGCAAATTCAGACAAACGTCACAATTCAGACTGTCACACTGTTCAATCGTTTCGTGTTCTACCGGTCAGAATATGACCTGAAAATTTGAGTGATCTTGAGAATTGAGTGTCATGCTAAAACATGATTTTTTCCTTAGAAGGTAGCTGCAATTTGACTTCTTTTTACATCGCTACAGGCAGAGGCGGATTATGGATGGTCGGGGCCCCTAGGCAAATTATATTTGGGCCTCCGCCCCCAATAATTAAAACAAAAAGAGCCATTATAAATTAAAGTAGAGAAAATTTTGTATAATTTATGCTTATAACATTTTTTGGTAAAACTAATAGTTTAGCTGCAGGAGCAAACCTATTTGATCGAAATCGTTAAGTAATACATTAAAGTAGAGGAAATTTTGTATAATTTATGTCCATGACATTTTTTGGTAAAATTAATAGTTTAGCTGTAGGAGCAAATTCTATTTGACCGAGATCGTGTCTGAATTAATATAGGATTTGCCAGATATTTTTATTCTAATGACAGTAGGTAGTGTTAAAGGCTGACTTTTTGACAATACCTACTGTCAATATCTGGTAAATTCTGACTAATTCGTTTTATTTTAATGCAAACACGATCGATCTCGATAGAATCTCATGGACCTAAACTATTAATTTTATATATTGTAGTCATGTGCCTGTCCACATCAGTTTTTTCTGCATGCTAACGAAAAAAAAGACATTTATAAATAGTTTTACAATAATAATACTTCATATAAGCAATAGCAGTTATAATGGTTTACAAATAATAAGTTATGATGTTCTTACAAATTTATTTTACAAATTTTAGAATTTCTGAATTAATCTTTATTTATTTTGTCATCAAACTTTATATTTTTGGAAAATTAATATTCGCAAGAAATTAATGTTAAAGCATTTAAACGTTCCTGGCACATGACCGGGATTTTATTAATCCCATCTTAGAAAAAGATCGTTCACCTTCACATACTCAGCAAGTCAATGTCAAATATAATCGAAATACTTTCATACTTTTGGATAGCATTTCATGACCAAAATTTTCTTATATATGTCTACGATATTTGTTTCCGTATTACTATTTTCCTCGATGTAAAGTGCGACATGTTGATGAAAATGTATTAATTCATTTTGCAAAAGATCTTCCATATCATTTGGATATTTAGCTACTAGTTATTTAGCGGCTTGTTGTTTGCGTTGTATATTCAAATTCGAACATTCAAAGAGAAAGGAAAAGTTAGCGTAATTTTTTTTCGCAGGCATCAGGATGGTGCACCATTTCTACGATTAGATTGACGCAAATAGTTAAATGAGTTTCAATTTTGAATCGTTATATTGCCGAAATATTATACTGGTATGTGGAGTCAGATTCATCTGGAAAAACTTCACTTTTACTTTGCGTTTGTTCACTTGTCGGTAGTTGCCGACCAGATCCACTTCATTCAAATTTCTGATGGATTCCAAAATGTATTTTCCTTTCAATTCACATTCGTCAAAACGTTCTAGTATTTGTTAAGATGCCCTATTTGGCTTTCTTCCAACTTACAATCTTGAATAAATTGCAATATTTCTGGGATAATTTCCGAAACCTCTCGGTACTTCAAGTGTATGGATCTACATATCTTATTATAAATAAGTTTCTTTAACTTGATTTAAAATTTGTTCAAGTACGTACTCTCCTGACAATTGGATAAATTCGTCAGAAATATTTGATGACAAGTAGGAGACATTTACACGTCCACAATTTCCTAATTTCTTATATGATTTGCCAGAAACAGAAACAGAAATAAGAAAGGTTGTGAAAAAAGAACAGAATAAAAAGGTGCGCCAAGAAAATTACTAAAAGTTTAAAAACTGTCCTGAGTAAACAATAAAGTGGTAGAAAGCTGTAATTTTGATCTGTTTATCCGTGGAAATTAGGTAAATTATGAAGGTACGAAAACATGGAATAGCTTGCATCGGTGCTGTTCCTATAAAATAAATGGAATACTGTATATACTGCACATTTGTATGTGTTGGACCGTGGCCAAAATGGTTGGTGCAATGACCGTGTTCTGGATCCGTGTAAATCTTTTATTGAAAGACAGAAACACCTTCGCGAAGTCCGCTTATCAGTAAAAAAGAGACATGTCCAAACGATTTACGATTTTTAACTTTACGACTTGAAAACCACTGAAATCTCTTAAGTGATTCATTCACTTACATAAGCCTGGGGGAGCTTAGCTATAATAATCCAGATACTGAAGGTAACTAGGCGCCAATAGTCGCGACAGTTTTTTTTTTCTGTAAACGACACCTAAACACAAAACAGAACCGATTTTACAAAACTATTGCCGAATCATTGACATGCAACATACTATTCGGGCTGTGTACTGTCTAGACCGCCAGTCAAAGCACGTTGTTTTCTTAATATCGTTTCGTGTCACAGTACCATTTTAAATTGGAAGTATTACTGAATCTGACGATTAGATCGCGCCAAAGAAATTACGAACGATCACATCGAATTTTGTAATTTCGGTTAATTTGTGACCGAACCACTAAAACCAATTCGCCAATTTTGTTTTGCAAATCTTGAAAAATATTTTTGTTTACATATTATAAAGCATTAAAACTTTTTTTCTTCTTTGCGTTCACATTTTTACATGAAACTGTCATTGGAGTCCGTGTTAAATATAGCAAATTGTAACAGTCTTTTAAACCATTAAAATTATCAACACATTATAAGACATAATTCGATATGATACTTTTTAGTTTTCCTACTTTTGCTCCGTTCATCAAAATACGCCAGCATGACGTTTTCGGTGATGTTTTGCGATTCTGGTAAGTGATCGTGCAAGATTCTCGTCAACGATGTGTATGTGCAAAATAGTATATTATAATACAAGTTCTATAAGACAAAAATTGGCGCACGAGTTGCTCTGGGTACGAAGAGCGTAGCGAGGAGTGCCCAAATGGAACGAGTTCGTTTTCTTAATGCAAGTATTCAGGTTGTTTAATATTTAAGAAATATCCTTAATTTAAGTATGTGTTGTATTAATGAATTATGTATATTAAGAATGTCATTATCTTAACATTAGACAACCATTTCTCTGTGTGTATTTTATCCAAGTGCAACATCCTGTATATATGAAACTGAATAATGTATGAATATATAAAAATCTAGTATGACTTTCAGTTTTTCCGGAAGTGACGTCATAATCAGAGTTGCCCGATTAGTCTCACTAGAATGCCGGGGAGGTACAGTCGAAAAGATTACAAAAAAATTTAAAATAATTGTTAAAAAAACAATATTTATTTTTAAAGCAAAAATATTAAAACATTTGATGTAGACTCAACTTGATTCTGCGATTAAAAAAGTCATGCCGTTTCACCTCGCATGTGCCAAACCCAAACAGGTCTAAAAACTTAACTTTGCGATTATGGCAAAGAATAGATCATAATCGCCTATGCAGTTTCCATTTCCAAAACCCACGTTCTACAGGATCGCAGATATTTTGCGCTTTTTAATCTTGTTTCTTTTTCATTTTTCTTATACGGTTAAGAAAAAACGTCTTTGAATACGTCGGATTTTTTACTATAAAAATGCACATTTTGATGTATAATGGCAATCCAATATTTGATGATTTTTTAATGGTAGCGGAAGACAATTTAAGGCTTAAAGACCATAATTGAAATTGCAAATATTGATATCTTTGAGTAGCATGGAGGTTATAAATGGAATATAAAATGTACTCTGGAACTTTATTTGCCCTGAATACGAATGCGAACTCAAAATTACGTAAAACATCGTGAAAAGTGAGGTCAAATGTCAAAACTATAATTTAAGCAACATTAGTAAATGTATGCCATTTGAATTCAATTTCCCAGAAACCTCAAAATCTGTGTAAAATACACACTGTAACACTAATTTTCTTTTTCTGGAAAATGTTCCTATGTACGGCCATCATACTATTATATCCTGTTATTAAGCCAATCGAGTCATTTAAAAGATATGTCGATTCCGTCTTAATTCAAAAACCATTGAAGGTCGGAAATTTATTTTACGATAAATATGTGTACATATTTTGCAATTCAAACCCGAGTTTTTTTTTTTTTTTTGAGAATACAGACCGATTTACATATTTTGTCGTGTTTCAATACTTTGTGTTCTCACTGTATAATAGCGTCTGGTTCAAAGTAAAGGTAATTAACTAACCTGACTACAATAGAATACCAATAAATATAATGATATTTTCCAGAAAATTAATGGATTTTAAGAATTTACTGAACTTATTTTAATAACACTTATTGATCGTATTTTTGTTTAGATACGCATTTATCAGCATTTGGCCACAATTAATTCGTGCTTCAATAAAATATCAAATTGTTAGTTAGTGACTTTTACCATTTTACCTTTAAAAAGCCGACGATATAGTATTTACAATAATGTAAAACTATTTAATTCATGTTTGATTTTGCCGGAGATGCTTGAATGCTTGCCGGAGACCCGAGATTTAAATGATTTAAATGGCACCCTCTATTATCTGTGTTATATTTTCAACGAGAATGACATTCTGCTGACATTACATGATGACATTGCTTATGAATCTAGGTTGCTATGAATTTGCTGGAAATAGTCCAATATTATCAAATAAACACTAACTAAATCGATTTTGGCCGATATTGTATAACTGGCGCCTTCTAACACATGGTGCTCGCAAAAATAGCCTGGAAGATAATTTAATTCAATATAGAAGACGGAATTTCTAAATTTATCTAAAATTATTACCGCAAAATAGAAATACTATATCACTCGTTATATAAGACATTGTGGCGCATAGGTTCACTGTCCACAATACCTCAAAATATCATCAAAAATTCTTGCATTGTTTGTTGCAATTAATTCTTAATTGAATGTTTATTTGTTCGTGTCATTTAAACGATTCATTCGATGGCCATTTTGTAATATTGACTTTTCTGCAAAAGATTCAGATACCACCAACTGAGGTATTTCATAATTTACTTCCATTGGAATACCCAAGAGGATGGAGATGTTGCAGTCAGATCCGTCTCTGTAAATGACAGGGCTTGATTAAATATACCATAAATAGATCCGTCCATTTTATATAACTTATCGACATCTTTGTCAATCTTATAAGGAAGAATTAATTAATATAAGTAACCCATTTCTATGGTTGATAGGATAGATTGACATGCTTACATAACCAGACAAATATTTACGTCGGATCGTAGTAATAATTTCAGGAATTTCATGCATTTTATGTGTTCGGAAAACATAATACAAATATTATCACGTGCGAAAATGATGTCGATGTTTTGATTACGAAAATAGTCCGTTCGAATAGTTAAATTCTATATAATACAATAAACTAATACGTGATAATTATGTCAAAGGAGTAAACAGATATATTGTATCTATCACTTTGCAGCGATATATTCGATTTAGTTTACGTTACTAGTCAGTGTGGCTATTTCTGCAAACCATTTTTCATAACTTATTCCACGATGAGACGTATAAACGGTTTTAGATTATACATTTTAGTGGAGTCAATGAAGTTTTTACTTTTAATTCTTGACAGAAAATTGTTCATCGATGTGATCAATTAAATATTAAAGTATCGCAAGAAAAATTAAAGGCGGCAAAAAAAATGCAATTTAAATTATATAAACAATAAGTTTGCAGTAAATCACAACAAAATTCACGCCCAAATAAACAACAAAAGCGTAATTTTTACATACATAGTGTTATTATATTCTGAATAAGATTCTAGTTTTAATGCATTTTCTTGTATCACAACTGATCGTAAGTACTTTGAACAATTTCATTAATGACATTGTGGATAATACAGGACAACTGCCATATTTTCGATACTCTTGAGGTTGGCATGACTTCCGGTTTTTCCGGAAATGACGTCATCATCGAAAATTTAAATGGTATTATATTAATTGTGTGATGTTTCTATGATTAGTATTGTGATCATGCCGATCATGTATGTGTGTGTGTACTCGATTCTTGTGGCGACGATTCCTGAAAAAATACTGAAGGTATCGGGACGAAACTTCATATTTATAAGTTTCATGACTAAACTTACAGCTGAAAAGTTTTTGGTTCAAAAGGGTCCAAAGGAACTGGACGTTTCCTCTAAGCATTTTTCAAAGATTTGCAAATGAGCCGCCATTTCTGTAATTTCCTCAAAATAGCTAAATAATAAATTAGAGTAGAGGAAATTCTGAATAATTTATGTCTACGCCATTTTTTTGGTAAAATTAATAGTTTAGCTGCAACAGCAAATTCTATTTGGTCGAGATCCTGGCGCATCTGCATTGATATAATACTATATAGTGAGCCAGGATTTTCCAAATATTTTCAGTCTACTGACAGTACCGGCAGTGTCAAATGCTGATGTTTTTGAGGCATTGAGCGCACATCGGAGGCTGTTTTAATTTTTATTTGTTATGGGAATATGCGATGTTTTGTTGAGTTGGTTTTGCGGCAATTACGTGTAATTAGACTCTAGAGTATTTTTTTTGTTTGTTCTTGTTTTGATAAGTTGTCGGAATTATTGTTATATTATTGGTACAATAATGTCTTAGCTCTAGTTTGCGTAAGGGGTTGAGTGGAAGAGCAAGGCAATTTGGAAACAAGTGTGCTGATCTCCGCCCTAAATATAAATATTATTTTGTTGCATTTAATATTGTTTTATGTTCATAAAGGAAATATTTATTTATTTAATTGTTTATTTATTTGTCAAATCCTAGCTAACTAGTTTTATTTTAATGCAGACACGACTGATCTCAATCAAATAGATTCTCATGCAGCTAAACTATTAATTTTATATATTGTATGATAAAGTCATGTCAGATTTTTTGTTTATTAATCATGGTGGATATATGAATTCATGAAAAAAGTCGAAAATGAGTCGCTAATGAGTCATTGTATTCATCAATGTCAAGAACATTTATGATTATAAAATATAAAAAATTTAAAGCATATATAATAAAAAAATAAAAATTTGGTTTTACAAATATAATTTACTAAGAAATAATAGACAATATATGAATAGGGCTACATTTTTCCTGTGGTCACAGGAAGTTTATCTAACTTTTTCTTCATAACTTTTTTGTGCATCAGAAAGCTATAAATATCTAGATGACAGCTAGTCTACTCTAAATTTATCACATAAGTTTTAAAATACCACTCAAACACACAGTCAACGAATTAGAAGGATATTTGAAGTCTAAACACACTTCATCAAAATACTTTCCTATTAATAATATTAGTTAAAACATTCTCTCAAAGATTTTATTTGCATTTACATTCAGAGTGCAGTATTTCTTTCGTAAATTTTCAATAAACCCACATACTATAAATACCTGCGCGGTTAAGCGCTGTACCAAAATTATCTAATTTTATAAATTTAGCGTAGACGCAATACGTATAGTAAGACGTTCGCGAACTGGTAGAAACTTATATTTAGGCGTAAAATTTTCGCGAGAGATATGAACGGATTTAGCCGCCCTCCTAAATATTTTGAGCTGAGATCTTCCGCTGAGTTTTCGCGCAACGAATACAAAACAGATCACTAGATCCAGAGAGCTGGGTCAATGTTTTGTTGACAGGATAATGGGCATAGAATGAGTGCAATGTTAAGTTTCGTTATTGCTATATTTTATTATATTGATTACATTAATTAGGTTGCACAAAATTGTATATAAACATAATATTCAGTTTAAAACAATGATTTAAAACAATAATTGTTTATATGTAGTTCAATTCGTATCAGTGTAGTACGTAAACGGGTTATATAATTTTAAATTTGGTCTGTTGCCTAAAAGTATACAGTTTCCTGGACTGTTTTATAACTTGAGGTCTTTTTGAAATATATCCTTGCGTTTGTGACTTACTGGTGAGGTATTTAAAAAGATAAAAGAGCGTCATATTTCAAACAACATTTAGGTAAGAATGAGATTTTGAGTTTACAGTGCGGGTTTTATTTTGATGGCTCATTTTTGAGAGAACTTCTATTTGCGGTACCACCAGAAAATGTATTGGGATATTGTATATTATAAATTAATATTACCATTACATTGTTGTTGAATATGAATAAATGAATAAATGAACGATTTTTATTGGGTCTAATTTTGGTATCTTTATTTTGACATATGGGTGATTTTTACACACGAAAAACGTAATATCGATATCAATAAAGAGCCTCAAATATCTTACATGTTTTACGAGTAGAACGCAATGGTAAGTACGGTCCTTTGTTTTCTAGAATTACTGCATAAATTTGCCAGTTTTATAGTCATTTGAATGTAAATATTTACTGTATGTAATTAAAAACCGTAAAATACTTCTTGATGTGGAATGTACGTCTACGGGTTTTAGAATTTTTCTGGAGTTTGTCTTCCAAAAGTAATAGATAGTCATGGGTAGTCTACAAGCAACTCTGAATAAAACATCATTGGAATTGTGTTCAGCAATAATAATCACCAGTCGCGTGATATATATTTTAAAGTGACAACAAGTTTTCATACCAAGCAGCTAAGTATAATCTGGAGTTTGGATACTTACTTGAAAAAACAAACAAAAGCAAACCCACTGATAGTATCGATATAGTTTCTTGTCGCTGTCGCTCTTGGCGGTCTCAACACCTGGATAGGGCACATCCACACCGACCTTTTTGCCAACCGCGGTAGTCACTGTATAGGTGGAATGGATCCAGCAGTACGTATTCAGTACGTCCTCGGGTATGTCTTTGGTGTGAACGCAGTCGATCGGATTACCGACGTATTGCCGCGTGGTCACGATCAAACTGAACGCGATCAATAACAGAACCGTTATGGAATAGTGCAGCCGAAAAATCGGCGAATCGACGTGTATATGGCTGACCCTTATCAAATTCTTCAATTCGAGAAAAATGTCCAACATGGTTTATTAATTATTTATGTGATTCAATAGAGTTTAACTTTCACTAGTTTTTAATTTTTAGTACGTTAACTTAGCGGTGGTTGTAAACGAGGCTTTATTAGTTGTTCTATTGTCCAATTGCTATTATTATTAAAAACTGACGTGGTCTGTTTTCCTGTCATGTTTAACGTCAGTTGGTGTAACACCAACAAAAACTAGTAGATTAAAATGTCACTGCAGGCATCTTTTCTAGGAATCTCTGCAGATTAACACTAATTATAATTTTAGTCAGAATCTAGCAATTTCCGAACTTAAAAAAGTTATTCCGCTTAAACATTTTCGCACAAAGAAAGTCGTTGTCCAACCAACATTTCCTTTCTCTACCGATGGTCAATGCTTGTTGAAAAACCAAAGCTTCTGTAACCTCGCGTCTAATCGTCATAAGAATTTTTGCGATAAACTATAATATTTAAATTTTGTTCTAGTGGAAACGAAGGTATTTGTCACGACGTTAAATCACCGGGAAAACAAGTCGTAAGCGATCAGTCGCTACCGACCAAGCAGCCAATCAGAGACCGACTGTCGAACCGATAGCAACGCTCATTCGTCCGTTGATAAGTGGCGACTGATCGCTCACGACTTCCACCGGTTTTCCCGCTGAAAAGACGTCGTTACTCTACGGATAACAATTATTACCATATACCAGATACAGCTCTGCTTCGACATATATGCCACTTGAGGTTGTTTTGTTTACTCTTGTATTGATCTTTTAATTATTAACAATGTTTAAACAACATTTTGGAAATATACGGTTGATCTTTGCCGTAGGATATGTTGATCATTTCTTCTTATTTATGATGTTACGCGAATGAAGTTCGAGGATCCTGAAGTACACCAAACAATACTATAAATGTTTTTAGAATTTTGAATATGGAAATATATTGAATTTGATACGAAAATGTATATTTCTATAATACAAAATTGACGTGTCCGAAGATTTTTTAAACTAATATACAAACTTATTTAATTTTTTGTTATTGTGTTTGGTAAGAAGGTTTATTAAAAGTTTATCAAAATTGGAACTTGATGAAAGAATATTTATATTGTTATTATTTTGATATCAATAAAGAGCAGAGAAAATTGGCAAAAATTGTACGTGTTTTGCGATTAGAACGCATGCACCTCCTTTGTTTCCTAGTTTTACTGCATAGATTACACACATTTGCCAGTTTTTTATTATATATCATGTAAAGGTAAATATTTACTGTACGTAAATAAAAATCGTGGAATGTACGTGTACAAAATTGCATAAACAAATCGAAAATTTCTTCCTAAAGAATGTAACACCGAATTTGGTCTATTATGTGCAACATTTAGTCTCGTTGACCCAGAGTAATTATTTACATCCGGCTTTGGTTTTAATTCCGTAAGTTAGCATGATTTCAAAGCAACAACAACGAATGCCACACATGTTTTTAACAAATTTTCTGGAGTATGTCTTCCAAAAGTAATAGATAGTCATGGGTAGTCAACAATAAAATCTGAATATAACATCAATGGAATTGTGTTCAGCAATGACAATCACCAGTCGCGCGGTATATATTTGAAAGTTACGACAAGTTTTCATACCAAGCGGCTAAGTATAATCTGGAGTTTGGTTACTTACTTGAAAAAATAAACAAAAGCAAACCCACTGATAGTATCGATATAGTTTCTTGTCGCTGTCGCTCTTGGCGGTCTCAACACCTGGATAGGGCACATCCACACCGACCTTTTTGCCAACCGCGGTAGTCACTGTATAGGTGGAATGGATCCAGCAGTACGTATTCAGTACGTCCTCGGGTATGTCTTTGGTGTGAACGCAGTCGATCGGATTACCGACGTATTGGCGCGTGGTCACGATCAAACTGAACGCGATCAGTATCAGAACCGTTATGGAATAGTGCAGCCGAAAAATCGGCGAATCGACGTGTATATGGCTGACCCTTATCAAATTCTTCAATTCGAGAAAAATGTCCAACATGGTTTATTAATTATTTATATAATTTAATGGAGTTCAACTTTCACTAGTTTTTAATTTTTAGTACGTTAACTTAACGGTGGTTGTAAACGAGGCTTTAATAGTTGTTCTATTGTCCAATTGCTATTATTATTAAAAACTGACGTGGTGTGTTTTCCTGTCATGTTTAACGTCAGTTGATGTTATACCAATAAAAACTAGTAGATTAAAATGTCACGGTAGTCACTTTTTATACGAAACTCTGCAGTTTAAAACTAATTATAGTGTTAGTCAGAATCTAGCAATTCCCGAACTTAAAAAAGTCTTTCCCCTTAAACCTCTATAACATTTTCCCACAAGGAAAGTCCTTGTCCGACCAAAATTTCCTTTCTCTACCGATGGTCAATTCTTGTTGAAAAACCAAAGCTTCTATAACCTCGCGTCTAATCGTCATAAGAATTTTTGCGATAAACTAATATTGATAATATTTAAATTTTGTTCTAGTGGAAACGAAGGTATTTGTCACGACGTTAAATCACCGGGAAAACAAGTGGTAAGCGATCAGTCGCTACCGACCAAGCAGCCAATCAGAGACCGACTGTCGAACCGATAGCAACGCTCATTCGTCGCTTGATAAGTGGCAACTGATCGCTCACGACTTCCACCGGTTTTCCCGCTGAAAAAGAACGTCGTTACTCTACGGATGACAATTATTGCCAAATAGCAGATACAGCTCTGCTTCGACATATATGCCACTTGAGGTTGTTTCGTTTACTCTTGTATCGATCTTTTAATTATTAACAATGTTTAAACAACATTTTGGAAATATACGGGTGATCTTTGCCGTAGGATATGTTGATCATTTCTTCTTATTTATGATGTTACGCGAATGACGTTCGAGGATCCTGAAGTACACCAAACAATACTATAGATGTTTTTAGAATTTTGAATATGAAAATATATTGAATTTGATACGAAAATGTATATATCTATAATCAAAAATTGACGTGCCTGAAGATTTTTTAAACTAATATACAAATTTATTTAATTTTTTGTTATTGTGTTTGGTAAGACGGTTTATTCAAAGTTTATCAAAATTGGAACTTGATGAAAAAATATTTATATTGTTATTATTTTGATATCAATAAAGAGCAGAGAAAATTGGCAAAAATTGTACGTGTTTTGCGATTAGAACGCATGCACCTCCTTTGTTTCCTAGTTTTACT
This sequence comes from Melinopterus prodromus, assembly GCA_964023965.1. Taxonomy (NCBI): domain Eukaryota; kingdom Metazoa; phylum Arthropoda; class Insecta; order Coleoptera; family Scarabaeidae; genus Melinopterus; species Melinopterus prodromus. The sequence continues at coordinate 21,060,639 of OZ030398.1, read as the reverse complement.
GCATAGATTACACACATTTGAAAGTTTTTTTATTATATATCATGTAAAGGTAAATATTTACTGTACGTAAATAAAAATCGTGGAATGTACGTGTACAAAATTGCATAAACAAATCGACAGTTTTACAAAATTTCTTCCTAAAGAATGTAACACCGAATTTGGTCTATTATGTGCAACATTTAGTCTCGTTGACCCAGAGTAATTATTTACATCCGGCTTTGCTTCAAATTCCGCAAGTTTGCATGATTTCAAAGCAACAATAATGAAAGTGGTTTTTAGAATTTTCCTGGAGTTTGTCTTCCAAAAGTAATAGATAGTCATGGGTAGTCAACAGTAAACTCTGAATATAACATCAATGGAATTGTGTTCAGCAATGACAATCACCAGTCGCGCGGTATATATTTGAAAGTTACGACAAGTTTTCATACCAAGCAGCTAAGTATAATCTGGAGTTTGGTTACTTACTTGAAAAAATAAACAAAAGCAAACCCACTGATAGTATCGATATAGTTTCTTGTCGCTGTCGCTCTTGGCGGTCTCAACACCTGGATAGGGCACATCCACACCGACCTTTTTGCCAACCGCGGTAGTCACTGTATAGGTGGAATGGATCCAGCAGTACGTATTCAGTACGTCCTCGGGTATGTCTTTGGTGTGAACGCAGTCGATCGGATTACCGACGTATTGCCGCGTGGTCACGATCAAACTGAACGCGATCAGTATCAGAACCGTTATGGAATAGTGCAGCCGAAAGATCGGCGAATCGATGTGTATATGACTGACCCTTATCAAATTCTTCAATCCGCGAAAAATGTCCAACATGGTTTACTGGTTGGATATCTCATCCAATGTCATCCCTCATCCCTGCTCATTCTCGCACACTTCTTCTCGTATTGGTTCGCGACGACTTGAGGATCCTTTCTTCGCTCTTCATCAGTACACAGTGGAACGTGACGAAAAAATCCGGGCGCATGTTTTTGCACGTGCGGCGACGCTTAGAACATCCCAGAGCATGGCCTGGCGTCGGTCGGCGGGCCAAGCGAGCGTCGGGACGCGTATTTTAATACTAAAGTTTCTCTTCTCTGGACGGAGGGGCCGCCATGTGCCCTGACGAATTCACCGCTTTTCGAAAGTTATAAATATGAATGCAAACACTCGCTACGCCTTCAGTTACTGATTCTGGACCACTGGCGTCGCGACGGTTCTTGCATTTGTGGTCGGGGATGTGCCCTTAACGTTGGACCGCGTTAATGGCTCATGACTTCGTACCCGGTTACTGTTAAACGTTCAATTTCGCGTTCAGTATTTTTAGACGGAAATTAACCTGAAATTCGAAGATCCCCAGTGGTCGGGTAGACTCGGCGTCGACGATCGGCTTCGATCGCGACGTAAACTTTTGGCAAAATTAGATTTTCATTTAGTCATTCAGTTAGCCGTGTTTTAGTCTCTGTTTGTATATGCTTGGCCGCCCGCACTCCATACGTTTCAATACGATGGATTCTCACTCACAAAACCATATTCATAAAAGTTTATTATTAATAGACGTAGTGTCCGCAATCAAATTCAATCCGAACAAAACATTAATAGAAAATTAACAAAATAGAAAAATGTAATGTAAAATAATATGAAGAGAAAGTAATGGTGCATATCTGAGCAAGTCTGACTAAAAGGTTACTTATTAATTGACATATGTTTCTTTTATGTCTGAATGATTTTTTCCTCAATTAAAGGAATTCCATTTAAAAAGAGGACAGCAATTTCTTCTCTCAATTATAGATGCGTTGCCTACAGCCGAGGAAGTATGACTCCGCACCTGACGGGGAGTCATACGGTATAGGCCTCTCGGAGCTGAGACGCCAAGCACCAAGTCAAAATGGTGCAAATATATATTTAGGTTTTAGTTTAAAAATATAGCAACCCTTGGTTCGCCATTTTCTGAAAAGAAAATAAAATAAAACAGTTATAGATGATGAAGAGACAAGAGAATTGTTCTGTGATCGTACTTTGTTTTATGAAAAGTGGAATTCAAATTATCATTTACGAAGAAATACCATTGTAGGTTAATAATATGGTGACATACCGGCGGGATGGAAATTTTAAATAAGTCAAAAATTACAGCCGCAACATGGATTTGAACCAGGGACCTTTGTGTTTCTAGCATAAGGCTCTCGCATCTGAGCTACTGAGGCCTATGACATTTGTTAGATATAATTGTCATTACTATAATTCTAACTCATCGTTCAGAGAAAAGACAAATATTGTCCAATTTCCACAGCAATAGCTTATTGAGTGGCGTTAGATCTCAATTATTGTTTGCTTCTATGATTAATAAATGCTAATAGTATTAATTACCGTTTCTTTAAGTTGTTTTTTAGTACAGTATTACTGATTTACAAATGAGAGACAAACAAAAAATAATGGCATTATAAGATACCTATTACACATTTTGTTTTAAATTGTAATTATCACGAAAACTACTACAATTGGACATATGGCATACTTAACATAAATTAAAGGGAACTCGGGGGGCTTTTCAACTAGCACATATACAGGGTGTTCCATTTAAAAAAACTCAATGAACCCCATGTGAAAAACATCAAAATTTACTAAGTTTTCTGAACAGCCTGTATAGTGAATCTAATATATTTGCATACTATCATCTATCTACTGGCTTTGACTATTGTCTGACATAGTTTAACGGCAAAATCTGCAAAAATGTCGTTTTAAATGACTAGTTTCTAACAAGCGCAATCATATTTAATTATTACTGATGTGCACAGTTCAGAACATAAAATACGGTACCAATAAGTATGCCATAACAATAAAATTGAATTGAATTTGGCGTATGTCCAGCCAACTGTCGATGCGAATGTCTTCTGGCCTTATTTTGTTAATTTATACTTTCTGTATCTAAATCTCGGATAATGTCCCCCATTTTATTGGTGTTCGTATAGAATTCCTACATCTAAGAGCTGATTTATCTATAAATATTTTCAAAGAGCCGAGAAACGGCGATCATGTAACACAAAGAAAACCTTCAAAAAAATATGATTTACAATTTTAATTTGCAGCACGAGTATATCCGACCACGTCAGAAACGGGCGAATATTTTCGGTGTACGTACATAATTCAGCCTCCTTAACAATCCGCTCGCGTATACGTCAAACGCATGCCTCTGATACCAAATACATATACCAATACCAACATAGAAACTCGATTGCAAACCCTCGTATTTATTGTTACTTAGTAGTTACGTTATTTCTACTCTAAACATTCGGCGAAATGTATCAAAGACTAAAAATACATTCAAAATTGCATTCTGTATGTGTCCGGGCTGACATTGATGATTATTGATGGCGATCGAACAGAGATTTATTACCGTACTTATTATTGAATGAAAACTACGCAAAACACACACACGCACACACACACATCTCAATACTAAAGTAAAGTTCCGGTACCTATATTCAAGTTGATCAGATTGATAAATCAACATCAAACTTTTGCATAGCTTATAGCCTTATTCTGTAAGCTTCTCTCAGCTGCTGGTAAGTATAAAGTAGCATTTACATAACCAGGTATGCTGTTGACATAATGTAAATGTGTCCTAATAAACCTTGAGGCCACTACACTATGTTTTAGAAGTACCGGATTATTGGCCAAAAGTCAAGTTCTGAATTCAGTTAAATTCAGTAATTGAACAAAATAGTGCATAGAATATTGAGTATAATATTTATTTATATCATACTATTTATAAAATTAATAGTAAATGAGATTCTATTTGATCGAGATCGGTTGTATCTGAATTAAAATAAAGCTAGTTAGCCAGGATTTGACAGATAATAATAATAATTATAAATCTTTATTCACAGAACGAAAAACACTATACAAAATGAAAAACACAATACAAAATGAGCGAATAAAGATCGGTTAGATTATGCCACTGCATTGAATGACCAATTGTGTGTGGCTTTAATTTAATGAGCACGCATACGCTCGAAGCCCAAGAAAAATAAAATTAACAAATCATATAATACAGACTGCGAAACCTGAACAAACATAAAATATCGGAAAACCATCCCTCCTTAGCACAAACTACACCAACCAATCAATACTCATCGAACAAATAAATTCCCTAGAATGGCTGCAAAACATATCTCTGTCCAACGAAAGTACACCCAACACGTTAACCCCCGCTTTCCTCAGATAAACCACAAACATATTACATATCCTTGGTGCAACACTCACAAATGATCTCTGGATAATCGACTTGCTCGCTCCATAAGGCAAACCCATATCTCCGCCCTTTGTAAAATAAGAATGTGAATATGTACTTATCAACTCAGAATCCGCTTATGAGACCTTCAGTACAGACTGCAGGTAGAGCTGTCTTAGACTCATAATCTATTATTAATACAATATATTAAATGAATAGAATATGTTAATACAATAAAAAGTGGTCGGATTCCTTAGTTTTATTTTATTTTAGCAATCGCTATATGTTTTGTGTCCTACTGGGCACTTCTTCAAGCGGTAATGTAGTTAATGTAGTTGTCTATAAGATTAGATCCGCAATTCTGTTTTCAGAAATTTTGACGTCAGTGTTATAATCAGCGAGGTGGACACATATTTTAATGTAGTCGTCCGCCATATTGGATCCACCCTTTTGTTTTCGGAAATTTTGGATTCAGATTCATAATAAGAGACCTCAAAACTTCTTATGTACTAATTTTCAGAGTTTTGGCCAAGAATTCCAGGGGTTTAGACCACTTAGAAGTTAATTTTTACAGGAAATAAGACTTAGTAAGATTTAATATTGAATATGTCCTTTTCTTGGGAAAACAGCTCATGGATAATTACTATAACACAACTTTTCTTTGTTGAAGCCCTAAGCCCTCCACAATTTCATTGTCATCGTCTCGAAGGGTTAAATACAAAAAAACAGTTAAAACCAAAATAATTTAGTCGCTCGAAATGCATACATACTGTAACTGGAAACTCTCCAGGATTCATAAGGGATTAATTAACTGATATTTCTGACCATTTTAAGAATTTTAGCATTTTTCGTTTAACAAACCAACCCGAAACGTCCAGCTTGAAAATCAAGAACGCACATTTTCGTAAATATAAAAGAAAGCACATACCTGAAAGAATAACATGAAGGCTACCCACTGGTAGTACTTCACCTGTTTGATAGGACTTTTCCCCGGCGTTCGTAGGTAATTCTGGGAGTTTTCCACTCCTGGATAAGCAACTTCGTGGCCTGGTGTCTTCATAAAGGCATCTATGACCGTATACGTCGAGTGAATCCAACAATAAGTATTCAGAACATCTTCCGGTATATCTCTGAAACAAAAAAAACAAAAACTATTTGCAATATTTAAAAAATAATGCTGAACCTTAGATTACAATAGTGATTGAATAGAGTAAAATACAGACAATACTTGACAATACCGGAACAGTTTTTTATATTTTATTACATAAAATACATAATTTACATAAAGTAATAAAGTGAATACGTCAAATAATTTGTTCATTTTCATTCGGGACACTTACATATTATTTCTACAGCATTTCACCAGTAGTTTTGCCGTTTTTGCCATCTTGAGCAGTGAATTTCATTTTAGTGAACGACGTTGCGTAAACTGCCCAAATCGTTATTGAAGTCCATATGTTCTCCTTGAACGGTTTGTTATTATGCGAGACATTGCCAGTTGCCAACTATTTCACCCCTTGCTACTTGCTAGGGGTTACTAGATCAACGTCCCTTCTGTATTCTGTAAAAATCATTTAAATAGCCGTCCGTATAGCGACATCGACATGCCACGACACATGCTGTGTGTCAGTGTGTGTAAATGTGTGTACGGCGTTCCCTAATTAAATCTGGAATTTCCTTTTCGTAACATTTCTTTCCGTGCTCATCCATATAAGCTGAACTAATTCGTGAGGATTTATTCGAGCTTGGTTTATCTTAAATGTGTTCATGTACGCCCCTACGCCATATTTATAGACTGCTTTCTTCACATTCCTCTTGCCGTGTTAATGTATACGTTCAGTACATTCTTTATCTCAAAATGCTTGGGTAATTAAATCCATGTCGAATCAACATGGTTATTTTGTCTCACCACCTTGGATTTTGATGTAATTTGGTATATTGTTGTCTTCGTGTAGCTAAAGACCTACCAAATTTGATGTTGATGTGTCATCCGGGTTTAAAATGCAAAGTTTAGGAAAACATTATAATATTCTTAAACTATGATTACAGCTCACCTAATTGTGCTAGAGAACTGAAATAAGTGGCATTTTCAAATAGAATTAAGCGGACAATAAGTATTAGAAGTTTTTCGTTTGAATATTTAATTTGCCCATTTTTTAAAATTTCTTAACATGTGTAATCACAGTAAAGACTATTGCTTGTTCTCCATTTCTGTTTCCGAGAGCTCGTTTTCAAACCATTTCCAATTTTCAAACTATGTAGAAATAATTGATCGAATCCTCGCAAAAATTCAAGTTACTGGTTAGAGCGGATAAATATTTGGTAGTTTTCAATGATTTTTAACTTTAAGAATTATTGGTATGTCTTGACCTGTAATATCATTTTTCTGTGCACCCATACAATCATTACTGGCGATGAAAGTAGCATTTCTTCGTTTAGTTTTATTTATACAGGATGTCACACAGCAAATGTAAAATATTTGGGTAACATGTAAAATAGATAAAAATTACAGTAGTATATTTTCAGTTGATATCGGTCAAAATTTAAAATAATTTCTTTTCGGTTACATCGGGAACTGGTACGTATTTATCAGCCCTCAGCCTTCAGTCTTCAGCCTTTAGCCCTCAGCCATCAGTTTCCAGACTTTAGATTTCAGCCTTCAGCCTCCAGCCTTCAACCTCCAGCCTTCAACCTTCAGTCTTCAGCCTTCAGGTTCCAGCATTCAGCATTCAACCTCCAGCCGTCAGCCTTCAACCTCCAGCCTTCAGCCTTCAACCTCCAGGCTTCGGCCTTCAATATCTAGCCTTTAGCCTCCAACTTCAACCTGCATCTTTCAACCCCTCCAGCCTTCAAAATGCAGCCGTCAACCTCCAGCCTTCAGCCTTCCTGTCTAATCTGAGCGCACCATAAGACCTCATCAAGTAGTACATCACCTTTTCGACTAGAAATAGCCCAATAAAAAAAAGATAATCTAAAGCAATTCAAGAAAAGTTATCAGATAGAAAATTAAATTATTCACGAAACATTGTTTTATATTAAAATCTGACAAAGAATTGAAAAAAAAAAACATCCCAAAACTTCATCTTAATAAAATAGAATTGTTCCACCACCTAGCAGGGGCTGAGTTTGATTACAGGAAACGATTCTGTGATCAAAGCGATGAAAATTAGCATGCGTAATCCGGTGTTCTCGCAGCGCATAATCCCTTTAGATTTAGAGAAGTAACGAAACCATACAATACGTGGTAAGTGGATTGTATATGCGGCTTGTTCATTGTCAACTGGTGCAGAATCGTCAGTTTAAGCATCTATTGTCATATGTTGACAACTGTCATTGTAAATCCCATTTGTTATTTGTTTTACAACCAGATAACGTGAATACAGTATATTTTACAACTTTAAGGCTGCCGTTCTTATGTATTTTCTTATGTAAGATATTGAAAATATAACAATGTATATATGTATATGAACATCGTTGAATAGAGCTGAAAAACTCCTAAGCAGACTAAAAATGCTTTATATTTTCATAATAATACGATGTACTACTGTTTTAACCACTATTATTTACAAATTTAGGGGTGTTAGAATTCGGTACATATAAATATAGCACGTCCTTAAATCAGACATGTGTGTCGGAAGTGTGTACATGGTTAGAAGTAATACATGGCTCTATTACCGCCGTTACACAAGAAAATAACATATTTTACATCGTTTGCTATATTAAAATTAATTGTACGCATTTTGTCCAAATTCCGACACGAGTGTCGGAATTACAGACATCAATAGTCCCTAATTATTACACTAGTAGCAGAGAGTACCGATTTTGGCATTAATACAATACCTTTGGAGATAACAGTTGAACTCATGCCATCTACAAATTAATTAGCTTAATTTAACATCCTTGAATATACAATATAATACATATACACATAATAAACATGTAAATTTACGTCATATCCCAGAATTGCAAGCTAATGCAGTTTCATTTAAATAAGAGATTTTTCCTTGTATTTTTGTGTGTAATATATGAGAAAAATACCACTCAATCTTCCTAAATTCACGCAACCAACACAACAAATTCTTTTTATACACGCTTTCTAGCATCAGTTTTTCAGGAACTGAATAAAGTTTGCAAGATACCTCGCTGAGTATGTTTCACTTGAAATCTCTGGTATCTTTTACGTCTTACTGTATGTCCGGATGAAGCCATCAAATGCCAATGTTAATAGCTTTAATGTCTATTTTTATAATGGCGCATCTGCTACTGAACCGGTATAAACAGCTGATCATTCTAATCCTAACAATAAATATATGTATGTAGCCGGTGAATCATGAAATTTACAATGCAGACTTCTAAAGCGAGACCACGGAACAATAAATAAATACTTCAAATTTGAATAAGCAATTGTTTCTTTCTTTTGTACGGAGAACAGTGAATCCTCTCTTAACAAAGGAAACCTTTAATTTAATCTAGAAGAGTGAAATAAATGACTTTAGTACACATGCCTTCACATGACTTTATCATACAATATATAAAATTAATAGTTTAGCCGCAGATTCTATTTGATCGAGATCGGTCGTGTCTGCATTAAAATAAAACTAGTTAGCCAGGATTTGATAGATATTTTGATACTATTGACAGTTGGTGATGTCAAAACATCAGCGTTTGACACTACCTATTGTCATTAGAATAAAAATATCTGTCAAATCCTGGCTAACTAGTTTTATATTAATGCAGACACGACCGATCTCAATCAAATAGAATTTTCTCCTGCAGCTAAACTATTAATTTTTCTAAAAGATGTCATAGACATAAATTATTTAGAATTTTCTATACTTTAATTTTTATTTAACTATTTTGACGAAATTTCAGAAATGGCGGCTCATTTGCAAACCCCCTGAAAAATGATTAGAGTAAACATCCAGTTCCTTTGGACCTGTTTAAACAAAACCCTTTTCAGCTAATAGTCATGAAACTTCTAAATATGTATAAGGTTTCGTCCCGATACCTTTCGTAGTTTCTCCGGAATCGTAGCCACAAAAAAAAAACAAAAAGAATTTCAAATATGAACCTAGGTCGTGTGTGATCATCTGAATTTTCTTTCTCTCTTTAGCAATATCATATGTCTTTATACACATTCTTAGATGGAAACCAAAAAAAACACAATTTTGGATTGTTTATTCTATGTTAGAGGAATTAGATATCTTTCGTAAACCGGCCAATTATATAAATTTCGCTAATGCAACTTCTCCTAATTTCTACATTATAAACCGATCGGTTTTCAAGGGTGGAGGGGCATTGTAGAAACATCACAATAATAGCCTTTCGTAAAAATAACATAACGCAATATGCTGAAAGGTCGCCATAAATAACAGTCGGAAAAAAGTATACAAAACTCGATTAAGTGTAGACTGATTTACCACTTTAAAATTACAAGTTGATAATCGAACTTCCTCCTAAAAATAAGAAGGTAAACATATTCTTGCAAGACGTTGCGAATTATCCCAATCGCTTACAATATGATAATATGCCTGCCCTAAATGTGAAAAACAGCTCACTTCTGTACAATATGTGTATAAATATAGATCGGTTTGTTTACTTATTTCACTTTCTACAAAAAGAAAACTTTTTTTCTTGTCGGAATTTAGTTCGTAATTAAAACTTTAAAATTATTTTGCGTATCCAAATTAACGGTCTGCTTTACCAGCTTCAAAACGTTTGAATTTGAACAAATTCAAACAGTTGAAAACAATAGATATGACAACACCAGTTGGTTTCAATGATGGGTTTCAATGTATACATCATAGCACAATATAATAGCACATGCCTACAACACAGCATCGATCATTTGTTATGTACTTTCTCCGTAAGCGCTACTACAAACTACAAAGATCAACAGGAAACAAGTATTATTAACAATCTGTTCTACAGCGCCCAGAACGTATGTGACTCCAGTACCGCAAAGTCGAAAACCGCAAGTCCCACAGGAACTGCAAGAGTCCAAAGAGTTTACTTGTTGCTCATACGTCAGTGTGATATCAGAAACGCTGAATAGGTTACTGAATAAATCTGTTATCACAGTAAGGTATAGAGCACCAGCTAAGATGAAGGATCTTTTGCCTAGCCCAAAGGATGTGACACCATTTGGGAGTGTGGAACGTGCTATGGGAGACGCACCAGCTAAGATGAAGGATCTTTTGCCTAGCCCAAAGGATGTGACACCATTTGGGAGTGTGGAACGTGCTATGGGAGACAGACAGAACGAAGCATCAAATCCGAGTCAAAGAACACTGCAAAGACACACGGCTAGACAAGGTTGAACAATCAGCTATTGCTGAACACGAGAACGTGAAGTCGGGACACAGGATGGATGCAGATCGATAACGTGGAGCCATCGAAATATACAAACACTCCAACAACATCAATACATAGTCAACACGATATGTAGCAATGCCATGGAAATGCCAAAGGACATGATGTCACCTGTCTACGTCTTTGATGGGTTCGTACAAGTGGTAATTAAATGACCACGAGAGTGCGCCTCAGAGGTTCAGACAGATCAGAGACTCCGCATCACTGTGGTTCACAGACCGAACAAAGACCAAGGAAGGTGTTAAGGGTCGGCATAAGTGGACCGGATTTCTCCTCATCCAAACCCATTCTTCAACCATCTTCCAGGCGGAAGTTCACGTAATCGACTTATTAATCGACTGACTATATTATATCCATTGACAATCAACGGTAATATCATAATTAAACATTTCAAATTGCTATATGTAGGTATTCTGTGCTGGCCGTGCTGGGACTTGATTTTGTTGACATGTGTGACGTACTACTTTGCGCGACGCGGCGTTCGTATATAAAGCATTTTAATATTTTATATTACATATGTTTACTTTTTAATAAATGCCTATTATTTCAAAACAGAAACCTAAACTTGACAGACCAACCTTCTAGAAATCTTTTTCTTCTATCTCCAACCACCTTAGTTGATCTTTTCAATGACTTTTACAAGTCTTGCATATCGCTATGTAGTTATTTTAGTTACCATTGTGCCTAGTTTGAAAAATTCCTAAAGGAATTTTAATTTATGCAACAGCAAGGACCGCAGGTATTTGGGTTGCATACTCTCCGGCATATCGGCACTCAACTCAACGTAATCTACTTTTTATGAAGAGTTAACGATTAATAGTTAACGTTAACTTCCGTTACGTTTATAGCAAATTAACGGACTTTCGATTAACGAAGTTAACTTTTTCATTAACGGATTTTTGATTAACGGAGTTAGCTTAGCTAATTCTTTCTGATTAACTTTGCCCAGCCTTGTTAAGTACACATCGGGTAAATATCCTGTAAAAATACAGAAATGATACCACGGTAATATTTCAACAACGTATTGTATACAGCAACGTCACTGAGAATCTTTACACCCACTATGTAAAATAAATAAAACACCTCAAAATTCCCAGAGTTCTACTGTCGTAACTGTGGACGTTCACAAATATACGTTTTAGTTCTACGGGACACCTGTATAAACGAAAAGAAAATCATGTTTTTACATACCTGGTGTGTACGCAATCTATGGGGTTCCCCACATATTGCCTGGTGGTGACGGCGATGGAAAAGGTGACTAACAGAATGACTGTCGCATTGCTGTGCAGACGAAAGATCAAGGAGTCTATGGTCACATAACTTATCTGAAACAGAAAAGATAGATTTGATTGAAGGAAAAAGAATTTCCATCCGTAGATTTACCATTCTACGATAGAGAAAGTCATGTTCCCCAAGAATTATGCGAAAAACAAATGGTTAAAGGCCGGTATAATGCATGGTTTACTGTTTGGGTTATTTCTGACGTTCATGTGGCGCAATGGGCTATCTTTGATACATTGCAGGAACGAAAAGAAAATAAACCGGACGGTTGGTTACCACTAGTACTGTGACAGGCTAATATCGTTCAAAATTTTCTCACGCGGCGTTTACATTTTCGAAATTTTCCGATTACGTACTTTACAACGAATTTTACATCGAACTTTACAACGCGGCGTCTACCTCAATAATATTATAAACTAAATGATTGCATGAGCTTTTTAGAATCGCGCGTTTTGTTTATTTATCGAATCGATAATAAAATAAAACAGCAAACGATGTTTATTTAACGAAAATCGGCACTGTAAAGATGTTCCACTACAGCCCAGTTGCGATGAGGAACGATCTAAACAAAAGTCGTTCTGAATCACCAAGCTCACGTGCTTCCAATATGGTACACGTAAATTGAAAAAGTATTAAATATTATGAATAATATGATTAGGTACATCCCACAATAGCGGCTTGAAAATATTTGCAGATTATCCTACAACTTTGGCAGACTTTGTATTTAACCCTTTAACGCACAAGAGTCTGGGGCACCTTAAAAATGACTAAGACAGGCTGTTATATGTTCATATTCGGTACAAATACTATAAAAAAAAATTGTTTTTTGAAAAAAAAAATTCCAAAAATGGATATGGGGTGGGAAATTATCATCCCAATGTGCGCTATTGAAAAATATTTTATGGAATGTTTATAAGGATTTTATTTTCCCATCATATAGTACATAAAATTTTATGGGCAAAAAGATATTAGCAATTTTATATAATTTTTAAAAGTATATGTTGCCAACCCAGGACCTAAACACTTCAAATTTCTACTAAAGTAAACCCTAAACCCTGTTCTTTTAAGATAACTTTCGTGAAATTTTGTTGTATTCTAAAATAAATAAATTCTATGGAAACACCTCAAAATCACCGACTTTCCATTAACTTATAAATATAAGTCACATTATACCAATTAGTAATTGTCCAGAAAAATTACTCATTTTGAATCAATTAACAACGACGATAAATATATACACATAGAAAAGGTTGTCTAATGTTACGAAAATAACATTCTTAACATAACTTGTTTGTTTTCAGACAACACATACTTATAATAAGAATGTTCGTTGCTTCGTTATTTACCAATAGGTACTTTCGTAAACAACAAGTCTTTTTACTTTATCATACGCAGGGTCTAAAGGAACTGGACGTTTCCGCTAAGCATTTTTCAAGGATTTTTCAAAATAGTTAAATAATCAATTAAAGTAGAGGAAATTCTGAATAACTTATGTCTGCGACACTTTTTGGTAAAATTAATAGTTTAGCTGCAAGAGCAAATTCTAATTGATCGAGATCGGTCGCATCTGCATTGATATAATACTATATAGTGAGCCAGCATTTTCGGAAATATTTGCAGTCTAGTGACAGTACGGCAGTGTCAAATGCTGATGTTTTGAAAATATCTCACTATATCTACTGTCAATAGTAAAAAGATCTCATATTGTGATACCGTGTACGGTCCTTGCCTGACGGCGTCGGATAGGCAGCGTGTTCAGCGTGTCCAAAATGCATGTGTTCTGCTTCTTTTTGGTTTGAGGAAGTATGATCATGTATTGAATGGGCTGGGCGACTTGGGGTGGTTGAACGTGGATAACACTAGGGTGTTGCATGCAGCAATATTATATCATAAGTTGCTATCCAAGAGGATCCCACAATACCTCATGCGGAAGATACACTGTAGAACGGACGTCCATAACCTTAATTTAAGATTCAGGGGTTTGTTTGCTCCACCTGCCCATCGCACTGAGCTGTATAAACGGCCATTCTCTTACCAGGTCAGTCACATATACAATGGTCTCAGGGAAGATATGAAAAAATTATCGATAAACAGTTTTGGGGGAAAGGTGAAGTGTTGTCTGTTTGGTCAACAGGGGGGACTTTAAGCATTGAGCGCACGTCGGAGGCTGTTTTAATTTATTTATTTTTATGGGCATGTGCGATGTTTTATTGAGTTGGATTTGCGGCAATTACGTATAATTAGACTCTAGAGTAATTTTTTTGATTGTTTTTGCGTTCTCAGTATTTTGGAAACAAATGTGCTGAACTCCACTCTAAATATAAATTTTTTAATATTGTTTTATGTTAATAAAGGAGTTATTTATTTATTTAATTGTTTATTTATCTGTCAAATCCTGGCTAACTAGTTTTATTTTAATGCAGACACGACTGATCTTAATCAAATAGATTCTCATGCAGCTAAACTATTAATTTTATATATTGTATGATAAAGTCATGTGCTGACCACATCAGATTTTTTATTTTTAAAGCGGATTATAGACCTAAATCGGCGGGGGTTTCATTTTTCAAGACATACTCATCTGGATTGAAAATAAAAACAAAAACTGAAGCAAGTGCACGTAAAATTTGCTAACCTGCGTCAGTGTGTAGACCCCTCTTAGGATGTCCATTCCAGGCACTGAATGGTCCGGAGGATGGTCGGCTCTCCTTGAAACTCGCCTGATGTCTTCAAAGCTCCTCCTTGACGATCTTTTGATGTTGCTGTTGAACCGTTGTTGTTGTCTTTGGTATCTGTCTCTAATTGGTATCCTGTCGGTGCTTACTCTGCCAAAAAGTGAGACAGCACGTGCAAGAGGATCATCCTTCACAGTATACATGTCCTCTCGAGTGAGAGGCGGAATCCTGTTTTTCCGCCAGGAACGGCTGGATGTAATTTTTCACACAACTTCTGCGTTATTTCGGACGCATACCGGGAACACAGAGAACAAAAAAAAACAGACCAACATCGAAACATCGGCACGAAGAATATGAAATAGAATGGATCGCAGAGGATCACCATTGTCACTATTTTTACGTATCGCTTGTAAAATCATAAATTATGCGATTTGGAACGCGCCCAACATTGTACCTTTTACACATGAACGTATTGTAATACGTAAGGATCTTTATGACTTCCACAGGATGTACGGGAGCCTTTATTCTAATCGGAAACTGTTTTTAAAACAATCTTATTGACAGTTCCAATATTTTGTTTTCGTTTCAAGGTAAAGTTGAGATGGTCAGACACCAAATGATCGAAAAAAAAAAACTCACACACGTGCAAACCAAAAGTGTGTCAACGAAAATAGAATTTTTTCGTAAATATTTTAAATATAGAATATCTCACAACGTGTATCGATACAACATAGTAACAAATAATGACAATAACAACACTGTGCAACAAATTTCAACTTTTATTTTTTTTCTCCTTACTTATGATGGCATATTTCTATATGGTATATTGGCCTATCGCCACTGATAACCCTAAAACAAACCCTAAAGTTTCTATTACAATATCCTGTCCATTTTATTTGATAGATTTATACAGTGTTATATCAAATTGAATGTTTGATCTTCATTTTTGCTCGTCATATGACATCATCAATATATTTTTATGGCAACCTTCTAATTTCCTTCTAGATTTTGGTAGACTCCTTTGTAATCATGATAGCATGAATATTTTGGGCTTTACATTAGCAAATCTCTTAACAAAAGGCAATTGAGAATTAGCAAGATAATGCTAACTCTGGGAGCATAGATTTTGTTAATCAATATCGAATTCAAAATTAACAAAAAACTCTGATGACCACAAACCAACAATTTTATATATTTATCAAATAAATACTAGCTTACGGAGATCTGACATCTGATATATTTATCTATACATACTTCTATTGCAGTTTGGCCCGATACTCATACATAATACCACCATAAACTTCATAAGGCTGGATACTGTATCATTGACAACACATATGGCTATACTTGCTGCAATATCCACAATTACTTTGCCACTTGAAAGTGAAAATAAAAATGAAATCACCAGGTGGACAATTCTCGTGCTGCGGCATTTCATCGGTCAGAATGTATTGAGCAGTGTCGCCCGGATCTATTTTCTTCACACACTACAACTTGTGAAATAGCAGAAAACACAGCAACAAAGTTCAAAAGATGATAATTAAACGTCATCCACTTCAACGTTGTAATAATCTTCACCCGACATTACATTTTTGCATGTGTGGACTGTGGATACGATCAGGCAGAGGCGACTCTAGTTCCAAACGATTCAATGCTTGTCATACTAATTCTATTTGAAAATCTGCTGCTTCCTTTCGACTCCTTTCGATCACGATATACTCCGGGAATGTCACTAATTATTTCTGCTATTTTTTACCAACTAATCAAGAACAACACACGTTACATCAGACAGCTATAACTAAAACAACAAGAAATATAAGGGATTTAACAAAAATGTCGATGGCGTCTTAAGTAGAAGCAATTGATGGTCAGAAATTGAATTTAATATGGATGTGAATATTTGATAATTCAAAATTGACTTAAAACAGTTTTAATTTTAATAATTTCCATATTTTTCCATATTCCTATCTGATAATAAAGCTCATGCGAAATTTAGAAATAAGACATACCCATCAACAAGCAGGATTTTTTTGTCATTGTTGCACACAGTGTAATCGCCTACCTGTAAACTTCAACCAAAATGCAGTCTTCTCGATCGTCTTCGAAGGGATACTAAACACTTATAAGCTGTCCTTCGCGAAAGAAAACTAAGCGCATCGATTTTACCTTTAACTTAATAAAGAAGTTTAAATTTCCGCACAGTTTGGTGAGCTGCACATTTTAATTAATCGGATAATTAATCGGATTACGCGTAATTTGATCACAAACGACGATCGAAGCGTGTAACGAAATTAAGGGACTAAAGTGGTGCCCTCTACGAAACACTACTAAAGGCAAACTAAAATTAAAATCACATAATGCGTACCTAGCGAATGTTCGGCATGTAGCTGAAGTTATTACAGCCGATCAGCTTTGATAATTTTTTAATAAATTCGACCCGGACGCAAGATATACACGCTTTTGCAGGGATATTTATTTGTTGAAGTTGGCGAATGGGTTGTTTTATTAAAGTTCACAGGAGTTCATAGGGATACGTCCGAAAATAAATGGGCGTGCGCCTGACAGATGTCCGATACAGATTGTCCCGAAATAGACACGCCGAAATTGTGATTTTGTCGGTGCATTTCTTGTAAATTTTGCGTAACGCTAAATTGTTTAGTTTGCAATCGTGATCATGTAAATTAATAGTAAAGTAAATAAAAAATATTTTATCGACATCAAAGTGCGAACCGCTAATAAATATGTTAATATATGCGCTCAAAATTATATTTATGCTGTAAATCCGTTCTTACGCAACGTTGCGGTGGGTGTTACATGGTTATTAATATTGGGAACGCTGCTTGTCATATTTATTCCATAATCTTAATATTCAAAAGAATATCGTAAAATATCGCAGGTATGCAAAATGTAAAATAGTTCACCAAATACATACTGCAAACTGACGTTTTAGCGGAAATATGTCGTTTTGGGTCCCATGAATATTTTTTAAGGTACACAAAATGCCTGTGTGTGTGTGTTTGTGTGTAAAACTTGTAAAACTGTTTAAATCCTTTTCTCTTAGGCCAAATTGTAGGTAATTGACTGGGATTATACTTTAAATGATTACATTAAAAGCTGAAAAGCCTCCACATTACGATATTATGTATGGCACCAAGTGGAGGGATTGATATTTTGGTTGGCTGTGATAACAACATGTTTATAACTTTTTCAAAAATTATTATATAGCTTTTCACCATAGACTAAACTATAGGTAATTAGATGCGGTAGTCCTATTCATGAATGCAAAATGTTTTGCTCTGAGGAGATGAACCTCTAAATAACGATATTGTACTTATGTTGTGTGGCTTCAACTGAACATTACTTTGTTCTGCTTTAGCAAAATATTATAACTTTTCTAAATGGTGTTCTATAATTTTCTGTCATGCGCAAAATTGAGGATCATTAATGGGATTAAATCCTTTGGTAGTCGATTTTGGAACATTTTGTAGATACATGCTATGATTGTTACCATAATTTAATAATCTAACAATTGTGAATATTTATAAAAAACAAACGTCAATTTTTTAGGTGCAAAGGTTTCTATGCTTTAAATTTGCAACGTTTTCAAAAAATATTTATTAAAGTATGATTATTTCCAACTTCTTCCGAGATGACGCACTATTTCTGTCTTATTTAACACCAATAGTTACAGCAATATTGTTCTACCAAATAAAATTTGTGGATAATTTTTTTATTTATGAATTTTTTCTTGAACCTATGACGTTGCTTGAAAACCAGATTAAAAACTTTGGGCAGTACATTTAAAAAAATTGAAATTCGGAAATATAATTTTACACAAAAATGTAGTGTTTTACAAAAAATGTTGTGTTAGTCTCTTACTTTGTTTTACTTTACTTTTAAAGGTATTTTTATTTCGTTACTACATAAAGAACTTTTTAGACTTGTGTATGGTTATACACGTATCAGTTTATGGGTCAATGTCATTCGTTTAAAAGATCTGAAGGAAAAATAAAGCCACAATACCACAGAATCGATTGCAATTGTATCATCCAATTTTTAATCAGCCAGTACAAAAAAAGTTGGCAGAAAAGCGAACTTTTTCGTTCGAGTACGTGTATGTATGTGAATTGCCGGCGGGAACAATGAAATCAAAACAAACACGAAAATAGTAACGTCGAACTGGGCCGACGTGGAAAGGGAATGTTCGTTCCGCTAAAAATATATTTATTCCCGAGTACTGTCTCATCTGCGTAACGTCAGCCATGACGTCCCGAACGTAATGAATGCTAATATACAGTCTGTCCCAAAAGAAACGGGACAAACCATAACGTTCTTGTCTTGTATACCCCTTTGTTCTTCAGGAGTGGTGGGATATCCTTTGGGTTAGGCAAAAGATCCTTTAGCTTTGCTGGTGCTCTGTACCTTACCGTGATACCCGATTTCTTCAGTATTCTACCGATTCCTTCTGATACCCCACTTACATATGGTAAGCAAGCGAACCCCTTTGACTCCTGCCGATCCGCTGAGACTTGCGGTTTCCTTTGTGTGACACCCGTATGTCAGACTTGGTGTATCCGTTCTGACGTAGAGCCCACTCCAAGTGTTTCCGTTCGTCGTCCAAGGTGGCGGAGTCGCACACCTTCTCGGCTTTGTTGAACAGAGTGTTAATAACACTTCTCTTCTGTTGGGGATGGTGGTGTGTTCAAGTACCGATCAATATGTGTCTTCTTACGGTAGACTGTATGTCCAAGCGTACTCGTTGACGTTCTGTATACCAGCACATCCAAAACTGGCAGCTGATTATCCTCTTCTATTTCCATCTTGAATTTGATAATAGGATTAACATTGTTCAGGTGGCTAAGGAACTCAATAAGTTTATCTCTACCGTGTGGCCAAACCACAAAGGTATCATCAACATATCTGACCCAATGGTTGGATTTGTAAGGACTTGACCTAATGGCTTTTTCTTCAAACAATTCCATGAAGAAATTGGCGATTAGCGGTGAAAGAGGTGATCCCATGGGAGCACCCTCTACTTGCTCATACATCGCTCCCGCCCACTTGAAGTATGTGGTGGAGAGACAATACTCTACAAGATCCGGTACATCGGTTGGTAGACCTAGAGCACAAGTGTTGTTCGAAGGCCTTCGACTGCCTCCTTAACCGGAACACACGTAAAGAGTGATGTTACGTCGAAACTTACGAGTATATCCTGCGGGTCACTAACAACTTCCTTCAAAATCTGAATAAAATGTTCAGAGTTCTTAACAAAAGATGTCCGATTTTGTTCTTTGTTAGCCAGGATGTGTGAAATGCTGATGATAATGATGATGGTGTGTTAAATGTCTAGACCCCAAAAGTTAAAGGATTATTTTATTAAGTGGCAACATACACCTTCACAAGAAAAAATAAATGAGCTTTCAAAAATTTCTTTTATGGTACTATGTTTAAAGAATGTACCCTGAAACTTTTATTTAAACAATTAGTTTCCCAGTAATCCATTTTTTCTTAATTTCCAGCTAAAAACACTCCTATGGTGCATGTTGCCTCTAAAGTTAACTAACTTAACTATCGGTACTTATGTAAATTTATTATGATAAAAGGAAACAAGAACTGAAAATCAAAAATAAAAAATAAAAACTACTACTTTCACTTCCATTTCTATTTCTAAGAAACTCCTGCATTCGCCATCTTTTACGATTAGCAGGAACGTAAGCCGAAATTAAGCCCCCACTTGCTGAAAACTGCGTTTGCTGCTAATTAAGGATACCGTCTATCCGTTGGTACTTCTCTACTCAACGCTAGATGTCGCAGCATATCATCCAACAAATAACACACACTGGTATCGCGTACGTTTTATGTATATTGATTACGTTTTGTGTTTGTGGAATGCCTGTTGATCTAAAGAGTCGAGAATGGGTAGCAATGTCAATGTCATTGACCTTACCAACTCCTGTTATCAGCGCTATTTCGTCACATTTCGTCACGTTTCGTCACGTTTCGTCACAAATAACGCACGCGAAGTATCATTATAAAGTCTTTTATTGTAAATGTACAATATAAAATTGAACTTAACGCATACTACTAGTCTTTTAAATGTTTATAGCATAGATATACCTATTTATAATAATAGTTCAACTAGAAAATAAAAAAATACAGTCTGCCGAAAGGCAACGGTCTCTTCTTTATAGGATTGGCAGTTTTCATAACACCCGGAAGATCACAAAATTCTATCGTATAATATCAGAAAATAAACCTTTCGATTTGCACGGAACAATAGAGCAATTGGCTACAACTGTGCGTCTCTAGTGGAATGGCAAGGAATAATAACAATGAAGACAAGATTTCCTATTCCCACGTTTCAAATATCACACGTCCACTTGCTGTTGTAACACCCTTACTGATTACTAGATTCTGTGTCGATTTTCTTAGCTAACTCGAATATGATCTCCCTGTATATCAACGGGTCCATGTTCGTTCCCAACATCAGCAATATCCACCAATCGCCAAGATCCACCTTCCTCGCCACAGCTTCGCATATCTCCAGAGGGATGCTGCGATTCTTCGCGTGCATGATTCTCGGTCTCAGTTTCGGCACGAGGAGAATTAATAATCGGTAAACGATCAGTATGGTGAGCACTGACGCCAAAAGGACGTACCAAAACCAGATGAATATGTAGGTCTTCTCGTTGACAATGTTCAGTGGAAGTATGCACATGCTGTCGCGCTTCTCGATAGTTCCGGACGGGCCGAATTTGTGGAATGTGCACTTGGTGACGCGCGGGAAGACGTAGACCATTGGGTCGACTCGGTTCTCTTGAGATTCTTCGGAAAAATCCATCACCTTCCAGCCGTACGAGAGAAATTCGCCGTCGAAGAATTTGTTCATGAGGTACATCTGCAGGATTATGTTTACCAAGCATAGGGCTTCGCAGATCCAATACCGTATCACGTACGTGGTATGACGCTGAAATATGGAAACAAGCATGATTAGTTGAATGCAAGTTTGCAAGCATCTTAAAATGGTGCCCAATAACAAATCTGTAGATACAGAGAGAAAGTGGGTATGAAAAATATCTACATTAGACAGTCTAAAGCGTTTTTACAGTGTTCTTCCGAATGTCATTCGGAGTAAAAAGTTGTATGCACAGAGAAAAATGAGTAAAGCAATTTGACTGTAGGCACCAACAACAGATATGTAAAAAACACAGTTCAATTATTACTTTTACTGTAAAATTAGTGCATTTTCCCTGTAAAATTACTAAAATATCCTGTAAAATTCCTGTCATAGAAATTTACAGGTTTCATGTAGTATCAATGTTGCACCTTTAACTGCTTCTTCTACAGCATTTTTGCTGTTGATTTATTACATTCAATTTCTGTAGCTTTGAAGATATACCTCTGTGTCTAAATTTATAATTTTTTTAAACTTCGCAAAAAGAGAGTTGTTTAAATATTATCAAACGAAGGAAATATAAATTACTTAGTTAAACACATATCAATTATTAACATAAAATAAATACAAAAATTAAGAAACATTAATTCAGAGTAAAACATTGCGTAAAAAATAAAGTAGGGTTGGTAAATATTTCAAACGATAGCATTTTCTTAAACATCGAGTTAATAAATAAGTCACTATGAAAACAGTTACTAAAAATTGCATTTACGTTCTGAAAAAAATTTGTGAAAGATCACCCAAGTATGAAATATATTTTTAAACCCTAATTTCTTCTATAACTGATCTATATTTCCTCCTAAAGTTTGTAAATAAGAAAAAGCTTACATTCACAATATTGAAAACTGACAGCATTTTCTTAAACATCGAGTTAATAAATAAGTCACTATGAAAACAGTTACTAACAATTACATTTACGTTCTGAAAAAAATTTGTGAAAGATCACCCAAGTATGAAATATATTTTTAAACCCTAATTTCTTCTATAACTGATCTATATTTCCTCCTAAAGTTTGTAAATAAGAAAAACCTTACATTCACAATATTGAAAACTGTCTTCATAAACGGTGAATTATAAATAGAACACAAAATAAAAATTTTGGTTTAGTACAAATATTAACAAAGTTATCTATGTTACTCACTACTTAATTTCCACACTGTAAGTGTTTAAACTTTAAGGGTTTTTACCCAAAAAAAGTGTACGTGAAACAAACACGCACGATGAAAAGTAGAGAAACACAGAAGAACGTGTTATTTTATTTATTTCGAGAGTAATAGTGGGTTTTCAATAGATTTCTTTCTAGAATTGCACTAAATACAATTTCGGACTCTTTTCTATCGGTTTAAGCTTTGTCTTTTTGGATTTTTTGGATCGTCTTTCATGATTTTAGGTACCTAATAGTTAAAGGGGACAAGATCTCGCCACCTTGTATATGCTCTAATGCCTGAGTTACACTGTAGAAGTTTTGAAACTTTTTTTTGACAATTTCTTGTCATGTGAAGTGCCAACCATGTGCCAACACTAGACGAAATGACAGCTGGGGCTAATATAACCTTACTAATTTGACAGTGCAATGCATATTGTGCATTAAATAATGACAAGTCCAAGTAACACATAAAGAATGGTGTCGTTACGAAAACACTAGATCACAAACTTTTAGTAATTTTTAGCTTGCCAAGACTGATGATATTGACGCAAGTGTGAAATAAGGCTGACATCTCAATCGCTATTGGTTCGCCTCGATCTTATTTGTAAATTTTACCACAACTACCAACTGTTGAATATAAAACCATTCTAGATTGTAAGATGACAACCGCCGTTTTCTAAATTTATGTTAAATTAATGTCGCTAAGTAGAACAAATAGTATATAACACTCGTTTTATGAGACGTATTGGCGCACTCGTTCCTTTTGAGCAAAAAAACATCTCGTGTGCCAATTTTTGTCTTATAAAACTTGCATTATAATATACTATATTAGCATAATTAAATTATTAATTAACAATTTAATAATATTAGTTAAGAAAATAGTTTATTCTTGTTTAACTGATTATTATGTTAGTTTGTTACGATTAAAAATGATTTCTTTTTGTTGTAGCTTGGATTTTGGGCTGCTGGATGTGCAAGATTATGGCGTATATACAGATTGTGTCGGTAGCTGCTACAGTCTATAGCTTAATAGCAGTATCACTAGATCGGTAAGTCATTGTATATTAATTAATTACTTATAAACATACTGATGCAAAATGTAAACCATTTTTTTCATTACCCTATAATAAATAGTGTCCACCCTTATTTACTTTAACATTTTATGTATATACTGGATGTACAACCTAACTATAGATAAGCATAATACTTTGCTCTTAAAGAATGTATAGGAAAACATTAAGCAAGTATAATTATTATGATAAAATAAACAAAAAATATTCAACGTGTCCATTAACTTAAAAAATTATTCACAAATGTTGTACCATTTGTGTTGTATGCTAGACTGTTCTGCTAAAATACATCAATAAAACGATTTGATTATTTTTTTGTATGTCTCGATCAAGGCGAGTGGGACATCCTGTAGATATTATACGTTTATTTATGTACACGTTGTACTGTACCAATCTGCCAAGCAATCTAATTCCGTTTGATTCGGGGAATCCCTGTACCCCATATTATTTGCAACACAAATACAAACAAAACGCCATCTGTGCACTACAGATAAGCATTACAACACGCAGTCGTCGAAGTTAACAACATTTGATGTTCGTTCAAATTTGATTTATTATTATTTCTCTATGTAATGTAAAACTTTTTCTTGTTTAGTAAAAGCAATAATTATGGTAGTAGTTAGTTTTGTCAACATGAATTTAATAATTGTATTTCTACCGTGTTTGTTGCCAGTCATATACACCTACTTTGAAACATGAAAAACAAATAAGCAAAACAAACGCACGAGTCAAATTTTTTTTTTTTTTTTTTTTTGGGGATGTTGCCATGTGCACAAAGCCAGTGGCTTGTCTGTGCGGCAGTCGGGGAGACGGAGTATTTGAAAAATCCCCTGCCTAACCTGGGCTTGAACCCTGGACTTCTGAGTGGAAGGCATTCGCCTTATCCACTCGGCCACCTCCGCTCTTAATCGGCCACCTCCGCTCTTGAAATGAAAATATTAATCAAATTGTCAATAAATTGGTACAAATCAACATTTCCAAGTAACAGTAATGAAAAGTTATTTTGCTAAAAGTATACCTACACAAATTCTGAAATTTGACTGTTTCATTTTCATTCTTCATTTTTTTTCTATAGTTTATTACAGTATTGTAACTTATGACCAATAGATTTTCAGAGAAATTGATGCTAAACTAATTATTACCCATATAACGACCACATCGTTCCTGTTCGTGCTGTATAACGTTATATTTAAATAAACTTTGTGAGTCACTTCTGCATAAATTTTACTATAGTAGTGACTTGATCCATGAATGACACACTATTCCGAGATAAAACATTTCACCAATCAGGGTTTTTACATAACTGTTGGATTATATCTGTGTGCATTTGGCATGTGGTATTTATTATCAATGAATCTAATTATTTCTACATATCTTAAATTAAAGAAATACCAAGCCACATGTTACAATATTAAAACGGAAAAGTGAGGTATTTACGTACGTAAGTTAGAGATAATGAAAAATGCTAGAATTTTGTAAAATATTGAAAAATCTCCGCTATGACTAGAAATGTCGCAATTTTGCCGTCGCTTATGTAATGGTTGTTTCAAACACGTGCACACACTAAACTGAAATCGGCTGGCGAAGGTCAATGTTGTGAATTGACTCAGGCTTTTGTAATTTTATGAAGAGTACAATTTGCTATAGTAGTTCACCGTCGACATGTTAAAGTATATAAGTGTTATTTACTTCACTATGCTTGGAATTATAAAACTGATTGACATTGTTAAAAATAAATGCAAAGTGTGCGAATTTATTACATAATATTATTATTATTTCTTCGCATATTTAGCTGTACGTTTTGTAAGAGAATGACGCAAATGACGCAAGTCAATACAAGTATGTGTACAAACACATTTGTCATAGACAGTTTTCAAAATACCAGTAATACCACTTTCTTACGAGATGCAACTCGGCTCCCGTCTGTTAATTGCGCTAAGAGTTTGACATTTTGCAGGCTCACCCTATGCTTCAAGGTACATTTCAAGAAATTATTTTTGCTTATACAGGCTGTCCCAAAAATGTGCAACGCCATGGTAATATATTTTTTTAAATTGCATGCTATATATTTTTTTATACATTTGGAAGCATTTTATGGTTGCCTACATACCACCAAAATTTTATTGAAATCGGCTGAGTGACTGCAGCGAAAAAAATAATAACAAAAAAAATCGATTTTGCATCGTTGGCTTTAAAAATCAGTAAAAACCACAAATTGCACCTTTTGTTAATAAAATGTTGCGACGTGCTTAAGTTAGAGCTAGTAGTCTTGTCAACCAAGTGTGATTGATCCAAATTATACAGAGTGACCAAAATCTAGTGTCAAACGTGTCAAACTTAAAAGCGTGTTATTATTGTTATTTTAAATTGGAACACATACATTTTTTAGGTCTAACGATGCAGAATTAAAAAATAAACATTGTTTCTAAATACAACCCCATCAAAATTCCCAATATTTTGCAAGTTATTCGCCAAAAAGTAATTTTTCAACGTTTCCAACGGCAATTTTAGGTAATAAATATCGTACGTGGCGTTGAAAAACAATTTATTTCATTTGACCAAATATCCTCACCATACGTTTTTAAAAATACTTGTTAAAAGCGTGTTGAACAAGGATGATTGTCGTTCCTGTTTAAACAATTTAAAAACCACGAAGTGATGTTCAAATTATTTAAACCTCCTTTTGCTAATTGATTTTATTTTCCTAATCTGGAAAATTATGTATAAGTATTTTTCTTTTAATTCAGCAGACTATTTACAACAAAGACAAAATGTGAAATATTTAATGTAGCTGATGACGCATTAATCTTTTTGCATATTTGACGAGACATACTGTAACATGTGATAGGTTTACCCTGTAAGACTTGAAATTGAATTAAAAAAATTAAGGAGAAAAAAATAAATTTTGTTGTTAATATACAAAAAAATTCATTCTTAGGGGATACCATTGAGGTTAATATGACTTCCGGTTTTTCCGGAAAGTACATCACCATTGAAATTTTAAATGGCACCCTATACTCTTTATGTGATATTTTCAATCAGAATGACATTCTGAACACAAAAACATATCGATGTGACCAACTGGACAAGGAATATACTAGGTAAAACTTTTAATTTTACTAAAATTGTCATTTTAAAAAGACTGCGATTAAATTAAAAACTCCAACTAATTTACCCAATAAAAAGTGTTTAGAAAAGAAATCAGAAGGCTAGGCTCTGACACAGTAAGTTGTTTTTCTCTAGATAATTGTGTCATGAGATACAAAATTTGTTAACCTTAAACAAGATGCGTATGTCCAAACAGAAACAATTTTCGACTCTATGTGATTATAACATGGAGGCAAAAATTGATAACCGCGGTTTTTTTGGTTAAAGATCACCAACGATATACACACATATCTGCGACCATCGATTGAGTTATAAATAACCATCACACGGTACATGATAATAAATATTTGTACTTCCTGTATACAATAAGGAGTGTTACTCGACAAGGTCTGAGACTTTGAATTACTTCCAGCACAATTGCTGTAATTTTTATTACTAACTTTTGGAAAGTTGAAAAATAGTACAACTCATCGCTTACAAACATCTCATTATGTCACTTTACAACTGCCTGATATGTTGAATTTTTAAGAGTTTTTTTTTATTATAATACCTTTATGTGTGACATTAAATACTCCAAAAGTATCTTCTTTTTGTTCTGCTTTTCTTCTAAATAGCAAACTCCGTTGCTCATTCCCATCACCAATGTCCTCATCAGCTGTCCTTCGCTCATTTTCCATATCAGATGGGGCAGATAACAAGCTATTCCCTGAAACACAAAATAGTCATGATTTGTATAATGTATTATTAGTGTTAATTAATTATAACTATTCAATTATTACCACTCTACTGATACATAACTATGAATAAGGAACAAACCAATTCTTTAAAATTTTATTTTCATTATTTTTTAGTTTTAATAAACTTGTGTAACTAAAAAGCTCACTAACATTCAGATACCTGGATACTAAAACTTGGTTGCAATAAAATTTTGTGAAAGTTTCTGGCAGCTTGCAGAAGAAATTTTCCGGGATTTGTGACGAAGTGTGAAAATGTAGCTCATATGTAGCAATCAAAAAATTTAAAAGAAAGTTTTTGGTGTAACTAAACAGAAGAAGCATTTACATACCAAGTTGTTTAAGTCTTTTAAAATATCGTTTCGTCAATATTTATTTAAGCAGTGTTGTGTTCGTTGAACCTATGTCAATGTTTTGGGCAAGTATGCAAATGAGTATTTTTTTCTAATATAACATAAATCTAGTATTCTTATAGGATTACTTGTAAGACACGAATATGCCTGCAAAAATAGTTAAAGTTTACATTATTGCCATTATCTAGGAGTAGATAAATTTTAAGTTGTAAGAAAAAAATTAAAGATATCTCAAAGACTCTGGAGATCTTGATGATAAAATAAGTACCTTATAACTTGACTAGTCAGATTTTGGCGGCAATTAATAATTACGATTATAAAATATAGACACTTTTCTATACAATAGACGAAGATTTAGTCAATTGTGGCAAATGTGTAGCGAAAATAGTCTGACATCTATCTAACAATCTATAATAACAATTATATAGTCAATAGTTTACTAGTTTTGGAAGAATCCCATAAAAAGTAAGATAGGTGTTTATTTAAAACACTTTTTGTTTCTGCAAAAGAATCCAGCTGAATTTAAAATTTTCCGAACTGAAATGTTGATTTGACTGGGCAAATAACAGATAGCTAACTTTGTCCTTTGAAATCATAATGAACAACATATTGTTGACAACGTTGTAATTACTACACTTTTAGTACTGCACTCACAGCTGCAAATCACTGCGACAGTATCTTTTTAATTATTAATTCCAAGGGAATTAATGCAAATGATGACACCGAACCCTTAGCTGACGAATCTATTCATAATAGATCAGATTTTCGCCCAATTTATTATTTATTTTTGACCTTTACTGTCACTAGACATCAAATTCTCTATCTGAATTACTATTATTTCTTAATGTTTAATAGTAAATATGCTTAATTCTGCACTGCTTTTATATGTTCTTCGGGTTCATTGTACTTTTGGAACGCTAACGTTGGTGATTTAATGTAAATTTCTTTTGTTTTACCTGTGGAGAGTTAGAAACAAAAACGGTTTTTTTCCTTTGTAACAATTACAGTTTAATGGGCCGTAATCAGCCTAAATACAATTTAATTTTTATCTTTGTACTGATAATGTCAGCTCAATTGCAGAAACCGGTATCAATTAAAATACAGTGTGTCCCCATATGGATCTAACTGCACGTACAATAGAGCTAAATTTGTATTATAAAACAGAGAAAATTTTCCTAAGCAACAGCTATAGTAGTGTGAATCTCATATGAAGACAACTGGTTTATTTTTGTTTTCTGTTTGTCAAAACATAACCCAACTCTTGCTCCACAGCATGCCACAACTACAATATAAATCAAAAGCATCCCCTCAGCAGACATAAATCAGAGGGGAGGTCGAAAATGGTCAAGATTCGAGAGGCAAGGGCCTCTATAATTAAATTCACTTACCTGGAAAAATAAGGCGAAGCATACCCATTGGTAATACGTATAATACTTCTTCCCTGTCTCCTCATTATAGTCATTCGCTATACCAGGATGGGCAACGTCCTTCCCCACCTGGAACCAGCACAGGAGAAAACATAAGAAACGCTATAATTACCCATTGGCCAACCTATCATTAAATACAGCTTTAAATTTTAAGCCAAAGGTTAGACGAAGCATATATTCTTTAGACGAAAACATAGGCGCGTAATCAGGCAATAACAACAATCTATTGTGTTCTTGGTTGAGGCAGTTGAATGGTGTTTATAAAGATAAGAGGCCATAACAATATAGCTACTGTTTATAAAATTTATCGCTTTTAAGAAACGAGATGACATCACACAACCGTATCTTTTGATTAGTCATCAAAATAATGTGTTAGGTACTCTTCTAGCAAAAATAAAATATGAATACGAATGTTGTAGACTGTTATAGACTGTCTATTGTTGGTTAAATAATTGAAATGACCTTTGATGGATGGATATTATTGAAAATTATGTAGTTGTCACTTAAAGTCACGTGGTTCAAAACATGGTTGACGGTCTTCGGATTTTCTGAAAGTGAGGTTTAAGGGTCATGCTTACCTCTCTCCTGAAGGCTTCTGGCATTGAAAATGTTGACGTAATCCAGCAGTAAGTGTTGACGACATGCCTCGGAACACCATCGGTGATGCATTGTATCGGCTGGCCAACATACTGAGTGGCGGTTATGATCAAACTGCATCCGAACAACAGCACCGATGTGAACTGATTATGCAATCTAAAAATGGCACAGTCGGTCTTCACATCCTGGTACTTGAAGAAACCGGCCAATCCTCCGAGCAACTTGTACATGGTGCGGAAGTGTCCGTAATATCTAGTTCACAAATTCACTAAGGTCAAAGAGCAGCTGGAATATGCTACGAGGAAAGTCAACCCATCACAGTACGTGAGGGCTACAGCCCATTGTCACGGTTCTCTTCGTATATTATCTTTAAAGAAACAAACAAAACACTGATGGATGGCCGTGTTCTATATAACAGCAATGAGAATCTGTGTATAGCTTCGTTGCTACTGAGTGTAGCCCCACGGTTTAGGGGTCCCCCTCTACTACTTCGTGCACACGCTGTCTATAGTGGCCTATAGTTGCCTGTTGCCATTGGTAACGTCGAATACTTTCACGTGCGACTGCAGCTGCAAATTGTACTACTGTGTGTGTGCGTATATCTGAATTTACAGCCGGTATTCATGTGAAACTGAAGCATCTGAATTCTGGTGGTCTAAAATCAATACGCGATATAGGTAATTTCAACGATGGATTAAGGTAGATACTCATCTCGAGTGTGACGCAGCGAAAATTAAACCGAGCTACTAGGAAACCAATTATGGGAGAAATCGTCATTCTATCGCCTAATAAATTAACTGTAGAAGGCCGATTTGTAAGCGAAGTGACTAAGTGTAATGACATTTGTACTGCCTATTGTCGAGGCCTTAAATTTACATGGGAAAATGCTCCCTGGGAAGAAGACATGTTTTGGTATTTTTCAAATAATTGTTCGGGGTTTGAGAAAACTTATGACTACTTATGGACTTGTAGAATGCCTCCTTAAATGAAAAATGATCCTTCTAATCATTTCAGTCTCTTTTTTCTCATTGAAATTATTACTATAATTATATTATTACTACATTTATACTTTGGGATGATTTCCAATGTTTAAATAATAACGTATTATTAGTTCTCAATACCATTTATTCGAAAAAATTTAAATGATTTGAACTTTTTTTTCTCGGGAAATTGGGGAGCTACATTTCTTTTTAAAATATTAAACTTCCTAAAGTCAACAAATTTTATTAATCGCATTTCTCTCTCCATTTCTTATTCTCATTCCCTACCACTGTGTGTCGCAAGATAATGTTGAGTTGTTGCTGTCTGAAAACTGTTCCCTGTACTCTAATTTGATGAAATATTGAAAACGAATATTATTTTATTATTCGAACACTGGAAATCATCTCAAAATATAAATGATGTCACTTCAGAATAACAGTTGGCCAGACCGATCTATAAAAAATTAATTACAAATGTGGGTTTATTAGAGAATTCAGACTAAATATCTCGAACATGAAATTTACAAGTTATTTCACAAATTATTTTCTTCTATAATTAGAAAGAAAAGGTTGAAAATCAATTACAATTGATTCTTTAGACAATAGGAAGAAATTCTTTAATGAATAATGGCCTCTAAGGTAATAAACTACCATTTCGAACTCAAAAAGCAGAATCCAGACGGATTTTCGAGAAAAATGAATTATTTCAACAAATGGAAATTAACTGACAAATGATTATAAACACTCCACAAGACTTATAGTGATCATTTCTATGAGAAAAAACATAATTAAATGATTAGAAGGGTCAATTTTCTGAAAAAAAAACATACATTCTTTCATTTGGGTAGTTTTCAGGGCACTGGGGTGGATTGGGGGCATCAAATCCTTTTGTATAATAGGTCAAATTCTTCCTTGAAAAGTCCTCTACAAGTCCTATAACTTTAGTCTTAAGTTTTCTCAAACCCCGAACAATTATTAGAAAAATACCAAGAAATGTCTTTTCCCCATGCATTTTCTTATGTACATTTGATGCATCGATAGGCACCATTAAAAATCAGCTGCCCCCCCCCCCCCCCTTTTCGACACGATTACAATACTTTACACACTAAGTATGATAAAGTAAAAAAAATGAACTCAGTTGATGGACTGAAACTTTGGTGCTGTATTATTTTATATCAATGACCTTTCACCGTTTTTAAAGAACCCATGTGGTCATATTGTGCAATAATATTTTACAATATGGCGTCACTATTGCGCATATACATCTCACCTGTGTGGGAAAAGAATGGCTACATCGATAAGAATTTTCTTACGAGTATTAACGGTGTTAATCACCTCTAAATTAATGATGCATAAATATCGATTTAAATTAATTTTTACTGGTGTTCTTTGACACGCGATTGATTAGAAAGTTGCTAAAACATAAAACTTTACGAAACGCTATTTCTTAGTATAAATAAAATTAGTAGAAAAATCGCTGTTTGTAGGTGCGTGAAGGCAAATTTACTTCGTTGGCAATGAGTTTATTATTTAGAGTCGTTTTTGTTCACGAAATTTAGGACAGATTTCGAATTATTTTCTCTTAGTTTGGTACCAATTGATATACCATTTGTTCCGGTCAATAATTATCTCCATAAACACGTCCTACACTGTTTACAGAAGATCTAAATACAAATTCTCATGCTTCCTGACTTTGTGTAAGCAAGTACACCCTTTATTTAAATCAGCAGTATGGTAGATTGTTTACTTATTTGTCGTATTTTTGGAGAGCAGTCGAACAGTGTCATAACTTTAATAGACCACATCGAAACGGATAACAATTCATATAGAAAACTTGAGTCACCGGCATTTAAGGTATCCCACTTAACTGAAATCGATCTTTGGCACTTTCGCCTACGTGTCGAAAACCAGGTAAACAGCTGTTCAAAAATATTGTTGAGATTGGTTTAGTGTATCGACGAACTGCCAAAAAAATAATTAACAGCAGTAACAATAGTGCTACTTAAAATAATAGGTACAAACAAAATTAATTAAAGATAATGTTAAAAGTGACAAATGCAATGAAATACCCTGTATTCGTCTTATAAATTCTCTAACTATGGGATATATGATGATAACAAATGAAATATTATCACTATGCAGGTGTCTACGTTGATAAAATTCGTAATCAAACCATGTCTGGAATTTTACCAGTTACGTGTTGTAATATTATATTATCTTTATTACATTAAACATACATACATAGCTAATTTGCACCAGATTTTGTTAAAATATATTTCATTGCTATATTTATCACTGTTCTCTATTTTGTAGTATATTTATTGATGACATCAACTTTATGGAATAGTTATTTGTATTGTAAATGGTGAAGAATTATATTAAGATGTCCATGCAAACAAATGATATATTAGTTGCTAAATATGTTGTATGAATATGATTAGCTGTTACATAATGAATCAATTACTGAGGAAAAATGTATAGCGTTAAAAATATGGAAAATTAGTTCATTGTCTATTTCTAAATTTATTTATCATAAATGTTCGGTAAATAGTTTCAAACATATTAACATAATATTCATCAAAGTTCAAAGAGCCCATTTGAGATAATATTATCTAGAATTTAGAAAAACTTATTCAAAATTTAACATAACAAGCTACCTAAATGTACCTATGTATTATTATTACTTTTCCTTTTTTTAAGTTTCCTGTTCATAATAAATATCACGTACCCTGGCCCTAAATAAGCCATATAAAATGTATGTTTTTTACGTACTTGTACTTTTAGACAATATGACCTTTTATATCGTTAATTCAGTACAAATTTGATAGTTTTAAAAATCAGATTACCAACATCTATTTACCAGACAGAGAATTAAATGAAGTGGTAGGTCTGAAAATTTCAAATTTAAATATCACTTTTATTTCTAAACAATCTTTCCAAATAACACTGTTTGATAATAACCGAAATAAATGTGCCTACTAGGGTGCTTCTTATTTTATCAAAAATGTTTTATGTTTTGTAAATGGCGGCCCCTTCGAAATGTTATATGACCAGAAATACAGCTATAGTATTTTTTATAATTAGAAAAATATATTTAGTAGTCGCTACTGGCTGTCAAAGTTAAAAAGAAAGTAAATGAATTTGTATTTTAAAAAAATCAAAAAAGCATTTTCTTTTGTTTTGATTGCAATACCTATAATGTCAATAATTTTCATTTTTGGTTCTGGGTTTAGATATCACAGCATTTCACAGATTTCCGAATTATTTAATTTATCAAAAGGTCAATATTAGTCTTAAGCTACAAATGAATAGACTTTTACCCAATAGCATAGTATGTAGTAGGTAGTTTTTTAATTTCAGACAAGCACATATATTCCAAAAATGGAACTATTTACATATTCTAATAAAAGAATAAAACATGTTCCAATAAAATGCTCTGTATATAGCAAATCCAAATTATTTTAGGTTACTAAACCGCCCAATCATCCGAAGTGAATTGAAAAAATATAAATTATTTCAAGGATTTTCGTGACACAACAAGTCAATTTATTAGAGCTGTTGAAATCAACTTATTCTAAAAACTTTGCATAGTACCTACGATTTCTGTGGTACAAATCTTGGATTACCAAATTACCATGAAATTGTATAGCGATCGTACCACGAGAAGGAAATTGCGTTTTGATGTTCTGTCTGCTCCACAACCGCAACAATGCATTTATTATTCGATCCTTTTCCATGTCAGGTGAAAGCAAAACACAATGAGCAACATTTACATTTACCATGATCTGTAATTTTTTGAATATGCGGCTAGAAACACGTGTAGACATTTACAAGTAACCCAGTTAAGAACCGGTTGCGTCAGTTTGTCGTCTCGTTCATGTACAATGTCTAATCTTGCAAATCAGTGACCTTATTTTACATAAATGGTTCATGATTAAGTTGGCAATGCTACGTTCTATTATTTACAGTACAACGGTCAGTCAGCGGATTAAATAACTAGCAACGTCGTATTCCATTGAAGTTAGAATTAGAAATATTCATACCTATTAACAAAAGCTAATACTAGCTAAGTATAGTGTCCTATCTTTACACTTGAGTCTACTTGAGTCACTTGAGTCTTGAGTCTAGATTAATTCGGTATTTTCCGAAATTGTCTGTCACCATATGCAAGGTTAAAGATTGAATACTGAATTAGTATAGGTTAGGGGGGCCACACATCAAAAAAATCTGATGTGGCCAGGCACATGACTATATCATACAAACTATAAAATTAGCTGCATGAGAATCTATTTGATTGAGATCAGTCGTGTCTGCATTAAACTAAAGCTAGTTAGCCAGGATTTGGCAGATAAATAAATAACTAAATAAATAAATAATTCCTTTATTAACATAAAACAATTATAAATGCAACAAAATAATATTTATATTTTGGGCGGAGTTCAGCACACTTGTTTCCAAATTGCCTTGCTCTTCCACTCAACCCCTTACGCAAACTAGAACTAAGACATAATTGTACCAATAATATAACAATAATTCCGAAGACTTATCAAAACAAAAACAAACAAACAAAATTAGTCTAGAGTCTAATTACACGTAATTGCCGCAAATCCAACTCAACAAAACATCGCACATGCCCATCAAAAATAAAAATTAAAACAGCCTCCGATGTGCGCTCAGTGCCTAAAGTCCCCCCTGTTGAGCAAACAAACAACACTTCACCTTTCCCCAACAACGGTTTAACGATAATTTTTTCATATCTTCCCTGAGACCATTGTATATGTGAATGACCTGGTAAGAGGATGACCGTTTATACAGCTCAGTGCGATGGGTAGGTGGAGCAAACAAACCCCTGAATCTTAAATTAAGGTTATGCACATCCGTTCTACAGCGTATCTTCCGCATGAGGTATTGTGGAATCCTCTTGGATAGGAACATACGATTTAATATTGCTGCATGCAACACCCTAGTGTTATCCATGTTCAACCGCCCCAAGACGCCCAGCCTATTCGATACATGATCATACTTCCTCAAACCAAAAACAAACAGAACACATGCATTTTGGACACGCTGACCACGCTGCCTATCCGACGCCGTCAGGCAAGGACCGTACACGGTATCACAACATGAGATCTTTTTACTATTGACAGTAGATATACTGAGATATTGTCAAAACATCAGCATTTGACACTACCGGTACTGTCATTAGACTGAAAATATTTGGAAAATCCTGGCTCACTACATAGTATTATATGCAGATGCAACCGATCTCGATCAAATAGAATTTGCTCTTGCAGCTAAACTATTAATGTTACCCAAAAATGTAGCGGACATAAATTATTCAGAATTTCCTCTACTTTAATTTATTATTTAACTATTTTAAGGAAATTACAGAAATGGCGGCTCATTTGCAAAATCCTTGAATAATGCTTAGAGGAAAAGTCCAGTTTCTTTGGACCCTTTTGAACCAAAAGCTTTTCAGCTCTAAGTTTAGTCACGATTTTCATTTTGATTCGCTTGACAGTATTGTCAGATCATCACCGTTTGACACTTCTGTATATTATGATAAACTCATGTGCCTGACCACAGATTTTTATTGTTGTAATGGGTATTGATGTTTTTCTTTCTTGATTTGACTTGTATTTAAATTGAAATTTTCTTTGTTTTGTTAATACTTCAAACAGCTGCAACTTTTTAAGGAGTTAAAAAAACAAATAGATCCATATGAAAAAAAAATCCTCAGAATTACATACTTTCTAAAAAAGTATACAGTAACCGTATTTTCTACATTTTTATCACTAATTTACTTAAAAATTAGATACCAGAAAAAAAATGGTCATATTTTTGTTGTTGGTTAATTTAGTCATTTGTTGTTGATTGTTGTATCAAAAGAATTCAGGTATATTGCAGTATAATTGTTTTTTTGATTATACAACCATTTGTAGAGGTGTCTGTTCAAAAGATACTGTGTGGACTAAATAAGAAACATCCTGTACCAGCGCACACAATTCCTTAGTGGTCATTTTTAATCAAAACGTTCTTGTGTTCTTCTGAAGAACACATATCGAAGACGGTTCTGTAATAAAGATTCTATTCATGTTTAGCGTACTAATAACTGCTTTTAGATTATACGGTGGTTTTCGATATAGGTTGTACAGAAGAAATGTAAGAACATAATATTTTACTAATTTTACTGGGCTACTATTCCTCAAGATTCATATTGGTATAATTTATTATCCACATATAGACTAAAGTCTGTTCGTTATTTTTTTTTTAAACTAATCATTTACAATGATTACAAAAGCAGAATTATTTGTGGTAGCATGTGGAAGTCATGCATGAGTTGACCTTTTAGTGCACCAACAGTAGACTAAATTACGTTCATTACTAGTAATTGAATATCCTGTACTAGCCAGAATGTGCCAGACTTTGTACTGATGCACACAATTCAAAACGGTGAAGACCACTCTGCAACATTTGAAGCCTTACCTACATGGTTCCAACGTTTCGTGAAAAACGAGCATTCAAACTCCCACTTTGTGGCCATTAGGAATTATGCTTTCTCTAAACTAGCCTCGCTACAAGGTGCGCCACAAGGGAAGGCAGTATTGAGTATGCAAAATGCAGTCCCAAATCGCAACGATTTCCCACGGAAATACAAAAAAAGACACGTGTTGACGCTATCAGTCTGTCAATGACGAAGTTTAAGAAACATGTTCTATATATGACGTCAATTCGCATCTGTTGATATTTGTTTTGTTAATGTGACCGCATCTTCCACATCTGGTATTTTTTAGTTTTGTTTATTTGTTGCTGCGGATTATCTAGAAATTTTATAGGTCTGTTAGTTAAAGAATCTGGGAGTTAATTTTAGAATTTCTTCTCATTCAGAACGCTGAGATATTTACTGGTGCTCGAGCGTCAACTCTGTCAATTACTATAAATTGTAAAATTGACCTCCGACTCCTGTTAATTAATTCCACAGATCTATAGCAACCAGTTTGCTAAACCAGGCACGCACGGTCTATAAAAAGTTAACGCCGCGTGTTTAACGTTAAAAAACGTGAGAGTATCGAGAATGCCCAATAAATACAATTTATTTGTAATAAATCATAAGTCACACTGTCAATTTAGTTTAAATAAAATCAATGTTGAAAATCAGCACAACTTTTATCATTTATCAATAAATGACCTGACAGAATTTATATAGCAAAATTAATCAAATAAAAAAGGAGACTGAAAATAAAAGATCACCAGGTTAAGAAATGTCTTATGTAATACCCACTGGCTTTTTTGCAGAAATGCACCAATACTGGTGTACTATGTTCTCAAATCTTTGCTAGTAGGTAACAGATACAGGTTTTAAAAACTTCTAAAATTACAACCCACCCGCCCGTTTGTCTTCTGTGTTGTACCCGTGACCTTTATCGTTGAGATATTGTGTGTGCTTGGTTATTCCAATCGTATATGGTCACCTGGCGTTTCCAGTTGTATTTTTAACGTCGAACGACTAAATTATTTTGGTTTCAATTATTTACTTTTGTAGCTGACCCTCTAATGATGTCAATAACATAGTCAAAGGCTCTGGGATTCCCTAATGTTCCCCAAAAGTGCACTGGCTGCTTTCCCAAAAAAACTATATTCATTATTTAACAATAACGTACGTGTCTTATGTTTTGTGAAATGGATTTAAAATGGAAACGATTGATGGAAATAATAACAGATCAATATACAAACCCCCTGTTTTCTGCATATCGGCGCCACAGTTCAAATTTACAGAAACCTTATACTCCCTCCATCCAAAAATATGGTATACATTTGGTATACAAAACGTAAATTGATGAATACGATATTTTCGGACGGACGTTGTTTTGCAACCACCTGTATGTTAATCAATATTTAGTGGGGGTTTTAGGATATCCAAAACTCTTTCAAAACAAATATTTTTGTCAAGGAAGGAAAATTATAGGCATACTTTCCTCCATCTTATATTTTATACTGTTGTGAACCTGTTGTAACTGCTACCATGCGTTGAATAAAGTTATTATTATTATTATCTGGGAACAACTACAAGTACAGTTTTGAGTAATACTTTGCAATTTTACCAGCTGTTAATCTTGCGGTAAATGTAATTAACTGACGGTATTAGAGTATTGATTTATTACCAACAACAACATTTAGAAGTGTGTATTTCTAGTTTAAATAATAATATGTATAATATATCTTTTCTACTTTGCGTTCGTTATAAACTCATAACGAAACCGCTTTCGATGTCGTTATGAAAACACTAGGTCACCAACTTTTAGTAACTTTTAGTTTTCCAAGATTGATGTTATTGACGTCAAGTGTCAAATAAGGCTGACATCTCAATCGCTATTGTCTCGCCTCAATCGTATTTGTGAATTTTACCACAACTATCAACTGTTGAAGCTAAAATTACTCTAGATTGTAAGATAACCGCCATTTTCGAAATTTAAGTAAAATTAATGTCGCCAAGCAGAAAAAATAGTATATAACACTCGTTTTATAAGAGGTATTGGTGCACTCGTTCCAATTGGGCACTCCTCGCTACGCTCGTCGTGCGTTTCTTACAAAACTTGTATTATAATATACTATTATACATCTTCAACAATGTCACTCCGAATAAGGGTTACAAACTAATATTGGAATCAATAGACAGAGAAAATATGTCAAGCGACTTTGTTGTGTCAAATAACTAACAACATGTCTATCAAAAAAGCGCTATTCACTTGTCACAAATTACTTCTACTGTAAAATAAACGTACTTTTCCCGTAAAATTACAAAAATATCGTGTAAAATTACTGTAATAATACAGTCATTTCACAAACGTATGCTGGTATCATATAACCAGCCATGATGCAGTAGAAAAAATAAGGGGGCTTTAAACTGCTTATTTTATAGCATAAAAATAAGTAAGATCCTCAACCATATGAAAACATGAAAAATTTACATAAATTGTCTAAACTATCAAAAATAATTTATTCAAAGTGAACCAAAGTGGCAAAATATTGAGATTACTTGGAAACAATTCACAGAGGTTTTCTATACGTATAGACGTGATATTCAGAATCGACTTTTTTCCACACGAAGTACAGTCTTAACAATTTTAGGGTCCAGCGCAGATAAAGGTGACAAGCTGGCACACAGACAGATGTAAATGGAACTATGATGTAGGTCCTAAAACTCTCCCCTGTCGCTCAAACAGTTACAAATTATCCCCAAATAGAATCCTACACAGAATACAACAGGTCCGCTTTACCTCACCCCTAACCACCCCTCTATGTCTGGGCATCTGCGTTGCACGCTTCCTGTCTACCTCTCTGGATGTTATCTAGACTTATTTGACCTTGTTTGAAAATTTTGTGCATCCAGGTTTTCTATGCCTGCAAGGAATACATGAATCGTTCAAGTTATTGAAAGGTTGCAATCATCATAATTTAAATATATACGAAGGCTACGTAAAATTATCCGTTGTGTGGTTGCTGAGTATGCAATAAATTGCATTCGTGGTCACGTACTGCGGAATTATTCGTATTTAAAAATCTTACGTAGCTGTTAATACGTCGATGCATTATTAAAGAGTTGTCGATAGTAAATGTCTTGGTTTCTGCTTTTGTTGTAAATGTTATTAGTGACGTTGCCTGAAGTTATGTCTTTCTTGGGGCAAAGCTTAACCTTAGTATTACTACAATCAAGATGAGAGAGCGGCGTCTAAGCATTTTGCTTTTGCTGTTTTATTGAAAACAATTACTTTGAAACCAATGAAAGCAGTATAAATTTAATGTAATTGCCGCAATGTCAACTCAATAAAACATCGCACATGCTCATAAAAAATTAAAATTAAAACAGCCAACACTTCACCTTTCCCCCAATACTGTTTAACGATAATTTTTTCATATCTTCCCTGAGACCATTGTATATGTGACTGACCTGATATAATGATATAATATTGCTGCATGCAACTCCCGTACACGGTATCACAATATTAGATCTTTTTACTATTGACAGTAGATATAGTGAGATATTGTCAAAACATCTGCATTTGACACTACCGGTACTGTCATTAGACTGAAAATATACCAGTCTAACCCAATATTAGGTTATCGTTAATTATCTATGATGATGTTAAATATAATTTTTTTATATATTTTAATTATATGGTTTTATAACAACTATACTATGATAGTTCACATGCCAGTTTTTACCATGCAGTTTACTGAGTTGGTACCAGATTTTATCTTTATCACAATGTAGTTATACTTAAATACTTATACTTAATTTAAAAGTTATTCTTAATTTATTGTAGGTGTCAACTCCTCATTGTGTAGAATTTCACAAATATTAAACGAAACTTAATTGCTGAATATATCCAATAAAAATAACTTTTACTTTAACGTACAAATCTCAAAATTGAAATTTCAAATGGTATGGGTTGCACAGTAAAAACAGCAAATTTCAACTTACTTTTACAACGTTTAATCCAAACCCTTGAAAACAAACTAATAAAAATTAAGCATTGTCGAACATCACACACGGTAACACTTTAAAACTAGATTATATTTGGCAAACTGCAAGTTTCAAACGCACATGTCACGTGTAGGGAAAAAGTAGTTTATCTTTGGTCTATCGTATTGATAAATGCTCTAAGCTAATATTTATTTACATTTTAACATTACGTGGAACTACTGACCTTGTAATGCCATGCCGTTTAAGATGTTTATAAATAGTAGATTTTGGATAAAAATATAAAATTATTATATAAATATAAAAACTAGCATAACATATCATATATGCTTGCCTGAAGAATGTACTGATAGAATATTAGTGCTCCGTAATATACCGGATGTTGCAGAATAACTGGACCCTTGACAAGAGATACAGAATTCCTTGAATTAGATACCTGACTCCTTGTATACATATATCTCCGTCATCAGATGCAATTAGCTCGTAGCTTCCGATGAAACATACCAAATATAAAATGATTAGCTGTAAATTCAATGAATAAAAATCTGATGTGGCCAGGCACATGACTTTATCATACTACACAGCAGTGTCAATACTGACAATACTGATGATTTATGTCTGCGACATTTTTTGGTAAAATTAATAGTTTAACTACACGACCAAATTCTATTTGATCGAGATCGGTCGCATCTGCATTGATATAATACTGTATAGTGAGCCAGGATTTTCCAAATATTTTCAGTCTATTGCCAGTACCGGTAGTGTCAAATACTGGTGTTTTGACAATTCCTCACTATATCTACTGTCAATAGTAAAAAGATCTCATATTGCGATACCGTGTACGGTCCTTGCCTGATGGCGTCGGATAGGCAGCGTGTTCGGCGTATCCAAAATGCATCTGGTCTGTTTGTTTTTGTTTGAGGAAGTATGATCATGTGTCGAATGGGCTGGGCGACTTGGGGTGGTTGAACATGGATAACACTAGGGTGTTGCATGCAGCAATATTATATCATAAGTTGCTCTCCAAAAGGATCCCACAATACCTCATGCAGAAGATACGCTGTAGAACGGATGTCCATAACCTTAATTTAAGATTCAGGAGTTTGTTTGCTTCACCTGCCCATCGCGCTGAGCTGTATAAACGGTCATTCTCTTACCAGGTCAGTCACATATACAATGGTCTCAGGGAAAATATGAAAAAAATATCGTATATACCCGATTACAATACTTCCTACTAAATACTACGTATGATAAAGTAAAAATGTCTACGTGGTCAACGTTGGTTGACTTGTCGTAAATAATTCGTACCACATAACCATAAGGATCTAAGTAACATTTTGTAACAGTATGATTTTTTAATGGTTCAAGGTTTTAAGTGGAATAACTTAAATTACAATAAAATATTATAATTAAGATAAACTATGACAACTACTAGTCAAGCAAAATCGGAAAACTTTAATGGGAAACATGCAAATAAAGAAACAATTCATGTCAAAACCTTAAATTTCACGTTTGTCCAATGATTGTTTTGATGTTTTCCATCAATCGGTACATTTGAGTCCAATGACATAAGACCTAGAAGCTCAATAAGTTTAAGCATTCTTTATCAGAATTTCTTGCACATATAGAATACGAAGACTGGCAATCTTATTTGAGCATTCCGTCCGTATATCAAACGGTCCCATGTCATTCACTTAACATGCACGGTATCCAATGTATTTCTCTGAATCGTCGTGATCCATAAACAATGGTATCTCATACAAAGCGCGTACTGTTGCACGTAACTTTTATAATCTTTCTCAGAAGACCACCCTAGAATACCAATAGCCTGAACGCCGTCTTTAACCTTGAACCTGCCCGTCTACTATTCGCAAAAATTCCAATAAGAGGAGCAATTTTTGGCAGTTTTCTCGATTAAAATAATTATTATAGGGCCCCGAGGAAAGAGGACGAACAAGAACAAAACTGCCATGGCACGAACTGGTCGCTGGTGCAGTTGAAGAGTGTAGAGTTCATCGCTCTCAGATGACCGTGTATCCAGTAGTTCTGATCCAGCATCGGGTACGTTCCTTAAAAGTACTAGAACAAGCCCGTTCTTTCTTCGTGCGTTGTCCTCTTCTTCTTCTTCTTAGTCTTCTTCTTCTTATACACTTTTTTATCTCCCACAGTGGTGTCGCCGGTTTGGTTCCTTTATGGTACCAACGTGATAAAAATAACTTGACGCTTACACTGCAAATGTTGCTTGATAATTAATGATATGTGCTTATCTATTAAAAATGAATTAACATCCTCCTGGTTTGTCATATTGACGTAACGATACCCTGAAAAGCTGCAGATGGTTGATAGTCTTTTCAAATAAAGCCTTGCCAATGTGACCCACAAAATATTATTTTAGGTAATTTCTGTAGACCAATTAGTGGTTGAATCCGATACTTTAGAAACTCCGAAAAGATCTTGATTAAAAATCTCGAACATCATGTTCACCAACGTACTCATTTGGATTATTGTCTGCTAATATTTTAAAAACTAGTAAGAAAGTTCTAAGTCACTTCATATATTCATCACAAAATCTAATGTTAATCCATGTCTATCGAATTACACCTTATTCATATTTCCTTTACAAGTTTAGTAAACAAATAACAAATTCACAAACCAGAAAAATGGTATGCAAATAATATTCCACTCGTGGTTGTAGAACTGGTTTGATTCGGTATAGGAAACCAG
The DNA here is from genome assembly GCA_964023965.1 of Melinopterus prodromus. Classification (NCBI taxonomy): domain Eukaryota; kingdom Metazoa; phylum Arthropoda; class Insecta; order Coleoptera; family Scarabaeidae; genus Melinopterus; species Melinopterus prodromus. Next base: position 21,016,517 of record OZ030398.1, on the reverse strand, counting down.
GAAACGAATGATTACAAACAAAGTCCGCGATATCCAGATTATTGCAATAAACAATCGCACAACTGAAACGATTAGCATAATGTCAGTGTTATAGCTCAAGATAAATCTGTAATAATAACAAGCACGCTGGTAAACAGTACGAAGGCCAATGCATATGTTTATGCTATTGGCTGAAAAGTACTGAAAAAGACACGTTTGCATGTCAATACATACAAGTGCCTATGGTAAAGGGATCTACTCTGCAGCGGCAAAATATTTTGAACAAAGATAATAATCGGATCATCGCCCTGAAAAACCGGTATAAAGGAAAGTGGGACATACTTAAGAGACAGATGGAAAAATTTTACAGGGCACTGACATAGTAAAGGTTATTGAAAGAACCCTGAAAACGTATTGCGCTCATCTCAGTGGGAACAACCTAGTAAGGATTGTGATTGGACTCATTACAGGATACTACAGCCTCAGGAAGCACTTGCACAACATAAAACGTCTGAAAGAAGAACCTCTGTGGATAGAACCAAATCTGGGGATAGGAAACTCTACAAAAGCTTCCCCAAAAATAACTAATCGATAGAGTAGTTATTCCTCATAAACTGGATGAGATCTTGAGTCCAAGTCGTTAAAACGACACTTTTTAAATGGAATAGACTGCATTTTTATATATTTTTGATTGCTTGGTACAGCTTTAATGCATTAAGTACTAAGGTAGTACGCCCAATTCCTTACAGTTGTCAAGTTATTGCTTCATTTGCCTAAAGGAGAGCCTTAAGAACCTCATTAGTTCTGCTTTACTACTTTATGATTACAGAAATCTGCTGTACTATACTAAGTATAACATAGAATAGAAATATTCTCAACCTATACAATTGAATTAAAGAAAATATTGGCAGCATCTTCATGCGGAAGATACGCTGTAGAACGGATGTCCATAACCTTAATTTAAGATTCAGGTGTTTGTTTGCTCCACCTGCCCATCGCACTGAGCTGTATAAGCGGTCATTCTCTTACCAGGTCAGTCACATATACAATGGTCTCAGGGAAGATATGAAAAAATTATCGTTAAACAGTTTTGGGGGAAAGGTGAAGTGTTGTCTGTTTGCTCAACAGGGGGGACTTTAGGCAATGAGCGAACATCGGAGGCTGTTTTAATTTTAATTTTTTTTGGGCATGTGCGATGTTTTGTTGAGTTGGATTTGCGGCAATTACGTGTAATTAGACTCTAGAGTAATTTAAATATTCAAATGCTTAAATTATTCCAAACTCATTACGAAAAGAAAATACATATGAAAGCAGTTGATAACCGTTATCTAAATAATACTTCTATAAAAACAGATTCAAATTAAAATATATACTTAAACTACGGGTTTATTTTTTGCGTATTCCATCACGTGTTAGGATTAATAAATTCCCAGTAGACAATTTACAACTCGGCATTGCATAATGTAACAGTTTGCTTATTACTTACATTATGTAATTGTTTGGTATATATTACTTCTCAGAATACTTCTAAAAATACCTATAAATATACAATGCGAAAACGTATTCATTAATTTTATATATTTTTCCGTCGATGGTTTATTTATGAGTTTGTTTGAATGACTAGAAAATCGTTTATTAAACAGTTCTATAAATGCAGGCTTTGTATTAAATAAAAGATTCAAAACTGTCAGTGTTTTAGAAGTATAGGACCGACGAACAAATTTTGTAACTAATTAGCATATTAAACGGCGATTAATGATCTCACCAATTAACGCACTCACTAGCGCTCGTGCGTTAAGAAGCCTCATCTTTAATCGCTCTTTTAGATATATTTGTTTGTTATTACAAAACAATTTCCAAACCGAGCCGTGTAGAGTAGCGCCAACTGTGGAGACTTTGGACACTTAGAATAGTTCCGATGGCCACCTGAAGAGTTCGCTGCAGAATAGCGCCATCGACCCCATGAGACAAGGTCAAAATGGTACACGACCCTGTTGCTAACTCCATATACAGACGCCTGAATAGTGAATAGTACGTTTATTTTTACTAATCTTGCCTATTAGTCCGAACTCCCGCGACATATGTAATTTTATCTTCATAATCATAAAGCAGGTGAATATGGTGAAAAAATACGTTAACAACAAAGTCGCCTTATTAATTAACCTTTTTGTTAATAGCGAAACATTACTACTGCAATACATTTTGCCTTTTTAATTTTTAAGTGTGTGAAAATTCGCGCCTTCTGACTGGAGTCAAAAATTTTAGGCGTGTCTACATTAAAATAAAACTAGTATTGTCAAAACATCAGCGTTTGACACTACCTACTGTCATTAGAATGAAAATATCAGTCAAATCCTGACTAACTAGTTTTATATTAATGCAGACACGACCGACCTTGGTAAAATAGAATTTGCTCAAGCAGCTAAACTATTAATTTTACAAAAAAAAATGTCTTAATTATTCCTCTACTTTAATTTATTATTTAAGGGATATAGGGTTCTGGTCTAGATATTAGACTACAGTTAGTAGTATTATAAATATTTTTAATTTTTTTTGTAGGTACTGGTTCTAATAAATCTTTGTCAACATTTTGCACAAGTTGCCAACCATATTTTAAAAACCTTTTGTCCTGTAAAATGTATCTATTGTGTTATGCCAATAGCATTGGTTTGAAATATGTGAAGAAATAATAGATCGCCGAATGAGAAAATTTAAATTATTGTGATAACCAACTTTTTAAACACACTTTTTACTGTTTAACTATATTGTTTTTATCTGCAAACATTAAAAAACCGTGTTTAACTTTAACACTTTGGAAAACCATTTATTTTTGTATTCTAAACCATTCGTGATACAAACAGAAGGTTTTGCAAAAATATACCTACATAGGTAGCGAAATGAACAAACAGGTGCATTTTTTTGTACATGAATGGTAATCGGCAATTCCGTACAACAACAACAACAACAAAGCGGACGAAACAAGAAAGAATAAATAGGCAAAAATGTTGATACAAAAGTGGTTTGACAGATATTGCGACAGAAACTCGGTAACCAAAAATGTTTTATTATATGCGTTTGACAAAGTTTGGCACAAAGGTCTACTCTATAAGCTGGATTGGCTACTACCCTTCGAGTATAGCAAACTGTTAGGATCATATCTTTCTGACAGATACTTCCGCATAAAGCAAGATAATGAGTACTCAACCCTCAAATGTATTAAAGCTGGACTACCACAAGGTAGTGTACTTGGCCCAATTCTTTACCTTCTATGTATACACATGATCTTCCGCAACCAGATGGTGTTACCGTTGCCACGTTTGCTGATGACACTGCTATCATGGCAGTAGACACAAATGTTGAAGGAGCAACACTAAAACTGCAGAATGCTGTCAACGATATTAGTGATTGGATGGAACGATGGCTAATTATATTGAACGAAACCAAATCCGTTCAGATAAACTTTACCAACAAGCGAATACGATACGTTCCAGTTACAATAAATATCACCACCGTGCCCTACTCGAATACGGCAAATACCTCGGTATGACGCTAGACACCAAGCTCCGCTGGAAAGCACATGTTAAAAAAGCGAGAAGATTTGTGCCTAAGATACAAAAAACTGTACTGGCTTATTAGTAGGAAGTCGTCTTTATCGACATATAATAAACTCCTACTTTACAAGCAGATACTTAAACCTGTGTGGACCTATGGTTTCCAACTGTGGGGCTGCACTAAGCCAAGCAATATCAACATCATTCAACGCTTCCAAAATAAGGTGCTAAGAAACATCGTGGGTGCACCGTGGTATAAAAGAAACCGAAACCTCCACAGGAATCTTGAGATGGAATTAGTAACGAACGAAATTGGAAAGTTTGCAGAGAATCATCAGAACAGATTTCTCCAGCGCACGGATGTCGAGGCAATCCAGCTTCTTGACAATTGTGACAGTGTGCGAAGACTCGAAAGAACCAAACCTTTTGAGTTGGCGAAGTGATGTTAAAAAAAGGCACAGTGCTACCTGAGTGATAGCCGATAGGTGAACGAAGCAGAGCAACGTGCAGTGTGTGAAGTTTAAAGCGTCACCATAATAATATCTATCAATTCGCGATAAACTTGATAAATAATTTTGATATCGCATTGTCCCTGCAAGGTCCTAACCTACCATAACATTCTAACTCATTGTGTACACTAAATTTATCTATACCAAACAAGAGACTAATCTTAGAACAGTTGAATTGTTGACATTTGTACGATACTCTAAATATAAAAAGAAGTTCTACAGATACATATAAATTTAATTACAAATTCACAACTAGATCCATGACCAAACGCACGTAGTATGATTACAGTACAACGCAATTTTATTGTTGTTTTTGCAATAAAGCTGTGGCTACTAGAAAACTAGAAAACCCTGATATCTACAATTGTTACATAAGTTCTTGAAAGACAAGTATTTCTAACATAAATACTGGAGAAGAGTGAAAGTATAAATTGTTTTCTCAATTATATCGTCTTGCTTGTGTCAATTTCGTTTCTATGCACTATCCATTCAGCACCAATGGAAAACTCTATACAATAATATATTATTATATTATAATATGTACTTGAAGACATTCTGCACTTTTGCTATACGAAATGGGCTGGATAACACGTGCAGATCTATATTTAGTCTTTTTGTTATGTCCTCTTATTGCATATGCTTTTGAAAAACGGACAACATTTATTAGCAGATACTTCAAAACGAAAATAAGTAAAAGTTCATTCGTTTTCATATATAAAGCTTTATTATACAAACTTCCTATCGCCTTCAACAGTTACCCTAAGCGTTTCTTGTTCAGTATATTGTTCTTGGAGCTTCTCTTCCAACAAACCATACAATTTTTTGAAACTAATACGATCCATATTCGCAGACAGATAACTTAAAAACAGCAAATCTCCATAGTTGTATCCATCTCGAACAGAACTCGACTTCTCCATTTGCATAGAAAATAAGAATATCTTGAACTTCTGACTTCTCGAGTACAAAACCATGCTGATCCAATGATACATGCAAGCAATAGTCGATATAATGACCAGCAGCAAGAACCAGAACCAAAGAAACACGTAGATCTTCTCATTTATGATGTTGAGAGCCGTGACACACATTGCGTCATGGGATTGTATGGTGCCTGATGGACCGTACTTGTGGAAGGTGCACTTTGTGACCTGAAAATGGCAAGGTTTATGATGACGGCCGAAGAGAGATTGCAAACTGCATAAATAAAAGTTGAACTGGGTCTCTGCTCAGTTTATTCCTTACAGGGTAATACGAGATCATAATATATGTGTCTCTAGCACGCCAGTTGATTAAAAGTAAATGAGAACGAATAACAACCGTGCTCTGTTTATTTCTAAACCGCAAAAGTCCGTAAATAATACCCATTGTTTCAATCAATTAGTTATACAGGGATCAGTATTGTATGATAATTTGAGTATGAAAAGTGCATGTAATCAAAATTCAAATTTACTTAATATAAAACTTACAAAATAGCCTAAAGAAAGATATTACGTTTCTAGGACACATTTTTGCTGCGCTGAATGACACATTTTTGTTTATTTTTGTAAAGTCCTTCTTTTGTTCTCTTCTTTCTTTGAAAAGATCTCTTTAGTCGTTTAAAACTGGCAACCGTCGTTTTTAGCATGGAGTTCGATCATAAATAATCACAAATGTCCAAACATTGTAAAATCAAGTTTCAAAACCGTCAACATTTTGACATAGTATTTTTTAAATTGAAAGTGACTAGCTTTCCATTATAAAATGATAATAATAGTTGTCTCTCAACAACAATGATGATCTTTTATGGCTTTATACAGTAAGATAGATTACAAAAGTGTCGTTTTTAAAAATTTCTAGGGTCATTAAATGTGTTTGGCTGTAACCGTTTAAAAAAAAAAAACATCTTTTAAACGCTGTGTTTTTCAATTCCAGTTGTAATATTAAGCCGACTTTAGGTCTCATAGATTCTGTATATCTAAACTCGGTTAACAGTTTAGACTAGCATTGAAAAAAAAACAGTTTTAAAATCAAACCTTTGAAGCTGCAATGGATTCAGGCATTTATGTTTTCATGTTTTGTCACCAGAACATTGTCGCTGTTATTTTTAGATTCCACAACGCTCAAGATAAGAAAAAATACTTTCTGTTAAAAATTAAGAAACAAACATTCACAAAATTGTAAATATTTAAAATTTTCGTATAATCGTATTTTTGAATAAAAAAGTTGCAACCCTATTGCCACCATTGAAGAAACATTTAAAATATTTGCTATGAAATGGAATGTATGAGTCGTAGATAAAACATCATATTTGATTCGCACATAACGGATATAAATCATTCGCATGTCTATACGCTCGCCTAATGCTAATAAAGAAATAAAAATTATACATCAATATGATTTTGAGTAGGGTTGGGTATACAGATATAATTTTACGTTTTTGTGATGCTGATCGAAACATAATGTTTTTATACAAAAATTGTAGATATTCTTTGTTTTACCATATTTATTTCAATTAGATAAATGTTTGGAATGCGTAAGATTGTAAACTTAAGCCTCTAGCAGTAGATCTAACTTGTTTTTCAATATGGTAAGTATTTTTGTGATATATTAGGTTCAAAAAGACAACTTTGCATCAACTTATTGTTAACAACTTTATGAATTTTCATTTCAAAAGAAAAAATTAGGTTTATTTGATCCTTTGAATAATTTAAGTTGCAAATTTTGTTCAAACGAGTCCATAGGAACTGTATGTTTAAGCATTTATCAAGGATTTTGCAAATGAGCCGCCATTTCTGTAATTTCGTCCAGATATTTATATAATAAATTAAAATAGAAGAAATTTTGTATAATTTATGTCTATGACATTTTTTGGTAAAATTAATAGTTCAGCTGCATTAGCAAATTCGATTTGATCGAGATCGGTCGTGTCTGCATTAATATATAACTAGTTACCCAGTATTTTTCAGATATTTTTATTCTAATGACAGTAGGTAGTGTGAAACGCTGATGTTTTGACAATACCTACTGTCAATAGAATCAAAATATCTGTCAAATTCTGGTATGAGGAAAGACTAATAACTATTTTAAATTCCAAGCATATGGTAAACAAATATTCTACTTCACAGGCGTTGAATAATACAAGAAAAAATATGCCAGGTTGAGAGGTGTGGTCCAAAAAACATAGCAAATCCGTTTTTCAGATTTTATTACAGATTAAATACTAAAAAATACTAAAATATAAGTAATTCATCTTAAAAGTTATAAAATTTTACATATTATCGCTGAAATTAGATAGTGGTTTTAATCTATGACAGGCTAACAATAAAAACAAAACAATACATTTTCTTAATATGTCTTAATATGTCGAGAAAACCTACATTTTAAACCATATTCTTAATACCGTATGTAAATATTATTACAATTTTGTTTAGTTATTTTTGCTAATTTTGCTTTGTTTAATTAAAATTTCAACGCATGACTAAATTTAAATTTTATTATGTGAAGTATCCACTATCAGCTTCAAAGATAGGCGAGTTTTGACGAACTTTAAAGTGTGGTTTAAACTACAGAGTCCCCTTCAGTCGCCAACGCTTAATTTACAAATGACTCAGGTCACGCCGTTATAATGGCCTAATAAGTGTACATGTGTAGCGTAGTGACATGTGACGGCTATTACGTACCCACAGTGCCCTGGTCTTTAGACTCCTCAGACCTGCTATCACCCATACACAAATTTAAACAAACCACCATATTAACATTACTTAGGAAACACAAATTCACCAAAAGAAACACCTTCTTACCTTTAGAAATACTATTTCTAGGATTCCTGCATATCCTTTAGCCCCATCATGGATAACCTTTCTCCCTAAATCCAAGAAATAGCCACCAAGGAATCTATCCGTGACGTAAATCTGGATTATAGTATTGCAAAGGTTTATCCATTCGCAGACAATTAACCAATAAGCCCAAGATCTATGAACAAATCGTGCTTCGATGAATAGTCGTTTTATGTCTTGGATTCTGCTGTCTTGCTGTTGCTTCGACATGATTTTAATGCCACTGTACTCTAATGGCGTCTTCTGCGATATCACACCAACCTGGAGACCTTCAACAAGACGTTTCAGTCTACCTCTTGAAAATATAATCTTAGAGTGTAATATAGTTTTCTTCTAGTGGTGACAAAAAACCTTCTTTACTTTTCCAAAACATATGGGGAAGGTGGAACATCAAGCTTTGGAAGAATAAGAAAAATAGTACCCATTGGTAATAAGCATGCCTCATAATCTTGTCATCCATGTTGTCTCCAGGGTCGACACCTGGATGTGGTATAACACCATCTCGTACAAAGTCTTCATTGTAATGCTGTGCCTAGAATCGTGTTTTTACTGTAGACCACTTTTAATTTGGACGGAATTTCGTGTAATTGTTGTTTGTGTACATTTTATTTGATAATTTTATGTTGATGTCATCTCCTTTTGGGTATACACCAACACGAAAATTAAAAAAATGGAATAGTTATATTTCAAACTAAAACAGTAGGTGTAATTTTTCAAAAGTTCATATTTCATGGAGTTTCTCCTGGCATACAGCAAATATATAGATTGTAAGATATTTTGTTTAATCCTAATTTAGTAATGAATTTTCCGACAAAGTAAATATAATTATTACAATAATATCAAAATAACAATTAACGATGACAGATATTGTGGTATAAAAAATCAAAATAATGTTGTGTACAATTGTCCCTACATTCACAAATCTATAATACGCCTTGATCATTTTTTCAATTCAATGATGTTTAAATTATTTCGCCCTACCTACATAAAAATATTTTCCAGAAAAGGACAGTTGAGTACAGATAATTTTGGTGAAAGTGGATTTTGTAAATGGTAAGTTTAGGAAACATCGCTTAAGAAAATATAAAAAAAAATGATGTGGCCAGGCACACGACTTTATCATACTATATATAAAATTAATAGTATAGGTGCATGAGATTCCATTTGATCGAGATCCATCATGTCTGCAGTAAAATAAAACTACTTAGCCAGGATTTAGCGTTTGACACTACCTACTGTCATTAGAATGAAAATACCTGTCAAATCCTGGCTACCGATCTCAAACAAATACAATTTGCTCGTCAGCTAAACTATTTATTTTACCAAAAAATGTCAGACATAAATTATACAAAATTTCTTCTACTTTAATTTATTATTTAACTATTTAGACGAAATTACAGAAATGGTGGGCCATTTACAAAATCCTTGAAAAAGGCTTAGTACTCGAGTAAACATCCAGTTCCTTTGGACCCTTTTGAACCTTGGTCAAAAATACCTGGGTCAAAAATGTTCAGGGGACCCAAAACCACATATTTTTTCATACTACGTATGATAAAGTAAAGATTTGACATACACCTGTCAAAACTTTGTGCTAGAGCAAGAAAATTGAATTAATGTAATAAACGAATTATTGTTTTTAGGGTTTTAAAGTAAATTAAGTAGGCTAAGGACTATGTTTAAAAGTACATTTTATATACCGGGTGAAAATTGGAGGGCTAAATACATCAGAAAGGCCAGTTTTGAGCAGTGTACCATTTTCGTTTCATCAACTTTTTAATGACGCTATTCTCAAAATACACCTACATATAATAAACATAAGATGATAATATGTATTAGCAAACAACAACAAAGGTCACTTTTTTTATTAATAATAACAATAATTAATAATAATAACAATAATTACACAAATTTTCACATATGTTTTCATGATTCGTTTCGTTTTCTTAGTTGAAAATGTTTCACAATGGTTAAATTGGAAAAGTTTATTTCTGGTCATTTTCTTAGGTTAAATAGAATATATCTTCTTGTTTTGATGAAATCCACAAGAGCTCTGTAATTTTTATTTTTTGTGTGATTTTGTTCATACAAACTAAGTTTTTGGAAGCATGATATTATTATTTCGTATCAAAACATCATAACTGAAATGTGTCACTTATCTAATTTTTACCAATACCTACCAGTGTAAATGTAGTGGATATAAAGCAGTAATTGTCTATAAGCAATGATGCTACACCAGTAATATGTACGTTGTGGCTCTGTAGTGCAACCTAAATACAATATTGTCGATGTTGCATTCTTTTACTTTGACTATTCCCTTCAAGTCCTTGAATTGTGCCAACATTGTGAATCAGAAGAACTAAAAAGTAGGTAAACATATATCTTACAATACGTCATTAGCCTATGATGCAATGGGAAAATAATCTATCTTTATCGTAAAACAGGGATTCGTGTGGTTTTCTTGACGCTCGACGAGTTCACTTACCAATCACCATCAAAGTTCTATTAATATAAATTGACTTACCATCAGTGTGAAGCGTACAAACTCTTGAAGTGTGATTTTCAACTGCAGTAGCAAACATGTATAATCAGATGACTACACAACTGATAAGAGATCGGGTAAATGTAACCATGTTTTTTTTTGTTCCACCCTTCACCGTTAGTGTAGTTAAGTTGTTGGCTGCATATAATTAGTAGTTGAGGAAATGTTGCGACGCAAACTAAATAACCAACAATAGGCAAATTAAAAAAAAAAACAGAAACCTAATCTAAACAAAAAACTCTGCGACGATATCAGTTGTCAAATTGCTTAGGTACACAATTTTTTGCAGGCTTGCTGCAATCATTTACATCATTCATACATATTTATGTGTTCCTCGCAGTTGCAAAAACGCCATGAAAACTTTTTCAGCACATTACAATTCTGAGAGTTTACTAATTTGTAATGCCAAATCAACAAACCGGATGTCCTAAAACAGGGGTTCTCAACCTTTTAGGTTCCGTGTACCACATACAAAAATTCAAATTACTACGTACTACCAGCCTTTATACAAAAATGCATATTAATACGTACATAAATCATAAAAGGATTATATCAGATTTTAAATAGACACCCCTATATATTATTTTGTACCAAAATAATAACTTTTTAGCTACAGTTTACTTGGAAAAAATAAAAAAAATCTAAGCAGACAATAGTCTAACAATAAGCAATTATATAACAAAACTTCATTTGGTATACAAAAGCAAAGTAAAAACATCACTTACATTGAAGTAATATAAAATAATTTAAATATAGATGCGACTGGGAATGTTTTGCTAAACCCATTTTTTTTTTAAATTTCATGTTCAGTGAAAGTTAGTTTCAAGCTCAAATTTGCCTCAATAATCAATTTTGTCCTATGTTTCTCTTATAAATTAATATTGATGACAACTATATTTGACATACACAATATTCAACAGTGAAAGACAAGCAGTGAAAGTCGACTTATCAGCAACAGGAGCCATGGACTGGAAACGGAAGTCGAAAGATAGGAAGATGTGGAAAGAAATTGTTAAAAACTTTGAAGCCATGGGCCTTGTTGGCCTGTAGTGCTGTATTATATAATTTTGGGTCAAACATTATTATCAAAATAAAGTCTGGAAGTCTTTCGCGTACCACCGGTTGAGAACCCCTGTCCTAAAATAAAGTTAAATGCTGTAGACTTCTTATTTTATCAAACTAAACAGAAATCTGTCGAGTTCAGAACAGTGTCCGTATTTGGAACGTTTACCTTCTGATAAATTAACAAGTTTAGCGAAAGGACAAAAGTAGTGTAGTGCAAAATAGTCTTTAAACCTTCAATTTTATATCCTATTGATGCTGTTCCATTTGTATATAATAAACAAAAATCGAAATCGTCAGTTCGCGCTGTTGACATTATCGGTGGAGATAGATGGTTGAGAAACCGTCGAGTGTGGTGAACAGTAGCTGTAGTAAGGGGCATAAATTCTGGTTAATGTCGAACGTTGTAGGAGAGAAAGAGAGAGAGAGACAGCCGCTGCAGTACAGGGACGGTAGATGGTGTAGAAGCAGTAGTGGTCAGGACAGGTATTGCTGCCTTTAAAGCTGTGGAATGCAGCTCAGTAAATCCGGGTAACTTTGTCCCAAGTAACTGTTGAGTCATTGCTTGCCGACCGAACCCAAGAGTCGAACAAAAAGAAAACTTTATATTCTCGCGTGTGTGTGTGTGAACTCCGAAGCCGTCTCCAGCAGAAGAACTCCAGACTATGCAACCTCTTTTCTCGATGGTCACCTCTGTAAATGCCTTATCCTTGCGGAATTGTCGAAGAGATGCCAATGACCGCAAACGGACGTCCAAATATATGCATTGTCATATGTGAAATCATAGTGACGCAACCCAAAAATTGTGCTGTTCAAAGAAATTAAGGCACCAGTAACGAATTAGTCACAAGACTATTTGCTCTCGAACAAAAAGTCGTATTAAAGATTTTGATGAGTTTTTTTAAAATTTATTTATAGGTTGACTTCCCAGAAAGATTGTTCAAGTTTCAGATTTGGGCACACGTACTGTATATGGTCAATTTAATCTTAAAATTATAAATTGTACAAGTGTTTCTGGTGAAACAAACATTCTATTTAAAAAGGACATTGGACAAAGGTATAGAAACAAATTTAAAAAAAATCAGAAACCTATATCTGGTGCAAATTCTTTCTTTTCTGACGAATCTGAAAGCAGAAATTTAGAAAAAGAAAGATTTCTTTTGCAATTTTGTATAACTGGTTTGCTTAAAAACTAGGCTAAAACTCTAAATCTGATGTGGCCAGGCACATTATCATCCTATATATATATATATATATATATATATATATATATATATATATATATATAAAACTAATAGTTTAGCTGCATGAGATTCTACTGTCATTAGAACGAAAGAATCTGTCAAATCCTGGCTAACTAGTTTTATATAAATACAGACACGACCGATCTCGATCAAATAAAATTTGCTCATGCAGCTAAACTATTAATTTTACCAAAAAATATCATAGACATAAATTACCTCTACTTGAATTTACTATTTGACTATTTTGACGAAATTACAGAAACGGCGGGTTTATTTGCAAAATCGTTGAAAAATTCTAAGAGTAAACATCCATTTCCTTTGGACATTTCGTTCCGATACCATTTATAGTTTCTCCGGAGCCTACTATATGATCAACACTTAATTTCTTGTTTTCCTAGCAGTTCGGACGCTAGGAGAAAATGTTAAGTAGGTTTTAGTCCGCTAGTGTTTCAATCAGAATGTATTTAGGACAGTTCATTTTGTTTTAAATGGCCAATCTAAATACAAACATGAGTTAACTCATATGAGTTAACAAACAGAATTATTGAAGACGATTGGACATTATATCTAAAAAACATTTAATGTATTTTGATTGGACTTTCACATACAAATACTGTATGATACAAAGAATAATTCAGAGATTAACTGGATTAAAATTCGTTGCCTATCTTTTTCATTATATTTTAAGCAATACACAAAATTTGAAAGCCAAATATCTTATCTTGATATAAACGCCACCCGGATAAAAAGTTATTTCGCAATTTTTACTTTTGAGTGTTTGCTGCTGAGTCTTGCATTTAATTTTTGCCTCGAGTTGAATCACCCTGTATATAGAGCATGAATTAATTGAACTGATAATGAACTGTAATTTATCTTTTTAATTTATGGTTTTTAATTTGTTGCGACGACAGATTGTTGCGTGTATAGTGCCCTAATCGTGTAATGTTGTTACTAATTGTTTGTATGATAACAATTTTATAAACATATTGCAATGTAAGCCAATTTAACGACAATCTTGGATTGTGTTGTGAATGTTTAGCACATTCTATTGTTCGAAATCTACACATTACGAATAAGTTTATTTTGTAAGCAAATTTGATATCGAGGTGCAACACACTGTATTCAATTACACACAATTTGTATTAAATATTTACATAAGGAATTTTCCTTTTTTGACTCATATCTTTTATAATCAATGTTAGAACAGTACTACAAATCATTAAACATTTTCGGTCTTGCTAAAAACAACCAGTATTTTGTATACTTGCCAACTCCAAGTATATTATGGTAGGATTTAGCATGCTATCACGTAAGTCGGTCAATGAAATATTTGTATTGCAGAATTAGCATAAATTTCGGTCTAGTTTTCTAATAAAAAATTATTTTGCAGCTGGAGTTTTGTTAGTATGTGTAGATGTATTCGGAGATGTAAATGATTAATATTTGAAGATACTTATGATGATAAATATTCTGTTCTGGAAATGTGCGTAGCACACATAAAACAAATTTATTTTCAGTTGTTTTCATTAATTTCTTGAACGGGCAACATATATATTTTTGTTTCCAGTTTTGAAACGATTTTTAGTTTCTATTGAGTGGTATGTAATCTTTCATAGCGTATATAACAATAAAGGTGATAGAAGCCGTAAAGGATTGCAAAAATTTACATTTAAGTTACAACTAATCTGGGAATAAAATAATTTTATGGTATAATTTTCCAATTTTGCGAATATGTTCCGCTATAATACTTTGTCCGATGGTATATTTCGCTAAATATCTACCGGTTAAAATACCAAACACTCTGTGTGTCAATATAATATGCAATATGTGAATTCAATATTTATAATCCAATAGCAACTCCAATATGTGTATTGACAACATATTTGTAGCTCTATTATTATTATTTAAGTATTGTTATTTACAAATTAATTTGGCAAGCTTGTTTTAAGTTACAAGCGCTTACCGTTATTTTTGTAGGCTATACATCTACCGGGTGATTCAATTTCGAAGCTCACCATGGGGATCTCCCTTACAGTGGAGATAGAGCCTATGTTTAAATTTGGCAAAGTTTTGTATTTTTGTGTTAATCAATTATCTGAAAAGAAATTTAAGCTTTCATTTTTCATTTTGAAGATATCCGCAAGAAACGGAAATGACATATGACTTAAATAGTCTTAACACAAACTTAAAATACAAAACAATCCATAATCCAAGATTGATGATCTGTCATAATTAACAAGAAATATATTATATTTCTTGTTAATTTTGACAGATTTGTTAATTTTCCTGGTACATAAATAAAAATTTTGTATATTGGTTATAAACTGAATTATAATAATATCTGACGTCACAAACGAATAATGAAGGCAATGACGTATCCGCTTCGACAGTGCTTGTATTGTTTATTTGATCCGAAATCGTATACGCTCGTCCGCAGATTATGCGTTAAAAGGTCAAATAAACAAATAAAACGGGCCGATCTTGAGCGATTCAAATTAGGAGTTAATTGAAAATTGATTATGCTAGAGAATGATTGGAACCAATGATATTACTGTACCTACCTATTCGAATTTTACCTACATAAATCAAGTAGAACTATTGTTGACAAAAGAATGACACACACACACACAGGTCAAAGTAACCTGTTCCTTCATTCTGGAGACCTTATCCGTTCCTAAACCCTTGTTTTCTATGAAAAAGCACCCTCCGTTAGGTCAGAACCCAAGGACAAAAGATACTATAATATTTGCCTGTGGCCTGCCCTTTCGCACACAATAACAAAAGAATAAAATTTCTTGGAACTTTCGGTACATGTCTTCTCTTTGTCACTAAACTTATAAAGGTACGTGAAAATTAAAAACAAACTACTAGACAAGCAACGAGATATGAATAGTGCTGATAGAAGAACTAATGCTCATTTAATTCCGAGACAAAAGAGTGTCATATTCTATTACTAAATGTACGAACATTAGGTGCACACAACAATGTAAAAATAATTAGTAATCTTGTTTAATTTTAGGTGTACACTTTGAGTGACATTACAAACTTGGTGATTAGTGACTATACCAAGTCATCGGTGAACATGTAAATTTGCATATTTCCACTGCAACACGTAGCTAAATCTGCTAGTAATATTAATTTAACGACGGAATCGTGTTTTCGCACACGTTTTGTAATCACAACTTAACGATTTGAATTTTAAAACGGTATTATTGTCATATAAAATTGTGTAATAAAATTTTCTCTGAACATAATGTAAAACTCAATAAACTAAGTAATTTGGAAATAAATACGACACTCGTAACATAAATAGCTATTATTTGTTAAGCTGTTACGATTGCTAATAAAAAATATATGGCGATCAATTTTCTTATGTGATGTGTAAATAAAATATACAATTTGTGCGCAGGTTTCTATCATAATTTGCATGAACTGAGTAAATTTGACCGAAATCGGTCTTCTTATGAATGGAAACATTATTGATTATCAGAATAAAACGAACAACTTTTATTTGAACTCCTGTTCTCCAAAATTTCCTTCACAGAATCCAATATTTACTACTTGCTTGTAGGTATTTCTTATGCTTTGCAAGATGCAAATGTCTGTCTTGTAATATGCCAATGTGTATGATGTAATGAGCCAATGTGGTGACATGTTTAAAGTTTAAACCACCATTGGTTGAGAATGGTATTTGACATTACAAGTGCCATACATAATTTAAAATCACTCAGATTTTGAAAATATTCGACTAACAAGGTTGGTATTGCATAAGACACTTTAACCTCTGTCAAGGTCATACCTCAAAGGTTTTTTTGTTCATAAACCCTGATGCTACAACAACTCAATTCCTATTGAATTCTTATCAGTTTTTACGGATATTTTACAAGCTTATTTTCTATGTATAATTGCTTAATTGGCTCTAATACTAACTTCTCTAAATCTTTAATTAATTCTTCTTTAAACACCACTTCGACTACTTATTAAATACTCTTTAAAGTATGCTGTAGTAATGTTTTCTCAATATTTATAACTGGTATTAGAAGCTAAACAAATATCTCTATTATAGATTGTCACAAAGCGGTATAAATATTTGTCTCATTACTCAGTAATTTACGTAATGACTAGTTCCAATCCTAGGGCATTTAAATATTAATTACTTACTAGTACATAATGTCAAATTTCACTTTTGTTTGGCATACCTGAAACCAAGATATAATTAAACGCGTCTAATGACTTACGGCGTGCCCAATTGTGAATGAAAAATTGTTACGAACGAAATATGAACTATCTTTTTGCTTGTGATATTTTTATAATTACACAGGAAGTTTCTCTAATGATACGTCTACTAGTCACGCAATCTACTGATACTGCCCAGTATAGTCGAGCAGCATTAACCTCCGGGTTTTTTCACTTGTTGATTTCATTAGTACTAATTTATCTGCAGAGAAATATAGCAAATTCGCCCAGTGTTAATTTAATTGTTATTAATTATTATTAATATATATATATATATATATATATATATATATATACTTTTGTCTATGAAAACTAAAAAATAACAACAAAGTCATCATGTTTGAACAGAACCTGCTACATAATGTTATATTCAAAGTCCAGATGATATAATAGATATGGTACTGAAAACCATTAGCTTTGTTTCATTTTTACAGAGAATAATTGTTAAGATCATAATATTTGAGCAAAGAAAAGCGAGAGGGTTACTGGAAACAATTACACCAGTGATAAAAATATCGTTTCGTAAAAATATTTGCCAAAGAAGGGTGAAGATAAAAAAAACGTTCAAACATTCACAAACTTTCATATAACTTTTTCAAGGTTATTGTTTTTTTTTGTTGCATCTGCCAGTAAGTTTAGCGAATCACCCAGTATATCAATTCCAATCGGTATTTCGTGATAAGTTCGGGGAATCAGCGGCCAGCTTCGGCGATACTAGTAAAAGAGGTTCTTCACAAAATCCATAGAGTGTGCTGTAGTCCTCCTGTAGACTTCTTCAGCGCGGAGCCTTCACGGAGGCTACGAAGGGGAGGGGAGAGCCAATCCGGCAGCTGCGTAGACCCCCACCACCGGCACTAGCACGACAGTCTCAGGTTGGTTGTTGTCTGACGCTTGCAGCGTTGTGTTAAGTACACGTTTAGCGCAACCGTTTTGGGATAAAGTGCCACCGATAATTGCGGCACAATTAATAACAAAACAGTCGGTGAATAGTTTGGTGCTAGTGCTGTGTACGCCGTGACGGAAAACAGTAACGATGTTCGACGTTTTCGGCTCCGTGAAGGGCCTACTCAAGATCGATGCGGTGTGCATCGATAACAATGTGTTCCGGCTGCACTACAAAGCGACCGTCGTGATACTCGTAGCGTTCTCTTTGTTGGTAACGAGTAGGCAATACATCGGTGACCCCATAGACTGCATCGTTGACGAAATCCCGCTGAACATCATGGATACATACTGCTGGATCTATTCGACGTTCACCATCCCGAATAGGCTAACGGGGAAAGTGGGAAACGACATGGTGCAACCAGGAGTCGTGGGCCACGTGGACGGAAAAGACGAAGTTAAGTATCACAAGTACTACCAGTGGGTGTGCTTTACCCTCTTCTTCCAAGCTATGCTCTTCTACATCCCCCGATACCTATGGAAGACATGGGAGGGCGGCCGCATAAAGATGCTGGTGATGGACCTGAACTGTCCGATCGTCAACCCAGAGATGAAAGCCGACAGGAAGAAGCTAATAGTCGACTATTTCGTCACGAATCTCCACCTGCAGAACTTCTACGCGTTCCGCTTCTTCATCTGCGAGGTGCTCAACTTTATCAACGTCGTCGGGCAGATCTTCTTCATGGATTTCTTCTTGGACGGGGAATTCAGCACGTACGGTCGCGACGTCCTCAGATTCACCGAGATGGAACCGGAAGATCGAGAGGATCCCATGGCTAGGGTGTTTCCTAAAGTAACTAAATGTACCTTCCACAAGTACGGTCCATCCGGTACCGTGCAGAAGTTCGACGGTCTTTGCGTGCTTCCGTTAAATATCGTCAACGAAAAGATTTACGTCTTCCTGTGGTTCTGGTTCATTGTTATCAGTGTACTATCTGGTATCTCTTTGCTGTACCGTCTGGCGGTGGTGATGGCTCCGAAGCTTCGTCTCTACCTACTTCGTGCCCGTTCCCGCCTGACCCCACAGAATAGCATAGAGATTATATCTCGTAAGTGCCAAATAGGTGATTGGTTCATATTGTACCAGCTGGGTAAGAATATCGACCCGTTGATATACAAAGAGGTACTCTCCGATATAGCACAAAGACTCGAAGGGAAGATACAGGTATAAGTTACCTGTTTTAAGAAAAAATCTGACAGTTCAATTGTTGATATAATAGTATTTATGTCGATTCTCCCTTCTATGTTAATCATCATTGACAAACGTTATTGCCAGTGCACCTAGTTGAGCTGTATACGCGCGGAGACTCAAAACTAGAAAACAAAAGGACTCCGCGTTTTGTAGGACCAATTTATTATATACAATGTACATGAATTTTTATAGAAATATATTATGTAAACAATTTTTTTCTGTGATGTCAGTTAAAGCGAAAGACTGTAAGCAAAACGACGTAAGCAAATTCGTATGGGACGTCTGTTTTATGTTTAACGGGGTGGACGCGTTCAGAAAATGTATTGTCTCCTGAAAAAAAAAATCTGAACGAGTCCAAGAGCTCAAATATGTAAGTTTATCCAGTAACATGCCATGGTTAAACGTTACGTAAGACCATTCCAAGCAGGCAAAGTTTAAATGCCGCTGATTAAAAGACAATGCGATAACTATGCCGAATATTATGTAAAACGAAACTCATCAATCTCATTCCAACTATTACATTTTGTTTATAATCAACTGCCATCAAGTAATTTGTAGTTAGTTCTTTTATTATTGTAAAAATTGTATTATTTGTTCGTAGTGACTGATTCTGATTTATTTTTCCTGAACAGTCGTCGGAGATGTTTTCGCTGGTATTCAACGCGTGGCTTGTAGCTCGCGACGTTGATGCGTATACAGTGTGTGCCGAAAGGTAGGGACGGTTCGTACTTCTAATGAAGCGAAAACATGTCTCTGTGATAATTCCATTATATTATATTTTTTTTCTCTTTTTTTACATTGCATCTCTCTGTTTATGTTCTATTTAAATCTCCTATTTTAGAAATGTACTATTATTAGGGATATTATTTTAAAATATATATGTGATGACTTTAGAATTTAGCTAGGTAGAATTTGAAAGCAAAAAACGAGAACTATTTCCATACTCGCGGGCCCAGATACAATCCGAATTTGAAAATACGTAAAAAAATCATATCTACGTATGAATAAAATACTACGGACTGCGTCGACTAATTGTGTTCAAGTTATGATGTAATACGAACCGCACGTGCCTTGTATTTTTGTATGGAAGTTTAATATGAATAAAATTAGCTATTTTAAATTACAGATGTTGTTTTTATTAACCCTATTAGTTATTTGTGTTTGCTTAATTTAATTACTGGTAAGTACAATATTTGTTTGTCATTAAAACGATTCAAATCATTGAACATCAATAAATAAATCGTTAAAATCTATCAGAAAATTTGTCAAAATGTTTAGATACAGGGTATTTTTATTCCTTTGGGAAAAACATTAATTAACAGATTAATTTTCAATAAAAATTTAAATCACCAATAAAAGATATACACAGTGTGGTCCCAGATGAACCAACATTTAAGTAATTCAGTCATAATATTGATTTAACATACAGGTTGGTTGGTAAAACAAGAAATTCTGCCTTTGGACTTGTTAGACCACCCAAAACTGTGTAAAATATACTTTTATATTAAACGTATATTTAGGTCCACCTGGGGACATACTGTATATGAAGAAACAATGTTTAACTAAAAAGTTTTTCAAAACACAAGGTAGTGTCCCCAATAAAAACCTGTATATAAATTGTAGTGAGTCTAAAATGTGACAATAATATTCAATTCCCTTTTGAACAAAAAGCTGTCCAGCTCTACGTTTGGTCATGAAACTTCTAAATATGAAGTTTCGTCTCGATACCTTTAGTAGTTTCTCCGGAATCGTCGCCGCAAAAACGAGTACACACACACAGACATTTTTGTACCTTGGTTAGCGTTCTTGAATTTGAGATAACTTGCTTAAGATAGTGATTCCAGATATTGTGTACATACTTTTGATGTTTGGTTATAGATACTAGCTAAATAAACTAATCAACGACTTTTTTTATAAAGTAAATAAATTTTCTATTGGATATAATGATTCTACATAAAAAATAAGCAAACTTTTGTCTGTTGCATGTGGTTTTCTACTGATGTTTGAAGTTTAACAAAGCTCCCACTCTCAATACTACTTACTATTCGTAGCTAAGTCACTAGGATCATACTAGAACAAGTTTTAGTTAAGTTTTTCATTATCAGTTGAAACAGTGTTGTGGCATGTACTTATTTTATTTCGAAGTAATTAATGTACTCTCTACAAAGAAATTACTTGTGATAGAAGTATTATTTTATATTTATTTATGACAAATGTTTTAGAAAGAATTGTCTTGTTTTATGTAAAATCATTAATCAATGCACTCATGTCCAAAATGACGTTATGCGGACAAAACCTGTAAATGAAAAATGTAGCCATTCACAGATCTTCCCATAGGAAAATTTACATTCTTGGAACGGAAATGGATTGATTTTCAGAACCATTTATTTGAATTATTTGTTTCTTTTGCATCAAAACGTATTTCTTTGGCACAAGAAAAATACTTCACTCTATAGTAATATTTCTGCTTTCGTTTAAAAATACCTTTAATTCGCTACCCTCCGAAAAGTTCTTATCAATAAAAAGTCCACATAAGTTCATTCAACCAATTAATAATTTGTTTTATCAAAGAACTATTTTTGCAACCTTGAAATATCGCATTTTAACCTAATCAGCAACTTCGATAATTTAGAAAATCATAATACTTTTACTTACCACAGTTATAATTATTTGAACTATGTACAACTTTTGCCTTATAATAGACAGATTGTATAATTTAAATGAAAACATAAACTATTCGATACAATTAAACGTTTTTCTAGGGTATATTTATTGTAGGTATATTTAATTGAATTATAGTGTGTTTAACTTAACTTAATACGTGAGTATTTGTTTTGATATTGACAGTTTTAAGCACTTGAACGCTATCAAAATCGAAAAAAAAATATTGATTTAGAAATTTGATATCTTGGAATACATACTTACTAGACGGAAGTAAATATTCCGTTGATAAGTAAGTAAATAATCTTCACTGAAGTGTATATTTTTCCCTTTTTTAGTTTTTAGGTTAGGCCTGGTTTAACCTTTTTTTTAACAAATAATTGAATATCTCCTAAACTTGACACAGGTTGACACAGTTGGAAATACCATTTCCTTAGTATTGATCGAAATTGAGTTATATGTGTTTTGGATAGAATAAGTTATGGCAAAGGTACTCCAACATTTTAAACCTATTACCATAAAGGGAAATTGAAAAATAATAATAGTTAAGTTGCTGATGCAAAAAGTACACTTTTGCGCTATGACGCTTCAAACTGTTCCAAACTTCAAAATTTCAATTATTTCCAATTATTCGATATTAGTTTAAAGATTTTTAGTAGAATTTATTATTTGATTATTCCGTTTAGGTTTTATAGGTTTTTAAATCTATAGTGCCATGTGGGTCTGGGCGCCAAATAGTCTAACCTAGCTAACGATTGGACAAATTTTCAAAATTTTGTTAAAAAAATGTGTATTTTGAACCAGTTTAACTTTATTTGCGATTATCTGCGTAACTAGAAACGGACAACTGGTCCCTTTTCACATATGGTAAGCTGTAAGGGGCATGCAATTTACAAAACTGTATAGGTTTTTTGCCATGACTACATGCAACATCCAGTATGAATAAAAATCAATTTGTGTTGAAAATAATGAACCAAACAACGTTTGTATAAAACAAAATCTTTTATACCTAAAGCTAAATTTTCTATAGAACCTGTACAAATTGTATCTTCTTCTAAACGAGACACCTTGTATACTAAATTAACTAAAACATTAACATTTTTGTTAATTAAATCAACACGCAAATATGTGGTTTTTAAGGAAATTTATTCCCATTAACATTTGTCCTTGAAATTCCAATTAGACCAAGCGTATACGGTTAGCTGCACAAACACAATATATACGTACTGTGGCCCAAAATCATCTCTCCCATGATGATTTGTCATTAATGATTTTTGGCAAGCGTACTCTCGTATTTGTTTTGTTCGTAACAGGTTTCAGTATGTTGACACTTGTGACCCAGTCAAATACAGATGCCAGGATGGACACATAAAAATAATAATTACATCACAGTCCTGACATTGAAGTGGTCCATAAAGTGCTGTCATTTGCATACATCTATACGGTAGCGCAAATTATTATTGTGGCACTGTGAATAAATTACGTAATGTGTTGCTATAGTAGACAAAACGTCAAGAAATTGTTATGTTATATGTATGTATCGCCGGAATTTTCATTTCATTGTATTGTGTGAAGCGATAATACTGGTTCATGTTTCTTTTTCATTAGCACATTCATGTAGGAATTAGTAGCATGTCTAGTAACTTGAGCATTCGTTTTATGAAACGTGCCAAGATAAAATGCTGCGCATTGTAAAGCAAAACAACAATGAGGTTTCCAAAATAAATAATCTGTTTAAATATTAAATTTGTGGTGTGTAAGATTCAGCACTGATTGTCGGTGATTAGTTTGTATTTTTTTTTTAATTCGCCTTCATTTGCCTTACATTTTGAACCATGATGCAAATAGAGAGTGGTATGAAATTATTTTTGGGACACCCTCTGCTTTATGTCTCCCCTAAAATGTACTTCAAACCAGTTTCTTTATATTATGCAAAATATTCCACTGATACATTGTGAGGAAAGGTACGTAGGTATACTAAGTCTTTTTAGTAACCTCAACAAAAATTTAAAACAGAAACAAAAAATCTGATGTGGCCAGGCACATGAATTTATCATACTAATACAGCATTGTCAAACGCTGACAATACTGTCAATAGAATCAAAATATTTGTCAAGTCCTGGCAAACTAGTTGTAATGCAGATATCTCGATCAAATAGTTATATAAGTATAGTCGGTATACACTTTGTATACACTTCACTAAACTGTTTATTGTATATATTATACATACACACAGAGAAATGTTTAAGACATTCGTTGTCTTGCCGAAATTTACTCCGAACAAATCAATAAAGTTTTCAATTTAGATGAGCTTTTTGAATCAAAACTCACAAATTTCTCCTTTGAAGCGACAACATTTTGTTTCCAAGTAAAACTACATTGGATAATTTTAAAAGTTCTTATGAGTTCTTTTAAGAATATAGTGTGTTGCATTGAACAATTCAATATATTCCAATGAAAACAACTATTGCATTGAAACAAGATCATATATGTAAAATATGGTGTTCAAAACAAGTAAAATTAGTTGGTTGATGCAAGAGACGTTTTGTGTGAACCAAGTAACCAAATGCTTAGTTTAAAATATCGGGTGGTTTCATTGTGCGGAAAACTTAAGAGTTTGCGCGGTTTGTGGCACCAGACTGACGCGACAGTTTTTAGATACGCAGTATATGAGGACTACATTCTTCCAGTCTCACTCACAACCCTCACAACTTGCTCACAACGTTCACTCCATGCAAGTATATTGGTTATAGTGGTAAGCAGTGTCGCTTTGATATACGGTTGATTGTATCTGCACTTTTACATGTGATAATGGACAGCGTGGATGATTTTTCAATTTCATCAGATCACCTTAAAACGATATTTGACAGTAAGTATATACGTATATCTACTTTTTATGCGAATGTTAATACACTATGTGCATTCTATGTTTGCAGACCATAAAATAACTGTGCAAAACATAACAAAACTTACAGAAGAAGAGATAAAAGAACTTATTCGGGCTATTGGAGATCGGATTGTTTTCCGGGAAGCGGTGAAGCTAAGAGGAGATTTAGAAACATCTAAGGTGAGAAACCGTATTATAATGGCCAGTTGCAGAAAGGCCCATCAAGTCTTGTTGACTGCTTAGCTCTTAACTGTACTAATTACTGTATCATGATGACATTTTTTTGTATTTTTGATTGTATTTTAAATGTATTTTTTTTCTTTTATAACAGGTTATTGGGTCTATATCAGTATGACACCTACTTGTTTGAAATGTATTTTTATTTTTATAATAAATTAATGTATTGGTATATATGAACTTTTTTACCCATTGTCTTTGCTCCATGACTAAAAAAAATATATGTCTTACAAAATAATTGCTTAACGAACTTTGATGTAATACCACATATTATGTTTTGATTAGATTTGTCAGCCAGAAGAATTATTCTTGCTAGTAAATATGATTAAGAAAGTAATGTGCTATTATAATCGTGTAGTTCTTTCTGCATTTGTTTTGATAGACTTATTTTTTATGTAACCTTTGCAGCAGCGGTAGATAGTTTTAACAAAACAACAAAAACATTCACTTCAAATCAATATATTATGTTGAATGTAAATTACTATTACTTGCTTTGAATTTTTAACGCACTTCGTTTAAAATGACAGTGACTTGCTTTGAGAACAAAATACTCTATTCAGGACACTAAAGGTGTTGGACCAAAATTACAAATCTTTCTCTGAAACATTGGTTCTTCCAAGCAAAATAACCTATTACTTATTCCGATAGCTCTATTACTCTCTTTAAGACATCATATGGTTGCATTAACACAATATTAGTTTGGTCCAAATGTTGAAATATTTGAAATAATACTACAAAGTTTCATTCAAAACAACATTATAGTCCTTTCGAGTTGAAGACTATTTGGTGCAAGTCAATAGTTTACTCGTTGCAACTAATTTTATCTCGAACGAAGCACGTAACACATTTGTACTGAGAAAATATTGTCTTGGTTGAAGTGGATACTTATTTCGTGGATATGGAAATCAACCGTTGTTTTGATGCAAAGCAATTTTATTTGAATTGAGCATTCCTTTCTCTGTGTCTACTGCACAGAGCGACCAACAGAGTCAACTGCTATCCAGGATGTTAAAAGTTAAAGTTTGATCATGCAGCTAAACTATTAATTTTATAAAACATTCTCAAAGACATAAATTATATAAAATTTTGTCCACCTTAATTTATTATTTAGCTATTTTGACGAATGTATAGAAATTGCGGTTCATTTGCAAAGTCCCACGAAAATTGTGAGTCACTCATACCTTAAAATCGAAAGAACACATGAAAAACCGTGTCGTCACAACAAACGTGATTATGTCTCGTCATTCGTTGAACAGCTGTGACAAAACATTATAAGGATTTATTATCTCGTTGAATTTAAATTCATCTGTTTGTACACTTGATAGTAACTTTAACTTCGTCAACACTTTTGAAATGCACGTGTAGTTAGTTAGCAAATCTATTTATATGCCGAGGTGGGCTAAAATTTCCCAAGCACACATGTACCGTATCAAGTAATATGACACGGACCCTATATCTATAACTTATCGAGGACCGTGAATAAATAATAAATTGCTCCGGCGGTCACGTTATGTAAAGAGATCTGTTGACGATCTTGAAGGCGCCCAAATTTTAAGAATATGATATCCTAGCGCGTAGGATCCTAGACCAAACCGTGCTATGTTTGCTGATGCGCTCTGTATATTTAAAGATTACAATCCTCATGATAACAAGCCAGAAATTTCAAAGCTATGTTAAAATTTTTGTTTCGTTAGGAAACTGGAAACAATTTTTTTGTTATATCTTCACCTTTCATTATTGAAAAGGGTTGACCACAGCCCCGGGACTCCTATACCACAATCTACAGTGTGGATATTATTTTAATAATAATAGTTCCCAGTAGCAAATTAATTCCTTAGTGGCAACGAACTTCATCGTTCATGTCTATTTTTATGACTGTAACAAAGAACAAATGCGCACGTGTGGTCCGAAGAAGTTTTAATTCGTTTTATCGTCGTTGCCAGATGACAATCTTGACTAAGCACATTCACCGGGGAACATCAAGATTACGATTGTTAAGCACCCACGCAGTAATGAGATATGCATTTGTATATAATTGGTTTCAAAGATTACCCCACAGCATGCGCTACTGAATACAAGATGAATGCATGTCCGCAAAATTGTCACATCAGCTCCTCTGATTGGAGTATGTCTTTACTTTATTGCACCAATACATCGTATTATTTGATAATTTTAGAAAATTAGGTTTTTAATTCCTGTTATACTTCTTATTTACCAAGGATTTTGCACAAGAGATGTATTGATGTTGCCAAACTAAGTAATATTAACTTATTATAATTAATATTAACTTATTATTATTAATATTAACTTATTATTACTAAAATAACTTATTATTATAAGTCTATTATGGTATGGAAGTACCTATGATGAGTGATTTAAGATTTGGTTTGGGAAATATTTTAACTACATCAACAAAAATACAATTACTACTACTATCATCGAACGCTTTATTTTTTTGTGTTTTACCAGTAGCAATAGATGAGATAAGTAACAACAATTCACACTTCAACTATTAGGTTAAAAAGTTTGAGAACAATGTATAGGTAAGTTAGTATTAGTCAGAATTCCTTTTCATGTAAGTAAATTAGTAGCAATATTTCTTATTTCTCTATTGTTGTTATCGCTTGTGCTCATTTCAACACATCAAAAGACTTGAAGATAACAGACACCAGCCTTTAATCATATATCAACAAACACGTGGCTTACTTAGAAGATTTATAAAAATTAATTCTATGGAATTCCACAATTGTCGCAATAAGTTTATTTGCTAATATCGTGTCCTCATATTTATTTTATATCTGACTAAAGTTTAATGACTTTGTTATTGCATATTTTTTACGTTTAAAGATGCCAGAAGAATAGAAAGATAGACCTGGAATTAATTAGGTTAATTACTGGAATGATAGGTCATTCTAAAGTGATCGCATGTAGTAAGATGCTTGTTGGCTTATTAGGAAAACACATTAACTTCGCCTAGTTGATTAATTAAGACAGTAGGGCATATGTGCGATATATACGATCTTGATGGCGTTAAACTTAGGCTCCAAAAAGTTCTTGGGAATGATATACAGGATGTACAAATCATATTAATCAAAGCTGAACTAGAGAAAAGTACTAAACTTAGTACTAACCTTAGTATATGACTATTTTTAGTTCTGTGAAAAAATCTACCTCAACATTATGTAGAATGGGTACCTAAAATGTACTTAAATTGACCTAAATGCTGATACCTTTTGATGCAAGCTAAACTGGTTGCCATCATCTTCACGTCATCAAAATTAATTGTGTGTCCCGACTCGTGGCAGTGTTGAGCAACAGCGGACTGTTGAATATTGCGTAGCCGGGTGTCTCTACTGTGCTCCTTGACTCGACATTTGATACTTCGTCCTGTCTGTCCTACATAGCATGTTCCACACTCACATGTTATCTTGTATACCCCTTCGTTCTTCAGGAGTGCTGTGATATCGTTTGGGTTAGGCAAAAGATCCTTTACCTTTGCTGGTGCTCTGTACCTTACCGTGATACCCGATTTCTTCAGTATTCTACCGATTGTTTCTGATACCCCACTTACGTATGGTAAGCAAGCGAACCCATTTGGCTCCTGACGCTCCTCTGAGACGGTTTTCTTTGTGTGACACTCCGTATGTCAGACTTGGTGTATCCATTTTGACGTAGAGCCCACTCCAAGTGTTTCCGTTCGTCGTCCAAGGTGCTGGAGTCGCACACTTTCTATATACTATAGATTTGAAACCCGTTCAATCTTCACTTATCTTTGGCCTATCTAAAAGTGTGATATTTTTACTGTCCAAAATGAGTTCTCTTGTTTCTTTATACTTATTAGTTACCTCAGAAAGATTTTTGTAAAATAAAAGTTTTTTACGTTAATCTCACAATATCTCAGAAACAGTACAAAAACAGAAACAATAATAGACTTAAGTGTTCTATTTTATAAAAAGTTGGTGGTGGTATGTCATTGTAGAATATCATCTATATGCATTTCTATATATAAAAAAAAGTATTTTGATTTCCTTATGACATTAATGTGCTTTGCATCTAGCGTGGGACAGCCTGTATAATATTGAAGATTGTAAGATTGTATTCATTGACGCCCTATGTAAATTCCATTTCCTTAATTTTAAGAATCATGTGTCATATTTTATGGGAAGATTGGTGTTGGGGAATTTTAATGTGACGACATGAAAATGTCAATTTCCAAGTAGTTTTGAATCAGATTTAATACGAAACTTGACTCGAAATATGTCATTCTGTTATTCAACGGTATTTTCACTTCCAGTGAGCAATATTAAAAAGGGAAACCTTGCACTTTATTTCAATACGGTAAGATTACGTTGCGAATCGCTTACGTAAGAAATTAACGACGTTGCCCGTTTGATTAAATAATTGCAATAATGATAAATTAATTAACTGTCTCGAATCAGTAAGAATTCTTGCGGTATTCTATGACCTTCTGAATGATATCTGTACATTTGCATGCAGGCAATTTTCACTTTTAAATGTTGATAAGATAAAAAGACAATAATTAAAATATCAACATATTATGTAAAATAAACATGTGGATAATTTTTAATTAAAAATCGGTTGTGTCTGAAATAACTGATAACCTTGACGCAACATATGCTCTGGGCTAAAGTATTTTTAATCAAATGATATATACAACTTGAAAGGGGAAAGTTTTAGTGAGAAGAAAAAAAGATTTTGAGGTTCTATGGAATGGGTAACCTATAGAAAAAGCTACACAAAACATGTCAAGATGCCTCAACATCCATGAATGTTGACCATTTTTTTATTCCATTTCTTATGGCTTTTAGAATAACTAGGAATATACGAAATTATTGTAGAATTGGTATTTTTTTGCAGAGAATCATCGGACCAGACTTCTTCAGCCCATGAATGTCGAGACAAGCCAGCTCTTTGACGATAGTGACATAGTGCGAAGACTCGAAAAACTAAACCTTTTGAGTGGAGTGATGTGACAAAGCAGATCTATGAAGTTTAAAACATTTTTTGGGGTAATCCAGCGGGATTGATTATCTGTTGTTAGAAATGCAACGGTCAACTGTTACAAGGTAAGTTTTTGCCACATCCGATATCATCTGGCTTATTGCGTAAACTTTTTTATGAATATACCTAAATCTCAAAAACCTCCGATGTTACTACAACAAAATATCAATCTATAAATTATATTTCATACAGTTTGAACAAAAATCAACGTAAGGATCTTTTAATAACAATAATTGTAGTAAAAAGCAAGTTTAGACGAAAGTAATTTGTAAAATTGGCAGATCCTCATTATGGAACAACCATTGGCCATCATCATAGGCGGTAAACCATAACCAGACCTCTCAATAATTTAGGATACTTTAAAATGATTAAATTTTGATTTAATCCATAACCTGTACACCTATATAATATATGTAACGGAAATTTTTGGAAACAGTATAACTGGAAAATTTTGTTGATATACATAAAGAGATAAAAGTGTAGTGAAAACTTCCAAAGTGATTCAGTAATTCTTCTAGAATTAGAATCTCTTCAACCACAAATGTTTAATTATATTCGGGTGAAATTCTTTAATTTTCGGAAATTAATACGTCAGGTGCTCGATTAAATACAGGAAATGATCAATTCACGATATACCAGATACACTATTTTTATATGAAATTGCTTGTGGTAAATTCTAACCTATCCAAACAAAATATGGCAGGTTATTGTGTACACTAAATTTATCTATACCAAACAACGGGCCAGAATTAGAATAAACCAATGTGTTTATACTGTATGATCAAGTATAAAAAGTTATATAAGTATTTACATAGAAATTTAATTACAAATTACCAACATGACTAAACGCACGTAATATTAATATATACAACGCCTTTTATTGTGGTTTTTCCAATAAAACTGTGGCTATAAGTCAACAATTAACCAAACTCCATTAATAAAAAAAAGTCTACTGTCTCTACAACGCATATAATAATTATCCTGGTTCAAATCCAGCGGAGGTGTTTTTTCCAAAAATTATCCTCACCTGGGTTTGTTAACATTCGCTTCTTTAGTTGAATAATTATGTAGTTTAACTGAATGATTATTTCTTAGTTTATATAATGTATTACGTTTTCGGCAACGTTTTCGCCAGAATTCTGTATTCTTTTTTGTACGTCACTTCCGAATTGGTTTTGGTGGTGTGCAAGTTATTTGTTACTTCTCCATCATGTGCAATTTTACTGAGTATGTGTTCTAATAAACTACTTCAATGGTATACGAATTTAGCTTCATTATATGTGCGTGTAAACTTGTTTAAGACACCGCTATTAAGATAAACGTCCAAATTTCAGACACAGTTCTAAATTCCGTTTAGTTCTGTTTAGTTGGATAAAATAACAAATCTACTACATTGAACATTATTCGAGGAGATCCGGTTTATTGATTTGATATTACACTTATCAACCCACCATCGTTTCTTATTCTAATAATGTACTAATAGTCAGAATTTAACCTAAAAGTTTGACTGATCTTGATAATTGAATGGTATGCTAAAAGTTGAATTTTTCTTTATAAGGTAACTGCAATTCGATTTCTTACATTGGTACAGGATAACAGTAATTAAGAAAATTCTAATAATATCTATTTAGGCTGACTAAAAATGCTTTATATTTTCATAGTACTACTCTTTTAACCACTATTATTTACAAATTTAGGGGTGTCGGAATTAGGTACATGTAAATATAGCACGTCCTTAAATCAGACATGTGTGTCGGAATTGTGTACATGGTTAGAAGTAATACATATAGCTCTATTGCTGTCTTTACACAAGAAAATAACCTATTTTATTTTTCTTGCGCAATATGACGTAGCGTTTAATTCGCATTGCAAAAAGTGTCACAATATGACGCGTGAACGGATGCGTAAAGAATTATATTAACTTTAATATTATGTGCATTGCATTTAGCGTTCTTCTCGATATGGTGTGCGCTGGAACAGGTACGTGTTGCACCACAGCCACCTAAAGGAATTCCGATCACCACCGGAGTTCATGGCCACCTTATTAAAAAAGAAAAGGCAATATCGCGTCTCTAAGGCAACCGTTTGTTCCCATACTATGGTATGATTCAGCGTTGTAGGCGCGGAAATGAATAAATGTTCACTTATTTCTTCTTAGTATTTTACATACCATTGAAAAGTTACCAGGAAGAGTTTTAAATCCCATTCTGAGAATATTGGGCTACCTGGACTAATTTATTTTGGTAGTTACCTGGTTAGCATACATAAGCACACTTGAGACACTTGAGAATTCCGACTTGTTTCTTGTAATCTTTTGACGAGCTAACATTTATTTTACACAGGTCAACAAAATTTGGTAAGACTTCTCCATGTTACCTGTATTATTTGCAAAAAGATTGTGCTACAGTATCTTTTCTGCTGCAAAACTGCAGCATTCAACTAAGTATATATTGGAATTGTACCATTATTGTACTGTGTTCATCTAATTCTCGACAAAAGAAAATAGAATCAAATATGGAACTAGTTTTCAGAACAAAGGATGATGGAACATTCAACACAAACAAAAATTTGATATCTCCATATTTAATTAAATATGTGAGAGATGAATTACAGCAAACATTCTTATCAAAAAAAAACTTTGGTCGTTTAAAGATAGAGGTGTGTTGAGATTGTGTGTTTGAGAAAAACGACGTAATATTACATGAAATATAATTGTGGAATCGCTATTGAAATAAGAGTAATTTATTTCTACATTTTTTGGTAAAATTAATAGTTTAGCTGCAAGAGCAAATTCTATTTGATCGAGATCGGTCGCATCTGCATTGACTTAATACTATATAGTAAGCCAGGATTTTCCAACTATTTTCAGTCTAATGACAGTACCGGTAGTGTCAAATGCTGATATTTTGACGATATCTCCCTATATCTACTGTCAATAGTATCAAAAGATCTAATATTGTGATACCGTGTACGGTCCTTGCCTGACGGCGTCGGATAGGCAGCGTGTTCAGCGTGTCCAAAATGCATGGGTTCTGTTTGTTTTTGGTTTGAGGAAGTATGATCATGTATCGAATGGGCTGGGCAACTTGGGGTAGTTGAACATGGATAACACTAGGGTGTTGCATGCAGCAATATTATATCATAAGTTGCTATCCAAGAGGATCCCACAATACCTCATGCGGAAGATACGCTGTAGAACGGATGTCCATAACCTTAATTTAAGATTCAGGGGTTTGTTTGCTCCACCTGCCCATCGCACTGAGCTGTTTAAACGGTCATTCTCTTACCAGGTCAGTCACATATACAATGGTCTCAGGGAAGATATGAAAAAGTTATAGTTAAACAGTTTTGGGGGAAAGCTGAAGTGTTGTCTGTTTGCTCAACACATTATTTGTTGAAAACAGAGCTCAGTTGGGTAGACGATCTATCGACTATTCTAATGTATTCCATACTTTTGGCACTGACTGTATACAGATGAATCTTAAGCGAAATATTGAACTCTTTTGGTGCAATGCGAAGAAGTTCATTTGGTGGGTAAAGTAAAGTCCTCGTATAGACGGTCGAGTTTGAGGCATGTAGTTCTCGTCGTTTGGAAGAATGGAAGAGGGTCACGGGACAAGGGGTGGGAGAGAGTAACACGGTGGTAAAAGTGGGTGTCGGCTACCTGTCCTTGTCGATTTGAGAAATTCCTCCGACGCTACAAGACAACCCGCGTTTTAATTTACTCATTTACATTTGGGCGATGAAATAAAGTTGATCTGCCGTGAAGATTTAACACCGACATCTTAAATGCATTATTTATTACCCGAAATTATCTTCTGTTTATTTGCTCCTGTTGTCTTTAGCCACTGGACGTTTCTTTCTCTAGAACATTTACTAAGGTAGTCCTTATTGTACAAAACAAACGTACTTCTATTTTTTTCTGTGGGGCCCTGTAAATTTGTTCTTTTATAATTTTTATTATTTTTTATATTGTTATATTCATCGATCTCAAATTTGACATGAGGTGTGGATATACAGAAACAAATTGAGAGGGTACTGCAAAAAAAACTAAAAGTTGTAAAATAAGACCCACTATATACAAATCAAGAAGATCAAGAACTCACCGATACAAATTAATTTTCAATCAGTTGAATTAAATTATTATAGACGCTAGAAGAATAGAGAGAAAAAACCCATGCTAATTATCAATTATATTATTAAAGAAAGAAGTCAGTGGTTTGTGAAAGTGGTTCTCAGCTATACTAATTTCTGCAGAGTTTTTGTTCTACTATAAAACTACGAAGTATTAGAAGTAGTCCTGCTTATAGCTACTTTCTAAAAATTTCTTTTCCACGAAAATCAAAAAAGTCGCCAAACTTAAACTAAACCGAATATTAATTTTACTGAACCAAGACTAACAAATAAAATTTAGTTGTTATAATAAATGAAAAATATCAATCAATCTCATATCAGTATCAAAACCAATAATGTGTATTAAGAACATAGTGTAAAGCTGAGTGTTGTTCGTCAAAATACATTTATTTTTTCCACACGGATTAAGTCGATGACCTTTAAATCACAACCGCTTTAACAAGGCCGATGGAAAAACAACAGGAAAAGTTTCTATTTTGAGTTTGCCATATTATGGGGTAATGCGACTCTAGATTATTTAAAAAATCGATTTTTTATTTGCTTAAATGATATCTTGATATCTTAGGAATAAGGTACAATACGTTTTATATTTGAAAAAAAAATGTTTAAATGCTTATTTGATGAACATACGGCGAAGTGTCTAGCTAAGCGTACATTCAAAAAGTTTAGCGTGAGAGTTTACAGCCAAGAGACCTATACGCTCTTATCTTAGTTGGAGGAATTACATCCATGGTGTAAAATATAACATAAAATAATATAAAACACAAAGATTTTGTGGAAATATCATCGGTACGTTCGTTGAACTGACGCTAACCGCACAATGTTATAGCTGTCTGATGTAACGTATGTTGTTCTTGATTAGTTGGTAGAAAATAGCTGAAATAATTAGTGACATTCCCGGAGTATATCGTGATCGAAAGGAGCCGAAAGAAAGCAGCAGATTTTCAAATAGAACTAATATGACAAGCATTGAATCGTTTGGAACTAGAGTCGCCTCTGCCTGATCGTATCCCTAGTCCACACCTGCAAAAAAGTAATGTCGGTTGAAGATTATTACAACGTTGAAGTGGATGACGTTTAATTATCATTTTTTGTACTTTGTTGCTGTGTGTTCTGCTATTTCACAAATTTCTGCGCGAAGGCTGGCGCACGGCGCATCATGTTTTCAGAGCCATCGCTGACTGATGCTGTAAAACAGGCCCGTCTGTCATCAAAATCAAACAGAAAGAAACAAGAGGAGGAAAATATTAATTTCAAAAGATAATTATATGGTCCAGGCATCGCCGACTATAGCAAAATGTAACAATTCTATACATCAAAGTTACACAATACTTCAAACCGTCTTTTCTCAAAACCGCATTTTTCAAACTGGTCGGAAAGATAACTTCGAATTATCTCCGTCAATTCACTTGAAATTTTATATGCAGCTTCAGAACAACATTATCTAGTGAAGTACATACGGAATTTACGATAAGTTCGAAACTTTTCTTGTTATAAACAATTTTTAACCTAATTTTGTACCTAAAAGTGATAATTTATGTTCCAACGTACGCCATTTTGTTTTAAAGCGGATTAATTTCCGTATGTACTTCCCGAGATAATCTTATGTAGAATCAATTTCTTTTTTGTTTTTATGGCTAAGTGAAAAACTGCGTGCAAAATCTTTCCGGCCGTGCAACCCTGTCCGCCTGAAGAGGTTTCCTTTGATGTCCTCCAACGCTTCAATTTTTTATTTATTTTTGTTTTTTTTTATTGTGAATATTCCTCAAAATATGAACAATAAAGGGCTTTGAAGAGATTTTGTAATTCATGTACTATATTGTAAAAAAATTGTAATTTTCAGAAATTATCTACGCAATTGTCATTTGAATTGGGGCTTGAGATTAAACGCTTAATGTAGCCATTGTTTTTAATTAAATGTAGGTCGTCCTAAAGATCTAAGCCGTGTGCATCGAATTACGGGACATTCTGTATATAATATCTGTGGCAGAGAGGTCGGAGACGTTATGTGGGACTTTTGGAGACAGAGTGGTTGGTTGCTATCTGAGTCCGTCTACTAAAAAATAAACAAGGCAACACACACGGTTTGAAAACCGGACCCGTCTTCGTACCTTTGTTGGTTAGCGAGTCGCTCAGGTAGAGGCGGTCTTCGCCGATAGTGAATTGTTTAAAATATGACCGCAGTATTGAAGCCTTTTGGCCTAACCGACACAAAATGAAGACGTCTCTCATGCTCGTACGTGCTTCGACATTCTACCACCTCTATCTCCATTCGTAATTATCTCCACATCAATCTACATGTGCTAAACTATAATTACAAGCCGTGTACCGAGTAACTACCACTTAAGGCGATGCTATTAAACGACATACTTCAATTGGAACTGATAAATAGTTTAAGCAAATTTATTCCTAGTCTAAAGCAACTCAGAATGCGCGTATGTCCGCTCTCGTTTCATTGTCTCATTATGTATAGAAATTTTGAAAAAGTTTCATTGTTTTTACTCACCTGTTTAACTTGAGTAATAAATATTTTTTCGTTATTCGTTTGCGTATGCACGCACACCCAAACATTGCTATTGACAAAACTGAGCAAAAAAGGGTTAATCCGTTACCATCGTTAATCAACGAAGTTAATTTTTTTGTTAACAAATTAATTTTTGACTTAACTCATTAACTTGTGCACGTTCGGTCTTGGTTTTGTTTACATGTGTGACGTACTACTTTGTGCGACGCGGCGTCCGTATACCGGGTGATTCAATTTCGAGCCTCACCATGGGGATCTCGCTTATTCATGGAGATAGAGTCTATGTTTAAATTAGGCAAAGTTTCGCTTTTTCTGTTGATCAATTATCTGAAAAGAAATTTAATGCCAACATGTTATACATTGCGGAAATGAGAAAAACACGACTATCGGAATATGCCAAAATTCAACATGGCGCCCATAAGAAAAACAAAAGTTGGCCATGGTTACGCCGCCATCTTTGATGTAGTTTCAAATTAAAACATAACACTGCATTCCAATAGCTATAGAATGTTTTTCTTTCAAATGTCTAGCTACTCTTGGTTTCGAATAAAAAATTTAAAAACGATACCTTAACATTTCAGTGTTTTGCGGATATCTTCAAAATAAAAAATGATAGCTTAAATTTCTTTTCAGATAATTGATCAACACAAAAATACGAAATTTTGCCAAATTTAAACATAGGCTCTATCTCTACTAATATGCGAGTTCTCCATGGTGAGCCTCAAAATTGATTCACCCGGTATAAAGCATGCGCGCCAAATATTATATTTTAGTTACTTCGCAGTTCCCAGTGGTTTCCGGTCTTAATGTATTTAGCTGTCATGTAAAAATAAATATTTACCTTTTTTAATATTGTTACTTTTTAATAAATACCTATTGTTTCAAAATATATACAAAATTAAAAATAAACTACTGTCCAAAAATGCTTGTCTTCTAACTTCAACCACCTTAGTTGACCTTTGCATTGTCTTTTATAAATTATGCATCTCGGAATCTCAGAATATATCTGCCGTTACGTTTATAACAAATAAACGAACTATCGGTTAAACGAAGTTAACTTTTTGATTAACTTTGGCCAGCAACGGATAAAATAGTATTTGTGGAATTATTTATAGTGGTCTTTTGACGTATTTTTTATACAGAATTAGACCTGTATACACAGATTTATACACACAGAGTTATATCACAGAGCATCGTTATGAGTTACAATTTTTCTATCAGTGGTCAAACAAAAAAATCCCCAACAAGTTATGTTTAAAGATAAAAAAAACCCAAATCCCAACTTAGCGTAGAACAGCTGTGGAAACTTAAATGACAAAAAAGCCTTGTGTTACAATATAATGTACAAAAAACTCATGGGCGCAATTGAAAACAAATATAAAAGAAAATAAAAATAATTTCAATACAGTAAAGTTGTAAACTGAACAAGCCAAAACAAAACTCAAAAGAGTCACTCACGAAAGCACAGGCACAAACAATAAAATATAAACTAAATTGATAATCTAAAAATCCCCATTTTTTGAGGAAAATTCCCCAATTCGAACTCAAATCTGAAAATACAACTTCAAATGTTCAATTAATCTCATTTTATTTGGTTCTTCACATACTTTTAATGGAAGGTCATCAATAATAGGGTCATTTGTCTTAACAACACATGGGTAGTTATGTTTAAAAGCATATTTTTATTACAACGTACGTAAACAATTTGACAAAATAAATACAAAATTATAAAATACAATTTCACATTCGTATTTGGAACCGTCCGGCTTTCGTTATATACTTGACGCCTTTAAAGGGTTTGTACTTCTCACCATACATGTCCAACCTGTTCACCTTTAAACCGCTAACAGCTAACTGGTTTATCGTAAAATGCACATTGATCGACGGA
Organism: Melinopterus prodromus; assembly: GCA_964023965.1. Classification (NCBI taxonomy): domain Eukaryota; kingdom Metazoa; phylum Arthropoda; class Insecta; order Coleoptera; family Scarabaeidae; genus Melinopterus; species Melinopterus prodromus. The sequence continues at coordinate 20,978,098 of OZ030398.1, read as the reverse complement.
TTTATATCGGAAGTGTTCGAACCAGATTGAAGTGTTACCTGCGGAAGAAACACGAAATTTTAGCGTTTGATTTCCGTTGTAAAGCATATAATTTAACGTACCGTTCCCCTGATATTCGGAAGCTTTGTGACGTCGATACGGCCAATTTCCCAATGCAAGATCTTAGCAACTGGATCGAATGTATATTTTCCTTGGTTTGACGTTAAAATACAATTCAGGATTGTCTTTGGCATCAAAACTTCAATTTTAACACCTGAATATCACAAAAAATTCAACTTGAAATAATTATTATAACTATTTTTTATGTTTAGAGTAAGTACATTTTAAAAAGTTTGTTAAGTACCTACTTTTATTTCGCATAAAAACGTTATTTATCATGATAATTATGGCAAATAACTATCGAAGAGATTAGAGCAATGGTCAAACAAAAAAGACAAGCTAGAAGTAAATGGTAGCAAACATGAGATCCGGCTGACAAATCCATACTGAAAAACAAATCCCAACAAATGAAACGGAAAATATAGAAACACAAAGGACTACTAGAATTTTTAATTACCTACAATTTGGGGTATGATAGAAATTTATGCAACAATTTTTGCAACAGTCAATCAAAATCACATTAAATTCAAAATTTTAACAAGTATCCCTCCTAAAAAAAACCCAGTGATATACCTTCAATTGTTCTTCCCAGGGTTTGCTTAGGTCCGACGGTAATATCCAGTCGACCCTGCTCACCGGATTTTATCGATAAACTGTGACGGACGTATATGGGAATAGCAACAACACTTTGGCTACTTATATGGTACGAAATCAACCTGAAATTTCCATCTGGCGGAATGAAAGATAAAATCTTCTCAGCCTAAAAAAAAGACAAACACTTCAAAAACAAAAAACAAACGTCATATAACCCCAAAAGCGTACCTCCCATCTCTTGAATCTCACGCAAGGGTGAAAGCTGACATCGTCAAACAAACGTGGATTGATGAAAGACAGTGTGAGATCTGGCATCCCGCTGAGTTTTATACAGCAGTCGATCTGAGGTATAAATTTTTTTAAAAATTGTTTTTTTATTGGAGGAGATGTGAAACTTACATATCCTTGTATCTCCGCAAAGACTGTCGAGCCTGATTTATCAATAATCGCGTCTACTTCTTCAACTACGTCGAAATATGCTTCATTGTTCGTGTATTTGACGCCTGTGCGACGCCACGGAATGTTTGAAAGCTGGCCAGTCGGTAAAATACCGCTAACGCTAAAATTTAAGATAAATAATCACACGTTTTTGTGTATTTCATTGGTAACTAATGTTTTAAAATTATATTAGTTATACTTACTTGGATTTTCCAGTAACAGTATTAGCAATTGTTCGTAAAATATTGGGCGGTTTAATCAATTCCTTCAGAATATTGCTCTCCGTAGCCAAGGGGTATCCGTTATCCAACATTTCATCTAATAATTCGTAAACAACAACGTAATTCTCCTTAATAACAGACTCAGTACAATCAGAAAAATAATCCTAAAAAATTCACAATTATCAAAAAAAAAAAACTAATTAAAACCCTAATTGACTTGCAATAATTATACCGCATTTATAAATATTGACTTTAGTACAAACTTACTTGGAATATATCTACAACTCTATGCAAAAACTCAATAACAAACAACGGGGGTATTTCTTCCATGCACACGGCAACAAAACTAACACCGCCGCGTTGAATACTCAAAAGGTAGTGATGCGGAGTTGCTATCACCGGAGGTATATCTTTGGGATTCGCCCTTTGGGCCTCCAAGTAATAATCACATATTGATCGAGATATCACGCTCCTCCAATGTTTTTCAAGGAAAACATCACTACAATAAATAAAAATATAGCACACGGTTTTCTATCGGCGAATTCTTACCCTGACGAATTTATTATAAACAAACTATGTATCATTTTAGTCTTTTTAGATAGTTTACTGCATTCAAAAGATAAACAAAGCCTTGGGAATCAAATCAGCAGGCAGAAATGTCAGTAACACATCACAGAAAAGATAGGGATATTTGGGTTTTACTGGTATTGTCAAAGTAAAATTTATTCTGATTATTAGTAATAATTATTTTATTATTTTTATATGGGACATTGGCATAACGTGAAGAAAACTCATTATAACATAACTACTTGTCGATTTTTTAAATATATCTTCAACAAAACTTAATTAGCGTAGGGATTTGTTACATAGGTATTGTTAAGTTGGTCGCTCCTAATTATCATGTGACAGCAAACGTTGCCAACTTGAAAATAATTACAAACCCCTGACAGGAGTTAAATGTCAAAATGTCTCTAATTAAAACCCACAAATTGGCGAAACTATGCTTAAAAAGCAACCCGATTTTGTTCACAGCGATCAGAAACCGTGAGTCCCCTCTTAAAGTATCCTCTTAAACACAACCCCACACTTAAACACAACCTCCAAAAAGGTTATGTAACTTGTGTAATTTCCCATTATTTTAGATTGGAATAAGGACTACAAGCCTGTACCATACCCAAAAACCGCTGAGGAGCGCGCTGCCTCTGCTGCAAAATACGGTTTATTGCCGGTGGAGTATGAGCCATACCCTAACGATGGCACAGGCCTCGGAGATTATCCGAAATTGCCTGCTATCTCCGGCGATACCAAAGACCCGTTTTATCCGTGGGACAACCCGGAATTGAAGAGAAATTTTAATGAAGCGATTCACGCCGACGCTGATTACATGGGTGAAGACCGTTACGACGTATCGGGGAAGCATCGCGTACCTGGTTGGAGGATATGGACTCAGTTTCTTGGGGTAGTTTTTGGCACGATGGCTATTTATTACTCGCTCGAAAGCTGTAGGATGTTCATGGCCCAATTACCGAAGCAGTATCCGTTGCAGGGAAAGAAACATTACACTTACGTGTTAGAGGATTAAAAATTTGTGTAATAGTGTCACTGTAATAAATTATCGAAATTGTTGAATTGCTTGTTTTTATTGTGTAGTTAACTTGTAAGGTTGAATACTCTAGTATCAAACCCATTAAATCTCAAGTTTTTCTTTACTGGTCCAGAACAATAAGATCAAAATGGCATTTTGTTAAAATAATACCACAAATTAATTTGAATAGCAAAGTATTGACCTTCTTAAAAACTAATAAACTTTGCGATCAGTGAGTATTGACCTTGAAAAGTGACGAAAACCCTCTGCCCAAGAGAAGTTAGGTATGCAAGTCGGTGTCTGGTGTCTAAAAAACAAATGTTCCTAACAAATTGATGTCATGCGTCATCACAATATGGCTGTTTTTAAGTGGTTTTTAAAGTGTTGTTCGTGGCAGTGACTTTAAAGAGTACCTATCCAAGAGGTTTGAAGAAGTTTGTTTGGCTACCAAAATCGCAAAATCACCAAGTTTTGTTTTTGAAGAAGATGAAGTTCGTCAGAAACTGTGGTTAGAAATCTCACCATTACAAATTAACACCATTTAAGACATAATAGAGGCGATACAAGGTAAGGAGATTGTTGTTTAGTACGTCGAGCCATTTATGAATATCTATTCATATAAACATAACGAAATGCAACACATTTTGTTTTTTGTATAATGTAACCTGACGAAGTTATATTCTAGATCTACAAACTCGTTTCTGTTTTTCAGGTCTACTACTTCCTACTACTTCTAAAGTAATTATGACTGCATCTCCACAACAGCGATCAATGGACATTGACGAAAGTAATGCAATCGCTAACCTACTTCCGGTTAAGAAGTTTACTTGCAGTTTGTGCGGATTTATGTTTAGCAAAGAGAAGTTTTTGTTAAATCACGTAAATTTCTGTAAAGACGTCAAGAATCCTGCTGACAGGTTAGGTGCAGGCATAAGTAAGCTGTTTGTTTTATTGGTTGGACTTGTAACTTGAATTTTGCTTCTTATTTAGGTATCGTTAAAAATGAACCGTGTAAAGAGGAGATCAAAGAAGGACTGGATGAATTTAAGACAACCACCAAACCGATGTAAGTACTTCGCTCGATCTGCCTAGTTTATGTATTTTTTTTACCGCCCGTAATTTTTTTTCTAAAGATGGTTATCATTAAGTTTTTACGCCCGTTTGCATTTTAGACAAATGGTAAAAAAATGTTTTCTTTATTTTGAAAGGTTAATCTAAATACTAATGTAGCACTGTTCGCAACAGGAAGAGTCAGCAACACGGTTTTATTGTTAAAATAAAAGAGAAGTGTGACACTTTTTAAATAAACCATGGTTTGCAGTTTAAGAACCACACTATATATATTAATATATGATTTTTATAACATTAGTATTCTTAAACTCATAAAATGCCGCAATTTTGAGGCTCCATCAATTGAATTAAATATAAATGTAGAATCATTTACAAAAGGAAATGTCGATATTGGAACACCCTTGTATGAAGAAGCCTCAAAATTGTGTCTGCTGGCATATTATGACTTCGTATCGGACCCAGCGCTCCGCACTGCGGCCGTCTATTCCATATGACTCCCCATCGTGTACGGACGGAACTATTGCTTATTGTAGTTTCGTATTTTTCAGATTGAAGAACGCCAAGCACGAGGAAGTGGAGCTTACTGAAACTACTGTAACAGTTTACAAACAATCTATAGATTTGCAAGAGGCAGAAAAAGCACATGCAAGGAAGGAGCCACTTAAAGTGCACTTGGGACCACATAAATGCCCCATATGTGATTATGTCGCCCATCGTAGTTCTTATCTTGCTTGCCATATTCGAACGCATACAGGCGAGAAGCCATTTAAGTGCACCTTGTGCGATTATACCGCTTCGCAAAGGCCACATCTTCTGCAGCATAAGAGAACGCATACGGGAGAACGGCGATATAAATGCACCTTATGCAATTATGCTGGTACAATCAAACAACATCTTACGAATCATATGAGGACGCACACCGGCGAGAAGCCGTTTAAATGTGCTTTATGTGATTACGCTTGTAAAGTAAGGTGTTCTCTTACGCTGCATATGAGGACGCATACGGGCGAGCGGCCGTATAAATGCACCGTATGTAGTTATGCTTGTGCACAAAAGCGTCATCTTACGGAACATACGAGAACGCATACCGGCGAGAGTCCATTTAAATGCACCGTATGCGATTTTGCTTGTAAGCAAAGTGCTAATCTTAGGACTCATATGCGAACGCATTCCGGCGAGAAACCGTTTAAATGCGACGTATGCGACTATTCCGGTGCAAGTAATAGTGCTCTTCAACAGCATGTTAGAACGCATACGGGTGATAAACCGTTTCGATGCACCTTATGTGATTATAGTTGTGCGCAACGGCAGCATCTTACGTTGCATAAGAGAACGCATACCGGTGAGAAGCCGTTCAAATGCGACTTGTGTGACTATGCTTTTGCACAGAGGCAACACCTTATAAAGCATAAGAGGACACATACCGGTGAGAAGCCGTATAAATGTTCGATTTGTGACTATCGTTGTACGGTAAGTTGGTCTCTGTCGCAGCATATTCGAACGCATACAGGCGAGAAACCGTACAAATGCGACTCTTGTGATTTTCGCTGTGCGGTACGCTGTTCGCTTATGCAGCATAAGAAAAAGCATACAGGCGAGAGGCCGTTTAAATGCGCCGTATGTGCGTATACTTGTGCACAACGTAGTTATCTTGTACTGCATAACAGAACGCATACAGGCGAGAAACCGTTTAAATGCGCATTATGTGATTATAGCTGCTCGCAACATCATTCGCTTATAAGCCATATGAAAAAACATTCGGGAGAAAAACAACAGCCATGAATATCGTATGTTGAGGTTCAGGTTTGATTTCCATACCTTTTCAAGTTCAAATTGGAGCTAATCAAAATCAAATTGGTACTAATCAATATCAAAATGAGAATTAACAATATAAAAATGATAATTAACAAATTCAAGTTGTCATTAAATAATTTTAAATTAGCAGGATCATACGATTAAATAGTACTACGTTGCTAAATCAATTAATTAGAAAATATTATTCTCCATATTTAACGCTGCTGGAATATATCTTTGAATACGAACTATGAATCTTGCACAGTTGGCCACGTTAATTGTGTTAATATTATTCTGAATAATATTTTCTAACCCGCGCATTCTGTATTCAGTTTGAGAGATATTACGCTGATCTTCTGCTAAAACATCTCTTAGGTTATCTGACTGTATATACTGAGTCTTATTAATCTACGGTGCAAAAATTTCTCCAGTAGAAGAATGACAAGGTGCATTATCTATAACCATAACTACTGCTTCTTGGTATATATTTGGGGCGTTTCTCAAAGATTAGTTTAAATTTTTTGTTTACTAAAAATGTTTTTTATTATTAAGCATACGGATCATGTCAGTACCGACCAATGTATAGAAATATTTGTTTTATTTTATTTGAGTTTTATTTTAATAATCACTTGAAGTATTGTTTAATTTTTTGTAATTTGTAAGTGCACAAATCTGAACTATACAGTGTATACAGATATTTATTTAATTGTTTGTTATACCTACTGTTTTTTGTTTATTTAGTAGACTATTTTTAGTTTTTAAACCTTACTTTTAGACTCTAGAATTATTTTGTGTTATTGTTATTGTGTTGTTTGTTCATATATCTTAAGTAAACTATTTAAAAATCTTATGTACAGAAGAGTGGTTGGGATGGACAAGTTGTTACAATTTTAAAACTTTTATTTATAAAATGGTACATGATACTAAATACATGATACTGTTTTTAAACATAAATCCTGAATTAACAATTTATTGTAAGCTGAATTGCTATATAATTAAGTATGGATATTAAATGAATTATACAGTTTAAATTTAATTGCTTTTTTCCAATAATAAAACTTTTACATTATATTATGTTTTATTATTTAAATCAGTATTATACGTGAATCCCATATAAAGTATGCCTGTTGCTACGGTTTCTAATTGCTGCATGCATAGATAAATGTGATTGGGTTTTATAAATGGACAAATGGGAACAAATGTAAACTTGGGCCACCCTAAACTTGTTAGAGCTGAGTTACGATGTATTTTTATTCTAATTTGTTTGTAAATCCATCAAAAACTCGACCAGCTAATTCGCATTCTCTGTAGTTCAAACGGCCCGCCGAATTCTCCGATGATTCGGTCAACACTCAGAAGATGGCGCTCGAAATCTTGCTGTCAGATAGCGTTCTGTTGTATGGGGGAAAGTAAAAATTCCTAAAACATTTACGGTTATGATGGCAATGGCCGCCACTATAATTTTGTATACTAGCCATGTTTGTGTGTGTTGTGTAAATGAGAATCTTTCGGCACCGGCATATTAGGACTTACGCACGAGGTTTATTTAGCGGTGTGAAGTGAACTAAGCCATCTTATCGCTAGGATTTTCTCCTAAGCAGCAGGTAAGGGTCCTTCGATCGCTAAGCTTGGTCAACTGTGTATAAGCATAGCCACCCAGGTCTACAAGGAACCTCAAATCAAGTAAGGTTGATACGATTACAGGCGTTGGATTTTATGTGCAAAAGCGTGCTCAAATGCTGAAAGAAACATCATTGCTTATGTTATCGATTGAAATAGAATGTGGAAATATTGTTTTCTATAGCGACATCTTATCAATACCTCGATGAGGTGATCCCGTCTTTTAACGTTTCATAAAATATTGGAGCTCATATAAACATTTTTCACTACAGTTCCGTCAAAGGTTGCAACTTGTGTGTCCACATGTGTCCGCAACATATTACATTAAAGTAAAGTAGTTTATTAAAGTTTAATTGCAAAAGAATGCCGTTCTATGAACAAAGCAAAATTGGTCAGTTTAAATATGATTAAATGATAATCGAAAGTAAAAGTACGAACGGTTTTCAGGAAAATGGCAAGTCCATCGCCGCAGAGCAGCCCAATGCCGCCTCCGCAGGCGCCGAGCCCCATGGGGCCCCCGTCTCAGAGTCCGGCTCCTTCGCCGTCGCCCCACAGCCCTTACCAGCAGGCTCCGCCAATGGGGCACGCGAACGGACCCCCACAACACAATATGCCCCCTGGACATCCCGGCCATCATCCGGGACCTCACGGCATGCCCCCGCAGCAACATCCCGGAATGCCCACTCATCCGGGGATGCCCCCGGGCCCCCATTCCGCAGGCCCCGGGGGCCCCCCTCCGCCCCCGCAGGGTCACATGGGCGGGCCTCCGATGCAAGGACATCCTGGAATGCAGCCAGGATCTGGTTCTCAAGGACACCCGGGAATGCCTCATCAGCAACACGGTGGGGCCCCGCCTCAGGGGCATCCCATGCAACCTGGCGGGCCCCCGCATGGGCATAATATGTCACAGGGTCAGCCTTATCCAAGTCACGGAATGCATCCGCAGCAAGCACAGGTAATCTTTAATTTTGTTATTGTTCCTGTACGTACAATTGTGAAAAATATGATGACTGGCATTTTGGTCTGCTTTTTCTTGAATTTACATCTTACACAATTTCACATAAACCTTTTTGAAATGCTATTGTTTCCGATACCAGAAATGATTTAACTTACAAGTAATGTTCAGAAATCAACAGATAAACTGATCGATAAAAAATTATATTTGAATTACTCTGTTTCACCAGGGTTCCTGGTAGTAAAAAAATACAAAATTTTACTCGAAACTATGTATCTAGTCTATACCAGAGATAGCAATTTTTAGTTTTATAATTAAAAGAAAGAATATAATACTGCTAAATTATGTATGTACCTAGACTTTATTAAATACAACAAGTAAGCGTAAGTGGCAAGCAATTGATTTACATATTTGCGGTATACAAGCGCAACTTTTCACAAGAATTCAATCGAGCGTCTTTACTTCTTTTTATTCAATCTCTCCAAATCGGCTTTGCGTTCGATCGCGATGTACTGGTCTGCAATCTCTTTGTTTGGTGCCGCTAGAAAGTTGGGGTTCATTACATCAAATTCTAACCCCAGTCTGGCTTCTAAAACAGTAAAATCGGTGGTGAATTGCATTGGCGAATAGCATTAGCTCTTACCGCTTGAGTCGCATACATAACCTCCTGCTTCTCTTACGATCAGAACACCGGCAGCGGCATCCCAAGGGCTTAGACCGTCGCACTGATATACGTCCGTGAATCCCGCAGCCACGTAGCACAGACCCATCGCCGCAGATCCTAGCGCTCTTATCCTAAGACACAATTATCGTCGTTAGAATATTTCGATTCTGATTCTTTTTTTTTTTTTTCAAATAATTTTACCCTTCTACTATTCCAATTAAACCGCTCAATCTGTACATGTACAGATCCCGAAGGGACTCGGAACGTGCCAGGCTCAGTTCGTAATTGAAGTTGGTTTCTTCAATCTCTGAAATTTAAAGCCCAAAGATTAGAACAAAAGAATAAGTTTTATGGGTCGTTTATTTGATTTGAGTGGTCGATATTGCATTTATCTTTGTTTATCTATTGGTCTTTGGACAACCATTTCTATTCTACAATGTACAATTTCTTTCATTTATACAGGATGTTGCAGTAGATATTAGTACCATAATATGAACACTAAACTATCTTTCCAACTGTACTGTCATATAAAGGTGGTGATTTCGACAATATTAAATAAAGTGACGAATTTTATCTACAACTCACATATAATAAGTTCATTGCATACGTATCTATGACTATATAATCCCCATCATTATACGCGCCAATAATTATAATGTCACTAGCGTTGTATAATAATGACAGTTCGTTCAAATAATGACCTCACTATTTGAACGAACTGTCGTCATTATACAACGCTAGTGTCAAAGTCTGTCAAAACCTACGTGGATGACAGTTATTTGACAGTTCGCCTCTCCATCATTGACAAATAGATTTAAATAAAATATTTTGCATAAAATGGAATTTATGAGTCGTAAAAATGTGGGACCCTGTATATATGAATAAGTTTTTGAGGGTCACAAATCAATACAGACAAATTTTCATAATTGTCCACCTAAAAGTAGTAATTTGAATTTTTTAGGTTATCAGGTTCTATTTATAAACTAATAGGTTCTAAATTACCTCTTCTATCTCTCTTTAAAAATTGTACATAAAACTATCAAAAATCTCTTGTAAACAGAGCAATAGAATATATAATATATATTGAACCCTGTACAGACTAATATTGCAAAATTTGTTTAAGTATTTCATTAAGAATTGTAATGCTTATACATTTCATTTCGCATACTTTACATGAGACAGTGCAGGTACTATAACAATACAGCGGTTTATGCGAAAAATATCTTTTCTTACTTGTCGTTTTTCTCGGAGAGATTCTCTTGCCGTTCCTAAACGCTCCTTGGCCTCTTATGGCGGTGAAGAGTTCATCGGAAAAGGGGTTGTAAATGATTCCGACGACTTGTTCTTTGTTGACCGTTAATCCGACAGAAATACACGTTATCGGTAGTTTTCTAACAAAGTTGGCGGTGCCGTCAATGGGGTCTATGATCCAAGTAGGCTCGTTGGTTAGATCAGCTACAAAACCTTTATCGTGAGATTCCTCTTCACCGATGAATCTGAGGAAAAAGTAGTTAATAAGTATAAAAAATCTGGAACGTAATATAAAATTATTGAAACCTTCATAAAAGTTAATTTAACAAATGAGATTGGGTTCTACGTAATATTGACCTCCGTCGGGCCTGTCTGTTTTAATAATTGCTTAATAATACGTTATATATTGCCTAATAATACATGACTTGCTGTAATTATAATTTACTAATAGGTGTGCATGTAGGCAAAATCAATTTTATTTTGTGATTCGTTACTTGTGCTTGTAGTTGTTGACATGACATGTGTCAACAAATTGGTCAAGGTAAGAATTCATTTATGATTCAAGCCGTTATATTATTTTCCACACAATTCATTGTTACTTTTATCTTTACACATTTGAGCGCATGGAAAATATCAACAATCGAAATTAATGCAGCTACTTTGTAATGTTGGACTTATTAGCTGCTTAACACTATTATTTTATGGTCGATTATGTCTAACAGAAAAGTATTTTATCATAGTTACTCTGTGGACGCATTGCAAATATAATAAAAGTATGATGTAAGTAGAAATGTTTACTGACTACTTTCATACTTTACAACTACTTTATAACTTTAGGAACCTGAAAAACCATTTATTAAATAAATGTGTTGAGCTAACTTTTTCTTTTAACAAAATGAAAATTGACTACTTTTAAAGGAATAAATGTTTAAAAATATGAATTGCTATCAAAACAAAGAAAACTGTAGAAGATTTCTTAACTTTTCCAACCGTACGGTAGCAACATCCAATTAAGGAAAAGTACTGTAATGATTTCTCAGGCCATAGAACAATTTGAAGTCTGGTTCTTGAAAAAATAATGGTTGATAAAATAAGAACAATAATTCAAAATATGTTTCAAGTGTTACGTTAGCATCTTCATTACTTTCGAGAGCTGTATAAGTGGTTGCCTGCATCTGTGGTCAGTAAGGTGGTGTTTTAAATAAAATAATACATATTGAGCATTCAATAAATATGAATATGTTACATGCAAAATGTATAATAGCAATATTTTATTGATATTGTGCCCTAAAATGAAAAACTTGTGTATTAAAATAATAATACTACATATTATATTAAATAAAAATTCAACTGTTTTCGACTTATGACGTCATCGTACCTTTTCTGAATGGTAACCTCATATTTTGTGTACTGATATTGATAGATGTGTCACTTGTTTTAAAGATAATTTTCAAGAAAACGACAGTTTTTTTCATTAAACAAGTATTATTTAATCTGCTCGTTATATTTTTATAGTGGTAACGATTGTAACAAAGTGTAGAAATTTATTATGAAAGGAACATTTAAATATATAAATGCACAGTTATTTATTCTGATGTACTTACATTTATATAAATTTATTGCACATTTATTTTTTTTAATGCACAAGTAATTTTTTGAATTGTTCAAATTTAATTTGTTTTGGACAAATATTTTTGTTGTTGGTCAAATATTTTATCAAATGCTTAAAATAAATGAACGATTTTATTTTATTTATTGTATTCAGATTCTGCGGAGAAAAGGATACCTGAAACAGTTTTCCCTTGTTCGATTTTAACTAAGTTGAGAGCTGGTTTTTAAAATTATTGTAAAATAAATATGTTAATATGTATAGATTTCATAGGAATTAAGTATGGATATAAAAGAACTAATTCGAAAAGGGCAGGCTATATAAATAAATACCTATTTTCTCTGATTTTAGTGCGTCATTAGTGATTGTTGATTTTGTCTCATCAACATGAAGCCACAAATATTGCACAATTAACAGATTAAATATAATCCTTGTAAACATTTCCTATTAAAGTAAACAAAACTGTAGCAGACAAGTATTGTGTGGAGTCGACCACCTTTTTTATAATTATCAAAAATAACCCCAGAATGAGGTTAATTACCTGCCATAAACATTTACTTACTACTTTTTGTAAATTCATGAAACAAAGGATTGAATCTGTTTAATCTTTTGTTTATTTCATATATAAATAACTAATAAATTTTTGTTTGTTATTCACAAATAACCTACGTTGACTGTATTTATAAAATCTTGACTGATACAGGAAACGTTGATAGAAACAAAAATTTGTATATGTAATTCGACTATGATTGCAAATTAAAAAATTTTGACTTGTGTTTGTACAGTACAGGTAGATTCGTCCGATCTACAAAAAAAAAACCTCTGTGAACTTAGCACCCCCATATAGACTTTTTACAGTTTGTGTTGCTTAAATCGGTTGATAGTCTATTCCAGAGGTTTGATTGCTTTTCGTTTTTCCGGAAAACGAAAAATTATATTTGGTGTGAAGTTAGCCCCCCACGTTCAAATTCTCGGGTTGGCGCTAAGTCCACATAGGTAAAAAAATTGATTTTACGAACTTACTTGTGTGTTGGGTATTTCTCCTTGAGTTTTTTGATCAAGATGTCTTCAACTTTCCTGTCGTACTCCGTAACTAGGTCCCAAACTTCTTCCTTCCTCTCAATAACTATGTCCTTAGCTTCGAGCACAATCTGCGCGCAAAAAAAAAAAGAAAATAGTTGAAGCGTCAAACCGAGAACTGATGTATGGCGGACGTACTTTTCCTGCACTTTTCACCAACATAAGGGCATAATCGTAATAGCCCTGGATGTCCTGACCAACAGTCATCGTTTTCGAAGGTATTTTCGTTTTCGGAGCTTTAAGTCTTTGTCCTTCCGTCTTCCGCGTTCAGGTGTTTTTTTTTTTGTCTGAGTGTGCACAGGTGATCTGTTATCTACGGTTTACAGTGCAGGTACGACTGGAACTGTGCTGGGGAATCGCGTTACAATTTATCATATGGCTTTTTCTCGGATGAGACCTTGGAAGTACTAATTAAAAAAATACCAAACTACTTTCTAAGCGTTATCTCCACGTTATTGTTGACATTACTTCACTTTTGCAATGGCTGCTTGCTTTCTTGCCTACCTACCTGTAAGCGGTAGGCGGGCTATGGAAAGAAAAAATAGGGGGTCTTTTTTTCTGCGGTTTTTTACTCGATTGGCTACGTTAATTGCGGTAAAAAAATGTGGAAAACGACACTTTTTATAGTTGGATGACCGTCGCCGCGCAAAATTGGCCAATTGTAGATCGCCCCAGGGCGATTACTGATTAAGTACTTAAGTATTGCGGACTAATTATTAGTTTCTTCTAATTTGGTGTGATGGTTTGAAACGCGTTGTCTAATTACGTAGATTTGCTTAATTATTTGTGACTAACGCTCTTTGTTGTGAAATACTCGAATCTGCTTTGGGATTTTTATTGCTTTGTCGACTCACATATACAGGGTGTTTCAGAAATAACGGCTAACCTTCCAGGAGCATATGCCCAAGGACGTAATAAGCATGTTTTGTCAAATAACATATGGTCTCGCTTAACGCATTGTTGAGTTAAATAAATTAATAAAGAAAGACGGAGTCCGTCCCTGACCAGTGGAAGAAAATCGACAACACTCCACTACAGTTGTGATGCAAGTGGTGACAAATCAACGCCGCCGGGAACATATGGGTCTCCCGTAACTCTGGCCTTTCTCGCTGAGCGTGACAATGACCTACATTCGCCAGGTGACAGGTGCCAGGTGACAGTCGCTTTGTATAATAATGACAGTTCATTCGAATAATGACTTCGTTATTCAAAGGAACTGTCATCATTATACGAAAATAATGTCAAGCCTGTCAAAACCTACGTGGTTGGCGGTTTTTTGACAGTTTGCTTCGCATCCATTGACAAACACATTTAAAATATTTTATATGAAATGGAATTTATGAGTCGTAGATAAAACATCGTATTTGACTCGCACATAACAGATATAAATTGCTCGCGATTTATATCCTTAATTATGTGCTCGTCAAATAATATACTATTATTTAGTTATTTCTTTAATGTTCTTTCCTCACCTCACCTTCTTGGATTTTGATTCATTTTTGTGCAGGCGTTGGCTTCATGTAGTTATAGAAAAATACCAAATTTTATAATATAATATATATGGAAAGGACGATTGTCGCTCATCTAATTAATCTAGAGAGGTATAGGTATAAGTATAGGTATAGGTATAGGTGCCATTTTATACTTTTTTCCATGTTTACAATGGCGATGCTTCAGGTATCAAAAAATAGAATATTTTTTGTGATATGTCGATTGTGAAACTACTATATCATCGACTAAAAAACTCAAAATCACTCCCACTATGCAGGTTATATATACCCCATACATCAAATATAATAAATACGGAATAAAGTCAGATATGGTTATAGTGGTGCCATCCAAACCTGGTGTTTTTTTTTTAATGAGAAAACTGCGCCGTTTGACTTTAGGCAGGAGCCTTAAGTAATATATGTATATAGGTCCACATATATTGATCCTTTGTTTTGTTGTAGGGTTCTTCTCCGTCACCTGGTACCCAACAGCCTCCCGGGGCACCTCCGGGGGCGGGCCCCCAGGGAGGGCCCCAAGGTCAGGAGAACCTCAGTGCGCTGCAACGAGCCATCGACTCGATGGAGGAGAAGGGCATGCAAGAAGATCCCCGCTACTCTCAACTGCTCGCCCTGAGGGCCCGATCGAACGGGAGCTCCGTTTTTAATCAGCCGCAGATGGGCCAATTGAGGTTAGAATTTTTTCTTTATGTAATAAATTATATGTAATGAAAAAAATAATAATATTATAATGAAAATGTTTAACGACATACTTTGTCGAAGTAATATTATATTAGATTGTGGCTAGAGACGCAAAGGTCCCTGGTTCAAATCCATGTTGTAGCTGTAATTTTTCATTTATTTAAAATTTACATCCCGCCTGTATGTCACCATATTATTAACCTATAATAATAATAATAATATAATTTAATATTATTATTTTTTATTGTTTGATTGAATAGGGCACAAATTATGGCCTACCGTATGCTGGCGCGAAACCAACCGCTGAACCAGCAAGTTGTCATGGCCGTGCAAGGAAAGAGACCGGACGGGCCGCCCCAATGTCCCACGCCTCCGAGCAGTCCGTTCCAGCCGCCTCCGACCGGTCCTCAACCAGCGCAGGTAAGAAATGTAGTCGAACGTGGTACACCACGTTTTTTTTTTTATACGATTGATTTGTCTAGTTAATGCACATCTGTTAGAGATTCAACGTAGCGTTACTTTTTTTTTTAATTAACATTTTGATTTTGGATGAGTTTCTTCTATTTTTTCTCATGCTATGCTTTATTTCTTATCGTAATACTAGTTTTTATATATAGTGGTGTAGAAAGGTGTTCTGTGGTCTGTTTTATCGTAAAGTCTGTTATTGTAGAATAGATTGACTTTGTTTATTATTATTTGTTTTATACATCTTAATGTTATTTTATTTTGTAATTAGATCGTAATTTTAGGTACCGTAATATGTAGTAAATTAATCTCGACTAACAATTTCTATCCAGCAGTTGTTAGGGTTTTCTTTTTGTACAGTAGTTCAGTAATTGAAATCTTTTGTTCTATGTGTAAGTAAAAAATCTACAATGCAGGTTTGCTACAATTTGATGTTTGAAATAAGTAAGTGAAAGTGCGTTATCTGCCTTTAGTTATAAGATTGCATGTTGCATTTGCGCAGTTTGGCATTTAATATTCTACTGCATTTCTTTTAGTACTAATGTATTAAGTGTCCGTTGTTGTATTAATATAAAACAAATAAACTCGTACGAAAACTAAGTTCAGCCGAGCCGAAGGGGTATAATGATGAAGTAATGTTAGCTATCACAAAATTCTCTTATTCCAAAAATCAACATTCATTTCAAAGGAAACCAGTTATTATGTAATCTAGTCAGTAACGTGGTATCAATTAAAGAAGCGAATGATAAATAATCTAGGTGAGGATAAGTTTTGGAAAAAATACCTCCGCCTGGATTTGAACCAGGTACCCTCCAATCTCCGGTCGGATTAATTATCATTAGTTTCTTTATGTGATCAGCATGAACGTACACGTAGTATAAATAATAAAGTATAGGAGTGGTAGAAGTAACAAAAACAAATACAGACGGGCATGAAGCTGCACAAAAAACACGCTCGGTGCTTATAGGCAGGGCCCCCGCCGTCGAGCGCCGACACCAGCGAATTATCGCCCCCGGAAAACGTTCCGCCGCAGCAACAAATGCGTCCGCCGGGCCCCCCCTCGCATCAAGGCCCCCCACCCCCTCATCAGGGTCCCCCGACCCCACATCAAGGCCCTCCGCCCTCGCATCAGGGCCCCCCTATGCAGCATCAGGGCCCCCCACTGCAGCATCAGGGCCCCCCGCTTCAGCATCAGGGACCCCCACAGCATCAGATGCCTCCCCAGCACCAAGGACCGCCGGGGCCACACCAGGGACCGCCGGGGCCACACCAGGGACCACCGCAGCATCAACCGCCCCCTTCGGGCCACCACGCGCCGCCTGGGCCTCATGCGCCGCAAGGGCCCCCTGCCGTGCATTCAGGGCCGCCTGTCGCGAATCAGCCGCCACAAGGGCCCCCGGTTGCACCACCTATGGGACCCGCACCACCACTTGGTCCGCAACAACAGCAACAACAACAACAACAACCTCCGCCGCAGCAACAGGTACAGTTTTTTCCGATCATGTCGCGGTCGGTTCTAGGGTTCTAAATTCAGTTAAATAATTAAGTTTCTCTATTATAAAACTAACGCTTTTCAGTCTTAGAAAGTATCCATTCCTCTATTAAATATGTGTATGTTGCTGACGATTCGCTGGCTGCTTCTTCAGGGCTTATAAAACAATAATCGAAACGTCAGCGACATACACATGTAATAGATACTTTCCAAGACTGAAAAGCGGTAATTCTATTATAGAAGCATACACAGTCGTTTCTAGTTTCTCTATTGTTACTTTATTTGAATTGTATTGTTTATTTTTGCATAATAAAGTCATTTATTATTATTATTATTAAGAAATAGCGAGAAGTGTAAAAGAGAAAACGGAATAGAGCATAGCATGCAAACGACCAATGGAAGACGATCTAACGTTTGTGCATTCGGTACTCGGTTGCGATTCGTTTTTGTTTTGTTTTCCTCATTTGAGAATGTTTTTGGGACGGTTTTTGCGCAGCCCGGACAGCAGCCCGGTCCTGGACAACCGCAGGGCGTTAGGCCTGGCGGGCCACCCCACCACCAGCAGGGGCAACAGCAGCCGCAGCAGCAGCAACAACAACAGCAGCAGCAAGGTCCGCCGCCCAAGCAGAACAGGGTTACGTCTTTGCCAAAACCGTGCGGAGTTGATCCACTGGTATTGTTACAAGAACGAGAAAATAGGTATGTTCCCTTTGAAAACAGAGTATTGTTTTAAAAAAATTAGTGTATCTGCAACACTCTATCAACAAGAGATTTTGTTGATTTTAAATTTTAAACTACCAAGTGTGTAGTAGTTTAGTTTTCTCAGTTTGTTTAGTTTCCTTTTTACAAGGAAGCAAAGTTGTGCTCGGCTGGGCTATTTGACGTTTTGATGATTGAATAACTACGATTTCAGTGGTAGTTATGAGGCATGGAAAACTTTCACGTTGATAATACCGTAAACTGATAGTTAAGAGTTAGCCCAAATTAATCTCATAGTTGGTAATTTAATCTTGTATTCATAATACCGCCCTAAGAAAGATTTTTAATCCGACCTATGCACGCAGAGTTGCGAGTCGGATTGCCTTGCGAATGGAGCAGTTGGCGAATCTACCCACAATCATGGCGGACGACCTCCGAATCCAGTCGCTGATCGAGCTGAGGGCGCTGCGCTGCCTCAACTTCCAGAGGCAGCTCCGAAGCGAGATAATCGCGTGCACGAGGCGCGACACGACGCTGGAGACGGCCGTCAACATCAAGGCGTACAAGCGGACGAAACGGCAGGGTCTGCGCGAGGCGCGCGCCACCGAGAAGCTCGAGAAGCAGCAGAAGCTCGAGGCGGAGCGGAAGCGCCGCCAGAAGCACCAGGAGTTCCTCACGTCGGTCCTCCAGCACGGCAAGGACTTTAAGGAGTTCCACAGGAACAACCAGGCGAAATTGGCGCGCCTGAATAAGGCGGTCATGAATTATCACGCGAACGCCGAACGCGAACAGAAGAAAGAGCAGGAGAGGATTGAGAAGGAGCGAATGAGGCGGTTGATGGCCGAGGACGAGGAGGGATACAGGAAATTGATCGATCAGAAGAAAGATAAGAGGTTGGCGTTCTTGCTGTCGCAGACGGACGAGTACATCTGCAATCTGACGGAGATGGTCAAGCAGCACAAGATGGAGCAGCGAAGGAAGCAGCAGGAAGAGGAGAAGAGAAAGAAGGTATGTGATGCAATCGATACTGTAATAGAAAAGTATGCATACTACATTTGGGTGGTCCTTATTTTTCTGCAGTAGATCTACTGTAGATCAGTGCCCACATTTCACCAATTAACTAAAAAAAATAAGAAAATAATTTAGACTTAACTTTTTTGGGATCCCGGGATTCAGATTTATAATCCCGGGATCCCGAAAAAGCTCATTACTTGTCGGGATCGCGGGATCTGGGAAATTCGAAGCCCTAGTCCACATGCATCATTTTCCACAATTTTTTGCTTATGGAGTTATGCATTGTCACTCCATGCTTTTATCGAGTAAAGTTTGTACTTACGAGAACTTTGTCCTGAAGAAGAGGCGACGAGAGGGCATGGACCTCGACGAGGACGGATCTCAAGGGTCTGATAAGCCAGTTACGGTCGTCGAAACCATGACTGGTAAAGTTTTAAGTGGAGACGACGCGCCTACGCTCAGGGAGCTGCAGCCGTGGCTGGAGGCCCATCCTGGATGGGAGGTTGTAGACACTGATGATGAAGACGACGAAGAAGAGGATTTACGCGGTAAGTTAAAATAATAAAATAAGTTGCGTAGGAAATTTTACCGGCAATAAGTTTGATGGCTAATTTTTAATCAAAATCTATGTTGTTGTATGCTGTAGCCAGAGCACGGCAAACTGAAGAAGATAAGGCAAAGGATTTAATCAATAAGGCTAAAGTGGAGGACGATGAATACCACAAGAATGCAAATGAAGAACAGACATATTATAGGTATGGATACACTATTGAGAAAAAATTCTAAGACCTCCAGAGATTTAAGGTTTATGGAGAACTTGAATATCTTAAAAGCGCACCGTTTAAAAAACATTTTCTCTTTTATCGACAGTATTGCCCATACCGTGCATGAAATTGTGACCGAGCAGGCTTCGATAATGGTCAATGGCTTCTTGAAGGAATACCAGGTAAAGGGTCTCGAATGGCTCGTTTCGCTGTACAATAACAACCTGAACGGTATCCTGGCCGACGAGATGGGCCTTGGAAAAACTATCCAGACCATAGCGCTGATCACCCACCTCATGGAGAAGAAGAAAGTCAACGGACCGTTTCTGATTATCGTGCCGTTATCGTAAGTCGCCTTACTTCTTCTATCCTGTGTGTGTGGAGGAATCAATCAAATCTCTATCCCACAGGACTTTATCCAATTGGGTGCTCGAATTTGAGAAATGGTCGCCCTCCGTAATTGTCGTGTCCTATAAAGGCTCGCCAGCAGGACGCAGGACCATCCAGTCGCAGATGAGATCCACAAAGTTCAACGTATTGCTGACTACTTACGAGTACGTCATTAAGGACAAGGGGGTTCTCGCAAAGGTATATTAAAGATCAAAACCACTCTAGCACTCTCCAAGTACATAGTATATTAATTTTGTTTCTGTGCACACCGTGTTTAGTTACAATGGAAATACATGATCATCGACGAAGGTCACAGAATGAAGAACCACCACTGCAAGCTGACCCAGGTGTTGAACACCCATTACATGGCCCCGCACCGCCTGCTGCTGACGGGCACGCCCTTGCAAAACAAACTGCCCGAGCTGTGGGCGCTGCTGAACTTTTTGTTGCCGTCCATCTTCAAGAGCTGCTCGACTTTCGAGCAGTGGTTCAACGCGCCGTTCGCCACCACCGGCGAAAAGGTCGAGCTGAACGAGGAGGAGACCATCCTCATCATCCGCCGTCTGCACAAGGTGCTCAGGCCGTTCTTGCTGCGCAGACTGAAGAAGGAGGTGGAATCGCAGCTACCCGACAAAGTCGAGTACATCATCAAGTGCGACATGTCCGGATTGCAACGTGTCTTATACAAGTACGTTATTTTTTATTTTTTTTTCACTACTATTAAGAACGCACTTTTTTTCACGTAAATTGTTGAGAAAAAAGACTCCGAGTCAGTTTACTATAATGTGCGCAACGAAAAAGCTTCTCGAGATATCCATAAACAATTTAAACTTGTCAAAACGATTGGGATGAAAACCGTCCAATAAATGAACAGTGCAGTGACGATACTTGCAATTTTAGGCACATGCAGAGTAAGGGCGTCCTGCTCACGGACGGCTCCGAGAAAGGCAACAAAGGTAAGGGCGGCGCCAAAGCGCTAATGAACACGATCGTGCAATTGAGGAAATTGTGCAACCACCCGTTCATGTTCCAAAACATCGAGGAGAAGTACTGCGATCACGTCGGAATGGCGGGCGGCGTCATATCCGGTCCGGACGTGTACAGGGCGTCGGGCAAGTTCGAACTGCTCGACAGGATCCTCCCGAAGCTAAAGGCAACGAATCACCGCGTCCTCCTCTTCTGTCAGATGACGCAGCTCATGACCATCATGGAAGACTACCTCAACTGGAGGGGCTTCGGCTATCTACGTCTGGACGGCGCGACCAAGGCCGAGGACAGGGGCGATCTGCTCAAGAAGTTCAACATGAAGAACAGCGAGTATTTTATATTCTTGCTGTCGACGAGGGCCGGCGGTCTCGGCTTGAATCTGCAGAGCGCCGACACCGTCGTTATATTCGATTCCGATTGGAATCCACATCAGGTGAATATTTTTATCAAATCTATTCTAGTTTGCGGAATTACTCCACTATAAAACAGTGTTCTAAAAATGGACTTGGAACCTTATGGTTCTCGGGTGGCAAATTCTTTTTATTATTTCTTTTTTTTTAGGACTTGCAAGCACAAGATCGTGCGCATCGTATTGGCCAGAAGAACGAGGTGCGAGTTCTACGGCTGATGACGGTCAATTCGGTAGAGGAACGCATTCTAGCCGCCGCTAGATACAAGCTGAACATGGACGAGAAGGTTATCCAGGCAGGCATGTTCGACCAAAAATCGACGGGATCCGAACGTCAGCAATTTTTGCAAACCATTTTACACCAGGACGGAGACGATGACGAGGTACAACTTGTGCATTATTCTGTTTTTTTTTTTTACTGATATCTATTCTATAAAAATTTGATCTGTTGAACCTTACAGAAAGACGACTTAACCAACCTTTTTTTACCTATTTGCTATAGCTTGGGAAAAAGCCTTTGCATCGAAAAAATGATCAAAATCGTTGGTTTTGCGACGTCAAATGAATTGTGTTATATACTAATCTGCTGTGCGCCACTTAGGAAGAAAACGAAGTACCCGACGACGAGACGGTAAACCAGATGGTGGCCAGATCGGAAGCCGAGTTCGAGACATTCCAAAAGATGGACTTGGAGAGGAGACGGGAGGAGGCAAAGTTGGGACCGGCGCGAAAGTCGCGCTTAATCGAGGAGAAAGAACTTCCCGACTGGTTGGTGAAAGACGACGACGAGGTTGACTGCTGGAAGTACGACGATCAAGAGGAATCTATCTTGGGACGTGGCTCGAGACAACGTAAAGAGGTTGACTATACCGACAGTCTCACCGAGAAAGAGTGGCTGAAAGTAAGTTTTCCCAAATTTAATTTAAAAATATTTAATTAAAATTAATTAAAAACAATAATCTTGAAAAAGCCAATAAAAAAGTTGTTTATAAAGTTTACAAGGCCAGGATAACTTAGGATGCATGCACACCACGTCTATGACTTTCACTGTATTTGTATTATTTTTTTTCTTCACTTTTTCAAAAGGCGATAGACGAGACTGGGGAGTTTGAGGACGAGGAGGAAGAAGAAGAGCAGAAGAAGAAGAAACGTGGCCGTAAAAGGAAGAAGAGAGGCGAAGATTCAGACGACGACGCCGGTCCTAGCAAACGGAAGCGAGGCTACGGCTTGGACCCCAAATTAAAGAAGCAAATGCGAAAGCTAATGAACATCGTCCTGAAGTATACGGACAGCGACGGCCGATTGCTCAGCGAGCCGTTTATGAAACTACCGCCGAGGAAGGAATACCCCGACTATTACGATATCATCAAGAAGCCAATCGATATGAATAAGATTATGAATCGCATCGAAGAAGGAAAGGTAACGCGAAACTTTTTCGAATTTTATAATGTAACGTAATTATTTATTGGTATGTATGTCTTGCTTCTTTCAGTATACTGACATGGCAGATCTGGAAAGGGATTTTATGCTGTTGTGTCAAAACGCGCAGATCTACAACGAGGAAGCATCGCTGATTCACGAAGATAGTATCGTGCTTCAGTCGGTATTCACGAATGCGAAGCAGCGGATCGAAACTGACGGTGGGGGAGTGGAATCTGAGGAAGAAGAGGAGAATAATAAGTCTGATACGGATTCCGCTGTCAAGATGAAGATTAAACTGAAAGGTCGCAAGAGCGCGTCGGGAAGGAGGAAACGATCCGCCAAGAAATACGTCTCGGACGACGATGACGAGGATGATGACTAAACGTCGATCCGATCGTATATATTACTATTATTAGGTACTATTACTACTGTTGCAGCAGAATGCTTTGAGTTTAACGTATGACTATATTATTTGTCTTTATTTGAATTTTTTGTATGTAGTAGTGTAATCAGTAGAAGGTTGTAATTACAATATTTAAAGAGTTTTTTGTAATTTTATTTCCTGTCGTCCTTTTTTTTATAATCTACCCAATTTCAATTTAAAAAAATTATATTTCGATAACTAAAGGCGATGAACAAAAACGGCTTCCAGTTTTGGATTCAAATTATCGCCATTTGTTGGGGGAAAAATGCGTGAATTTTAAAGTAATGGGAGCATTTTTACCCAGGAATGCTTTGCCTACCTGCGTATAAATGACGCGACGGGTCTGAAGCGTCAGGTGAATCCAAATTACATTTGATTTTAAATGCTAACTGCCAAGAGATAAAACGACGCATAGACTTCTCTACACATAGCTGATGTATTTTTTAAACAATGTCATCAAATCTGTATCTATTTTAAAGATATTTCAAAATGACTAGATGATAGTGACACTACCCCAGACGGCATTGCGAAGTATTTTAGTTATAGATGGGTTATACCAAGGAGTTTTGAACATAAATTACCGTTATACTAAATTCATTTTCATCTTGGACCCCAATCCAAAAATGAGTTGAATAATCATTGTCTACTGGTCTTTAATGGTGAGGAATAATAAAGAAACAAATCATTTGTTGGTACATTTTTATTTGTCCACATCTCATTAATATGTGCATTTACAAAAGTTAAACAAATTGGTGAACAAAATGGAAACACTAAAAAGTGGGATTCATAAATAGATAAGATGCTCCATAGAGAGCCATATAAAAAAATAAATCATATAAAGTTTAAGTAATTGCACTATCAACCGAGTGTTTAATGGATATAAACGAACCCAGAACAAAATTTTCACTACACTTTTGTAAAATGCTGCATTTCTATAATTTACACGTATATAGTACTTCTTTACACGCACTTATTATAAATATATGTGTATATATATAATCTTAAAAATTACAATATCTATTATTTACAGAAATATACACCTTACAGAGAGTTGCTTAGAAGATTAGACGACTAAGACAGTATTACCAAGTATTTACAATATAAATATATGTCACATATACATATACCTCACATTTTGGCAAAGAAAAAACTATTTATATATATATAAAATATTCCTCTATATCCATGGAATCAACGTTCAGTGACAATTGGCAGAGCGCACACTGAAAACAACCGAAGAGAAACAAACGATAAAATAAATAACTTCATCTAAATCGACACGACAATATACCGACACGACGGCAACTTTATTCACCGCAATAGCTATGTGTCCAAGTCGTCCTCGCGCTGACTGGAGAAGTACGACACCAGACCGCCAAACTCCCCGCCCGTCTCCTCCTCGTAGCCTTTCGACGTCTCCTGCGGCGAATTATTCTCGGCAAATTCGGCGTACTGGAATCCGGCGCCCTGCAAGTTCTCAGCGACGGCCGGCGCGACGTAACCTCCGTAGTACGACGGCTGCGGCGGCTGGTAAGGCATCGGCGCTCGATGTGGCTGCATGTGGGCCGGATGCGGGCTTTCCGTCGCCGAAGCGAGCGGAACGGCGGCAAGCGGAACGGCTTCGTCCGCTGCATTCGTCGTTGTCGCCTCGCCGCCGGACGGTGACGAGTCCATCGTGTGGTGATGATAGACGGGTGGCCCCGCGGGCACTCGCATCCTGAGAGGAGGACGCGGCGGCGCCGGACTTCCCCTGTGGTACAGATGCGGCGGCGGCGGCTGTCGATATTGCTGCGCCATGTTGCGAGGACCTGTTCGAATAGTATATTTAGTTAGCGACGGTCTCCTATATATATTACACAAATGAAGATTGAAATTCAAATATATAACTTAATAGTGCTAATGTAACAAATCACAGACTGTTTGAGCGAACTTTATTGACGGTGAGTAGCAAAACCGCCCGTTCTCGCGGAAAAATTTTTGTGGAGTTTTATGGAGATGAAAAACTCCATCTTGCCTCTAAAACTGCAGATTTGCCCAAACTTTCCGTATTAAGTTATGGGACGGTAGGGCGAATGACCTGAGCCGGTGGATATCGATAAACCGAAAAAAATATCTGGCCGCTCCCGACGCGACGTCAATTAGTGGTCGTTTTTTTATTAGTGTACCGATAAAGAAATAAATAAATAAATAAATCATTTACCGTGCATATACGGCGGCATAGGCTCCTGCCCGCCGGTCGGCGGAACTGGCAGCACTCCCGACGTCTCGACGGGCGTCCTGGCGTCCTGTTCGGGATAGTACGGCGGTATAGTGGGGGCGTAACCATCGGGCGGACCGGGCGGCCCCTGCAGCATCCTGGTGATGACCGAAGGCGATGGCTGGGTCTGCGAGAAAGGCTGAGGCGGAGCAGCGACGGCCAACTTGGCGCCCAGGGTCTCCACCGTGCTCGGAATGATTACCTTCGCGGGCGCTTCCGCCGCGACCGTCGGCGAAACCGTCACAGTAGCGGCCGCCGCCGCCGCCTCCTTCTCGAGCGTCTTCTTGCCTTTACCGCGACCCCTACGCTTCTTCGGCGATCCCGCGATGTTTACTGGAGGTATCCGGTCGAAGGACGGGAGGACGACGTTTTCTTGTATTTTGGGAGGGAGACTTACTGGCTCGGGAGTTTGTGGTGTCGGATCATCCTTTCGCTTGTCCGTTTCTGCTCTTTTTATTGCCTCCTTCCGCTTCTTCTCTCTGTTCAGCTGCATCGCCATCAGCTCCAGCTGCTTATTCGCGTACTCCTCCTCCTCCATCATCTTCTCCATCTCTTCCTCGTCCATCTCCTCGAGATTCTTATTCATAGCTTCGATGGGATTCAATTCGTCGTCGTCCTCGTCGTCGTCATCGGGCGGATCATCCAATGACGTATCGGCCTTTTCGGAATTATCAGCTACTTCCTCCACTCCCTTGGGCTGTTCTCTCGATTCCGTCCTTTCGCATTTTTCTTTCCGCTCTTCGGTTTCCTCGTCTTTAGACTCCGGTTTAGATTCAGCTTTAGACTCGGATTTAGTTTCGAGTTTGGCCTCGGATTCCTCTACTTCTTCCTCGTCGTCCTCCTGCTCAGGATTTTCATTTTCGTCAGCGACGTAATCGTCGTCGCTTTCGATACGAGGCGGCGCCTTTCGCCGCATTTCCTCGTCGTCGCTATCCGACGCCAACACCGCGGCAAAATTGATCTTCTTCCCCCTAGTTCTTATTCCCGCCGTTTCCTCTTCGTCGTCGTCGTCGTTTAATCCCCCATACCTGATGATCCTTCGTTTCTTCTTTTTGGTTCGGTCGTTGTCCGAATCATCCAAATTTTTCTTCGATCGTTTCACTTTCTTCTTGCTCCTCGAGGAGACGGGTAGCGTCCTCTTGCTCCGCTTCCGCCTGCCCCACGACTTATCGCTGTCCTCCGATTCCGACTCGTCCCACGTCGGTCTGTTCTTCTTGCGTTTCGGCGCCTCGTCGTTGTAATCGCTATCGTCGTCGTCTATAAACTCCTTGTCGTACCTTTAAAATTACATATTTACTATAGCACCACTTCAACAATTTGTAACATACCAATCGCAGACTACAGAGACATTGGTTATAAAAGTATTCCCTACCCAATAGCATTATGTAACAGAAAGAAAGTTGATTCTATTTACCTTGACGTTCGAGCTCTGGTGGACCGCCTAACGGGCCCGCGACGTTTCCCCCGATACGCGTCGCTACTATCGCTGCCCGCCTCCTCCTCGAAGTCGTCCTCGTCGTCTTCGGAACTGGACCCCTTGAAATCCTCGTCTGAATCCGCGTCGTCCCCGCTGCTCACGTCGAGGCTGTTCAACTTTCTCGTCTTCTTCCTTCCAATGAATTTCTTCGGCGGCTTGGCTGCAGGCTCCTTGTCCTCCTCCTCCTCCTCTTCGTCGGATCCGGCGCCGTGCGGCGGCGGTGGCTCGACGGCCGGACGCAATTCGTCCGATTCCCTCGGAACCACCGGCGGCAGACGCTCAACATCCTCGGCACCGACGGCATTCTCCTCCGGTTCCGCGTTGACGATGGTCGCGATGTCTTTCCCTCTACCTATATAAGTTTAAAAGAGAGTAGTAAAAAGGGCTTGTAGTTTCGAAACTACATATCGTGTAATCACCAATGTCATAAAGAACAGCTGAGCAACATCAAGCCTTCAAAACATACTTTCTGTTCGCGCATTGATGATGAGACAGACAGTAATTTATAAATTGTGTCTAGTGTTCAAATTGTATTACCTTGATTGCCGGCGCCTTTCACCGCGTCCATCTCGTCCTGAATGGCCGAGTTGATCAGATCGTCGTAGTCGTTGAATCGGTACGTTTTCGCCTGCCGCCTCTGCCTCAGCTGATAGATGGGCTCGTCGCTGTCGTCCGTCGACGATTCCGAGTCTGATTCGGATTCGCTCGAATCAGACTCCTCTTCGCCACCCTCCTCCGGTTTCTTCTTGCGGTCGGGCAGCACGTTCGCCAGGCTGATCCCGACGTACGCCAGACGCTCCTTCCTGCGGACCTCGATCTCCCGCTTCGCCAGTTTCCTATCGAATTCCGACAGCTTCTCCTCGAGATTCTTCACGAGCTTTCCGTGCTGGCACGGCGGGCAGTACCAATCGCCCTCGGGGATGACGAGCAGCGCCGGCCGCAGGCACGAGCAGTGCCAGCCGTTGTCGCAACCGTCGCATAGCAGTATCCACTCCGGGTGGTCGTTCTTCCCGCACTTCTGACAGGCGTGGTCGTCGTCTTCGGCGTCGTCGTCGACGTCTTCCTTCCTGGCGGTCCTGGCCCTTTTCGGCGGTTGCGCGTCGCCGCCCGCGTCCTCTATGTCGCTCTCCGGGGAGAACTCGTGATCGGACCTGAAGAGGGGGCTTCCCGCGTCGCTATACTCGGCGATCTCCTCCTCCTCCTCGTCCGCTTGCTCGTCGTTCGAGCTCGAATCGGAACTGGAGCGCCACGGGTTCGACTCGTCGAAGATCTTCCTCGGGTCCTTGTGCTTCCGCTTGCGTTTCTTCTTCTTGTTATCGTCGTCCGAAAGCAATTCGAAGACTTCCGCCACCTCCTGTTCGTCCTCGTCCTCTTCCTCCTCGACGGGCTTCGACTTCTTCTTCTTCTTCGTCTTCTCGCCTTTGAAATCCTTATCTTCGTTCTTCTTGCTCTTGCGCCTCTTCTCGTCTCCCGTCTCCTGATGCGTGAACTCGTCGATCTTCCTCCGTTCCGCCTCCTCCTTGATCTTGATCTGGGCGATCCTCCGCGACTGCCTCACATTGCTTCCCGCCGATTGGGCTAACGCGACGCTCTCGGGAATGTCCAAGCCGAGCAGGGTCTTCTTCCGTTTCGCCCTCGACCTCGGAGTCGCCACCTTCTCCTTTGGAGATTCCTCGACCGCCTTCTTCGTCTCTATTTGTTCTTCTTCGCTGCTACTGATGACCTCGTGCTTCTTCTGGTCTTCGATGCTCTTGCGGAGTTTCAGATCGACCAGCCGTTTTCCCTTCAGCTTGCGCTTTTTGCTCTGCAGCTGCTCCTTCTGGTCTTCGTTGTCCGACTGGTTGCGGCGCTTCCTCAGCGCGCGCGTTTTCGTTTGGCGCGGCGGGTCGTCGTCGTCGTCGTGGTCCAACTGGAAACTACCCAGAGTCATCGGTTTCTTTTTCGGTGGCGCTTCCGTCGAAACGGAACCGGCTAGCGGATCGTCCTCAATGACAACGACATCGCTCCCATCTTCGTCGTCGCAATTCGACGATTTTACCGAGACGGGAGAATCGGCCGTCTCCGGTTCCTTCAATTTCTGGATGTTGACGCAAGATAGGAACGGTCCGTTTTTCGGCGCCACGGGCGCCGGTTTATCTTTGATCTTCAGAGTTATGTCGCCCTTTATCAGCACCCCTTGAACCATAACACCCTCGGAGCAATCGATTCGCTTTTGCGCATCATCTTTGTCTAAGTCTTTAGTAACCCTGGATAACCGTGACCGTTTAGAGTTATTTTCCGGTACCTCAACAACTCTTTCCGGTTCCACTAAACTCGCCGCCGCTCTACCTCCACGACCTCTCTTGCTTTTCGTCGGAACGATGGGGACACTTTCTACTGGCCTCCTGCGCGAGCTCCTTCGAACGCCGGTCTCTTCCGGCGGTACGTCGATAATTTCGCATTTTCCATTGACCGGATTCTCTTCCACTTTCTGGGCTGCCCTGTAACCGCCTCTCCCTCTGCCTCTGCCCCTACCACGCCACGAACTCCTGGTCGCTTTTCCGCCTCGCTTCGTCTCAACTGGAGTTTCTACCGAAGTTGGTTCGGGGTTCCTTTGGATTTTGAATCGTTTGATGGCGCCGTCCAACGAGTTGTCCGAGGAAAGGCACAAGGGATCGTCCGGTGCATCGACGTCCACGATCGGCGACGGTCTTTCTTCGGGTTCCGAGTCCGGCAACGGGGAGTAACACATTTCCGCGATGTCTGCGTTATCGTAGTCCGTGTCCGAAGGAATCTCCACCGTGGTGCTTTTCTCGCCGGGATCTTCAATAGCTGCGTTTTTTTCTGCGTCTTTCTCTCGTTTTGATTTCGCTTCGAGCACTTCAGTTGGTTTGACTTGGTCGTCGTTCGGTTTTGCAGCAGGTTCCAGGGGAGAGGATTTGGCAGTTTTCATCCGTTTCTTGCTGTTCTCGGTTAAATCTTTACTATCGATAGCTCCACCGGCATCTGCGGATTTAGTGTCGATTTCTTCTGTTGGAATCTCTACCATTTCGCCCACATTTTGTTTTTCTGTTTCTCTTCGCTCACAAGCTTTGGTTTCAACGGACATTTTGCTGTCCAATTGCGTTGTAGTCAACTGTTCGGACATTGGTACATCTTTTACCTCTTCCGAATTTTGACTACTTCTGCACAGATTTTTTTCTTTTGCAGTCTCAACTTTAGTTTTACCCTTGCCAGTGTTTGGATTGGATACATATTCTTTTTGTAGGTCTGACGGCTGGTCAGATTTTCCCATTTGGTCAAAAGTTTGAGGTTGACAGTTTGATTTTGATTTTGACAAGACAGATGTTTCACTTTCTAAAGGTAATTCCTTTTGATATTCTACAACGGTAGTGCTTGGGGATTTTGCAACCAAAGTGTTATCACTTAAAATTTGTACTTGTTCTGCTGCTTCTTTGTTTTTTGAGGTGATTTCCTGGCTGACATTTCCTGTACAGCATGAGTCACTGTCAACTTTCAAATTATCCTTTGAACTGCTTGTTGAATTTGAGTCTAGTAATATATTTGCTTGTTCTTCCGGTTCTTTAATTTTGGAGATGTCACATTTCAAATTTGTAGAATTCTCCACTTCCAAAACTAACTTCGACAGTTGTTCTTTGTCTTTATTTTGAGAGACATTTTCAGTTGTGATGACAGAATCATCATTTTCCACTAAATTTGTAGAGTTTTCCTCTTCGATAATCTCCGCTCCTTCATCTTTATGACTGACATTCTTTGTTGTGCAAGATGAATCAAGGTCACGTTTCAAATCCTTCTCGTTTACACTTACAGATTTTGTCTCTGCTGAAAGCTGCTCTTGTTTTTCTGTTTCTTCAGTTTTGGTGTTGTCTTTTTGGCTTAAATTTTCTGTTGCGCAGGCATGGTCAATATTACGTTTAGACTTATCCTCATCCTCCAAACTTTGAATAGAATTTGCATCTTCCAACAGTTCTGATAGTTTTTCCGATTTTTCATTTTGGGTGGTAGCCTCTTCGCTTACATTTGCTGTCATGAGCGAAGGATCAATATCAAGTTTGGAATTATCTTCCAAATTCGAGGTATTTGTCTCTTCCAAAATAACCACTGGCTTTTCTCTTTGATCATCTTGCGGCACGACATCGTGAGTGACGATTTCTGTTCTCGAAGCTGAGTCAATTTTATTATCATTTAGGTTTGTGCAAATTTCCCTTTCCAAAATTTCGGCGGGTTTTTTTGTGTCTATATTTTGAGGTATGACCTCCTGATTGACCTTTTCTGATGCACATGATGGATCAATGATTAGTTGCAAATCTTTTAAAGTTTCAGTATGTTTCTCGTCCGATATTTTCACTATATTTTCCGCTTTTTGGGGGGTCACGGTTTCGCTGAAAATTTCTGTTGTGGAGGATGAGCCAAGATTACCTTTTGAAGAGCCGGAATTGACACCTTCTACAATATCTGCTGGTTTTCCTGTTTCTTCATTTAGAGGGGAATTTTCCTTTGGTGAGGCATCTTCTAAATTTTCTGTTTCTTCTTTTGGCGAGTTGACCACCTGGCTTTTAGAGTCAGCTTCTTCTTGAACTTTAACACATTCTACTTTTTGCAAATTATCTTGCACGTTTTGAGTGTTGGTTTCAGTGTCCGCTTCTACAGCCACTATGTTGTCATTGTTTCGACTTTCAGTGGATTCATTTGGTATTTTTTTCTCTAGAGCTTCAGGCGTGGTACCAAATTTATCACTCCCTTCCACTTGACTGTCTTCAAAAGATTTTTTGTGTGCACTAATACTTTCAGTTTGAACGTCAGTTATCACTTGTCCACACGCCGAATTTTTATTCATCTCCTCCAATTTTCCACTACCAGTTTTGCGATTTTTTAAAACTATGTTACCTTGCGCTATTTCGCATTCGATAGCTTTTGAGATATCTTCAGCAATAGACCTAGTATCTTGCATCATCTCCTTATTCCTAGTTTCGACAATATTCGCTAAACTATTTTCCCCATCAGCTTTTAATTTCTTCGTAATGTCTGATTCTATTACAACACCTACTTCGGCTGCGATATCCAGAATGGAATCTGGGCTATTTTTATCGGAACTGGAACATACAATATCTCTTTTTAATTTATATGTAACTTCTGCTGCAATGGAATCTTGGGTATTTCTATCGGACGAGGTTCGTTTTTTCTCTTTTGGAATCGTAGATTCTATATCGAAACCGGAAGGGACAATACCTTGGCGGACTGGCGTCGTTTGTTCACCTTTGTGAACTTTTTCCGTGGTTGCTATTGACTCTAAGTGACTTTCTATTGAAGTAGTTATTTCTCGATTGATGTTCTGTGCGATACTTTCTGTAGGTGAAGGTTTTTCAGACGTAATATCCGACGTGTCTATTATTTTTTCTGCAATTGTTTCTGCTTCTATAATATCAGAGGTTGATGGAGTTATTTTATGAGATTCTTTAATTTCTCCTGAATTATTTTGTCCACTCTGGTTTAATGCAACGGTATCTTTGTTAATTTCTTCATTTATTTGTATCCTTTTAATATGTTGATCTTTTTCGGTATTCTCTTCCATGACTGATTCCTGTTTCCTTGAGAAGCCTTCCTCTAAAGTCAACACAATTTTTCTTCGAGTTTTTGTTTCACCTTCGTTATTTTCAACAATTTGTTTACTAAGATCATCGATTACTTTACTATCGGTAGGAACAATCGACTGGGAAGCGCCAAAGCTTAAGGAAGCGGATTTGGGTGAGGTGAACCCGACAGACCTCGCTCCGAAAAAGAAGGAAGGGGCCGCCGCTTTGGGGGTCGAATCGGCGGCGTCCGGCGTGGGGCCTCCGACATCCCACCTGGACTTCTTATCGGGGCTCCTAGTCTCGATTTTATCCGTTTTCGAGTCGATAATCTTCCCCAACTTGTACTCAGCTTTTTTCGTATCGTCTTTTCCCGTATTTCCCGCGTCGCAATCTGTGCCGTTTCCGAAACCACGGAAATACACCACGTCCTCTTCAATCTCCTCGCCGACAATCGGCGAAATTCGAGTATAACCGCACTTATTTCCAGAACCATGCCCGTTGCCGCGTACGAGCATAACGGGCTCCTCGATTTCTTCGCTGACGTCATCGTCGTCTCTGTTCGGTTTCTTCGCGTGTCGGTTATCAATATTATAGTCGCGTTGGCGCTTGAACGATAACGGCTTGCCTCCGCTCTTCCTTTCGATTAAATCCGCCAAAGGTTTGAGTCTGATCGGCGGGCAAACTTTGACGGATAAGTCGAGAAGGTTGGACTCTTCTTTGGGGTGGTCTTTAGATAGATCCAGGGCGTCGCAGGCATTTTCTTGGATTTCCGCCACGTTCTGACTGTCTTCACGTTTCTCCGAGGGTTGCTCTTCAGAAGGAGTTTTCTCCGGCGACTGTGGTGGTTGACCAGTGTCCAGCGTCGGTTTTTCCACTTCCACGCTGTTGCTGTCCTCGTTGCTGACCGGTTCCGAGCTGCTCTTCGCCGAGTCACCGTTGTTCAGCCGAGAAATTAACGAAACCAGGCCGTCCCGATCCCTAAGAAATTGTTTTCGTTATAATAATTTTGTAATGAAGTATGACTATATTATTATTATTATGAATTTATTATTACGACTAAAAGCACGGCTACACGTGCACGGTTTACGACAAGCTTGCGTACGTATGGCGTACGTTCTTCATCTGGATGTTCCTTTTTAGTAGCAATGTTTTCGACCACTTAGCTCAGAATTGTTTAATTTGTCGTTTCTTAATCAATAAACAATACAATAATTGTTCTAACAAAAATAACTGCTCGTCTGGCTACTTTTCGGCGTACGTTTTCTGCCGCATTCACCGGTCGACGATTTGTGTTTGACAGTTTGCACGTACTTACCTGTGCCGTCAAGCCACGCTAGGCTCTTATCGTGCAGGCAAGTCGCCATCGTGTGGCCGGGCTTTAAGGTTGCCAGGTCCAAAGTTGAATTTGCAGGACATATTTGTCAACACAGGACAATTATTTCATTTGAGTACGTAGACAAAATATTTTATTTGTCAATAATGGCCACAGTTATTTAGAAATGAGCTTCTAGTGAGCTATTTTTTTGTTTTAAACAATATCTCAAAAGTTCAGATTTGCTATTATGTGTAAAAATCTTTTATTTACATCTCCATCTTGACCTAGAGCCGTCCCCCATTAAGAGCTACGTAACAATATGCAAAATCCTTGACTGATGCTTAGAGTAAACAACCATCCAGTTCCTTTGGACCCTTTTAAACAAAAACCTTTTCAGCTCTAAGCTTGGTCATGAAACTTCTAAATATTAAGTTTCGTCCCAATAGCTTTCGTAGTTTCTCTGGAATCGTACCCACAAAAAACGGGTATACACGCACAGACATTTTTTGTACCTTGGTCAAAAATGTTCAGGATACCCAAAATGCAATATTTCTGATAAAATCTTTAAAAAAAAATCCGGCTCGATTGCAAAGTTTGTGACACTACGTATCATGAAGTAAAAAATACTACCAGTTTTTGTAAATCATAACTATTATGAAAATTATTTGAAAATTATTCCATGTTATTTATACAGAAAGCGGAGGATAATATGCTGATTGCTATTTTCAAGAGTACTCAAACCTTAATAACCAAAATACATATTTGTAGGTATGTATATCAAATTAATTAACTAAATAACATATAAATATACAAAAGAATTGAAAATTATAGACTAAGCATTTATAGATACATACAGCGTTGTTGATGCAGTGTTTTCACTTGTAAAATTCTCTAGTACGAATGAATGAAATGAAAATGTAGTAATAATTTTAATACTTTTATTCTAGCTGAACTCTCAAAATCTATCTAACTCAAGGAAAACCCTAAAGCAACAATGATTTCGCCAAAGCTTTATACAGAGAAATAAACTATAATAAATCACGTCATATTATGCTACCTCAGCTTGCTGTACAGAACATGAAAATTATTTTATTAAAAAAAAACTATTTTTTATTAAATTTAAGTTTTTTGAAGAACCTATCCACTATCTACGATTCCATAACATTATAAATTATATGTGTAGTTATACATATGTATATGTGTTTTAGAATAGAATAGAATAGAATAGACATGAAAAAAAAACATTCATCTATCATAAGTGTTCTGCCGACATCTTTTTGCAGGACTAAGAAATTGAAGCCTGAATCAAGGATATCCTGCAAAATCCAGGACACCTGGCAACCCTAATAACCTATGACAATAATGAAAATAAAACAATAAGATAAAAATAGGTTATGTTTGTTTTAGCAGTAACCTGACAAGTGACAACATGGTCTGACATAAGTTAAACAAGGGTGAAGTTAGCCATAGTTGAGAGCAGATACTTCAAATGTCACCTGTCTAAAGTAGACAAATGTATTTTACATTGGTCCCTTTTGAAATTACCAAACATTTGTTCAAAAATGAGGTAAATTTACTCACGTTGCAATCAAAGTCCACGTTTCGTCGTCCGGATCATCTTTGTATATTCGAATTTGGCAGCTCTCGTCGCATTGGTACCAATAAACGCGACCGGCCGTGTCCCTCCCGATAGGCTGCGAGCGCAACTCCTCCGCGGACAGCTTGTTAATCTCCGTCTTGAACTTTTGGTTATGATCGAACTGCGTTTCGAGTAGTTCCTAAAAATGTACGCTCGTTAATATGTTCTGAACAGCCGAGGTTCCGTTATTTCCTCCGCAGTTACGTACCTTTAATATGCGTATTTTGGAAGCTAGCCGGGCCTTCTTATAGCCAAACCGTTCCAGTTCCCAAGCATCCTGGTTGCAAAACGTATGGCAGAACTTAATAACAGCTCGTTCCCAGCGTTCGGCATGAACCGTTTTTCTAGTCTTTCTCAACAGCTTTACGTGCAGATCTATTAGTTCCGGTGATACTAAAATAAATATAAAGTTTTCTGTGAGTTTTTTGGTAGATATTCTAATAAGCGTTGAGCTAATAAGAGTTGTTTACACTGAACTGATATTTAATTGGTCAGATCGCATCGCAAGTAATTATGGTTAATAAGTACGCTCGTAATCGCTAATACGGACGCACCTTCTTGAGTGTTCTCCAGCATTTCCTGCAGGTCCAGGAAATCTATATTGTTCAATCCGCATAGCGGGCCGAATTTCTCCAGGAAACCGCAAATAACTGCAAAATTAGGGTCAGCCTCGCAAGAGGCTTCGCTTTCTGACGCCATTGCACCGCTTTA
Organism: Melinopterus prodromus; assembly: GCA_964023965.1. Taxonomy (NCBI): domain Eukaryota; kingdom Metazoa; phylum Arthropoda; class Insecta; order Coleoptera; family Scarabaeidae; genus Melinopterus; species Melinopterus prodromus. Next base: position 20,941,890 of record OZ030398.1, on the reverse strand, counting down.
TTTGACAGCGGGGTTTAGCTTCATCGCAAATAACACGAACCTCAGGTGGTGCATTCTCGCGATCGCCACACTCACTCACCAAACACTTGCCATATTACTCACGAACGCTACACGCAAAATAATCCAAATCAAGCCCGAATATTTATTTATATTTACAATCGCTAAATCACAAAGTAGCATTGCATTGCATTGCATATAAACAGCATTACAAAAGACGCGATCGAGAAGATTGCGTGCTATGTACAAAGATGGCGCCACTAGCGCAAACATTTGACATCTTGGAGTTCATTTATTATTTGAATGCAAGAGCGCGCTCAAAATTATTTCTAGGGGATGCACTGACCATTGTGTTTGGTAGTTTATAACCACTTTTTTGTATTATTACTCCTACACATACGTATTCTACATCCAAGAACATCACATACTGTCAAATCAAACGTTTGTGATGGGATGTTGCAAAAGAAAGCTTCAATTTTAAATATTAACATAAAACTAAAATTAAGAAACGAATACAAAAAAATCAGTTTATACTCTTCCATTTATTCAATCAATGGTGTATATACAAAATAAACGTCAAATAAAATAAATTATAACGATTACTAACAACATCGAACTTCCAAGAGAAAAAAAACATGTTTTTCATTCAAGACTTCTTTCTTTTGAGACCGTCTTCCTTAACAACTTTGAAATCGAATTCGTTATTCTTAACAATTTTGATCGGCTTAATCCGATAGTTGGGCGCGTCCATTTCCGTATCCGTTTCATTCATATCGTACACAAAATCAGTTTGCAACTCCTTAACGCTTGTCCTGTTTCTAGCTGGCCTGGTTATCGCCGACGTCAAAGAATTCGAGGAATTCCCAAAGTTTGCGTGGACGTCGGATCCAAAAATGACCTCCATAATCATTTTCCTCACCATAGGATCCTGCTTATCCAGTTCCTTCGGGGATTCTTTAACGGTTTTCACTTCAACACTCTCGTTTAGAACCAACCCGTGCTTAGCCCCGTTCGATTCAGAACAATACCTATCGAGATCGATGGGCTTAAAATCGGTGGCCAATTCGGCCGATGCAACCGTTTCCAATTGGACGACAAAATTATATAAGATCCTCTGGTCGATTCTATGCTCGGACTGGACGTGCCTCACGCAAACCATCTTATCGTAGCATGTAAACATGCATCGGCTACACTGAAAACGTTGCCAGTTGAAGTGTAGCGCCATGTGCTTCATTAAGTAATAATGAGAGATGAATTTAAGCTTGCAATAGTTGCACTTCGAGTTCTCCCAACTTATGTACGCATGGCTTTTGATACGTAACGACGGAGTGTCCTCCACTCTCTTTCTTTTCTTCAACTTTCGCGTTTCTGTCTCAGAAATACTCGTCTGGCCAACTGAGCTTTCCACGCTCTCTTGTACTTTGATTTCGGGAATCATTTGAGTATCGTTTGCTAAATTTGAATGTATACTGTCAGGCTCGTCTTTGATTTCGATCAGTTCTACCGAGTCACGACTATCTTCTACGATAGCGTCCAAATTTACGTCTGGACTCACTGAAATCACTTGCACTGTTATTTCTTCAGGATTATCCATAGGCAGTTCCGGTTTACTCGAATCATTACTCTCATCCTCAATACTTATACACTCTATCAAAGGAGCTTCATTTGTTACCATTTGTGAAGAACTATCAATTGAAGCCGCATTATCGCTTTGTTGCTGTTTATCATCCGTATTAGAAAGTCTTAAAGTATCCTCATTGTCACTTTCAAGAACAATTGGCACATCTGCAACCTCTTCTCTAACTGTCCCAAAAATAATTTCTTCGATAGCAGTCTTTTCCAGTAGAGCCTTATCTTCTACTTTCTCAATGGGGGCAACGTCTGTCTTTTTTACCATGCGCCTGACCGTGCCGGATTTTCGTTTTTCCGATCCTTTGCCGGGGGCGTCAATTGTCTTTTGTTTCGGCGTCGATTTTTCCTCCGAGCTGCTCTTGATATGGCTAGAGACGGCCATCCTCTTCGTGCAGCGCAACGAGTGCGCTTGAAGTGCCGCCTTACGTTCAAACTTCTTTCCGCATCCGGAGCACATTTGGTCACCTTCTAGGCCGCTCGACCACTACAGATAACAGAAAATAGCTTATTAGTTAAATATCAATTGCAAAATATGTAATATGTGATTATTTTAAAAAAATTTATAATTACCTGATTTTCCCTATTAATATCATCAGCGCTAACATTTTCCTTTTTCTTCAAACCGTCCTGCTTCTTAACAACGGCGCTAGAGTGAACGTAATCCCGCAGCTTCCTTATTTGACTGGTGTTCTTACGGTGCACCTTATACAGGTGTCGGAAAACACACCAGGCGTTCGCAAAAGAGTCCTTACACTCAGGACAGAGGTAGACCAGCCGCGTCTCGTTATGTTTGTATTTGATGTGAAACGTCAGAGTCTTCTTTGTGGAAAATTTGAGCATGCAAACGGGGCAGTGTAGTTTCTTGGTGACATTTGACGTTCGTTTGTCCGTGTCGAAAGTAAATAGTTTCCCGTCCGAACTGAGAATTGCTTCGTTGTTGTTGAGTATCGAATGGATTTCCATTGCCTAAACGTAAGAATATATTTAGTAGTGTTAGTAAATTTAAGGTTAGGGTGAACCTAACCTCGGTTTTCATGAGATCTGTTCCAACGGATGATTTTGGTAAGGTTTGGTAAACGACGTTTGTCGTGCTTTCAATCCTCTCCAAGCCTAGTTTCTTTTCAACTGGTTCACTATCGTCTGGTTTGTTTTGTTTTGATAATTCCCTGGAAGCAATCTCATTCGATATTTTCAAATTCTCCCTCTTTTCTGCAATCTTCTGGAGTACAGTTTCCATTTTCTTTGGTTTTTTCTGCGATTCCTCAGAGTCGGAACTTTCTTTTTTCGAGTGTCGGTCACCGTCATAACTAATTTCTGTATCGCTCACCTAGACAAATAAATCAACAAAAAACCTATTTTAGTACTTATTTTTGTAAAATTAAAAAACCGTAAATTACCTCAAAATCGACATTACTAAATTTAGACGTTGGTTGGAAAACCTCCTGACAGTAACACCTTTTGTGAAGTATAAAATTCCCTAAGCTTCTAAATAAGGTACGGCACGCTCGGCACTCGTAAATGATATCACATTCATAGGAAATATATCGGCGAACCTTGAAGTACATTTTTTTAATAAAATAAACAAAAAAAATGGTTTCCTTACCTCATCGGTAGCAGTCTCGAATAAGTTTAGAACATGGGACAATCCATAAACGCTGGTGTCGATGGGCTTACGAAGATGGGATAGGTCTATCGGATCATTATCATTTGACGAAGGGGCTTTGCCCAATGTTGTCTGGACGGGTCGCCTCGTACGACCCCTATAACACCGTGTCGCCATCGAACTGAAATTGAGAAACGAATAACCTAACTTTTTTGCTCCCGTTGCGGAACTAATCCTTTATAAGGTGCTATCTAAAGATAACAATCTAATGACATGTGCTACACATAAAAGTTGAATGATTAACACATGTTAAATTATATCGCAAAATTAATTTGAAATTTGTGCCCGTATATCTTAAAATGTTTTATTAAAGAGTATCTTCAACGGTTTTCTAATGTATGTTTTGATTACGGTTTGGATTATTGAAAGAGGAATCGTCTAATAACAGGTACGGATAGCGAATTGTCAACGAAAGAAATCTTATCGCAATAATTTTCCGATATGAATTGCTGACTGACTTCAGTTCTACGTACCACCTAGGTAGGTGAGGGACTACGCTAAAGACTAAATATTTTACGGAAGACGCAAAATCGTATCCGAATTATCCATATTTGTGATATAGGGTAATGTCAGAACTGAAAACTGTATAGTGTGTCTCTTCCTCAAATAGTACTGTTTGAAAAGAAATACCTGCAAAAAGCTGAACGCTAAAAAAGTTGTCTATTCTTAAAAATACATTATCGTAAGAAACGCCGCGGAGATACTTACGTAAAATATCACCTTTTTTTGTACAATAATCTTCCCAAATCTCACAGGAGCACCATTTCTCTGGGATTGTCACGTAGTTACATCAAAATAACACAGATGGCGCTACCGATTTATATAACCTAAATTGCACCGAGCTAGATTAAAAATATCCTACTAATGTTGTGTAAGCGAATTTATAGACATGAATATCAATAGGGTTTGCTTCCATCTGAGGGTAAACATTGCAACTCCAGTCATCTTAATCGAATCATACCCATTTTTTTGTAGATATCTCAGAGACAGATCATCAACCAAATAACTAATAAGAGCGCAAGGCAAATATCAACATTTAGAAAAGTGCACATAAAAGAACCCAGCTTTATTGGAAAACATGCCTACGCCACACACGTTGCTTCGGCAGAGCCGAAACGAATAGGAGATTATTCGTTGATTAAGAAAATCTTAAGCAAACTTCCATTCACAAATGTTGATAAAGCAGTAAGTGAGCAGTTATCTGCACCTTTCCAAAGAAAAACTACCAATTTCATCTCTTTTTTAGAGGCTGAATGCGTCCGCGTACCTTTTATACGAGTCTATAGCCGATAAGATAAATTACGTTGATTTCTTCGAAGAGTTTAACTTGCCAGACACGTTTTATTCATGGTTTGTGGTCACGGAACTGCACGTGTGGATGCTCATGGTCAGGTGTATGGCCGAAGGTGACGATGGCAGATTTGTTCGGAATACCATCGTGCAGGCTTTGTGGGCCGACGTAGGTGTCCGAGTTAAGAAATTGGGCGCCGTTAATCCAGCAGAGACTAGAAGCCAGGTTCAGGAGCTGTCGGAACAGTTTCAAGCCGCATTAATAGCGTACGACGAGGGACTCCAAACAGACGACGTTGTTCTCGCCGGGGCCATATGGAGGCGCATGTACCAAGAGGACGAAGTAGATCCGGAAAACCTAGATTTGCTCGTTAAATATATTCGTAAACATGTGAGTATTGTCAAAATAACAAAATTATTCCTAAAAAGTTGTTTTTTGTGGGTCAATCTATACGAAACGGTACAGAAAAAGTACTATTTAGAAATTTTTTAAGTTGAGAGTGCAAAAAAAACAATTTTGTTATGTTTTGTTTTACTCTGTTCAGAAATTGCGGCAATTTTTGTATCAGTATTTGCGTTAAACTAAATAGCTTTGCTTGGGTCATAGAGTTAAAATAAAAACCATTCGATTTAGTACATTCCAAACCATCTATTGATAATAATAATTAAATATATAATACATAAAGTTTACACTTATTTTGTATTTAAAAAATATCCGTTTGTTATGTTGTGTGTCCACTAGTCGCTTTGTTGTCCCCCCTATTCTATCAGATGCATTTTTCCTATGTGCTAATCCAAAAAAATCCATTCTGTATCTAAATCATAATTATTTGAAGGTCAATAAAATAAATTATATATTAAAATGTGATTACAAAAAGTAATTACATATCTTTTTGTAAGCGCTGATTAATATTTTTCCCCATGTTGGAAAGGCATGTTTTCTAAACACAAATTTTAGTTTACTCATACTGTACATTAATCATCAATAATTATAAATACGTATATTTTTTTAGATAAACGTATTAGACAATATATCCAAAGAAGAGCTTTTATCTCAGAAGCCAATAACCTGGGAGCCGATAAGTGATAAATAGTGATCATTTTACATAAGCTGTTAGCATAAAGTTACCGAAAGAGCCATATGATAAATTGTTGCAATAAAACAAATTTTTTCGATACTTTATCTCTTTTATTGCTAAACAAAGCTACACAACGCCTGTATGATGAATGATTTATTATTAATTATTACATAATGTATAATTCAGAGGGTTACACTTAGCATTTTACAGAATCTTCAAAATTTGTGCTTATTATAGTACACATCAGCGTGTTCAGGCAAGTATCGTCACACGGCTTCCGCATCTCGACATCACTGTCCCGCACCAGAAACCTAAAGAAAGTATTTTATTAAAAACAAAACTTTGTAATTTTTCGCAAATGATATTTTCACCTTCGATATTGCTTCAGGAGAGTTCTATCTTTCTCGTGTTGCATTCTTTGCACCAACTCGTGCATATCGTCAAGTTTCATCGATTTCACGCCGTAAGCTTCCTTGAAAGAGTACAATTTGTACCAGTCGGGAGGGCTGTTAGGTTTCTCGTTGGCTGCCGTCATATTATAGATCCATTCGTCAAAATTAAGAACTTCCTGCACAAATTCAAAAGCTTAATATAAAAGATCTGATCGTTTGAAATTATTTCAAACGTACGGAAGTCGCTGGGCTAATATCGTAAGTTCTGTAATTCGGATTGAAACCGACAAACGTCGTGAAGCTGGCGCCGTTGTAAGCCAGGCTTAGAGCTTTAGATTTGTCGTCGTTCAGGAAAACTCGAAGTTCGTCCATATGAGTATGGCCGTTGAACTGGGCACGTATTGTTTTGTAAAATCTGCATATGCCATAAAATGTTTTCGTTACCATTAATACAAATAATAGGTGAGACATTTATTAGCGAAAAAATACAAAATAAAAACAAGCCGTACCTGGTTACGATTCTATTAAATTGATGCAACCATTTCCGCCAACACTCGACACCTCCAGGGGGTATATGGGCTAGGATATGGACAGCCTCACCGTCTTTTTCAGCCTGCGCTAACGTATCGGCAAGCCATTGCAACTGACCGTAAGGATCGACATCGTCGTATGCCAACCATCTTGAAAATCAGAAGAGAATTTTAAATTTAATGGTAATAAACAGGCTGGATGTACAATTCTGGGGACCAGGATATTTTATTTATTTTAATAATCGTTTGAAATATATCCGTCAAATGCTCTTTGAATCATTTGCAGTAATGTTAAATTTGTTACTTACATGTTATTCACATAGCAAACGTTACTGTTCAACGCAATTATCCTAAAGCCGTTTCTAACTAAGACAGTGTAAAATCCACCAGCTCGAATGGTTTTTTGCGTATCGGCCGGTAACCAGTCCGACCATTCCTCGGCGGCTAAATCGAAAAGCCACTGCGTGGATAGAGTGTCAGCTTGTGCGTCCAGTGGTGAATAACTAATAATATTGGATTATTATAGTAGGTTTGATCTAATTTTTGGAAATCGGCAACAATAAGAAAACTTTCTCAGGAAATCTACAATAAGTAATTATTTTTTTATAGAATTATAACAAATTTATAAATACATACTTATTAAATAAACTATAAACTATGTGACGCCATGAAACTTTTTAAACTTTTGACAAGATTTCAATAACTTAAAACAACTTGAATAAGTTTTCCTATTGTGCCGAATCCCAAAAAATAGATCAAATTTATTAAAATAACACGGCAAATATAAATGAGATGATTTCGCATTATTTATTTACGTATTTGATATAACGAATACTCATTGAACTTACTAGTCGCACGGATGAGCCTCATGATTACCAAGCACGGGATAAATTTTTTTCCCGGGGAACCGAGACTTAAATTCGTCGAATAACTGCTTGATCTCTTTGGAATTTTGCTCTTTGCTCGTCACCCACGTGTGGCTAATTATGTCCCCGGTGTAATATATATAATCGATGTGTTTCTAAAAACCGTTAATCGTACAGTAACAAAAAACTGACATAAGGGTTAAAATCGGCGTACGTGCTGCTTGTTGACCTGATCTAGTAGGTTTTGGACCGAGTGCCAGGGCATGTCGCAGACGTGGTAGTCCCCCCAATATCCTGCGGTCGTTTCTGTAGAATTTGGTGTTCCCGTCTGACAACATAACGGTTTACCGCAATCTGCATCGCTGCCTGGTTTGTATAGAGGATCGAAATGGATATCGGTTAGATGTAGCAGAATCTCCGGGGGCTCCTGTGCATTTACTATATTGGGAACCTAATAATATGCGTCATAAGATCATTGGGGTAATGAAATTTTTAAGGAGAACCAAATGAAATCAGTGATTGAAAATTTTTCTATACATATTTGTTGTTGATTACAATCGTTCTAACATAAAATAAATAACGCGTATACCTAACATATGTCATTTTTGAGATATTCCATTTTTTCAATAAAAAAAATTGTTTGGCAAAATTATTGTGAAGGTAATAATATTGTCAGCACATCGGCAGAGTTTTTTGAAAAGTTAATACAGTTATACTAAAAATGCATTAAACAACATTATAATACTAGAACTGGAAATACCAAAACCCCAAAATATATAAGTTAAAAAGACCGTATCTAATAAAATAAGCCCACAAATTTTTAATTCCTGATTTTATTTGGTTCTCCATTCACTTCTAATGGCAGCTCGTCATGAAAAACCTGGTATTACCTGTACTATATCAGATTCTGGTGCGATATTAATAGTCCAATTGTAAGAGTTGAAATCCTCGCAGGATCTATGCTGCAAATATATAGAACAGACCCTTTCTGCAGTCAGATTTTTCCTTCTATCTATCATGTACAGGATCGCGTCCTAAAACGTAACATTGTGTAAAAACAAGCTTAAAGAGTTAATAACGAAAATGTTATTTTGCTTACAATTTCCATATCAGCCAATGAATGGCACATCAAAGTACCAAATTCGCTAAACGAGACGCACAAGTCCTTAACAAGTTTCAGCATGAGATCTCTCGTAACGCCCGACTGCCTATATTTAAGGACACCGTCGACTACGTGTCGACAGGTCAAGCACATCTGGTCATCCTGGTAGGTTCTATTTTCCAACTTGCGTAAATCCTGAATAGCACCAGTCAAACCATTGGTTACAACTTTTGTTTCTATGTAGACCATAAGCCCCTTGGTTATTCTATCTATTGGTTCTGCAAGTTTTATTAATAATTGCCATTAGATTAAGTTACTAAATTAAATAAATACCATACCTTGACAACCAATGAATACGCATAAACTTAAATTTATTATTGCTAAAACCCATTGGCCCCTCATTGTGAGCTTTTTTGAGTATTCTGCAAACTGTACTTTCGAATGGTGGCCATCAACTCAAATTACATTTGTAATTTTACTATTTCCGTATATATTCGATGCGTTATCTCCGTGAACTTCTTTAGTGTTGTCATCAAACTGGTTTAAATCTTATCGGTGTTATCACTATTTGCTTGACTTGACCGTTTCCTTCAGCATTCCTCCAACATAGAGGGATACCAGTGTATATTTTACTTGTATAATCGCCTGCGCTTGCAAAAAACATGTTTTTAAATAAAAATATACCACGCTGTCACTATTTGTCAGCGGTTTTTTAACCACAGTGACCACAAAGAATGCAATTTGATTTTTTTTTTGTACTGACTGACGCTGTTTATCAATCAAAGGTCAACTGAAGGTGAACACTTGATTGATTAATAAAAATACTAAACTAAACTAACATATTATAAAAAGTCGCGATAAACAAGAATGGAAACAAATGCTTATTATACGATTAGGTAATTTGTAATAAGAGTAATTAATTCATTCCATCCCTTCAATAAAAATAATGTGTTCTTGAAGGACCACAGAATTTTATATTGCCACATTATTCCTATCGACTTAAAAAAGGAAGGGTAAATTAGCAGCTGTAGGGAATTACTAAGCCGGTTCCAATAAATAATAATTTAAAATTTTCAAAATAAACACCTACAAAAAATACGCTCTCTATATGTCGTGGCGACATCTATGATTAAACGGCAAAACCATTGTGCCAGTACATACCATACTTCAAACGTTTACAGGTGTGCCAATCTGCTGCTGTGAAAATTACTAAAAACTACCGTGCGGTTCGGAATGTTTGTATTTAAGGTTAAATTCATGTAAAAACCTGCAAAACGAAATCACCCACCTGTGGTTGTAGTAATAGCACAAGCAACAAGTATTAATTAAAAGAATAAGTACCATGGGTTGGGGCTCAGACAGTGAATCCTCTGATGATGAAGCACAGCACACTACTAATAAGGCAACATATCTCTTAATTGCAATTGATTGCGATGAAAAAATGTTCGAGTCAGAGGGCACACCTAGTACCTCGACGTTCAAAGCGGTACTCAAGACATGCTACTCCCTCATGGACGGCCAATTGTTGAAAGGCGGAAAGCGTGGTGGAAGTCGTATAGCAATTATTATTACGAACGAGGATAAAGAAAAAATGACCATTTGCAATTTTAAAGATCACCTGCCGACTACCTTAAAGCGTTTACGTGAGTTATGCGAGAAATCAGATGACGAATTGAAGGCTTTGTATTGTAGGGCTTCCCCGATGAATTTCGGCGCTTTTATCCTTGAGATGAAGTTAAAGTTCAAAGACGGTGCCCTTCAGGATGCTACGAAATATTTGGCCTTCGTGACGTTGGACGAGGATCCAGTCTTGAGTAGCGACGATCTAAAATTCCAGGCTGTTAATCAGGCGAAGACTTTAATCGACTTCGGCATACAATTCCAACTGTTGACGTTCAAAGAAGATTTTCGGTACGAGGTATTCTTCAAGGAGGTTATCTTTTCGGCGCGTAGCACTTTCCGTTACGAATATTTGACGGACATGATCAGTTTGGAAGATAAGTTGCTGAGTTGGTTAAGCGCTAAAGGCAAACGTACTAAATTTTACTTGTACCCGAATTCAGAGAAATACATTGTGGTTATCCAGAAGAAATACATCAAACCGATGAAAATCGTTAATAACGTGAAGGTTAAACGGGAAACCGGGGACGAGGTTATCCAATTAAAGAAGAATAAACCCCCGACGGATAAATTTACCGTCCGCATAAACACGGACACGTTCGATTTAAATAGCGTGGAGCGGGATGCCTTTGTTATGAACAAAAAGCCGTTAGGCTTTGTTCTAATAGGAACCAGTTCTGGATTACTCGAGCCGGGAATGCACTCAACGTCGCCAAAATTCTTGCAAGAAGACAAATCGACGGAATCGCCACTCTTCAATCTCTTCTGGAAGTATTGTGTCGATCGCAATAAGAGTTTAATTTGCTCGACAAAATACAAAGTTGATTCCGCATCCACGTTAGTGGAACTTTCTGCTACGCTCATCAACAATGCTAGGAGCTTTCTTGTACAAGGAATTCCGTCTTTCAACGACATTCGCTACCAGGATTTGCATAACCCGCTGCACGAACAACCAGCAACAGATGACGATAATATTATGGAAGCCGCAGAAAACTTGGTAAAAACGTTTGAATTTGACTATGATCCTTTGAAGATACACGATTCCGTGACTCTTAAGAAGTTTGAGTACATCAGAGCAGAGCTTCTTGACGAACCCCTAAGGGAGGTGGATGATATTATAAATTTAAAAGTTGTAGGTGGGGAAGAAGTTGATCGTGTAGTCAACGCTTTTGGAAATCTTCTCACAGTTGGAAAGAGGAAGCCCGCTGGTTTTGGAACCCAAAAATCCCCAAAGAAATCAAAGAAATAAAAATGTTTTTGCTTTTGTGATCATTATTATTAATATTATTTTTGTTTGTTTAGTATTATCATTACCATATTTGTTAAGGTATTTTGTAATAAGAGTAATAAACTTGTTCTTCTATAAAAATAAAGGTGTTTTATTAAAGTACCATTAGGAGAAATTGTTAATAATATGTTTTATCTTTTTCTGTTTTTATCATGTTCGTATCGACATATTAAAATTACACTTATAATTTTATTTTTATACCCTGTATAACGGGTTAGTCAAAATTACCGGGACACCTAAATAATTCATCAACTGTAGATAATTTCAAAAAGTTTTCCAGACATTTTATCATTTTATTCTGGAAATTTGGTAACTTCCTTTTTTAAATAGAACATTCTATATATTTCGTTTTTTAATTCTTAGGTTAATTCCCTTACTCTTTGCAAAAGCCAGGGGGTACACCTTCTTACATCCCCTGTACAATTTATTTTTAATTATTAAAAAGTTTTCTGGTTATCTATTTATTTAGTCCAGCTATGTTGTAAACACACAAAAGGTTAAACAAATATTCTGTAATTGATTTTCTCTCACTTATTGCAAATGCTACCTGCCTTACACCTCCTGCGCCTATATTAGCAAATATTGTTTTTGATATTTTTTTGTAGTTTTTCCTAGTTATCGAACTTTTTTTTAGTTTCGATTCTTTTTTGTTGTAATAAAAATTTGTTCTGTATATCCACACGTGGGATTTAAATTTTTACACTAGTTGTTTACCATATACGTATTTGGGAATTAGTCTCGGTTCCAACAATGTGAGACTGAGATATATATTCAAACTGCGCATGCGTGGCCTGTAGTTATTAGGACAGTCGACAGATGGCGCTATTGTAGCTTATAGTGCGCGGTCGGTATTACCGCGGCCGTTAGCCGGTAATATTTGGCATCACTAACGCCAAACCACTGACAGCCCGTAGATAACCTTCTACATGTCGCTCTTTTTAATACATATTCTTGTTGGTTAAATAACTATAAAACGGTAGATTGTTTAAAACAAAAAAAAAACTTTTGCATTTAAACAAATTTTTGAAATATTTTACTGTTGGCGAATTATTTAGGTGTTCCGTTAATTTTGACTACCCCTGTATAATTGCCCAATATGACTGATTAGTGTGAGCATTGAGCAGCCTTTTTATAGATTGTACTTCAGATAACCGCCTTGAAACCCTTGAAAAATTTGAAAAAGTGTTGTTATTGGTTGTGTTTATGAATATAATTGCTAAAATGAGTTACACAAAAATAATTGTTACTTTTATTCCGTTAGAAAACGCTCGCAAAGTTCGTATTTAACAGCGCAGGAGCAAACTGATCGACCACAAAAGCGGCATTTTATTAAATTGCCTAGTTAACCTCGTTTACACAATTACGCTATACGTACCTATACACAAACATAATGCAATATTTTAATATCTAACTCGTCATATTAATGTTGTACCTACAATAATAATTATTTTTACTTTTATCTTTTGTTCAATTAATTGTATGTATATGCAGTTCATTTCCATGAGTGTCATATTTTACATACAATAATCATTAATAAATAACAAACGGCTCGAAAAAGAGATAAAGTTGTAAACAGGCCTTTCCAGCAATAAATGCAAACAATTTTCTGTTCTCTGCTCTTGCATAATCCCGTTTGAAATTAAAATAATTACATGTTATTCAGAGCGTTGAGTAGGTACCTACCCGCACGTGACTTTTGCATAAATTCTACACGCATCGTTTGAATCTCCCACCAAAAATATCAACATTACCGCCTGCATGCGGGCGAATTTCGCACTTATTATGCTAGTCTTAAACTTCATGTTTATGAATGTTAATTAGTTTTTTTAACCGGTCGGTGTCAGTCGGTGTATGTACCATTATTCCAAGTGTCTGCTGTAATATTATTGTTTAAATTGTGGCTGTGATTGTGCATAAATGAAACCAAATAAGGATTTATTAAAGCTATTACTCGGGACGCATGTAAGTATTGACAAAATTTGAATTTTCAAACGGTATAACGGATCTAAAATGGTTGTTGTATTGGGGGATACGATACGTTTTTGCGGTTTGCGGTTTATGCTAATGAATAATGATATCTAGGCACATACAAATTTGTAATAGCAACAAGCTGAGTGATTATTTTTATGTTATATCACTTTGGTAACCATTTGAATAATTGAAGTCGGAGGACGCCGTAACCTCCGCAGTTGGGACACATATTGCACCGGGCTATGCTCTTAAAGTAATTAAGATAATTTGGACCTGGATCAAGATCAAATTGTCAAACCCACGTTATCCCGCTACACTAGAACACACCTATTATGATTTATGTAAAACGAATCACCTAATTAGCGTTATTATCACCGAATTAATAACAAATGAAAACGGTATTAATCTCTATCAAAACTCTTGACAGCTTGACAGATCCGCAAAAGTTTTTTCCTCGTAAACTTTTCGTAACTTCGCCAAACAACTTAAATTGGACGACAGGGCAACGAAACCTAACAAGGAACTGTTGAGATCGCTAATTAATCGTCAACAAACTGTGAAATCTTTAATTAGGTAGCTAAGTACTTCTTTCGGTAGGATATTGTCGCCTGTTGATCTCTCGTTGCAAGTAAGAGAAGATTTCAATTCGCAAAAGTCAATCGAAACATCAAAAATGTCTGCACTATTTTGTAAGTTTTAATTATCAGTTGCTATCCTTATTTTAAAATGGGGAATTAGATTTAATAAGTATGTTATTCGCCTTACGTCATCTCTATTGCAACGTGAGAAACAATTAGGTGAATCACCTACAGTTGCATCCGTAATGTACACATATTAAGTGCATACCTTGACGCTAAAAACAAAACAGAATCTCATTATAACAAATATACCATATAGAAAATAAACTACTTCATCAAACTACATGTTGCTCGCTTCTTCAAAGCTAATTGAATACTGAAGACCTACCAAGAAAATCTCCTAAATTTACACCGCAATGCGCACATCTGGAGCTACCGCTCCCATCTGCAATTGAATCTCAAAAGAAGAAGTTTGTTAACTTAGAGGCTAAGAAGGTTGTGATCAAATTTACTACTGTGGACAAAGTAGTTATAAATATGTCCAATTACAAACTCTCCACTGGCGAATTGTCGGTCCTAGGCAAAGGATTGAACTTTGCAATCGCACCAATAAGAATACCTAAGGAGGAAATTATTACGGAAGTAGAATCCGCATTGTACAAAATTCCAGGTGTACAAGCAGAGGACATTCGTCAAGAGGTTTCCAGGGTAATTAGGAAAGCTACTCCGCCGAAGAGCAATATTACCAAAGAAGAGAAGTACTTTCTGAAGACCATCAAGGACAACAAAGATATCAGAGTACTACCAGCGGACAAAGGGAATGCAACGGTGATGTTGAACAAGGAGGACTACAACCGGAAGATGAACGATCTATTGGACCCAAATACGTACCGTAAAATTGCGAAGGACCCAACAGATAAGATAGGAAGGCGAGTGAAGGAATTGGTTAAATCGTCATCGATTCCCGAACAGGAACAAAGAAGCCTTTTTGTTCAAGCCCCTAGGGCACCGAGGATCTACGGTTTGCCAAAGATCCACAAGGATAACGTACTTTTGAGACCAATCGTCAGCGCAATATGCTCCCCAACCTATTTGTTGGCAGAATACTGGTCGAAATCCATCCAACCGTTTATAGGACAAACTACATCTTTTGTTAAGAACTCTGATTTTGAAGGAAGTTGTTATTGACCCGCAGGATATACTCGTAAGTTTCAACGTAACATCACTTTTTTACGTGTGTTCCGGTTAAGGAGGCAGTCGAAGGCCTTCGGACAACACTTGTGCCCCTAGGTCTACTAACCGATGTATAGATCTTGTATTGTCTCTCCACCACATACTTCAAGTGGGCGGGATCGATGTATGAGCAAGTAGAGGGTGCTCCCATGGGGTCACCTCTTTCACCGGTAATCGCCAATTTCTTCATGGAATTGTTTGAAGAAAAAGCCATTAGGCCAAGTCCTTACAAACGCAAGCATTGGGTCAGATATGTTGATGATACCTTTGTGGTTTGGCCACACGGTAGAGCTAAACTTACTGCGTTCTATCAAAATTCACGATGGAAATATAAAAGGATAATCAGCTGCCATTTCTGGATGTGCTGGTATAGAGAACGTCACCGGGTACGGTGGACATACAGTCTACCGTAAGAAGACACATACCGATCGGTACTTGAACGCCAAATCACACCACCATCCCCAACTGAAGAGAAGTGTTATTAACACTCTGTTCAACAGAGCCGAGAAGATGTGCGACTCCAGCAACTTGGACGACGACACTTGGAGTGGGCTCTACGTCAGAATGGATACACCAAGTCTGACATACGAGGTGTCACACAAAGAAAACCGCAAGCCTCAGAGGAGCGACAAGAGTCAAAGGGGTTCGCTTGCTTACCATACGTAAGAGGGGTATCAGAAAGATCGGTACTGCTCGAGCGCCGTAAAAAATACTTCTACATTTCGCAAACCGACCGTGCTTGAAATCGAAATCCATTTCTAGGGTGTAATAATTAAATTTCAATCAAACTGCTCTATCTCAGTCCGCCCCTCGTTTTATATTTTATGTCGGTCCAGCATTTCACAGCCCACTTCAGATTAAATGGAACCGACGTTTTCGCCGTTTGCATGGCCTTCCATTCTTTCGCGAAAAATAGAATAGGCCCCAAGACACTACCCCGAGGGGAGAGACACTATTCCGAGCAGTCGACGTGTTTCAGATATTATCTGCTAACGGTAATAATGAATGATAACGCAATGAATATTCAGGATTGAATACCTCTTCAATGTATTTTCGCGTGGTTCTCCAATTGTATGGAACTCGCGCTATTTTGGGACAATGTAATAAGTAATTGTTCTAAACGAAGGCCTACAACAATGAGCGATTCGTCTTGTTCGGTTATCATCCAAATCTGACAGCCTTACAACATTTCGTATCTGTGACGGTCTTGAATTTTGAGGGACGTAAACATATTATAGTAGTCATATTATATGGTTGCCTATTATTGTAAACAGTAAGGGAAATGTACCAAATTCAGACACTGTTCTAAATTCTGAGCTATTTCTGTTTAGCTGTATAAAATTTTGGCTGAAAATTTAGGGGTGTCGGAATTCGGTACATGTAAATATAGCACGTCCTTAAATCAGACATGTTTGTCGGAGTTAGAATTGAAGATTTGTGTACATATGCCTCTATTGCTGTGTTTACACAAGAAAATTACATAGTTTACATCGTTTGCTATATTACAATTAATAGTACGCGTTTTGTCCAAATTACGGACATGAATAATCGCCTGAAACACACAAATAAAATAAAAACGAAACTGTTCCTCTGTAACATTATTATCTAATGCTTGGAGAGAATATTCGTTAATTAAAAGGAAGAAAGCACAAAAGAAAATCACTCTAGAGAAATAACACAGGAAGCGAAATAGGAACAGAATAAAATGCTGCGCCAAGAAAAACACTAAAACCTCCAGACGCAAGAATCATTAACATACAGATGTACAATTTATGTCTATAGCATTTTTTGGTACAATTAATAGTTTAGCTGCAGGAGCAAATTTTATATGATCGAAATCGTGTCTGCATTAATAGTAGGTAGCCAGGACGTTTTGAAACTTTTGACAGTATTCAGAACGTCGGCGGTTGCGAAACGTCAATTCAACTCGCAAATGCATGGAGAATGCGATGAGGAGGAGAAACCCTCGCGCACGTACGCTATGCGAAACAATATTGAAACATCTTGATGTTTCCAAAGTCAGTGTGTATTTCGAGGGCGGATAGCAATGTTGTTATGTTTTCGCGAATAAATACAAGAACGATTGTAAGACTGTATGTTAACATTAAAACTGATTTGGAATAGTGAGCTTAATTCTTTATGATCTTTTGTAGTTAGGACTGAAGACGGGGTAAAACCCGAAAATATAGTATGCTAGAAGCCAATATAATATATTAATCATCAGAACCAACAACCTTTTTTACTTTACCATACGTAGTATGACAAAGTATAGTCTTAGAATTTTTGAAATATTTTGCAAATAGGTCGCTCTTTCGGGAATTTCGTCGAAATAGTTAAATAATAAATTAATGTAGAGGAAATTCTGAATAATTTATGACTCACATTTTGTGGTAAAATAAATAGTTTAGCCGCACGAGCAAATTCTATTTCATCGAGTTCGCTCGTACTGCATTAAAACACTGTAGTATTAAAACTAGTTAGCCAGGATTTGTCAGATATTGTGATTCTTATGACAGTAGGTAGTGTCAAATGCTGATGTTTTGACATTATATTTACAGTGTAAATATAATCAAAATATCTGCCTAGTTCTAGTAGTTTTATTTGAATGCAGACGTGGCCGATCTCGATCAAATAGAATCTCATGCAGGTAAAGTATTAATATTTGGTATGATAAAGTCATGTGCCTGGCCACATCAGATTTTTTTCATTTGGTGCATTGCTTATAACTTTCTATAATAACCAAAAACTTGTCGATTTAGCGCGTTTTGCTAATAGTTTTTCGTGGGTGACAAGTTTGTGTCAATACCTTACCTTGAAGTTATGTGGGGCTTCAAAAATTGTTGAACCTGAACCTGAATTATTTCGACGGGGGATTTAATTTCTGTAAAGGTATTTCCGAACGTTAGTTCCAGAAGGGCTCCGTGAGAGTTTAAAGGAGCTTATAATTTGGGTATCAGATGTGGGGAATTACGTATACTTGACCTGTCAAGTGATATGCTCGGAGTGTAACGCCCGCAAACGTTCTTGCGCTTCCGGACTTTCAGCTATTCACCTCAGCTGGCTTTCAGGCGTTTCTCATTCAAAGGAATTCGCGAAAGCTCTCCTGATGAAATTTTAACGAACTTGCAGGTGTAAATCATCTGTAGATACATACCGTACATACCTACATTTTATACGACAGATTATTTATTTTGCTTTAATAGAATTAATGTCCTGAACAGAAATGAAATTTTATTGCAATTTGTTTCCGTTGTCTATTTGCTTTATGACCAACAGAATGTATAGAAATGGTATTTTTCCGAATTTTAAAATTTCATGTTGATATAATTATGTATACCACAAAAATGGCCCTATTGAAAAATATGTCTCCCGCAGGAGGCATCAAGTTTATAATAATCTTTAAAAAGTCGAATTCTTTACTTTTAAAGATTTATTATCATTATTATATATTATATACTGTGATGCAACATTTAGAGTCTTGTAGTTTTTAAATTCAATTCATTAATTCATTAAAATAAAACTAGTTGGCCAGGATTTGACAGATATTTTGATACTATTTACAGTAGGTATTGTCAAAACATCAGCGTTCGACACTACCTACTGTCATTAGAATACTATCTATGAAATCCTGGCTAACTAGTTTTATATTAATGCATACACAACAGATCTCTCATTCAAATTGAATTCTTGTCTATTCGCACCTCTCAAAATTGATTCGTCCAGCATTTTCATAAATAAAAAAATAAACGGAAGTACCTATGGCGTGGGTCACCCGGTATAAATCGAATTTAATAAAAAAATGACGATTAAAAACAACACCCTAACACATTTTAACTTACTTACTTTTCAAATAATGTTTCTAATAATTAAAACATTAAACATTTAAAACAAGCATTTTTAAAAACAGCTCACATGGACGCAAAAATAAAATATTTAATAATAAATACTCATTTTATAAATTAGAAAAAAATATTAATTTTCGTAAAAATTCTATGAATTTAAATAAACTGCGGGCTATCTAAATATTGCATTAGGATAATATATTTTCCAATTGGGCCATTTTTTACTTTATCATACGCAGTATGTCGAAGGATTGTAATCGTGCCAAAAAAATTTGAGATTTTAGCGGAAATAGGTCTTTTTGGGTCCCCTGATCATTTTTGACCAAGGTGTGTGTGTGTGTGTGTGTGTGTGTGTGTGTGTGTGTGTGTGTGTGTGTGTGTGTGTGTGTGTGTGTGTGTGTGTGTGTGTGTGTGTGTGTGTGTGTGTGTGTGTGTGTGTGTATATATATATATATATATGTGTGTACTCGATTTTTGTAGAGACGATTCCGGAGAAACTACTGAAGGTATCGGGACGAAACTTCACATTTAGAAGTTTCATGACTAAACTTAGAGCTGAAAAGCTTTTGGTTCAAAAGGGTCCAAAGGAACTAGACGTTTCCTCTAAGCATTTTCAAGGATTTCGGAAATGAGCCGTCATTTCTGTAATTGCCTCAAAATAGTTAAATAATAAATTAAAGTAGAGGAATTTCTGAATAATTTATATCTGCGAAATTTTTTGGTAAAATTAATAGTTTAGCTGCAAGACCAAATTCTATTTGATCGAGATCGGTCGCATCTGCATTGATATAATACTATATAGTGAGCCAGGATTTTCCAAATATTTTCAGTCGAATGACAGTACCGGTAGTGTCAAATGCTGATGTTTTGACAATATCTCACTATATCTACTGTCAGTAGTAAAAATATCTCATATTGTGATACCGTGTACGGTCCTTGCCTGAGGGCGTCGGATATACAGCGTGTTCACCGTGTCCAAAATGCATGTGTTCTGTTTGTTTTTGGCTTGAGGAAATATGATCATGTATCGAATGGGCTGGGCGACTTGGGATGGTTGAACATGGATTGCATGCAGCAATATTATATCATAAGTTGCTATCCAAGAGGATCCCACAATACCTCATGCGGAAGATACGCTATAGAACGGATGTCCATAACCTTAATTTAAGATTCAGGGGTTTGTTTGCTCCACCTGCCCATCGCGCTGAGCTGTATAAACGGTCATTCTCTTACCAGGTCAGTCACATATACAATGGCCTCAGGGAAGATATGAAAAGATTATCGTTAAACAGTTTTGGGGGAAAGGTGAAGTGTTGTCTGTTTGCTCAACAGGGGGGACTTTAGGCATTGAGCGCACATCGGAGGCTGTTCTATTTTTATTTCTTATGGACATGTCACTCGAAATTTTGAATTTCGGGCAAAAAGTCTTCTCGATAAACCCTACTGGCCAACAGCCCCCTAAAAGACGATACTGTATGTAGGACTCGCGTAGTCAATTTAGCACGTATTAAAGCGAAATTTAGGTCTCACGTTAGGGCCGAAAGCACCTGGTACTGGACCGACCACCGTCTGACTGCATGGAGCGCGCGCGCGCCCTACCGTCCAAACAATGAACCTGCTGGAGGGCCGACAGTGTTCCTTTGGCGGCGGCAGACAGTGTGGCGGCGACCGACGCGCCATTTGAACGACACGTGAACCAGTTTGCACAAAATTTGCATATAATCAATTAAAATTGTCTAATAGAAGCGGGTAGTTGGACGTTTTTTCGATTTTACTACCGAAAGCCACTTCTAAAACCTGGAAATACCGGAAAAACCTAAAATATAAATCGGTGGATACTTTAAGTGAGAAAGTTTATTCGGCGGATTAGTTTAGTCGAAATAATGAGATTGATAAAACATAATTCGATTTAATGAGGCCGTGTAAGTCAAAACTAACAACCGAAATTTCTAACTAAACCTTGTTCCTCGATTAATTAAAAAATAAGGTAAGAATATTATATAAAATACTTATAATAATCTTTATTTTATAAAATTTCGTTGTACATACGTTGAATATTTCTTTTAAATTAAATCTATTTCAACAACGTTACATAACTACTATTGCGGACGCCATGAATAACCTGAATGCAACTTTACGGCAACAGATGCTCCTCTCTGAATTTCTAATCCCATTAAATTTTAATTCGCTTCCCAAAAAACTTTGTTCCATAAGTTCTCAAACTGTTTGGCAGGTGTTAATATTTTAGTTGACGCTTTCAACAGGCTGAAGTAAGCAGAAAAGTTTAAGATAAAATTTCACGACGATGATAGGAGATGATAAAACATGATAAAACATGTCATTTTAATATACAGGGTGACCCACATTGACCTAATTGAAACCACATTGACCTGAGTGTGTGCAATGGCACATCTTTTAAGGGGGGATTCCGTTTTTTCCCCTAAAATTAGCGCTTTTTTTAGAATTTTTTACTGGCGAGACTATGCAATAAATCAATTCCAACTTTGGCAGAAATATTTATTAGCTTTTCAGGTATTTACAATAAAAATGGTGACAAAGTCAAAGTCAAAATATCGATTTTTCTCATCAAAATTGACAATGTTTTCTCTATGAAAAGAAAAGTATATAACATATTGCATTTCTGGTTCATCAAACGATAAAGGGATGTTTATTTAACATCCATTAAAGAAGATTAAAGAAGATCAGCTTCTTAGCGCTTGGTTTGATAACTTAGTCCTGAAGATGCCTCTTGCAACAGAGTGCGAAACGTCGACTGCTTCAAAGTCCTCAACGCGGTTTCCACCCGGAAATCAATATATCATATTCTTTTCACTTTATCATACGTAGTATGAATTTTTGGTTCGAAGGGGTCCAAAGGAACTGGATGTTTACTCTAAGCCTTTTTCAAGGATTTTGCACGGGAGCCGCCATTTCTGTAATTTCGTCAAAAAAGTTAAATCATAAATTAAAGTAGAGGAAATTCTGAAAAACTAATGTTTACGACATTTTTTGGTAAAATTAATAGTTTAGCTGCATGAACAACTTGTATTTGATTGAGATCGTGTCTGCATCTCAGTTAGCCAAGATTTGCCCAATAGTTTAATTCTAATGTCAGTCGGTAGTGTCAAACGCTGATGTTTTGACAATCATAAAAGTATCTTTTAAAAAATTTGTTCTGCAATCTCATATATGTTTGTTTTTAAATTTTTTACAATTGAGTTTTTTGGAGTTTGATTTGATTGTAAATTGTGTAATTTATTTCTCATTTCCTATAGCGCTTGAAGAAGTGCCCAGTAGGACACAAAAACATATAGCGATTGCTAAAATGAAACAAAAATAAGGCATCCGACCACTTTTTATTGTATTACTATATCTCATTTACTATTAATTTTTTAAATAATATGATAAAGTCATGTGCCTGACCACATCAGATTTTTTCATTAAATCGTCTATACTCCACTGTATGACGTTGAGTTTTGGGACACCTTGTATAGTAAACGTATGATTACATATTAGCTCAACTTGCGACACGTTTGTAATAGCACTGTTATGTCGGTTATAGGACATCGTACGTCGGATTTAACTCAACGTGAAAATTAGTTTTGGCGTATACACGGTACTGCGTGCGCGTATGTATTATTCTATTAAAATTGTTCGTATCACATCAACGAAATGTCCTCTGAATATGTGAACATTTTCATATGACCGCCCTAGGCCGCCGGTTGACGACCATCCACAATGTTATTAACAAGAAACTCGTTCTGTTATTATTTGCAACTCGTCGTTCAGTGAGTTATTAATATTTTGATAACGAGAAATCGACGTTAATATTTTGTTTGGTCTACTTTTTATTGAGGTTGTCACAGATACCTCTGTTTTGGTTTTTGTCGCGTTAATTTTTGCCTGTTCTATTTTAATCTCATGTGAATTTTTGTTTAATATTTTATGTTTTTGTATATTATATATATATTTATCATTGTATAGTCAATAACAATATAATATTAAAAGTATAGAAGTCCCTATAACGTTCATATAACGCTTAACCTGAACAGCCTACAATCAATAATGGCGGAGTCGCCGGGGGAGTGCTTATTTACAGATTAAACAAATACTATTCCAATTTGTTTATTAACCTATTGAATTTCGCGTTTTACCTTATAAATTCATAAACAAACGTTAAAAATAATGTGTAATTACGTGCTTTTAGTTATAGAATATAAAAAAATCTGATGTGGCCAGGCACATGACTTTATCATACAATATATAAAATTAATAGTTTAGCTGCATGAGAATCTATTTGACTGAGATAAATCGTGTCTGCATTAAAATTAAACTAGTTAGCCAGGATTTGACAGATATTTTGATAGTCAATAGTATCAATCGAAGGTATTGTAAAGCATCAGCATTTGACACTACCTACTGTCATCAGAATAATAGTTGTTTATCTCACAAGTGCCGAAAGTACGGAATAGCACAACGAGCGGTGATGCGGCGCGTCACCGATGGCGGAGCGTCGTCGTCGCATGTGAGCGAGTCACGCTATGTAGTTTTCGGCAGGAGTGACATCAACGTTTTTTGTATTGCTTTTTGAGAAATACGTATTTAAAAAAAATCAAAAATGGTTATATTTCGGTATAGAAAATGTTAGGTTGATACCACTTCTACGAAATGTCAAGTTTAAAAAGCTAATTCAAATTCTGACAGATTTATAGTCGAGGGTTCTCCGAGTGTGACAGCGTGGTGACAGCCATAGACATTTCTGTGGTGACAGCACAAAAAAAATATTTGTCAAAATCCTGGCTACTATGTAGCATATCAATGCAGATGCGACCGATCTCGATCAAATAGAATTTGCTCTTGCAGCTAAACTATTAATTTTACCAAAAAATGTCATAGGCATAAATTATTCAAAATTTCCTCTGCTTTAATTTATTATTTAACTATTTTGACGAAATTACAGAAATGGCGCCTCATTTCTAAAATCCTTGAAAAAGGCTTAGAATAAACTACCAGTTCCTTTGGACCCTTTTGAAGCAAAAGCTTTTCAGCTCTAAGTTTGGTCATAAAACTTCTAAATATGAACTTTCGTCCCGATACCTTTAGTAGTTTCTCCGGAATCGTCACAAAAATCGAGTACACACATACGCACACACACACACACACACACACACATACACACACACACACACACAGACATTTTTTTGTACCTTGGTCAAAAATGTTCAGGGGACCCAAAAAGACCTATTTCCGCTAAAATCTCAATTTTTTTTTTCGGCATGATTACAATACTTTACCATACTGCGTATGATAAAGTAAAAATATAGAATAAAAAAAAAACGAATTAAATATGGCGAGTCAAATATCAGTTGTTTACACACACGAACAGAGGTGATTTTAGTTTTTAGCGTGCGCGTGCTCTGCTAAAATGTTTAATCGTATTAGTTCTGGATTGTTGGCTTCTATACACCGTGTGCGAACAAAGGTCCACGCGTTTTTTTGTTTGAAAATGTCTGAAAAAAATGCAAAAAAGGCATTATTTCCCAAACAAATATAATATATACGGAATTAAATATCGTATTCAACCAAGACATACATATATTCAAAGTTGATGGTATGACGTGTTTCGAACGAAATTTAATGAAACAGTTTAATCAGTATGATTGTAAGAATTTGCTAAAATGACCAGATCATATATTCAAAATGAAACTATGATTGTACGCGGAATTATGTCTTATTTATTAACAAAAGAAACACAGGTAGATATTATAAGTAATTTCCATAACACGCTGTCACAATCCAACCGGAATACTGTACACAAACGGCCACAAACTGCACAAACAACCATTACAAAATAAGCGCTGGGTCACATGGGTATGTCACGGTGGGGGTTGATGTTCAAAATGTTCTTTAGATTCATTTAAATATACCGGTTTCTTAGCTCAACATCGAATATACATATTCCTTCAATTTACTTCTATAGATTTATGGAATTCAAGCTGTAGACACAAATCTACTATAGTTTCACTGCGACATTATGATCTGTTCATTATACATAAATCTGTTTTTGGTTAAAATAATCCTAAATGCGGTTGATTATATGAACTATTTAAAACAACAAACACAATTCTTAAATCTATATACCTATATTTAAGTGATCGAAACCTTTTGGTGGAATCATACGTATATTCCAAATAAATTTATATTTCTTAATAAATATGTACATTTGAATTGAGCATTTGTTTTTTAGTAAGCTTGTAAGCTTGAATTGAAGACAGTTAGATAAGATGTAGTTCCTTCAATGGGCTTCAAGCGGAACGTTTCCTTTTTAGTTTTTCGTACGTGAAAATCTTTGAATTGCGAGAAGAATGTTCCCCAAGCCGCACAGTAAACGATACGTCCGCCCTCAACGGATTTCAAAAGTGATATATTCAGCAAAAATTCACATTGCTGCTGTACTATCCAGTCGAATCAATATCTCGCGGTTTCATATCCATTCGGAACATTCACGATGTATCAATTTCTTATTTCTCGTTCTTTCTTTCAAAATCGTTCTTGGTAAATAATATTCCTTCCTATGGTGCGGTGCGAGAGTGAAAGTTACGATAAAATTGCTTGATCTTTTAATCATCTAATAATAAATGTCATAAACGTTGCATTCGTACAAGCAACTGTTCTCTCCTAATACGGCTGAAAACCATCACCCACAACGTAAGAGTAGCACGGCACACATTTTAACTTCCGAGTCATGAAAATTTACATAGATTGAACGCATCATATTTTAGTTAATAATCTGATGTGGCCAGGCACATGACTTTATCATACAATATATAAAATTAATAGTTTAGCTGCATGAGAATCTATTTGACTGAGATAAATCGTGTCTGCATTAAAATTAAACTAGTTAGCCAGGATTTGACAGATATTTTGATAGTAGTCAATAGTATCAATCGAAGGTATTGTCAAAGCGTCAGCATTTGACACTACCTACTGTCATCAGAATAATAGTTGTTTATCTCACAAGTGCCAAAAGTACGGAATAGCACAACGGGCGGTGATGCGGCGCGTCACCGATGGCGGAGCGTCGTCGTCGCATGCGAGCGAGTCGCGCTATGTAGTTTTCGGCAGGAGTGACATCAACGCTTTTTGTATTGCTTTTTGAGAAATACGTATTTTTAAAAAAATTCAAAGATGGTTATATTTTGGTATAGAAAATGTTAGGTTGATACCACTACGAAATGTCAAGTTTAAAAAGCTAATTCAAATTCTGACAGATTTATATTCGTTCATGACACTGTAGATGACGTTCCATAGCGGTTCTCCGAGTGTGACAGCGTGGTGACAGCCATAGACATTTCTGTGGTGACAGCACAAAAAAAATATTTGTCAAAATCCTGGCTACTATGTAGTTTAATATCAATGCAGATGCGACCGATCTCGATCAAATAGAATTTGCTCTTGCAGCTAAACTATTAATGTTACCAAAAATTGTCATGGGCATAAATTATTCAAAATTTCCTCTGCTTTAATTTATTATTTAACTATTTTGACGAAATTACAGAAATAGCGGCTCATCTGCAAAATCCTCGAAAAAGGCTTAGAATAAACTACCAGTTCCTTTGGACCCTTTTGAACCAAAAGCTTTTCAGCTCTAAGTTTGGTCATAAAACTTCTAAATATGAACTTTCGTCCCGATACCTTAAGTAGTTTCTCCGGAATCGTCGCCACAAAAATCGTTTACACACAGACATACATACACACAGACACACACACACACACACACAGACATTTTTTTGTACCTTGGTCAAAAATGTTCAGGGGACCCAAAAAGACCTATTTCCGCTAAAATCTCAATTTTTTTTTCGGCATGATTACAATACTTTACCATACTGCGTATGATAAAGTAAAAATTCTAATGAACATGTAAGTGTAATAAATAAATGGTCTCTTAATTCAGGCACACATTTGAAGTCGAGTTTTAAATCCTCATTTAAGAATACCGGAAAAACTATGAACCGTTTCATACATTAAAAGAACTGTTTTTTAAACAGCTGTCTTCTTCACGAACAGAAAAACTCGATAAGTCCGCATGAAACTTTTTACTCAGAATGACATTTTCACCTGCGAACCTCCACTCACCCCACGCGGGTCATGATCCACATACCATAGGGAGTCATACGGTATAGGAATACCGGGACTGAGGTTAACCCTCTTCGATATGGACGGTAACTATTGCCGCGGTATCTACCAGACACTGTGACAAAGGCACAGGGAATTAAAACTGATTTTCGTATAAAAGCCTTAAAGTATACAACGTGTACTAAAATAAATACACTATCATCTAAATAATTTGATAAACTAGTTTTTTGTAGCGTTATTGTTGTATTTTTGTTTTCTAATATTGTAGCATATTAGTATATGTAAGCATTGTACGTACTTTGTCAATCAACTAATCACTTAGTCGAGTGGGTATTCGGCCAACAGCCAAATTCTAATTTTATGGAGTGCCTGGGTAGGCGCGCATTACTGATATTGGGTTTCATATTTTCCTTTAAATATAATGTAAAATTGACGGAATACGAGTAAAAGCGATTGGCGTCAACACGGCTTTTTTCTCCATTTTTTTTTTCGTCAATGGTCCTCAAATCGAGAGTTGTAATGATATCCTTTTCGAATGAATCACCCTCGAGCTGATTCCCTTAATCGAACTCAAAGGAAAAACTCCAATATCAGAAAAATGTTTGCGGCCTTTCAGGTATCATTTTTATCCACTCTACCGTCCCGATCTCGTTCCCATTTCTTATGTAAATTAGAGTGAAGAGTGTACGGTTTTGTATTCGTTTTATTCGTCGTGAATATATGAGTTTTAACTTACCTTTTTTTGTAAGCTACGTTAGGTGTTCTTGTTGTCAGTTTCTTGGAATTGATTAGGAAACTTTTTCGATATTAATACATTTTGGTATACACAGTTATCTCTGTGAGTATCAAAATTTATTAATATGGGGTAATAGAGAGTGCAGTCTCGGGTCTCCAAGCAGTTGGCTAGGATCGATATTCTCCTTGGTAAGAAAGGGTACAACGACCTGCAAAAGATGCGACAGCTCGGTGGCTGCGGACCTATCTCGCAATTTCGGACGGGATTTATTATGTTATTCGTCGGGATCAACTTGATACAGCTTGCGACACGTAAACGACTTCGAGCTTACACATTGTCCGATTCTGATATGAGGAGTTGAAGTAAATAACGAGCTAAGTCCCAAAACCATCGTTCCGAGATATTTAGAAAAGCGTGTCTGGAAAGCTAGATGTTGAATAGAAAAAGTTTACCATGTTTTTGTACATACTTAAGGCGTAATGCCGCACTAGCGCGCGAAAAAATAGCCGCTTTTGTAGGTATATTTTTTACAATATAGTAAATGATTTACTAAATCTCTTTAAAGCCCTGTATTGTTCATATTTTGAGGAATATTCGGAGATCAGTTGAAGTTATCTTTCCGGTCAGTTTGAAAAATGTGGTATTGTGTAACTTTGATGTATACACAGATAGAAAAGATTTCTTGTTTTAAAGAAATGTATTTGTTTCAATTTATTCTTTTGGGTCAAAACATATTTCTTTGACGCCAACAATATTTACTTCATTGAATACTCTAGTTTATTTGCTTGCAGACATTAATTTATTTGAAATATTTATTTAAGTGGAATAAATATATATGGATACAAACAAAAATTACTTTCCTTTAAAGTAATATTTTTGTTTTGATTTAAAAAAAAAAACGTTTCTTTACACCGATGAAATATAATTTTGATTCAAACATATAAATTTGTATATAAGGAGAGATTTATTTCGTTTAAAGTAATATTTTGTCATTGGATTAAAAATAGGTTTACTTCCGCCAAAGAAATCATATTTTGATTAAAATAAATATATTTGTACACAAGAAGAGATTTATTTCCTTTAAAGTAATATTTTTGTTTTGGCTTTAAAATAGGTTTACTTCCACCAAAGAAATCATATTTTGATTCAAATAAATATATTTTTAATGTTATCCAACTGTATTGTTAGATGGCGCTGTAAACTCTCTCCTCGCACTTCGTACATATCGAGAGTATAAAGCCGCATGATCGACAGTATAGAACTTATGAGTACAGTGCCTGCAGGTTCAAGTTGCGATTCCAAATCAGAGTACACTTTACTAACTTAACCTTGACTATATGTTGTGTTGGGAAGACCAAGCACTAGTCGAAGATGCGCGACATCCCAAAAAGGAGGTGAGACACATGGCGAGTCTTCCGAAAAGTTCTTGTCTATTAATCTTCAACAAATTAATAATTTTAAGCACTTTAACTCGACCAACAATTTTGTTAATTTAAAAAAATGTAATTTTTTCACTCAACACAATCATAATTATTTGAAGTAAATAAATCTCATTTCTTATAATACACAAATTGCAAACTTTAACTGGAAACATAAGTTGTTTGACACAAATCAACGTTCTTTCTACCAAACAAATATTTCAAATAAATGCGTTTTTATCCGCAAATAAATATTTCTTTGCCTCTATTGAAACAACAAATTTCTTTGAGTCAATGCATATTTATTTGAATTAAACAAAAATTTCTCTCTGTGTAGAATTGTTATATTTTGCTATAGTCGGCGATGCCTGGACCATATAATTATCTTTTGAAATTAATATTTTCCGCCTCTTGTTTCTTTCTGTTTGATTTTGACGACAGGCGGGCCTGTTGTGCAGCATCAGTCAGCGATGGCTCTGCAAACATGATGCGCCGTGCGTCAGCCTTCGCGCAGAAATTATTGCAGGTTGGCCCCGATGCTCATACATAATACCTCCATAATCTTCATAAGACTGGACAATGCATCACTGACAACACATATGGCTATACTTGCTGCAATATCCACAATTACTTTGCCACTTGAAAGTGAAAATGAAATCACCAGGTGGACAATTCTCGTGCTGCGACATTTTATCGTTCAGAATGTATTGAGCAGTGTCGCCCAGATCTATTTTCTTCACACACTACAACTCGTGAAATAGCAGAAAACACAGCAACAAAGTTAAAAAGATGATAATTAAACGTCTTCAACTTCAACGTTGTAAAAATCTTCAACCGACATTAGTTTTTTTCAGGTGTGGACTGTGGATACGGTCAGGCAGAGGCGACTCTAGTTCCAAACGATTCAATGCTTGTCATATTAATTCTATTTGAAAATCTGCTGCTTCCTTTCGACTTCTTTCGATCACGATATACTCCGGGAATGTCACTAATTATTTCTGCTATTTTTTACCAACTAACCAAGAACAACACACGTTACATCAGACAGCTATAACATTGTGTGGTTAGCGTCAGTTCAACGAACGTACCGAGGATATTTCCACAAAATCTTTGTGTTTTATGATATTTTATGTTTTATTTCACAGCATGGATGTAATTCCTCCAATTAAGATAAGAGCGTATAGGCCTCTAGGCTGTAAACTCTTCGGCATCATTTTAAAAAAAAAATAATATCTAATTCCAACGTATGTGGGGCAAGCGTGGTCCCGCATCATGGATAGGTACTATCAACTTTTTTTTTCTTTAACACCAGCACAGCCGACAGCGTAACGGAAACAAAAAATAAAACAAATGATTCCCGCATCTATCCTCTATCACATCTATCACTGTGAACGGTTTTTAGCAGTGAAATGGACTAATAAATAAGGTTATCTGTTTTGAATTATAAAATCAATAACGTAACAATGCGAGCGTTATATCGCAAGACGATGTATTGAGAATATTAATATTAAAGCTGGAGCTATTATATCGTATTAAGTGGGTAAATCCGGATGGAAATGCTCGGGAAAATAATCTGCGGTGGATATTGAGCGTGTTTACGGACGCACGCCAACTTTATGAGGTCTTATGTTTACTTTGTTTACCCGTTTGCTAACCGCGGCTGCCAAACGTCTATAACGGGTGAAACGGATATCCGGAAAATATTTGCGTACTAGCGAAAAGCGTTCGACCACTTTTCCATTAGTTTCATCGGTGAAAAGTAATAATGTTTGCTGGTTTTTGGTTGTTTGTTTGTTGGGATGCCGTACACAATGGAACAACTTTTTATTATTGTTAGGACTGTTAAGCCTTAAAAAGTTCCTAAATATGTTCCTCAAATGAATCTTGTAGAACAGAATTTAGTATTTCATTCTTATTAGTTTTTTTTTGTGGTATACTAAGCCGAGAATATTTTATGATGCGTAATAAAACAAACACTAAAAATGTATATTTTTTACTACAAAACGGAGTCAAGTTGTACAGAGTGTTCATTACGAATTCCCATTCAGTTCGAAGATACACGACGGACGCATGTTGGTCCGAAAGAGGGTTGAAAATTGTCACCATTCTTAATCTTTCGACCCTATAGAATAGATGTTAGTATCAACGTTGCACAATATTTTGTTTTGACGTTTTGACGACAATGTCTACGTAAGAATCACACACTAATCGGATCATTTAGCTCCTGACATAGTATTAGCAGTTAATCCATTATACAGGGTGTAATGTAAGTTTATTTGTATTTATGCAAGGTTAGCCAACAATTACCGGAATATCTAAATAATTCTCCAAATAAGAAATGGCGAAAATTGTGCATCAAAAGTTTTTCGGTTTTGTACAAGCATTTTTATTTATTATTATAGAAATTTGGTAACCTTTTCTTTTTTAAATAGGGCACCCTATATATTATTAAATTTTTTACTTCTAAAATTATTTCTTAGAATTTTTTATAGTAATAATTTTTTTATAAAATCCCTTATACATGGTGTAATGTTCTTTAGTTATAAGCTATTAACAAACAAAAATTGCCGGAACACCTAAATAATTCTCCAACTCAAATGAAAATAAACAATCTCTTGTTTAAATATAGTTTTAATATACAGTGCCTAATTTTATTTGTGAAATTTGCAAACCTTTCTTTTTATATTAGAACAGCCTGTATATTCTTATTTTTTAGTTCTAAGGTTAATTCTAAGCACGTTTTGTAGAAATAACTTTTTTTAAATCATCAAATTAAGAATATTTTCCCACATACATGCACATTTATTTTAATGTAGCTGTTTTAATAATTAAGTTTTAATTTAAGTTAGATAACCCAAATATATTAATTTAGTTTTAACAAACCTTTTCAATATTTTTCTGTTTTCCTGCTGTTCCAAAGTTGTTACATTCCTATAAATAAAGAATAAATCGTTTTGTTTTTAGTTAGCATTTTTTTTATAGTGATAATATCTAAAAAACTGTTAAAGATAGATATAGAAAACCCTAAAAAATGAGTTTTTTACGTTTGAAAATGCAATTATTGTGTTGTAAATTTTGAACACCCTGTATAAGATATTATGATGAACTAAACATCGTCTTATTTGGTTATGTTTCTTGGACCACCAATCATGAAACTTGTAGTTTTAATAATAACCGAGATATTAAGTTTTAAACGTAACCGCGAAAATCACCAATAAATTAGTAAAATCAAAAAAAAGCTCAAAAATTGTGATATTTAGGTATAGGGAAATATGATCAATAATGATGTATTTTGATACGTAGAAATTATATCATTCTGTTCAAAATAACGAAGTTGATACCGACTTCCGGTGAGCGGACGTGACAGTTAACTTGAGAATATTTTAGGTGAAGAGCTCAGATCGAGTAAATTCTACTTCCAAAATTTCCAGAAATAGTAGAACATGAGACAGTTCTAATGTACCAGTTCCGTCAGTTCCGTATATTTATATAAACGTGTAAAATCAAATCGTAAAAAATTATTGATAAATCTTAAATTTTATTTGAGAAAATTGTTAAATGAAAAGCATAAAACGCCACATGGTGATTGTTTTGGCACTTCTTCGCTAAATAGCCAAATTTATATGGTTGCTAAACCAATATAGTTTCAGGCGCAACTATATAATTCATAGACGGTACGTAGGCAGACATTGGGGCAAAACAGTTGTATCAGTTAATTTAGACCTTTTGGGAAACCGCGCGTACGAACTCAAACAGGAACTGAACGCAACAAAGCCTCTGAATGAGCGACAGGTATTAGCGCGCCACTTTGGCCACTATAGTAATTATTTTAATCAGAGACGACGTCGGTCCGCTTACGGACTCTTGCGGCTTTATATTTTACTGTGATAACCTGTCTCAAACTTTACGTTTGCGTTTACGTTTGCGTTTGCGTTTTATCACTCGCCTTGTAATGCATTAATAATATGCGCGGACGCGCTTGTTAAGTTCGGGACAAACGATTCCTCTGTGTTGCCGAAGAAAGTAATTTTAATTTTCGAATTACGGTATACAAATACAATTTGCCGTTTGCCGTTCGCCCGAACGCGAAACTGTTTTAATTCGAATTTGAGATGAAATATTTATAATGGATAACGAATTGGGCTTCAGTTGAATCTATTCCAAGCCGCTTCTCCGGTTTCCTTCCCTTGAAAACGTAATTCTCCCAGAATAATTATAGCAAATTGCCAGGGGAAGATACCAGGACAGCGGAATACGAAATTACACAACTAAGCGAGGGAACAGCCAGCGGTCAGGCAGCGGCATTTTGGTACGTTTTGAACGTTTAAAAAATATCTAAAAGACAAGACGAGGCAAAATAAATTAGGAAAAAATCTGACTTTATCATGACTTTATCATACTACTTATAAAATTAATAGTAAATGAGATTCTATTTGATCGAGATCGGTTGTATCTGCATTAAAATAAAGCTAGTTAGCCTGGATTTGACAGATATCTTTATTCACAGAAAGAAAAACACTATACAAAGTGAAAAACAATACAAAATGAGCGAATAAAGATCGGTTAGACATGCCACTGCATTGAATGAACAATTGTGTGCGGCTTTAATTTAATGAGTACGCATACGCTCGAAGCTCAAGAAAAATAAAATTAACAAATCATATAACACAGATTGCGAAACCAGAACAAACAAAAATATCGGAAAACCATCCCTCCTTACCACAAACTACACCAACCATTCAATACTCATCGAACAAATAAATTCCCTTGAATGGCTGCAAAACATATCTCTGTCCAACGAAAGTACACCTAACACGTTAACCCCAGCTTTCCTCAGATAAACCACAAACATATTACATATCGTAAAAATATCTACGATTGTTAAAACATCAGTGTTTGACACTATATACCTACTGACATTAGAATGAAACTTGGGCAAATCTTGGCTACAAAGATTCAGACACGACCGATCTCAATCAAATACAATTTGCTCATGCAGCTAAACTATTAATTTTACCAAAAAATGTCGTAGACATTAGTTATTCAGTAGTTCCTCTACTTTAATTAATGATTTAACTTTTTTTGACGATTTTACAGAAATTCCGGCTCATTTGCAAAATCCTTGAAAAAGGTTTAGATTAAACACCCAGTACCTTTGGACCCTTTTGAACCAAAAGCTTTTCAGCTCTAAGTTTGGTCATGAAACTTCTAAATATGAAGTTTCGTCTTTAGTAGTTTCTCTTGAATCGAACCCACAAAAATCGAGAACACACACACACACACACACATACACACACAGACATTTTTTTGTACCCAAAAGGACAAATTTCCGCTAAAATCTCAAATTTTTTTTTTTTGGCACGATTATAATGTTTTACGTACTGCGTATGATAAAGTAAAAAAGGCGGTTGAGATATTTTACCTCAGAATTTATATAATATTGAAATTGAGCGATGGTGCTATAGAATTTTCAACGAGAGCAAATACGGCCGGCCGTATAGCAAAAAATGGGCTAACGTAATCGCCTAAAGATAAACGTGAGCTCTAGAAGCGGTTTTAAGGAAAGAATCTTAAAAAGTTTTTCAAGTAACCGCCAACACGGACTTGGGCTTGGGATAATTCCAGTTTGCCGATCAAATTTTAAATTGAATTAGACAATTTTAAATACACTGCACAAAAAAATTAGGGGTACACGTTTTTCGAAACCAGGAACGCTTTAAAAAGGACAAAAGGAAAATGGAAAAATGTCAAGTATGCTTTGAATTCCCGTATGAAAGCCTATAAAAGAAGACAAATGAATTCAGTTTTCAATTTTCATTGATTAGAAGCGTAATTAGACATCCTGGTTAACGCTACGCAGCCGCTACTATACAGGAAGTGGAAAGATTTGGTCGTGGATCTGAGATGGTTTGGGCTGGAATGAGTATAGACAACAGAACTGAGCTTGTTGTCGTTCCTGGTAGACTAAATGCCATGAAGTATATCGAAAACATCTTGGAAAACCATGTGGTGCCGGCTGCATATGTCGTCGCGCTGTCAAAATTTCATCCTAATGCAGGACAATGCAAAGCCACATACCGCCGGCATCACCAGAAACTTTTTAGAAGAACGTGGTATTCAGGTCATGGATCGGCCGGCGTTAAGTCCTGACCTAAATCCTATTGAACACGTGTGGGATCAGCTTGACCGACGTCTTCGCAAGCGCTCTAATCCACTACTAACCATACACGAACTGACACAAGCCCTGATTGAGGAATGGGGAAGCATGCCACGCAGGTGTGAGAAAGATTTGTGCCTACTATAGTGCGGAGTTATGAGGTGTTCAATAAATTTGTTTGTTTGTTAATACAAAAAACAGAGGAAAGTGAATACTTGTTTCAATATTTCTGTAACAGTCTTTTTCTTGGTTACCACGGTAAAGCGTCTATCGCAGGATTTGAAAATAGTATATCGGTTATATATTCCCTCGACCCGGCCGCTTCGCAAAAAGTTGTCGGTCACGATGTGGTTTTTCGACGGGATTTAGTTTATTTTGAGCGTGTCCGATCTTTTCCTTAATGTGTAACCTTCATTGCAATGTAATAAATGTAATATGACCACTACAGTTAAGTTTACGAGTAGTGAATTTAATTAAATATAGAATTACTTTTATAATAACATTAATAAACATGTAATTTGATAATATGATACGAAAATCTCATTTTAGGATACATATTGCGTAATATCACGACACATTATTTAAATTTATTTTATCTAATACACATATTAATTACGTAAGTAAGTAAATGCCTTTGCCCAGCAGTGGGACGACTGGCTTCAGTAAGTAAGTAAGTAAGTAAATGCACAAATCATCTTGTTGCCAAGGATTATCACTGAATATGAACTATTTCGGAATTGTAATATTAAAATATATTCACTAAATGTAAATGAATTCTCTAAATTTAATATAAATTTATATTTAGGACGGAGCATGTATTTTGTATGAAGGACAATAGAAATATATCTGTATTTACTTTACAGCAGTTAATGTTTCAATTATCTTTCATGAGATCTAATACATGCTTCACAACCAAAATAGTTAAAATTATAGCAATAATATATACAGGCTGTCCCATGTTTCTTCTGCAAAAAATTTTTTTTCAGAAAGCAAATTAGTTTTTCAATTCATTAACAAGTTACAGCCGTTTGAATTACGGCTCCAACTTCTGAAGGAACAGAGAAAACCAATAAGGCCATATGAAACTTATTACTTTCTACTTTCTAGAAAAACATTTTGGTTTCTTCTTTTG
This sequence comes from Melinopterus prodromus, assembly GCA_964023965.1. Classification (NCBI taxonomy): domain Eukaryota; kingdom Metazoa; phylum Arthropoda; class Insecta; order Coleoptera; family Scarabaeidae; genus Melinopterus; species Melinopterus prodromus. The sequence goes on along the minus strand of OZ030398.1, from coordinate 20,905,228 downwards.
TTCAGTTATAATTCGAATTATTAAAATTATACTTAACATTAATTAACTAATTACTTAAGAATATTGAAGGTTGGTTTAAAAAATTAGGTTATTATGTCAATAATGATTAATGGTTTTCTGTCAAGTCATCTGCCATTACCAAACTTCTGTATTAATTTAGAATATTTGCATAAAACTCCTAAAACACTGACCCAAAACATTACCGTAAAAGCAAAATGCCGGCCCGATGCCATCTCGATGAATTGCATCGAACTCAAGCCAAATCAATGCACGTTGTCACATTCCAGGTGTTGCCAAGTCGTTCATTATGTTTAAAAACGAAGCTTTTTAGTAATTTAAAATAATATTTCACATTCTCTATGCGAAATATTAAGCACGTTATAATACAATACATAGATAAGATAAGTGCAGTTATTCCTAAGCTATTTTGTTATTTATGGAATATTGTAATTAATTTTTCGGAAACTATAGCTGATTTATCGAAACTTCGCTATATTTTATTTATTTTTTTCAAATCTCAAATCTGTAGTAGTTTTGGACATAGAGGGAACTAATTTTAACAATAATAATTTTTATGTTGTCTAAATGTTCTTTTAGATGGTCGTATATTCTGGTTTATTTTTTTTTTAATAATAATTATTACATAGGCTTTACATTCCATCAAAATTCGTTGAAAATTTAGTGCTTGCTTCTACAAGCTATTATCAATTTGTAAATTAGTGATATACATAATTGTCATTATTTTCAGTTGTCAGATATTTGAAAAATATTGCTGTAAAGCAGGTAAATACAAAATAATAATGTAAAAAAATTGTAATGACACATTCATGATATACAAAATACATACTCCTTTCTGGTCATTAAGTTAAACACTGCAAAATATCGTTGAAGCTAAATATCTCGAAAACACCAGTAAATCACAAGTAACAAATTACCATAAATACAAATTTAAAGCAATTTAATTTTATTAATTTATTTCTATTTTGTGAATACATATTAATATTTATTAGTTCTGAAATAACCTTCAGTAAAAATATTCACAACAAGAAATTGATTTTTGTATTTATTAACGCAAAAAAAAGCTATTAGATGCAATAAGTTTGTATAGTTTGTTTTATGTGTTTTATGCAATATCTTGAAATGAGATTTTCATATCATGTTATATAGTAAATTATATTTAATAAAAACACAATTACATTGCAATGTAGGAAGCACATTAATTAATTACACATCACAATTACACTGATAAATAGAAATATATAAAGCATTATGGGCCAATTCAAAGCATTCGAACAAGGTTTCGCAAATAATAAATTACCGATATACGAGTATGCAGCGCAAACGGACATTTTTTTGCACTTAGCGGCCGAGCGGCCGACCAGAGTAACAAAAAACTCGTACATGGATGTAACATCGACACATTGCTGAAATACGGATCAGAACACACTCAATTCCACCAGTGTACGTAAGAAATGTTGTTTGTGTTGTTTGGCGAATGTATGCATTTAAAACAACCGTTTATAACAAATGAACTGCTCAAAATATATTCCGATTAATATACTAGAGGGCCGAAACCTACTTAAAAATTTCCCCAGCACGATAACTGATAGAAAAATACGTGTAGATTTTTGGCATTTTTTGATTGTCTGGAATTTCTCAGATATGAGACATATGGAAAAATTAATATGAGTTTTTACATAAAAGACAGATAAAAGTCCAAGCTGAGACAAAAACGTTAAAATATTAATATGACTCGTCCGCATGTCAGTTGAAAAGGCACGTCAACGGCAGTCTTTGCATATGAAATAAAAGGAACACGTTTAATTTTTATAACATTTTAGTACACTGCGGGTTTTCGATCTTGTCTTCTTTGATGGAGCACGTTTGGCCTAACAAAATCAATGTCGTAGTGCCAAATTGCAATGTTAGCTAGTCCGGCCATAAACTTTCAAGAGTGCCGGTATAAAAGTAAACTTGTTGTTTACGACCGGTACTCTCGCATTTGGTTAGGGCAAGACCTAAGAGGCCCCCGAAACGGGTCATGGGCATAGAGATAGATAGACGGTTTAGTGGTGAACCCGCAGGGCCGGCCCTAGCGTTTTTGCCGCCAAAATGATTTATACAGATTTATACAAAAATCATGGATCAGAAAATATAGTCAACACACACAATATTTACGAAATTTATTTGTATTAAAAACACAACCTTTGGAGATTATACTAGTACAAACAATACTTTTAAAACAACAAAGAATAAAGAATACTAAGTACAGTATACAAAGTTTAACCCTAAATTAAAATGACCTCTATCGAACCTTTTTTCTGCAAAATCGCGAATAACTTCTTTCAGATCTAATGTAATCCAATCAATTCATATTCAGTGGCCTTCATTGCTAACCCATTAAGACAATTTTAAGTCGGCATGGTTCTTAAGTACCTTTTTTATGATTTTTAGTTTAGCAAACTGTCTATCGCCCGCTCCGGTAGCAACAGTTATAGGCTGGGTTAGAGAAAATCTGCTAAGCAATGTTTAAATTTGGCCCAATGTTAAGGGAGGTAATGAATTTAAAAACGTCAACTGGACCTTCTGGAAACAAGGTCTATGGACGCAAAATCATTTAACAGCATAATTAGTTCGCCCGACTATGAAAATAGTACCAATAATACCATCCAAATATTTGCTGAATGAAGACATTATTATTGAAATTTATTATCGGTGATTATCAGTGAAATTTGTCATGAAACACTTGCATCAAATATCTCCGAAAGTATTATGCTTAGCAGAACAAAATGTACACCATATTAAAGATGAAAAGAATTACTTAAAATTTTGAAAGATGTAGATTTGGGAGAAGGTTAAAAAACGCGTTTTCAGAACCGAAATATTATGTCAGTATCTACACTCTTAAGTCATCTATCATCAGCAAACTTCTGTCGTTTTTGACAGAATAGATATTGACATAATATCTCCGTTCTTTACATTTTCCCAAATCTAAATCTTTCAATATTTTTAAGTAGTTCTTTGTTTATCATGTACCCAAATCTTCATCAAAATTTTATCTTTAATATGATGTTATAATTTGTTCTGCTAAGAGTAATATTTTCGGAGATATTGATGCAAGCATTTCATGGCGAATTTTTTAATCGCTGATAGTTTTTAATTAATTACAATAATAATATCATCAATATCAACAACATCTTGATATTATTTTTATAGGCGGGCAAATTATGTGTCTACCCAAATAGAAATTAACTAGATTACCATTTCGGCAGCAAATTCTAAACCGTTAAGATGGAGGAATCGCCAACTTTTAAAAGGGTTTCTATATCTTTGGAATGTGCCAGTAATTCATTTTTACTTATAATATTTTCTTTAAGTTTGTGGATATCGTATAAAAACTCAAAAGGGTCGTTAGGACTATTTTATATGTCTCTTTTGATTTTTGTATAGGGTCACCACATTACAGTACTTTCTTTTATTGTATTTCAGTTGGTTTTGCCGCCCCTAAACTTTGTGGCCGTAGGCAGTTGCCTAGCTTGCCTACCGCCTAGGGACGGCCCTGGAACCCGCCACCCTGACCCAAATCGCCCCTTCTCAATCTTTAACCGGATGCACTCCACTCTTAAGTTTTAATTTGCTATCCTTCTATTGGGGTAAAGAAATCCCTAATAAATATTGTACTCATTCGCCCCTACATTATTTGTAGGGGAGAGAATGTTTCGTTAAGATGCCAGACATTATTTTGTTATTTCCATCACTTTGTACTCCCCCTCCTTTGTTATTTAATCTTTATCACAAAGGAAAAACGTCTGTGGAAAATGCGACGGTATTTTGAATACTACCTTCAAAATTTGTGGTATTTCGTACCAGGATCTAACATTTTACCTTCATGTGAGTCACATATTTGAATTATGTGCTCACCCTGTAGATATAGGAAAATAAGAAATTATATCTGTTGCTTTTGTAGCTTCATTTCGCGTACGAGGTTTTAATAATTCCCACCTTCACTGTTCTCGGCTCGTAAAATGCTGCCACACAAAGCTTAAGCTATCATTTTCTTGATTATCCTCGACTGTCAAAGGATAGGTGTCCTTTCTTCGTCGATAATAACCGTTTTTTATTACGTCGATAAACCGGAAAGGGCATTCGAGCCGATATCACGCCTTGTCCTGGCGAAATAAGCTGAAAGTCTGAAATCTGATAGTCGTTACGTCCATCTAGGATACCAGTTCATTGATTCTGAAATAATGTATACTATAGGGTGACCAACTTTTTCATTTGCCAAATCGGGACGCTTGGGGATCGGGGATGGGTTGGGTTAGTGGAAAACATTAAACAAAACGTGCTGAACTATAATAAAATTCTACCATTGGGTAAATTGACAACAGCAAATGTTTACTATGACTTATACTATACGTTTTCACTTTCAATAAAAGAAAATAAGCTTAAGAAATAACAATATAAATAAAACAATCATTCTTTATCTTTCACTAGTTAAAACAAAAAAGAAACATAACACAACATAAATCAAACACAATTCTACAATTTTGATAAATTGTACCACAAGAACCTAACTTAAAACAATTTTTATTATCATAGTATTTTTTAACTAAAGATAATCATCAAATAAACTGTATGCAAATATTGAAACATACCTATATCAGAATAAATATAAAATAAACCAAAATATAATAAAATTAAATAAAGTTTCTTTAACTTTTACAAATTGCACTATTACTTGACTCTATTCTTTCTGTATAGACGGTCTCATATTTTTTTGAAAACAGTCTTCTCTCTTCTTCGTTCTTTACCGCCAAAATTGGTAATAGTTACTGTCTGCTGCAATGAATCCATAATTTTATTAGACAATTCTTTAGCCGTCTCGCGAATAATATCGTGAACATTTAAAATATTTATTTAAATTCCTTTTTGGGCCAGGAGAGGGAGTATTTTTATGTCTCTGGCTAGATGTGTCAGGAAATATTGTCACAAAATTGCATTTCCTCACATTTCTTCTTAACTCTTTCTTTACTAGAGGACAAAACACATTTGTTATACTTGCTTCTGTGTTACTTCGTACGAGACACATCTTCTTTTCAAACATTTACCTTAGAAGTTTTGACGTGCAGTCTATTAATCAAAAATGGTGGTTGTGATACAGACAGTGGTATGCATATGTGCCTTCTTTGCAAGCCAAAATCTCTTATTGTTCCCGGCTCTAAAACAAGTACTTAATTTCGATGAACTTGCTACATCATGCATCTGTTTATTCGATGTATGTTTTGCAATATCGTTTCGGCGACCTCCGCCGATGAAAAACTGCTTTTTAGTTCTAATAGGGAATTAGGCCTATTAATTTTCAAAAAAAAAGTAAATTGTTGTCAATGAACGTTCATTTGCGTTTTCTTCCTTTGTGTTCCATATTTTTGGAAGAAATTAATCTAGATGAAGAAATCCCAAGAACAGAATAAAATAAATCGGTAACATATTTTTCCTTTTCATTCCAAATTATTAGGATTAATATATCTGTGATTTGCTATGGCGCCTTTTATGAATACCATCAAATGTGGAAAATAGAAATCTAAAAATAACAAAAATATGTTTTGTATTGTGTTGACTGATTCAATTTGAAAATCAAAAAATAAATATGATCCAACGCGACCTGGCCACTAAATCTTACCCCGCCCAAACGACTCCACAAAAGACTGACATGCACTTGATTTAAGTCAGATTAGCTTTTTTATTATAAGTCAGTTACCAGTTTTCGCAATATGCACCGTTTGTACACCGTCACAAGGATTAGATTGTCACCCACCAACCGGCTATTCACTACGCGTGTTCACAGTTACTATGGTCGCTAAGTTTGCGCTTAAAGTCCGTTATAGATAGACAACCCTTCTTTCAGATAATCATTGGGAATCTAATTTATGTTCATGGATATCTTGGAAATTCGAATTGTATTACAAAATCCTGGACATAAGGATAACATTTTCAAAAATCGGGAAAAAATTCGGGACGCTTTACGAGTCGGGACAAGTTGTTAAAAGGGTACTCGAGTAATTAGCGTTTTTCTAGACACGTAATTCCCATAAGGGGGGCTGGATGTTGGCAATGTTTGTGGCTAAAAGTATCAAGTTTTATGTTTACTTTGAAAGCGTCTTTAAGACTGTAGGGCACTGTAGGGCAATTTGAACTTTATTGCATTCAGAAATAAATCCTCAACAAAATTAAGAAAAAAAGAATACAATAGTTGATATAAGCGTGTAAAAGAAACACTAGTTTATGCTGTAAAATTAAATTTTCTTATAGTAATATTAATACCGGTGATCCCGGCATTAATACCGGTGATCCCGGAATTAAACATTTTTAATACCGAATACCGGTATTGGCTGTTTCACCTGGTATTGTAATCCCTATTTGTAACATTCAACAGCTCTCATGTTGAATGCTGTAGCAGTGTTTAAGCTCCGAAGTGATTAAGTCCGCGATTCGAACGATGATATTTCACATCAAATATTCGCATTAACGCATAACGGTGGCATTTATGCTCAATCGCCAACTGATGGATATGAAGTTATAACTGATTTATCAAGGTTAGAATTAAACTATTCATTAATTTCATTTTATAGAGTTGCGTTTGGACAATGATTCGGCCAAACTTTGGAATGAAATTTAGCCCGTTTGTTCGAACGGAAAAAAAGCGGAAGATACGGGTAGAGTAAAGTGGCCGGTAGGGCCCACAAATTATGAATTAAGTGTTCCGTAATAATCTGCTCGGGTCCGGTAACGGCCTTTTTGCGGTTTACTTTATTTAATTTTGTATACGGCACGTTTTGCCTTTTCGGATTACGACTGGACCGGTTCGTACGGCCGGCGCCTCCGCAATCTTTCGCAAACTAAAAATAAGTTCCGTGTTCTCTCAGTTCTACGCTTTTAACCGAAATTGTGGATTTAAGCGGAATATTACCGAGTCTGTGGGAAAACCGAATCACAAAGGAGTCACAAACGATTTACGGACCTACCAAATTGTATAAATACAACTGGCGCAAATATATCTGTTTAATAGAGTTCTTGAAATTTGGGTAATATGAAAAAATTACGACATAACTGTGAAATTGTTAATACAGGTTCTACTAGTTCAGTAAGCATTGTACGCCATTGGTAAAATATTTGACCAATACGAAAACTATTTGTCCAATCAAAAAGCGGAACACTAGGTATATTATTGCAGTTTTGGATGTAGATTTTTATGGTAATCATTTTAACATCAACTTATATTAGGCTATGGTCAACTGTTTCCGAGATTTTGTGAAATCAATGTCAAAATCGTGCATTTTTCTAAAAATCATTCTGAGGTAACTAATTAAGATGAAGCAACGAGAAAACTCGTTCTACACAGTAAAAATGTTAAAATAAATAAGAATATGTTAAATGTCAAAAAACTTAAGAATTTTAAATGGAACATGCTGTATATTATAACACCATTATAAAGTTCGATAGCCAAGCTTTCCAAAAATGCCATATTTACTAGGTCTATCATCAACAGATAAAGAGTTATTAAGTATCTAATTTAAAATTTATTACCTACGCAAGAATTCTTAAATTACTACAAAATATCTAGTTGCCATGATAAAATTCTACAAACGCACAGATGTTAAAATTTAGCGTTTTATCTATTCGTCTATTCATAGCCTATAACAACTTTTACTCGCAATAATGAAATATAATAATGCAGAACTTGTAAACATGGTTTTCATATTAGGAGAATGTCAACGGAATACGCTACTCGCTCAAAGAGTATATGGCGAAAGGTACCCAAATGTCCGAATCCCGAGTAGGCGATTCCTCGAAAATGTATTGGTTAGGTTTCAAAATACTGGAAGTACTGCTACCTTGAAACGTAGCTATAACAGTTATGTAGTTGGAGATGCAAATACCCAGTTTAATGTTTTATTGAGCGTACGGGAAAATCCGCATGTCGGCACACGAGAACTGAGTAAAGAACTCCAGATCAGCAAAAGCTTGGTCCATATAGAATACTAAAACTTCATAAATTTCACCCATACCACTTACAAGTTTACACCAAGAGCTACATGGGAATGATTTTGGAAACAGGATAGTTTTCTGTGAAAGCATGTCCAAAAAATTGATGAACAACCAAATTATGTTTCAAAAATCCTTTTTTTCGGATGAAGCTACTTTTAAAGGAATTGGTTGATAAACCGGCATAATATGCATTATTATGCCACCGAAAACCCCCGATGGGTAAGACAAATTAAGAATCAAAATGCGTGGTCACTGAATGTCTGGGGAGGAATTATTAATCTTAACATAGTCGGGTCATTTTTTGTATGGAATTCTCAACGGACAAGATTTTAAAACACTTTTGGAACATAATTTGCCGATATTGTTGGAAAAAGTTGATTTAAGGACAAGACAAGAAATGATACTGCAGTATGAAAATATTTTCTGGCTGTGAGCCAATGATTTATCTACAACTTTTATATATGTTCATAGCCTGAGACATCATGTACAAATAGAAAGCTATTTATTAATTTCTTTGGGTTATACCATACGTCAAATGTAATAAATACGACATGTTTATAGTAGCGCTATCTACATCTTGTGATTTTTTTTATTTCGAAGCTTCGGAGAGAAGTTTGCTACAGTTCGCTGTTTGGAACGAGACGGGGGCCTTAATTTAGGCTAAAGTTGGGCTGCAAGTTGACGACCCTTATGTAGGTTATAAACTGTTTATGTGTTGGCGGCGAGCAGTATCGACTCAATTGGGGAAACGCTAGAAAAGCGGAAAATACGGATAGATACAGCAGCGGATACGAACGCTGTTGAGCTGCCGGACTCTTGTGTAAAGACAGTGTGCGAGCATATATATATACAGACTTCGCCGCTTTGCGAGATATCGTCGCTTCGCCATTCAGGGCCCAATGGTGTCCGTCTGTCTCTACTCTCTGGTCGATACATAGTACGGGCTCGCAAAACCACCCTCATATAACTCACAAGCTCGGGAGAAAATCGCGAAAGCGATTTAATTAAAAATGCCCGGAGTAGCTAGCGCGAACCAGCTCGGCGGCACCCCCCCAAAAAAACAAAAAAAAACGTCGCGCATTGTTCGTATAAATAAAATGTTTTACGAACTAAATCTACGATAAAGTTGGGGGATTTTTTATCATGCTAATTGCGTTGCGTGAAAGGCGGCCGTTCTCATTTCGGCAGCGACTCCCACTTAAAATTCTGGTAGGGAACTCTACCGGAAAATAAGAAGGGAGAGAACGTACATTTTCAGGGAGAACAAATAAAATTTAACGTGCGCGCGTTGAGTTTGCCGTTTTGCGCTTTGACGCCGTAACTTGGCTCAGGTGTTGAAAACTTTCTGTTTAAACTTAACCGAGGTAAGCTATACCTACCCTCGTTCCAGTGGTCGAAATATAAGATATACCCACCTGTAAGCCATCATTTCCCGACTGTCGGTTAATTTGAAAACTTGGAGGTATCTATAATTTACGAAATTGTATACTGTCAAGCAGGACCGCCCGGATTTTGAACCCAACCGCCTCTACTCGATTAAACGACAAACTATTAGGCGATGTGTCGCTTGCCCCCCCCCCCACCCCTGAATTAAAAAAAATCCTATTGACATTTGACTACTATAGCAGGGATTCTCAACCTCTTAGGTTGACCTTTATATAAAAATGCATATTAATACGTACAGTCATGTAAATAAGTGTTCGTATCCCTATCGCAGGATTTGAAAATAGTATGTCGGCTATATATTCGCGTACTGTGCTCCCTCGACCCGTCCGCTTCGCAAAAAGCTGTCCGTCACGAGGTGGTTTTTCGATGGATGCGATGTAGCGCTATTTAGTTTATTTTGAGCGTGTCCGATCTTTTCCTTAATGTGATACCTTCATTGCAATGTAATAAATGTAATATTACCACTACAGTTAAGTTTACGTGTAGTGCATTTAATTAAATATAGAATTACTTTTATAGTAATATTAATAAACATGAAATTTGCAGTTCACTTTCCAGGTGTTGCCAAGTCGTTCATTATGTTTAAAAACGAAGCTTTCTGGTAATTTAAAATAATATTTCATATTTTCTCTGAGAAATACATTGAGCACGTTATAATACAATACATAATTATAAAGTGCAGTTATTCCTAAGTCATTTTGTTATTTGTTGAATATTGTAATTAATTTATCGGAAACTATAGCTGATTTATCGAAATTTCGCTATATTTTATTTATTTTTTTCAAATCTCAAATCTGTAGTAGTTTTGGACATTTTTTTTAAATAATAGGTATTACATATTTGCATTCCATCAAATTTCGTCGAAAATTTAGAGCTTGCTTCAAACTATTATCAATGTTTGTAAATTAGTGATATACATAATTGTCATTATTTTCAGTTGTCAGATATTTGAAAAATATTGCTTTAAAGTAAATACAAAATAATAATAATTGTAATGAACCATTCATGCTATACAAAATACATGCTCCTTTCTGGTTATTGTTAAACTGCAAAATATCGTTGAAGCTAAATATCTCGAAAACACCAGTAAATCAGCAACAGTAATAAATAATCAGTAACAAATTACCATAAATACAAATTTAAAAGCAATTTACTTTTATTAATTTGATTCTGTGAATAAATGTTAATACATATTAGTACTGAAATAACCTTCAGTAAAAATATTCACAACAAGAAATTGATTATTGTATTTATTAACGCATAAAAAGCTATTAGATCCAATAAGTTTGTATAGTTTGTTGTATTTTACGCAATATATTGAAATGAGATTTTTATTTCATGTTATATAATAAATTATATTTAATGAAAACACAATTACATTGCAATGTAGGAATTACATTAATTAATTACACATTAAGCTAATAAATAGAAACATATAAATCATTATAAGCCAATTCAAAGCATTCGAACATGGTTTCGCAAATAATAAATTTCTGATATACGAGTATGCAGCGTGAACGGGCAATTTTTTGCACTTAGCGGCCGAGCGGCCGACCAGAGTAACAAAAAACTCGTACATGGATGTAACATCGACAAACTGCTGAAATACGGATCAGAATTTTATGCTTATTTTGTCCTAGGTTTGTCCTTTAAATTAATATTGATGACAACTATATTTGACATAAATTGGTGGTGCACAAATTCATTAAAATTCAAAAATCTTAATCGGCAATTTCTTTAAAATAATTTTTCCTCTGGATCTAAGCATTGCTGTGTATTAATCTTAAATCAATCAGTGTGAGGAAGTTTCTATCAATTGTTGTTTTTCTTTGGCAGGGACGTTATCTGGTATACTCATAGTTTTTGGAGTTCTGTTCCAATTTTCATTGTCATATTTTTCTGGAAAATAACTGTTAAACTTGGTTATTATGATAATGATTTTTTCAAGAAAGCCTTCTAATGCTGACAATAAAGTACATTTATTTCTTATTTCTTTATTCAGGGCGAATGCAATTTAAGTTTAACGAACAACATGGGCTCTATTTTTTATATATTTTTAGCTTTATGTTTGTTGTGTCTCATTTTAGAATAGTAAATAACAAATAAGAATAAGTTCTCTAATTATCAATTATCAAAGTCATTTACACCAAATAACACAATACGAAAATGCTGAAAACATAGTTAATAGCATAGTCATTAATACCCCGCTACCCTTTATTACAAAAAAAATCTCCCCCCCCCCTTGGAACATTTTGTAACGGCGCCCATGTTTACGAATTGTATGTAGACAAGAGAGACCGCTGCAATATAAGCATCGATTTTCAGTTATCTCAAACATTTAAACGCTACCAGACTGTATAAATTCCTCCATATCCGAGGTGGCGTTGGAATTTACGGTGCTCTTTTGTTTCCAGAATCGAGATCAGCCGTATTCGGTTTTTATTATCTGTTATTTATGCCATACAATGGAGAACTATGTCAGTTAGGTTGAGCGCATTTAATAATAACGAACGAGTACCTACATATTGATTATCGCTTTGCGAAGAATCTAATTTCGCCTCGACGACATCCTGTACTCCCAGCCTCCAAAATTGCTTCTCTCTCATCAGAAAAACACAAGGCAAATCGATAATAATAATTGCGCATCGGGAAAGACATTAGACAATGTTGCTACAGAATACAAACAGAAACCCTTTAGACAGGTACACTAATCGATTCTACGTAGCTAAACTAATTAATTTGCTTCTTGTTTGCAATTTAATGATTAAACGTCTGATTGAACAGATTTCGCGAACTACGGTATTTGAAATTTGTGCAGACATAGCGCCTGCTGTATACAGGATACAGCAGATATTCTAAACTATGATTTGTCTACCTCCAGTTTTCGTCGTGAAAGAGTCACAATATAATTTGTGCCAAGTTTACGATTTTGCGCTGTAATCCAAAATGCCCATGTTTGAGCTTTCATTTAATCATACTTATTAGGTTTAATTACAGTAGAACGTCGATAATCCGAACCTCGGTAATCCGAACATTCGCTAATCCCAACACCCAAAAAGAAATAACAATAAAATAAATCACTGAGTAACCTGGCGAAAAGCCATTTTTGTCGGTTCCTGTTTACAGAAAAATGTTGCTTTTGTTTTATATCTTCTGTCCAATGCTCGTATTCTCCACTACTTTAGCTGCAATATTTAATAATCCGAATTACCTTCAGTCCCAACTAGTTCGGATTATCGCCGCTCTACTATAATAAATAAATAATAAAAAATCGGTAAATTGGTTTTAATAAGATTGAAGTTGTATACACATTTATTTTCTGCTATTTAGTTGCAATATTTGATAATCCGAACAATTTGATAATCCGAATGACCTTCGGTCCCAATAAGTTCGGATTATCGACGCTCTACTGTACTTCGCACCTGTTTGCAGTGTAAAAAATAGATAAAGTATACTGAACTTTTGATATCGAACTCATGTCCACATACCTGACGCCGTTAGGTACTGCATACAGCCTTAATTTATTATAGAATATATTAATAAGTTGTATGTAAAACTTTATTTGTTTAATGTCTCTTAAAAAGATTCAAGATAACTCAAATTGGCCAAAATTGGTATCAAAATTACTAAACGGTTCTCATTAACTCCTTTCAAAGACGATAAATCATAAAAAAAAGTCTCACAAATGTTATTTGGCTTTAGAAGTGCCGTCCTATGATACATGGCACTATTTTTCCTATGCTGTTTGTAAAATAGGTTCAATCTTCCGAGTCTCTCCAACGTTCAAACAATACATTTCCGGACATGAGTTCATTCAAAAATTTGTCTACTATGGTCTTACAGACCATTCATACAGCTTATATATAATAACAATTATTATTAACTAGTTGATCAACTAGTTGTCGCCTTTTAAGTATTTACGTATAATAGTAATGATCAATAATAGTAATGAGCAATTTTGAATTTCGTTGTCGATGATCGTTATCACAGAATTTTCAAATTTGTCAACTTTTGTTTATATTCGGTCATTGTTTTCCGTTTATGTGGTTACATTTTAAAATAATATCTTCACCTTTTATTATTTACCAATTTGTTTTTTTATTGACTTTTTATCGGATGCTCGATTGACACGAATATAGAATTAAATGATCAATTGTGTTCATTTTGTTACTCATTAGACTTTAATTATTAATAATGTTTACTCCAGAATATTACAAAGTAATAAACATTCTTCAATATTGGGAAGTGGGGCTCGGTTTTCTCGTAACTCGTACGGTTTGGCCAGAAAGTGGGAAACTGTAGTTTCCGCGGTTTCTCGCGGTTTCTCTCGGTTTTCGGTGTATTTTTTTACAGTATTTTTTAATTTCCTATTGGGCAGTTGTTTGAAATGGCCAAGGCAGCCCTTTTAAAAATCTTGTGGCAACAGAACCGAATACATGTCCATTGTCCACTAATAATCGTAATCGTTCATTGTTTTTCCAGGATAAGATGACGGAAGAGGCTGAACCGGACATAACCGATGACAAGTGAAACCCGGGGAATTGACCATCGCGAGCCACTATGAACAGGGACGAGGCGCACCTTCGGGACAGACTTCTCATGTTAGCCGAGTCAACGGCGCCTCACATACCGTTCAACGTGAAGCGCAAATCTAGCCAAAAGCCGGGCATTGGAAGAAATGGGCCGAAGCTGAGCGTACAGGATGTGGTGCGTATGGATCCCGGCTACACGCCAGACATTCAACATCTAGTTTTCCCCGCGAAGAAGCGCGGCAATCCGCAACAAGTCGCCGCCGCGCCGGCCAACACCAACAGTTCGGGAAAGACGCGCTCCAGACTGGCGGAGATGTTCGCCCTGAGCAGGCATCTCCAGCAGCGGTCGGTGGACAGGGACGTCAAGCCCAGAACTTCCATGCTCAACGTAAGTTGTTTAGTTTAGTAATTACATAGTTGGTAAATTGTTTGTCAGTACAAATTGTACGCACAGAGAAATGTCTAATGTTACGAAAATGACATTCTTAACATAATTTGTTTCATGCAACATAACACATACGGGTCCCATAACACATCCATCTGAAGTGGTCCAGAGGTGGTCGCTTGACCATTTCAGAAGAAGACCATTTTAAAAATATGAATTTGCCTTTGTTCTGGGAGTAGAAAACCATTTCGTTTTTTTATTTATTTTACTCCGTTCAGAAATGACGCCCAGTTTTGTGTCAGGGAAACCGACAGTTTTGACATTGGTATGTGTTTGCGTTAAACAAAATATTTTTTTTGGGATGGTGGGATGGAAAAATATCTTAAAATTTACTTACAATAGCTTATTAGGAGCCGTTTTCATGAGTTTTTTTACATGAAGGGGTACTTTATTTGTCCATTCAATATTTTTTAGTTATAACCTTGTACACAAAGGCCTTTCTTACAAAGCTTTCTTACTCCTTCCCCCTATTGATAACAAGCTATTTAAATTTGAAAATTTCTCATTTTTGCGATAATTAATGCAAAACATCTCTGATGGGACCAGGACAAAAAAATCTAAAACTTTTATAATTAACTCACCCATTTATAAGGTTTAATAATAAATACAAACTTTCTTGTGTCTTGTACCGTGTTTGGAGTAACAAGCGCTCAAACATGGAGAAAA
This sequence comes from Melinopterus prodromus, assembly GCA_964023965.1. NCBI lineage: Eukaryota > Metazoa > Arthropoda > Insecta > Coleoptera > Scarabaeidae > Melinopterus > Melinopterus prodromus. The sequence goes on along the minus strand of OZ030398.1, from coordinate 20,890,093 downwards.
GCGTTAATCAGCGCTTACGAACAAATACGATAATTCCGTCCTGAAGTTGGAAAAGCACAATTATTTAAATCTATTACATTTTTTATTTATTCAGCTAAAATTAGTTATAATAGAATAATTACTTAATTGTACAATACACATAGTTCTAAATAATAATATACATATAATATCAGTAAGAATATGTTATATTACTGCTTCTATAAAAATATAATGTAAATAGATAAACAGTTCCAGTAGGTTTAGATGTTTTCAATATGTTAATGTTGGCCACTACTGGACTGTCCCCACCGTTCTCTTAGTTGTGAGCCTGTTCTAACAGGCTCCCTAATGAGCTGAGCCAGACGCCAGTTATATGTGACTGCTGTCAGAAACATTTAACTATTCTATAAAGCAAAATCTGTCAAGCATATCAAAACTTATATATTTCTCTGGTGGCGCAGCAAGTCAATACAAGAACAAAGAGACTTTGCAAACTTATCGTATCATAACAAAAAATTTTGGGTTAGATGCAGATTGGCATTTTTTTGAATGTGCACATGGAAAAAATCATGCGACGGTATAGGGGGGACAACGAAGCGACTAGTGGTTAAAGCCAGTCTTCAAAGACCACTTAATAGCCAAATCCTTAATGTAGAAGATATATTCTCCTTTTGTAATGGACACCTACCAGGGGAAAACTACATCTTAGTGGCAAAAGAAGAGGTTACAGAACACAAAACCACCCTTTATGATAGAGTTCAGAGATCCAAACAGATAAAAGGAACTAGAAGTTTTCACAAATTATCTCCTCAACCAACAGAAGGTGTAATGAGATGTTACATCATATCCACTTCAGAAACGTATGAAGATCACTTAGTTTTATAAGTCCCTTTTGTAAAAAGTGACATAATTGTTATGAATAGTATGCTTTGTTTTGTATTTACTGCGAATTTTTAATTAAATTTGTTTTACCGTCATGTGATTTTGCTCTCATTTTAAAGGGCTGTTATTCCAAACGCAGTGCAGTACACAAGAATGTTTTTATTTATTATTAAACATTATGATTAATTTTGAAAGATACTTGACATTGAACATCGTTAAAAATAAGAAATTTTGAAATTTCAATGGCTTCTCATCAATAGGGAGAAGGAGTAAGAAAGCTATTTTTTTATTATAAGCCCTTTGCATACAAGGTTATAACTAATAAATATTGAATGGACAAATTAAGGAACCCTCCCATGTCTAAAAAAAATCATGAAAACGCCTCCTAATGGACTATCGTAAGTAAACTTAAAGATATTTTTTTAAACAGAAAATAAGCGTAAACTTTACGCATTATATACTTAACAGATAGCTTGAAATGTGCTTAATCGCGTGGTTTTTATTTCAATTCTCTATGACAATTTCGAACAAAGTTATTTTGTTTAACGCAAATACATACCAATGTCAAAGATGTCGGATTCGCTGACACAAAACTGGTCGTCATTGCTGAACTGAATAAAATAATAATAAAAAAAAATGGGTTTGCACTCCCAGAAGATAGGAAAAGCGACCAACTTATCTTTTTCTGGACCATTTCAGATGGATTAACCCTCAAATTATTAATTCTAATGCAGAAACTGTTAATATTTGATGGCAATTGTCCGGTTATAACGGGCGGAGGCGCCGGGATTCTACGTATCCCACTTCTGATGCATTAGTTTGCATTCACTAATATAATTTGTCTGTAAATTTTTAAAATTTTGGTGTAAATCGACAAATCGTGTTCTCGAAATTTGTCGACCGTCCCCACCGCGGTACAACTTTGCGAGCTGTTGCAGAAATCGATTTTCGGTGGAATTACGCAACCAGATTCCCGCGTCCCGTCGCTTGCCCAAGGACGCAGCGCCGCGATGTGTATCCTTCGGGATATTAGATTCTAGCTTCATTCAATTGCGAATATAGAGTTTCATTTATCCGCGACATTTTCATTTTTCTGTCTTATTTTTGCTAAACGGGACGCTTACGTTTAGACGACAACCAGTTGAGTTGTGATCGTATTTTCCGATAAAATGCTTTTGCACAATTGTCACATTTGATGGATTTTTAGAGGCAGACAGGACAGGCGAATTATTGATACGCACTGTATGTAGTCATGTTTAAGGGGTGGGGACAGTCCCGGTTTGGGACATCGGTCCCGGCGTCCCGGCCGGTTTGGTATTATGTCCCGGCTAATATTCTTTACTAGTATTTATATCAGTAACAAATCACTCAGATCGAAAGATTGATTGATTATTGTCAAACTAGTGAATCAGGTATTATTTTTAATCGGTAGAACACATCTAGCTTTGAAACTTGCAAATGGTAGAATTTTGGAAATCTGAAAAGGCCTGACGTCTAATGTTCTTTGCCAAGAAAAATGCCTTCATTTTAGTACTTTTCGATACTTATTGAGAGATAAACAAAATAATGATGATTTAGGGGTAACAACTCCGTTGCTAACAGGCAACAGAGCGACTAGCCGATTAGTATTGTAACAATATTTAGTATCGACAGCCAAAGAAACACAAAGTAGACTGCTGAAAATTGTTTATAATGTTTTTAAAATTACTGAACGACCATATTCCATACGTCAAAATGTAGACTACCTATCTCAATTAGTTTAGTCGCTATTTCCCGTTCTGTAGCAAACAACCTTTAAATCACAATAATTTGCATATATTTTCTATGCAAGCTTTCAGATATACTACGAAAAACGCTACAGAAAAGTTGTTATAACATTTACAAAAATTTAATGTATAGGAAATGGAAGAAAATTGTTACACATCTTTGGTTCATATGACATATTCGTAGGTAATTAATCGTTGTACTTACTGATTTACGCTGAGAAATTTTCTTTGTGGCATACAACCCCAAAATCACAGAAATTTTGTCTACTACTTATTTGAGTATTGCGGTACAAATTACATATCTTTACAACAGAAAAATGTTTATAACTTTTAAAAACACTGTTTAAATCCTTTTCTCTTAGACCGAATTGTAGGTAATTGATTGGGACTATACTTTAAATGATTACATTAAAAGCTGAAAAGCCTCCACATTACGATATTATGTATGACACCAAGTGGAGGGAGTTGATAGTTTGGTTGGCTGTGATAACAACATGTTTATAACTTTTATACTAAACTTTATACTAAATTATAGGTAATTAGATGCGGTAGTCCTATTCATGAATGCAAAATGTTTTGCTCTGAGGTGAAGAACCCCTAAATAACGATATTGTACTTATGTTGTGTTGCTTCAACTGAACATTACTTTGTTCTGCTTTAGCAAAATGTTATAACTTTTCTAAATGTTGTTCTATAATTTTCTTTAACTCGTCAAGTTGAAGATCATTAATGGGGGTTAAATCCTTTGGTAGTCGATTTCCGAACATTTTGTAAATTCATACTATGATTGTTACCATACACAATTGAATAATCTAACAAATGTGAATATTTATAAAAAAACAAACGTCAATTTTTTAGGTGTAAAGGTTCTAGTGCTTTAAATTTGCAACGTTTTCAAAAAATAATTATTAAAATATGAGTATTTCCAACGGCTTCCGAGATGGCGTACTAATTATGTCTTATTTAACACCAATAGTAACAGCAATATTGACCTGCAAAATAAAATTTGTGGTATGCTTCATTTGTTTTTTTTATTTGATTATAGAATATATTATAATATTAAATGTACATTCAGCGAAAAATACGAGAGTTTCAATGAATAATTATACTTATTCCAGTTTTTCTTTTGTCACAAAATGTTATATGGACATTTCAAAGCGCTTTTTGTTTGTAGATGACGAACCGGGAACGTCTCCATCACGTCTTAGATTTGCGTTACGTAAATACTCCTTGGTTTGGAATCTATGAAAACAAAATTCAAACGATATCTCACATCTCTTGTGACAAAATCAGTGTCACCATCATGTATTATCTGTACACAGTAGCTTTCGCTGTTTTGTGTTGAAATATATGCATTATTTGGTATTCAAATTTACTTTTGTGGGAACGTCCCAATTGTTGATAATTTTGGTATATCTGATGTTCGGATTACATAAAAGACGAAATACATAAGAAAGCACTTGAGAAGCAGAATAAAAGGACACAAAAAATTAAAGACTATAAAAAGCCACTACAGGGCTAATTGTGGAAATCTAACATGGATGAAATCTTTATTTTGACAACATTTTTCTAACGGAAAAAAAGCAAACACCTAACTTAATATTTCAACAATTCTCGTGGGTAAAGTGGAATGAAGGTCTTGAAGAACGACTGGTATAAGTGTGATTTGTTTGGGCCACGAGGCTGACATAAACGTAAATATCATCGGTGAACGCGTTGGGTAAATTTCGGTTTATTAAGATGGATCTTTTTGTCTGATCGCGGGACATCAGATTTCATTGTTGCGTTAATTAATCTTAGTCAGCGGCCGCCATTATTGTCCTTTTTAATGTGTGCGCAATCCATAAATTATCTCGCATCTACCGTGTCTCTCCCTTGGTTCCCTTTTACGTACCTTTTTCCATGAAAGAAATTTTTATATTATAATAATAACAGGGTCTTTTTTACGACGAACAACCATCAGAAGTGTAAGGAGAACGAATTGAAGTTAGGAATTACAAATTTGTTTGCTACGATTTTTTTAATTCAAATATTTTGGTTACTTCCGGTTACACCGGAAATGGTGTCAACTTTTATATTTCAAATAGAACATCCTTTGAAAGTGAACCCAGTTCATCGAAAAGTTATACAGGATGTTCGAATTATAAGATCAAAGTTAAACTCGAGAAAAGTACTGAAAGTCGAACCCTATCATATGAATGCATTTTGGAATTTTATGGAATATTTTAGATCAACTTTGTGTAAACTGTCTTATGCTTCTTTACCAACTTAAACTGATTTTTAAACAAAATTCTCCATAGTATATCAAAATGCATTCATATGATACGGTTGCCATTTGAAAAAATCGACTTTTACTACTTTTCTCGATCTCAACTTTGATCTTATATTTTGAACAGCATGTATAACTTTTCGAACAACTCTGCCGATGTGGCGATAATATTGCCAACAAACTTTTTTCCACAGCGAATAATTTATAAATAATTGAAAGTAATCTTCCAGCTGCCAATTTTTATTTGAAAATTAAAAAAAAATTAAAATATTCGGTTTATTAAGATTGAGCAAAGGGTGAACGAGATCCCTATTTTTGCTAATATTTCGTGTCACCTAACCAGTTATTAATTAATTACGGATACTAATTTACATATTTCGTATTTTTTTTTTTCATTTCATTTGGTCTTTATATACTTCTAACAGCAACTCGTCTTGAAAGACCCTGTTTAATCTAGCTAAAATTATCATATTAAATGCGATCAATTAATTTTTTCTTCTTAGAAACCATTCAACCATCCACCCAGAATTACGGAACAGATGGAACGCAAAAGTTTCATGTGCCCTAAGAGCTTTCGGAATTAATTAGGCAAAACAGTGAAAAGCAGCTCCCACCCAATAACGCAGGGGGAAATGTTTAGCTAAATTCCGTTGATTCGCAAAAATGACGTGCGTCTGGGACGAGTTTACCAGTCGAAAATTGGTCGAGTGCCATACCGAGCGATTGGCAGCCCTTAGAAGGAGTTTTCCCGACGCCAATTTGAGGGCATTCGCAGAAATTTCCATTGACGCGGGTCCCGACATAAAGGCGAATTGTTTCTATTTATTTAAAGTGGGGAGCTATTTTTAATTGGTCCGCGCAATTTTCGGGCTACAATATGAAAATAATTGAAAGTCAATCAGAATACAGCAGTTCAAATAAACATTACGGTAGGGTAAATTCAATATTCCCATGTGTGTGTGTGTGTGTTTTTTTTTGTGGTGGACGCTTTTGTTATTTTTTAAAATTTACCGTTTGTTCAGCGGATTTCCGGGGCAGGTACTATCTGGTGCCCGCAAGCTATACGTGAAATTGAAGTGAAAATAATGTTGTAGTATCAAAGTTGGGAAATTGTTAAAGTAGGTGTGGGCGATTCAGGTCCGGCCCTAGGCGGTAGGCAAGGTAGGCAACTGCCTACGGCGGCAAAGTTTAGGGGCGGCAAAACCAACTGAACTACAATAGAAAAAAGTTCTAAAATATTGCTTGAATCTAGAAAATAAGGGAATGAATAGTAAAATACGATGAAATACAATCGGAATTGGCAGGCTTCAGACCATTCCTATATTTTAAGATGCATATCAGCCTATAATAGACATACTTAAATAAAATAGCTCATTAACTTTTATAAAGAATTAAGATCGGATATATTTGACAACGTTATCGTAGAAGCTGAAAAGTTAGCTAACGAAATAAAAAAAAAATATGAAAGTGTAAAAATGTATTACTGGCACATTCCAAATTACAGAAACCGAAATTTCGATAATAATGTCTTCTTCAGTAAACGTTTTGATGGTATTATTGGTGCTATTTTCATAGTCGGGCGAACTAATTATGATGTTAAATGATTTTGCGTCCATAGACCTTGTTTCCAGAAGGTCCAGTTGACGTTTTTAAATTCATTACCTCCCTTAACATTGGGCCAAATTTAAACATTGCTTAGCAGATTTTTTCTAACCCTGCCTATAACTGTTGCTGCCGGAGCGGGCGATAGACAGTTTGCTAAACTAAAAATCATAAAGAAGTACTTAAGAACCGTGTCTACTTAAAATTATTTTAATGGGTTAGCAATGACGGCCACTGAATATGAATTGAGAATCAAAAACCTACCTGGAGAACATGCATGTTTTCTATTCTTAAATTAATAAAGCTCAAATAAATTACATTCATAGTTAATAGGATTTTTTTTAAGTCCCGGAATACCATTGAAAAATTGTGCCTGTCAGACATTAATCGTTCATTTCTCAAATTTAACTCACTTATCTGTTTCATCAACTGCAATTAATCTTCCGAATACAACGTATAGGAAAAATCTGGAATGACTGAACTAGTAGTGAAACAATAAACTTCTCATGTGTTTAATAAGTTTAGTAAAATTTTCACTTTATTTCTAAATGTTTTCAGAACATTGCGGATATGATCTTTTAATGAAAATAAGTAGGAAATACACGTGAAATGTGTGTTTTGTTCGGAGTAGTTCGCTTGTAAAGATACGTACAAAAAGATTGCTGACGCTACTTTCTATTTTCATTATTGTCCGGCAAAGAATTATTCGGTTGTCAATTTAAATTAGTTTTGATAGAAGTTCAATGCGTTGTCGGATGAAATGCTAGGTCCATGGAATGCGATAAATGCAGACCTTTACTTCCTGATTTGGAATAGTACTCTTTCTTCGGCGATATTTTGCAATAGTCATATAGTAGGCATTTTTACTTTATTATACATAGTATAGTGTTGTCTATTTGTTCAACAGGGGGGATTTTAGGCATTGACCGCACATCAGAGCCGGTTTTAATTTTAATTTTTTTTGTTTTGATAAGTTCTCGGAATTATTGTTATATTATTGGTATAATTATGTCTTGTGTGCTGAACTCCGCCCGAAATATAAATATTATTTTGTTGCATTTAATATTGTTGTATATTATTAAAGGAATTATTTATTTATTTAATTATTTATATCTATCAAATCCTGGCTAACTAGTTTTATTTTAATGCAGACACGAGTGATCTCAATCAAATAGATTCTCATGCAGCTAAACTATTAATTTTATATATAGTATGATAAAGTCCTGTGCCTGGCCACATCAAATTTTTTTGCGTAAACGTATCTAAATAACGGCGACGCAAAAGGGGCGTTTTCAGGTTTTCGGGTAGCTATTTTAAAGTACCCTACGCTATCTTCTAGATAGCATGCACTTTTTCAACTGCTGGAACTTTTCGGCTAACCTACCGTACACTTTATTCCCGGTAGGTGTCGCGTTTGCCCCATGAATTATGCATTTATTTCGTACGGCGTTCGTCTAGATTGCCGCCAGTTCCAAGGGATTATATTACATAAGGGCGCTCACTTAAAATTTATAGTGCCCGGCGATAATGTTTAATCATATTTTGTTGAAAAGGTTGAGTATCTCAACGGGGGGTCTTCATCTAGAGACCTAAAAAGTAGCGCAACTTTGGGACAGTTTTTCAAACAAATTGTAAGAGATATCAATATTTTTTCTTTTGCTGTATATTTATTATACTTTAGTGTACAAAATTGTGCCATAACAAAAAGTATGTGCAAGAAGTGGATAGATACAGTTGTGGGAAGTATCAGGTCGGTAGCCTCTGTAGAAAAATAAGAAATCTAATTTTCAAAAGCTGAAATAAATTATTTGGAGGCTACACCAACATTTAGTTTAAAACTTTGAACATTGAACGAAATGACTGCTCTCTAAATTTTAAGATCGATTTTGTATAGCTTATTATAAGGTTCAGCCTCCAATAAAAACTATTTCCTCTAAGGGAAAAAATCTCAAGCAATTGGTTACTCTATTCTTTGTCTTGAATAGTATTTCTTATAAATTGTCAATTGTAAATTGTAAATTTCTCTGATTTTCAAAGAATTTGTTATCTACAATGGGATTTTTACACTGTCAACTTGTGCTACCATTTTTATTAAGACATGAATAAGTGATATGTTACAAATTATGATAAATGGAAGAGTTTACCTCACTTAAACGTTTGACAACAAAACCACCTTTGATCACTACCAGCAACATATTTTTGATTGAAACATTGGTAGAAAATATTTAAACTTTTAGTATATATTATGTACATTATACAGAGATTTCATACGGAGTTCAATTCCTGAAAAAAGTACACCCGCTTCAAATCATTTTGACAAAACAACTCATGAAAAAAATACACTTTACAATAAATTAGCAATTAGTAAGCAACAAATAAGTAAATAAATAATAATTAATATCATATATGGTAAGAATTCAATTAAATTAAAGAAGATTTAATTAAATTACGCTTTTTTGTTAATATTTCGCACAGACACAGTATATAGAATTGGAAAAACAATAAGTCCGTATGAAACTCTTTACTCAAAATGATAACTACCTTCTAACGATGCGAGTAGTTTCGTCAAAATAGTTAAATAATAAATTAAAGTAGAGGAAATTTTGTATAATTTATGTCTATGACTTTTTTTGGTAAAATTATTGGTTTAGCTGCTAGAGCAAATTCTATTCGATGGAGATCGGTCGTGTTTGCATTAATATAAAACTAGTTAGCCAGGATTTGACAGATATTTTCATTCTATTGACAGTAGGTAGTGTCAAACGGTGATGTTTTGACAATACCTACTGTCAAGAGAATAAGAATATCTGTCAAATCCTGGCTAACTAGTTTTTTTTTAATGCAGACACGACAGATCTCGATCAAATAGAATATCTTGCAGCTAAACTATTAATTTTATATGTAGTATGATAAAGTCATGTGCTTGGCCACATCAGATTTTTATTATTGTAATGAGTATTGTTCGTTTTTTTCTTCGTATTTGCATTGTTTGATATGTAATATTTTATTTATATATACTTTTTGTTTTTTTGATGTTTCAAACTGCTGTAGCTTTATAACGAAATGGCAAAATGACATTTACTTTATAAAAAATGTGAGAAAAAAGTGGAGCACTCTGTTTAAATATATAAAGTTTCGTTCTTTGAGCAATGGAAAATATTCTGAGACTGAAATAAAAGCAATGGATTTTTAACAATAAAATGCATTATTTTTTTTGTGGCATCCTCCTCTTTAAACACGGTCGGCGATTAACCTCTACGTCCGCACAAACGAATCAAGTCATGTACTATCGTGGTCATATATTATGTCCCTTCTTTTGACGTCCATTTTCTCGGAAACCTAGGGGCGAAATTTTTTTAAAAAATTCTGGTGCTGTCCGAGATTAATATGCTACAACTCATAAAAATTAGAAAGCTGTACGTGTTGGCGTTTTCCCGATTTTTCCAAATTGAGAAGAATTGGCGCTGTTTTTGCCACGTAAATTTTATTCGTTTAACTTTAGCAATTAATTACTCCGGAAATAATACATAGATTTGAACGAATTAAAAAGTAAAATCACTTGCGGAATGCTAGCTTTCAATGTGTATTTTTGTAAAATCATTGGATTAGTGGTTGACCCACAAAAAGCTATATTATGCAATGCCAGCCATTCCGTTATTAGAAGAGCTAGAATAATGAAATATAGACTATAGGCTACCCAATAATTCATAGGTTTAGAGTTTATTACATAATCATTGTTTATCTTGCCTTTTTCATACAAAAGGTCGTGCTGAAACTCCGCGTGAATTCCGACGCTCTACGGTCCTGGGGTGCTGCGGGGAAGGGAGGCGTTAGCGGTGCAGTCATATCGGAGCGAACCGACACAGCTGGGAGAACCGGGCAGCTTATTATCCTTACCCAAAAAGAACCATAACTTGACAAGGTAGCAATATTAACTAACAATTAAGTTCTTAATAATGCATTATTTTGATTATAATATGTGACCCGGTACGAGAGAAATCTCTTCTATCGATTGGCGTTTATGTTTTCTTCAGTTTTTATACAATAAGGTTGTAAACAAGATTTTGATGGAAGCGAATAAATCTAATAATATGGAGTTAGCAGATTTTCCGATTAGTGGTGAATACTAAATTAAGCATGCTTGATAAACCTTAAAATATTTAAAAAGTATGCCATATTTTGTTATATGAATATTCCAACTATTATAACAGTTTTAACAGCTTATAGAAACGATATAAAATAAATACAACTCTTGATATATTACATTGTCAGCTCTGAGTATAAAACTTAAAAATATCAAATAAACTTTTACAAATTTAGCATCGTAAATTTGTAGACACATAGAATATTTTGCAGATCACTCATTAATTTTAAATGCTAAACCCGACCCCCAATTTGAATTGCTAAGAATTCCCATGGGACTTCCAAATGCCTGTTCGTGGTACTGTTATTTTATTGACTTATTTTGCCATTATTTTTAATTCGGTAATCTGTCGCCGTATATCCAAATTTCCTTGGCGAGGCATAATCGCCGTGTCGTTTTATGTATTGTGTCCGTAAACACTAGTAATGCACGTGCGATCCGCCACAACTGGCAGCGTCGCGGTCGATCCCTTGCCCCGCTCGCCCCCTTGGACCGTAGAGCGCCGCGTCAACTGCAGCAATCATGAGATGCTTCACCTCGATCTTTTGTAGGGAAAATGCAAGATAAACCATGATTATGTAATAAACTTTAAACCTATGAATTTGTGGGTAGCCTATAGTCGATATTTCAGTATTCTAGCTCTTCTAATAAAGGAATTGCTGGCATTGCATAATATAGCTTTTTGTGGGTCAAGCACTAATCCAATGATTTTACAAAAATGCACATTGAAAGCTAGCATTCCGCAGGTGATTTTACTTTTTAATTCGTTCAAATCTATGTATTATTTCCGGAGTAATTAATTGCTAAAGGCAAACGAATAAAATTTACGAGGCAAAAACAGCGCCAATTCTTCTTAATTTGGAAAAATCGAGAAAACGCCAACACATACAGCTTTCTAATTTTTATGAGTTGTAGCATATTAAACAAGGACAGCACCAGAATTTTTTCAAATTTTTTCGCCCCTAGGTATCGGAGAAAATGGACGTCAAAGGAAGGGACATAATATATGGCCACGATAGTACAACAGAATCGTCTAGGTCAAGTGCTTAAAAAGGCTTTTTAAAGTAACTTCTAGTGTATTTTGAAGAAAGCTATGCTGCGTTTCCTCCTTGTACTTGCATTACCGCTGGAAAGAGCCTGTAAATTGACATTTGTTGTTTTACATTTCTTCGTATCACATACATGCGTGTGTGAGTGGGGTAAAGAGACGCTTGGAGTAAACTAGTTTTGTGTTTCTTTAGCGGAGCGTGGACGGCAGCTTAGAACCTCGACATACGGCACCTAGGTCCGCCGCGGCCGCAGATATTTCGCAGAGGTGGCTCGTTGAGGAACCGGTCCGACATAACACCTCCACGCGAGTCAGTCCGGCCAAAGAAACAGACATGGCTACCACCAGGTGAGTGAAGTGCATTTATCTGTGATTTTCCTTCTACAACCGATTTTTAACAAGCGAAAAACGAATACCGTTTTGTGGTGGTAGAAATTCGCATAAACCACTATTCGATTCCTGATATTTAAATCCCCGAAACAGTGGGCGCTAATCCGAATTTGAAACAACAACAAATAATTCATTGAAGCCTTTTCAACGGTAAAATAATTTATTATGGATTCGTGAAACGTATTTTGTGTTTTCGATAATAGTCGACATTTTAACGATATTGCTATTTAATCAATATGTTAATATTCTATAGGTACGATTATTTGATATTTAAACAGATACTTGATAATTTATACTACTTGATAATACCAGCTGACCCACAACATAGGTACTCCCGATTTTTAAGAATATTGAGATGTATTATTAAATTTTTTTATTGTAAAAACTTGTCAGCTATCTGTATGCTTATTGTTTGGGGTTATTACCAGGTATTTTCTATTATTAATGTAATCATTGTTCGTTATTAATTATTTATATTAATAATTTTAAAAACGCCAAAACTTTGCGATTTTGGCAAAGAGTAGATCATAATCGCCTATGCAGTTTCCATTTCCAAAAGCCACGTTTTACAGGATTGCAGATATTTTGCGCTTTTTAATTTTGTTTCTTTTTCAATTTTCTTATACGGCTAGGAAAAAACGTCTTTGAATACGTCGATTTTTTACAATACAAGTACACATTTTGATGTAATGGCAATCCCATATTTGAAAATTATTGTAATATAACATTTAATTGTCTTAGTGGAAGCGGAAGAAAATCTAAGGCTTAAAGACCATAATTAAAATTGCAAATATTGATAACTTTGAGTAGCATGGAGGTTGTAAATGGAATATAAAATGTACTCTGGAACTTTATTTGCCCTGAATACGAATGCGAACTCAAAATTACGTAATACATCCGGAACAGTGAGGTCAAATGTCAAAACTGTAATTTTAGCAATATTAGTAAATGTATGCCATTTGAATTCAATTCTCCCAGAAACCTCAAAATCTCTATAAAATACACAATGTAACAATAATTTTCAACCACGTTTTTCTAGAAAATTTTCCTATGTACGGCCATCATACTATTATATGCTGTTATTAAGCCAATGGTGTCATTTAAAAAATATGTCGATTCCGTCTTAATTCAAAGCCATTGAAGGTCGGACATTTAGTTTACGATAAATATGTGTACATATTTTGCAATTGAAAACCGAGTTTTTTTAAGTAACAGGCCGATTTAGAGATTTTGTCATGTTTCAATACTTTGTGTTCTCACTGTATAATAGCGGTTTTACACTATTGTTAATGGCACTATACACAATTTTTTATTGCTTAAAAAGTTGTAGAATATTTTGTAAAAGTAACTAACTAACATTTCAAATAATTACAAAAACCTGACTACAATAGAATAACAATAAATATAATGACATTTTCCAGAGAATTAATGGATTTAAAGAATTTATTGAACTTATTTTAATAACACTTATTGATCGTATTTTCGTTTAGGTACGCATTTATCAGCATTTGATCACACGCTACTAATTTCAATAAAATATCGAGTATTTGGTGTCATTATAATCGGAGAAGTATAATTTAAATGATGACGTCACTTCCGGTAAAACCGGAAGTCATAATAAGCTCAAGAGTATCTAAAAAAATGCATTTTTTGTCTATTAACACTCCTCGGTATGTGAAAGTGGTACGCAATAAAAGAGTATTTATTATTGTTTGAACCTACTTTATGTTTTAACTATCAGAAAAAAAAGTGAATAAATAACAAGAAATATTTTACAGTATATTATATCAAATGCATATTTTTAAATTTGAGCATTTTTTTGTTGTGCTTTGAAATAAGCGAAATAAGCGAATAGTCGTGTGGTGCTTCATAGGACAGTTACTTTATAACCAGACTAGTGTTTTATTTAAATTTTCATTATGTACCGTGTATCATTGTGTGTCACTCTCCCCTACTCGATATTTTCTTTGTAATTTAAACACTGAGTAGGTACAGTTTCTATTCGCAAGCAATGATATCGTAATTTGTGAGTATATTAGCATAAACAGTAACGGAAAACGGCGGACGACAGTACCAAGCAACCCACGGGCACACACCATATTAAAGGCAAGTTCATTGCCCATTCCATATAAACGGCTCTCAGCTATGCAAATCACGGCCCACGCGCTCACATCCAGCGATTTATTTATTTTTTTGTCACCAAATCCATGAAAAAACGTTCTTTCTCGAACAGATTTCGCGGAGTATCGAGGAATTTTTTCGGTTGCCCAGCTCGAAAGAGCAATGCTACTACCAACCGAGACACAAGGTTTCGGTTCGATTCTCGGCGCCTTGCCGAGGCCGCTACCATAAACGGCATCTTGAACCGTGCACACACACAGAAATTGTTGTCTAATGTTAAGAAAATAAGAATATTTCTTTCGTATAAAACGAACTAAATATTTGATTTAAAAAAACGATTGTTTGGATTTAAGAACGTCGTTGTATTGAAAATAATATGAAACATGCCGATAGATGGAGTGATTGTGTTTTTATACCGTCAAAGTACCTGTCGTAGAAATGTCCAAAAATCAACAACCGGGTCAACACTACGATTCTCTTGAATGAACAATATATATTCTTGCGTATACATTTTTCATAATTTTGCGGTTGAAAATTTGATTGTCGCTACTCACATGTTTTTATAATGTATAGTACTACGGTAAAATTTGACACGTGGCTATCTCTGTAGTACACAATTTTACAAAATTCTTAATAAATAACGATGTTCAATGACTCAACAGTCAACTACACCGAAAATTTTTAACAAATTGCTCAGGATCTCGCGGAGTAGGTTAAGGTAGTACTAGCCTTCCTACAAAACGTTTTCTTTTTAATTGACTAAAGTTGCTTTGAATTAATTTAACGTTTCGTTGTGTTGAGTGATATTGTTGTCGTTTGTTGTAGGGGCCCGAACGTGTCCGTGCTTCACCTTCGCGGCTCAGACCCGTGGGACACCAGCCCGACCGCCGCCGTCTTCACCACGAACAGCACCAGGTCGTACTCCTCCTCGCGCTCCAGCTACAACCCATTAACGAAGCACCAGTCTCTAGGCGGATACAACAAAAACTACAACCAGTATAATCCGAATTCGAACTCAAACTCGAGCGAGATCTACTTGGGTGGGACCTGCAGCAGGGAGCTGTCGCCGGTGAGATGGTGCGACCAAGAAGTCGACGGCGTTTACCTCGGGAGATCAGGCTGGGTGCAAGTCCACCAGAGGTCCTTCGACGAGAACAGAAGAGGGCATTACGCCACCTCCGATTCCCTACAACCCTCGCGAAGGATCGGGATTAAACTGGCCGATTACCACTGCAAGAGCGAGCCCGGTCCACCGGAGGAGTCCACCAAAGAAGTGCAACGCCCGGCGTACCTTCCTTTGAGGTCTCGCGAATACGACATCCCCAAGGCTAAAACTCCATCCCCGATGAGGGTCCCCGAAAATTTCTCGCCGCCTTCCGTGACTCCGATCATCTCCCCGCCGCCTGCGTTTCAGGATAGGAACCAGAAGATGAAGACGAGGACGTTCTTCGGGAAGCCTCCGTTCCTTCCGAGGTCTAACGCCATCGTGGATAGTGATGTGTCGCCGCCGCTCTCTCCGAAGACTTGGAGCGCGCCCAGGAAGCCGAAGACATCCCCGATCGTGGAGCACGTCCGGTCGTATCCGAGGATCCCGCAGACGAAGTCGCTCGAGGACACCACCGCGACGCGCAGGACGCAGTTCGTCCAGAAGTACGGCGAATCCTCCTCTTCTTCCTCCGGCTCCATGGGTTTCAGAAGCTTGGATAGCTACGTCCCAAGGGTTGCGATGCCGAGGCTATCCGAAAACACCGATTCCTCCTTGGATGTCTACGAAGATGCCGACGACGAAGACAATAATAGCTCCTCCATTAACATGAGCATCGTTAACGTGGAGGTTCATCAAACCAGGGAGGTTCATCAAAGCAGGACGACGAAAGATAAAGTCTCGCCTTCGAATCGCCAACCGAGGACTCCTTATCGAGTTCAAAGAAGGTCCCCGGGGAATTCGGATAGTAATAGGCAGAGCGGATGTAATTCTCCAACGTCGTCGACGAGCTCTAGTGGGAATGAGTTTCCTTCCCCGAATGTGCAAGTTCGTAGATCGGCTC
The DNA here is from genome assembly GCA_964023965.1 of Melinopterus prodromus. Lineage (NCBI taxonomy): Eukaryota > Metazoa > Arthropoda > Insecta > Coleoptera > Scarabaeidae > Melinopterus > Melinopterus prodromus. The sequence continues at coordinate 20,873,844 of OZ030398.1, read as the reverse complement.
CAGCGAGGCAATACCAGACGCCTGAGGAGCAATCTATAAGAGTGAGAAGGAGCCGCAGCTTGCAACTACCGGATAAGAAACCAACGGTGGGTTATCGAAACCCTTCAGTGAAGATTTCCCCGCAACCGGATTCGCATAGGGTCGTCGTGAAGATCGGTGGGTCAAAACGGAGCGAGGAGGTGTTATCTGCAGACATGCTCAAAGAGGCTGAGGTGGTCACCGGGTTTTTATACGGAAGCAGGAGCAAAGCCGCTGCGCAAGCCTTACTCATGCAAAGGTACAACAACGTTCGAGAGGAGGCTAATCCAGAACCCCCGAAGCCGAATAACGGATACAACGTGTATATCGTGAACAAAAAAGAGAAGAAGCTCCAGAGAGGCTTAACGGCACCCGCGCCATCAAAAAAACCAACACCAGTCGAGGTCAAGCCTCAATATCCCGGCGACGCTTGCGATTTCTGGCCGCACTGCACCCATCGCATCCTAACCAGCCCCAATTCGAACCAGTCCATGATGAAGATCTCGCATAGCTATCCGACGCACCAGCGATCCCTCGACCATTCCTCCCCGGAAGTGCCCCAAAGAGTGCACCCGAAGAACGAACCTCAGAAGCGTCTCGCGCGCGCCGATACCGAGATCAAGTATACGAACGTGATGGCGAGCTCCTCGGCGTCTCGTTTCGGCGATAACATGAGGCGTCTGAGTCCGAACAAGAGTGTGTGCGAGCGGAGGAGTTCGCCGGTGAACCGAGGGCTGTCGCCGCAGTCGCGTAACCCCTCGAGCTCGTCGACGAGCAGTGACGTGTATCTGACGACTTCTTCGCGCAGCCCGAAGAACGCGAAGAGCTCGGGCGCCTCCACGCCTATGGAGGAGGTGCCCGAGCGGGACAAGGCCGTGCGCGAGATCGTGCTCACGCGGCCCGGGAGTGCGCCCAGCGACGAGAACAAACCCCCCGGATTCGTGGACGCCCAGCAGAGGTCGATGTCCTTGCCGAAGTCCTTCCTGTCCGGAACTTATCAGCAAGCGTGAGTTTTTCACTTTTTTTATTATTAATCCATACTTATCTATGACTATATATCTCTAACATGATACACAGCAATGATTACAATAATAACTTCATTATTCAAAGTAACTGTCATCATTATGCGAAAGTACTGTCAAGTCTGTCAAAATCTACATAGGTGGTTGACATTTATTGGACAGTCCGCCGCGCCATCATTATACAAGTTTTATAACACGTCAAATCGGCGCATGAGTTGTTTTGGGCACGACGAGCGTAGCGAGGAGTGCTCAAATTGAACGAGTGCGCCAATACGTGTTATAAAACGAGTGTAATATACTATTTTTTCTACTTTGCGTCATTATTTACCACGTGGCAGCACTGTAGTGACTGTCAACTTCGTAAGGATGGGATAAAATCATGACAAAATCTAATTGTGAATGATTTTACTCTACTTTAGCCTACAAGTTTTAAAAAATAATCAGCGAGGTCGCAACTATGATCATAATGGAGCTTGGGGCAACACTTTTAACCCTACTGTGATAAATACATGAGACATAACCTAAAAAGTTTACTTTAAAAGAGTGGTTTCATAAGTAATTTTTTAATAGCAGTTTCTACCTAGTACCACTGGCTTATACAAGTTTACATGCACATATAATTGAAACCAAATTCTAATTTCGGTGTAATAATTTATTAGAATAAACGACACTTAGTACAATTACATGTGATGGAAGTAATACAAATAAGTTGCACACAACCAGAACTAAGACGAAGACGAAAGCGACGGACAAAAACGAGTGCGGTATTGAACCGAGCTGAATTTGGTCCAAACTTTTACCGAAAACTTATACGTGACATAAACTAAGAAATCCTCAACGCTTTATATATGTTTTTATATGTACTATAGCTTCCTACGTGTATGCTGATATTCAATAAACCATTTATTGGGCATATACAATCTCGCAGCAGTAATTAAAATCGTTCATATCTACGATGTAGGTAATGTCCGTAAGCAGTGTCTCAAAACACGAGAGAAATGAAAATCCAGCGCTGTGATTGGTTCTACAGTCGTGGGAAATGAAATATATCTCACGACTCGCGGAGAATGTTTCGAACCGGGAATGGAATGTGTGTCGTGTGTATTGGGAATGGTTAGTATTACTTATCGTATTACTTGCCATGATTTACCAATACATACATTTACCAATAGGTGTTGAACAGTATTATTATTTATTGGTTTTGCATGGCGATGCGAATGTTCTACGAGATATTCGGTAGAAAATTATTTGATGATAACGAACCGCAAAATGCCGGCACCAGTGCTGATTTTTTATTTCCGAAAAATACCCAAGGCGCTAAATGGTAAATCGCCCTTCCGCTTATCCGTTCCGAAAATGCTCATTTCCATACTTTTGATATTAATATTTACGGGAAAAGGGGATAAAAAAGGGATGGCGACCAGTACCACGCAAATTCATTTGAGGGAATTCGGTAAATTGCGATTTGAAAACGTTCATGCTGCCAACAACCAACACCAACTTATATTTAGTTAAATGGAAAGCTATATAGGTATGTTGGAACGGTATATTGCAGATTTTGATTAAGATTTGTATGCTAATCATTATGACATCAACTGATAGTAGGCAATTGTTTTTGAAGTATTGTACTACGATAGCGAACATGAAGAATAGAGTAAGCTGGAATTTTGTAAATATTTTTGTGGAAACCATGGAAAATGTAATATTTTCATCGAGAATTTGTTAGTTAAGACTCATGGGTTAGAGTTAAACGCGTTGTGCTGAAAGGGCTGACACGTGCACTCTTGACAGTCAAACTGAAATAATAATTATTTATTCAGTTTACAATTATCCATTTATTTAATTATTTATTGTAATGGGTAGCGGCGCGTTATGCCATCATGGGATCCTGGGCAATTTTCAATTTGGTGTCCCACATATACAATGTTGAATTAAGATGAATTACATTTTGATACAAAAATAACATATTATACTAATAATACTGGTAAAACATTTCGGAACAATTTACAAAAATCATAAGTAAGTTTTTGCGAATATCTTCAAAATTAAAAATAGCTTAAATTTCTTTTCAGATTATTAATCAACACAAAAATACGAAACTTTGCCATAGTGAGCCTCAAAATTGAATCACCCGGTATACATTATACATATGTCCCCGTAGTACATATGAATATGTACTAATTGAATTACTACAAAAACTACAAAAAATATTTCTTGGGTTATCATACATTGTTCGTTTATGTAACTCATAGTAGCTAGCAGAAGGTTCATTACATTTGTGCGATTGTTGAATTTCGTCGTAGCAACTAGATATTTCATAATAGACGTTAATTAGACGCTGGAACACCCTGTACAATACACGAATATATTGAGATAATCGCGAATTCCATAGTTACGATCGACGGATCTATTCGAACAATAACATATAGGACTGCCGGCGAAATGGCGTGCATGATGCGCGCACAGTGACGGCGCGGCGTGCCCAAATCCACGGCTAACTCGATTAATTGGTTTACGTCATCGCGGTTGTTGTCGCTCCGATGGAATTAACCTGCTGGTAGATCGCGACGACCGACCGCCGACGTGAGGACGTTTACTTTCTTGATCTCCGCTCATAAGTAGGCGTCCATATGCTCCGCTCGACCTTGAGGTAGCGAATACTTTCCACATTCCAGCGTATATGTGTGTTTTTATTTTCTACTTCATCTCGGGAATCATTCTTTTGCGTTTTGCGTCAATTACTGCACCGCTATGGCCTCCCAGGAACGTGAAAGTCTAGACGTGGTGGTTGTGAGCGGGCGTGGCAAAGGCAAAGGTGATACAGATTAGAGATATGCAAGATACCTAACAGCACGAATAGTAGTTCTACTTCCTCATTCCGTGCGTCCGCGTTTTCGTTTGTTTCTTTACGTAATGTCGTTTTCTACGCAATCGTGGAGCGTGTTGAAGGAATCTGTACCCGAATTGTTGGAAAAACTCGACCATATGGTCCTTGTTTTCGTACCATATGGTGTGCTCGCTTGTTCTTTAACCTTGTAATAATAACTGATGACCCAGCGACTATTGAATTGTTGGTAGAAGTAGAATTGTCAGCTCTGCATCACAGGAATTTCATAAATCAAGAGTTGAAGCAAATAACGAGTGACAACAATTAAAAAAATAAACACTATCAAAAGTTTACGTACACAATAATTATTACTTTAAAAATTTTGTAAATAAATGTGTTTTTGGTTTAAACAACCCCTCGTTCAAATATATTTATAATATTTCATACTTTCCTTTTTCTAACAGAACGCTTTATATCTGTTAAATTTTTTTGAAGGTTCGTTCTAAGAATTTTATGTATGAATCATTATTTTTTTATAAAATGCGTTATTTTTTAGTTATAAGCAATTAATAAAAACTCATGAACGTTTACAATAAACACAATGAATATTAAAAGTATATTTGAACGAGATTAATTGGAAATCTCTGATACATCTCATGAAACCTAGATTAATAGACAATATACATTAAAGGAAGGTAAAGATAAAATATTAAGCAGCAGATTTAGGGTTCTTTATGATTTCTTGCATTTCCCAGGGCGAAATTTTGCACATGTTCCTTCACATGTTTACTATAATTTAGACTAACTGCTCCCAATGAACCAACAATGTTCACTTTCATTCCCCACATACGTCCAACTTCTATAGAGAGATCCTTATATTTAAGTTGTATTTCAAGCTCCTTCCTTACAACGTTCGCATCAGCAGGTACCGAAATTTCTATGAACGTGCACACCTTCCTCTGGAAATCCTTTACCACGATATCTGGCTTATTAGCATCGCGCATTCTATCAGTGGCAACAGGCATGTTCCATAATATGGTAATATGGTCGTTACTCACCACAGGAGATGGGATGTGGTCATACCACCGAGACACATCCATTGCTAAACCTAGTTGGGAACATACATAGTAATGTATATATGTTCCCACCCTATCATGCCTAGCAATGTAATGCGACTCAGCTAAGACTGGACAAGCCGCCAATAAGTTGGAGACATGTTCCGGAGCCGGATGACACAGTCTACAACTCCCATCATGTGCAACTTTCATAGTCTTCTGTTCATGATATCTGGTACGTATTGCCTGATCTTGCGCCGCAACGATAGAGGATTCCGTTTCAGCCTTAATGTTCCCATGACAAAGCCGAGATAAAGATCCAGACTGTGAAATACCATCACCCTACACAATTCTTAAAAATTGACCATGCGTTCTCTCATTTTCCGATTCATTCTTAACTTAATCTCTCGCTTTAAGCTGACCACCGAAGTTTAATTTCGAAGTTATTATTTCCGCGTTTTCAATGTCGGAGACGGGAGCATTAAGTATGCAACAAAAAAATGATGACATTTTTCTATTCAAAGTCCTAGCTTCTCAGACACTGTTTTCTAAATTTCTCGGAACGATGGTTTTGACATTTTCCTCGTTATTTATATATAACTCTTCAAATATGAAAACGTGATCGATTGGAATTTGTGGGCGTTGAAGGACCGAGCGTACACACTCGGTGCTACATGAGCCCAGTTAATAATGACAACTGGGGCCTGTTTCAGTCGGATAAAGGCGATATTCGCTTTGGTCTGGCCGCTTCTGGTAAACAATTTTCCGGCGGCTATTGCGTATTGCTATGAATCTCGGGATCTCCCATATTAATTATATATTCTCCCCGGGCACCTGCTTTGATATATTCAGCGGGTGCGAAATTAATCCGAAATTATTAAACCGAACACTGCAATCTGACCGCTGTATTTGTAAACTTGTTGTAAACTGCTGCCACCTTATGTCTATCTTCATCGCGAAAGGCAACTACATATTCCAGTCGGGCGTGTTTTCTAACGGTAAAACGGTTGATAGTTAATAAATAATAATGCATAACACTGTACGAGCAAACAAGATTTTACTATTCAGGATTGAGTAACAAAGAGTAAAGCATTTTTAATAAGAATTTCGAATTTCCGCCAGTGGTAGAGGTTCTACCGCAGTGGTTCCCAAACTTATTTTGTTCACTTTTCGGAGAAATTTAGTGTTAGCGTCACCCTCTTGAAATTATCTCATCCTTTTGATATATAGGAAAGAAATAAAACACCTTTAACTCAAAATTTTAAATTCTATTTAATACTATACCCAGATGATTAATGCAGTGTGTTCATTTCAAAAGTATCTACCCTTAATAACTCTTGACCTAGCGGATACGAATCGACGGTACCCAGTCGGGAATTATAAAGCAAAAGTCCGATCATATCCTTTCCAGCTCCAATATTTGCTCAAAATTGTCCCAGATTACTTTCACGCTGTTAGTAATAATAGACGTGGAACAATTTTTATAACAAAATTATAAAGATAAATAAACTAAACGCCTTTTTAGTACCGTTCATCGTAATTCTGGAGTTTATTGAACTGAATGTAATGCTATGTGAGAATCAACGTCTTTCTTATTACGTTTTATTGTCTGGTTCTTTAGGATGAAAAGGAACACGTTTCCAGAAATTTGTTTATTTGTGTTTGCAAGTCCCAACGAGATATATTCTTGCAACAAAAGGAAAACATGATTCACCAGTACCATAACACTGTACTGAATAAATCCTCTCCTCCACCAATAACATCGCATATCAAGACTTAAACCAATAGTTAATATAATATTCTTTGAAATAGAAATAAAAAAAATTAGAAGGTTTTATTACGCTTTTAAATAAGTTAATATAATAGGTTTATGACATTCAACATAAACATGAGAACACGAAAAATCAGTCTTCTTTATAATATTGAAGGGGAAATTTATGTATCAAACAGAAGAAAGTAATGAATTTATTAGCTCTGGACCAAATCAAATTATTTTTGGCGCATAAAAAACTTTCCCACCTCGAATTTCCTCCAATTTTCTTTTGATTTTCTTCGTTCGACGGAGTCGTATCATTGAGTATCGCGCAAATAGCTTTGACGTGACCGTTCGACGTCCGAGAGAAATAATTATTTATTTAGCAAGATCGTTAACACACAGGACCGATATAAAGTTACCTCTGGTACCATTAGTGGGGTACGGTCCGAAAATTTCGCGTCGTTATTGACGTTCGTGTCCAGTGGCGGCTCGTCAGGGGTGGCAGGGTAGGCACTGCCCACCCAAAAAAAACCCAAACAAAAAAATATGAAAAATACCTATTTATTTACACACATTATTCACATGCGCTACTGGGTATTGTATCTCAATCTGTATGGTGTATGGTATCTCTGTATTAGATTGTGATGTCCAGCCTGTGACGTCAGCGAGCTAGCGGTGCGGACTCGAGATGTGATTGGTCCGTCTGTCGACGTGATGGTCATGTGTTTTCAAATACAAGTGCAAGTGCATGTTTATTATTTTGTTTGGTGGTTAGTCACTTAGTGGTAACAGTTGCGAGTGGAGTGATAATGGTAATTTGTTGAAATCTTGGCAGGAACACGGGAAGACATAACGCAAGTGGTAGATTTAGTAGATTTTTTATTAAAGAATAGTTTTGCCGACCTGTCTTACGACGCCAAGATATTTGTCAAGGAATTAGGCATATAATTTGGTATTGGTTTTTATTTGGTAGTGACTACCATAGAGCTGTTATCAAGACCAATAAAATCCTTTAATTTTTTTGACCACCCATAACAAATATGCACGAGCCGCCACTGTTCGTGTCCCACTTTAGTCGAAAAATCGAAGCTCAAGTCATGTTTTTTTTTTCTTTTGTGGTCTGCATTATAGGGCATGCGTGAACTAATGACGGTGTCGAGTATAATAATTATACATAATACAACGAAGGTATGGTAATAAATTTCTCACACGGAATAATGAAGTACCTCTTAGGGACGCCACTGTATCTGCATACGCTACATAGTAATTTACCTGGAAACCTAGAACTCGCGATACATCACTATTAATTAGGATGCGACTTTAAATAAGTTAGTCCGATCTTTCGAGCAGTTTCCCTTGCATTTCCGGATAGCGGGATAAGTCCCAAACTGGGACGTAGCGGAACCTAACACTCGCAACTTATAATTAGTTCACATTGTACTTGCGAAATTTCAAACAATTAAGGACCAACCCCGCTCTGCGGGGAATAGAATTACTATTTGCTAATAATGAGTCGCTTATTACCAAAATCCGCATCAGAGGTCCGAGAAAGATGTTCAGGAGACGCGAAAAACCATACCTTCCGCCATATTCGGTGAATATTGAGTATTCTACTCAGTAATCATAATATAAGTGATGGAAATGAAGCGTGTTTTAGCAAGATATCATCGCTTAAATCAGGGTTGAGCCTGGAACGAAATGAATGTCGTTTAGGAAACCTTTTGGACCAAAATCTACTTTTCAAAAAAGGTTTTGAGGCATTTATGGTTGGGACATAACGGGAGCTTCTCAAGTAGAGATCTAAAAAGTAGCTCAACTTCGGGACAGTTTTGCTAACAAATTGTAAGAGATATCAATATTTTTCCTTTGGAATATATTGTTATTGTGCTTTAGTTTACAAAAAGAAAATGAGCCATAAAAACTATATGCAAGAACTTGGATACTGTTGTAGGAAAGGATCAGGTCCTGCGCGCCTGCTTGCTTATTTTATACACTTCATGGTTCAAAATATGAAGGAAAAATAATTGATTTTTCCAACTCATTACATGAGAACATGAATACATCAATTTGTTAGCAGAATTTCACACAGGTACAGCAGAGGGTCTAGAGCACCTTTCGGAGGGAACAAAGATTGACACGAACCTCCTATCCGGTGCAGGTCTATACCATTAAAGTTTAATCTCGGGGCGCTCTAACATCTGCTCACGCTGCAGCATCCACTATAATACCAGGAAACAGCTGTTCTCCATCTCTCGTGACGCCGGGCGGAACCATCCTTTATTTTCCATCCTTATCGGGAGAATTCTTGTCGCCCGTTAGTTAAAACAGAATATCGGTATCGTTGTGATCGCCCAGACGATGTTTGTTTTATTTTCGACTTATTTTGGGCAAAGACAACGCGCACAAGTGTAAGAATCAACCGATGCGAAATTTTCGCCTCAATGATCGAATGAAATGGGTCACCTGCTGTCAAAGTATTTCTTCTGCGCCATTGCATCTTGTAATATCTATTTATATACTTCTTTTTAACCCGTCTATTGGTGCCACACTTGAGTTGAGTATTCTTACTGTTAAGTTTTCTTGTACCATTATGATTATATTCTATGGAAACCCATCTCTATTTGAAAAGTTATCTCGCAACACGATTTAGTGCGAAAGGCAAACTTTATGCGTCAAATTTATGCCCGGTGATGCAAGTTTTCGCATCCGAATCAGTTTTGGCAGTCCGTGTGTTATCTGCGTGCATATTTTCCGTTCGATGTTTTAAACATGCTATGAATTCTTTTCCGGTCCCTCTGTTCCAGTTTTAACTTTATGTCAGGGCGAACAAACCACCGCAAACTATGCAAACGGCAACAGAATATCGTGCCGAATGATCGGTTACAATTTATGTTGTGCACGTTTCCGGTAATGTGGTTTGCTTGATTTAACTGTTCCAAATATATGATTTTTCTAACATATCTCTATTATCCAACGCCATCCTCCTCGAAATTTATAGTCTAATTATCGAAATTAATTAATAATTCCCAACCGCGCCTTATGCCATCATGGGGCCCTGGACAATTTTGAATTTTTGGGCCTCCATATACAATGCTGAATTAAGAAGAATAACTTTTTCGTACAAAAATACTCACTGTGCTCTGCTTTTTACATATTTCACTGGTTCACTAGTTCGAAGGGTTTAGTTTTTTAGTCTTCTCATCAGATTCTGGTTGTCTAGTAGCTGCATGGCCTCTACGTTGCCGTGATGGCTTAGGCGAGATTCAGCATGATTCAGGTCACTATTCCGTATGTACAAAGGAGCGTTAACCATATTCCTTAGTACTTTATTTTGAAAAGTCTGGATTCCTTGTATATTGCAGTTTTTCGCGCAACCCCAAAGCTGAATGCCGTATAACCAAATCGGTTTTAGTGTTTGGTTGTAATCTTGTAGTTTGTTCTGTACTGACAACTGAGAGTTTCTTCCCAGAAGCCAGTACAGTTCTCTGTATTTGAGGCCAAGCTGTTCTCTGTTCTTCTTGACATGTTCTTTCCACCTTAGTTTTGTATCCAGAGTCATACCCAAATACTTTGCATTGTGTTCGAATATGGAACTATGGCGTCGTTAATCTTGACATGAGGTATGTCCTCGATTCTTTTGTTTGTGACGTTAATGTGGACAGATTTCAGTTCGTTGAGCTTGGTCTTCCATTTTTGGTCCATTTATATATTTTATTACTAGCTTGTTGAAGATTCCTAGTAGTTTCTCCAATAGTTGATCCCACTGCCATTAGAGCCGTGTCATCTGCGAATGTGGCGACTGTTACATTTCCCAGCTGTGGTAGGTCACTTGTATATAGATCGAGAATTGGTACCAATACACTACCCTGGGGTACACCAGCTTTTACTTACTGCGATAGTTCTTTCTTAAGTATTTAAGAAAGAACTATGATGTCTGACTATGATTGAACTATGTCAATGGCTCGTCGTTTTTGAAAAGGACTTAAGTTATAAATACGAAATACTTTAAAATATAAAGTGTGTTTCATTTCTTAGCATTTTGAATTTGTAGCTTAAGCAATTTCCTAAAACTTTTATTGGAATCTTTATCTTATCAACTTTTTAAAAGAAATACATTGAGTGGTTCGTTTCTTTTTATGCACACTGTGTAATAATATGGACATTGGAAGATTTACAGTATTGTGCAGATCAAAGATTTTATTTTACAGACTCTTTTGGGTCGTTTATCCTTACAGAATAGAATTAAAAATTAGAACTCACAAAAGGAAAAGTGTCGATTGAAAATCTTCGAAGTTTTTCTCTTCTAACATAGTCAAGAGTTTCTCTCATCGTCTCGCACAGTATTAGATATAGTTTCTTTTATTGCAAAAAAAAGACATGTGTGAGAGTCTATTAGGAAAATGAGTTTCTAAATACTGCTTTGGGGTCTCGCCTGTTATTGGGGGCAGTGGCCAAATACCAATTATGTCCATGGAATAACGTGCAACTGTCTGCTATAGTGTGGAATTTTTAGTTTTGCGTTTAAAGTGAGTGAGATTCGAGGACCGAAGGAGCAATGCCTGATAGGGACAATTTTTTCCCAATTTTTCAATGGTTTTTGATAAATTACATATTTTCCTATTAACTATGATTCTAATCATTTTAACATGTTACTACGGGAACCTTAAGCTATCGATTGATATCACTTTCATCGACTGCATGTGAATTTCCAAATCAAAATCTAGAAGTATTATACGTGTCGGGAGTTCGGTAAGCGAAACTATTGACGTCGAAAACGCACGAGCACGTCCGATCCTAGCATGGTCGCGGTGCTAGACATACGGACTACCTGCCTTCAGGCATGCTTCAGGCGCGCCGCACGAGACTCGCCTCTATCGTATCGTCGCATAAGCGCTCCCACTATGGGAGTCCCACAGCACAATGAGTTCTCCTCATTTGATACGTCAGCGACCGGCTGTTTCTGCCGTGGATGCAGTTTGTGCAAGCGCGTTCGGCACGATGTACCTAGTTTCTTCGTCCACCGCGTACCTTCCATGTTTTTAACGCAATAACCGCGAGATGTGCGCGCTGAAGAGCAACCGGCACAGCTGGCATTTCTCCAGCGTTGATTGTCTAATGACGGGGTTATGTACGCCGACGAAATCGTGGGATACACCGCTCAGCAATTTCGACAATCAGAAGAAGCACAGGCGTCTGACAATGTAAGATTTTGCATTATTATGTACCGCACCGCTATTTAGTTTTGCATGCTTCGTTTAAGTTCTGTTGCGTATTTGCGACGCGTTGCTGTACGAATATTCGCTAAAAGCGCGCGACCTTTAGCGCGAAGGGTGGATAATCGATTGTTTGGTGAAGACAACAGCTGGTTTTTAGGTTATGTAGCCCGATTGTAGTATATAAATAATGAATATCTCTACATAGGTATGCGATTGAAAGTTTTCTCCTTTAGAACGTGACACATCATTGCCTATTATGCAAAACCCAATTTTACCTGTGTTAACAAAAAAAAGACGATGGGCAACTACATCCTTTCAATAGGAGACAAATCCTAGAATTTTAACACGTCAACTCTTCATTCATCCGAGAATTCGTTCAACTCCAACAGACTCTTGTTCCAGTTCAGTTGTTCAGTCAGGTCTATGAACTTTTTCAAATCGAAGTTCTCTGTCGATAGTAATTTAGCTTGAAATCGCGACATTCCTCAACTTTACATTCACACACAGATGCATTGGATAATTAATTCTGAAGATTACAGCTCCCTATCTACTTTACTTCATTAAACGTTTCACTATATAATAAGAAAAAGCGTCATTAAGAAAACTCTAATAAGATCTATTTAGGCTGACAAAAAACGCTTCATATTTTCATAATAACACAGTCGGAATTAGGTACATGTAAATATAGCACGTTCTTAAATCAGACATGTGTGTCGGAATTGTGGACGTTCAGAGTTTTGCCCCCATAAATTGCGATAATTTTCGTTCCTATAGCTAACGTATTTCGATCAGTTTCCACAGAAAAATGTTTATAACTTCTGCAAAAATGTTTGCATAATTTTCTATCATACCTCAAATTGTAGGTAATTAAGAGACCTATCTAATATACCTATGACGTTCAGAGTTCTGCCCCCCTAAATTGCGATAATTTTCGTTCCTATAGCTAACGTATTTCAATCAGTTTCCACAGAAATTTTTTTATAACTTCTGCAAAACTGTTTGCATAAATTAAATCATACCTCAAATTGTAGGTAATTAAGAGACCTAAAATCCCTATGACGTTCAGTGTTTTGCCCCCTAAATTGCGATAATTTTCGTTCCTATAGCTAACGTATTTCAGTCAGTTTCCACAGAAAAAAGTTTATAACTTCTGCAAAAATGTTTGCATAAATTTCTATCATACCTCAAATTGTAGGTAATTAAGAGACCTAATATCCCTATGACGTTCAGAGTTTTGCCCCGAGACCGAATATCCCTATGACGTTCAGAGTTTTGCCCACCCAAATTGCGATAATTTTCGTTCCTATAGCTAACGTATTTCAATCAGTTTCCACAGAAAAATGTTGATAACTTCTGCAAAAATGTTTGCATAAATTTCTATCATACCTCAAATTGTAGGTAATTAAGAGACCTAATATCCCTATGACGTTCAGAGTTTTGCCCCGAGACCGAATATCCCTATGACGTTCAGAGTTTTGCCCACCCAAATTGCGATAATTTTCGTTCCTATAGCTAACGTATTTCAATCAGTTTCCACAGAAAAATGTTTATCATAAATTTCTATCATATCTCAAATTGTAGGTAATTAAGAGACCTAATATCCCTATGACGTTCAGAGTTTTGCCCCCATAAATTGGGATAATTTTCGTTCCTATAGCTAACGTATTTCAATCAGTTTCCACAGAAAAAAGTTTATAACTTCTGCAGAAATGTTTGCATAAATTTCTATCATACCTCAAAATGTAGGTAATTAAGAGACCTAATATCCCCATGACGTTCAGAGTTTTGCCCCCCTAAATTACAATTATTTTCGTTCCTATAGCTAACGTATTTCAATCAGTTTCCACAGAAAAATGTTTATAACTTCTGCAAATATGTTTGCATAAATTTCTATCATACCTCAAATTGTAGGTTATTAAAAATAATTAGGGGTAAAGGAGGTTGTCTTTCTTTATAATACAAGCGTAGAAAGATCTTCAATTGCTGTCCTCTTGGTTTACGGATTGACAAAGAGACCATGAAGGTTAAGAACGCTTGAGGACTTCAACTAAACATCTCAAACGTCTGTTTGATGAAGCGAACGGAGTATAATTGAAATTAAATCGAGTAACAAAGTGTAGAGGAATTCCGAGTCGGCTTCGTCTGGATTTAACTCGCAGAAAATCGAGTTACCTTGTTTTCGCTCTTTTGAACGTCGCGGCGAGGGAGAGCGCCCACTTCCGGTGCGGGGTCGTTAAGAAGACGGGGGCCGGAGTGGGGGCCTATTACGTGGAAATTCGCGAGGAGAGCTTTTTAATACCGACCGTTAAACGGCGGCTACCAGAATGGCGAAGTTATTGTCATCATCGTTAAAACTGACGATGAGGCTGATGGCATAACTAAAATAATAGGCCGTAAAAGAGTGGTAATTTTCTGGTTCATTTTCTGTTTTGTATTTACGTGTTGGAAACAAAGTTTGGGTCAAATACATGGGCGGCCGTCAAATTGTAGGTTATTCAGAGACCTAATATCCCTATGATGTTCAGAGTTTTGCCCCCTAAATTGCGATAATTTTCATTCCTATAGCTAACGAATTTCAATCAGTTTCCACAGAAAAATGCTTATAACTTCTGCAAAAATGTTTGCATAAATTTCTATCACACCTCAAATTGTAGGTACTTGAGAGACCTAATATCCCTATGACGTTCAGAGTTTTGCCCCTCCTAAATTAAAAACTGTATATCTGAATAACTGTTTTTAATTTTATTTCGCACGCTTAGATTATGATTAAGTTAGAAGCGTTCTATTATCATGATTACCTACCATATCTAAATTGTGTACAGGCTGGTCATAATGTGCAGCAAAATAACGCAAACAGTTTTTCCTAAGAAACTTAATTTTTTTTAATGGCCGGTATCTATTTTTTTTTTAATTCTACGCATCGTTCTGCACAAAAAGAGTACTTCATGTGCGATTACGAGCAAAGTAGTTGGGATACAAAATACACGTTTATGGGTCAGATACATTGGGTAGTTAATTCTAAAAAGTACAGCCCTCTACCTATTTTAGATTGTTCAGGAGGATTTTTGAAACTTAGATTTTACGTTGTTTATCGGTGGTTGAATGTTATTATTTCGCTTCATGTGCGATTACGAGCAAAGTAGTTGGGATACAAATTATTATTATACACGTTTATAGATCAGATACATTGCGTAATTAATTCTAAAAAGTACAGCCCTCTATCTATTTTAGTTTGTTCAGGAGGATTTTTGAAACTTAGATTTTACGTTGTCTATCGGTGGTTGAATGTTATTATTTCGCTTCATGTGCGATTACGTGCAAAGTAGTTGGGATACAAATTATTATTATACACGTTTATGGATCAGATACATTGGGTAATTAATTCTAAAAAGTACAGCCCTCTATCTATTTTAGTTTGTTCAGGAGGATTTTTGAAACTTAGATTTTACGTTGTCTATCGGTGGTTGAATGTTATTATTTCGCTTCATGTGCGATTACGAGCAAAGTAGCTGGGATACAAATTATTAATATACACGTTTATAGATCAGATACATTGGGTAATTAATTCTAAAAAGTACAGCCCTCTATCTATTTTAGTTTGTTCAGGAGGATTTTTGAAACTTAGATTTTACGTTGTTTATCGGTGGTTGAATGTTATTATTTCGCTTCATGTGCGATTACGTGCAAAGTAGTTGGGATACAAATTATTATTATACACGTTTATGGATCAGATACATTGGGTAATTAATTCTAAAAAGTACAGCCCTCTATCTATTTTAGTTTGTTCAGGAGGATTTTTGAAACTTAGATTTTACGTTGTCTATCGGTGGTTGAATGTTATTATTTCGCTTCATGTGCGATTACGAGCAAAGTAGCTGGGATACAAATTATTAATATACACGTTTATAGATCAGATACATTGGGTAATTAATTCTAAAAAGTACAGCCCTCTATCTATGTTAGTTTGTTCAGGAGGATTTTTGAAACTTAGATTTTACGTTGTTTATCGGTGGTTGAATGTTATTATTTCGCTTCATGTGCGATTACGAGCAAAGTAGTTGGGATACAAATTATTATTATATACGTTTATGGATCAGATACATTGGGTAATTAATTCTAAAAAGTACAGCCCTCTATCTATTTTAGTTTGTTCAGGAGGATTTTTGAAACTTAGATTTTACGTTGTTTATCGGTGGTTGAATGTTATTATTTCGCTTCATGTGCGATTACGAGCAAAGTAGTTGGGATACAAATTATTATTATATACGTTTATGGATCAGATACATTGGGTAATTAATTCTAAAAAGTACAGCCCTCTATCTATTTCAGTTTGTTCAGGAGGATTTTTGAAACTTAGATTTTACGTTGTTTATCGGTGGTTGAATGTTATTATTTCGCTTCATGTGCGATTACGTGCAAAGTAGTTGGGATACAAATTATTATTATACACGTTTATGGATCAGATACATTGGGTAATTAATTCTAAAAAGTACAGCCCTCTATCTATTTTAGTTTGTTCAGGAGGATTTTTGAAACTTAGATTTTACGTTGTCTATCGGTGGTTGAATGTTATTATTTCGCTTCATGTGCGATTACGAGCAAAGTAGCTGGGATACAAATTATTAATATACACGTTTATAGATCAGATACATTGGGTAATTAATTCTAAAAAGTACAGCCCTCTATCTATGTTAGTTTGTTCAGGAGGATTTTTGAAACTTAGATTTTACGTTGTTTATCGGTGGTTGAATGTTATTATTTCGCTTCATGTGCGATTACGAGCAAAGTAGTTGGGATACAAATTATTATTATATACGTTTATGGATCAGATACATTGGGTAATTAATTCTAAAAAGTACAGCCCTCTATCTATTTTAGTTTGTTCAGGAGGATTTTTGAAACTTAGATTTTACGTTGTTTATCGGTGGTTGAATGTTATTATTTCGCTTCATGTGCGATTACGAGCAAAGTAGTTGGGATACAAATTATTATTATACACGTTTATGGATCAGATACATTGGGTAATTAATTCTAAAAAGTACAGCCCTCTATCTATTTTAGTTTGTTCAGGAAGATTTTTGAAACTTAGATTTTACGTTGTTTATCGGTGGTTGAATGTTATTATTTCGCTTCATGTGCGATTACGAGCAAAGTAGTTGGGATACAAATTATTATTATGCACGTTTATAGATCAGATACATTGGGTAATTAATTCAAAAGAGTACAGCCCTCTATCTATTTTAGTTTGTTCAGGAGGATTTTTGAAACTTAGATTATAATACTAAATTGCAGATGAGCTACAATGTTTTATTTTATTTAAAAAACGATGAAATCATCAAAAATTGTTATTTGCATGATAAAAGCGTGCAATGTCTTCAATAATCCTACTCAAATAACCGAGGTTTTAGATTTTCAACCCCCCTGGAAATAATTCAGCGGGCGCCAATGGTCAATGGTGTATTCAATTCAACAGATTATGCATGATGCAAGGGGCATAAAATCTATAACCGCTTCGCCCACCTGCCTCGCCTGAAAATGTCAAGCCTGAAGGGGAAATTTCGAAAATGTAAAAGACGAACTGAAGCGTAAACCCACCTGGGATGTGATTTCAAAATTAAAACTTCCCCAGAATTATCCTGTTTCCCTCGAGCAAGAAAAAAGTTTTCGCCCACGTTAAGGACATGCCTAAATGTTTCGTTAATGAACCTCTCTTGTTGTTTGCTTGTTTTTATAAAAAAATCAACCTTCTAAATTCCGAATTATTGTCATATCAAATAAATATCGCAGTACCGTCAAGAGAATCCATCTCTTTGAGGGAGATATCCGTGTTTTCCGTTAGCCTTGTTCTGCCCTTCTTTCGATTGAATTGTACGGCTGTCTGTAAAGAAATTGTGTGAGGCCTCGCGGTATAAATCGTCTTTTACGAATTACCAGTGCCTTTATTATTCCTCGTCGTATTTTTTATCGTTTCTTTAACGGGTATTTTGAAAATGACATTTCCATTAAGATAAATCACGTTTCTAATTTACCGATAAAGAACGTAAAATGGTTAATTGAATTTGCAAATTGAACTAGATTACGAAAAATAATTGTCGTTTGGTTATTACCTATTTACCTAGCTGCTATTAACTCTTCTACCTCTGGTTGTATGTATGTATATTTTGGGGCGGAGTGTACTGTACACATAAACCACGATGAATAAAATATGTGTAAAGTAAACTGTACGTTAATAAATATAAATTTCCTGTTAATTATAGATTAGACCGTGACCGGTGAACGTGGATCTCTAAAGTGCTAAATAATTCTATTATGTTGGTACTGCCCGAGTCAAGTACGGCTACAATTCGCATCATAGGTCAACTGATGGGTCACATATTTGATCATACCGTGTCCGGATGGAAAAC
Source organism: Melinopterus prodromus (assembly GCA_964023965.1). Lineage (NCBI taxonomy): Eukaryota > Metazoa > Arthropoda > Insecta > Coleoptera > Scarabaeidae > Melinopterus > Melinopterus prodromus. The sequence continues at coordinate 20,855,546 of OZ030398.1, read as the reverse complement.
AATGTTATTATTAACTGTTCAGAAATACTCTTCTTCATAACAGCTTCTCGACATTCGGTACTTCGTCCTGTCTGTCATACATAGCATGTTCCACACTCACATGTTATCTTGTAACCCCTTCGTTCTTCAGGAGTGGTGTGATATCCTTTGGGTTAGGCAAAAGATCCTTTACCTTTGCTGGTGCTCTGCACCTTACCGTGATACCCGATTTCTTCAGTATTCTACCGATTCTTTCTGATACCCCACTTACGTATGGTAAGCAAGCGAACCCCTTTGACTCCTGCCGCTCCTCTGAGACTTGCGGTTTCCTTTGTGTGACACCCCGTATGTCAGACTTGGTGTATCCATTCTGACGTAGAGCCCACTCCAAGTGTTTCCGTTCGTCGTCCAACGTGCTGGAGTCGCACACCTTCTCGGCTCTGTTGAACAGGGTGTTAGTAACACTTCTCTTCTGTTGGGGATGGTGGTGTGATTTGGCGTTCAAGTACCGATCGGTATGTGTCTTCTTGCGGTAGACTGTATGTCCAAGCGTACCCGTTGACGTTCTGTATACCAGCACATCCAAAAATGGCAACTGACTATCCTCTTCTATTTCCATCGTGAATTTGATAGAAGGATTAACATTGTTCGGGTGGCCAAGGAACTCGGTAAGTTTATCTCTACAGTGTGGCCAAACCACAAAAGTATCATCAAGTTGAATCAGGTTGCTATATAATATAATCTACAACACACATTTCTATTCTATTTTCTAATTCCAACCAAATACATACCTACTGATTATTTTTCTTTGTCAGCTGGAAGTACGTTATCTTCACTATCGCGGCAGCTATGCATTGTTAAATGCATGCGCTAATTACGATACAAAGATAAGTTTATCGTAGCAGAATTCTATTCACGCGTTAATCTTGATTGTATTGACAATTCATTTGAAAGTGGGTCAATACGAAGCAGTAGTAGTTAGTTTATTTTACTGACCAAACTATTTTAATTCTGACTTTCAGACATATCGTCTGACCAAAGCTGCAGATTGGTTATTTCCAGAATATATGTTTGTGAATGGTGGATGTTGTATTCGTGTTTGTGTGTGTTTGCCTTTTGAAAAGTGTCATTCAAGCGCGAATCGTACGTCACATGAAAATTCGAAGCGTTTTGAAACAGGTTCACAATTAAACAAGGGGGGGGGGAGAAAGCGAAGGGGAATAAATATTCCACGGGATTCAAACTTTGATCGGATTACTTCATCGGGTTCGGCGGTGCGGGTTTAAATTTTTGACGAGGCACCACACGGAAAATCCCGGACAGCCCTCTTTCAATTTTAAATTTTTAAGTGCGCCCGGCCTTATCGGAATGAAACTTTACTGTCCGCGTTAATCGGCTTAGATGGCGGACTTTTCGTTTGAATTTATATCTCTTTGCCGGTCATCGCGCTGACGGCGTAACTTAATACTCGATGATGATGACACGTAAGATTTTCTTTCTAATTTACGCACATAAAAATACCGAGTTGGAGGTAACACCGATTCAACTTCGCTATGTTGTATTTTTACAGAGTTACGGGACTTGGAGTTTTTGATAACAATAACTGATTGATAATAATAACCGAAGAAAAACCAAAATTCGAAAAAAAAACATTATTCTGAAAGTTAAAATTACATACATATTATTCTTTAAATAAAACAAATTTTGATGCTTTACTTGAGGTATGTAGGTACACAAACAAAATTAGAAATAAACCTCAATAGTTGCTTGTCTCGGGTGAAAATTTGACGATCTATGCTGGACACCACCACGCAAATTCTAAAATCGAAAGCATGCCGCATTTCTTTATTTGTTGAAACGGACAATATTTCTATAGTATCTTCGTCCTGTTTCGGTTGTTCACATTCGGTTTGGTAGATTGAAAACATTACAGATTAACGATTTTCATCATCTGTAGGACGCTCCGCGGTAGTTACGGCGCATATGCTGACGTGCCAATATGAATGAACGCGCGATTCTAAAAAAAAACACATCTTATTTAATTTTACCGCCTCAGTTCTTCGTCGTTCGTTGCTCAACACAAGAAGCGACGTAAGAAAAAGTGATAACATAATCCGATGTGATGATTCCAATAAGCGGTGTTTTTGCTATGTGCTAATATACGGCCGGCCCGTCTTTGGGAAACGTGATAACAGTAGCCGATTGATAACAGTAAACGTGATTACAATAAGTGGCGTGCACTGTATTACAACATACATCACAAAAGCAGCAAAAATCAAAATAGAAATCAATTCTTATCTATCTATATAAAAAATTTGTATGTGTGTACAATTAGAACAGCCGACATAAAGCGTGGAATTTCCGAATCTATCACACGAGTTCTTCAAGTGGAAACAATTCAGCTGAATTAGCTTGTACATTTTCTTCGCGAGAGTGAAAAAAAGACAGCGAAAAAATGTTAATCTAAGCTTCGAAGCACACAATGGAAATAAGTTTTTCTTTGAGCTGGGGCGGCCTGAAAAGCGGATTGCGAAATAAATCAGACGGACAAAGACGATTTTTAAAACAAGTGCTCCCCACTTCGGCGCAGATCTCCTTTTTTTCTCTGTATTCTTTATAATATAATATTTTCGACGAATAAGATCGCTGCAGTTCGGCATAACTTCGCATTGTGTCCAAAGTTCGTCTGCGTTTGTGTAGAACAAAGGCCGGGTTGCGCAAAGGGACACCTATTGTGATAATGCTAGCTAGCCTGTCTTCAATTTGGCACGTGAAACGGTGAAAGGACGGAGTCCATTTTCACGGATAGCGGCGGCATGTCGTACTTTATCAAATCGGAACCGGAAATTGTACCGAATGGATCCAACCGAGCTCTCGGACCCTATCGCCGCCCTTGCCCCCTCAAAATTTAGTTATGGCCTAGTAGTAACCGGCTTTTGCCACCCCTCGCACATATCGATTATCGAATCAGGTTTACAGGTGGGCCAAATATGGCAACTTATCGGTACTAGGGCTTCCAATCCCCACACACAACACTTTCCCCACCTTTCCCCCAAAAACGACAATTTTTTCATATCGTCCCTGAGACCATTGCATATGTGACTGACCTGGTAAGAGAATGACTGTCTATACAGCTCAGCGCGACGGGCAGGTGGAGCAAACAATCCCCTGAATCTTAAATTAAGGTTATGGACATCCGGTCTACAGCGTATCTTCCGCATGAGGTATTGTGGGATCCTCTTCGATAGCAACTTATGATATAATATTGCTGCATGCAACACCCTAGTGTTATCCATGTTCAACCACCCCAAGTCGCCCAGCCCATTCGATACATGATCATACTTCCTCAAACCAAAAACAAACAGAACACATGCATTTTGGACACGCTGAACACGCTGCCTATCCGACGCCGTCAGACAAGGACCGTACACGGTATCACAATATGAGATCTTTTTACTATTGACAGTAGATGTAGTGAGATATTGTCAAAACATCAGCATTTGACAGCAGATGCGACCGATCTCGATCAAATAGAATATGCTCTTGCAGCTAAACTATTAATTTGACCAAAAGATGTCGCAGACACAAATTATTCAGAATTTCCTCTACTTTCATTTATTATTTAACTATATTGAGAAAATTACAGAAATGGCGGCTCATTTGCAAAATTCTTGAAAAATGCTTAGAGGTAACGTCCAGTTCCTTTGGACCCTTTTGTACCAAAAGCTTTTCAGCTCTAAGTTTAGTCGTGAAACTTCTAAATATGAAGTTTTGTCCCGATAGCTTTAGTAGTTTCTCCGGAATCGTCGCCACAAAAAGATCACAAAGCACAAAAAAATAATAAACAAAATTTAAACTCTTTGAGATAATATCTTGCCCTTCCATCATAAATTTGCTCAAAAATTTTACGATTTTGTAAAATGTTTCAAGAATAGTCACGGCAAAACAAATTGTTTGATCGAGTCTTATTTTCAATTTTTCATATTAATAAACAATAAACAGTTTGATGATTTTGTTGTTTTCTTCTTTGAGATAAAATTTGATAGCTTAAGAATTCATACGCCAAGGATGTTTATTATTTGAATAGACTAACTGTTTGTATTTTAAATAAAACGATTATTGTTTACAAAAACCGTTATTTATTGTTAATGAAATATGCAGTGCAACTTCTTAGAATATTAAATATTCATTATCTTGTCTTGAACAAAATGAATATTACTTGTACGGTTTTCGGTTTTGTTAAATATAGTTAAATAGCCCAACCCTCATTATAAAAATAAATTGCCTTGACGACAGGCATTGGCATGTCGTCAGAGACTTTTTCTTATACAAATGAGCATAACCGACAGAGAGGAAGGACGAAAGACCACCATTAATTGATGACTCTACGGACTTCTCTAACCGTACGGAATGTACTTTAGCATAGCGAAACGTAACCGATCGATTTCTAAACAATATGCTATTTGCCTAACAACGGCTTGGGCAAATACATTTGCCTAGGCAAATAGCTTTAAACATATAAAAACAGACACAGTATCTATTTGCAATGGCAAATAGCTTTTACCTAGGCAAAAGCCTTTTGCCGGAAATAACCATTTGCCTACGACATATTATATAAAAATCCAGCTGGGTTGAAATATCTCCCAAGTTTGCCACGTTTTTTGTCTAATTTACTATTGTAAATATAAGTTTCCAACATTTGAAATCCGAAATTTGATCAGATTTATCAAAGTTTCCCGAAGTAAGGAGGTAATAACTTGGCGGTTATGTGCGAGGCATAACCGATACCCAGGTAATACAGTCGGAATAGTTTAGTAATTATCAGCGCAGTCGGTCGAACGAGTTGGCGAAACTTTTAATTGACTGAATCCGTCAGTCAGTCGGTCTCAATTTGCAAACGCCGCGGTGCAATTCGAGCTCCAAAATGGCCACTAAGGGTGGTCCACGACGTAATGAGAATTTTTTTCGTATTCTTTTTTGTTCTCCACAAGCTTGTTTGTATCCCTTACATCAAAAGAAGTGTGTATTTCAAAATCTGGCTTGTATGAACCACATTTAGAGGTCGCTATGATTTTCAACTTCTTATTACCCGATATTATTAGTGGAGTACAAAAAGTAGATAGGATTGCGGTTCTAGTCAGTGGAGGTGGACTAGAAAAACTATTAGCAGTTCCAAAAATCGATAAAGGTACGGGCGAAGAACAGTACAGTGCATGCTTGCAAGTTCTTGATGATTGGTCTTTAAAAAGCATATCCGCGGTCAATGCTTTTACACTACGGCTTTTAACACAGGCTTAAACTTGGGTGCATTCAGTTTAATTGAACAAGCCCTTGACAAAGAGCTCATATAGATTGCTTCCCGCCATCATATTTTTGAGGTCATGCTGTCTAATGTTTTTAAGGAAGTTTTTGGATCAAGTGGTGGCCCAGATATTCAACTATTTAGACGCTTTCAGAAACATTGGCCGAAAATAGACTTAAAAACTTTTGTGGTTGGAGACGATTCATTATTTAAACCTAGAATTTGCTTGAACTTCGCCAGGTAATGCATGGTTACTATGCTGATGCTATAAAAACTCAACAGCCTAGAGACTATTACATCTAACTCTTAACCTTGTGTCAAAACTTTCTTGGCTGTCCAAATAAAACTGAGGCTAAGTTTCGTGCGGCTGGTGCTTTAGCTTTACATGAAGCTCGTTGGATGATACGGGCAATTTATTGTCCGTGTCATCCAGTGGTTAAAAACCTTTTGTTAAGACCAAAAGCAAAGGCGTTAAGACGGAAAAAGATTTAATCATCAGAATCCTCTTGAATCCTTTGTAACCAACCATACAACAAGTCTCTTTGATTTGTTAATACATGAGGGAAGAGAAAATGCCATATCATATTTCAGAAAAGATCGTACAGAGTGGAAGGAGGATCAAGTTTACATTGAAATAGAAGCAAAACTTCTCCAATTAAAAATCGTAAACGACTGTGCACAGCGAGGGATAACGTTGAACAGAATCAATATTTGCTTCGCGTAGTCGATCTGCATAAGACATATTCTAAGACCAATATTATGAAGACGACTATGAACCAATAAAATCTTCAATGTATTAACCGTGAAACATTTATTAGAATGAATATTTTAGTTTTTAGTATATATTAGTATTTCTAATACATTTTAAAGTGTAAAAACTGGATTGTTTCTAAATTTAACCTTTCCCCCAAAAACCATTAATCCTAGCGACCTCTAAATATTACCTAATTGGGGTCAAATTTTACACAGATGTTAGTTAGCACATATGGAATAAAAACAAGACTGTGGAGAGCCAAAATTTTATACTTGACAAAAATGGACCACCCTAATGGCCACAGATGGTAAAATATTCAGTAGGTCCTGGGAGTACTCCCTCGCGTCTTCGCTAACGCCTACACCTATCGACAATAGACGATGGGGGCTCTCAGCCCGAAACCCCCCAGAAGACTTGAAAATTGCCGGAACGGAAGTGCGAAATGTAATTCTCTCGTAGGTCTAGAACAGCTGACAGCTGTTCAAGCTCTCGCCGCTCACGTGATGGCGACGTTTTCCCTTAACCGCACATTTACATGTGATGTTACTCCACTACTTATTCATAGCATCATTTGCAAAACGTTAAATTCGTTAGCATACACCTTCTGGCTTCAAATATCTCCAATGAAAGATTCGGCCATCTTACAGGGCTAAATCGTATAATTTATTGATTGAGGAAACTTTTCTCTAACTTGTGATGCGCCATGGGCAAGATCAGGCCCGGCACGTAGTATTTCTCTTGTGTGCGAAAAAACAGCGCCTTTCGGAAAAAATCCACCGGTTTTGTGGCACAATTAAAATACTCAACTTGGTATCGATCGGCTTTAAAATATAATCTGAAATTTTATAATTTGCATGTAGAATTGAGATACTACAAGGCAATATCATAAAAATATTTAAAAAATAAACTACTTCCGGGTTATGCCGTGTGTCAGGATTTGTAACGCAAAGTTAATTGAATACTGAAGACCTATCAAGAAAATATCCCATACACAGATAGAAAACATTTCTTGTTTTAAAGAAATGTATTTGTTTGAATTTATTCTTTTGGGTCAAAACATATTTCTTTGACGCCAACAATATTTACTTCATTGAATACTCTAGTTTATTTGCTTGCAGAGATTAATTTATTTGAAATATTTATTTATGTGGAATAAATATATATGGATACAAACAAAAATTACTTTCCTTTAAAGTAATATTTTAATTTTTATTAAAAAAAAAAAACGTTTCTTGACACCAATGAAATATAATTTTGATTCTAACATATAATTTTGTATATAAGGAGAGATTTATTTCGCTTAAAGTAATAATTTGTCTTTGGCTTAAAAATAGGTTTACTTCCGCCAAAAAAATCATATTTTGATTAAAATAAATATATTTGTACACAAGAAGAGATTTATTTCCTTTAAAGTAATATTTTTATTTTGGCTTTAAAATAGGTTTACTTCCACCAAAGAAATCATATTTTGATTCAAATAAATATATTTTTAATGTCATCCAACTGTATTGTTAGATGGCGCTGTAAACTCTCTCGTCGCACTTCGTACATATCGAGAGTATAAAGCCGCGTGATCGACAGTATAGAACTTATAGAGTACAGTGCCTGCAGGTTCAAGTTGCGATTCCAAATCAGAGTACACTTTACTAACTTAACCTTGACTATATGTTGGGTTGGGAAGACCAAGCACTGGTCGAGGATGTGCGACATCCCAAAAAGGAGGTGACACATGGCGAGTCTTCCGAAAAATTCTTGTCTATTAATTCCTTCAACAAATTAATAATTTTAAGCATTTTAACTCGACCAACAATTTTGTTAATTTAAAAAAATGTAATTCTTTCACTCAACACAATCAAAATTGTTTGAAGTAAATAAATCTCATTTCTTATAATACACAAATTGCAAACTTTTTAACTGGAAACATGAGTTGTTTGACACAAATCAACGTTCTTTCTACCGAACAAATATTTCAAATAAATGCGTTTTTATCCGCAAATAAATATTTCTTTGCCTCTATTGAAACAACAAATTTCTTTGAGTCAATGCATATTTATTTGAATCAAACCAAAATTTCTCTCTGTGTATATACCTAAATTTACACCTCACTGCGCACATCTGGAGCTACCGCTCCCATGTGCTTTTTCACCTGACCGCGTTAGGATCGATTTCCAGACCCTATTAATGTCAGTACCGTCCTCGCGATTGATGTTGTCAGGATGTCTGTAAATTTCTATGGCTTTTCTAATAAGCCTTCGATGATAATTACCCACCATTGCCAACATCTCCACGTCATCGAAATTAATTGTGTGTCCTGACTCGTGGCAGTGTTGAGCAACAACGGACTGTTGAATCTTACGTAGCCGGGTGTCTCTACTGTGCTCCTTGACCTAGACGTAGCAACTAAATAGGCAAAGTCAGTACAAGTCTGAATTTGGGAAAATCATCATAATTGATTTTTAATATAAATTAATGCCTAACCAAAGGTCTATACAAAAATCCGGCTGGGTTGAAATTTCTCTGAAGTTAAAGCCTAACTTGACTAAGGCCATTACGCATAGAACATAATCAAATAAGGCCTACTGGGAACACGCACACGTTTCTGCGAAATTCATGGCACCCAGCATAATCAGCACAATTTGGAAACCACCTACGAGTCATACGCGCGACAATTTTCCAATCAGTTCTTCGGTTAGCAAAATCGTTTAATGGCCGTTCTTTGTCATATACGGCGGTGGCCACACTAGTTAAAAAAATTTAATTACCCCTGCTTTGATAAAGCAATTTGCCCGTACACTCAACGTTAATTACCCAACGCCGTCGTCTTCGGTGCGAGAGGAACGCGAACCGTTTGCGAGGACAGAAGTGATGGAATGGGTAGGCAAGTTCGCGGAGACAATGGCGCCACAGTTTTGCAAGTGTGGCGTTAAAAAGAGAACAAGCCGGCAGTATTGCACGTAGTTAGAAGAAATTTCCTGCTTCTAGGAAGTAAAGCGTCGCCTGTCTAGTGGTTCTTTATAGCGTCAGGTTTCATACAAGCAATTGGCTATTACGGCGTTTTTCAAATAACGTATTTTTAGAGAGAATACTCGTTACTACTCGTTTTACAAATAAAAAGTAAAAAGACGGCAATGTCACGTCAAAATATTGTTAAATGCATTTTGTATGATAACGTTCACACTATACGGAACATCATGGGACGTCAACGTCACCGACCGTAAAGAAAAGCATAGTCTCGAAATGAATATTTTGACGTGTGGTATTGTTACGTTGCCTATCTATTCTAAAAATGTGAATGAGTCGACGTCAACGTGTTAATATAAAAATATACAGAAATAGATATATTCGAATGATGAGATGATACAATGAGCTAAATAAATAATATAACTAAAAAATAAAATAAATAAAAAAATATGACGATTTCTGTAAATATTTAGGGATTTTCTTTTGTAATCAAGTAGATACGTATCCATGTGCAATGTCTGAAAGTGGTCACGTGCCACACTGGCTTTGTGAAAAATACTATTGTGTAAATAAATAAAGCAGTAGCAATTATTTTTATTGCGGGAATGTTGTCAACAAAAAGGGGTTGGTTCTTTTCCTATGAATTTTGGGTTATTACGTTTTTGTGAATTTTGCAGTTGTTGAAAATATTGGCATTTTTTGTTGTTTAAAATAATTCGCGTGATATTTCTGAATAACACTATAAAAAATAAATAAATAACAAATTTGTATTAAATAGTTCTGGTTATAATAAATAAATTTAAATAAATTTTATCACATTGGTTTTTCTTGAATCTGCTTTACATTATTTGATACATTTAATGTCCATGAAGAAAATGATACGGGACAAATTAAAAAAAGGCAGCTATCAAAAAAAAATTTAAATTTGTTTTAAAATTGTAGTTTTGCCATTTGCAAAATTGTTTTAAACTTAACAATAATCATTTAATAAATAAAATTAACTATTAATAATAATGAATAAGTGATAATAAGATCAATAAGTAAATGAAATTAAATAACTGACAAACTAGACATACAGAAAAATAAATAAAATATAAGAAAAGAAAAATAAATAATAAATAATTTTAACCATCTAATTACAACGCTTTAGAGTGTAGTAGGAGAAATGCCGAAGGAAGAATGCTAATAGCGTTTTCTTCTGGTAAAACTCGAGCACACCAGAGCACGATTTTCTGAACGCTATAAGATAAGTGGTAACAGCCAAATAGAGCGTATGGTGCCTTTTAAACAAGTTAAATCTGTGATATAAGCTTTTCAGGACGACATCTTACATGGTGTAGAATCATTTGTTTAGTGATTTTAGTCGAATTCCCACATGACTGTAATACCCTATTAGATTCAAGATACCTAAAAGATACCGATGTTAAATTTCTATTTAAAATATTTTACCCTCCTTGGGGGTTTATTCCTAGGGTTGTGTCATCTGCTGTTTCACCTCAAGCTATATTTCGAATACTATAGATTGGAGTTACCACCTAGCGTAAAGGACCAAAATTACACCACTTAGCTACATGATGCAGAGAAAGGCAGACTTCCAGACTATTCCACAGATTAGTGTATTAATTGAAAGTGCTTTCGCAGGGAAACACCCCAAACTCGAATGCGTGTTTTTAGGGCACGTCAACCTAAAAGCTTTCTTGGACATCTCACGATTTAAATATATATTATTGGAACATCGAAACGCTAGATTTATTACGCTGGTTTAATGGTGTTTTTTACATTTTCCTTTCTTTTGCTTGGCACAATTCTCAGCTCTCGGGTTTTGCGAAAGTTTGAATTCACCTGTTGGCGGTTTATGTTAAGGCTGGCCACAACGCATTCCTCGAGCACCGAAATTCGCCCTAAGTATGTACCCCAAATGTTATGATAACTAGCGAAATTACGCCTATAGCGTATGCTGAGTATTCCTGGCACGTGCTGTCCTGGTACGTGCATAGAATTCCACGTAGATTGATAAGGATATTGAGTTATGTCTATTCCGACAAAATTAAAGTCGTTGTCTTTGTATCCGCATTATATGTGGTAGGGATTCTATTGCAATCATTAGTCTTAGTTTTGATAGTTCTGCATCGTATTTTAAACGATTTGTTTCAATGAAACGTTGTGTTTATTTTATAAATTTTGCTCAAATATCTTCAACAGCAGAGTTACAATCTTCCGAGACAAACCTATTGAGACACCCAGTAGATGTCACTTGAAGAGAGGACAAGAGGCCCAAGTTTGCGTTAGTTCTAACTACATCAAAGAAGCCTGTTAAACAGCCACAAAGGAGCTGCAAAGTGAAAAGAGGGCCGTGTATGTACACGGTGCATCTCTTATCGCAAAGTAGAAGCACCGGAAGCGTCTGCATGCACCAAAGTTATCTAGCATGGAAACACAAAAATTCCCTCATACGCTTTTCTACGACTTTTTCTATCTAAAAGTGCTAAATTTAGACCGAACAAGCAATTATAACTTGTTGAGAGATAGAGCGTTCTAATGTAGTCATGCTTATGCATTGGGATGTGCTGAATTCAACGGTGAGGTCGGTTCTCCCGTAGCGTGTACGGTTTGGCCAGAAAGTGGAAAACTATAATTTCCGCGGTTTATCGCGTTTTTCTCGCGAACCGCGGCCCTTAGAGCAACGCGGCTTTCAGAAATGAATTCCTCGGCCAATTTCCCATCCGATACCGTTTGAACCGTCAACATCGGGCTATTGGATCGGACACAGTTTGCGTTCAAAGTTTCTAACATAGTAAAATAGGTGTTTTTAGCATCATTTTTGATAATTGGGAACGTAATAACTGCCGAACCGTTCCAAATAAGTAAAATCTAATTATACCGGCGTAATCAGCGTCAAAAATTGTATCAAGAACCACAACCTTAATTTGATTGAAGGTAGTTGGGTTTTTGCCGACTGGCTAAAATTTTGTAAGAAATCACATATTTTAAATAATAGTTTTGAAGTAGCACACCTATCTCAAAAACAAGGCCGTGGATCAACATGAAACCTTTGCTATCTTACTAAAATGGGTGCGCTGATTACAAATTTACATAGAAAAAGTCTCTGTCTCTACTGGTTACCGAGTTGTGCTGAAATTACGGTTTTTCAAATAATACAAAAATGAGCGAAAAGGACTACATAACTTGAAAATGGTAAATCGTAGGCATATAAAAGTATACATATTTTTGATAGACTCAACGAGACCTATCATTTGGTAGTGGGTAAACCTTTCTATCACCAACGGTTGCAATGTTCAATTTTTTTCTATCTAAAAGTGCTAAATTTAGACCGAAAAAACAATGACAACTTTTTGATAGATAGAGCGTTCTTATGTAGTCATACTTATGCATTGGGATGTGCTGAATTCAACGGTGTGCTCGGTTTTCCCGTAGCGTGTACGGTTTGGCCAGAAAGTGGGAAACTATAATTTCCGCGGTTTATCGCGTTTTTCTCGCGAACCGCGCACCTTAGAGCAACGCGGATTTCAGAAATGAATTCCTCGGCCAATTTCCCATCCGATACTGTTTGAACCGTCAACATCGGGCTATTGGATCGGACACAGTTTGCGTTCAAAGTTTCTAACATAGTAAAATAGGTGTTTTTAGCATCATTTTTGATAATTGGGAACGTAATAAGTGCCGAACCGTTCCAAATAAGTAAAATCTAATTATACCGGCGTAATCAGCGTCAAAAATTGTATCAAGAACCACAACCTTAATTTGATTGAAGGTAGTTTGGGTTTTTGCCGACTGGCTAAAATTTTGTAAGAAATCACATATTTTAAACAATAGTTTTGAAGTAGCACACCTATCTCAAAAACAAGGCCCCGGATCAACATGAAACCTTTGCTATCTTACTAAAATGGGTGCGCTGATTACAAATCTACATAGAAAAAGTCTCTGTCTCTACTGGTTACCGAGTTGTGCTGAAATTACGGTTTTTCAAATAATACAAAAATAAGCGAAAAGGACTACATAACTTGAAAATGGTAAATCGTAGGCATATAAAAGTATACATATTTTTGATAGACTCAACGAGAGCTATCATTTGGTAGTGGGTAAACCTTTCTATCACCAACGGTTGCAATGTTCAATTTTTTTCTATCTAAAAGTGCTAAATTTAGACCGAAAAAACAATTATAACTTTTTGAGATATAGAGCGTTCTTATGTAGTCATACTTATGCATTGGGATGTGCTGAATTCAACGGTGTGCTCGGTTTTCCCGTAGCGTGTACGGTTTGGCCAGAAAGTGGGAAACTATAATTTCCGCGGTTTATCGCGTTTTTCTCGCGAACCGCGCACCTTAGAGCAACGCGGATTTCAGAAATGAATTCCTCGGCCAATTTCCCATCCGATACTGTTTGAACCGTCAACATCGGGCTATTGGATCGGACACACTTTGCGTTCAAAGTTTCTAACATAGTAAAATAGGTGTTTTTAGCATCATTTTTGATAATTGGGAACGTAATAAGTGCCGAACCGTTCCAAGTAAGTAAAATCTAATTATACCGGCGTAATCAGCGTCAAAAATTGTATCAAGAACCACAACCTTAATTTGATTGAAGGTAGTTTGGGTTTTTGCCGACTGGCTTAAATTTTGTAAGAAATCACATATTTTAAACAATAGTTTTGAAGTAGCACACCTATCTAAAAAACAAGGACCCCGATCAACATTAAACCTTTGCTATCTTACTAAAATGGGTGCGCTGATTACAAATTTACATAGAAAAAGTCTCTGTCTCTACTGGTTACCGAGTTGTGCTAAAATTACGGTTTTTCAAATAATACAAAAATAAGCGAAAAGGACTACATAACTTGAAAATGGTAAATCGTAGGCATATAAAAGTATACATATTTTTGATAGACTCAACGAGAGCTATCATTTGGTAGTGGGTAAACCTTTCTATCACCAACGGTTGCAATGTTCAATTTTTTTCTATCTAAAAGTGCTAAATTTAGACCGAAAAAACAATGACAACTTTTTGATAGATAGAGCGTTCTTATGTAGTCATACTTATGCATTGGGATGTGCTGAATTCAACGGTTTGCTCGGTTTTCCCGTAGCGTGTACGGTTTGGCCAGAAAGTGGGAAACTATAATTTCCGCGGTATATCGCGTTTTTCTCGCGAACCGCGCACCTTAGAGCAACGCGGATTTCAGAAATGAATTCCTCGGCCAATTTCCCATCCGATACTGTTTGAACCGTCAACATCGGGCGATTGGATCGGACACAGTTTGCGATCAAAGTTTCTAACATAGTAAAATAGGCGTTTTTAGCATCATTTTTGATAATTGGGAACGTAATAACTGCCGAACCGTTCCAAATAAGTTAAATCTAATTATACCGGCGTAATCAGCGTCAAAAATTGTATCAAGAACCACAACCTTAATTTGATTGAAGGTAGTTGGGTTTTTGCCGACTGGCTGAAATTTTGTAAGAAATCACATATTTTAAATAATAGTTTTGAAGTAGCACACCTATCTCAAAAACAAGGCCCCGGATCAACATGAAACCTTTGCTATCTTACTAAAATGGGTGCGCTGATTACAAATTTACATAGAAAAAGTCTCTGTCTCTACTGGTTACCGAGTTGTGCTGAAATTACGGTTTTTCAAATAATACAAAAATGAGCGAAAAGGACTACATAACTTGAAAATGGTAAATCGTAGGCATATAAAAGTATACATATTTTTGATAGACTCAACGAGAGCTATCATTTGGTAGTGGGTAAACCTTTCTATCACCAACGGTTGCAATGTTCAATTTTTTTCTATCTAAAAGTGCTAAATTTAGACCGAAAAAACAATGACAACTTTTTGATAGATAGAGCGTTCTTATGTAGTCATACTTATGCTTTGGGATGTGCTGAATTCAACGGTGTGCTCGGTTTTCCCGTAGCGTATACGGTTTGGCCAGAAAGTGGGAAACTATAATTTCCGCGGTTTATCGCGTTTTTCTCGCGAACCGCGCACCTTAGAGCAACGCGGATTTCAGAAATGAATTCCTCGGCCAATTTCCCATCCGATACTGTTTGAACCGTCAACATCGGGCTATTGGATCGGACACAGTTTGCGATCAAAGTTTCTAACATAGTAAAATAGGTGTTTTTAGCATCATTTTTGATAATTGGGAACGTAATAACTTCCGAACCGTTCCAAATAAGTTAAATCTAATTATACCGGCGTAATCAGCGTCAAAAATTGTATCAAGAACCACAACCTTAATTTGATTGAAGGTAGTTGGGTTTTTGCCGACTGGCTAAAATTTTGTAAGAAATCACATATTTTAAATAATAGTTTTGAAGTAGCACACCTATCTCAAAAACAAGGCCCCGGATCAACATGAAACCTTTGCTATCTTACTAAAATGGGTGCGCTGATTACAAATCTACGTAGAAAAAGTCTCTGTCTCTACTGGTTACCGAGTTGTGCTGAAATTACGGTTTTTCAAATAATACAAAAATAAGCGAAAAGGACTACATAACTTGAAAATGGTAAATCGTAGGCATATAAAAGTATACATATTTTTGATAGACTCAACGAGAGCTATCATTTGGTAGTGGGTAAACCTTTCTATCACCAACGGTTGCAATGTTCAATTTTTTTCTATCTAAAAGTGCTAAATTTAGACCGAAAAAACAATGACAACTTTTTGATAGATAGAGCGTTCTTATGTAGTCATACTTATGCATTGGGATGTGCTGAATTCAACGGTTTGCTCGGTTTTCCCGTAGCGTGTACGGTTTGGCCAGAAAGTGGGAAACTATAATTTCCGCGGTATATCGCGTTTTTCTCGCGAACCGCGCACCTTAGAGCAACGCGGATTTCAGAAATGAATTCCTCGGCCAATTTCCCATCCGATACTGTTTGAACCGTCAACATCGGGCTATTGGATCGGACACAGTTTGCGTTCAAAGTTTCTAACATAGTAAAATAGGTGTTTTTAGCAACATTTTTGATCATTGGGAACGTAATAACTGCCGAACCGTTCCAAATAAGTAAAATCTAATTATACCGGCGTAATCAGCGTCAAAAATTGTATCAAGAACCACAACCTTAATTTGATTGAAGGTAGTTGGGTTTTTGCCGACTAGCTAAAATTTTGTAAGAAATCACATATTTTAAATAATAGTTTTGAAGTAGCACACCTATCTCAAAAACAAGGCCCCGGATCAACATGAAACCTTTGCTATCTTACTAAAATGGGTGCGCTGATTACAAATTTACATAGAATAAGTCTCTGTCTCTACTGGTTATCGAGTTGTGCTGAAATTACGATTTTTCAAATAATACAAAAATAAGCGAAAAGGACTACATAACTTGAAAATGGTAAATCGTAGGCATATAAAAGTATACATATTTTTGATAGACTCAACGAGAGCTATCATTTGGTAGTGGGTAAACCTTTCTATCACCAACGGTTGCAATGTTAAATTTTTTTCTATCTAAAAGTGCTAAATTTAGACCGAAAAAACAATGACAACTTTTTGATAGATAGAGCGTTCTTATGTAGTCATACTTATGCATTGGGATGTGCTGAATTCAACGGTGTGCTCGGTTTTCCCGTAGCGTGTACGGTTTGGCCAGAAAGTGGGAAACTATAATTTCCGCGGTTTATTGCGTTTTTCTCGCGAACCGCGCACCTTAGAGCAACGCGGATTTCAGAAATGAATTCCTCGGCCAATTTCCCATCCGATACTGTTTGAACCGTCAACATCGGGCTATTGGATCGGACACAGTTTGCGTTCAAAGTTTCTAACATAGTAAAATAGGTGTTTTTAGCATCATTTTTGATAATTGGGAACGTAATAAGTGCCGAACCGTTCCAAATAAGTAAAATCTAATTATACCGGCGTAATCAGCGTCAAAAATTGTATCAAGAACCACAACCTTAATTTGATTGAAGGTAGTTTGGGTTTTTGCCGACTGGCTAAAATTTTGTAAGAAATCACATATTTTAAACAATAGTTTTGAAGTAGCACACCTATCTAAAAAACAAGGACCCCGATCAACATTAAACCTTTGCTATCTTACTAAAATGGGTGCGCTGATTACAAATTTACATAGAAAAAGTCTCTGTCTCTACTGGTTACCGAGTTGTGCTAAAATTACGGTTTTTCAAATAATACAAAAATAAGCGAAAAGGACTACATAACTTGAAAATGGTAAATCGTAGGCATATAAAAGTATACATATTTTTGATAGACTCAACGAGAGCTATCATTTGGTAGTGGGTAAACCTTTCTATCACCAACGGTTGCAATGTTCAATTTTTTTCTATCTAAAAGTGCTAAATTTAGACCGAAAAACAATGACAACTTTTTGATAGATAGAGCGTTCTTATGTAGTCATACTTATGCATTGGGATGTGCTGAATTCAACGGTTTGCTCGGTTTTCCCGTAGCGTGTACGGTTTGGCCAGAAAGTGGGAAACTATAATTTCCGCGGTATATCGCGTTTTTCTCGCGAACCGCGCACCTTAGAGCAACGCGGATTTCAGAAATGAATTCCTCGGCCAATTTCCCATCCGATACTGTTTGAACCGTCAACATCGGGCGATTGGATCGGACACAGTTTGCGATCAAAGTTTCTAACATAGTAAAATAGGCGTTTTTAGCATCATTTTTGATAATTGGGAACGTAATAACTGCCGAACCGTTCCAAATAAGTTAAATCTAATTATACCGGCGTAATCAGCGTCAAAAATTGTATCAAGAACCACAACCTTAATTTGATTGAAGGTAGTTGGGTTTTTGCCGACTGGCTAAAATTTTGTAAGAAATCACATATTTTAAATAATAGTTTTGAAGTAGCACACCTATCTCAAAAACAAGGCCCCGGATCAACATGAAACCTTTGCTATCTTACTAAAATGGGTGCGCTGATTACAAATTTACATAGAAAAAGTCTCTGTCTCTACTGGTTACCGAGTTGTGCTGAAATTACGGTTTTTCAAATAATACAAAAATGAGCGAAAAGGACTACATAACTTGAAAATGGTAAATCGTAGGCATATAAAAGTATACATATTTTTGATAGACTCAACGAGAGCTATCATTTGGTAGTGGGTAAACCTTTCTATCACCAACGGTTGCAATGTTCAATTTTTTTCTATCTAAAAGTGCTAAATTTAGACCGAAAAAACAATGACAACTTTTTGATAGATAGAGCGTTCTTATGTAGTCATACTTATGCTTTGGGATGTGCTGAATTCAACGGTGTGCTCGGTTTTCCCGTAGCGTATACGGTTTGGCCAGAAAGTGGGAAACTATAATTTCCGCGGTTTATCGCGTTTTTCTCGCGAACCGCGCACCTTAGAGCAACGCGGATTTCAGAAATGAATTCCTCGGCCAATTTCCCATCCGATACTGTTTGAACCGTCAACATCGGGCTATTGGATCGGACACAGTTTGCGTTCAAAGTTTCTAACATAGTAAAATAGGTGTTTTAGCAACATTTTTGATCATTGGGAACGTAATAACTGCCGAACCGTTCCAAATAAGTAAAATCTAATTATACCGGCGTAATCAGCGTCAAAAATTGTATCAAGAACCACAACCTTAATTTGATTGAAGGTAGTTGGGTTTTTGCCGACTTGCTAAAATTTTGTAAGAAATCACATATTTTAAATAATAGTTTTGAAGTAGCACACCTATCTCAAAAACAAGGCCCCGGATCAACATGAAACCTTTGCTATCTTACTAAAATGGGTGCGCTGATTACAAATCTACATAGAAAAAGTCTCTGTCTCTACTGGTTACCGAGTTGTGCTGAAATTACGGTTTTTCAAATAATACAAAAATAAGCGAAAAGGACTACATAACTTGAAAATGGTAAATCGTAGGCATATAAAAGTATACATATTTTTGATAGACTCAACGAGAGCTATCATTTGGTAGTGGGTAAACCTTTCTATCACCAACGGTTGCAATGTTCAATTTTTTTCTATCTAAAAGTGCTAAATTTAGACCGAAAAAACAATGACAACTTTTTGATAGATAGAGCGTTCTTATGTAGTCATACTTATGCATTGGGATGTGCTGAATTCAACGGTTTGCTCGGTTTTCCCGTAGCGTGTACGGTTTGGCCAGAAAGTGGGAAACTATAATTTCCGCGGTATATCGCGTTTTTCTCGCGAACCGCGCACCTTAGAGCAACGCGGATTTCAGAAATGAATTCCTCGGCCAATTTCCCATCCGATACTGTTTGAACCGTCAACATCGGGCTATTGGATCGGACACAGTTTGCGTTCAAAGTTTCTAACATAGTAAAATAGGTGTTTTTAGCATCATTTTTGATAATTGGGAACGTAATAAGTGCCGAACCGTTCCAAATAAGTAAAATCTAATTATACCGGCGTAATCAGCGTCAAAAATTGTATCAAGAACCACAACCTTAATTTGATTGAAGGTAGTTTGGGTTTTTGCCGACTGGCTAAAATTTTGTAAGAAATCACATATTTTAAACAATAGTTTTGAAGTAGCACACCTATCTAAAAAACAAGGACCCCGATCAACATTAAACCTTTGCTATCTTACTAAAATGGGTGCGCTGATTACAAATTTACATAGAAAAAGTCTCTGTCTCTACTGGTTACCGAGTTGTGCTAAAATTACGGTTTTTCAAATAATACAAAAATAAGCGAAAAGGACTACATAACTTGAAAATGGTAAATCGTAGGCATATAAAAGTATACATATTTTTGATAGACTCAACGAGAGCTATCATTTGGTAGTGGGTAAACCTTTCTATCACCAACGGTTGCAATGTTCAATTTTTTTCTATCTAAAAGTGCTAAATTTAGACCGAAAAAACAATGACAACTTTTTGATAGATAGAGCGTTCTTATGTAGTCATACTTATGCATTGGGATGTGCTGAATTCAACGGTTTGCTCGGTTTTCCCGTAGCGTGTACGGTTTGGCCAGAAAGTGGGAAACTATAATTTCCGCGGTATATCGCGTTTTTCTCGCGAACCGCGCACCTTAGAGCAACGCGGATTTCAGAAATGAATTCCTCGGCCAATTTCCCATCCGATACTGTTTGAACCGTCAACATCGGGCGATTGGATCGGACACAGTTTGCGATCAAAGTTTCTAACATAGTAAAATAGGCGTTTTTAGCATCATTTTTGATAATTGGGAACGTAATAACTGCCGAACCGTTCCAAATAAGTTAAATCTAATTATACCGGCGTAATCAGCGTCAAAAATTGTATCAAGAACCACAACCTTAATTTGATTGAAGGTAGTTGGGTTTTTGCCGACTGGCTAAAATTTTGTAAGAAATCACATATTTTAAATAATAGTTTTGAAGTAGCACACCTATCTCAAAAACAAGGCCCCGGATCAACATGAAACCTTTGCTATCTTACTAAAATGGGTGCGCTGATTACAAATTTACATAGAAAAAGTCTCTGTCTCTACTGGTTACCGAGTTGTGCTGAAATTACGGTTTTTCAAATAATACAAAAATGAGCGAAAAGGACTACATAACTTGAAAATGGTAAATCGTAGGCATATAAAAGTATACATATTTTTGATAGACTCAACGAGAGCTATCATTTGGTAGTGGGTAAACCTTTCTATCACCAACGGTTGCAATGTTCAATTTTTTTCTATCTAAAAGTGCTAAATTTAGACCGAAAAAACAATGACAACTTTTTGATAGATAGAGCGTTCTTATGTAGTCATACTTATGCTTTGGGATGTGCTGAATTCAACGGTGTGCTCGGTTTTCCCGTAGCGTATACGGTTTGGCCAGAAAGTGGGAAACTATAATTTCCGCGGTTTATCGCGTTTTTCTCGCGAACCGCGCACCTTAGAGCAACGCGGATTTCAGAAATGAATTCCTCGGCCAATTTCCCATCCGATACTGTTTGAACCGTCAACATCGGGCTATTGGATCGGACACAGTTTGCGTTCAAAGTTTCTAACATAGTAAAATAGGTGTTTTAGCAACATTTTTGATCATTGGGAACGTAATAACTGCCGAACCGTTCCAAATAAGTAAAATCTAATTATACCGGCGTAATCAGCGTCAAAAATTGTATCAAGAACCACAACCTTAATTTGATTGAAGGTAGTTGGGTTTTTGCCGACTTGCTAAAATTTTGTAAGAAATCACATATTTTAAATAATAGTTTTGAAGTAGCACACCTATCTCAAAAACAAGGCCCCGGATCAACATGAAACCTTTGCTATCTTACTAAAATGGGTGCGCTGATTACAAATCTACATAGAAAAAGTCTCTGTCTCTACTGGTTACCGAGTTGTGCTGAAATTACGGTTTTTCAAATAATACAAAAATAAGCGAAAAGGACTACATAACTTGAAAATGGTAAATCGTAGGCATATAAAAGTATACATATTTTTGATAGACTCAACGAGAGCTATCATTTGGTAGTGGGTAAACCTTTCTATCACCAACGGTTGCAATGTTCAATTTTTTTCTATCTAAAAGTGCTAAATTTAGACCGAAAAAACAATGACAACTTTTTGATAGATAGAGCGTTCTTATGTAGTCATACTTATGCATTGGGATGTGCTGAATTCAACGGTTTGCTCGGTTTTCCCGTAGCGTGTACGGTTTGGCCAGAAAGTGGGAAACTATAATTTCCGCGGTATATCGCGTTTTTCTCGCGAACCGCGCACCTTAGAGCAACGCGGATTTCAGAAATGAATTCCTCGGCCAATTTCCCATCCGATACTGTTTGAACCGTCAACATCGGGCGATTGGATCGGACACAGTTTGCGATCAAAGTTTCTAACATAGTAAAATAGGCGTTTTTAGCATCATTTTTGATAATTGGGAACGTAATAACTGCCGAACCGTTCCAAATAAGTTAAATCTAATTATACCGGCGTAATCAGCGTCAAAAATTGTATCAAGAACCACAACCTTAATTTGATTGAAGGTAGTTGGGTTTTTGCCGACTGGCTGAAATTTTGTAAGAAATCACATATTTTAAATAATAGTTTTGAAGTAGCACACCTATCTCAAAAACAAGGCCCCGGATCAACATGAAACCTTTGCTATCTTACTAAAATGGGTGCGCTGATTACAAATTTACATAGAAAAAGTCTCTGTCTCTACTGGTTACCGAGTTGTGCTGAAATTACGGTTTTTCAAATAATACAAAAATGAGCGAAAAGGACTACATAACTTGAAAATGGTAAATCGTAGGCATATAAAAGTATACATATTTTTGATAGACTCAACGAGAGCTATCATTTGGTAGTGGGTAAACCTTTCTATCACCAACGGTTGCAATGTTCAATTTTTTTCTATCTAAAAGTGCTAAATTTAGACCGAAAAAACAATGACAACTTTTTGATAGATAGAGCGTTCTTATGTAGTCATACTTATGCTTTGGGATGTGCTGAATTCAACGGTGTGCTCGGTTTTCCCGTAGCGTATACGGTTTGGCCAGAAAGTGGGAAACTATAATTTCCGCGGTTTATCGCGTTTTTCTCGCGAACCGCGCACCTTAGAGCAACGCGGATTTCAGAAATGAATTCCTCGGCCAATTTCCCATCCGATACTGTTTGAACCGTCAACATCGGGCGATTGGATCGGACACAGTTTGCGATCAAAGTTTCTAACATAGTAAAATAGGTGTTTTAGCAACATTTTTGATCATTGGGAACGTAATAACTGCCGAACCGTTCCAAATAAGTAAAATCTAATTATACCGGCGTAATCAGCGTCAAAAATTGTATCAAGAACCACAACCTTAATTTGATTGAAGGTAGTTGGGTTTTTGCCGACTTGCTAAAATTTTGTAAGAAATCACATATTTTAAATAATAGTTTTGAAGTAGCACACCTATCTCAAAAACAAGGCCCCGGATCAACATGAAACCTTTGCTATCTTACTAAAATGGGTGCGCTGATTACAAATCTACATAGAAAAAGTCTCTGTCTCTACTGGTTACCGAGTTGTGCTGAAATTACGGTTTTTCAAATAATACAAAAATAAGCGAAAAGGACTACATAACTTGAAAATGGTAAATCGTAGGCATATAAAAGTATACATATTTTTGATAGACTCAACGAGAGCTATCATTTGGTAGTGGGTAAACCTTTCTATCACCAACGGTTGCAATGTTCAATTTTTTTCTATCTAAAAGTGCTAAATTTAGACCGAAAAAACAATGACAACTTTTTGATAGATAGAGCGTTCTTATGTAGTCATACTTATGCATTGGGATGTGCTGAATTCAACGGTTTGCTCGGTTTTCCCGTAGCGTGTACGGTTTGGCCAGAAAGTGGGAAACTATAATTTCCGCGGTATATCGCGTTTTTCTCGCGAACCGCGCACCTTAGAGCAACGCGGATTTCAGAAATGAATTCCTCGGCCAATTTCCCATCCGATACTGTTTGAACCGTCAACATCGGGCGATTGGATCGGACACAGTTTGCGATCAAAGTTTCTAACATAGTAAAATAGGCGTTTTTAGCATCATTTTTGATAATTGGGAACGTAATAACTGCCGAACCGTTCCAAATAAGTTAAATCTAATTATACCGGCGTAATCAGCGTCAAAAATTGTATCAAGAACCACAACCTTAATTTGATTGAAGGTAGTTGGGTTTTTGCCGACTGGCTAAAATTTTGTAAGAAATCACATATTTTAAATAATAGTTTTGAAGTAGCACACCTATCTCAAAAACAAGGCCCCGGATCAACATGAAACCTTTGCTATCTTACTAAAATGGGTGCGCTGATTACAAATTTACATAGAAAAAGTCTCTGTCTCTACTGGTTACCGAGTTGTGCTGAAATTACGGTTTTTCAAATAATACAAAAATGAGCGAAAAGGACTACATAACTTGAAAATGGTAAATCGTAGGCATATAAAAGTATACATATTTTTGATAGACTCAACGAGAGCTATCATTTGGTAGTGGGTAAACCTTTCTATCACCAACGGTTGCAATGTTCAATTTTTTTCTATCTAAAAGTGCTAAATTTAGACCGAAAAAACAATGACAACTTTTTGATAGATAGAGCGTTCTTATGTAGTCATACTTATGCTTTGGGATGTGCTGAATTCAACGGTGTGCTCGGTTTTCCCGTAGCGTATACGGTTTGGCCAGAAAGTGGGAAACTATAATTTCCGCGGTTTATCGCGTTTTTCTCGCGAACCGCGCACCTTAGAGCAACGCGGATTTCAGAAATGAATTCCTCGGCCAATTTCCCATCCGATACTGTTTGAACCGTCAACATCGGGCTATTGGATCGGACACTGTTTGCGATCAAAGTTTCTAACATAGTAAAATAGGTGTTTTTAGCATCATTTTTGATAATTGGGACCGTAATAACTTCCGAACCGTTCCAAATAAGTTAAATCTAATTATACCGGCGTAATCAGCGTCAAAAATTGTATCAAGAACCACAACCTTAATTTGATTGAAGGTAGTTGGGTTTTTGCCGACTGGCTAAAATTTTGTAAGAAATCACATATTTTAAATAATAGTTTTGAAGTAGCACACCTATCTCAAAAACAAGGCCCCGGATCAACATGAAACCTTTGCTATCTTACTAAAATGGGTGCGCTGATTACAAATCTACATAGAAAAAGTCTCTGTCTCTACTGGTTACCGAGTTGTGCTGAAATTACGGTTTTTCAAATAATACAAAAATAAGCGAAAAGGACTACATAACTTGAAAATGGTAAATCGTAGGCATATAAAAGTATACATATTTTTGATAGACTCAACGAGAGCTATCATTTGGTAGTGGGTAAACCTTTCTATCACCAACGGTTGCAATGTTCAATTTTTTTCTATCTAAAAGTGCTAAATTTAGACCGAAAAAACAATGACAACTTTTTGATAGATAGAACGTTCTTATGTAGTCATACTTATGCATTGGGATGTGCTGAATTCAACGGTGTGCTCGGTTTTCCCGTAGCGTGTACGGTTTGGCCAGAAAGTGGGAAACTATAATTTCCGCGGTTTATCGCGTTTTTCTCGCGAACCGCGCACCTTAGAGCAACGCGGATTTCAGAAATGAATTATACAATATTGAATAATACAAAAATAAGCGAAATGGACCATTAACATGAAAATGGTGAATCTTAGGCATAGGCATATCTAGGCGCCTAGTCTATAGTTTTAGAACTTGCCGAGACTAGTTGTTTTAATAGCAATTTACGACTGTACAAAGATCAACTGTACTACTTAAGTCATATGGATGTAATTAATTAACGCACTAATTATTTCTCCGAGATTTCTGTACGTGTACGTGTTTCCATTTCATATTACGGGTAGTCTCGAGTGGTTTATTACTTTAGTTGTGTCAATATGAGGAAGACAGCAAACAAGAAATTATCACTGCTACCCTCCTACCTGTTGGCGGTATATTGTGTGAACACACATTATAATAACAAGTCAAACGATATGTTTGCTCCTTCGTTACTGTGTTGGGTTAAGTAACTTACCGTACGTGGATTATCTATTTCCAGCAATTAATAACTTAACTCATAAACAAAAAATCAGGATACCTACTAAATGCACTGCTTAAAAAAATTACGGGTACACTTTTTTCGAAACCTGTAACCTTTTACACGTGTTTTCCTGTGTAAGTCCTTTTTTTATAAAAATTGTTTTGGAGAAGAAGACTTGTTTCAGTAATTCTGTAACTAACTATCAAACGTGATCTGAAATTTTCTCCGTTTATCAGACCAAAACTTTCTTCTGGTTATAATCCGCAATTTCAGTTATTAGTTGTTATATGTGGCAAGTTGCGAGTCTCGTCGAGTGCACCCCTTTAGTACCCGGACGTTTTAACCCCGTCGCCAATTAAACTCGTTCAACGTTTCAACTCGATTGAGGAAATAAGCTTTCGGTGCACCGCTGCCGCTGGCTGGCGACGTCTTTAATGTTTTACTTCAGCTGCTTAAGCTCTCAACTCCACTTCGCCACTGCACTTTACTGCAAATTAAACCGATTTTCTCTTCGATCGTTAATTCCTATTGCAATATTAATAGAACCACCCAAATTATATAGAGTGTGTTACAATTTGAAAAGACTAGTTTTTCAGTAGGTATTATTTCAGAAATTGGCGATCTATTTTTATAACGTCACAAATAAAAAACGTCACAAAATTAGCAAATGTAGGTTTCAGACTTGTCATATCTTTAACCTATGTTTGACAGTTGTTTGCAATACTGTATTTTTTAGATTCATCTTTATCTTTTATTCATGAAAAGTGATTAATATTTTCTTCTCAAGATTATATCGCATTCTATCCTTTCGTCGCGTACAGTTGGCATCCATACGTCTTTGGCACTACGCAAATCACTACAAAAACACAACCACATGAAGGTTCCACAATCCTAAAGATTCTTATTGTACATAAACGAACGAACAGCTGACCACATGAGCCTGGCGAGTGGTGGAGTGTTGTCGATTTTCTTGCGCTACGCAGGGACGGACTCGGTCTTTCTTTATTAATTTTCTCAAGTTAGTCCGTACGTTATTTGACAAAACGGGCTTCTTGCGTCCTTTGGCATACGCTCCTTCAACGTTAGCCGTTATTTCTGAAACATCCTGTACAATAACCGGAATTACAATAGCGGATTTCGGGGTTCACGGATTCCACCGATGCGATGTAGTTGCGCCTCGCCGCCGGCATTACAGAGATTTACGTTTAGACCTAACATTAACATGGGGGTTGTAATCGCCCTCACCACCGTTCCCTGCCAGGATTCTAAATGGTTGCGAGCCGGAAATACAGCGTTAAATATACCGCCATCGCTAGTCGAGATCCCAGACGCGATTTAATATCGGAAACGACGCATCCTGTTTACGTAGGCGGTCGTTTAGGGGTCGATGAGGCTTGTGTTACTTAAAAAATGACTCAATTAGATTGAAAAGTGATAATAATGAGCCTGGGATGAGTGTTAAAGTGTTTAAATTAATATTGTATGTAGGTATACGGTTGAGCGGTTTGCGAGTCGGATGCTTTCAAGTGATGAGTTCCATCTTGCTCTTGTATTTTCCACGTCTTGAATAAACATACCGGGAGCTCGGAAAATAATTCAAGGAGATTGTTGGCTTAACGGGTAGAGTAAATATTTGGAAAACGCGTCCGCACGGCTCGGCTCTATCTGCAGTTTATTACGTTTGGGGGCATTCGGAATCAAACATGAACTCTTAATACTGTAATTAAACATCCTGGTATTGCGAGCTAATTACATGATAACACTGGTGTACAAATTTTAATTGCCTATCAGTTCGACAGTAATCCTTACTGTTAATATCCTTTGAAATGACGAATTTATCTTTTCCTTGTCACAGGCCTCGGTAGCTCAACGGTAGAGCGATAGTCAACGATAGTTGTGTCTTTTCTCATTTTCGAAATGTATAACATGTTAACATGTTGGAAGTAACCAAGTATCAAAGTATCAAATCAAGTAACTCCAGCTTGATTACAGACCGCCGGCGCCGGGCTGACCAAGAATGCTTTGGATTAAAAACACTCAGATTGTAAAAGAAGCAAGTTTATACAACATAAAGATTATTTTTTAAGTAAATGTTCAAATTGGCCGCTATTTTCTTGAAGGCATAAAAGCGTGCCCGCTTTTCCACATGTTGTTATGCTCTTCTAACTGTTCTTCCCGGAATAGCATTGACCGCATTTGTTATTCTATCCCGCAGATCGTCGATATTTCTGCGAGTATCGTGATAAATTTCGTCTCCACCATTACCAATCCAGCGATTTGGAAATTGTTGATTTAAACAATTTCGTACAATTGCAAAGTTTGACTTGTGTGGGGTTTGTATGGTTTCAATTTCTTTGTTCGTAATGGTCTGCAAACACGTGTTTGCGGCAATTCCAAACTAAGGGCTACTTCCCGCTTAGAAATCCGAGGGTCGTCATTTATCTAAAAACAGGTAGTTGAAGCATTGCAAATTATGGTAATGTGACGTTTACCATTTCTAAAATACCTCTTTGATCAGTTTCAGCGTTTCCATGAGGATTATAAGAATTGCAGGGTTTACTAAACGATCCATGGTCCGCTAAATTTCCGTCCAATGTTAGGAATATTGTACAATGCGACATTTCTAAAAAAACAATAATAAACCTTTATTATAGCACGCTTTTCGTTATTGGTAAACGGAATTTTACATCCACAATCAACCACAATTAAGGTTTATTTGGTTAAATGGCAAACCTAACGCTGGGTGCGCCGTTTGATCCAAGTGCATTTTGTTGGCGTTGCTTGGCAACAAGTACGGCAGTCTGTAACCAATCTCCAGTTGGGTACTTGAAGGTTTTTTATTATTACACCATTATTTTAAAAAAAGAATGGTAACATGTTATACATTGCGGAAATGAGAAAAAACACGACTATCGCAAAACGCCAAAATTCAACATGGCGCACATAAGAAAAACAAAAGTTGGCCATGGTTACGCCGCCATCTTTGATGTTACTTCAAATTAATAAATGACATAAGAAATGTTTTTCCCTAAACGGATTTTGATCCCATCCAATCGTATTAAATATTATTAAGCCGGGCCAAGAAAAATTTATCCCATCTAATCCAGTAATGACCGGGAGGGTTGGCTTCCCTTAATCCTTATTGAAAGGGCGGATTTCGAGTTTTCGACAGCGCCGCCCACACGAGTTTATTATATCGCTGCGCGGTTCCTACCGCCAGATGATTATTTACAATTCCGAAAACCGGATATTCCAAAACTACTCTCCGAAACATTTAACACGAATCTAATGGGTTATCGATTTATTTGCGGTTTCGTGTTCTGAAATTATTGCAAACCTATTTCAGTAGCTCGTTCGATTTGCTCACACCACGCCACTGTAACAGAATTGCCACTTTGTGTAGTTATTTACCAATATTTAATCGATTATTGTAGTTGAATACTCGAACTTCTCCCTCTATGGGTAGGGTTTGGTCTATTGTTAGTATTTAGCACACATATAACTTAGATATCAATTTATACCTTACACATTTCTTACTATAAATCACTGTACCAACTGTGTGGCAAGTACTAAAATTTTTATTTGCTTGGTAAAATTGACTTCCGCCTATCATCAGGAAATGATTGACAGAACAATTGGCTAGAAGCACAGACCGGAAGAAGCAATCTTATTCAGTTCCAATATTTGTCCAGAGCCTTCAGTAGCTTCGAGAGGCCATCTCGAAGAAAAACGACGTCAGATTTGATGGGTTGCGACGCGTGCCCTAATGGCATTTTTATGCGCGGCAATATAAAGGGTAAACACGTCTCATATTTTCGAATGGACTACGTTTAGAGCACGCCATATAGAAGTTAAAATCACCCATCTGGATTTAAAGAGGCAGAAATGGCTGCAAATTTGAAAAGACTATCTGTATTTTGCATATAAATTTATTGTGTTCATTATTTTGTAATCTTTCTATTTCAATACTAAATAACTTATTCCATTCGTTACCTACCTTTCGGGTTGCATTGATGCACCGCACGTGTTTGATGTCATAAATCAGACCGCTGTCGTAAATAATACCTTCGAGTACACATAAAAAAGCCTTTGAGCCGCGTCATTAGACCGACATTGAATGGATCGACGCGAACGCGAACAAATAAAGCGGTTTATAGCGAGACACTCGCCGAACGCGTGATGTTTATCCAACTATTCGACTTCTGGCAGTTCGAATGTTAGCGGATTTGGGTGAATGTGCCATCCACATTCTCCCAATTCGCGGTCTGTCGCTATGTCTCGCGAGAGTGGCGAAGACGTATTAGAGTTACTAGTCTTTCATTCAACTGTGTATACGTAGTGCAGAAAAATCGTGATTTTCATCGTGAGACGCGCCGTCTAGATGCAATTACTGCGACAGCAGATTTAATTACCCATCTTGTAATTAAGCTGACCGGAGTTAATTGCCTAAGCAGCTGCCCAAATGTTGGTTTAGACTTCTTTCGGTTGGCGCTCGTTATAACGGATGGATGGTTGCGCGCCGGCGACATCTACCGCTATTATTTCGAATTAAACTTTCATTACGTGGTAATCAGGATTTTTATTATTATTATTTTTTTGTTGTCGTTCAGACGCGCGCTTTACGACTGGAACGTAAACCTGAAATTAGGCTGTATTCTCGCCGTTTTATACTTTGAATTTACTTATATTATTACCGGTATAATATTTTTTTTTAATCTCAGGATTATCGTATTTATCAGTGTACTATTTTATCTTGATTCTAGGTGTCAGATTCCTTGGAGGAAGAAAGGAGCCGACAGTTTGACAACTTCTCCTGGACTGAATAGAAGAACCATTGCCAGTAAAGCACAAACTGCGCCAGTTACGGTGAGTTAAAATAAAATTAACCTTAGAAATATATACATTGTGAAATTATTTCGAAACTATTTGATTAAGTTATATTAAATGTACACTTAAACTACAAAAAATAAGTAAATACAATAGTTGCTTCAATAAGGATCTCTAATACAAAATTGTTTAATAAAGAACAGGCGTTAAAAAAACTTTTAATTTTGCAAGAATATTTACTTTAGCTAGGAGAACAATGCCTTATACTATAGAATTATCTAAAATAATTGATTTACCGAACTATTTTTCTATACAGTTCCTCCCCATGCGTTCTACGTTCATATATTTCCCTCATTTTCCTACGATAATTTATAAAAACAGCCATTTGTAACACTTTTTCAATCGAAGTAATAGACGTGAAGTTGCTCTCTACACAAAACACTCCCAGATGGAGTAAATCCTAGACTACATTAGTAATTACTCTAGTATTGATTTCTATATACCGAAGTATATAAAGCAAAGTATGAAGTAATTGCTCCTAGTATGTACTTAGTTTCGCCTTACTTCAAGAATTATGTAGAGTAAATGCTATAATTTTTTGTATTTACTTCATGAAAAAGCTACATCATGAAGAATTTACTTGAAGTAAAAGTAAATACTTTTTCTAATCATACCACTCAATCTTTGTGTATCGGTTGGTTGTAAAGATCGGACAGCGGACAAATAAATTAGTGTGTTCTGTATTCAGTCTCTAGAATATAGTTTTGTTTTATCAATGGTAGACTTTGCGATAGTTTAGTTTGCAAAGATATGAATGTTATGAAGCGTTGTTAGATCTGCAATAGTTCTGCCGTTACGTGCATGTGCTCCGAAACGCAAAACCAGACTGACCTGACCAGACCTGCCCTCACACCAGTCAGCAGTCTCACTATAATTGGCTGCCCCACTCAACTGACGTTGGCAGTGTTGTCGCGTGATACGCTAGTTTCTATAGACCTATGCCTAATTTTTGCGGACACAATCTGTATATATAGGCAAAACTGGGAGAGCTGAAGGTGATTCATCGCTTAAAATCGTATGAACCAAGATATGAACGTACCGCGTGAATTGGTTATTACCTGTGTATATAAGTTGCCTACTAGGTAGTTCGTTCAAGATTAATATTTAATTATTAAAAATAGTGTCATTTAATTGTGATAATTGTCCTATCTAATTTATATATCCATTATTAGCATGTTTAACAGAAGCAAAGTGAAAACATACCAACGAAAACATCTTGTTCACATCACACGTTCGCGCTCCAATTGGAGGTTAGGTTGCTACCACTGTCATTCGTTCTTATGGTTCTAAGAACAGACGTACTTTTTTGTCTTGCCCATTTAAATTATACAGCAGACGTATGAAAAGTATGCTATTTCGTTTTAACACGCGTCAATATTTAGAAATATTCTGTAACGTATGTCTAAAATAACAGCTGAAATCTATGAGTAATCTTCAGCTCTCCCAGTTTTGCCTATACATAAGATATCATTTTTGTTGGCTGGACTTTTCTTTCTTTTTGTCCTAAACCTTAGGGTGTGCGCTGCACGCCCTGCACGTATGGACCGCACGCCACTGTCCTCTGTATTGCATTAAAACAGTAATATTTAGATATTCTGGTCAGTTATGATTTGGCCTGTCAGCCCTTTACCCTGTACAATAGCGAAATAAATCCATTTGCCTGTTCCACAATCGATCGCAGTTCGTATCAGTGCGACCCGTTGGAAATTTATAGTTGGACGACACGTCGCGATGGACAGACAGTTGACACAGTTTCCGATGGAGGGCGCGCATCATTCATGAGATTGCCAGCCGGTGTGTATCCACCCCTAAAATAGCTTCGGGGGGGTCAACGCACATCGCACGGGTTTAAATTTAAATCCCGATCGCCAATTCCCCTATATCAACCAGGCGGTCTCCGTACGTACGCTGGTTATCGCACGATGCCGATGAACTTAATTAGCCGATGTACGTCCTCGTTTCTCGTTACAGTATGGACGCGCTCTGAAATAATTGAGGCGTTATATATTGTGATTGCTAGAGGCCCGGCTCGTCTCGATTAGTATCAAATAATTCGACGATGACGTAAAATGACCAGTTCAGTGCTTTGAGTACGTTCTATGTGTGCTATGACCCCTTTGTATACCCATTAAATATATTACCATGTGCCTTGACACCTTATTAACAGTAACAATAAAAATATTGTATTTCGTCCTCGATAATCGTAGAATTTGTCCTTTTCTCCAACACGTTTAGTAATGCTTCTCACTAATTCGGTATTTAAAAAATACTATTCTATCTTTTTTATAAATTTTATATTAAAAATTTGTATTGGATTACAATTCCGTCAATGGTTATAGTATTGTATTAATTACTCTAAAATAAGAAATCTGATTTGGCCAGGCTCATGACTTTATCATACAAGATATAAAATTAATAGTTTTTAGTTGCATGAGATTCTGTCAGGATTCTGTTAGGATTTTTGGTTGCACACGGCCTTTGATATAAGTCAATGTTAATTTGCATGTTTTGAACGCGTGCCACAAACGAGTGACTTTGTTCTGATTTGAAAAGCCCGACGTCTGTATTTCTTGCCAAAAAACTGTCTGCAGGTTGCATGGGTTGGATACAATGTGATTGAACCATACTTCGCAACAATATCCGCAGCCATTTCTGTTTTTTCGTCAAAATAGTTAAATAATAAATTAAAGTAGAGGAAATTATTTACTGCTATAATTTATGTCCATGACATTTTTTGGTAAAATTAATACTTTAGCTGCATGAGCAAATTGTATTTGATCGAGAATTTACATTTTAATAGCAGTAGTTAGTGTCAAAGACTGGTCTGTTGACAATACCTACTGTCAAATCTAATGTCAAATCCAGGCTAACTAGTTTTATATGATCCAGCCACGATCGATCTCGATCAAATAGAATGTGCTCATGGTCATGAAACTTCTAAATATGAGTACCATTCGTAGCTTCCATCGTCTCCATAAAAAATAAAAAACGGGTACACACAGACACAGACAATTTTTTTTTGTACCATAGCAAAAAATGTTCAGGCGACCTAAAAAGGCATATTTCTGCTAAAATCTCAAAAAAAAATTGCGCGATTTCAATACTTTATCGTACTAGGTATGATAATCTAAAATCATCTGTCCTATTCTTTTTGAGACTCATAAACTTATTCCTGCAATAGTACGCTAAAATTATCAAAGAAAGTACCCCTAAATTAGGGCGCTTGTAATTTGAGAACCACTGCATGCCAGAAACATTGGCAAATACCTTAATTATATAATTATATGCAAGGTGTTTTTTCGAAAACACCACCAATGACGCACAAAAAAAATAGAAAAAGGTTCATATGGACTTATTTGTTTTCGTTATTCCTTAAAAAGTTACAGCCGGTTGAAGTAACAGCATAACTGTTATTTTATTTTAAAGGACTCTCACTTCTTTAGGAATTGATAAACCTAATAAGTTAACATGTTACTTTTTACTCAGAATGACTCTACAATAACTTGTAGAGAAACATAGGTCAAAATAAGTTTCATAAGTATTTTGTTTCTTCCTTCATTAGTTTATTTTTATTAGTATAATACAATATTTGGGAAAAAGGCAAGAAACATTTCTGGTTTTTTTTTAATTTTCAATATTTCGCCTATAACATAGGCATCATCGGGAAATTAAAATAACTAAAACTACAATAACACATAAAACTTTTTAAGAAAACTTCTGACAAAGTTTTAGCTTTTTTTCTAAAAAAAGTTTTTAAAAGTTTTTTTCTTTACCTGTATTCAGTGATGTACTACAGAATATAAAATTTGTAAATAGGTATAGAATACAGCGAAAAAAGTATTCAAAATTAGTAGAAAATACAATTGTACCAAAAATGATTTGTTATTACTCGTTGTTATTAATCTTTCGATGGTTCACTCCAATCGAACGAACGATATCATTTCTTGTTCCGATTTTCGAGTTTCTTCCAGTTTAAGAAATTTACCTTAAACTAACGAAATAATATTTTCCATCATGGAGTGCATGTACGCCATAGATTGTGTCTCGGTTAAAACATCTCGAGTTTGTATTGAGCTGTGACAGCGGTAATATGGTCATTTTTGACATTTTTTCATGGCACAATTATCGCTTTTTTTGCGTTTTTAGTAAAAAATACTGTAAAAAAGGTAGTTTATAATATGGGTCGGGCTATGTGAACTATATTTGACATAACCGAAAGACGTTTAAGAAATATTCATTTTGTTCATGACAAGACGTTGAATATTTAATATTCTAAGAAGTGTCACTGAATATTTCATCAATTTTCGACAATAAATAACTTGAAGACGCATTTAGAACTGGGTATACAAGTCATTATATTCTGTAAACAATAATCGTTTTATTTAAAATGCAAACAGTTAGTCTATTTGAATAATAAACATCCATGACGTATGAATTCTAAAGTTATCCAATGTTATCTTAAAGAGGAAAACAAAAGAATCATCAAAATATTTATTGGCCTTAATATCAAAAATGGATAATTTGGCTCGATCAAATAATTTCTTTTGCCTATTATTGAAACATTCTACAAGAACGTTGAGAAAATCAAAGATGGAAGAGCAAGTTATTATCTTAATGGAGTTTAAATTTTGTTTATTATTGATGTCAATACGCACACTTTGACACCAGTTAAACCGATAAGTTTAGTTTTTCTACTTGTAAGGTAAAATTTGAAAACGTCGATCAAGTTTAAGGGTAAAAAATATTGTTCAATCAAGTGTATTTTAGGCGTTTCTTAGTGACTAGATTTGATAACTTTTGGCATCACAGTCGTTTTGATCCGCCAATTTCTGGGCTTTTTCATGATCCCGGGATTAATAAATCTTTAATCCCGGGATCAGTATTTTGTCCGGGATTGGAAGCCCTAGTTACAATGCAGCTGAAATGTACAAACATATAACAGCTAGTGAGCACAACCAATAATTAGTAATGAACATGCTTAGGAGTACATACCTACATACGTATGTATCGCTAGTTTTTTATGTACCAGAATACAATAACATAATCTTGCTATGAATTAGATTCTAAGGCGCACTTACGTGCAATTTATTGCTATGAGAAGAGGGCTACTGTTTGATATTGAGAACGTGTTCCTCGTTAATCAGGACCAGATGTGCCACGTTACCAGTTCGGCGTGGAATTTATGAGGCTTGCCGTTGACAGATCGAATGTCCTTCCCCTTCCCCCCCGCAGTAAACACCCACTAAACGCAAACACGTGACAGGCAAACGGTACACCCTTAGATAATAATTTCTCTACGTACATACCTCCTCGATAGAATTTAAGACTTTGGAGACGACGTCGCAAGGACATTGATATTCATTGCTGCCATCGCATTGTTATCGACAATTTCTTTGTATCGTTTCGTACCGATTTCGGTTTTCTGTTAACATATCACGTCTATCGTCCACTTACCTAGTTACAAGAAATGAATCGATGCTATAGTCGATGGAAGGCAGGCAGCATTTCTCCTCAGCCGCGGCCGGCCATAAGTCCGTAAGTCTTTAATCGAAGTTCAAAGTGTGCACAGTCGGATCGCGAGTGTTTGCCGTCGGAATTATTAAATTTGACGTGTTTGATGTTGAGTGAAAAATGCCCGTTTCGACGTAGGATTTAGCAGTCGGACGGGATGGTGATTTATTATAGCGTACGTTTTGCGTTTTTTTTTTGTGTCTTTTTTCTGCTTCTCAAGTGTTTTCTTATATATTTCGTCTTTTATATAATCCGTACATCAGATATACCAAAATTATCAACAATAGGGACGTTCCCACAAAGTAACTTTGAATACCAAATAATGCATATATTTCAACACGAAACAGCAAAAATTACTGTGTACAGATAAGACGGTGACACTGATTTTGTCACAAGAGATGTGAGATATCGCTTCAATTTTGTTTTCATAGATTCCAAACCAAGAAGTCTGCGTAACGCAAATCTAAGACGTGATGGAGTTCCCTGTTTGTCATCAACAGACAAGAAGCGCTTTGAAATGTCCATATAACATTTTGTGACATTGAAACATTATAATATTTTCTATAATCAAATTAAAAAAAAAATAAAGTATTCCACAAATTTTATTTTGCAGAACAATATTGTTGTTACCATTGGTGTTAAATAAGACAGAAATAGTGCATCGCCTCGGAAACCGTTGGAAATACTCATATTTTAATAATTATTTTTTCAAAAGGTTGCAAATTTAAAGCACTGGAACATTTACACCTAAAAAATTGACGTTTGTTTTTTATAAATGTTCACATTTGTTAGATGATTAAATTGTCTATGGTAACAAGCATGTATTTACAAAAAATCGACTCTCAAAGGATTTAACCCCCATTAATGACATTCAATTCGACGCATGACAGAAAATTATAGAACACCATTTAGAAAAGTTATAACATTTTGCTAAAGCAAAACAAAGTAATGTTGAGTTGTAGCCACACAACATAACATTTTGAGCAAAACATTTTGCATTCATGAATAGGACTACCGCATCTAATTACCTATAATTTAGCATATGGTGGAAAGTTATATAATAATTTTTTTAAAAGTTATAAACATGTTGTTATCACAGCCAACCAAAATATCAACTCCCTCCACTTGGTGTCGTACATAATATCGTAATGTGAAGGCTTTTCAGCTTTTAATGTAATCAGTTAAAGTATAATCCCAATCAATTACCTACATGTTGGCCTAAGAGAAAAGGATTTAAACAGTGTTTTTAAAATTTATAAACATTTTCTGTTGTAAAGATATGTAATTTGTACCGCAATACTCAAATAAGTAGTAGACAAAATTTCTGTGATTTAGGGGTTGTATGCCACAAAAAAAGTTCTCAGCGTAAATCAGAAAGTACAACGATTAATTACCTACGAATTTGTCATATGAAGCAAAGATATGTAACAATTTTTTTTTTCATTTCTAATATATTTAATTTTTGTAAAAGTTATAACAATTTTTCTGTAGCGTTTTACGTAGTATATCTGAAAGCTTGCATAGAAAGTATATGCAAATTATTGTGATTTAAATAAAGGTTGTTTGCTACAGAACGGGAAATAGCGATTCACTAATTGAGATAGGTAGTCTACAGTTTGACGTATGGAATATCGTCGTTCAGTAATTTGTAAAACGTTATAAACAATTTTTAGCAATCAACTTTGTGTTCCTTTGGCTGTCGATAATTAATATTGTTACAATACTAATCGGCTAGTCGCTCTGTTGCCTGTTAGCAACGGAGTTGTTACCCCTAAATCATCATTATTTTGTTTATCTCTCAATAATTATCGAAAAGTAGTCAAATGATAGCTTTTTTTTGGCAAAGAACATATGACTTGATGCCTTTTTAGATTTCCAAAATTCTACCATTTGCAAGTTTTAAACCTAGATGTGTTCTACCAATCAAAAATAATATCTGATTCACTAGTTTGACAGTAAATAATCAATCAGTCTTTTGATCTGTTTGATAAAATGAAAGTGAAAAATGAAGAGACTAAAAAGCTGCGCAAAAAAACACTAAAAATTGCAGATGCAAGAAACATTTAAATACAAATATATATAATAAATTTTATACAGCGTTTCATTAAAATGGTAAAACATAAATGTCTAAGATTTCTTAATAATAAAAACAATTTTCTTTAAAAATGAATAGCCATAATCATTATCGCCACATAACTATACATTCTACAGTTACACATTTAACAAAAATGCATTAACCTCTCTGAATTTTGGGCGTTTACCTTAATTAATACAATTAAATGGGAGCTAAGCGCGTACGCAAGGTCCGATATCAATTGTTTAAATTCTTCCCTGAAACAAAAATAGGATGAGCGAGTCTGCCTATCCAATTACTGCACGGGGATTTCGATATCCCCGAGCAACTTAAACTTAATCCCGAATCGATGAGGCAACTAACTGTATTCGGGAAGCGTTTCGCCGAGCAAACTGCAATTCTAAATCCTGATTAATTAATTACTTACTCGTCCGGGTACCGTTCTAGCTGGGTAAATGTACAGGGTGTCGATCGAAAACAATTTTGAAGCCATATTGACCTGCATGAGTCGTTGAGTACTTTTCAGTAATATCGTATTCTAATCATCATGATTCTAATAAACTTACGCCTGATTCGTTGTGACAAGCGTCAATACTCATGAGTGCGGTGATACTAAAACATCTATAATAATAATATAATATAATAATATCTATAAATAACCCCCTAGAAGTTAATGCACTCATTTAATATACACGCTGTAGCAATATTCGATTTATTTGGGAAATGTGGTAGAAATGCTTTCGGCGCCGTCGATGTTGTCTTGCGAGATCCAATTTATGGTCCCAGTTGCTCGGGAATTAATTTGCCGAGACGCGCCACCCCGTCTAATAGATGATGGAATAATTGTGTCGGTCTTAGTAACCAGATTCGGCTCGGAGGATTTAGGCTAGACACCTCTCGAAGTTGCCGAAACTAATTTATGTACACATAGTACACACTGTGTTCGATCGTGCTACAATCGCCTTTGTTCTGTTGCAGCCGCTCCACGATAGCAATCGGCGCCGCTCGCCGTTAGGTGGCGCCTCCGCTCGCAAAGCGAAGGCGAACTCGTCGCCGCAGCTCCTCGATCCCCTACATACCGACCATAGGTAAGTAAGGTTGTCAAACCTTTTTTAGGTACCTCCAGAAACATTTCCAAAATACCATGAGCAATGTTGAATGTTGCTCTTCAAAGTTTGCGACTACTCTTTGAGAAATTATATAGCTTTTAAACAACTCTTTCATGTAATGAATTCCTTCATGGCTAGGAATTAACACAAAAAAAAATAAATTTACTCAACTCTATAGCTGGAATTAACTTAACCTGGAATTTTGTTGTACCTGCACAAGATTTAATTGGTGAAGCAAAATCGTTTATGTACAAATTAAATAAAACAGGTCCCAAAACAGAACCTTGTGGTATCCCCAAGGTGTTTGTTTACTAATTCACTTGACTCATTTTCTCCAATCCCAACCTCCTGCCTCCTGATTGTTAAATAGTTTTCAAGCCATTTCAATTCTTCTCCCCTAATTCCGTAAATTTCCATTTTTTTAAATTTTAACAATAATAATTCTGTTGCAGTAAGTGGGAGGACGATCGTCCCGAAACTACTGCCGAAATTCGCCACAGAATCAACCCCAAGGATTTCTCCAGAGGGCGAAGTCTCCCAGGTACTGAATGAAATAATGAGCGAGTTCGTTGAAAATTTAAAAATTAACGACGTGTCGTTTTCAGGCCCGACCACGGAGAGCGTCCTGCAGAAATTCAGGAAGACGTTCTCCTTGAGGTTCCAGAAGAAGGGCAGCAAGGAATGCTGCAGTACGGATTTGGGGGATAATCTGGCCGAAATTCCGACCGATCACTGCGAAGAGGACTCCGTCTTACATCTGCAATCAGTTTCACCGTGTAATACGCTAGCCGAAGCCAAGGATGAGCATTCCGAACAGAAATATAAGTAAGGCTACTTATTTGACTTTATTACTAAACTACTTCCGGGTTATGCCGCATGTCAAGATTGGTAAATGCTAACGTTTCGCGAACCATGTTGCTCGCTTCTTCAAAGCTAATTGAATACTGAAGACCTACCTACCAAGAACATCTCCCTTATATACCTAAATTTACACCTCACTGCGCACATCTGGAGCTACCGCTTCCATGTGCTTTTCCACCTGACCGCGTTAGGATCGATTTGCAGACTTTAGTAATGTCAGTACCGTCCTCGCGATTGATGTTGTCAGGATGTTTGTAAATTTGGATGGCTTCTCTAATAAGCCTTCGATGATAATTACCCACCTTTGCCAACATCTTCACGTCATCGAAATTAATTGTGTGTCCCGACTCGTGGCAGTGTTGAACAACAGCGGACTGTTGAATCTTGCGTAGCCGGGTGTCTCTACTGTGCTCCTTGACTCGACATTCAATACTTCGTCCTGTCTGTCCTACATAGCATGTTCCACACTCACATGTTATCTTGTACACTCCTTCGTTCTTCAGGAGTGGTGTGTGATATCCTTTGGGTTAGGCAAAAGATCCTTTACATTTACTGGTGCTCTGTACCTTACCGTAATACCCGATTTCTTCAGTATTCTACCGATTCTTCTAATCTTTCTATCAAATTCACGATGGAAATGGAAGAGGATAATCAGCTGCCATTTTTGGATGTGCTGGTATACAGAACGTCAATAGGTACGCTTGGACATACAGTCTACCGCAAGAAGACACATACCGATCGGTACTTCAACGCCAAATCACACCATCATCCCCAACAGATGAGAAGTGTTATTAACACTCTGTTCAACAGAGCCGAGAAGGTGTGCGACTCCAGCACCTTGGACGACGAACGGAAACACTTGGAGTGGGCTCTACGTCAGAATGAATATTGGTCTGACATGCGGAGTGTCACACAAAGAAACCCGCAAGTCTCAGAGGAGCGGCAGGAGTCAAACGGTTCGCACCAGCAAAGGTAAAGGATATTTTGCCTAATCCAAAAGATATCACACCACTCCTGAAGAACGAAGGGGTATACAAGATAATATGTGAGTGTGGAACATGCTATGTAGGACAGACAGGACGAAGCATCGAATGCCGAGTCAAGGAGCACAGTAGAGGAACCCGGCTACGCAAGATTCAACACTCCGCTGTTGCTCAACACTGCCACGACTCGGGACACACAATTAATTTCGATGATGTGAAGATGTTGGCAAGGGTGGGTAATTATCATCGAAGGCTTATTAGAGAAGCCATCGAAATTTACAAACATCGTGACAACATCAATCGCGAGGACGGTACTGACATTAGTAGGGTCTGGAAATCGATCCTAACGCGGTCAGGTGGAAAAGCACATGGGAGCGGCAGCTCCAGATGTGCGCAGTGAGGTGTAAATTTAGGTATATAAGGGAGATTTTCTTGGTAGGTCTTCAGTATTCAATTAGCTTTGAAGAAGCGAACAACATGGTTCGCGAAACGTCAGCATTTACCAATCTTTACCAAAACCCGGAAGTAGTTTATTTTCTAAATGCTTCTGGCCGTGAAAGCCTACGTACTTATTCATTACTTATTATTTGTATAACTTTTGTTTTTCTTCTGTGTCGTAGATTTGGACCGTTAGTCTGGCGAAGCAGCAAGGAAAGGAAGAAACTGAACAAAGCGGCGAGGAACGCAAAATGTAATAGCGGCGATAGCGGAATCCAAATCGAGGTAGAGTAGTATTTATGTCTCTTAGCGGACACACGAACATTTTTCAACATGAAAACGGGCGTTTCCCTTTCGGCAAAAGTGCTGTTTTTTTTTTCTGCAAAATAAAAAAAAACTCGAGTCGAGAGTGCCACTAATTTTTTGTGAAATTTTTACTAGGCTGCGAATAGACTCGCTTGGTAAGATCTTTGTTTATTAATCTTTGAATTTCTCTCTGATATCATGAAACCCCCCCTTTTATCGTATTGTGAGTGATTTTTGCCCTATACACAAGCCATACATAACGTAGATTGCATAAAAATAGCTTATTATTGTTATTTTTTCGTTACGTTTTGTACATTCCAAAAATCGCACGTCAAACGAAACAAACAACACAAAGAAACGAAAAAACATTTAAGTACCAACACCAAAAACAATTTTATTTCAAAACTATTTCAAATCATTTAATGTGCGATTTTTTCAACACCTTTTCGATTTGCTTTCTGGCTCAGTTTGCTTTTCTTTCTTCGCCTTGCTCATTACATAATATTATTATAGTCAAGACTTTTTGGCACTTGGGATAAAAACTTTCTTGTTTCTGTTTGACGTTTCAAATAAAAGACCAAAGACCAAACTAATAATTTCCGTTGTTTTTAGCCCAAATGCGAATGGTACCGACTATGTACATAAACTCATCTTTTGATATGGTATTCCTACACGATCATTTAGTTCAAAATTATGTGGCATTATTACCAGTTGTGTGCGTACAATGTGTTACCTATGTATGTAAATCAGAAGTATGTAAACCCTTTTTTGTGTGTGTATGTAGCGTATTATTATATATACAGTGTGTACAAAAAGTATACAGGGTGAGTCACTAGAATCGCGGTCGTCGATGTCTGGTTTTATTTATCTAGAAATAGAAAGAATATCTTTTTTTAATGGTATTGTCCTGTATATCATACCATATTATGAACAATGTCTACAACTGTATCAGATTGTACCCAAGTAAAGAAAATAGTTTCTAACATATTATATTGTTTGTCAAAAAATTTGGTGTTGCCAGGCACATGACTATCATACTAGTATAATAGTTTAGATTTTACAGATGTTTTTATTCTATTGACACTACGTACTGTCATTAATATGAAAATATCTGTCAAATCCTGGCTAACTACTTTTACATTAATGCAGACACAACCGATCTTGATAGAATAAATTTTGCTCATGCATCTAAATTATTAATTTTACCAAAAATGTCATAGACGTAAATTATACAAAATTTCCTCTACTTTAATTTATTATTGAACTATTTTGACAAAATTACAGAAACCGCGGCTCATTTGCAAAATCCTTGAAAAATGCTTAGAGTAAACATCCAGTTCCTTTGGATCCTTTTGTACAAAAACCTTTTCAGCTCTAAGCTTAGTCATGAAAGGTCTAAATATGAATGAAAATGTTTAACGACATATTTTGTCAAATTAATATTATAGGTTAAGCAACATTCTATATAAATGAAAATAATATTTTATTCTAGAACATGATGGGACAAACAACTTTTGTACAAAGTATTTTTTCTATCTCTTAAGATAATTGCAGTATCAACCCCCGCGGGATTCTAGTTACCCACCCTGTATAGTACTCGTTACTCTTTATACACACCATATATTATATTAAGTATACCAACTCTATGTAGGTTTGAACTCTGTTATTGTTACATTTATCTACAGGTTAGGTAATAATATGAGTAGTGTTTGTTTTATTATTTACGATGCTAATGAACGATGTAAAAAAGACAAAAACAAAAGATAAATCGATAATGAACATGGAACTGATTTCCTGAAGGAATTGGGCAATCCTTGGAGGGCAATCGTCCCTCCTTGCCTTCAATTAAAGATGGCTACCATCAAGAAATTCATTCCGTGCTTACTTAACATCTCTCGTAAAAGTTTTAATCGCGAATTATTATATTACCGCATGGCGGTACGCGTATTTTATCATTCTGGATTTTGTGGCCGGTTTCGCCAAAATTCCCTGTCCGGACTCGCGGTGCAAATGAACATTTATATTCGCCGAGAATTAACGCTGAAATGAAATTTATCGCGCCTTCCCCCCACTCCGCGTTTGCAAAGTTTAATTCCGATTTTGTGGTTCCATCATCGTACGGATTTATATTAGCGATATTACAAGTCGTTTTATTATTCTGTCGCGTTTGCGAGCAGATATGGCAATTTTGGAACGGCGTCGTCAGAAAAGTTTTTGGCAAATTCGCTGTGTGATTAGTTCTCTCCTGTGTTTGCAGATGGCACCGAACTGCGGAGACCGGACGGGCGGGGACAGCTCGGAGTCCCACGACACGGACCAGCCCTGCGACGACATGGACAGCCCTCCGGTTCGTCGCAGGGCCGCGGGCCACCATCCGGCGAACGGAAGGGCCGCCAGGCCCCACTCCGACCTCATCAACCAGATCCTCATCGATAAATTCAAAGTGAGTCTTGTCCTTTCTTCTCTTCTACAACGTTCCAAGTACATTTTAGACAACAGAGAGTTACGATCATGTGGCAAACGCAAACTGTTTGATCGGTTTACCATTTACAAAAGCGCACACTAAAAAACTACATTTTAATATTAAGCAAGCGGGAAGCTTGCGGACTGGTTTGCTTTACATCTCAAACCGCCCCCCTTTTTCTCTTCTGGATGTCTTCTGGATGCCAACGAATCTACGCCTCAACTATTTATTAAAACTTCCCCCTCCCTGACTTCATATTAGGAGAAAACGAGACCACACGATAAGCTAAACGAAATCTGTAGATGATAAGCCAGTTACCCCAAAAGCATAATAATCTCGCTCAGCAGTATACTATACAGTTTATGACAAATGTCATAATGTATTATCAAGGAACGCCCTTAGATGCATGGAAACAAAAACCATCAAAAAGTTTCACATGTGATAAGATTACACGTTAAATGTATCTCACAGACC
Organism: Melinopterus prodromus; assembly: GCA_964023965.1. NCBI lineage: Eukaryota > Metazoa > Arthropoda > Insecta > Coleoptera > Scarabaeidae > Melinopterus > Melinopterus prodromus. The sequence continues at coordinate 20,810,948 of OZ030398.1, read as the reverse complement.
AACGCGCGATAATGTTGATCCCATAAACAGAGCAATAGCAACTATCACATTCCTCCCCCGTTAAATAAAATACTTACTACAAAAATAATGCCAATTATCACAATTTGACAATGTCGATTGATGACAATTTGCCAATAGAGCAACATGTAGTTTTAAATGTCTTTTTAACATATTACTAACGCCAATTTATTGGGAACAATGGAAATCTCAGAGATTATTTCCTTTGCACGGGTACCACGTGAACAGATGATAAGACAATTTTATTAGTATTCCGGTATAATATACAGGGCATTCCATAAAAATATTTTTTTTTCATCATGGCTAAATGGAACATTTTATAAAAAATAAACTAATGTTGGGTTGTAGAAAATAATGGGTAGTTCTTTTCTACCTCTAACGCTTATGGTAGTATTGACCATTGTTGTATTCATGTTTAAATAAATAAATAAAACTATTTTGATCTCATTTTTGTACAAAGTGTTACTTAGAATCTGTTTCTGGGGCCAAATACTAATAATTGTGCTGGAGTGTTGAACAAATAAATTATCAAATTATCAATCATTGGTTTTGGTAATTAAATTAATAAAATAGGTGAATAATCAATCAATAATGGGGATTCCAATCAGAGGACAGACGACAGTGTCCATCAGTTGTAGTATAACTTTGGTACAAAGCTTGTTTTCCCTCTAAATCTATAAAGATAATATAGAATAATATAAATACACAGGATGTCTCACGGAACTGGTGCATTAGAAGTTTCTTATGTTCTACTATTTTGGAATTAGAATTTACTCGATCTGAGCTCTTCAGCTAAAATATTCTCAAGTTAACTGTCACGTCCGGTTACCGGAAGTCGGTATCAACATTGTATTTTAAATGGAATGATATCATTTTAATTTTATTTTAGGTTTTTACGTATTAAAATACATCATTTTTAATAAGGTTTCCCTTTACCTAAATTTTGCCATTTTGAGTTTTTTTTTGTTTTTAATAATGTCCTGGTGATTTTCGCGGTTACGTTTAAAATTAAATATCTTGGTTATTATTGAAAGTAGAAGTTTCAAGATTGATAGTCAAAAATAAGAAACACAACCAAATAAGACGATGTTGAGTTCATCATAATATCTTATGCAGGGTGTTCAAAATTTACAAGACAATAATTGAATTTTCAAACGTATAACTCATTTTATTCAAATGGAACACACTGTATACCGTTACGCCATTCGATAGGAGATCTTATTCCCTATCAATCAATATTAGGGTTCCCTATATCTATATTTAATAGTTTTTGAGATATTGTCACTTTTTCTTAAATTCCATTTTGTATACTCCCTATTTAATAATGGAGGACGAACTTATAAAATTTAAATAGTGGTAGATATTTAGCAATTTCGCGTCTATGTGTGAACAATTTTTGCGAAACTCTTCCCCTCAATATTTTACGGGACTACTTTTATGAAATGGACAGTGCACCGGCACATTTTTCGCATGTGGCATCCATTCAACTTAATCAGATGTTTGACGATAGGTGGTTCGGAAATAGGGGACCCTGGCAGTGGCCACCAAGCTCACCAGATTTAACACCATTGGACTTTTATTTTTGGGGTCATGTGAAAAATCAGATCTATTTCACACCAGACCAAAGTAGAGTGAAGAGTTTTAAAATGTTTGGAGCAGAAACCAGAAACATAATTAAGTTTTAAGTTAGATATCCCAAATATGTATATTATTTTAGTTTCAACAAATCTTTTCAATATTTCTCTGATTTCCTGCTGTTCCAAAGTTGTTACATTCCTATAAATGAAGAATACATCTTTTTGTATTTAGTTTGCATTCTTTTACACTGCCAATTTCTCAAAAACTGTTAAAGATAGATATAGGCAACCCTAGAATTGATTACTAGGGAATAATATTTCCTATCGAATGGCGTATCGGTATACAGGCTGTTCCATTAGAAAAAAATGTTTTTTACGTTTGAAAATTTAATTATTGTGTTGTAAATTTTGAACACCCTGTACAAGATATCATGATTAGCTAAACATCGTCTTATTTGGTTATGTTTCTAGTTTTGGACCACTAATCATGAAACTTCTAATTTCAATAATAACCGAGATATTCAATTTTAAACGTAACCGCGAAAATCACCACAAAATTATTAAAAATGGTGATATTTAGGTATAGGGAAACTTCCGGTGACCGGACTTCCAAAATTTCAAGTTTCCAGAAATACTAGAACATGAGAAACTTCTAATGTACCAGATCCGTGAGACACCCTGTATATCTCCACATTTCTTCAGAAATACATTCTAAGCACGTACGTGGATTCGGCTGTCTGGGACGTTCAGGTAAAACGTCACATTTTCCGACAGAAAACCGAACCGAAATTTCTAAGGGGATGTGAACTAGGCTGCACCCTATTGTTCGAGAAACCGTACGGTCTCAGCCATACAGGCGATCGGCACCGGTAGCGGGCAGGTGCTCGCTTATCGCCGGCCAACCGCGTGTTCCTCTATTTGATTTTCGCAGTGTTCAGACTGTCAAGTTCGCGTTCTCATCGTCGGAACATTCGGAAGAGGATAACCGGCACGCGCATTGATAAAATAACACGCGTGCGCGCTACCGGTCTACAAATCCGACATCACTTATCACGCATTTCCCCTACGAGCGGGGAGCTCGTAGCCTACGCGATCCGTTCCTCCTCCGGTCCGCGACAAATTAAAACGTGTTTTTGACACGACCAGATAAACGCAGAATTTTAATCGCCGCCGCATTTTAATTTTTATTATACCCGCTACCTCGGAGACCGGGTTTTTCGTGTTTTTTCGCGCGGAGTTTTGTGGAAATCGATAGTTTTGCTGTGCTGTGCTCTTCTAGTGTGGTAACTTTGAGGGGTGACAGCAACTTTGGCTCGTAAAGGTAATCAGAAATACTCTGGATGTTTATTTTTTTTATTTATTTCCGCATTTCTAACGTATAGTCAATAATGCTGGAGGGGTGTATACCGCCGTTGCCATAGTTGCAACGTTAGCCTACCTACCGTCCCTCGAGTGAGAATTGCCCTTTTGTGCAACAGGATTAAATTCTTAACGTGCTTTTTTTTCTCGCGCCCCTGTGAGTCATTGTTCTTTTTTTTACATCAAACTTCGTCCGGTGTGGGTTTTAATTTCAAACGATATCGATTTCGTCGTAATCTTTTAACACTGCACGTTTATTTTGCGTAATGTTCTAATCTGTAACTTAACGAACATACCTACTGTTTGTTTTCGCCAATTTTACTGACGTCATAGAGAAATTATTTGCATTAATTAGAAGCGTTTTCGTGTTAATGTTATTTGCTTTTTCTTAATACTGGATCATTATTATTGAGTAATCAACTGCGGTTGTACATCGAACACATGTCTACTGTTTACGACACTTTAATCCAAACATAAATAACCAGAATTGAGTCTATGATTCACTGCGGATGTGTAAAACAAAAAATAACCTTTATATCGACCAAGAAGTTCCGTTTTTTGTCACATATAATTCAAACTATAACCACAAGACTATGTCTCAAAAATAATTTCTTATTCACTTTTGCATATGACGTCAAAAGCTATTAAAATGATATTTTAAAGCAGAATTTAAAAAATTATAAATTTCTGAAATTGTTTATCTTGCATGCAGGGATTTATTTTTGTAAAAACTCAGCACACACAAACTAGAGAGTACAATTTAAAAAAAAAATGCATGGCGACATTGAAAAGTGTTTATTTATTAATAATATTTAAATACATGCACAAACAATATAAAATAAATACAACTCTTGATATATTTCATATATTACAAACGTCAGCTCTGAGCGTATAAAACTTAAAAATATCAAAAAACTTTTACAAATCTAGCATCGTAAATTTGTAGACACGTAGAATATTTTGCAGATCGCTCATTAATTTTAAATGGTAATCCCGACACCCGATTTAAATTGCCAAGAATTCCCATGATACTTCCAAATGCCTGTTCGTGGTTCTGTTATCTTATTGACTCATTTTGCCATTATGTATTTTTTAATTGGGTAAGCTGTCGCCGGGTATCCAAATTTCTTTGGCGAGGCATAATCGCCGTGTCGTCATATTGTGTCCGTAAACACTGTTCTTCTAATGCACGTGCGATCCCCCACTACTGGCAGCGTCCTTGTCGATCCCTTCCCCCGCTCGCCCCAAAGACCGAAAAGCGCCGCGTCAATTGCAGCAATCATGTGATGCTTCAAGTCGATCTTTTGTAGGGAAAATGCAAGATTCCATTTACAGGGCAAAAACAGCGCCAATTCTTAATTTGGAAAAATCGAGAAAACGCCAACATATACAGCTTTCGAATTTTTATGAGGTGTAGTATATTCACCAAGTACAGCATCAGATTTTTTTAAAACTTTTTTGCCCCTATATTTGCGCAAAAATGGACGTCAAAAGAGGGGACATAATATATGGCCACGTTAGTACATATTTCCAATGTTATGGTAGATTTTTGATATTTTTGTCGGTTTTTGAAAACTTAGTAAAGGAATCTGACAAAAGAATTCGCTGATTTTAATTTTTTCTTTTTTTTTCAGGCAGAACTGAAGTCGCGGGCTCACAGGCGGCCGTGCGTCAGACGAACTCACTCTGACCTCGGCGGCCAGAGAATCCTGCATTGGGAGGCAAGGTCGTCGTACAGGCGTCTGATGGCGTCTCCGGCCGCTATCAAGGGCCGGCCTCAGAGCCCCAGGAAGAGGCCGCCCGACTTGCCCGACTCCGTCCAGCTGAGGACAAATTCGCACCGTCGCGGCCAGCTGAGAAGATCGCTCAGCCAACCGCTCGACATCGACAAATTATCGCCGCTGATGAAACTGAAAGCGACCGGTATGACCAAACGTTTCATTTTGTCTTTAAAAATTCGAATAAATGTAATAATGAGTCATAGAGTTACAAAACTATATATCGGAGTTATCAACACTGGTGAATTTATGACGCACATATACGAGTTTTTGTTAAATATTGCATATGCACATATTATTAGTAAAAAGACGAAAAAAATTTAAAATGAGAACAGGTTTATTCAGGTTTATTTTGATAAAGGGAATGGCCAATATTTCTGTATATTTTTTAATTCATAATAATCCATAGTTAATTTATCTTTCCATGTAACAAAATAAGGTAACCAGGTTTCATACAATTGATACAATTGAATTCATACAATTGAAAAAAATTATTTTTTCGAAATTGGTAGTTTTTACACAATAGTAGTCAAGTATAGTAGTAGTAGTACCCACTAGCATTTTTTAATGTAAAAAAAGTATGTAGATTCCAATAATAATATAGATATTCTTGGATAGCACATTGTTTGGTAGATATGGTCCAACAGTTTAACAAACTAGTTACCATTTGTCTTGAAATTCATAGATAGTATAGTCATTTTAGACGCAAAACCATCGAAGGGTCGCAATTAATTCACCCGCCTATATGTTCTAAACATTATATCAAAAATGTTTACTGATTCTCTGATAATTTGTCATCAAATGTTTGAATTAATATCTCCCAAAGTATTAAAGCATTGCCGAACAGATTATACACCACATCAAAGACGAAAGATGTGGGTACAAAGCATTACTTAAAAATATTGAAAGATGTAGGTTTGGGAGAAAGTTAGTAGGGTTAAGGTGAAAGCTAGGTTAGTAGCTTATCAAGTCGCCCGAGGGTATAAACTTTAAGTAATGCTCGTGGTACATACAAAATGTCCTACAATGGTTTTGTTCCTCCGTTTGATGCGTATCTACGGAGTTGAATAACAATACAAACAATTCGGAGTTGAGTGACAGTGCAGACAATTAATTGTCAAACAGAATAACCTCAATCGCTAATAATTGACATTGACGATTTAAAATTTACAATTTGAATGTCTAATATTTGATGTATCCGACATATAAACCATCGATGGCAACGCTTAATGCCCGTGCGGGCGTTATGAATCCTTAAGGCGACCCCAAACCTACGCGATTTTCTTGCGAATTGGCCGTCCGTTTAAAATACATGGCGAAATTCTCACGACAAATTGGCAAGAAATTCGCGTAGGTTTGGGGTCTCCTTAAAGGCGATCCCAAACCGACGCGACTTTTGTCGCGGCGACAGCGATCCGAAAAATTCGCCAAAATTCGCGGGCATAAAGTAGCTAGCTGTTTTTGCCTCGGTATCTAAGGTATAAAGTGTCACTTTATGACAATGTAGGATATAATAGATATTGATGCTCATGTAGGGTATAATACATACTCTGTTTCTGAAACCCCTTTTTTAATTTGCTCCCAAACCTACATCTTTCAATGTTTTTAATTAATCATTTATTTTTTATGTAGTAGTCCCATCTTTCCTCTTTAATATGCTGTATAATAATATGTTCTGCTAAGCTTAATTCTTTCGGATATATTGATGCAAAGATAGGCGGACGAATTTAATCACGAATTTTAATCACTGATCGTTTTTTAATTAATTTCAATAATAAAATCATCAAATATTCAGAAAATATATCGATATGATGTTCAAGGCATTTTTCTGAATCTACTGATATTATTATCATAGGAGGGTGAATAATTTACGTCAGACCCTTTCTAAACATAATTTAATACTAATTCACTTGCATCAAAATCTTTGTGTTTTAAAATCATAATTTTCAAACACAATGCATACACATGCAGTGTGGTTTGTTCCTAGTTCGGAGATTTTATTACCTATTCTCCGATCTAACTCCTCATTTCTCCCACAGGTTTTCGAAACGGCGGCAGCACCGTCGTCAGCGAGGACGAACAAGACCGCGGAACCTCCGACGACGACATGATGTCCGACTCGGAATCGTCGGTCGCGTCGCTCAGCGACCGCAAGAAATCCCTCGAGCTCGCCATGGACGAGGATATGGTGATCCTCGCGGAGGCCGTCTTCGACCACGTCGCCATCGAGGCGGAGGAGCTCGCGTTCCGCGCCGGCGACGTCATCGAGGTGCAGACGACTTCGAACCGCGACTGGTGGTGGGGCGGTTGCGACGGCAGGACCGGCTGGTTCCCGGCCGCCTTCGTCAGGCTGAGGGTCAGCCAGGAGGACACCGTCGAGGACTGTCTGGCCGCGATGGCGTCGGGCCGATCGGTGCCGTCGCAGCTCAGACGGAGGACTAGCGTGTCGCTGCTGAGCAACGATCAGGTGCGGACTAGCGTGGTGCGCGAGTTGGTGCACACCGAGAGGGATTTCGTTAAGGTGCTGCAAGACGTCGTCGAAGGCTACATCGCCGAGTGCAGGAAGAGGAGCGATATGTTCAGCGATGACCAGATCAACGCGATTTTTATCAATCTCGAGGAGATACTGAAGTTCCAGACCGGGTTTCTGAAGGATTTGGGTAAATACTGTTTTTATTTCTCCTTACCACTTGGGTATTACGGCATCTTTGAAAAAAAAAATTTTTTAGAAAGAATACGCGTGAATGATACCCGTTTTACAAATAAAATGTCAAACTGGTCTTTGGTTTAAGAGACCACGTCGTTTGAATCGAATGAGAATTGCTTCTAATGAGCTTGTTGTGTGCCGGAGAGTGGCAAATCGGCAGAAACGCCGGATTGACAGCGACATGTGTTTAAATGGGTGGTATAAATACAACTGAGTTTATGCTCAGAGTATTTATTCATAAGAATAAGCATATACTGCTAGTATACACTCCAGTTTGTATAAATAAAAGCATAGTACTTGTTCTTATACACGGTGTGACCAGTGCTTCACCCTGGGTGAACCCAGGCCCCCAGAGTGCGCGGCCTGCGGTGGAACTTGCAATTATGGTTACACTCTGTTTGCTAAAACCAGCTGCTTATGTCATCATTTTTTCGCCGTATTTGCCTAACAACGGCTTGGACAAATACATTTGCCTAGGCAAATAGCTTTAAACATATAAATGCAGACTCAATATCTATTTGCCATGGCAAAAAGCTTTTTAAGTAGCCTAGGAAAAGCGTTATGCCAGAAATAATTTTTGCCTACGACATATAAGAGTACCTGCTCACGAGCATCTCCTCTAGATTAATCTTATTACTTGCAGTATTTACTTCATAATATTGACCATAAACCATAATATACTCATTTTATTCATATCACCCATTGGCTTCGAATTAAGTGATGGCAACCTTACCGAAACAAAATACCATCAAGGAGAAGTCATTACCAAGCCACAGTCGTCTGTTACTTACCACCTTTAATTGCAATTTGACTCCAGGATGACATCTTACGTTGTGTAGAATCATTTGTTTAGTGATTTTAGTCAAATTTCCACATGACCGTAATACCCTATTATCCTCAAAACGAATATAATAGCAGCTAATGATTATGTAACTCAAAAATCATAATTTATATAAATTTCTAATATGATTCCTCGGATAGAATCCAGCATCGACTGGGACTTCCCGCACAAGAGCTGCGTGGGCAGCTGCTTCATGAAGCACAAGGAGGGCTTCACGATGTACTCGGACTACTGCAACAGCCACCCGATAGCGACGGCGACGCTGCAGGAACTCTACCGCTTCAACAGCTATAGTAAATTCTTCGAGGCGTGCCGCCTGATGAGAGGCCTGATCGAGATACCGCTCGACGGCTACCTGCTGACGCCCGTGCAGCGGATCTGCAAGTATCCGCTGCAGCTCGCAGAACTGCTCAAGTACACCAAGGTGGAGCACGCGGATTACGCGCACATCAGGGAGGCGCTGGAGGCGATGCGTGGCGTCGCCGTCCTCATCAACGAGCGGAAGCGACGCATGGAGAGTCTGGAGAAGTTGGCCGCGTGGCAGCAACGCGTCGAAGGATGGGAGGTTAGTGACGAATGAACTACGAAAGTCGATTTTTGTTGATGTTAAATTAAATCGTAAAACAAAATAAAGAAATCGTTGAATAAATAAATATTGAATTTTTCTTTGTTTCTACGATACATGTGTTTAATTTTAGGGTGAAGATCTCATAGAAAAAAGTAGTCAATTAATTCACCAAGGCGAAATCATTAGAGTGACGACCGGTGTCTGGACTTCAAATCTTACATTATTTTTATTCGATCACCAACTAGTTTACTGTAAAAAGGTAATTTTGTTTCGTCTAACTCTCCAGCAGAAACAAACAATTTATTTTCGTTATAGGACATTCTAAAGAGGAACACCTACGTGTACAAAGGACGCATCCATCTCGATACGACGGAAGTGATAGACGTACCTGATGGAAAAGGTAGGCAAATCTGCGAACGACGCCCTTCGAGATGACACAATTTTCATTTGTTTTTCAGATACTCATATTGGTGTCACCGTTAGGCACGCGATACGACTATACAGCGTGATCAGAGACAAGTGGTTACTGTTCTGCTGTCGGTCAGCATCGGAAAAGAAACGATGGCTGGAAGCGTTTGCAGAAGAAAGATCGCATGTCGCCAGAGATAAATCGGAAGGTATCGAGTTTCCTTCCGCAGCTAAACAGCTGGCCAGGGTTGCGTCCAGGTGTCAAAGGCGACCACCTAGAAAACCAGGAGGTTAGTTTCATTCTTGCTTTAAATTCTCTTTTTTATATTAATATTTTAATTTTAGGTGGTAAACATTACAAAATGGAATCGCCGTACATAGGTTCAATGTTGCATTTGAACTCGCAGAATTCGAACTCGTTGGGACGTAAGGTGGGCACGTGGTTTACGTTTGGCGGCAATAAAAAGACGAGACACCAGCAGCGGGACGTTTCCTGAGATAAAACGACGTTACTGTAGCGTGTGGTCTTCCAGTTTGTGCCCTGATTTCGAGTTGGACTCCCGCGTGCAGTAACTGACGAGACGCTGATTGCAATATCGAAGAAGAATCTACTAGTGATATATTTTGATCTACGGCAACTGCCGAATGTGCTGTGCGACTTCAAGAAACAAATGAAAATGTAGGCCTACTACCTATATTGAAAAAGAAACAAAAACTGGCCTGAATCTCTCAGTATTTCTCTATGTATTATCGACTGATACACTTTTGTGGCAAATTTCTTTTGAGGGGAAAAACAATTGAAAAGAATTCACTCTGCACAGGGTATTATATCGACTTTATTGTTATTTAATGTTAGACTTTTCTATGTACATGTGATTATTTTGTTGGTTAGCGGTTACACATATCAAACTTAAGGAAATTTAAGTAAAAAATAATAATATTACAGGACATTTACGCACAAAAATTTACACAAATCAACTTACAATAACATTCTAACTATATTCTTAAATAACCGTGACTCAAAAAGTGTTCCCGCTATAGTTCCGTAACTACTATCTTAAAATATGGCTGCAAATTATGCTAGAATATACTTTAGGAAATATAGATCTCAATAATATAAACAATTTATATAGTAGTGGCAAAGTCTGCTCTTGAATCACCAAAAGCTTCTTGCAATCGGCAATGCGTAAATTATTATTTTGTGTGTGCCAATAAACAAAACTTAAACCCAGTGATACTTTTTTCGGTACGGACCAAGTCATACTATAATATTTACCTTTAATTTACTTTTCTACCCGTAAACTTGTCAACTAAGGTATAGTGCGTAAGAGATGTAAAGAAAACCAGTAAAAATGAAGTGTCCGTTTGATTAAATAGTACGTAGAATCCATTGTTTTGCGAGTCTTGCAAAAGAGCTCGTTGAGGGAAAGCTCCGTTGTTATTTATGAGCCTTTATTTATTTCCATGTGCGTGTAAGTAGACTGTTATGTCGTAGGGCGAATACGTTTATAGTGTTACCTTGCGTTTCGAAGTATATTTTTGTAAATTTTCCTACATGTTCGCTCCCATTCTACTTCCCCCCCCCCACATTGTATATTGTAACCCGATGATGTAAATAGCACTTTGAACTAGTGCGTTTGTTAAATCTGTTTGTAGGGCGGTGATGTTGACGATTGTTAATCATTTTTTTTTTATCATGTATACAGGGTCTTTTTGAGTACATGTTGGAATCTTCAAGAGAGACGTACCATTGAAGCTTGTAACTTGTATTTATTTAATACCCTGTATTTGAATTGATGTAACAGTAAATATTTTCTAAAGAAAAACTTGGTCTTATTTTGGTCTCCTTTAATTTACTAAAAGCGGGTTGATTTTTTGCACATTTTCGTATTATCTACAGGAAGAGCTTAGGTTGGGATTTCCCTTCCAAGGTACTTAAAAGAAATTATTTATTCATCTTTTATACCAGGGCTGTCCAAACTGCGGCCCGCAGGACGCACTCTTCATATAAAGTGATAGGCGAAAATGGTTCGGTTGGACAGCCCTGTTTTATATCTTTTAGTAACGCCATCTATGATTGGTAGGTTGGACTACAAACGCTCTGTTTTGCACGATAGATGGCGCTTATGTATATTGCAAGGCAATTCTTCCCGCGTATAATTAAAAATTAAATCACAGCTCCTTTCAGGTGCCGATTGAAATTAATAAAATCAATTTCCCTTCTCTTTCAGGGGTGGCTCAAGGACCATACGTCTATAATAGACATTAAAGAGCGTGATGTCACGACTTTGCGGCGCGACCGTGGCGTGGGAGTTGGCACCGTGCGCACGCGTGCGCTATTTCTGTTGCCGTGTGCCATCTGGTCGTAAGTCGGACGGTTCGGTGATCGGTCAGCTGTGCGAGCAACCGTGGTGGCTGCGTGTTTTGAAAATCGTACGATGGCCGCTGGTTGTTGTGGAACAAAAAAGCAGAAACTAAACAACATGACCAGCGTAGCGTCTTGCAACGGTGTTGCGACGATGCTGACCAACGGAGTCTCGAACGGCATGGTTGCTCTGCCAGAAATGTGCTTCTTTTGTTTCGACGTCCTCTATTGTCAACTCTATAACCTAGATTCGCCAAAAACACCTACATTTAGTAACGATGCATAGTAAGTAACGCGAAATACGCTAATTAATTAAAAACTGACGACGAAAACGACGATAATTACTAACAATTGAATTCCAACTTTGTATGCCAGCAAGTTCAATCAACTCTAAATAATTTTTTCTTTGTCCTACAGTCTCATACCAACTTAATAACAGTACTTTTTTGCAGTCCACTATTTGTAACATGGAAAATCGGGAAAGACAAACGACTGAGAGGCTGCATAGGTACGTTCAACGCCATGAATCTCCAGTCCGGTTTAAGGGAATACGCTGTGACTAGCGCTTTTAAGGATTCCCGTTTTAACCCTATCACTAGGGACGAGTTCCCCAAACTGAGCGTGTCTGTCTCTATCTTGAGACACTTCGAAGACGGCGCAGACTACTTAGACTGGGAGGTCGGAATACACGGTATAAGGATCGAATTCGTCAACGAAAAGGGAAATAAGAGAACTGCCACTTACCTACCCGAAGTTGCCCCTGAGCAGGGTTAGTACTTCTGTTGACGTATCTCATTCTATGCCTGAATTACACTATCGACATATTTACAAGCCTTTGTCAAATGTTTTTTGAAAATTTGGTGATGTTTCTATCATAGTTAGAGACAATAAGATTGTTTTCTTGTTTACTACCGTCTTTTTGTTTGTTTTGTCTTGAAAACAGTAAACAAGGCACGCCGTTAATAATTAATTTAGTTAGTACAGCAAGTTAAAAAGTAGCCCTATATTTTCTCATACAACATAATTTTGTTAAATCTAAGTTCCAAACTAATAATTTATTCGGTGCATTCCGTAGGTTGGGATCAAGTACAGACGATAGACTCTCTGCTCCGTAAAGGGGGCTACAAGTCGACAATTTCGAACGAGCTTCGGAAAGGCATAAAGCTGACGCGGTACCAAAGCGAAAAAATAACTGTATCCTATCAGGACTACATGAATCATTGGAACAGCCAGCGTTGCTAGCAGCTAATGTGGGGGTGCCAGGCTGTCGTGGCGGCGCCCCCACAGCATGCGCCGCTTGCCCCGATGCCTTATCAGTCGCCCCCCGTGATGATGGTGCAGCCCCAACACTCGTACGACATGCCGTACGTCTCGGGCCCCGTCTGGTTCGATCAGACGTTTGCGGGGCCCTCGTCATACCAAACAGACTTCCCGATGCTGCCACCGGTCGAACCGGCCCACCTCAACGGGAGGCCCCCTTACCGCAAACGGAAGTGACTGCTGCCGACGGCACCAGGACAAAAACATTCACGGCTCGCTCACGTTTGTGCCTAACCATCTCCAGCACCCACGACTGAGGACTGAGTTCTCTTTTGTTTTCGTTTCCTTAGGATTAAGCATAAGCGTTTGTTTCTCTGCACTTTTTTGTTTTGTTAGGTAGGTGCGTTATTTTTTTCTTTTTTACGTTTTGCCGAGTTCGTATACTTAATTAATATGAGAACTAGTTGGTAACGTGATTACCCGGTTTTTTATTTAATGACGATTTTGGTTTCTTTCGATTATTGAGTTATTACAGAATTGCGGACATTAAAGTTGTATTTCTTTATAAGTTTGACTTATTACGTGTTAATAAACGTGTTAATTACAGATTTAAGCAAAAGATTTAGCGACAGAAGTCAATTATTTATTTTTGACTTGTTAGGGTACACAACAAAATGTCAACTATTCTTCTAACGATAATATTTGTTGAAATTGAAAAAGAATCATCCAAAATTCTCTATTTTTGCTCCATTTTTAGCAATAAAAAGAAATCGGTATTTATAAACAGTAAATAATGTATGAGAAATGAATGAAAACTCTGAATTGATACATAACCAATAAAAACTGTTTTAGTTTTTTATATATAATAACGATTAATACTAACGAATTTATACATATTGTTACAATTTTTGTTTCTTCAATAATAGTACATCTATCAGTTGTAGTGCATTTGTTACTAATTATAAAAATGTTATAGATATACAGTGTTCTGTGTGAAATAGATAACGTGAAAAGAAATATTATTCTTCAAACGCAATGATAGTCATCATCTCCTTACGTTAATGCATGCAAAAATCACTGCTCATTGACTACCTTTTTCCTTTTAAATATTGTTAACGACTATAGTTTACAATTGTTGATTAGCTTTAGGCCATATAACAGATTGTAGAATTTTAGAAACGTAACTGCGTCACCGCTTTTGGTGGACAAAAAAACTTAAACATCACTGCCATTTTCTTTGTCACCGTTAATATAATCTATACAATCATGATAACGATGACGCTCAAGTAAAATGAATAAAATCTCCAGCGTTTAGAGTCGTGTCAATCGGGTAAAAAAACATCGACTCCGCTATTAAAAAACATCTAAAATTCCTTGATCTCGTTGCGGATGCGCCAAGATTGCTGGGCTGAAGAACAAAACTGTGATTGGGTGGCGTAGTTCGCAGCATCGCCAACTTAAAAAAAACCATTAGATAAAAATTTAAAACAAAAACGTGGATCGGGACGATTTAATTAAGTAAATTTGGTGTCCCTCTCAGGAATTGGACGGAATGTTTGCGTGAAACTGTTGCATATTGGCCCGGTGCTTTTTTCAAACGTTTGGATAATATAGATGGACAGAAAATTTGAGTAACTCGTGGATATTTTGAACACGTGCCTAGCCGGGTCGGAACCACGCTACATTCTCCGCAAAAAGCCGTCTCATGGGACACTATCTTTGATCTTTCTTTTAATTTTAGCTATACTGTCATTAGTACTGTTAATATGAATAAAACAATGTATGTAGTCGGGTGTACAGGTATAATAAAAAAAGAAGGAAAACACAAAAAAATACAGACACGTACGTTTTGTAAACAAACTCTTTTATTTCTACCCTAGAAATTTCACAAGTTATTATTATTATTGCTACGCCTGTTGGTGTTCCAATTTGTATTCTAGTTCAGATAATCTTTCGTTCACTTTTCTCAAATCTCTTGATTCGAGCATCGTCATTGTAGACGCTAACAAAGCTTGACCAGCAAATATAGCAAATAGAATGTTCCCTGCGGGATTAGTAATTTTTTTCCACAGCTTTAATACTTTCAGGGGTTCTCTTGTTATGTACGGTACATCATACGTATGAAATTGCGTCGCTAGCTTCAAATAACAAAAATTTCACACTAACACGTTTTACATACACACTCCTTGTATTATACTTACTGCTATTGCCGAAACAGGGGCTAAAATTGTTGGAAAAATACATCCTGTGAAGGCTTGAATTGCCGAAGCCCTAATTTGCACACAAACAGCGCAAGATTTTTGTAATGCTACCTCGCTCACTACGAACTACAAGAAGAACTTACGTTAGATAATCTTAAAATACCCTTTTGTGCAAAGAAATCGGCATTTGGTTCAAAAGATATTTAACGTTAAAGTTGACATGCATTTGAGGTGCGCCGTTTTCTTTACACGCAAGTTCCTATTTACCTCGTAGTGTAAAAATAATGCAATTACCGACGGTAAAACGGCAATCGGTAAGTACGACGATACTCGTCCGTAATCATGCAAATGGAGTTTAGTTCTATAATAATTATTAATGTAAATTCCGGATAAACCGCTGAACAGACCTAAAATGGGTGCCCCATGCATAAAGAAGAACGTTTCGCTCTTGTTCTTCCATTTCTGCATAATATTTATCTGATATTTTACAGCTTCTTCCTCCGTCAACGTTATTGCATCCGGGGGCATATCCGCCCTTCTAGCACGCGACAAAGCCATATTAAAAGTTCTACCTGTCGGTTTTTCTGTTGACAATGCACCCTACATGAAAATAGTGAGGTTAGGTTATGTAACATAACCTAACTTTTGTGAGTTTCCCAAATCAACAACCGTATGTTTAGGGTATTTGATATTTCAGTAGTAAATTGGTACCCCCTGGTGTCAATTCTATAACCTAGAAATCTGCCGTCGTAAACAATTATATCAACTCTTCAAAATAATAAAATGGAAAACGGGATAGAATTAAGTGATGTGCCGCATTGTAAACATTATGTTAAACGGAAAAAGAGGTTTTGCAAGATGACCTTACGTAAAGGTGAAGAATACTGCGGGGAACATATGCCGAACACGGTATCGGATAACATAGCTGATACGGACTCTAACAAGTTGAGAATAGTTTGTCCCCTGGACCCAAAACAGTTAGTATGGACCTCTTCCATTCCAGAGTTAAATAAAAAACGTGTAATTGTGTTCCAGCACTTGTTACGCTCACAATTTATCGAAGCATTTGAAAGTATGCAACGCCAGGCAAGACACAGTAAGTCCGTATATCGAAAAGGGTGTAAACTGTGGAGAAATAACACAGGACTTGAACCAAGGTTCTGTTAGAAAGACGTCCTCATTGGATATCTATTTATCTGAAGAGATACGAAGTGTTGTCGAAAAGATAATCAAAACTTATGATGGTTTGTTTATTCGCATTGTTTATTTGTATTATATTTTTTTTTATATATTATTTATGATCATTACAGAGGTGAAAATAGAAATAGGCGAAAAAGTACTGAAGCATGAATTGGTAGAAGAAGAACTTTGTAAACCGGAATACGGAGATAGAACTAAAAAACATCTGTACCAAACATCGTCGATATTAGGTTATTTAAAGGAATTCAATCTGATACAGCCCGATACTTGTTTTATCGAGTTTGGTGCCGGCAAAGGACAATTGAGTTTTTGGTTGGCAAACGCCATCGAAAAGTTTGAAGGCTCGAAAGTTCTGTTGGTCGAACGTGCTTCACCTAGGCATAAGATGGACAACAAATTGGACAAATCCAGCGGAATTACCTATAGAATTAGAGCAGATATCGGCGATTTAGTATTGAGTAGAGTCGAAGAATTAAAAAATGTACGACAAGTTGTCGGCGTCACAAAACACTTATGCGGCGAAGCAACTGGTGTGTAAAACTTGAACTACAAGTGACAGTTTACGGTTATGTTTACGTATTTACTTTTAGATTTAGCTTTGCGTTGTTTGAAAAAGTATCAGGATGACGGTAGGGACGCGTTAGGCCTTGTTATGGCGTTCTGTTGCCATCACAGATGTAACTGGGCACCCTATACAGGAAAAGAATTTTTTAAGGTTAGGTTTTTGAAATTTTTTTCTGTAAAATCTTAAAACTTTTAATTTTAGGAACATGGCTTTAGTGAGGCCGATTTTGGTATTATGCGGAGTATCGTAAGTTGGGCAACGTGTGGGACAGGGTTCAGCCGCGAGAAAAATCGTTCAGTCGATAGCGATATGTACATGAATAGCTTGGAGACCGTTAGTGATAGGGACAAAGCTATCGGTTTGAGCAGGACCGAGAAAGAGGCAGTCGGGAAGAAATGCAAAATTATTTTAAATTACGGCCGAATGGACTATCTGCAGAAGTTGGGTTATACGTGTCGGTTACATTATTATGTAAGCCCTAATGTCTCCCTCGAGAATCTTTGTATTGTTGCCTATAGAGAAAATAAATAGATTTTTAGAAATGTTTGTGTTTGATTGCTGAAGTCGGTCATACACAGCTAATACGGTCCTGTGCGGAATATAGGCAACCCATTTGACGTGTCTGCATCATCGCAGAAGATGCAGCTTCAATCTAATCAATAAAAACACTTGTTGCTGTTGCATCTCGAAGAATACAATCATTTTAAGACGTATTGCCTATACGCAGTTAACAAAAAAATGAAGGACTGGTCGTTTGACAGTTAGTTAGAAATAATTTAAGCAAAAGAATGGTACTATGTCAAATTTATTAATGATTTGGTGTATATAAAACGCTTTATTTATTGGTTAATACTTAATACGTGCTATTTTAAATAATTGGTTTTATTAGTTTTAGGTGGAATGGTCGAAACTACCGCTTGTCAATGCAATTTGAAGGCGTAGCGATTAGATTAATTGTTGTCTGCTGCATTCTGTGTTGCCTGCAGAGTGCGTTTCGTTCAGTTCGCTTCAGTTGCTTGCCAGGTGCCGAGGCGCGCTGTTGTGAAGTTTGTGCTGCTTTTAGATCGTTATTTTGGAATACGAGCGCAACAGATCGTCAAGATTTCAACAGAGATTTATAACTAATATCAGGGTAAGTGTGCAGAACCTACTAAAATTTAATTTGTTAGGTTATTTACTTGTATGTATGTACTTGTTTCTGTTGTTTTTGTGTGTGGTTTCTTACTTGCTTTATTCAGTAATGCATAAGTTTTTAGAAGTGAATTCTAACTAGTCAAAGTGTTTTTTAAAATACGTAATTATACCTATATAAGTTTCACGTTTTTCTACATCAAAAAAATCAAGGTTCGCTATCACCTGCTAGTAAATTACTTCGTTCCGCAACACTGATTTATGACTATACTTAGGTTAATAATTCTGAACGCTGGACCAAGATGCTGGTTGTACGTTGCGCCCTACCAATGATAGCCGCATTCTTGAATACAAAAGGGTCGATGCAGGTGTTTTTGAGTGATATCAAGGTTAAGTCTCTCAGGTTCTTCCGTTGGAGCAACGGTATCGCTGAAACAATTCCTTTGCTGACCCCTTGCCAACGGCGAAGAATTATATGGGCGCTTGTGGATAGATTGCGGTCTACATACTCGCTAAAGGAATTTACAAAAACGACGGAATCGGGACACAAAATTGATGATTCGGGGAGCACGTTTATTTATTATGCTGTGCGCAAATGATGGTTCTTAGTCACTTCTTAGTCAACAACCGAATTGCTGGCAGCCCCTTGTGTTTGTTATTTGCTAATTGCGCGGTATATTTCTGTTTTAATGCGATGCACCACAGCAGGAAAAAAAGCAATATGCAAATCTTTGTCGTACATAATTGGGAGCAAAAAATACGTGAATCATTCATGTTGCAAAACGAGTAGGTACATATGTATACATAACGTTTGCATTTCATTGTCAACTTCATAAAAGGGTTATCTAAATTATGACTGTGACGTTGTCATACATGAGCACAATACAATTCTGCATTTTTAACATATACCAATGCACCAATAGAAGAATCCAATATACAACTTATTTTTTTACAAAGTTTTTACGATTATCAATTTAACCGGAAACATGCAGCAGCAGTACAGGTATGTGATGGTTCAGCCGGAAGTGCAAGCTGTTAAGAATCGCCATATGAGAAGGTACCATTATTTTTTTTTCACAATGTTATATTTATGAAGCAATGTGCGCAAAAATTTATCGGCAAAATGTGATGTCATCGTCCGTAGGTAGCAGCGTTATCAGTGAAAAATGCAAGGTGAAGAAATTAGTTTAAGGCTGTTAATTTTCGTGCTTTAATGTTCGACTTTCGAATCGGGTAGTCCCATCTTTCCGGTGATTGCCCTTCTGCCTTTGAAAAAGCGAAAATTTACGCAATTCGCGGATGGCGATTATTATCTGTGCTTGAGAATAGGGAAACGAACAATGCGCACGCTTTGCGTCTATGAGCGTAAAATTCAATTAAATGGGAGACCGAAGATGGAGAATACACTTTCCCATCACGAATTTCATCTACCTACGGGCAATATGTGCAATTTTGCAATTTCCTGTCTGTATTCCAGTGGGAAAAGCCTCATTTATTCTCTTCGTACTTAAATCAGAATTTCAAGTTTTCCATGTAGAAGCTAATTTCGACTTCAAATATTGTTTCTTTGATGAATTGTGGATAGTCAAGTTGGCATATTTAGCTGATATTTTTTTGAAAGTTGAATAATATAAATTTAGTTTTGCAGGGAGAAATGGTCGTTTATTGTTATTGTTTAAGAATACAACTTAAGTTTTGTTCTGAATTGTTAACTGAAAGTGTCTATATTACTTTTGCCCTTAACGAGTTTTCAATCCTTTGTTTATTTCCCAGCCAGCCAAACTCAAGAAACTCCAAATTATTTAAAAATGGTGCGCCCCGAAAAAAAACTGTGTTTTTTCAAGTGGGCCCAACCCTGGAATGTAGTCCATTCTCCATAATTTTCAACAAAATTTCTTCTAACAGCACGATGTACAAGCAATCATTTAGGAATTTTTGTAGGACTCCTAACAAAAAAACTAAATGCAAGTAAAAGGTGTAATAAAATGGTGATATGCCACAACATTGATTTGAACCAGGGACCTTTGCGTTTCTAGCACGATGCTCTCCCATCTGAGCTACTGAGGCTAGAAACGCTAAGGTCCCTGGTTCAAATCCAGGTTCTGACTGTAATTTTTAATTTATTTAGAATTTCAACCCGCCTGTAGATCACCATATTATTATAAACGTATATTATTAATTTGACAAAAAATGTCGTGAAACATTTTCAGTAAAGTTGCAAGTAAAAGATTCGACATCCTTGTAATTAGTATTAGAAATTTTGTAACTATAGGTATGTTTACAATGTTCTGACATTCCTGTCTCTATTTGTTTTCAGGAAAGCACGTCTCTACACAATGGTCTACGATTGCGGTGCGTGTATAGCGAAATACGTTCTATGCCTATTCAACTTTGCCTTTTTCGTAAGTATGCAAACTGTTATATAAATACATAATAAATATTCTTGCTAACGACTAATAATGCATAAATTACGGTATGTCGTTTGTGTTATGTGATCGCAATCGACCTAATAAGTGGATGTCCTTCCAATCGGCCAAAAAAGGAAGTAAATTTTCATTACGATTACATTTTACAACTTTTCATTCCGCTTTCTCTTCGCGCTCGGCTTTTATCGATGTACATAATCCTCGATTTCGTAATTTTTTCACCAAGACGACGACAGGTTGTTGCATTGAACTTCTGTCGCACGAATTTAAGCAACTCGTGCTATAGTACATTAAAATGTGATTATGTATTTGTTTTACGTTTTGACGGAGAAAGCATAGTTTTAGTGTTCATATCAAGTCTGTTCAGTCTATTTTGTGTTCCATACGGTCTTTTTAAATACCCGGAATTATTTCAAGCACTTTCACTCGTAGTTGTCTACCGTGACAGGATTAATTGACGAACTATAATTAGATCTGCTTTTTAACGCTGTTATTTAATAGCATTATAAGAAAAATATGGCAGTTTTTAAGAGAAAATATCACAGGGAGGTAGCTTATCTCCGTGCCATCGAAGCCAAAAGACTTTCTGGAGTAAGTTTGCGAATATACCGGGTGATTGAATTTTGAGCCTCACCATGGGGATCTCGCTTATTAGTGGATATAGAGCCTATGTTTAAATTTGGCAAAGTTTCGTTTTTTGTGTTGATCAATTCTCCGAAAAGAAATTTAAGCTATCATTTTTCATTTTGAAGATATCCACAAAAAGCTGAAATGTTAAGATATCGTTTTTAATTTTTTTTCTCCAAACCAAAAATACTAGACATTTGAAACATAACATTCTATAGGTACTTTTTAACAAGGAATGCAGTGTCATTTTTTAATTTGAAATAACATCAAAGATGGCGACGTAACCATGGCAAAATTTTATTTTTCTTCTCTTTCTTTTTCTGTTTGTCTTTTGCCATCGTTGATGTTATTTCAAATTAAAAATGACACTGCAATCCTTGATAAAAACTACCTGTAGAATGTCTTTGTTTCCAATGTCTAGCTACATTTGGTTTTGTATACAAAATTAAAAACGATATCTTAACATTTCAGTTTTTTTTTTGTGGATATCTTCAAAATGAAAAATGATAGCTTAAATTTCTTTTCAGATAATTGATTAGCACGAAAATACGAAATTGTCAAATTTACACTAAGGCTCTATCTCCACTAATAAGCGAGATCCCCATGGTGAGGCTCGAAATTGAATCACCCGGTATATAACGCGAATTACTACTTAATGACAGGACCCATCGTTTTGATTTTAAGCAGGATATACCCTATTGCTGCACGCGACATTTATGTACTAAAACAATTCACTCACTGACGTTATATTTAGACTACTTATAGAAAATAATTTTTTTAAAGTTACTAACGTAACAGTAACATTTTCGAGAAAAAGAATATCGTAAAATATTGATAACTCTAGCTCTGTGAATTGAATATGAAATAGCGTTTTGATTAGAAGTGTTTGCTTAATACGAATCCGGTCTCGAAATTTCTCTGTTACATAAGGGTTTAAAAAAGTGAACGATTTTGATAATTTGTACAGAAATCGATAGGTTAGGGTTGCCTGCATTTATGCTAGTTTTGCCCGGACGATATAATGACAATAAGTGTTGTGGAAAAATGTACAAAGATTGGGCACAAATCTGTAAATATCAATTTTCATTTATAATAATTTAATAAAAGCAAAAGTTAATTGCTTGATTTACATGGAACTATTATTTAAACAGTTACAGTTTTCGGAAATAGTGTTCTCCCAAAATTAATAAAAGACAAAACTTAATAATTTGACGGATGTAGAGCCTATTAAAAGTAACAAAATATAAGAATAAGACTATTTTGATTGTGCACTACTTCGGTCACAACCAGTCATAAAGAAACATGCTCATCCACTGAATAAACAAGATATCTCTGTAGCGCTAATTACGGAAATTACCCATTGCACCATCAACCGATTGTTTAGAAAAAAGTATGTGTATCATAAAGCAGCACCGTTAAGCAAGTTCATCGGTTTTCCTGGTCCATTCTTCTCAAAATAATCTAAACATTCTGTAACATTTGAATTGCTTATTTGGATTACCTAGTACAAAGCTAGAGATTCCTTATTAATGATTTTCACTGAGGCAACAGTGGGCAAAAATGCTTTCCATTCTACATTTCGATACTTATTGAGAGATAAACAAAATAATGATGATTTAGGGGTAACAACTCCGTTGCTAACAGGCAACAGAGCGACTAGCCGATTAGTATTGTAACAATATCAAGTATCGACAGCCAAAGAAACACAAAGTTGATTGCTGAAAATTGTTTATAATGTTTTAAACATTACTGAACGACACAATATTCCATTCGTGAAAATGTAGACTACCTATATCAATTAGTTAGTCACTATTTCCCGTTCTGTAACAAACAACCTTTAAATCACAATAATCTTCAGATACTTTCTATGCAAGCTTTCAGATATAGGTACTACGAAATACGCTACAGAAAAATTGTTATAATTTTTACAAGAATTAAATGTATATGAAATGTATATGAAAAACAAATTGTACATATGTTTGCTTCATATGACAAATTCGTAGGTAATTAATCGATTTACTCATTTACGCTGAGAAATTTTCTTTGTGGCATACAACCCAAAAATCATACATCGTTTTCTCTTAGGCCAAATTGTAGGTAATTGATTGGGGATTATACTTTAAATGATTACATTAAAAGTTGAAAAGCCTCCACATTACGATATTATGTATGGCACCAAATGGAGGGAGTTGATATTTTGGTTGGCTGTGATAACAACATGTTTATAACTTTTTCAAAAGTTATTATATAGCTTTCCACCATATACTAAATTATAGGTAATTAGATGCGGTAGTCCTATTCATGAATGCAAAATGTTTTGCTCTGAGGTAAAGAACCCCTAAATAACGATATTGTACTTATGTTGTGTGGCTTCAACTGAACATTACTTTGTTCTGCTGTAGCAAAATGTTATAACTTTTCTAAATGTTGTTGTACAATTTTCTGTCACGCGTCAAATTAAAGATCATTAATGGCGGTTAAATCCTTTGGTAGTCGATTTCGGAACATTTTGTAAATACATGCTATGATCGTTACCATACACAATTTAATAATCTAACAACTGTGAATATTTATAAAAAGACAAACGTCAATTTTTTAGGTCTAAAGGTTCCAGTGCTTTAAATTTGCAACGTTTTCAAAAAATAATTATTAAAATATGAGTATTTCCAACGGCTTCCGAGATGACGCACTATTTCTGTCTTATTTAACACCAATAGTAACCAATAGCCAATATAACCAATAGCCAAAATAACCAATAGAAATACATATTGGTGTCTTTGTCCTGTTACACCTACATCCTGCGCGATCTAAATTTGTAAAAATAGTTCCCATTCAACCTTTGCCGCGCGGCAAACTAATTTAAAAATGCATCTTGTTTATTTTTAGTTGGCTGGATCGGTCGTGCTGTCCGTGGGCATTTGGTTAGCAGTGGATAAGAGTTCTTTTATCGGACTTTTGAAGGCCGTCCCAAATGAACATCTACCGGTAAGTTCTCCTCCAGTTTTTTGTTTTTTTAATTTCTAATCCATATTTACGTACATACGTTAATTATCAAAATACGTCTACTAAAGACACCGTTTATTTATAACATAAAAAGAGACATGCGGTGAACTCTTGACCTTAATTTGTCATGTTTACGTTTCGCCTTCTTGATAGTATCAATGCAAGTTGCACATCTTCACGCAATGTATAATAATAGCAACGTTGTTCATGTTTGCAATCGATTTAAAACATTTTTCAAGTTAGTCGGGTCTAAATTGCAGCGTAAATTGGGTTAGATAGATTGGGGTCAAGTGATGGACACTTCGTCAGCACTTGTTTCGGCTGTAAATTTACAACTGTTGTTTACTGGTGATCCTTTGTGCAACTTGTGGACAATATTTGTGCTCGTTCGCATATACTACTACCAGTCGAAAACATTATTATTTATTTACGTTATAATCTAAATTATTTAAAGAATTGTAATGAGACCTTGTGTTGATTGTAGTTGTCCAACGGTATAGCCAGCTAAATCGCCGGTTCTATTAATTATTTCTGGATATATTAAAGAAAAACATAAACTTCTGGATGTTCCAACTAATATAGAGAACAAAATCAATGAGTGCTTTGGTAGATATGTGGTGTTTTCTGTAGAAACCCTGGTATTTCTGTACATAGCATAAGACAGTAACAGTAACATTGCCAGAAGAATAAAATACTTAAATAAATGGATAATTGTAACTATAAACTGAAATTGAATATAAATTAAAATTCAAAATTTCGTGAAGCCATTTAATCTAAAGTTTGTATGGTGTTTTAACCATACAATTTTCGCCTCGTGATATGATTATTGGATTTGTGCAGTTTTCAACCATGAGTATATATGAGCAAGCATTTTCTTATTTAACAAATTTTTTAGAGAAAATAACAATGACGTGATGTATTTTTGATAGCAAATATACTATATTCTATTATATTCTATTCTACAGTGTGTTAATTTCTAAAGTATCCACCCTTAATAACTCTTGACCTGATGCGATTATTACTTTGAGTGGAAACATGTCGATTTAGATATTGACGGGGACGTTCAAAAATGGTACCTAGAGAATTTTAGGTTTCATCCCTTCACTCCTCAGCCACCCCACTCCGAAATTTCATATAGCACTACCTTGTGCTATATCATTTGATAGGGTATAAAATTCTCTACTAAACCATGATAAAAAAATTAAATCGATCGATTGGGTCTTAAGATATATACCCAGAAGATAGAAGGCATGAAATCAATTAAATTATTATTAGCAAAACATTGCGGATTGGATACACTGTTGAATTAACTTATAGGTATAAGAAATAAAAAATAAATAATAACATAATAAATACGAACCCCGAAACTTGATCAACGTTTTCCAATTTTACAAGTAGAACACCAAAATTAACGGTTTAAAAGGTAAAAGGTGTCAAATCAATAATAAACGAAATATATACTCTATTAGATAATAACTTGCTCTTACATCTTAAATTTGTTAAAAATACTGCATTTTTGTAAAATGTTTCAAGAATAGTCACGGCAAAATAAATTATTTGATCTAGCCAAATTTTCAATTTTCCATATTGATGCCAATAAAACACTTTAGCGTATTATTGTTTTCGTCTTTAAGATCAAATTGGATAACTTTAGAATTCATACGTCATGGCGGTTTTCTCAAATACAGTTCAAATAGCGCAAACCTATATTATAGTTTTTTTCTTCTAAGTGCCCTTTCTGTCAAAACTTTTTCAGTGAAAAAATCGATAATTGTGCGATGAAGAAATGTCATAGGTGACCATATTACCGCTGTCACAGCTCATCACAAACTCGAGATGCTTCGTACCAAAATATTTCATTTTTTTAGTTTATGGTATAATCCAAAAACCGGAAGAAAGAAACTGTTTCGCTGTATTGTATTACCTATTTACTAAATTTATATTCTGTAGTATATCTATCACTGAATCCAGGTAAAGAAATCCGCCACAAATTTCTTTATTTTTACGTTTTTTCTGTTGTTGAGGGTAAAGTAACTAAAAAGACTTAAGCAAGTTGAAAAAGTTCTTGTTTGTTTCCGTATTGAATTATATCTAGTGCTTGCAAAGCCCGTTCTTCCTATTATAGCAACATGTTGGTGTAAAGGAACATTTTATGCTTGATAGTTAATTTAATCAGAAGGGGTGCTGTTATAGACTGATGTTCACAGTAAAAAAAAAATAGCAGCGCAATTGATTTATTTGACGTCAGTACAATAAAGTTTCAAGGGGTTCGCAAGACGTTCACATGTGGTTCTTGTTAAATCTACAATCACAACGCACAACTTGCTACAGGCCGAATAAAATCCAAATGATATCAATTGTAAACATCACTTGAGATTTCTTCTTAAGTCCACAGTAGACACATAATATTTGCTCGTAGTTTTTTTTTCATGCACGTCACAGTGACCAACTTAGAAATGTATGTTGTTGTACATGGTCACAATAATTATTCACGCAGGTACATCTAAATCCAGATATGCCACATTAGACGTACGTGTCTTAAATAACAAAGCGTTAAATAAAAATAGCTGTTTGTTCATTGATTGTAAATAACTAGCATGTTGTTAGTATGCAAGCAGCATGTCGCATACCAACATTGTTAACTCTTGTCTTATTGCTGGTACCTACGTTTGTTTGACCTACATAAACTAGATAACTCGACGATTTAATTTGAACTGTGAAATTGTCATTAAAAAACATTTGCTTTATACGGCAGATTTCATAAAAATGACTGAATAATTGTAATTCTGTTCAGTTTAATAAAATTCGTCACCCAACGTCAACTTTTCTAATGCCCAATTAACAACAGACGATAAAATAAGAGATTTTTAATACGATTCCGAAATTGCAAGTTAAACCGGGAACATTTTCAGGAATTAACGAAACAATGAAACCGGTACATTGCGCAATTTGAGATTATTCAACGTTATACAGTGTGTCTCACGGGACGTTGTATTGTATGGGTACTTTTGTTATTATTAGAGATAGAAAGCCGGTTAAATGGACAAAGTAGTGCCTATTTATGTGCTCTTTTATAATCTGTTCAGAAAACAGTTGAATTCCAAATGGTTTTCAAGCTTTTCAAGCTTTTGAAAAAACCAAAAACTGTAATTTTTTAATAATGATCATAACTTCTTTATTTGTGATCCCATCAAGAAAGCGTTTTGACATTATAAAGGCACTATTCTGTCTACAATTTGATTATGTCAGTTTATAATTTTTTCGCCAATGGATTCTCCAAAAACAATCATTAGATATAAGACATAAACGGAGAGTAATTGCTACCTATTCAGAAGTATCGTGGCCACCAAGATTGCCGGATCTTACCCCTTGTGATTTTTATCTATGGAGTGACTTAAAAATAATTCCAAACGCTTTCTTTTGATGGGATCACAAATAAAGAAGTTATGACCATTATTAAAAAATTAAATTTTTTGGTTTTTTCAAAATAGCTTGGAAACCATTTGGAATTCAACTGTTTTCTGAACAGATTATGAAATAGCACATAAATATGCACTACTTTGTCCATTTAACCAACGTCCAACGTTCCGTGAGACACACTGTATAACGCATATTTGTTGGATTGCGCAATATCGAGACATCTGCAGTTTTATTCGTCTATAGGTAAATTGATTGACCAGAAGTGAAAGTGAGGTAATAGGAATAATCAAACAAGACCAATTGGCGACAGCTTGAATATCAATAAATCCGACCAATCGGTAGTAAATAAATATTCGCACCACGTTTCGAACGCTATTCGGCTCTTTTCTGGCCGTATACATAGTTGTAATGCAAATGAAAGTCTATTTGTATTATGGAGACTGTGAAAGTTTTCAATTGTTGGATATATACAACGGTTTTAAATTACGCGCTATGAAATAGGCTCTAGTTGTTATATTGTGCGACTATCTGTTACATTTTGGCCATTCTTGTTACATTTTCTACATTCATTTGTGGATGCGGATGGTTTTGCAAATAAAAACAAATCTCCGTCCTAGTTTTTCTTTGTTAATTGACAGTATTGGACGCACATCACATACTCAACACGCACAATGGCAATTCTGACCTAAATATGTAGGTAGACACACCTGAATCTTTAAGTAATTACGGATATCCATGACTATTTTTTATTAGATGGAACAGTCCTACGTCGTATTCGAGTCGTTGTCGTAAATAATTTCTAGCCCATTTCGTATAAATGGATTATTCTAATAATTAACTAAAAATGATTATTTTTTGACAATGAAGGTAGTATCTAACTAACAACGATTTGGAACTCTGATGATCTATTTTGCTGCATTTTATTATATTTTATCGTTAGTTATTCATATTTCATTATTATTTAATGACAATTAAGTACTATCGAACTAACATATATCATACTATCTGATCATACTATATATTAAATTAATAGTTTTAGGTACATGTGATTCTATTTGATCGAGATCGGTCGTGTCTGCATTATAATAAAACTAAGTAGCCAGGATTTTACAGGTTGTTGATACTATTGACAGTAGGATTTGTGAAAACATCAGCGTTTGACGCTACCTACTAAAATATCTGTGAAATCCTGGCTAACTAGTTTTATATTAATGCGAACGCGACCGATCTCGTTCAAATGGAATTTGCTCATGCAGCTAAAATCTTAATTTTACCACAAAAATGTCATAGGCATAAATTATTCAGTATTTCCTCTACTTTAATTTATTATTTAACTATTTTGACGAAATTACATTTCTGTAATGTCTGTTTTATTCTCCATTTTGTTGCATATGGTTGTATTTTTTCGTTAGTTATTCACATTTCTGTTTTATTTTTTGGCAAATGAGTAGTATCTAAGTAACATTAAACTAACTACTAAATAAATATGTAGACATCTTGTAAGTAATTACGGAAGCCCGTGACTATTTTTTATTAGGTGGAATTGTGGGCTTACTGTCGTTGTCGTAAAAAGTTGTAGCCTTTTTTGTATAAATGGGTTATTACGATAATTAAATAAAAATGAAATGATTATGTGTAATATTCTATAATATGTTGAATTAGGTCGATGATACCAACACAATGCCATGAAATTTTAAACTGCTCGTGATCGATTTGGGTATAAAATAATACTACGCTTTCTATACGTCTATACAGTGTGTCTCGTAACACGTTGTATTGTATGTGATTGTAAAAAACATCATGAGAATTGTGAAATTCTATTACAAGTTTCATATTACATTTACAGCAAGCTCCAACTGCATTTAAATTTTTCAAAATTGACTTGCAGTTAACGATGTATCTCTAAAAAAAAATCAGACACCATTAAAAAACTGTTGATGACGCCATAAGTCAACACTTTACCGTTTTTTTTTCAGTTTTTTTAATAAAAAACTGAGAGTTTCTGCATTGATCTTAACTAGCGGGAAGAATATCTGTTTAAAAATGTTGTTTGGCGAATTTAGAATTTGATTTTCGGTCATGTGTGTACTAGATTGGCCATCTAAAACAAATTATCTGCCCAAAATATATCTGATTGACACACTGGTGGGCGCAAACTTACTTAAAATTTTCCCCCATAACATAGAAAACATCAGAAAAATAAGTATGTATAGACGATGTTCAGTAGGTCCAATGGCAATAAAATAGATTATCATTAAAGTTACTAAAACCTTAGCGAGCAAGGTAATTAATAATAACAAAATTTTAAATATCAACTCGTAAATTGCAGTGAAAATATCGAGCAGCTTTGGGTCTCATTGAAACTCAACAAGAAGACACTAGTTATAGGCGTTGCATATAGGCCTCCCGGAACGAATACTAATCTGTTTATTAGTGAGTTAGAAACACAGTTGTCAAACTTAGTTCCTACTTTTGATGATATAATTCTTTTGGGAGATTTTAATGTGAACATGCTGGAACCTCTTGGACGTGCTGCCGAGTCATTAATGAACTGCCTTGAGTCTTTTAATTTAAAACAAATTGTAAACGAACCAACGAGGGTTACTCGCTCGTCATCATCTTTGATTGACTTGATATTTGTATCAAATGATACTGTGGTCACGGAGGTTGGAGTTGTTTCGTCGGGAGGCATTTCGGATCACGATGCAATTTTTTGTGATTTGTCTATTGAGCCGGTGGTCCACGAAACTCTGTGTCGTGTTGTACGTTCCTTTAAATACTTTGATTATCAGTCATTCTTGCTGGATTTATATAGTGTTCCTTTTTATGCAATTTTCGATATAGTAGATGTTGACGACAAATTAAATTTTCTGACTGAAAGTATTTTGGAGATTTTTGATCGACATGCGCCAATGACAAAAATTAAACTGCAGCGGCCATCCTCCCCTTGGATAACTGGTGTTATTAAAATTATGCAAGGTCTCCGTGACGAAGCTTATAGTAAATTCAAGCTGGTCAAAACTAATGAGGCATGGTGCTATTATAAGGATTTGAGGAACTATGTGAAGGCAGCTATTGGTAGGGAAAAAAAGGCGTTCTTAGAAAGGCAAGTAAATCAACAAAAGAGTCCATGGGTTGCTCTAAAAAAATGTGGACTGTATGGTCGTTGCTCCCGCCTATTACCGCCTCATCTGTCGGATCCCAATTTAATTAATAAATATTTTGCTAGCATAGTGTCATCTATCAATTCTAATACAGACTATGCTTTGCTACAGTTTTATTTGAACAATACAACTGGCGGGTCTTTTAGTTTTTCTGAGGTAAACGATTATGAAGTGGAGAAGGTGCTTAGGTCGATTAGAAGTAATGCAATGGGATCTGACGGGTTAGATGTTAGGATGATTAACTACTGCTGCCCACACATAGTTCCTTACATCAGAGAGATTATTAACGAATGTATACGAAGCGCCAGGTTTCCTGCAGCGTGGAAAAGGGCTATTGTGATGCCATTGCCTAAGAACAAGTGCCCGGTTTCGTATTCGGATTTGCGTCCGGTGAGTATTCTGCCGGTACTCTCTAAGCTGACGGAGAAGATAATTTGTAGCCAACTGATGACTTATGTAATTGATAATAGCCTGCTTCCTATCAACCAGTCGGGGTTTCGAGCCGGTTTTAGTTGCACCACGGCCCTTATAAATATTGTTGACGATATTGTTAGAGCTTCAGATGAGGGAAAGGCCACGCTTTTGTGCTTGCTGGATTACTCGAAGGCCTTTGACAAAATTGACCATGCTTTGCTGTCATCGATGTTACATTACATGGGCTTGAGTGGGGAGGCGGTTGGTTTGTTGTCGGATTATCTGAGCCTCCGAGAGCAGTTTGTTGTGGTTGGTCAAAGCAAGTCAGATTCAATAGGTACTGCGAGGGGTTGTCCACAGGGCTCGGTGCTCTCGCCCTTACTTTTTAATATATATATTAGTAAGTTTAAAAACTATGTACATGATTGTCATACTCATTGGTACGCGGATGATACGCAGATCTATATATCTTTTGACGAGAATGGAGTGGGGGATGCATGCACCAAGATGAATAATGATATCAGTCGAATAGTTGACATATCTGTGCGCCATGGACTCGACATTAATTCTGACAAGACGGAACTCATACTTTTTGGCCCTAAGAGAATCAAGGATAGGGTTCGTAGCAATATTAATATTCAGATAAACGGTGGTACATTGTCGCTGAGCGAAAAAGTTAAGAACCTTGGGGTAATAATAGATGATAACTTAAAGTTTGAAGCACATATTAATAAATGCATCAGTAGGGCTTATGCCAGTTTAAAATTAATTTACACTAATCGGCAATTTATTAATAGAAATACAAAACGTCTGTTATGTGATGCATTGGTTTTATCTCACTTCAATTATAGCGCGCCTTTGTACTACCCGTTTTTATCAAGTATTCTTAAGAATAAAATTCAGAGGGTGCAAAATTCATGTTTGCGGTTGATGTTCGGGCTGAGGCGACGTGACCATGTCAGTTGTAAACTTGTTGTGGCTGATTGGTTAAACATGAATGCGCGGCGTCTGGTGCATGCCGCTCTTCTATTCCGTAAGATTATCGTGACTGAAAAGCCCGCTTATCTATTTAACAAGATTTCAATACGTTCGGATGTGCACACCCTGAACATTAGGTTTAAGGGTTTATTAACTCCCCCTAGGCACAGGACCGAGCTTTTTAAGAATAGTTTTAGCTACCAAGTGACTAGGATTTATAATTCGGTATCATCTCGGGTAGGGTTGTGCACATCTGAGAGTCAGTTTAGATCAAGAGTAAGGGACATTGTGGGGCGGGATGGACTGTGGCTTGGACGATGACCTGGATAGGTATATTATGTTATATATATATATATATATATTATATATACATTTTTTAATTGACGTGGCACAGTGGGTGATGGTGGGTATGGTTGGGGAGAGGGGTGGTTACATAGTGGTGAATGCGTTTTTGTTCGGTATGTTAATTTTTTGTAGAGCCGGGGAGTGCTGCGCGTGTCGGTTGTGCCTGATCGTCTGCATTTGTGTCCTTTTTTCTTTTTCTTTTGGATTTATTAGCGCTAGAACTAGAATTTGTGTTTTGTTAACAATGATATTTTTGTCGGTTGATATATTGTTTATTTTTTATGATGGCAGAAATGGAAGAACGGCTTCGGCCGAATTTCAGCCATCAGGTTGAAAGGTTAATGTTTATATATTGCATAATGTGCCTCCAATGAGTTTTTTCAATAAACGTATTATTATTATTATTATTATTATTAAAAAAGTACCCATACAATCGAACGTGAGGCGAGAGACACACCGTATATGCTGCCATTTTATTATTTATTAGGATTTGAATGAATTCTTCAGGAAGCAAATCAGACAACGGTGGTCGTTGACACACGTTTTAATATTTTACAGATACCCTACTTTACCAGAGTTGCCGGGCAGTATAAATACCCGTGTTCCGTATCGTATAGTTAATTATTTATGTAAATAACTGTTATGAAACTAATATCAGTACGATTATCGGATTTTCATTGGCATCTTTTTTTAAATGAATTGTCTACTTAAATCTATTTTTTCTTAGTTTTGCCTTCTTACACAGACACAAATTTTGTTTATTTCGAATAAATCAACAAATCTGGTGTTTGAATAGAGGCAAAGAAATATTTCTTAGCCGATAAAAATGCATTTGTTTGAAATATTTAGTAGGAAAAACTTGTCAAACAACTTTAATTTTCTGTCAAAATTTACAATTTGTCATTATGATTGTGTTGAGTGAGACAGAAATTATAAATTATATATAGAAATTATTAGTTTGTTGAAGGAATTAATGTGGACATGTCCAAAACCTACATTAGAGTCAAGATTAGGGTAGCAAAGTGTACGCCGATTCGGAATCGAACTTGCATGCACTGTGGTCAGTAAACTTATTTTTAAGCCAAAACAAAAATATTTTGAAGGAAATAAATCTCTTCTTGTATACAAATATATTTGTATGAATCAAAATTAGATTTCGTTGGTGTGAGGAAACGCCTTTTTAAATGAAAACAAAAATATGACTTTAAAAGAAAGTAACTTTTCTTTGTATCCAAAATATTTATTTGACAATAAATACACCAAATAAATTCTCTCTACAAGCAAATAATCTAGAGTATTCAATGAAGTAAATATTGTTAACGCCAAATAAATATGTTTTGATCTGTGTACAGTGATCGTTGGTTGCACACGTACACTTTAAAAAATAATTAATATGCGGTAGGGCAGCAGTGCAATGGCGGAACTTATGACTCCTTCACTTCCGCAGGTTCTTATCGGGTCTCTAGATATTGGTTTTTCTTCGCGTATATGCAAGAGAATTACCTGGCGGCCACGTGGGGTTCAACAACCCTCGTTGGATAATATGGGGGCTCGATGGTTCAAATTATATTGTGTGCGGTGCCGTGCATTTCTGGTCATTATGCATTCTCCATTATTCACTTTCTTTATCGATTCAACCTAATTTATCCTTTGTTGCGGTCGTGTATCGTGCATTGTCAACGGACGGACAATGATGTCTCTCGTACGCGCGATTTCAACGTGAAATTTCGATTTCGTTCGAAGCTGTCATTACCGATATTTGTTTATTATTTTGCTCAAATTTTCGATGATTTTCAGCAAATTCAAGCATTAAAAAAAAAAATAGCAATTGCTTATGTTATGACGATGGAAAACTATATAAATATTCGCTATAATTGAACTTTTTTAGACTTTTCACCAATTTTTTCAATTTTATGTTAGTTTATCACCGAAGTTGATTACTTACGTATCTATGACTATATAATCCCCATCATTATACGCGCCAATGATTATAATGACACTAGCGATGTATAATAATGGCAGTTCATTCAAATAATGACCTTATTATTTGAACGAACTGTCATCATTATGCAACAACGCCAGTGTCAAAGTCTGTCATAACCTACGTGGATGACAGTTTTTGACAGTTCGCCTCGCCATCATTGACAAATACTAATTCTTTGCATAAAATGGAATTTATGAGTCGTAAATAAACCGTCGTATTTATTTGACTCGCACATAACGGATATAAATCGCTTGAAAGATTACACGCTCGCCTACGGCTCGCGTGTAAACTTCATGCTCGCAATTTACATCCTTAATTATGTGCTCGTCAAATATATACTATTATTTATGGCTTTGCAATATTTCTGATAATGTCATGTCTATTTAATGTGAAATGTAACGGGTTATAAAAAAGGCACGTAATGATATTTTTCTTTGCTTTTGGTCATAAAGAGCAGTAGGATTTTTATAGCATCGTATACAGGTTTTTTTTTTAGTATACAGGATGAAATTCTCAAACATTGTATTTACTTAGTTTTCTAAGAATTCTGAATGCGATAGATAGTATGTTTACCACTGGCGGAAATTTGTATAGCTAATTTAGAACTCGTCTTCAAATGTGTGCTGAATTAGGACGTGATTTGTTAGATCAGTTGATTTGTCATTTACAAATAAAAAATTCAAAAGACGTAGGTTTTATTATTGACTGAATTTGAAAGCAAAATCTCCTCATTCTGTGAGTCCAAAGCGATGTCACTAGCTACCAGCTAATGTGACAAATGTGACAAGTTTAAAAGGCACTTGAAGTGGTTGTTTCTTTTGGATAAATGTTTTTATACATTAGAAGAATCTCAGAAATGCGTCATATAGCCGGTTATAGACGTTTATTTTGTTCGTTTTTTCGATTGTATATGTTTTTTTTGTAAAACTTTATAGCTGTCTTATTTCTTCTATTATTGTTATTAGCGACTAATCCAATGTAACCATGTTACTACAAGGAAATAAACGCTACTTTTATTGTGGCGGAGTTCATAACGGAAAGGTGATAATTAACACCAAGTCTGTATACATTTTCAGGAGTAAATACAAGGAAATTTCGCGTACTCTAGTTCTTATTACGTATATTTTTAGATCGTTGTCGATTTTGTATCTTTTCGTTCGTGCAGCACAACGGAACGCGTCGTTTAGCTAAATTAACATTTTGTTTGTTTACAGTTTATATACACCATGAACAAATAAATATATTTATGGTGGTAGTCCATCAAAACATTCGAAATTCTTAAATATCCTCAACACATTTTGTTTCCCGCCATGTTACCTCTTTAAAACGTGCAAATAATTGTTGTATCTTTATTCTTTTCAGCAATTCACCCAGCCAGCTGTGATAGAACAGGCCTCTTATATTCTAATTGTTGCTGGAGCGTTCATGTTCCTCGTCAGTTTCTTGGGCTACTGCGGGGCGCTTCGAGAATCGCAGTGTCTGCTGACCACGGTAAGTTCATCTTAATGACTCCTGGGGTCGTTATATCACCATCATAATATTATTTTTATCTCATTCTCTGCAATTATCCACCACCCACATGTGACCTTAATAGACGCTAATGAGACAAGTAGGGACAGAAACAGTAGTACTGGAACAATATATTGCACTTGATATTCCTATTTTCTAGTGTGTATAAAACCG
Organism: Melinopterus prodromus; assembly: GCA_964023965.1. Classification (NCBI taxonomy): domain Eukaryota; kingdom Metazoa; phylum Arthropoda; class Insecta; order Coleoptera; family Scarabaeidae; genus Melinopterus; species Melinopterus prodromus. The sequence continues at coordinate 20,774,926 of OZ030398.1, read as the reverse complement.
TTGTTTTTCACGTTCCATACATGCTAATTTTCTTCAAACTGCCCACTTAATAAATCAAATTATAGAACGTGTACTTAACAGGTTTTGTTAGAGTTGATTAACACGTTCAATAAACAGGGGCACTTATTTGTCTCCAGGTGCTAAACCATTAGTTTTTGAACTAAATTCTTTCCACCATTATCGTTTATAAAACGTTGGTAATTTAATCAGAAGTGCTAACTACTAAGGATTGCTTGGTAACAGCAATAAACACGGTTTTTATACTATTACCGTTTATTCGTTTGTTTAAGATTTACCTGCATCTCTTCCATTTCTATTTATTTTATTTTTTTTCAGTACGGAATCTGTTTACTCCTCATCCTAATCCTTGAAATTACCGCTGGTGGATTAGCCGCTGCATATAAAGGAAAGGTAAGCACAAAATAAATCGAATAAAATTTATAATCTTGATTTGGGGCACAACCTAAAATTATTACCTAATAAATCATATGTTTTACAGGCTGAGGTGGAAACAAGGAACTTCTTGAAGGCTACAATCAAACGATATTCTGTGGATAAATATTCAACGGCGTCGGAACAGTCGAACGCTATTACGTTGATGTGGAACCATCTACAGGCCCAGTTGCATTGTTGCGGCGTGGATGATTACAAGGACTTTAATCGTACGCAAACGCACAAGGTTATTCCGGAATCGTGTTGCGTTTTGGAGGGAGACCCGACACTGTTCAAGCCTATGCAGCCGTCTTGCACCGAAAATCCGACTGAATCGAATTCTTACTTTAATAAGGGTTGTTACCAGGTTCTGGTGAACTGGTTGCTGGCAAATATGAACATTATCATCGGTGTGGGCATCGGCCTAGGTCTAGCTCAGTTGTTGTGTATATTTTTGGCTTTCTGTCTAACGAAAGCTATAAACGGGTATGGGAAGTAATAAACCAATAATGTGAGGAAGGTTGCGCACTTTATTACCATGTATGTATGAGATTAATGTGATGTTTTTCTTTTCTCGAATGAAGCAAGAAGAAAAAACTTCATTGACAAGAATAAAAATCTAGTCTCTAATAGTTTTTTATATAATATTAGGTATATAAGATATCATCTGCATTTAATTACGACGGAAAAAAAGGTCTGTCGGTATTTCAAGTATTGAGAAGTGCCTTTTATCATCGCCGATTTTTATTTTTGGTTTAGAATCACCGTACTCATAGCTAAGACTCAAATGTTCGTTGTTGCGAGTTATGTTATATTTTATTTGTGTTAGAAACTGATGTATATATTTTCCACCACGTTCTGATTAGTTGTAAGTTGAGCAAGCTCTGTAAAGTTGAGGACCGAGCTATAGTTTTTACATGGAAGCGAGATCTGACTGAAAGAAATAGTGCAAATGTACATTTTGGAATATGTTGTAATTTTGTGTAACTGTATAGCATAGATTTACGTATCTGTAGAGCTTTCAAAATTAAAATTAAGGTACACAGTGTATTGACTTTTTTTTCCTTCCTTCCTTCATTTGTGGTAACATTATTTGATTTAATATGGAGTGACATGATTTTTCTCAGTTAACACTTGTAAGATTGACGATTAGTAAGGTAAGCCGTTGCGAATAAATGGAAATTTTATCAGAAAATCTATGTGGGCTTAAGCCTGCTCCAGAGTCTCGCGAACTACATAGGTAGAGTTTACCGAGACACGAGAATACTTGAGACGCCTCGTGCTACCTCTCCTTGGTCTGGCCGACTTTGGAACCCCAGTCAAAGATTGCTCCTCGCGCTGGCCAACTTTGCCGACGATATTCGCCGATGTTGCTCCGCTAGAGTCTGGAGCGGGCTTTACCCTTACTAATCGTCGATCTTACGCCCGGTTCCCACTTGTCGGATGTCGGATCCGAAAAAAAATCGGGTGCTCTAGTGGCTTAATATTTTGTATGGAGCTGTTCACATCTATCCGACACGATTTTTTTTCGGCTCCGACAAGTAGATGTGAACAGCTCCATACAAAATGTTAAACCACTAGAGCACCCGATTTTTTTCGGATCCAACAGTGGGAACCGGGCGTAACGAGTGTCTACGGAGACCACACCTAGTTTGACCAATAGATGGCGCTGCAGACTTGTGTCCTCACAAACCTACAATAATAATCGCCTAGGGAGCGTTCTTACCGGCCCGCCAATACTTTGCCTACCTGCGTATAGATGGCGCGACTTGTCGAAAGCATCAGGCAAAATCAAACATTATTTTTACAATCACCACCACAACGTAGACACTAGACAACTAATCAATCATCCATTAAGCTTATAACATACGTAATACAAATCATTTATTTTGTACAATGACATTTTATACAAATATTGCAATACATAAAACTACACTCACCGGCGAAATACAGCACACCTAATGTTTTACTAAACATACATGTTTAATAAGTACCATTCGTAATCTCCTACCAATTTTATTGTTTCAACACATAAAATATTCATAACGATTCTTGAAGATCTATCGATGTTTAATAAAACATTTGGCAGACCATCTCTTGCCTTCAGTGTATAAATAAATCCACCTACTTACAAAATTATCGTTAAACACAAATTACAATTAAATAACGATTAAATAACAAAAGTCAAGTATGTTAAATATTAGACGATAAACATTATTGTAATTATAAAACTATTCACAAGTTTAATTTTTTATTTACACCTTTCCAACGTTTCACACGAACCTTTACCAAAAACCATTGCTGTCACTCTCGCGATCAATTAACCACTATTGGGGCCCCATGATTCCCATCGGCAGATTGACGGGGGCGTGCTGTTGACCCTGCCCCATCTGCATCGCGGGCGATTGTATCTGAGGGGCGGGCCCCCCTGGTGCGGGGCTCTGCTGCTGTGGCTCCGACGGCAGCACCAAATTCATCAACAGCTCTCTAATTGACGGGAACAGCGAACATTCCGTGTGATTGAACTGCGAGACATGCCGAAGCAACTGGCTGGCGGCAGCCATCGCCGATCCAGTGTCTCTCCTGTCGGGAGTCTGCGTCATATTAGTGCTGATATCGTACACTATCGGCAACACTAGGGACGGGGGCTCCACGTTGCTCGGGTACTGCGGGCTCAAGATCCTCGTAATTTGAAGCTATAAATAAACATATTGTCATACAGGGTCATCGGTAACTAAACATATTCCTATAAACACATTAGAGGGTGACCTATTTAACTCCAAATGCATGACATCAGTCGTGTAAAATCACGTTTTTGGCTTTTATTGCATTTAACTGTATAATTGATGTTTGGTTTGCTGTATTCGGTCATTGTCTACTCCTACCAAACTAAGAAAGTAGACATTATTCTATGAGTTTTGCCATTAAATTAAGTTATGAAATACTATAATACTATAATAACAGGAACAGTTTCTTCTTACTCACGTAAGAAATTTTATGTTGAAACAAAAAAAAATACTTACGAATATGAGAATTTTGTTCCGGTAAACGAGAACGCCGGACATTCCTGTCGGCACGATGGGAATCGCCGAGGGGGGCACGCGCAGCATCCACTGGACGGTCCACTTGAAGCCCTGCTGTTGCGCCAGCTGCGGCATCATATCGAGCCGCATGATCTGCACGAAGTCCTTCAGCACGTTCATGGGCACGTTCAGCATCCAGGTGAAGCCGCCGAGCGCGAGTGGTTTGTACGGGGGAGCGGCCGCTCTCGTCTCGAAGAATTTCTCGATGACCTGCAGCTCGTCGGGGCTCCACACGTCGGTATGCTCCGGGCTGGGAGTTATCTTCAGGTGGAGCGACTGCAGGTGGACCGGATTGAGACCGATGCGGCACTGCAGCGCCTCCGCAACCTTGAAGTTGATCACGCCCGGCTCGGGACTCGGGATCGCCGTCAACTGTAGCAAAATGAACAATTCGTAACAATGTTGTATCGTGACGGCAAGAAAAAAATTCTTACGTAGAGTTCTTGGTGAACGATGCGTTGTAGGTGCCTCCTCATGTATACACAGCCGAGGAATCGTTCCAGGGGGGCGAGTTCCGGTCCCGGTAAGCCTTGGGGATGCGGCGACGGACAGCAGAGAGATTCCAAAGCTTCGTGCGTGAGTAGAGTTGGTACGGCGCCTGCCCATGACCGTTGTGGTAACACACGAGAGAGATGTCCTAAGATAGATAGTTTATTTATTTCATAATAATAATAATAATAATAATATATTAGTAAACCGATTTCAACGAATTTTTCTCGCCATGTCAAGTGCGAAGAAGTGGCTTTTTAATTGCTTATGAAAAATTTGGAGAGGACTTTTTGTCGCACTATATGAACCTTTTTACGTTGCGTGAGTTTTCGAAATTGACGCAAAACAGTCTCTCGGGCGTTTTTGTTTCAAAATTTTCTTAATCGCAAGAGTTTTGTGAACGCACCTCAATATTCGATAGCTGTTTGATTCGTTTCACCATTGGTTCCCAGCTATAAACGTCAAAAGCGTGGCGATAACCATAAACTCAATTCATATACTTGTTGCTTATTATACAATCTTGCCAATCTTTAATTTAATTGTGTCTTACAAACGCCTTGTACATTTTTATTTTACATGATTTCTGTGTGGTCAGCTTAATCGGTTGCCGACCCTTAAAACGTAAAAACTCACCTGATCGATGATCTGCCTGCGGACTGTGCATCAGCGGGTGATTTCCGGGCGACTGGCCGGGCCTTGCGGGCGACGGTCTCGGCATGCTCGGCGATCCAGGCCAGTTGGAGGCGGCAGGCGACGCCATGCTCTGCGAAGAGGGGAACGGGCTGCCGTCCGTGGCGTGCCCGGTCTGCATGAAGCTGCTGACCGGCGAGTGGCCGGGCAGATTTGTGACCGGACCGGGCGACGGGTTCGACAGGAGGCCGCCGGGGCTCGGCACGTGCGGATTCAGCGGAGAGTTTGCGACCAGATTCGACGGGCTCGGGCTCGGGTGCGGCAACATCGGGATCGGGCTCGGATTGATGTTTGTGGACAGCGACGTCGGGCTGAACGAGGTCGCCGGCGACGATCCAAAATTCGTGTGCGCCGTCTGACCCTGCGACATGCCCGACGTGTGCGGCGATGCCGGAGTGTGCGGATTCGAACCGGACGGTGGCGTCAGCGGGTGGTTAAACCTGGCGAAACGATAGAAATGTCGATAACCCTTTGTGGTTTTGAGGGAAAAAATAAAAATAGTTTGACGTTTTGTGGTCTGTCGCACGAAAATCATTTTTAAACTATTTATTAACCAAATAAATTTTAAAAAAGCAATAGAAAGTTTGTTCCGCATGTTTACTATGAAATTTCATTAAAAATGGACCTATGTTTTGCAGTTTGGTCGACAGTATAATTCATGCAGTTCAAAAATTACAAATTCGCGAAACTTCAATAAAAGAAACTAAATTATTACTAACCGAAGGCCAGGTTCTCGCTGCTGAGCAGGCGACTGGGGCCCCCTGTGGTGGCCGAGGAAGCCGCCCTCGATCTCCATCGATATCGGCGAGGGTGGATTGTCGTCTTCGGACTGCGATCTGCGCCGCGAAACGGCACTCTCGTCGACGTACCGCGACAGGAACGCCTTCAGGCCTTGCGTCGGCGAGAACACGTCTACGACGTTGCTGCGGTCGAATCGGCTGTACGCTCCGTCGCGGAGAGACACCAGCCCGCCGCCCCTGATCCGCAACTCCAAGCAGTACATACCCTGGTACGCCAGGCGGATCAACGTCGGAGACTGCGGCATTATCGTAAACGTCTGTACCGGGATCAGCGGTCGCTGAAATCGTAAAAATAGAAATCAACCATGGTCAAGATTTTAGAAAAAAAAAAAATATTAAAATCTTGCGTGTTGTAATTTGCAGAAATTTGAAGAAAAAAAACATTGGGTGTATTTCCTTTATTTTATTTATACGCATATAACCCGCTCGACGTTTAACTAGCAAATGAAAATATGAAAATCACAAACACTCGCAAACGATTTGCAAACTATAAAAAAAGAAAAATTTTCGAAATTTGGCCAATGGCTTCCAATTTTATCTCGTAAACGGTTCACTCGGAAACGACAATTCTCAAACACTCGCAAACGATCTGTAGAAACAGAATTTTGATATCTTGCCCAAAAAGGGGGAGGGGGGCAAATTCACAGACATTTACCTTAATGATAGTTGAAAAACTTACCGGAGTATAGATACCCATCTGTGGTAAAGTCGGCAACTTGCTGATCGAGATCAGCGGCTCGTAGGTCTCGTGAAGTTGCTGAACGATCTGCGCGAGGTTCCTGTGCTGGTTCAAATGGGCTTCGAGCTGCTCTTTGATCAGCGAGTGCGCGTTGACCGAGTTGTTGTTGGCGCCGAACGCGAGCTTGAACGCCTTGTCGGAGCTGCTCCACGACACGGACACCATCGCTCCCTTGTCCGGTCCGTAGCAGAGCACCAGCTTGCTGTAATTGTACGATTTGACGTTGAACAGGTTGCTGAGGTTGAACTTCTCGTTGTACACCTGCAGGTACTCGCTCAGGTCGTACACGATCGTGTACAGCTGCGCCATCTGAATCCAATCGTTGAGTAGCGAGTCGACGTTGCGCGATATCACGTCGAGGCTGCCCATGTCGTACTGGAAGTAGACCGGCCTCCGCGAACCTACAATATTACAAAATATTCCATTTTAACATGCAGGCAAAAATCATATTACCACAACAAGAAAAATTAAAACAAGAAAAGTAGGAACAGTTTCCCATTTCTTGGACAAGAAATTGTATGGGAAATTGGTCAAGAAATTTGATGGGAAACTGAAGGGAAATTGGACAAGAAATTCAATAAGAAATTGGATAGGAAATTGGCCGTCTAAACAGTACAGTCAAACAGTCTTGAAATTGGGCAAGAAATTGAACAAGAAATTCAATGGAAAATTGGACAAGAAATTTAAATCAATGGACAAGAAATTGAATGGAAAATTGGAAGGGAAATTGAACAAGAAATTGGATGCAAAGTTTAATTGAACAAGAAATTAGATACACCCAATTTTACAAAATTGGACAAAATATTGAACAAGAAATTGGATACATATTAGATAAGAAATTAAATGAGATGAAAAATTTAACAAGAAATTTGACACCTTCCCAAGAAATTAGAATGAAAATTGTCTAATAAATTGGAACAATAATCCCAAAATATTTCTAAAGCTATAAAAGCTGTACAATAAAAAACAAGGTACTAACCTTGTTCCTTGGGATGTGTGCTCGATAGTGGCGTGGAATAAAACACAAATTCGACCATCCAACTCTTGAAATTCCCCTTACTGTGCACTCGAATCGAGACGCTGAGTAGGCGTTTCAATAACGATGTCCAACCTGGCACCAGCCCAAGTTCAGGTGTGGGCGGTGGCAGCTGTATCAGTTTAAGCACCAATCCCGTTGCGTTCGTCTCCACTTGCAACCCTTGATGGAAAACGTTCCGTTTCGTCAGCTAAAATAAACAAAAAAATGAATAAAACCGCTCATTTTTAAACGCGTTTTTCTTATTATTTCTTCTCATTTACCTCCGAGGCTAGAAAGACGAAAGGCAGCCGTTCGTCGCACATCGCGACTGCGTGCGACAGTTCGGCGATAAAATAGGCGGGCTGCTTGGTCCGGCGCGGGCTCGGTTCGGTCTTGAGGCCGCCCTTCCTTTTAAGCGATCCGCACTCGGTGACGTCCGAATCTGTGTCGGGGAGGAGGGAGGAGGATGTGTTAGATTCCGGTTTAGCGCGTCTTAACGTAAAATTACCGTCGACGTTAGTGAACGGGCCGTGCGTCACGACGAACGTGTCCAGCTCGATGACCGAGTGGACGCGTAGGTACACCTTCGGCAGTTCGGTCTCAATCGACTCGTCGTCCGGATTCTCGTCGATGCTCGCAGCCCTCACCACCACCAGGTAAAAGTTGCAGTCGATCTCGCACGGGCAATTCACCTTCTCCTTGAATTCCACCACCTGCAAGACGATGAAGCGATTTATTACAATTTGTTCACGGTCTTGTGTAGTAATTATACGAAAAAAAAAACCAACATGTCTGGAAAGTACGTATGCATCTCGACTCACCAAAACGACATTCTGGTGCCGGTGCAGCTGAACATACATCCGATGGCGGCCGATCTTCGTGATCTCGTGATCCGGATGGTATAAGAGCGGCAGCCGTTCATGCGCCGTCGCCGGCAGGTGCTGCAAAGTCTTCTCGCAGCGCCTCTGCGTGATCCAGTATCTCAGCTCGCTGATGAGATGCGCGAGCCGCGCGTGATCGCCGTTCAGGCAATTCGTCAGCTCCGGTATGAGCGGCGGCTCGTACTGCGGCACATGACATTGCAGCATCCCCGTGTGGGTGTCAACCGTGATCAGCAGCTGTTCCGCCCTGAGGCACGGCTGCAGTATAGCGACGGCCAGGATGGCAGGCGAACCTTGCAGGTTGCAATCGACCTCGGAGAGAACGCCGTGAAGTTCGGTCTTCAGATCGGTCAGGCGGCTCTTCGTCCGGACGTAGATCGTGTGGACGAGGAGACGCTCCATCGAGAGGAGCTCGGAACGGATCGCTCGGTCCGCAATCTCGCATTCCTTAAGTAAAATGTAAATATCGCAATTTGTAAGCAATACATGAAGAAAAAACAAGAGAAAGTAACATGGTCTTTGTCTTCTTCATAAAAATAAGGCTTTAAAAAGAAGATGAATTTGTGGTAAGACTAAAGACATACCTTATTGCCCAGGGACGGCACGTGAACCACAGCCAACGGACGTGCGGAATCATGAGTATCGACTTGAACCGTTAAACGATATCCCAGCTCGAATCTGGGGTCCTTGCTAGCGGGATCTTTTCCTTTACTCGTTAATTCCCTAAAAAAATATACGAACCATTGTGAAAAATAAATGCAATAATAATAATAATTATCACAAATACAATTTTGACTATTGCAACTCCAATTACTCATGCTGTATAAATTACAGAGAACCATAATTGACAATTATGGTGCACTGTAATCGATAGAAGGCACTGTAGTACAAAAAAAAACATACCTCCAATAAGATACTGTTAGACACTTTCCGGGAATGTATTCATCAACGTGAATATGGTCGTCCAGCCTGTCCCTCATCAGACGTAACGTCTGCGAGTACAAGACCTCCAGTTGCAATGACTGACAGAAGAAATGCAGGCAGTTATAGACCTCCGTCAAGGGCGATGGATTATCGACAAGTCGCGTCTGAATCAATTGGTGGATATACTGCACTTGCAAAGAATGAACCAATGCTTTCCCATCTAAAAAAGGAAATACGTTTATGGAACTTTTAATAATTTTTTTCCTTAAATTAAATGTCTAAATTAAATCTATAGATAAACGTCGTATAAACGCTTTCTATCAAGTTTTACTTACGTGGGAAAAACTCGTAAGTCTTCGAACAAATCCACGTGTTGGCTTTTAAAAATTTTAAAAGTTTTATATTATAAAACGGAATCACAACCAATTAATTTCTTTGAATGAAAACAAAGCATTCTCCTACTTAAGAATCAAAACTTTCGAATACAATTCAGACACTTACCACCAGTCTCCTTATCCTCGACAAGGATATCAATTTCGAGCAGCCTCCACGGTATATTCGGCCCGTCCCCCATAACGGTAAGAGACACCTCAAATTCATGTTCGACGTGAAAAGTAACTCGCCCATTTTCAATCTTCAAATTCTTCATTTGAGGCAGCAGATTCCCAGTAACTAACCTATGCTGTATCACTTGGTTCAACCGAAGCAACGTTGCCCGTTTCTCAGCCGGTGTTATAGGATCGGGGGGCACAATCTTCTCCCGGATACAAGCGGGCAAACGCCCGTAAGTTCCCGTTGTTAGCACTTCAACGGCAGCCGGAATATGGAAATTAGGTAACCTAGCCTGCACTAGCGTCTCCCTAGCCATACGAGCAAGCATATCGGCAGTTTCGACAAATAACGACGACTGTTTATCGAGAAAAGCCATAATACGCTAAAAAATTGGGTTATATTAGTCAATTGGTTAGAAAAATAATAATAATAAACATACCGCGGACTTCTCAACTTTGGAAGCACTGTTCGCCCACTTCACAAGGGCTAATAACCGTACAAACAGTTGCCTGGTGCATGTCGCAAAGTTGTATATTTGTACCTTACGTTCCATGTCTGTTTTCCGGGGTAATCTAAAATAATATGTATAACAGTGATGGGCCTGATGCACTAATACTCATAAGCGCTTTAACTTACAATTCTGCTAGCACGGTTAGTTCGTGGTACGTCCTCTGAACGATAAAATCGATCAACATTCCGAGTGAGATCATTCCGCCTCTATTTCCTTCCGCAGTTCCCAGGCCCTGCGATATAGAACCCGACACCGGGGTCTGCAACCCCTCTAGAGGAGTCGGCGGCATCTTATTCTGTGTATTACTAAATTCTAACCTAACCTACAAACACAACACTGGCAAGGGCTCGTTAAAACGACGTATTCGGAACGTACCTCAAACGCACACAACCTTTCGGATATCGCCGACGAAAACTAACGAGATTTTTCGCATGTTTACCTTACGCCTGGCGTAAATTGAAATATTGCCGACGTCCACTTTATTTAAATGTTATCCCGCAAAAACTCAACATCATCAAAACCGAACAAACTCAAAATTACGCTTTTGGCTTGAGCTTTGGAGAGAATTATACGACAGTGGCGCCCATGGTGGACCAAGGTTCAAGTATCAACGCATCGATTTCCGTTTCTCAACAACAGAGGGCGTATTTTTTGCTCCATCTTTGAGGAGGTAGACCAAGCTGTTACAATATACAGTAAAGTCCCGATTATCCGAACCTCGATTAACCGATGGTCCGGATTATTCGAAGTGCTAGGCGCCTTGGATAGTCTTTTTGTGTATAGTATTTTTGTTTAAATTTAGATTCAATCATATTACAAAAGAATAGTTCAGATGCATAAAGTGGAAAATACTCGTTTGTACATTTTATCGAATATACGGCAATCTGTTTTACCAGTTTTTGCTTATCCAAGATGTTGTTGGTCCTTATTATTGAGACTCCACTGTATTTAAAGTTACGTTTCTCGACAACAGCATATTTCTTCCACGTTATGAATCTGACTGATGGAATTGATTACTTTTGGATAGGCTTGGGAAATAAATATATACACCATCTTATTTTTCACAATTCAATTATAATATTAATAAAACAGGATAAAAAAGAGGACACCACACCAAGAAAAATGTTTTGCCTATCCTAAATAAATGGTATCGTAGAATATCACATTTTTTATGAACAATTCATTCGACCGTAAACATACTATATTATGTAACAAGACGTATATATAGCATATAAATATATGTACGTATGACGTAGCCTAAGATAGTACGACGAACTTGCGGACACCAAAACACCTGAATATATACTTTCCAATATGATGACGACATTGTAAACATTTAGAACAGATGTATGTATTTATTTCGGTTAATACTACGAAATGACTTTGTATGTCAAAGACATACGAGTACACGGATTATCTGGTAATAATTAAATCAAGGTTTTGTTTTGCAAGGGTGAATATAACGTTAGTTTTTTTATTTAAAAAAATATAGAAGTATATTGCTCTGTGTCCTTTTGGTCTTTTTTGGTTGGCTTTTTTACTGGACAACCCCAAGAAATAAATAAAATTAATTTCATCCACATAAGTTTAGAAACTTTAGTATATATCTAGATATAAAAAGTATCAAAATAAACGACCGAAAAGAAAAATCAGAACCAAAAAATTACTTTATAATACTTATAAAAAACCGTTCTCTTTACACTATAATACAGTACCCTTGCAATATTCCGCGCAAAACGGATTTCATATTGTAACAAAACTTTCGAGACTCCTCTTCAACCGTTTCCGTCGCTTTTATTATTCTACAGTCGGCGTTCGATCAATTGCAGCGTTCCTGGCACGCGCACCTCGCCTTGGACAGCATAAAACAGCTGAGGATGTTGCTGACGAGACTGCAGCAGCGGTTGCGACGCGCCGGCTGAGACCCGTGGGACACCGTGAGCCACTTCTCTTGTTGCCCGAATCACCTAACCTCGCTCTCCGCTGAATTCGCGCACTCCTCGGGCTTGACTATCTGATACGTTATGAAGTATTCCGGATAGGCCTGCTCCCCCCTGTACACGACGTACTCCGGAAAGTTCAGACCGCCCGCCGAAGGACGACCGGCGACCGAATGGTGACCGGGTGGCGCGTGCGCCATCTTCATCGCGCTAAATTGTAAGAAGGACTTACCTAATGTGACCCTGCATAATAATAAATGCCTGGAAAAAAAATAAATATGCACCGTATGATAACAGAAAGTTGGTAGGAGCGGGCCGAAGTAAAATAAAACATACCTATGACAAATGTAGCACGATCTGTCCTTATGTACGGGACAACCTGTCCCGCCGCCGATCCCGTAGACGTACTGGTTGCTCTTGGAGGAATGTTCGGCAAAATATATTCCAGCGCCGAACATTCCGCCGATGTAGGCGTGCCTCTCGTCGAAGCCTTTTTGGACGATCGCGTTTATGAACGGGGATCCGTGGAATAGCATCCTCTCGTTGCTCTGGTTTCCGTTCTCCTCGGAAACCTCTTGCCTCCTGTGCGTGTACCGTTCCCACAGCTTCCTATTCTGCACTTTCTGAATCTACGAACGAAGAAAATTAGTTCAAAATAACTATTTACATTCGAATTGAAATTTTAAATTTCAAAAATTCTTTGTCTAGCTCCAGTAGAAAGCTGTAATTTTCAGTATTTATTACCCAATTGGTCAAGGCATATATAACAATAATTTTTATCTATTTATATATTTTTATATATTATTGATTTCGGTAAAAAGCATAGACTTACTCTGACGATATTGTATCTCACAAAGATCCCTCCCGCGTGTCCGTTATCCCGATGCTCCCTGATGCTGTTCTGCATCTCCTCGTCCACGGCAACAAACTCCTTATCGTCAGCCAGCAGATCCACCAATAGCGTACCGGGGTTAGAAGGAGTCGACCACAGCCCACCGCAGTTTGCCATCAGCCTTTCCATGCCTTTGATCAGCTTATGCCTGAACCCATACGCAGTGATACCAACCTGTTTCAGTTCGTCGTGACTCATTTCTGCCAAGATATCCAAGGTTATCTGCTCTCGTTCGAAAATCTCGAATAAATGCTCCAAACTCAAACTAAAACGAACAAAAAATGTGATATAAAAGAAGATAAACCTTATGAGTTTCCGACTGAAAGTTGGACACATGGGAAACGTTTTTTTAAACAATTTCTGCGTAAATTTAATTCTTCATAAAAGTTTTGGGATTGTCTTGATTCTAAAATACATTCTAATATTTCCATTATAGGTTTAAGACAATCCTGAAACTTTTATGAATACAATTATCTGAAAAATTGATACAAAATTATAAAAATCAAAGTCATACTTTGCTAAAAACGTAGCAATGTTCATTCCCACGTTGTTCGCTACGACGGGTGTCTCTCCTTTAGCTGTAGCGCAGCAACCGTCGGGCCCGGACATCGAGATGCTGTTCCGCGAAGAAATCGGCACAGAGAGAGTCATGGAGGCCCCCGATGGCATGATCACCGTTTCCGTGTTCAATGGAAGCATCGTCGGCGACGGAGATTGGGCCAGGACTATAGACGGGGGCCTCGACGTTGGAGCTGCGGTAGTCGGGACTGCTTGCTGAGACGCCATAGCGTCCTGCAGGAGACATCTGACATCGTCTGCGGACGCTAGATCCATCGGGACTTGCCCCTCTTGGTTTTTGAGGAATGGGTCAGCTCCGTGTGCAAGCTGAAAGCAAACAGTTTTTCATATACATTTCCATAGACACAAGATTGTTGTTAAAGAGCGTTGTTGTTTTGTTAACTCATGCTAAACGAGTCATTAATTGGCTCGTTTAGCTCGACCCCCAGAAAAACTAAAGGGAGACGAAAGATGCCATGCTACATTTGACAGAAAAAGAAAGCGCGTGATATCCTTCATATCTTTTTTAGTGCTCTCTTTTTCAGTCAAACGTGGCGTGGCATCTTTCGTCTCTCTTTAGTTTTGCTGGGGGTCAAGCGTGGAAATGATGGATAACGGAAACCTTACCAATAGTGCACACAGTTGCGTCCGTCCCTTCTGCGCAGCCTCGTGCAACGGAGTGAAACCCCATTTGTCCGTAACATTGACCACCGTGTTGAATTTGATGAGGAGCGCGGCGATATCGAGATGGCCGTAACTGGAAGCGTTATGCAACGGGATGAGACCCCCCTTGTCCTGGGCGTTCACGTCAGCGCCATGATCCAACAGGAATTCCGCCACTTCGACGTTATTGTAACCGGCCGCAAGGTGCAGCGGGGTCGAGTTACGACCCTGCGCGTCCCTGCAGTTTATATTGTCCGGAGTGACTAAACGCTGAACGCGCAAGAGATTTCCCTTCTTGGCGGCATCGAGGAGGGCTGCGTTGCCCCTGAGGAGGTCAGCCACGTCCTGGTCCCCTTCCCTGACTAGATCTAGGGGCGTGGCACCGTCCCGATTCTTTTTCGATGGGTCGGCGCCATGCTGGAAATAATAAGAAATGTTGTTTTTTATGTTCGCGATAATACTCTAAAAACCGAGATAACTAGAAAATAACTCGATCTAGAAATAAGTTAAATTCGCAAAGTAACTTTTATATAATAATAATAATAGTGGTTTATTGTCTTCAAGTTGTTACAAAAAAGAATCAATCCATTCAAAATATAAAAATTAAGATTTGAAGTACAATCCTCCATATTACACCCTAATCTTTTCTACACACAAAATTCATGTTATAGCAAACCAAGACGTACCTTGAGCAAAAGTTTTACAATTTCGTACTTCCCCTTGGCGGCAGCTTCATGGAGCGGCGTAAACTTCCACAGATCGGCCACGTTGACGCTAGCTCCATGCTTTACAAGCAGCTCGGTCACCTCATAGTGCCCGTACGAACAGGCATTATGCAACGGAACAAGTCCCCTATAAGTATCGTCAAACATAAATACCGAAAATTGCATAATTTCTTTTGACGTCGTTACCCCTTGTCTTTTGAATGAACGTCGGCACCCAACTGCAAGAGGTACTCGACCACCGGTACCCTGTTGTAACCAGACGCAAAGTGCAACGGCGTAGAGTGTCGCCCGTCGAGGTCGCGACAGTTCACGATGTGCGGGTACGATCCCAGCAGCCTCTGAACCTGGTCCAAATCGCCAGCCTTTGCTGCTTCGAGAAGTTGGGCTTCCACGTCGGCATTCTCAGGCGGAGGATCTATGGATATAAATTATTTATAAAGATTGCAGAACTTAATGGACATTATATTCTTTAACTTTATAATATTTTCAAATGCTGATTTATACTACTGCTAAATCAAAAAAACAATAAAAAAAATATCTAGAAATGAATACTGGGCCAGATACTTTGTCCATGAACTGTAAAACAATATAATTATAATAATAATACTATTTATTCCAGACAGGATTTGCAGGTACAATAAATCAAAACAAATAAATAATTCTATCAAAACAAAACTTCTTTAGAAATCGAGTAATCGCTACCTCGCGTATCATTAAGTAACGATTCCAAAGTAACGATTACTAAATAAACCCGTATAAATAATGTTAAAATAAAAAATAATAATACCTTGTAGAATCTTCAAAACGTTTTCGGACGCAACCTGCGCCGCTGTGTACCCGGAGAGGGAAACAATCGTAGTGTCGACATTGTACGACATCAGAATGCGGCAGGCTTGCACGTTGTCGTCCCTGGCGCAGCGATGCAGAGCGGTCTGGCCGAGAGATTCGAGCGCGTTGACTTTGGCGCCGTGCCTCAGGAGAAGGTCCATGAGATCGTAGTGCGAGTTGTCCGCGGCCAGATGAAGAGGCGTCAAAAAGTCTTTGTTCTTCTCGTTGATGTGGGCCCCCTTCCGTACGAGCGTCTCCAGGACCTGCTTGCGCTTCGGGTATAAGGAACTAACGACGGCGTGGAGCGCCGTATCCCCCGTGTACGGGTGCTTAAAATTAATTATGTCGGCGGAGAGGAATTTTTTGATTTTCGCCGTGTCCGCTTGACGAGCCGCTTCTAGCAAGCAGTGGCCCTTGTATTCGTCTGGAAGGTAAATAATGGTGAATGTTAGAGATTTCTAGCTGGTGTAGTTTGGTCAGAAAAATAATTTAAGTCATATTTTGTTGACTTGAAGCTGTACAACAAAGAGACGTAGCGGAGCTGTGTGTATAAAAGATTTTTATTGGAGAAAACTGACGAAAAATTGAAGTGTGAATTATAAGATCATTAGAAATGAGGCTACAAAATTGATAAGAAAAAAATTCTATTATTATAATGCCATCATACATGGCCAAAAATGGCAACAAAATATTTTAATAATATTATCAAGCCAGGGAAAGAAAAGATGAGACAGGAAATAATAAAATTAATATATAAATCCATAGATAAGTGTCGAGTGCCTATAATTTGGAAAAATTCTGTTGTCATCCCTGTACAAACAAATGCAAACACAAAGAAGTGTGAGGTGCTTAGAGCTATCAATACATTGACACTCCCTGAAAAAAATATGGAAATACAGAAAACAACTATTTGTAAATGTAAACAGTAAATATAACCAGAATATAAAGTTTGTGAATGATATCCATATCTACAAAACACGTGCTGCAACAAGTATTTACAGATGTTAAAGTTGCAAAAATAGTAAGAACCAAAAAAAACACGATGATATGATAAGGCTGCCAATGTGTATTAAGTCAATAAACAAAATATATGAATTTAAAAGATGCTGATTTTAATGTTTATTATTATTTCTATTGGAAATGGGTACTTAAAGAAATTAGGTGTTTAGTTGTCAGGTTATATCTTGGAATGTATTACTGTTTTTTTTTATTTTTTAGTATTATTATTGTTTTTATTGTCATTTTTTGTGTAATTATATATAACAGAGCTTTGTCAAATAAATTTACTATTATTATATCTAATACGTTAAAAAAAATATTACGTACAAGCTAGTCTCTCCTGGAGTTCTCTGTTTGGCGCGACGTCAATAGCCGATTTCGAATGGCAGTTTAGCAGTGTAGGATCGGCACCCTCGCTTAGCAATAATGAGCAAACTTCTACACGTGACTTTGAAGCTGCCTCGTGTAGCGGAGTGAACGCCCAAAGGTCGTTGGCGTTGACGTTGGCCCCGTGTTTGATCAGCATCTCGGTTACCTCAAAGTGCCCATAGGAGCAAGCATTGTGAAGTGGTACCAACCCTCTAAAATAAAAAAAAATATATATAAAAAACATTTTTTCCAAACTCAACATAATATAATTTTTGTATATAATTTTTAGGAATTCCCAAACTGCAGATTTATATTTTTTGAAGATTATTTTTTATTTTGTTGTAAATTTATTAAATTTAGAATGCAACACTAATTTTATAAATTCTAACATAAAGTAGTTTTGTATTCTCGTCGAGTATTCTTTTGATAAATTAAATTAAAACGTTGAAGTCTCAAAATTACTAAACTGATCTCAAATTTTGAAGACATAGGTTACTACCTAGGTTAAACCTATCGTGAACATTTCTAGAAGATCTTAAAAAAAATGACCTTAAAATATATGACATTTTTGTAACTCAATATGAGATTCTTTTAACATATATGACTTATAATATCAAATATGAGATCTGACAACTTTCTAAAGAACATACCCTTTATCTTTAGCATGGACATCCGCGCCATGCTGCAGCAACAATTGCACAACCCGACTCCTATTATAACCGGCTGCTAGATGCAAAGGCGTCGATCTTCTCCCATCGCTAGCATGGCAGTTTACGTTTAACGGATTTAACAAAGTTAAGAGTCGTTCCTCGGAACCGGAACGTGCGGCTTCTAGAAGTTCATCCTTGTGGTATTCCCCTGTCAGAACAGGCCTGGTCAAAGAATCTGCAAGCTCCAAAGCTGTTTTGCCTTCCGTATTTCGAATGTTGACATCAGCACCATGTTGTAAAAGAGCTGAGAAATGACGAAATTATCAATAGTCCCCAACGCCTTCATAAAAATTGACAGGTATCATTGGAAATGATGAAATAAGACAGAATGTTGCGACACTAGAACCAGGCGTTTATCTTAAGACAAAATTTTTACTTACCAATACACACATCAATTTTGCCCTTAATAGCAGCTTCGTGTAACGGCGTGTAGTTCCAATTATCCCGCGTATTTGGGTTAGCACCAGCTTCGAGTAAAAGTCTGACCACATCGGCATGTCCAAAAGAGCATGCGTTATGCAATGGATGTAAACCGCCGTCATCACGCGCTTGTATTGACGCACCGGCTGATAAAAGAAATTCGACAATGTCTCGTCGCCCGTAACCTAATTTAAAAAAAGCATAAAGTCATATAATTTAAGACTGTCGCACACAAAATACCTGCTGCAAAGTGTAACGGAGTGGATTTTCTACCAGCTGTGTCTCTTGCGTTAACTGTTTGCGATGTAACAAGTTTACGAACTTTAGCTATATCCCCAGTTTTGCAAGCCTCGAATAGATCCCTCAGCGGGTCATTCGCACTAGGTAATGGTTCCATTGTGGCAGTTAAAAGGGCCCTCCTATTTGCCATACTAGTTATCTTCCTCTGTTTGGTTGTTGTTTAATTCACATTATTTTTCATTTTCGCACAGAATACGAGCGCAACCGAGACGTGAAACTGGTCAAAACAATGGTGCACGCATGATGATTCACCAGGTACATTAATTTTAATAACTAATGTAAGCAATTAAGTCAGAAATATTTCATAACTGCTTTTCTATATTTGTCAATCCCCACAAGACGTTCGTTTCACAGCCATTATGGGACACTGTCCACAAACGTATCAAAACAGAGCTCTTCTTCGCGAAACCGCACCATTTAGCGATTCATTTAAAAGAAATATTTGTGTAGGAATAGTTGAGAAGTACCAATTAGCAAAGTAAGGCAGCGATGGTCAATTAACAAACTGAAATTTCGAATACAAAATTGAAAATCGAAGAGATGTGAACGAGCCGTCCCCAATTGCTCTGAAGTTATCAACAAATATATGTCAAAACTGTCCTCGTTTCTTCATTTCTAAATATCTATTCCACGATATATATAATTAATCAGATATTTAATCAAATTTACTTTAGATCTAATTTGATTCTAAGCGTAAATTCTTATTAAATACTTTTTATTCTGTTATCTGTCCAATTTTCTGGTGATGCATCCGTACCTACCTTCATTGTTTTGATTTTGAAGTTTTGTCAGCTGACGTCTCTTTATTTATTTATGTCGTTTATTTCAATATTCCAAATACTCAACCAAATATGGACGAGTATGAAAACGCTAAAAAACTTCTAGAGCAATTAAGAAACAAATATTCAACCATTGGTATACAACAATATCCCATCATTTTCTAATAAATTTAAAGTTATCCACTATTTTAGATGATAAGAAAAATCAAGTAGTCGCTGGACCATCAACTTCTGAAGGTCCTGTCGAGAAAAAAAGAAGGGCTAATAAACCAACTAAACCTAAAGAAACAACTGCCATATCACTTCCGAAAACTAAAAGTGCGACACAGCACGATAAAGTCATCGCTGTTATCGATACGGATATTCCTAATGATTACGGTACGGGAATTATGGAAAAGCTGCAAGAGCTTGAAGTATTTTATAAGTTAGATGGGCAGATTTGTCCTAATTCTGTGACGTGGGTTCGTACCATTTCTGACGAGAACAGTGAACCTACCGCAGAGTCAATTATTATAATTAAGTGGAGAGAATTGATCGCCTTTATCAAAGCTAATTCTCTAGTACCTCATATCGAGTCCTTAATGGAGATATTACCGGAGAAAAAAATATTTCTCGGGATCTACGGGATGAATAATTATTTTAAGTAAGTTTAACTTAGTAAAAAGCAAGCTTATTTGAATGGGACGATTTATTTAGGTATTGGAAGCTGCAGAAACAAGGGCAATTATCGAAGGAAATGGAAAGACGTTTGTTAGAATATAAAAACTCCGTTAAAATAACCAGGGATGAGTTTGAGATTGCTTTGACCGAAGTCCAAATAACATGCAATTGTTGCTTCCGGTTACTGAATAATGAGCAAGATATCGTAGATTTAATACATCAATTTACTAAATCAGTAACGCAATTACCGGAAAAGTAATTTTCAAAGTTTCGGGTTATAACTTTTATACACGAAATAATTTTAGATTGGAAAATCGTGAGAAATACAAGGACTACGATTGGCACATGTTAAAAGACAATAGGGACTGCGTGCAGGTCGATAAGAACGGAAACGGACTACAGAGATTGTGGCAACAGCAAATAACTACGTTCGAAATGGCTAGATTAGAAACAGCGGAAGCTGTAATATCTCAATACCCGACTCCTTCAGTTTTATTTAAGGTTTGTACCGATACTGTATAACCCAATGTTTTTTTTACATGGTTTTATTTTGATTAGAAATATGACGACTCTGTTGATGGATCGAAACTATTGGAGGATATACAAGTTCGTAGAGCAGCGGGGCCACTAAGTTCTTCACGCAAGCTCGGACCTGAATTTAGCAACAAAATGTACACATTTTTTAATTCTGTAGATGGTGATGCCATACTTTAAGTGTAAATGTTATACGTTTATATATGAAAATATATGTATTAAATATAAATAACATTTTAGTTTGAATAAGTCGAAAATTAACGAGCTGTTTAAATTTAAATAAAGTTTATTATGTAAACTCTCAAAAACATTTTGATTTTTCACATTCAAACTTGGGGTTGGCTATATACGTATATATACCGGTGGTCGTTTTAACTTAAGACTCCTAAATATCAGTTTCATTGCAGATGGCGCTGCATTCGGTGAGAATGAGATTAACTTAATTTTTTTAAATGTGAATACCCAAATTTTTTATCAAATTATGATTTCAAGCTAAATACGAAGAATCTTTTGTCTGAAACTAAAAAACGTATCCCGGTTACGTACATACGTTGTACCATGAGTCTGTACATGTATACAAGGTGTTAGTTCACTGCTAGGAGTGAAAAATTCAAAACGAAAATGTCTCATTTCATTTTCTTTGCAACAAACTAAAACCCATAGCTTATATTTTGTTTCGTAAGTTATAAAAATGGACAACGTCGCTCGCATAACCCTTTGTGATTGTCGCAACAACAAAAGACCTGTGTATATTTGAAGTAATATGTAAGAAAAAATAAAACAAGTGTTCAGAAAAAATGTATACTTGACAAGAATGATATACAAATGTACTATACCGCATACACTCTCTCGCGTTCACTCGGTCATCGTTTATATCGTCCTTTCAGGCGATCGCATGCAAGCATCTATACGTGGTTTTTATAAAGTTTGCAATTAGTATAATAATTAAATTGATTATTTACGAAACGAAAGCTCACTAACAATAATCGCTTTCTGTCGACAGTTACTCATCTGTTTTTGTTTTTTGCTATTTTCTGTTTCCATTAGGTTTCCTTACAGTCTATATAGTAACCCATTCGGGGGCCCCATCCGTACAACCTAAGGACGCTACAATATTATATATATAAAACCGTAATGCTAGTCTATAAACAATAAATATTATATTTATATATAACCGAAATGTACAACATTTAGGAAGGAAGAGAACAATTAACAAAAGAATAAACAAAACAATGTCGAAGCTATACGAATAGGGACCACAAATCTCTGTATTTATATATGTATATATGCACATGTAATATCCGAATTCTTTTTTTTTTGTTTACTGGTTTTAAAACAATAAGAGAAACAAATTGCTAAAAACCTACTGTTAAATTAATTGTGTTATAAATAACAATACTATATAATATTATTATTATTATTAAGTGGTATATAGTCAATTCAATTTGTATTTTGTTTTTCGCACTATTTAGAAACACTTTGGCTTAAAATCCTTTCGATATACACCATACTATTTAAATGGCACTATTATATATAATTACTTCATTTTTTTTCATTTCTTTAAATAGCAGTCACTAAGCTAAGCTCACACAGAAAATAGTTTCAAAAATTAACATCACATTTTTATCCTTTTGTTTTATTACAATTGTGTTATGGATTTTTTTTATCGTATTCAACTATCGTTACACAAATATAATTAATAGTTTTGTTTTTCTGTAAGAAATTCCTTTCTGCCTTAGTTTCTCCGCTGCCGGTACAAATCAGACCAGACTACACCAAATTATATTCCCTTAGATTGGATTGTAGTATTGTATCCTTCACTGCCGCGAATACAAACTTAATGTTCTCAGTATCTAAAAGAAAACACAAATTAATTTCATTAATTTCAAATTATTATCTCATTTTAATACACTCATACTAAGACAGAAATTCATGCAGAAGCCGATATTCCTTTAAATATGTCTATAAAATCGAACACAACTTCGTCAGCTAATTTTTCACCATATCGTACACATTATTTGGGTAAAAGAATACACGCATAAGAATAAAGCAAACGAAACCACATTTATTAAACATGCCATTCACAAATAAGAACAAAACATGCTTCGCTAAAAAATAAACAAACACCATGCTGGAAGAGACAGTCTTTATTGTTAGAACAGAAAACAGAATTCACAGCCAAGTTCCACAAAAGTTTCAAGCGAGATTAAACTCCTTCAAAGCAGATTGCATGATCGTATCCTTAACAGCGCAGAATACAAGTTTAATATTCTCAGTGTCTATGCATTTCACGAGACAAAACAGTCCGCACATCCATCGGAAAGCATGAAAAATAAAACTGATTAAATATCGTTGAAAATCGAGTTCTATTCAGCGTTCAATTCGTACCAACGCTCTGTTAAAAAGCAGACTCGGAAAGCAAAGCTTGGGTTAGATGTATACACGTTAGTAACAAAACATTCTCATGCAGAACACAACGGATAATAATTATTATTACTTTACCTGTAGCGCACGTAAAATGGGAATATATTATTTTCTCACTATCTGGATTTAGGTCTACAAACATCCTTAGAATAAACTCTCTAGCCGATATTGCATCTCTTTGTGGACCTAAACGAACAATACAGGATTTTTAGCAATACTTCTCTATAACAAGCGTGTATTTTATGCACAAATTAATTTTTTTCAACAAAAGGTGGCAAAGTTGCGGGTATTGCCAACTTTATAATAAATTACAGCGTGTAACAGCTTATAAAATTCAAAACATCTGGCGTCCTACAAAATTTATAACCTGTTGCCGTGGTGAAGTGTGAATAACAGCTTCGTTCAGGGTCAGGGTTCTCCCGCAAATACAACTTTAAAATGTACTCTCTGGCCCCGACATGGTCCTGACTTGCCCCTTTTTCCATCAGACGCAAATTTTCGTTGAGTTAAGATGTTATCTAGACACTAAACGTAACTTACCGTCGTACTCTGGAAAATAATCGACGAGATGAGAGTACATAATTTTCTCTTCTAACAGGTCTTTCTTATTTAAGAATAGGATGACGGAGGATTGCGTGAACCACGGGTAGGTGATGATCGTCTTGAATAATGCCTTGGACTCCTCCATACGATTCTAATTAAGAAAAAAAAATGTTAGAAAATTGTGAATTGGGTAGATCATAAAAAAATACCTCGTTCTCAGATTCGAACAAAATTTGGTCGTATTCACTTAACGCTACCAAGAATATAATGGAAGTGACATTCTCGAAACAGTGGATCCATTTTCTTCTTTCCGAACGCTGCCCGCCAACGTCTACCATTCTGAAATGTTCAAAAAAACATTAGAGATACGTACAAACACGGAACAGTGCTAATTACGTGTGGTTCGTGCATTGAGAAGCTGTATTGTGCTAAGAAAATAAATATACAATACCAGTTGAACTATTGTTTATACAGAGTAAATCGTTTGAGTTGCAGTGGCCGATATTTCTGAAAATTGCTGGTGAATACCAGTATCCACTTAAGTTAAATATGTCTATGTATTAATTATAATATATTACGTATATAATAGTTTCTTTTTATTACCCTAGTACGATGTCGAAGGGACTATGAATTGGCTTGAATTACTAATTTATGTTCTGCAAGTGTCATTTTGACATATTTCGAGCTGTACAGTCTTAAGAACAGAAAAAATCGTTATAATTTCAACCATAAGAGAATTATAGCCCCATTATATACGTTTAACCTCAAAATAATTTACGGTAATTTTTTTGAAGAGTGGTTTTATTCCTGCTGGTTATTAAATGGATTATAATGTGCTACATGATATAAAATATTTCCTTTATACGATTAATGCAGTATCGGCCACTGCTACTCTAATGACTCACCCTGTATAGAATTATATTATTAAATATTGCTTTTTGTGTACTGGTAATGTATATTGAATTCATTATGCAAAGCAAAACTGTAAATATTATAAGCGGCAAATTTGATAAAAAAAATCTACTTAATATTTTTAATTAACAACATACAATAAAAGCACATGCCAAATAAAAAGAAAAACTATGATCAACTGGCTAGCTATGCTTGCTCAGAAAGCAATTGTTTAGTTACTAAGCAATATTGCGTAAACAACATGAAGCGAACAATTTTGACAACTGCCGACTGAGAGAAAAACTATTATTCGTCTATATATTTAAAACCTGGCTTAAAAACAGTTTTCCGAAAAGAACTGTCGACGAAAATATCGATAAGTTACACCAATACAATGAGTCGAAATTCGAGATACACGTGAGTTTCAATTATTACCTAAATATAATCGAGTCGAGATCGAAAGGATACTCTAAAATCCCTGTGGTCGGGGCCCTAGCGCGTAGAATGTCTTGTTCGGTAGGTAGATACGTTGGATCTTGTATCCTATCGAGATCCGACAAATAACTGCAACCAATAGAAGCATGCAGCATGCATTTCGGCACAGGGCAAAAACTTATAAACTAAATTAAAAAATTAAACATGGAAAATAAACAAACGAAAAAATAAACAAACGCCCGCCAATAAAGCCCTCCGTCTCGTGTGTGCTCTGTTCGTGTGCCATAGTGGAGAAGCAAAAACCTATCTGTGTACGCTCGGTACACAGAATTAACCGCAATATCTTCTTTTCAATCTATTTATTAGTCCCGATGAAACGGGACCAAAATAAATTGAAAAAACGCGGTTCCTGAATCTGTCATGCCGTGCAGCACTGTACCTAAATCTGATTTCGTCCAGATCGAAGGGGTACTCTATTATCCCAGTGGTAGGCACACGGACACGTAGGATATCCTGTTCAGTAGGCAAATAATCGGTCGCCGCAACTCTATCTATCTCCATTAAGTAACTGCGGATAAGTTTAACCATTTACAAAACGTCACATTTCAAATGTGTCAAATTTCTAACACAGTTAAATTGAAATTGTAAAACCAACGTATATTAAAATTGATTAAAACAAAGATAGAACAATAATTTGCAAACACGTCTAATCATTTTAAATTTGGGTAGACAAATGAATATAATGACAATAGAATCAGAAAAATTTCCTGAACATCATAGAAAAATGTTTACTGAATATTTGATGATATTATTATTATTATTAAAAGAAAGACAAATGGTCTTTTGGCAACTGGAAGGCCTTAAGTCACCAACACTAAACTATCAGTCGAACAGCAAAACAAACATTAAATTATATTGAAAAAGGGCTAATTAAGTACTAAAGTAAGTAATTCTTTATTTATCATGTACCCACATTTTTGTCTTTAATATGGTGTATACATTTTATGACCAATTTTTTTAATCACCGATAGTTTTTAATTAGTTTTATTAATAATATAATCAAAGATTCAGTAAACATCTTCAGGAGATTGTTCTGAATCTATTGCTTTATTTATGTCAATAGGCAGGCGAATTATTTATGATGTTCAATAATTTTATGTCTAAAATAATTAGAGTATGTGCATCATTTGACATTGGCTTTACAAAATTGCACGATTTCATAAATCTTTTCACAATACGTTTTGCAAGTTGTGACAGATCGCTATTTGAACATCCAAGAATTGACATAACCTACAAACCGGTGACACATTTGTACCTACATACGTATTTACTAAAAACTGTAACATTTGAATAAAAACTTTTGATTGTTTACATTAGACGTAACGGCACTTACTATTTTGCCGAATCTGTAAGTTGGTACTCCCTTCTACGATCATAACACTCTTGGATCCCAGTGTCGCTCCACAGGTCCTTGATAGCGTCGACGTAGGGACTTTCGAATGTTGTTACCGTTTCGTAGTCCACACCGCGTATTAGGTCCGCTTTATCCTATACAGGAAGAATTGTAAATAAGAAAAACTGAATAATGACGGTAAGATCATTTAAAATTAAGATTAAAAATAGGATTATAAGAATACGAGAATGTCAAAAAGCATAAATCTTTAGGTTATAAAACAAAAGTTTAGAGTTTTTCCTGTCACGGATAAAACAAATTTTACTCACTATACTAGAAGATTCGGTGTAACGTATTTTTAATAAATCCATGGCACGTATCATACTCTGCATCGCCATGAATATATTCTGATAGACGAGTTTGATAAATCCTCTTTTGTCGTCATCGGAGTAACCTGCTCCATGGATGATCCTCATTTGTTTAATAAAAGTTGATTTTCCGGACTCGCCAGTGCCTAAAAACAAATGCATACTAAAAAATCAGCTTCCAAATTGCACTCCTAGATGGCACTAGGGTTTTAATTTAATAATTAGTTCATATCGGAGAGTTGTGCAGAATTTGTTGAAAACCTATCAACTTATTTGTGTTTTTATTAAGAGTTGGCTTCACTAGCCTCTTGATAACAGGTGACAAATCAAATATAGGCTGTTAAACCATAAAATTTGAACAACGTTGATGTTGAACAAAGATCCTCGACTAAATTTTCGGTATCCATTTGAGAAACTATTAAGCGTTTACCAAAGTCTGTCCAAAACTGTCCACTAGGTTCACTAGGCGGTTCTACTGGGAACTATTATTGTATAAAATACATCCTATTACGTTGACTTTGGTCGAACGATAAACAATTGAAAAGTAGAAATGGTACTTACCGAGTAGTAGAAGTTTGAGTTCCCTCCTGGCATCGCGCTTGTCACGCCGTAGTTGTTTCTCGATTTCTTGATTGATTCGCTTCTGCTCTTTGACCTCATCCGACTGGCAGCAAGACATGATCATGCTTTTGGTGCTTGGTGCTTTTGGTCGACGACCCTACCATCCACGCTGATTTGGTGGCCGCAACGAAACTAGTGAGAATTGCAGTTGGCTTCGGCCGCCTCCTTTATAAATAGGGTGTGGTGCTTAACTTCCAGCAGCATTCTTTTATAGAGACACAGCGTGCCGACGTAATCCTGTTACTGTAACGAGATTTCTGAAGCCCGAACCATGCAATAGAATAAACAAGATTAGCGGCGATCGCCGTTTTCATACACTGCGTCAAGATATGTATAGTAGCTGTCGGAAACACGAAAATTCGCCGCGCCGCAAGCGGCTGATTTTCGGCCGAAAGGTACGCCTATCGATCTGTTCGCGAGTCTACTAGATACATATCATGCGGTTGGAACTTACAAGTCTATGCTCTTTATTTTTGCCAACACAATTATCGCACTATTACAAACCCAAAACCGCCTATTGACAATATGGCGCGGCTCTGCTAAGCTAAACTCTTTTGCGCAAAACAGGAAGTCATACCCCAACCCGCTAGAAAATACGAATTTAAAAAATATTTAAAAAAAGCTTCAACAAAAGTTACTTAATTGAATTATTATTAATAAAATATTAACCAAAATTTAGGCAATCCTTTTTTTAGGTAACTTCCTTCATACGATTTATTTTTCTATGGCAAAATCTTCGAAGGTATATATCCATACAATCAGACAAATTGTTTACTTCCATTCTACCGTATGATGTAACTATTTTATATAGTTTTTCCTTTGGTTCGCCAAATCAAACTAATCAATAGATATAAAATAAGTTATTCAATCGTTACTCACTTTGCAATATTTACGTTACAAACCACCAATAACATGATTATTTTTATTGTGTAAAATATGTAATAAACTACCGGAACGTGTTTATCTATAAATATTGAGCAATAAAAAATATGCATACAATTAAAACTTATTATTTTGTCTTGGTCTCTATACCTCTGGCGACATCTATGAGTTTTATACTGAACTTACAGGTTCTTACCCGGGTGCTATGCACCGTAATGTATCTAGTGACGCCGAGATGGCGCCACTAGATACAATATACAGGCTGTTCTATTAGAAAATAGGGGGTTTACAAATTTCCATAGAAAACTGAACAGGAAAAAACCTTTAGTTGAAAATTCTTTTGATTTTCTCATCAGCTGGAGAATTATTTAGGTGTTTCGGTAATTGTGACTATTTTTGGTTATTGATTTAAAAAAATGATTCCTATAAAACATTCTTAGAATGCAAAAATGTTATATGTATGTAAGGTGTTTTATTTAAAAAAGAAATGACTACCAAACTTCTATAATAAAATAAGCAACATGTATATAGAAAATATATTTAAACGATAGCTTGTCATTGTTTTGGAATTTCTTACGGTTAGAGAATTATTTAGGTGTTCCGGTAATTTTGGTTAACCTGTATATTATATAAACTAAAATGTACCCATCCCAAACTATGGTAGATATGAAAAATGGGGAACTAGAATAAAACAATCCAGTATTAAAAAAAATATATAATTAAATAAAAATGACTAAAAAACGTAGGTATTCGAGTACAAGTTTTACAAGTAAAATCAGTACCAATATGAATATAAGACAATTCACACATAGTTAATACATTCTAATACATAACAAAGAAAGAGATTAAAAATATCAAGAGAGACTAACAATATTAAAAATACCTGCGCAACCTTTGCAACAAACAATTTTATTATGTTTTACTATCGAAGAGTTTTGGAAGCGCAGACAGAAAGTAGATTGGATTGTAGTATTGTATCCTTCACAGCCGCGAATACAAACTTAATCTTCTCAGTATCTAAAAGAAAATACAAATTAATTTCATTAATTTCAAATTATTATCTCATTTTAACGCACTCATACTAAGACAGAAACTCATGCAGAAGCCGATATTTCTTTCAAATTGTCTATAAAACCGAACATTACGTCGTCAGCAAACTTTTCACCATATCGTACACATTATTTGGGTAAAAGAATGCACGCATACAAAGAAAGCAAACAAAAACACATTTATTAAACATGCCATTCACAAATAAGAACAAAACATGCTTTGCCACAAAATAAACAAACACCATGCTGGAAGAGACAGTCTTTATTGTTAGAACAGAAAACACAGAATTCACAGCCAAGTTCCACAAAAATTTCAAGCGAGATTAAACTCCTTCAAAGCAGATTGCATGATCGTATCCTTAACAGCGCAGAATACAAGTTTAATATTCTCAGTGTCTATGCATTTCACAAGACAAAACTGTCCACACATCCATCGGAAAGCATGAAAAATAAAACTGATTAAATATCGTTGAAAATCGAGTTCTATTCAGCGTTCAATTCGTACCAACGCTCTGTTAAAAAGCAGACTCAGAAAGCAAAGCTTGGGTTAGATGTATACACGTTAGTAACGAAACATTCTCATGCAGAACACAACGGATAATAATTAGTATTACTTTACCTGTAGCGCACGTAAAATGGGAATATATTATTTTCTCACTATCTGGATTTAGCTCTACAAACATCCTTAGGATAAACTCTCTAGCCGATATTGCATCTCTTTGTGGACCTAAAGGAATAATACAGGATTTTTAGCAATACTTCTCTATAACAAGCGTGTATTTTATGCACAAATTAATTTTTTTCCAGCAAAAGTTGGAAAAGTTGCGCATGTTGCCAACTTTATAAAATTACAGCGTATTACAGCTTATAAAATTCAAACCATCTGGCGTCCTACAAAATTTATAACCTGTTGCCGTGGTGAAGTGTGAATAACAGCTTC
The DNA here is from genome assembly GCA_964023965.1 of Melinopterus prodromus. NCBI lineage: Eukaryota > Metazoa > Arthropoda > Insecta > Coleoptera > Scarabaeidae > Melinopterus > Melinopterus prodromus. The sequence continues at coordinate 20,744,884 of OZ030398.1, read as the reverse complement.
GTTCGGGGTCAGGGTTCTCCCGCAAATACAACTTTAAAATGTATTCTCTGGCCCCGACATGATCCTGACTTGCCCCTTTTTCCATCAGACACAAATTTTCGTCGAGTTAAGATTTTATCTAGACGCTAAACGTAACTTACCGTCGTACTCTGGAATATAATCGACGAGATGAGAGTACATAATTTTCTCTTCTAACAGGTCTTTCTTATTTAAGAATAGGACGAAGGAGGATTTCGTGAACCACGGGCAGGTGATGATTGTCTTGAATAATGCCTTGGACTCCTCCATACGATTCTAATCAAGAAAAAAAAAAAACGTTAGAAAATTGTGCTTTGGGTGGATCATAAAAAATACCTCGTTCTCAGATTCAAACAAAATTTGGTCGTATTCACTTAACGCTGCCAAGAATATAATGGAAGTGACATTCTGGAAACAGTGGATCCATTTTCTTCTTGCCGAACGCTGCCCGGCAACGTCTACCATTCTGAAATGTTCAGCAAAACGTTAGAAACGCGTACAAAAAACGGAACAGTGCTAATTACGTATGGTTCGTGCATTGAGAAGCTGTATTGTGCTGAGAAAATAAATATACAATACCAGTTGAACGATTGTTAGTAGTTAGTTGTGAGAGTAAATCATTTGAGTTGCAGTGATCGATATTTCTGAAAATTGCTGGTGAATACCAGTATCCACTTAAGTTAAATATGTTATTTGATTTTTATATTAATGATAGATAATATATTACGTATATAATAGTTTCTGCGATGTCGAAGGGACTACGAACTGGCTTGAATGACTAATTTAAGTTCTAAAAGTGTCATTTTGACATATTTAGGCATATTTAGAGCTTAACAGTCTTATTAACAGAAAAAATTGTTAGAATTTTTACCATAAGAGATTTATTAGTGCTATTATATACGGTTAACCTCAAAATAGTTTATGGTAATTGTTTTGAAGAGTAGTTTTATTCCTGCTGGTTATTAAATGGACTATAATGTGCTACATTACTTTTATATAAAACATTTCCTTCTATCCCTTACGATTAATGCAGTATTGGCCACTGCTACTCTAATGACACCCTGTATAGAATTATATTATTAAATATTGCTTTTTGTGTACTGGTAATGTATATTGAATTCATTATGCAAAGCAAAACTGTAACTATTATAAGCGGCAAATTTGATAAAAAAAATCTACTTAATATTTTTAATTAACAACATACAATAAAAGCACATGCCAAACAAAAAGAAGAACTATGATCAACTGGCTAGCTATGCTTGCTCAGAAAGCAATTGTTTAGTTACTAAGCAATATTGCGTAAACAACATGAAGCGAACAATTTTGACAACTGCCGACTGAGAGAAAAACTATTATTCGTCTATATATTTAAAACCTGGCTTAAAAACAGTTTTCCGAAAAGAACTGTCGACGAAAATATCGATAAGTTACACCAATACAATGAGTCGAAATTTGAGTAACACGTGAGTTTCAATTATTACCTAAAGATAATCGAGTCGAGATCGAAAGGATACTCTAAAATCCCTAAGGTCGGGGCCCTAGCGCGTAGAATGTCTTGTTCGGTAGGTAGATACGTTGGATCTTGTATCCTATCGAGATCCGACAAATAACTGCAACCAATAGAAGCATGCAGCATGCATTTCGGCACAGGGCACAAACTTATAAACTAAATTAATATATAAAAAAAAAACATAAAAACATAGAAAATAAACAAACGAAAAAATAAATAAATGCCCGCCAATAAAGCCCTCCGTCTCGTGTGTGCTCTGTTCGTCTGCCATAGTGGAGAAGCAAAAGCCTATCTGTGTACGCTCGGTACACAGAATTAACCGCAATATCTTCTTTTCAATCTATTTATTAACCCCAATGAAACGGGACGAAAAAATGAATTGAAAAAACGCGGTTCCAGAGTCTGTCATGCCGTGCAGCACTGTACCTAAATCTGATTTCGTCCAGATCGAAGGGGTACTGTATGATCTAAGTGGTAGGCACAGGGACACGTAGGATATCCTGTTCAGTAGGCAAATAATAGGTCGCCGCAACTCTATCTATCTCCATTAAGTAACTGCGGAGAAGTTTAACCATTTACACATAAACGTCACATTTTGTGACGTTTCAAGAAAAACGTTTCAAGTTTCTAACACAGTTAATAGAATCCATTGTTATTATTTATGTCAATAGCCAGGCAAATTATTTACGATGTTCGATAATATTGCGTCTAAAATAACTAGACTATTTGCATCATATGACATTGGGTTTACAAAATTGCACGATTTCATAAATCCATTCACAATACGTTTTGCAACGTGTGACAGATCGCCATTTGAACATCCAAGAATTGACATAACCTACCAACCGGTGTTACATTTGTACCTACGTACGTATTTACTAAAAACTGTAACATTTGAATAAAAATCTTGGATTGTTTATATTAGCCGTAACGGCACTTACTATTTTGCCGAATCTGTAAGTTGATACTCCCTTCTACGATCATAACACTCTTGGATCCCACTGTCGCTCCACAGATCCTTGATAGCGTCAACGTAGGGACTTTCGAATGTTGTTACAGTTTCGTAGTCAACACTACGTATTAGGTCCGCTTTATCCTATACAGGAAGAATTGTAAGTAAGAAAAACAGAATACTAACGGTAAGATCATTTAAAATTAAGATTAAAAATAGGATTATAAGAATACGAGATTGTCGAGAGCGCATACATTTTTAGGATTTTTTTTTTTATTTTTTTTTTTGGCATTTTTCCTGTCACGGATGAAACAAATTTTACTCACTATACTAGAAGATTCAGTGTAACATATTTTTAATAAATCCATGGCACGTATCATACTCTGCATCGCCATGAATATATTCTGATAGACAAGTTTGATAAATCCTCTTTTGTCGTCATCGGAGTAACCTGCTCCATGGATGATCCTCATTTGTTTAATAAAAGTTGATTTTCCGGACTCGCCAGTGCCTAAAAACAAATGCATACTAAAAAATCAGCTTCAAAATTGCGCTCCTAGATGGCACTAGCGTTTTAATTCAATAATTTGTTCATATCGGAGAGTTGTGCAGAATTTGTTGAAAACCTATCCACAAATAGTGTTTTTATTAAACCCGAATTTTCTTCACTAGCCTCTTGATAACAGGTGACATCAAATATGGGCTGTTAAACAATAAAATTTGAACAACGTTGATGTTGAACAAAGATCCTCGACTAAATTTTCGGTATCCATTTGAGAAACTATTAATCGTTTACAAAGTCTGTCAAAAACTGTCCACTAGGTTCACTAGACGGTTCTACTGGGAACTATTATTGTATAAAATATATCCTGTTACGTTGACTTTGGTCGAACGATAAACAATTGAAAAGTAGAAATGGTACTTACCGAGTAGTAGAAGTTTGAGTTCCCTCCTGGCAACGCGTTTGTCACGCCGTAGTTGTTTCTCGATTTCTTGATTGATTCGCTTCTGCTCTTTGACCTCATCCGACTGGCAGCAAGACATGATCATGCTTTTGGTGCTTGGTGCTTTTGGTCGACGACCCTACCATCAGTACCATCCACACTGATTTAGTGGCCGCAACGAAAGTAGTGAGAATTGCAGTTTGCTTCGGCCGCCTCCTTTATAAATAGGGTGTGGTGTTTATCTATAAATATTGAGCAATAAAAAATATGCATACAATTAAAACTTATTTTGTCTTAGTCTCTATATCTATGGCGACATCTATGAGATTTATACTGAACTGACAGGTTCTTACCCGGGTGCTATGCACTATAATGTATTTAGTGACGCCGAGATGGCGCCACTAGATACAATATACAGGTTGATCTATTAGAAAATAGGGGGTTTACAAATTTCTATAGAAAACTGAACACAAAAAAACCTTTAGTTGAAAATTCTTTTGTTTTTCTCATCAGCTGGAGAATTATTTAGGTGTTTCGGTAATTGTGACTATTTTTGGTTTACAATTTATAAAAATGATCCCTATAAAAAATTCTTAGAATTCAAAAATTTTATAAAATATAGGGTGTTCTATTTAAAAAAGAAATGGTTACCAAACTTCTATAATAAAATAAGCAACCCTTCTATATACATAGAAAATATATTTAAACGATAGCTTGTTTAAAGCGAAAAACGTTTTGTTTGTACAATTTTTTGAAATTTCTTACGGTTAGAGAATTATTTAGGTGTTCCGGAAATTTTGCCTAACCTGTATATTATATACTCTAAAATGTACCCATCCCAAACTATGGTAGTTATGAAAAATGTGGAACTATAATAAAACAATCCAGTATTAAAAAATATATAATTAAATAAAAATGACTAAAAAAACGTAGGTATACAATATCAATTCGAGTACAAGTTTTACAAGTAAAATCAGTATTTCCCCAATAAGAATATAAGACAATTCACGCATAGTTAATACACTCTAATACATAACAAAGGAAGAGATTACCAATATCAAGAGAGACTAACAATATTAAAAATACCTGCGCAACGTTACAACAAACACTTTTGTTAAGTTTTATTGTCGAAGATCACCGCTTTCCCGGTATCTTTTGTCGTTTGCTTTATTATACCTGTAGGCGTGAACTTATGCCGCAAATGATTGAGAACAATAACATTCCCGATACTATTCATCGTATTCTGAGCTACGTCCCCAGCGGGGCCCCCGTATTTACTCTCGACAACTTTAACCGTATTATCGCGAATACTATTTCCTAAAATCGTGCCAGCCATTTCCAAGCCGCAATAAACAGTCGAAAAACCCTCCACTGCCCCACTGGCTATCGTCAAGACTCCTTTAACTTTCTTCGAGGCTTCTTCTTCACTGTAGTTAAACGTTGACTGCAGGAGACGTGTTCCTTGAGTTTGAATGTGGGGCGCAAGGTATTGCCCAAGTTTCGATGTCGCCAAACCTATTTTATCAGCTGAAAAATAAAAAATTTCAAGAAATCTGGTTATGAAATAAATTAAAAATCTTCGTACCGACAAATCCCACGACTTGAGCTGTTGTACCTGTCGTAACCTCGGTTATCTTTGCGCCTTTTCGAACATAACAAGGGATATTTGCTGCTTGAGTTGTCGGTTGCTGAGATATGTACTTCGGAACGGTATTATCGAGGAAATTGCCGAGATGTGTCGTCGTAGCTACTAAACCACTTGCTAATAGTTTAGCACCTAAAAGAGAAGGAAATGTTTAATTGGGAATCGTTCTTTATAATGTTCAAGTTACCTGCAACAATCTTTGCCGAAATTTTCTCGTCCAAAGTAAGCGGTTGTGAAGGTTCAGGATGTTCGATTACAACTCCGTGCAAAATATTACTTAGTAAATCGTATACGATCTCCGCTTCACCATCGGGCAGGACTATACCAACTGACGTACCTAAAATTTACGACAATCTGTAAATCCAGAAGAAAAAAACAACTGAAAACAAACCTTGCACGTCGGAGTGAATATCTGGGAAAATGAATCCATTATACTGCGTTTTAAAACACGGTGATACACCAGGGACCAAAGGATATATCCAATTCCCAACTTGCAAGAATTTATTTGGGACCTCAGAATCCGTACCAAAAATCGTCAATTTTTCATTTTCCGTCGTCGAACTGACAACACCTTCTTTGGTAATATGGTAACATTGGACGTTATCATTCGAATAAATAACAAACGCGTTAGATATAGTCGTATGATTAGCTTCTAACGAATGTAACGCTGTAGCTAATTCAGCATAAGTGGAGATGTTATTCTCCGCGGGATTTAACACTTGCGACGCAGGAGTTTCATGCTTTGCCTTCAGGCAATTTATCCGAGTTAAAACCTCAGCTCTCGTTTGCTTCAGTTTCCGTATCATATCGCAAGCGTCATTCCAAGTATTATCGGGATTCTCCGGAAACGTAACGACTATTTTCATGGCCTGATCTATGAACGTTATGGCCTCTTTATATTTTTCGATAGCCAACAACGGATTTTCCTTTTCTTCCGAACGTATCGCCTCATTGATGCTGTTAAATGCTAGGTCGTGTAAGGATTTTATATTGTTAAATGTTTTTAGCCACTCTGTGGCACTGGCAGACTCTTCGCTCATTCTGACGGATTAATCTTACGTTGAAGGTGCTCAAAGGTTATGCTGGAACTGGAAATGAGTAATTATTATTCTAATTATTAAAAAAAAACGGTTTCGGTATGGTCTTTTGTTTATCGTGGGAATGGTTTGAGTCAAAGAAAATAGAATAATAAAATAATTGCGACTACCTGTTTAAATGGTTTAAAAAACCACGTCTTTGGAACCGCAGACAGAAAGTGCAAAAAGTCAAGCGTGACCCGTATGAGCAAACTCGCCACTCGGCACAAATATGAGATGTAATTTGAACCCTCTTGAATTATTTTTTGATAATTCTAAAAAAAATTGGTTACTAATTACGTCGGATATAATCGTAATCGTATATTTTTTATTGGAGGTTTGTGGCCATGTATATATAGTTCTCAGAAAGACCACTGGATGGCGCCACTTTAGCGATTTCTATTATTCGATTAGTTCAATCGGTGACCGACAGATGCCGCGGAAGCCAAAGGTTATTTCGATATTTGGGGTCCCCCGATATTTGAATATTGAATGATATGATTTAGTCAAATTTACTGTTGCTGTATCTTTTGACTTAAGATTTCAAAGAATTTCTATTAGCGCATAATAGATTATTTCGAAAATGTCGCCGAAAGTGATTTTTTGTTAATTGTTCTGAAATGATATATCAGTATTATTAGTATAGATTATTTTTGTATAAAAAAGTAATTCTTCTTAATTCAACATCGTATATGGGGCCCCCCAAATTCAAAATTTCCCAAGGCCCCATGATGGCATAACCCGCCGCTGATTATACATTATATTATGGTGAAGTAAATCCGTAAATGAACAAGGTTTGTAATATCATCATTATTTCGTGAATGTGTAATTTCTGTTCATTCTCATCTAATAATAGTACCGGTTAACGGTTAATTTTACACGCTCCCTTTAGCGTTCCAACCGCGCCACAGATGCCCATCCGCGACCAAGAGGCATTCACGTAATAGTGGGGTATTAAGTGTGGCCATCAGACCGCGGGTCCGCCAATATGCCGCCCAAAAGCGTTATATATTAGCTAATCATGCCGCGATTAACCGCCAAGCGGTCCGGATATTGCGTTTGGGCCGTGAAAGGGCTAATATTTACAGGAAGTCTTCGGAGTGGAAGCGACCACCGCTGACTCCCTGATGGTAGTCCACCGGACGGTTGCAATAAACGTTACCGTATGCCCACAGGGTATTGCGTAATAGAGTGATATCCAAATATGCTATGAGCACCCTTCATCATCAAATAGCTGTACTCGATGGCGCTGTTCAGCGCCGGATTTAAGGGAGGGAAGACTGGGCGGCTGCCCAGAGGCCCCACCAAAAAGGGACCTCCACCAGAACAAAACAAAATGAGATACATATTTTCCTCGCCCTTACTGTACCTGACAACCAATTTGGACCATATATTCCCTTATTTATCCACCTTATCGTGGTCAATACAACAATTTCGAGCACTACCCTTCACACATCGTGCAACAATACCCTTACAATAACATACACGGTGTGTGGTATACCTTTATCTTTTAGAGAATTTATTTCCCCAACAACATAGTCCAATACCGTGAGTTAAGCTTTCTTACCCGGCGCCTCCACCAATTGTCACGTTAAATATGTCCTACTTATGTATATTTGGAGCTACTTGCTTGACTAGCTAAATAACTATATGGCGGAGGTACCATAACTTCTAAATATATTTTAATAATAATAAATAATATTACACTTACCTTTAATCTATTAATCTAACGCCTCACAGCCACTGGAAGACAGTCGGGGACAAGTGAAGTAACACCATAAAACTCTTTTTATCTACATATTTATTTGGGACCACCTGTCCCCTTAAGCTGCTACATTACGATTAAACTATTCTACCTTTAGCACAGCGCTCGCTGGTTTCTCCCATCCCATCCGGTCGTTTTGTCATGTATTGCATTTCTTAAAATGCATACATGCAAATCAATATGCGGATTGACCAGAAAACGCTCCATTAAAGCGTAAACAAGAACTTTTCGTGGCAATATGTATAGAAACTTAGTCAGTCACGATTGACCAAATTCTACATTAAATCTTGTTGACAAACAACGTTGAGTCTTTGAGCTCATGATTGTGTTACGTAGGAAAGTGGTATTTCTAGTTACAGAAAAGCAGCAAAATGCAAAAAAAGAACAAATGCTTTAAAATAAAAGATACACAAACACTACCTACAAAATCTAGTTTAAGTTTATTTTGTTGTTCCTGTTTACATGTTGACAATGATGATGGAATAACTACTTAAGATGCAAAGTTGTATTCACAATATATTATATATTCACAAGTATTAGATATTCACAATATATTATATATTCACAATATATTAACCTATTCTCGCCACGGTACGGTTTCCCTGCTGCTCCACTTCTAATATTAACAAATTTGCATTCATTAATAAAGTAAATGGAATAAGTGGGCAGGGGTAGTTCAGTGTTCTGAACGTGGAGGATGATTTGTAATGATTTAACTAGCAGACAATTAAACATACTGTTGGGGATCTCGGCAAATTAATTGAATTTCGGCATCTCGAGGGAGAGAGAGCGAGTCTTGCTGGTAGTCACAATATCTTGTTAGTTGGAAGTTTGCCTGTTAGTTGGCAGAGAGCTGGATGGCAGTGCTCACCCGGTTGAATATCAACGGCATTACCATAATCGCTAACTATCCACTACCACTACCCGACTACAATTATCTGTAAGGATGCGATATATACTGTTATGTGAACGGTGAACACCTGAGAAATATTACCGGAGAAATACTAAAGGAAGATAAAGCCATAAATCCATGAATTTTTAAGCTGTAATAGGTTTCCTGAGTTAATTATATTTTTAAACTATTTGCACATGTATTGTGTGTCATGTCACGGGATGGTCAATTGAATATGTGCTTTTGTTCTGAATTAAAAAACATCCTACTGACATTTTACATACTACTTATAGTATATTGTATAGCAAGACAAGAAAGTGATTCCTAATCGAGGCTGGGCACATTTTGAGGCCCCGAAATCAGTTTTTTTTGCGCGGCGCACACATCAATTTTATCCTAATGATGACTATACCGATTATAATCGTCACCAATGTCAGTTTCATTAGATTGTTTACCTCCATTTTTGTCGTGAAAGAGTCACAACATAAATTGTGCCAAGTTTACGATTTTGCGCTGTAGTCCAAAATGACCATGTTTGGGCTTTCATTTAATCATACTTATTAGGTTTAATTACAGTAGAACGTCGATAATCCGAACCTCGGTAATCCGAACATTCGCTAATCCGAACACCCAAAACGAAATAGTCAATAAATCACTGAGTAACCGTCATAGGGAAAAGCCATTTTTGCCGGTTCCTGTTTAAAGAAAAATTTTCGTTTTGTTTTATCATAAATAAGTTATAAATAACTCCCTTCGATTTCCTGTCGATATCGCTTTGATATCCCTTCGATATCGCTTCGATATCTCTTCGATATCCCTTCGATTTTGCCTTTTTGACATTCTTATAGTTTATGATGAGCGGAATCGAATGGTGTTGGGTTTATTAAGACTGAACTTCTATCCAATCTTATTTTCTGCTATTTAGTTGCAATATTTGATAATCCGAACAATTTGATAATCCGAATGACCTTCAGTCCCAATTAGTTCGGATTATCGACGCTCTACTGTACTTCGCACCCTTTTGCACTGCTCAGTTGTTTATCTCAAATATAGCGGGTGTTAAAAAATAAGTGTAAAATATAGATAAAGTATACTGAACTTTTGATATCGAACTCAATGTCCACACACCTGACACCGTTTAGGTACTGCATAGAGCCGTAATATATTATAGAATATATAAATAATTTGTATGTAAAACTTTATTTGTTTAACGTCTCTAAAATATTTCAAGATAACCCAAATTGGCCAAAATTGGTATCAAAATTACAAAGCGGTTCTCATTAACTCCTTTCAAAGACGATAAATAATAAAAACTCTTCTCGCGGCCCGGAAAAGAACCACTTTCTCGGCTTGGTACACAATATACTATTGCATGCTCTGCGAGTTTTTCATAGTTTTGCCATTGGAATATAATTTGTACTGCGGTGTTCTCATAAACTATAATCTACGCCAGGACCGCCCATACCTTTTAAGTAATATAGATGAAGGAAGAACCGATCGTGGACAATATAAGCACCCTTAACTCACCGGAGGCGGCAGGGAGTCGGTGTTTGGGAACCCCTGATCTACCCCTTCCACTAGCTGATCGTAAAAGAGATAAAGAGAATTTTGGAAAACGACTACACCGAATTTTAAAGTCAATCCGGTTATTGGTATTCCCTGGACGTGTCGAACACGGTCTTTAAATATTAAATTCGCAAGTCATGCTCATAATTTTCGTACGTGAACGGCATAAAAATCGCACCCAATTCACATCTCTCCGATTCACACACACTACAATTGCAGCGACAATTTTCAAATCACAATCGGCCTCTTCGTAACGTAATTTGAATATGGAGCTGAATATTTTTTACCTGCACGAGCGTTCGAATTTCCATTTTAATAACTGAGAAATGGAAGCAAAAAAAGCTGCTCGCACCCCATTCGGAGCGTTTATGTAATGAAGATAGCGTGCGGCACGGAATCTCTACGCACACTTACAGGCATATAACCTCCTGAGACCCGAACTCAAGATAATGGTATCGTTAAAATTATTTTCATGTATTTTGGTTAATAATAAGTAAAAAATCACCTTGTTTTGCTCAGAAAGTTTTATTTCGTTTTTTTTTTTTTTTTAGTATCACAGTTTTTTAGTATAACGTACAATATTCTAATAAATAATAATAATAATCTCTGAAGAAATTATTTTATTTTTTTGATAAATTATTAAAAACAAATATCATCCGTTACAAAAAAAAACAAAAATAATAATTTTTACTGAAAAAAAAAAACTTTACCCTATTCAGATCTTTACATTTTCCTTTAGAAAATTAATTTAATTAATCTATGATTTAATTTATTTTTTGTGAAATTTATAAAAACAATTGTGATCCGCAGTAATACAGTAAAATTTCATGCATTTTTCGCAAAAAAACTTCGTTTTCTTAGTACAGCCTGAATACTTGCACCTTACTGAGTTTTTGAGATCTCCTCTCAGAATTGGTAAGTGTTGCCTTGCTCTAATACTTGCGTTGTTATTGTTGGGTAAATGTGATGATGATGACGGTATTGGGGCCTGAGTATTAAAGCCCAACGGATTTCTTCTGGTGTGAACCGAAGTTCGGGTAACACTGCCAATATCGCTGCCTTCTTCATCTTTTGATGCTAACAGCACATCCGATATTTTAAGTTTGAAATCAAAGAATTGAAGGTACGTTTCATCTAAACTTTTTCGATCATTCCGATATAAAATCCAAGAATTTGCTATTGCTAGATCCAAGAAATGAAAAATAGTTTTTACCGTCCATTTGTTTGTCCTGGCACTTATTCTGTAATACGCAATCATGCGATCAATAAGGTCAATGCCTCCCATACAGTCATTGTATTTAGACACCATGTTGGGTTTACTTACCCGGATATATCTTTTTTCTGATTTTGACCATCGTTTACACTCACTTCTGGGTTCTTCTTTCAAAGTAGTGGAGATCAGTAGTACAGGTTTCATGTCGTACCATTGGATAATGTTAATTTTGTTATCTGATCTTACAGTTTGCTCTGCTGATCCTCGTCCCAATCTCTTCATCACTTTTTCTTCTGTTAAATGAACAGCCTGAGGAAGTCTCGATTTCATTATTGTTCCAGTACCATGTAGTTGATGTTCTAGTAAGAATTCCAGTAAAGGTATGGTGGTGAAGTATCGGTCCATGAAAATATGTGAGCCCTCTTTCAGTGTCTGAACCAGTCTGCATACTGCCGACGGGCCAAGACCTAAATTCTTTGCAGATTTGTCAAGTAAAGAATCCTTTCCTTGGTATACCTCAAAATCTAAAACTAAACCAGAGGGTGTAGCACAAACAAAATTCTTTAAACCTTCGGGATTTGGTTTCCCACGTACAAATTGCTTTACACCACAAACCCCCGTAAATGGAATCATCTGCTCATCAACCGCAACTTCCACTTCCCTAGGCAATAATAGACAAGTTTCTCTTATTTTTCTCATTATTGGTCTCACCCTCCACAATTTGTCTTCTTTGCGAGATGTTTCGGAAATATCCCCATTAACAACTAATTTAGTTTAATTTAATTTAATTAAGTGGTTTCTAATAGTAAAAAAACGATCCCTGGTCATCACTGATGCAATTGCGTACACTTTTGTAGTTTTCGCCCAGTACATGCGTATTCTAGGATACTTTAACAACGACATTAAAATTATGACTCCAAAAACTGTTTTGTTTCCTGTACTGTAAGCTGCAATGGTTTCCTGTGTACTTGAATGTATTTGATGTTAGTGCAATCACAAATATTTTTAAAAACACCATCGTCAAAGTATTGCCAGAAGTAGTCAAAAATCGTAAAACTCTCCCTTTCATTGGCGGTGTTCTCATTTACGGGTGCGTTAAAATGTGTTCCAGCAAAGGTAGTACACTTTTTCCAAGTGTGTTTCATTTTATCTGCCTTCTTCACGGATTTTCTATTTGTATCAGCATTTAAGTTACTTTGCAATACACGTAAGGGCAAATTATCTTCCGATTCCCATTCACTGACGTTATTTTCATCCTCCAAAGGCTCCACTACATCTTCTTCCTGTTCGTCGGGATCACTTTCCTCATTTTCCCTATGTAAAACATCACTATTTTCAAAATCTGGAACTTCTTCATCCTCTGAGACACCTTCTAGGTCAGAAGAATCACCTTCTAATAACTTTAACAGCTTTTCATCATCTTCGCCAACCCTGAGGCGTCGTTTATTGCCAGAAATAGCTAAAAACAAGAACTAAAGTCGTTAAAGTTGCAAGTATTTTGTCGTCACCGAGTTCCCTATGTTGAGATGGGGTTCGAAATGAGTAGGCAACCAAATATACTTCATAATATTATCTTGAGTTGAGGGTGCAATAAAAGTCGCTTGGTCAGTCAGGGGTCTTTTAATTCTTAAAGGTTTTCACATTGCCTACGTTTCGCCGTTTCTGTTCTTCGGCTTCATCAGGGCGGTGTGAATATCAAGATATGTCAAATAAGGTTGGTGTGGATGAGGAGGAATCAGCGGAGTCCACAGACAAGTTGCGTGACGTGAGTATAATATTAAAATTGAACTCATTACTGCGACGTAATCAGCATTCCAAAGCCAACACCTAGAGACGCGAGCAATTAACAAACAAGATGGAAATCATCGGTGGTGGCTTATCTTGAGTTGTTCAGCGAAATGATTAGGTATTTCCATTCAAATTATACGTCGAACAGAACTTGAAACCTTTGCCGATAATACAAAAAATATGCGGCTCAATTCTGTCATGTATAGGTGACAAATTCTGTGAATATCGGCGTTTTTTTGTTGAACGTAAGAATACTACGACATAGCCATCAACAATCGTAAAATCCGTCACCTAGACCCGACAGAATTGAGCCGGATATTTTTTGTATTATCGGCAAAGGTTTCAAGTTCTGTTTGACGTATAATTTGAATAGAAATACCTAATCGTTTCGCTGAACAACTCAGGATAATATTATGAAGCATAGTTGGTTGCCTACTCATTTCGAACCCAATCTTAAACCTATTGGGCTCGGGAGATCTTCGATTAGATACTGAAAATTAGCATTCTTTTTAAGCAATGTAGGTACAGTTACATTAATTACACAGTATTACATCACTTTTATGCAGTTCGCGTACAACAGAACTGTTGTAAATAGTAGAAAAATATTACTTACCATCAAGAGCATTTTGCTTGCATGCCGCCATTGTTTAAATGACCAATAGCGTATCCCCGCTCAGTAAAACTTGCGCCACTTGCTACCAGATGGCACTGCCAACGAAGTCATTTACATAGACACCGGGTTTGTAAGCAGTTTATTGGGTTAGTAAATATATATGGCATTAAATGCAAAATGTCCAATAGAATGGACGCTGGGTCTCAGGAGGATATAGCTCGCTTGTGCGCGAAAGCGGTATTTTTGCTCGTAAAAAAACGGTGCTCCGTTTAATATATATAACGCTGGTTTCGTAATACTTCCTGTGTAGAAAAACCACAGCAGCCGGAGCTGTGTTATAGTACGCAAGACGTTGTAATACAAAAAGTGTACAACTTGTTAAGATTTAAAATAATGTAATAATAATAATTTACGTCCAACGTGATCATAAAGTGACATTTTGCATATTAGATACCGGGGTAAAAACTGCTTCTTAACGTAAGGATTGGCCGACGATGTTCCTGCCATGGTAGTAAGGCATTGCATACCAGGGTAGTTGAAAAATGCATTGGAAAAATAATTGTGATGATATAATAATAATTGTAACGACCCCCCTATCGATGCATCAAATTTAGATAAGAAAAAGCATGAGAGACAGCCCTTTTTGGTATTTTTCGAATAATTGTTCGGGGTTTGGGAAAACTTAAGATTACAGTTATAGGACTTGTAAAGGACTTTCCAATGAAGAATTTAAACTATTATACATATGGCTTGACGACACCCCAACACACCTCCACAGTGCCGTGAGGTAGTGTCAAACGCTCATATTTTAACATTACCTACTGTCAATATAATCTAGTTCTAGTAGTTTTATTTTAATGCAGACATGGCCGATTTCGATCAAATGGAATATCGTTCAGCTAAACTATTAATTTTATATATGGTATGATAAAGTCATGTGCCTGACCACATCAGATTTTTTTTACATAACTCACTGTCATTGGTAAATTGTCATTTTGAGTTACCCCGCAATTTAGTTAATTATAATTTAATTTAACTAAATATAATTTTCCCATTGCAATTTTTAATTACGTGGTAATTTAAATTTGAAAGTAATATATTTAATTTCAGCAGAAAAAAATAATTACGGAAATTTAACGTCCACAGCCAAGATAATTTACCATTATGAATTCAAAAAGAAAAATAATTACCGTAATTTAACATTCATAATTTAACATTTTACCCTTCGCTAATTATGATAAATCATCCTGAAAATAATCTTACTTATTCTTAAGTAGCAACTCCAAATCCGCCTAAGTAATACCATTGTAATTATTAATTAATATCATTGGGAAATTTAATTGCTAAAATTAAATTACATTCCAGAAAATCCTTCGGCTATTTTTAGAATTTCAAAATATCAAACATACGTAGTAGGTATGTAGTGGTAGATAACATCTCTAGGTTGTACGCGTACCTCTATGCCCCACCACCGTCCCGAGCGGGCCGCATATGCAGAAAAACTGGTCCCAACCAAGTCGTGCCACGCTGTTTTCCAAAATACGCACCTCAACGTTAGTCACATACCCTAGCTCTGATACGTATTAAATCGGTGCCGTTTTCATTCTTAATTAACCGGTAATTATCGCTATTTTAATTAGCGTACGGTAATCGGTGTTCGTGTTTCGTGTGACGTGAACTATTTGGTCGGGAAGGCGTTCATAATTTGACGGAATAGTGTGCCGATAAGTGTTTGTGCGCGATCGTGGTAATATTTCCATTGTTGCTCTCAAAATATTGCATCCAATTCGTACCTGGTCCTGGTTCGCCAGTATAAAAGGGGTTGCCGACTTCTTCCTACACGGATATGCTATGGATTAACCCTTCCTGGGCATGGACCTAAGACGGACTTACAACCTCCGCTTCCATGAGACGCCGAAGGGAAAGCGGTAAAAAGTAGTATTAGCCGTCGTGCTTGCGGATGGGTGAGCGGAACAGGGGAAAGAGTTACCATCTAGCCGTTATAGCCGATAACGAGCTAGTCGTTATCAAAGAGTAACCTGAGACCCCGCGACACCTTCCAAAAGGTATATCTTATTCAATAACCAAATTTTGATAGCATAATCTGTGGAAATATTACCTGGTGCCGACGTATGTCAACGGGACTATCTATAAGACTGACGAAGAAAAGTGGAGAGACGCCATCAAGGTAATTAATTCTTTTAGTATTGTGGTATACCTAGTCATTAAAAAACACTGTTATATTTATCTGGCCAAGGCGTAGGTATAGTTTTTATCGCAACTACTTGGCTCGTAATCGCACATGAAGCAAAATCATAACAATCTACAGTCTACTGTCAACACTGGTAGATATATTGTTTAAGTCAAATAAATCGTTGTTTCAATAGAGGCAAAATTATATTATTATAATTCATACTATCCTCAAGTAGTAACATTGGAGATACTTGTGGGTACTAAATTAATTTACTAACGGGCATCACTTAGAATCTATTACTGCTTATGAATATTTAGGCATTCTTTCCACTAATAGTGTCTTTATTGCATGGTCCGTATTGTCTCACACGTCTTGAATTGCAGTTTTTAACCTCTTTGAAAATGAAATGATTATTTGGCTAACGGCTATTAATTTCCAATTACAGATTCTCAACCACATTTCGGCCAGGACTCATCATCTCTATCTCATCATCAATCCTTTGTATGAAAGCCATCGTACGTATACGAAAATTAGCACGTATAAACGGAACAACTACAAGTAAGTACATATTTAAGTACACTGTAAATGCATTTGGTGATAACATTTGATTGGAGTAAAGTGATAATAAACACTTTTTTTACTAAATACGTACAATTAGTAACGTTCTAATCGCCACTGTAGTCATTTTGGTTTATTTTATTGTTTTTATTTGAAATATTTCGAAACCACATTCAATTTTGAAATAGTCCAACTCCCTTAATCATCAGATCGGTATTTCCGGTATTTCTGAAAGCAAAATGTCGGAAATAGCAAAATGTAGTTATATTAGCATAGTATGATCAAATTTAAAAGATGTGGATAGGCACATGACTATCATATTATATATAAAATTAATAATTTAGCTGCATGAGATTCTATTGGAAATGGGTCCAAAGGAGCTGGATGTTTACTCTAAGCCTTTTCCAAGGATTTTGCAAATAAGCCGCCTTTTCTGTAATTTCGTCAAAATAGTTAAATAATAAATTCAAGTAGAGGAAATTTTCTATAATTAAGTCTATGACATTGTTTGGCAAATTTAATAGTTTAGCTGCATGAGCAAATTCTATTTGATTGAGATCGGTCGTGTCTGCATTAATATACAACTAGTTAGCCAAGATTTGACAGATATTTTCATTCTAATGACAGTAGGTAGTGTCAAACTCTGTTTGCTGTTTTTACAATACGTACTGTCAATAGAATCGATATATCTGTCAAATCCTGGCTAACTAGTCTTTTTAGTTAATTTTATATATAGTATGATAAAGTCATGTGCCTGGCATGAAATGCCGGCGCTAATTAAGTGTTCGATAGAAAGCGAGAGATGAGGAACATCAAACTTTTGTCGATGCAAGGGATTTCAATGAAGCCCTTGGGCGAAACTAATTTTCCTCTTTGATGGTACATAGTAGCCCAGTCCGTTGTATAAAAGCCCTTTCTCGGTTTATCGGGGACGCGACCGTCCGCGAACCGGCCGAGTTTTAATGCGCCAGAATTACGCCACCTAGATTTAATAAGCTAACTTTTACATTAAGGCTGAGTCTGCTCCGACCCTTTGACAATATTAACGACGCTCCCACTCAAGATAAAAGATCCCCTTCTGTGCTAACGTAAGGGTGATAGTTAGCCCTACAGGAACAAATAAAACTACTCACGTTGTACATTTTAAGTACATTTAAGTGCACACGTAATGATAATAAGTGTCGGAGGAGTTTTGTATCTTAGAAACGGCCTTCATTAAATTTCGAAGAGTAACTTATTTATTTGTAATATCATTTTCAATTTAATTGGAACAAATCAATCGACCCTTAACTCTTGCAGAGACTTAAATACATGAGATATTAATCGCAGAGTTAATAATAAAAGTTATATTTTATTCATGTATTCCGCTCATCATCGGGCATCGTAATGTCAGTACGCAGACATATCAATGTCATCTTGCAATCATCGCAATTTATGGCCGATTTTGATTACCTTTTTGAACATTATAAATAAATCTTTCCAATGCCGCAAAATACATTTTTGCAGGCAATTATGCCTGTGAAACTAGGATTTAGATATATTTTTGTTTTTATAATTTTTACATTTTCATACACCATATGGAGCAACCAAGAAACTTAATCTGATTTAAAACAGAAAGCTTAAATAATGTATACAAGCATGCAGCTTATTTCTAATTTTTTCAAGTTGATGTTGCGTATTTCACATAACTACATTCGCACGAAAAACATATACTCTGTACGCATTTGTTTTCAGTATTCAATTAGCTTTGAAGAAGCGAACACATGGTTCGCGAAACGTCAGCATTAACAAATCTTGACACACGGCATAACCCGGAAGCAGTTTATTTTCTAAATGATTCTGGCCGTGAAAGCCTACGTACTTATTCATAAAATTATCAGAGCAGAATTTTGTTACGACAAACGCAGCCATCAATTTGCAGATTTCTTATGATTGCTGCATCCACACACCCAATTGTTTAACATATACCTATTTTTATTTGAAAACATTCATTCGTTACTACCAGTGGTCCTGGCATCACATTTCATCACATAAACTTAAACTCAATTTGTTGACTAGGGATTATGATATACAATGTCTTTGAACCCTATTCTTCGAAAACGCAATGTATAACACAAATGTTTTTGTCGAGCGTGTCCTACTTTTATTTACCAATAAAATTACCTTGCATATGCATTTTTGTATGTGAATTAAAATCTAGTCAACTATAATTAGAATGGATATTTCCTGCCTCACTTCTACGTTATGACTCGAGTACCTGATGTTGAGAAACCTTAATTTTTTCATCTTTAGGTTCCTTCCTGTAGTTGTTCTGCCCGATTTTTTTCCGCTTGGTGGAAATCATCTATTAAGATGAAAAATTCTTCTTGGTTGTTACTTCTTCCTTCAGCTTGTACTTTGTGCTTCGTGGTCACTCTTCTTGCTAGACATACTGGCTTGCTTGGGTCCTTGTTGCGTTGTCGGTGATGTTAATTTTGAACCGCTTCTCGTATTTACCATCGGGTTACCCTGCGCCTCCACCATTGTGACATTATAGAGAGATGGGGCTGTAGCGGAGATGGTAGCATCCCAGAGGGGATAAATACGCTTCACAACTGTTAAACAATCGATTTATTCATTAGTAGTCTTACATTTGCGTGCTTCTTAATAACTAGATGATAACTTTATAACTAACTCAATACAAAGATCTTCCATCATTTATAGTGGGTCTCGAAGGTGAGATATTCGAATGTTGTTCTGTGGCGTAGTTTCTGTGTTTGTTGTTATTTCTGTTTCTTAATACACATGCCCTGGCCATGGCAGATGTACAAGAATTCTGTCCCCGCTCTATTCAAGATATCCTAGTCGCAAACTTACGACAAATTTTCTTATTTCATGCACATAAGTCTAAATTAATAACAGCCGCCACAAAAAGTGCGGTTCGACACATACTTTTTAGTAACTTTGCTTTCAAATTTGGATATAGGTAGTGTAGAAAACGATGAAGATCTAGATGCTACTTACTAAGTAAATTAATTTATTTCAATTAATGTCTACTAGTTTTCCCTCTTTTTGTTTCTGCCTTTTATTGTCGATTTTATTGCGACACAACCAATATAGACAAAAGCATAATTTTGATGTACTGAGCGCAGTTTCTAAAGGATCATGTGTTTATACTTGAAGTAATTATCTACACGTTCCCCAACTAATTTTGTTAGTTTTGTATAAACCCCAATAATAAATGTGTTTCTAGTCAAAAATGATAACGTTATCTCCCTAGTCTTTGTAAATATATAGTCCAACTAATAATAAAATTTTCAAATAAAGGTATCGCTGTCGTCATCTCCAAGATTTAAAAAATACTGTTTTATGGCAGACCAGTATGATACTATTCTGTGAACCTCCTCGGACAAACTCGAACATATTGTTGGGACATTTCTTATCATTTGAACAACATGCATATGTAAATAATCAGCGAAAGTTCAAAACATATTTTGTTAATAAATGTATGGTTATTGAATGTTGATTTCTGACAACCAAAATTCCTACATTCGCCATTTTTGATATTAGATTTGTCTCAGTCTATGATCATCGAGGCAGGATACAATCTTCTGCGTTCGTCGTACCGCAATAGAATTCCTAGTGTATTCACTAGACATGTGACAAAATCTAAAAATGCTACAATTGCTACTTTCAAAGTTTCTCTCTCACAAAGTAAAATTAAATTGTTGTGAAGGTTGAGTAATAGAGCGCTTCTTATTTTGAGAAAAATTCCATCTTAAAAAAAAAAACAAAATTTAAATAAAAGTTAAAAATAACCATATGGTGAATGTAGATGTTAAGAACATGTTTAGTTTATCTTCACTGTGGCAAAAACTTCAGACGGCGTGTGTTAATAAGAAATGTTTACCGGTGTTCGAAATTTGAGATCGCTATTTTCGTTTCAATTTGCCAGGCCAATTTCATAGTTTTCGCAAAATTCAATCGGGACTTTGGTATGTCGACATAAACGTCCACGAAATAACGCTTTTAACAAATTGCCAAAGTTCGAGCCAACTCCCGTGGCTGTACTCACGCCGATACAATATATATAACCTACATAGCGGATAAAAAAGAAGAAGGGAGAAAGTAGAAAGGGGACGGATTAAAAATTTACGCGGCGATTTTATCCGACAGGAAACACACGGTACGGAGGGTGACAATGTGCAAAGTTCAGTTTTATGGGCCGTTTTCGGAATGGTTATCACTTTATAATACTGTTTCCTCGCAGTTAAATAATAAATATTAGGAGGCTTGCGTATTTTTGGAGCAAAATTCGCCTGTGCTATATCAGGGCAATATCTCGGAAAAAAGAAGGGATGGGATATGAGCACCTTTTTGCTTGCCGGTAAAAAGCCAATGGTCCGAACCTTTTCTTGTTTAATAAGAATGGAATCAAGGTGTTATGTTTAACGTCGAGTAGAAAAAGTAGTCATAGTTTGTGAAATATAACACACAAAGCAGTTTAAACGTTTGTGCTGATTGGATTCCTCTACCGATGCCGATAAAGTAGTAGTAGCGTTAACTTTAGTCGTTCCTTTGTAGATGACGCTGATTCAAATTAGATATTGGGGTCAATAATAAAACTCATGCAATTCTTTTTCATATAATGACCTCTGGAATAGACTATCAAACGGGTGAAACTACGGTTATTCGACTGATATAGAAATAATACAATACAATAGAATAACGCATAAAGTCTACCTGGTACGTGCAGATTAAAAGTGATTACGTTTACTATACCAATAGCTAAAATGTGAACTAATTGATGACTAATGACATATGAGTCAATGTTAAAATGTTAAAACGATGGAACGGCTGAGAGGATTATATATACACCTTAGGGATTTAAACATTTTATGTTTTAGAATTTAAATCACAGAATACTGACGTACGCGTTAAATGCAATAAAGATAATAATGTGTTTACAGGTCGGCAAATAGAGAGGGGACGCGCATTACCATAAGCTGTATAACCAGCCCATTTTGCTGAAAACTAAATCGTATGCTAACCTCATTTAATGGAAAGGCTGAAAATTAAATAGCCAACAGTTAAGCCCGCATATGGCTACGGTTAACACTGCAGCTTTATCCACGTAATTTCATTCAAGTAGATTACAGAATATGGGGGTACTTAAACAGACTATGCAGTTTGATAAATTATTTTGTTCAACATATATAATTTCTCAATATTTTATCTTCAGAGCGATATTTAACTATTTTGACAATTATATGGACTTTTGCTAATTGTTAAGTTTTCGTACGTTAAGTTAAGTAAAGTGGATCTAAAGAAGGCTTAAAGCGTCGTTTACACCCCACTTACCTTAACTTAACGAACGAAAAATTTAAATTAGTGAAAGTTAAACTCCATTGAATTATATGTGTTCGTAAATCATAAATAATACTTAAATAAGATCTTTAAAATAGTTAATATATAGTATAATGTATAATATAATATAGTATAATATAATGTATAATAATATGTAGTTAATATATATATATATAATAGTTATAATGCACATTTTGGCACCATCTTTTCAAATCAACAGCCAAAAATGTACATGCATTATAATATTATCGTTTGTTGGTTTCAACTAGTGATTCATTAAATTATAACGTATATTAAGTTCAGATGGAATACGCGCAATATCGTGTTGAGTGCGCTTTCGGAAACTGCACCAAAACTGATAAAATTTATTATTCAATTTTATCGCTCTGCAGTGAAATACCCGTGAGAGAACTGGAAGAAATTTTATGTAACCCTGACCATGGCGGATTTATATCTACATCGGAATTCGTTATTTATTAACACGTCCCCGCAGAATAATAACCGGTATTAGCCCTCGGCCTTAGATAGCTGGGAAGTCTTGCCAACCCGTGATGGCGACCGAATTCAATTTAATTCGGAATTGGGGTCTTGTCCGTCTCTGGAAAACTTACGACTATATTAACCGGGTTTTTCCCATTTCCCCGACTGTTCCACATTCGACGAAATTGATTTGCGAATTTAATATTATCTTTCTTCGGCCCCACTAATTAAAGTGCATGAAAAGCGTTTTCTTTAGTATCACTTTAGAGTTGAGCAAGTTATTCTTCATTACATTATACAGTACACAATGCCAAAATGAGTAACCAGGCAACTCTATGCAAACATGCTGCAAAACTTGCACATAATCGCAGCACATTCTAAAACACGATCCTTAAACTTGTTTTCTGTGCGGATTTTCGTTTTTATATTACCCATATGAATGCAAAAGACATGTAAAATGTATTTCTGCATCTGCAGTTGCGTTCAGAAACCTGCGACTGTTTTAGTTAAAAAGATCGTATCCAACAATAAAAGTCGAAAGAATTTCAATCCTTGAATTCATTTGGTTCTCCCGTTTCATAATTCAGTGTTGGTCTATTAGTATTAGTATGTATTAGTAGTATATTAGTATGTGCCAACGTCGTGTGTCCCTCTAACATATAGTTTTTATTAACAATTTTCTAAAGTCGTTGTTATGTTGTTCACAAAATCATCGATTAATATTGTTAAAACAATTGCTCATTTGAGACTTCATTTTAAAATTACGTGCTGTTTCATGAAGAAATTATCATATTTCATGTCTTTTACTCCCTTCAAAGCGGAATGCTAAGCATTTCCGGCCAAATGATGACACACCGGGTTATTATGAAAATGCATAATATTCTGCTATAATTTAGAGAAAAACTCATTTAGATATAGTGTGAGAGTTCCGACACACCTAATGTTAATTAGTAGTACCCGTTCTTGTTATACACGAATAAACCAATTTGAAGAAACAAATTATCTACATGTAATTTTCTTTAATTCCATAGGGCTAGACGTTACTAAATATGGACAAAAACGACGCGCCCCTTTCATGGTTTTAGAATTAATACAAAATACACAGGTTTGGTGTTGACACATGTTTTACAATTTGCATGTTTTGAAAATTTTGTATTTGTTGAAGAAAAAATTCTCTTTTAATCAAACAAGAACCAAACATGCCATTTGAACGTCAAACATTCCATTGCTTATATTGAAAAACAACCTTGGATTACTTGTACGACTAAATTTCAACATTAAGAGATTTTTTTCATCGTAAATCTCTAAATCTCTGAATCAATCTAAATTCACATAAACGACCTTCAAGTGCAGTATCTACTTTTATTATTATTTTTCTCTTTTTCATTTTGAACATTCTGTTTTGCTGCTGAATTTGACAAATAGTAAAGAACACACAATTTTTATTTATTTCTATATTTATGTAGATAATTATTAATTATAATTATATACATATAATTATAATATAATAATATAATTATAATATAATATAATTATAATTATAAGCAACCAAAAAACGACGAATGATGCGCTCTCCATTATATGGCGTTATTTCGGAATGGGCTGCTGCACTAAAGCTACTATGATTAGACGAGTTAATTTTACGGAGAGCTAAGACAACTACGTTATGTAATACAACATAATTTGAGTTACCGTCTAATCGAACGTAAGGTTATTTAACTTAGAGTTTAGACCATCTCTGATCTAAATTTAAACCAGCCGCTAAAGACATATCGTGTATTCAGACTTAAGTATACAGTGCTGTTGTCCTTGGATGGTAATGTAAAGTAAAATATCATTTGAATATTTTTTATCGCTTTATTTGAATTTGTTCAATATTGCTAGGTCGTATTTCTTACCTTGAAATTGATTGATTTGTTTCCATCTATGCGAATGCTATTACGGGACAATGCGTGGCATTTCTC
This sequence comes from Melinopterus prodromus, assembly GCA_964023965.1. Lineage (NCBI taxonomy): Eukaryota > Metazoa > Arthropoda > Insecta > Coleoptera > Scarabaeidae > Melinopterus > Melinopterus prodromus. Next base: position 20,720,360 of record OZ030398.1, on the reverse strand, counting down.
TTCACACAATGCGTACGACAGCCAACGCGATGCCGGACCGGATCTTATAGGTTATATATAATATCCTTATTTTTCATTTTTTTGCCCGATATTTCACGGAACATTTCCTTTTCGCGGGAGACCCGTGAGGTGATACATGCTCCCTCTATATCGAAGGAAAATATCGGCGCCATTCTTGGTCGTACTTTCACTTTATTTCGCCGCCCCGAGCGTGAAAATGATATATTATCTGGCCGCGAACCCTGCGAACGTGGCAATATTAAAATTTCCACACGTAAAAAATGCGCGAGCGGATTAAGTCTCTCTTTTTACACGTGAAAGGTATTCGCCAAAATGAATGTATGAATGAAGAGCTTTAGTCGAAAGTTTGACGGCTCAGAATAAGTTTTTTGTTAACGGCGCCGGCATATTTTTCGCTAACCAACTGATACTGAATACTTATTTTTATCATGTTACTTTTTATACTAAAATCACTAATAGCGTTTTCGATTTATACAATTTTATGCACTCAGTCGGTGCGAACTGCACCGTGAATATGCGTAAACCGCATTGTTTTGGTGCAGTTCTTTAAAACCAACTTCACGGTGAACTAGTTTTATCTATATTTATCATCTCAACACAAAAAGTAATGATAATTCATTGATTAAGTCTGTCAAGAAGAGTGCTCTGAGCGGGTGCAGTGTATAAGCCGAACACATGGCACGCAGCGAGTGGAAAAGCCGAAGATACAGTGCAGCCGAGTGCAGTAAATCGAAATCGCTATAAGATCAATCATATACAGGGTTTTGCAATAAGACAAATATGTCAAATGTCAAGCAGAAACATTAAAAAGATATTATTATTTGTAAACATTTATAGTGTCTGCTCAAACAGTTCTTATATTCTAAAAGTTCTAAAAGTTAAAAGAAAACGTCAAAGTGACCAGTCAAATTATCAAAGAATTCATATAGGTATACTAATACGACAGAACACTAATATTTTCTGGAAAATTAATCAATGAAAATGTAATTGAAGAAAGAAAAGAAAACACATCTTCGAACACCATCTTCTTATTTTATGCAATCCTTGGTATCCAATAAGGTATTGAATAATGAAAAATGCAAATGTTGTCCTTATTTCCAATTTATTTCTGCTCGCTACAGGTTTCGCTTCTCGCTAGATGCTTCCTCAGGCGACTTCGTCAATTTCTCAAGATCACATACATATATTATAAACACACCTTTACGCACAAATCCACTGATTTAAAAACTAGATTTTAACAAATGTAGTGGCGATAACTGCAATTAATATTTCTAAATATTTGTCACGTGGGAGTTAATGTCGGGCTCAGTCAGTTGCCGTTTACTGAATATAATATATTCTGAATATATTCAGTCGCGAAGTCGCCTGAAGCATCTAGCGAGATGCGAAACATGTTGCGAGCAGAAATAAATTGGAAATAAGGACAACACTTTTGAATTTTCTTTCTCATTTGATATTATTCCCTAGTATACCATTTTGTCACTTCCGGTTGGGACTTCCGGTAACCATTTTTCATTTCCGGACCAGACCTGTTAAAAAAACTTGTATTCGAAATTTAAGATCGTCCTTCGCAATTGCTCTTGATTTCTATGGCAATCCACAAAACTACTACCAGCGACCCCTACCGTCGCAATCGTGCACATACCTTCGCAATGAGAACAATAAACACTCAACAATAGAGCCAAGTAAACAACAGTCAATTTACAGACGGAGGCCTTTATGAAATTTTGTACTTTGTTCCGTACAATTCGCGCACCTGTTATTGACGGTCGAAGTACAAATGTTTACCAGCCGTTGATTACCTATAGAATCGCACGGTAGAAGCAGCAATTTCGGAATGGTGGCGAGGTCCTGTATTAACCTCAGCATCACCCAATGTGTTCGTATATGTGGGATATTATTTGCAATTGTGGCCGGGGACTTGTGGCCCTGCGGTGGGTATGAATGTCTGTATGCCTAATTGGATTCGCGTTATTATTGCTCTGCTATATCAGTGGCAAAACGAGCGAGACTTCATCTCTTGCCAATGAATTTATCGATAATAGAAAAAATAAAAAATAATAGAAAAAATGAGGTTATGTTCGCGCATTACAATAGGGTATTTGACTGTATTCGAATATGGCTAGTATTATAGTCATCCTAATAGATTACAGTTTAAGGAAACTATTTGTTATTACTTTGCAAAAAAATATGGTTTGTCTATTAAAAACCAAAATAAAAATTGAATTTTATTCACATCTTATCACGTGATTGAAAACGCTCTGTAATTGGCACAGTTTCCATTCGTTAGCACGCTTATGAATCTCCCGTTTGAATTCACTACGTTAATTTACAAACAATAGAAAACAACTTTGTTAAAGCGGTTAGTGGTAATTTACCGAAGGTTAACGCTTTGATGGAGGGATTCTTCTTTGAGGGTGCCGAAACGGGTGCGGAACGCACCCGCAAACCGATCTTTTAATTTTGCTTTTAAATTTGAGACTTTTTGCACTCAAAGGGTATTAATTGAATGTAACTACAGCATACGAACAGGACAACGATAGCTAAAAAGGGAATATATACCGAAAATTGGTCAGAATTGAACAATAGACAATAACTTACAATTTTGCTTTTGGATTTATAAATCCTTGCTTCATACAATGCATAGTGAAATCGCCAATCAATACATGCAATAAAATATCCAAGAAATGATTTTAATTAGACGATCGGTACGAAGCAGCACAAGCGACGATTCTTGTGCGTTTGAACCGATCCACATTGGGGTATTTGACCCAAAAAGCTGGCCATAAATCAAATATCTAAATTGTTAAATTCCAAAAAGTAAACCAATTTCTGGGATAGGTAAAGGACCAATGTATTAAAAGGCGGCAATATTTTTTCACCTGAACCCTCCGCCACGTGTTGTTTTCGGCCAAAAGTTAGATTTTAGTATAGCTGAACATAGATGCACATAAGATGAGAAAAGTTAAGAAAGAAAGTTAAAGAAAAATGTGACTTTTTTGTTATACATTCTTTAGAACCAAGTATGAACTTTCATTCGACACTATTTTTATTAAAATTTACCCACAAATTTGTTTATTGTAGGGCCGAGAACATTCGCAGTTATAACAAAACAGTTTTATGCAGAACTTGAGTGTTTTAGTTTAGTGTTTAGCTTAATTAAGCTTTTGAAAGTGGTTCAAATTATAGTATACATATTTGACATTACAACTACTGGAAAATCTGCTGCGAATAGGTGCGGATGCGGTTTTTGTGATTTTATTTCTAATACGTTGTAAGGAAAATCCAAAAATTGATGTACCGGCTTATATGTAGTTTCATGCAATTTCTTGATACCGTGATAGTACAGGTAATTTAGAACATATTTAACCATATTTAGCTATATACAAATGGTTACGGTTATCGAGATATTAACAAATGTTCAATGCATCTTGTATGTTGTAAACGCCGTTCTGTACGTATATTTTTCCGTTTTGGATCAACAAACAACCCCAATGACCTAGACTGTTAAAAATCATCCGAAAAAAACCTTAAACTTTGTACTTGTATATGAATTTCTTGGAAATTTGTTGCTTGAAACCAATCGGATTCATATTCAAGGCAAGAAAATACATCGAAGAACCTACTCGCATACACATTTCACTGGTTTAAAATGGATTCTTGTTGAGGAGAGACAATAGTAAGTTTGTGAATAGAAACTGGTTAGGCGTTTTCTATAAATGTGTTTATGCGGAATGCGAATCCGGGTCCAACACATGCGTATTAGGGTCATACCACTAAAAAACGACCGTTTCAGCTTGAAGTATGATCAAATTTCGAGTTTCTTAGAAACAATAAGTATAAATATTAGACAATTTTGAAATAATACTAAAAATAATAGATTTTATAGTGATAAATATGGTAAAATAGGTTCTTAATTGCCTCTACTATTACATCTTAAAAGGAATGCATCGAACGAAAAATAGATTGAATAGCAAGTACCGTTTCAATACACAATATCGACTGGTGTAAACTTTCAGTTTCTTCCTCTATCACTAGTCTTAAAAAATAAAACTCTTTTCAGGATCTTTTTACGTATATGCTGCGCATTTAAACAGGATATGCCATATATTATTTTATAAGTTTGACGCAGTAATAGAACATGATAGAAATAAAATCACAAAGAAAATTGATGATAAATGTTGTAGTAGTAATTAATTTACAATAGGTGTAGTGCAGTAAAGAACAATTTTTAATACAGTTTGCCTTTTTCCTATTTTGTACTGTTTTATTGTTTTTATTAAGTTATTAACCTTCAAATTCTTAGTATGAAGGTTAAAATGTTATACATAAATAAAACAACACATCTAGAGCCCTTTTAGGTCAAAAAAATAATTTTGGCAAGGTTTTGGGTGAACAACCCCACTGTGCGATGGTTTGAACGGAGAGGTATGCATTCTCTTTTTAGTTATCGTTTTCCTGTTCGTATGCTGTAGCTACCATTCAATTAATATCCTTTGACTACAAAAAATCTCAAATTTAAAAGCAATATTAAAAGCCCGGGTTTTATTTACGAAGTACGTTTACCAAATTTTCTGAACTTTCTAAAAAAGTACCATGTAAGCATTTTCTAAAAAGTGCAATGTAAGCATAACTTTGTAGGTTAAGTTAGTCCTAACCTACAATACCCTATTGTGAATGCAAACACAAATATACAATAATATACAAACAAATGTACTTATATAGTAAACAACTATTTTGATTGTGGTAAGTTTTGTAGGGGACTTCAGTCATTGACCGTAAACATTGGCCGTTTAACCCATTTACAGTTTTGTCGAAATTACCTAAAACTAGTTCGCCGAAACTCCACATCTATTTGTCAAGAGAAACACGAGCGAGCAAATACGCCAGAGTAGAAGAAGTTTTCGGTGTTTGTACTGCAGGAGACGTGAGTTGCAGCACGAGTTTCCCACTGCCCGTGAAAGCCAGCGAAGGAGCTGGTCGGAATACGCAGAAGACATCACCTATGCCACGACCCGACCCGGTAAAATCCAGAAAACGCCAACCATAAATTTGCCTTGTATTAAATATACATAAAGTACGATTTCTTCGGGGCGAATGTGAGCAGGGAGAAGGGGAGGTAGGAGGATTAGGATCTATCACTATCACGTCGGGTCGACCGTAGATTTGTTCCCGTTCTAGATTTGATTTTATTCAATAGCATTTACCTTGGATATTTTCGATGTACCGTATTTTGAATGAGCTCTGAAATTACTTTATTTTTACTTAGTTTTTGACTGCTGCTGGTGGTAGTTACGTATAACATATAGTCTGGTAACTGTCTAGATATACGTATGATTATTATAGTAATTATTCGAAACAATATAATAACAATAGTCCTTTAAGTTAGTTTGAACCCTTACATTTACTAATACTTCAATAGTTAAATTTTTGCTTTTGGATTATTCAATCCTTCTGCATCTATTACATAGCCTAGATACGAAATGTTTTTGAAAAAGAAACTACATTTTTTTCTCTTTTTGACCATTATTTCATTTTGTTAATACAATTTGCAGTCGCAGTGTATTGCAGTCATTTGCAGTTTTACCTAAATTCGATAATAAATCCCAGTTTATCAGCAAAATTGGTGACGATGATTCACATTAATGAGATCCTTATACTGTATATAGTGTATATGATTGGTGACATATAGAAAATGGTAAATGCATGGTTCAACCGCACATTTTATCTTGGTGGATACTATGACTATGACTATTACTATGACTATCGATTACCAGTTTTGACCGAACCCGACGAATAAACGTGTAATATGTAGAATATATAGGTACCATTTCAGATATACGTAGTAGCAAAGGATACAGAGATAGAGTAGTCCAAATACCATTTAAAACATTTACCGCACCGGTGACATCACAGAATTATCTACAGATCCCGTTGTAATTACTCCAATAAGAGGAATACGTTAAAACTGCTGCAAGCCAGAAAATAATCGGTGCATTTCGCTTTTCGGTTGTGTGAAACGCAGTTACTGTCCTATTTGACAAGTTCACACAAAGCGTGATGTACATTGAAATGAGAGGCATGCTCTAGCTTTAATCCAGACAATATGTCAAGTAAAATTAAAGTTTAGTAATATTAACTTAAAATTTAGCTTTATATTTTTCGACTGCAACGAACCCCAAGCCATTTTAGTTTTAATTTTGTGGAATTAAATTCATATCAACGACTGTGTTTACATGAAAGCTCCTTGAAAGCATCGCATAGCCATCGGCCGACTCTTGAACCAGAACGAAAATAAATATTTACTTGCCTTTCAGTTATCGCGTCGACCCTAGCTAGCTCTCTGAAGATAAATAAATATTTTCCTCTCGCGTGGTTTGATATTCGCATTCAATGCTATTGTGATGGGTAGCAAGAATTTCGATTTTATTCTGGTGGAACTTGAGGGAATAATTCGTTCTCCTTGCACATGTGTAATATTATAATCACTTTAAAGTTAAAAGAAACCATAACTTGTATAAATTACATTAATATCAAATCAATGACTACTGGCTATTGGCTTTAGCCAATACAACTAATACAAGAATTTTGCGTACTGCTCACTTTAGCTTACCGGTTAATTCCTGATTACCTGATCGTAAAATTAATTTGTCAAACCAAGTAACATTTCGTCATTTGAATGAATGAACCTTATTTATTTTGTATTTATTCTTTTGACGTCCATTTTCACTCAAATCTAGGGGCGAAAAAATTTTAAAAAATTCTGATGCTGTCCTTGATTAATATGCTACAACTCATAAAAATTACAAAGCTGTATATGTTGGCGTTTTCTCGATTTTTCCAAATTAAGAACAATTGGAGCTGTTTTTGCCTCGTTAATTTCATTTGTTTAACTTTAGCAATTAATTACTCCGGAAATAATCCATAAATTTCAACGAATTAAAAAGTAAAATCATTCATACGGAATGCTAGCTTTCAATGGGCATTTTTGTAAAATCATTGGATTAGTGTTTGACCCACAAAAAGCTATATTATGCATTGCCAGCAATTCCCACTAATTCCCACTAATTCATAGGTTTAAAGTTTATTACATAATCATTGTTTATCTTGCATTTTCCCTACAAAAGATCGAGTTGAAGCATCTCATGATTGCTGCCAAATTGCTGCAGTTGACGCGGCGCACTTCGGTCTTTGGGGCGAGCGGGGGAAGGGTTCTCTTTGTGTATTGATAATAAGCTGCCGCGGTTCTCTCAGCTGTGTCGGTTCTCTCCGACATAACAGCACCGCAAACGCCGCCCTTCCCCGCAGCACACCAAAGACCGTAGAGCGTCGGCATTCACGCGGGGTTTCAGCACGATCTTTTGTATGAAAAGTGCAAGATAAACAGTGATTATGCAATAAACTTTAAACCTATGAACTATTGGGTAGCGTATAGTCTATATTTTTTATTCTAGGTCTTCTTATATTTCTTCTATTCTAGCTCTTAACGAATAGCTCAAGTTTCTACTAATTCTTGTTTTCTTCCTAAGAAACTATGATAATTATTTTTGGGTGGATGCAAACGAACCGCAAAGTCGGCTTTTGATTATTCGGAGACGTACTTTGGCAACTTAGCCTCCGATTTTCAAGATTAATATAACGAAAGCCGAGCTTTGTCGCACGGTTCGCGTAGTTTCCTGGTAAAACAAACACCGGATAACACGACAAATAATCTTCTCGTTATACGCGACTGAATTCAGACCGACTCGGGATCCGGTTTAAACAGATTCCCATATAATCTTATTCTGAATAGCGGTGGGTTGCTTCTATTCCCTCCACCCACATTTCTCGCCGACTTGATTGTTTTTCACTAGAAGCGCGTCACTCGGTAAAACAAACTTTGCTTTAGCAAACGTCCCTCTAATTAAGATCGTTTGTGATGATTTTAAATCGCATATTTACGTCTGCAGTCTGCAGATATGTACTATCGTGGCCATATATTATGAATAATAAAATATAGGCTATAAGCTACCCAATAATTCATAGGTTTGAAGTTTATTATATAATCATTGTTTGTCTTGCATTTTTCATATAAAAGATCGTGCTGAAACTCAGCGTGAATGCCGACGCTCTACGGTCTTTGGTGTGCTGCGGGGAAGGGAGGCGTTAGGGGTGCTGTCATGTCAAAGACAACCGATACAGCTGAGAGAACCGGGGCAGCTTATTATCAATACACAAAAAGGACGATAACTTGTCAAGGTAGTAGTTTTAACTAACAATTAAATTCTTAATTTTTGCGTAATTTTGATTATAATATGTGACCCGGTACGAGAGAAATCTCTTCTATCGATTGGCGTTTTTGTTTTCTTCAGTTTTTATACAATAAGGTTGTAAACAAGATTTTGATGGAAGCGGATAGATCTAATAATATGGAGTTAGCAGATTTTCCGATTAGTGGTGAATACTAAATTAAGTTTGCTTGATAAATCCAAAAAATAATTAAAACGTATGCCCGATTTTGTTATATGAATATTCAAACTATTATAACGGTTTCAACAGTTTATTTATTAATAATATTTAAATACATGCACAAACAATATAAAATAAATACAACTCATGATATATTACATATATTACAATCGTCAGCTCTGAGCGTATAAAACTTAAAAATATCAAAAACCATTTACAAATTTAGCATCGTAAATTTGTAGACACGTAGAATATTTTGCAAATTACTCATTAATTTTAAATTGTAATCCCGACAGCCGATTTAAATTGCCAAGTATTCCCATGGGACTTCCAAATGCCTGTTCGTGGTTCTGTTATTTTATTGACTCATTTAGCCATTATTTTTTAATTCGGTAATCTGTCCCCGGACATCCAAATTTCTTTGGCGAGGCATAATCGCCGTGTCGTTATATTGTGTCCCTAAACACTGTACTTCCAGTAACTAATGCACGTGCAATCCCCCACTACTGGCAGCGTCGCTGTCGATCCCTTCCCACGCTCGCCCCAAAGTCCGAAGAGCGCCGCGTCAATTGCAGCAATCATGCGATGCTTCAACTCGATCTCTTGTAGGGAAAACGCAAGATAAACAATGATGATGTAATAAACTTTAAACCTATGAATTAGTGGGTGGCCGATAGTCTATATTTCATTATTCTAGCTCTTCTAATAAAGGAATTGCTGGCATTGCATAATATAACTTTTTGTTGGTCAAGCCCTAATCCAATGATTTTACAAAAATTTTGGAAAAATCGGGAAAACGCCAACATATACAGCTTTCTAATTTTTATGAGTTGTAGCATATTAATCAAGGACAGCATCAGAATTTTTCCAAATATTTTCGTCCCTAGATATGCGAGAAAATGGACGTCAAAAGAGGGGACATAATTTATGGCCACGATAGTACTTATACGCGAGTTGGTGCATAATTCGTCATACCGAAGATGTTTACGAACTTGCTGGTCTTGGTACCGGCTTTCATCAAAACAATGCTGTGTTGACTGGCCGCAATGGTCGATGTTGACCCGAGTACGGCTAGCGCATCGATCGGTCATCCTATCCAAACTTCATTTCCCCTGCGAATAAAGGTAAACAGAAAAAATAATGAATGTTATACCGGTTTTCGGATACCATTGCAAACGGCCCAGGCTCTATCTAGCTGTTTCCGCACCTTTGCTCGCGTAGATTTTGGAATAGGGCACAAATGTTCTCAAATGACTAAGGTTTTTTTTTTCAAACGCGCGCAGATAGTTATTTATGTACCAAGGGCATTACACGGATGTTTATGCCACTAGGGTGACCGTTTCTCGGGCCTATCGGCGCTCGAGCTTTTTAAGTCGCCCGAGGGTATAAACATCAAGTAATGCCCGGGGTGCATATAAAATTTTATGTCCTACAATGGTTTTGTTCCTCCGTTTGAATAATATTAATAAATATATCGACGTTATCAAGTGACATTTGTATCTACGAAGTTGAACAACAATACAAACAATTCGAAGTTGAGTGACAATACAGACAATTAATTGTTAAACTTATAACCTTAATCGCCAATAAGTGACATTGCCGAGTGACAGTACAGACAATTAATTGCCAAACTTAAACCCATAGTCGCCAATAATTGACATTGATGACTTAAAATTTACAATTTGAATGACAAATATTTGATATATTTGACATATAACCATGGCAACCCTTAACACCCGCGCGGGCGTAAAGAAGCAGTTTTTGCCCCGGCATCTAAGATGTAAGATGTCACTTTATGATCATGGGCATTACTTGATGTTTATACCCTCGGGTGACTTAAAAAGCTCGAGGGCCTCGAGCTTTTTAAACTGTCACCCTGGGGCCATAAACATCCGTGTCATGCCCTTGGTACATAAAATTATTTTGCATAAGAAAATATAATTGACAGGAAAATAAAATAGCAAACATAAACAAAATACAAATCCGTTTATTTACAAATAACATGCATACAATACATTTAAATTTGTACAAGTAGTTTTAGTACCTAGTTTAAATTTATAATTAAGTACCAACATGAATAGACATCAGAAAAGGAAAACAACAGATAGTTCAGATATGTCTCGTGGCTTTCATTCCAATTGACATTTAAGATGGCAATATAATTAACATTACTCTTTAAATCCGTAACATTAACGTGTAAGACCGCGTCATCTAAATCCAATCATAACTATTGGTCCAACTCTTCACATGATTCAATTATTTACAATATAATTCAGTACAAAATCAGTGCTTTTGGTTCATGTTTTAACATAAGTTAAAATCCAATAAATATAAACGTCAGAATTAAGACGATTATTTCCACATCTGCAACAAACCAACAAATTAAACTTCTAAAAAGAGTCGTTCAACAATATATTTACCTAAATGTAATATTGTCCCTGTATTGACCGATGTGATAACAGTGTACTCCTCAACTTTGTCGCGAAATACGTAGGTGGCGTTGAACCCAAACCCATCAAGACGAGCATTCGATCGGAATGTAACCCTAAAGAATTTCCTCTCCGAGTCAACTACAAAAGGAACGGCCATGTCGCCACAGTGCCGAGAGTACCTCTTGTCGATATTCATGTAATTGGAGAACTCGATGAAATCACTAGCTGAAGCTGTCTCGCACCTATATAAGTAAATATAAACATTAATTTGATAAAGTGCTCCATTCTAGTCTGTAGTAAGTATGAGTATAATGAAACACTATAATAATTATGTCTTACAATCATTAGTTTTAGACTTTGACGTTTATACGCCTGAATAAATATCACTATCTGGTATATTTTCGATTTTAACTTTGCGTGTGTGATTTTGTTTGCTGCTAAATTATAGTAATGGGGACGTTACAAATTCAGAAAAAAATACTATCGGATATTAAATTTAACATCAATGTGCAGTATTTGTATTTTGCATATTAATTTATTGTTCAATATTTTGTAATCTTTTTGTTTCAATACTAAATAATTTATTCCATTGGTCATAAATCAGACCCCTGTCGTAAATAATACCTTCGGGTACACACAAAAAACCTTTTGAGCCGCATCAATAGACCGAGATTGAATGGATCGACGCGAACGCGAAAAAATAAAGCGGTTTATGGCGAGACACTCGCCGAATGCGTGATTTTTATCCATCCATTCGACTTCTGGCTACCTTCTGGCTTCTGGCGAGAGTGGGGGAGACGTATTAGAATACTTTGCATCGTATGTTACTCACGGGAGATTTCCTTCCATATCGAAGTCATGAAACCTAAGTTGAACTCGTTCATTCTCGTTTCCATAGAAAAAATAGTGGCACTCGGTGTCGCGTGGATATAATCCAGGATAGTTGGGACTGTGAAAAAATCCACTCCTGGACTCGTTTCGGCTAAATACAAAGGCACAAGGGTAATCCGATAATTGAACACCCGAAGTTATTCCATAATCTACAACACAACACATTGCATTCAATCGCATGGTAGTGATATCAATAAAAACACTGTGTTACAAAAAAAAAAATAAAAACGAAATATACTTTTTACGAGACATAGCGGAAGTTGTTGAGCTGATACATCTGAATATAATGCCATAGCTGAAACTTTCCATGCACCCCCAAAAATCTCGAATTTAAAAAAAAAAGATAACCGTATTTGGGTACTAGTACGTGAATAAAAATTCATAACTCCGCCATTTTGTTCGATTTCTTCGATTTGCAAAATAATTGGATGTTCAAGTTCAGAACTTTCCAATTGTTTTCAGATTTTTCAAGTTTAACAACAATTTGATGACCTGTGTGAATCCATATTATTTTCTGGTATAATTAGACATTACTAGCAGTTATATTTACAATGTTAATCTAAAATTATGACACTTTTTTCTTTTCCTTTTTGTTGTTACCTGCCAGACTATCACAATATGTTACTAAGTACATTAGAGATCATGTTCTTATATTTCCAGGTATATTGGGATTCAAAATAAATTGCACCAGCAGTAAAATTTTCACTCGTTTATTGGAACAGTACTGAGTTACGATCGTGATTTAAGAAAATCAAACAAAAAACAAAAAAATGCAACAAAACTTTAAAATGTCCGTCGTTTATACAATACATGATATGTTTCGCGTTTGAGTGACCTGCAGTAGATCATGTTGATGATGTTTTTTCCCCCTTGAAAACGTTTTTTCAATAGCTTCCATTTCTTGAGGAAATCGTTCAGCTTGTTCGTCACTGAGTTTGCCCAGGCCCCAGACTGTCCGGAAAGAAATTCAAATGAAGCAAGGTAATTAACAAAGAAAATAATGTCTAATGTGAATCAAAAGTACGGATTTATTACGGTCGGGTCATAGGTATATTCCTTCTGCCTATTGTGAATGTCAAGACGGTGACTAAACTTCGATAACTCAGTCAAATTTCAACCGATTCTAATAAACAAACACGTATTGAAACAGATTATCAAACTATTGTTAAATTTCAGAAAATCTGAAAATAATGGGAAACTTTTGAATTTGAACGTCCATAACTTTTCGAGTTTTGATTGGATCTAACCGAGCAATACATCATTATAATGGTCTGTGTTCCCGCTTTCAATTCCACTTTTATTTTAGAAATCGAATGGAGAATGACGATGTTCGAGATCGAGATTTTGGGGGAGATTTGTGGGAAAATGTACACAATGTATCGTGAAAAGTATATTTTTACTGTAACACGGTATAATCGACCTACTTTCAGTAAATGTATAAATTGCCCTAAATCCTCTAGCGTTTTGGCCCCCGAACATACTCTTCAGTTGTATTAGCATTCGGGGGCCGTTCGACATGATTGACTTCGGTAGAATAGATCCACACGACGTCTGAATGGTCTCAGTCTTGCCCTCCACATGGACGTACGCAATCACAGAATCCTGATTGAAGCAATCTCTGGACAAAAGAGAAACGGTCATGTAGCTACAACTGTATGCGTGTCGATTATTTTTCTTATTTGTAGAGATGAGTTGCATAATTGTATATATCTGTGGAGTATACTAGGTTTATAACGAGTTGTATAGTGGACAACTCAAGAAAAAGAAAAGATAAGAAAACTACATAAAGACGAAAATCACAAAAAGACGAAAATGATAAAATAATGTACAGGAAAAAATGAAAATCATCACAAAGGACAAACAAAAGAAAAGGTGTGGAAAAGGTATGTAATGGAAGAAGGAAACTGGGCAGACAATCATAATAACATAATGAAAGAAGATGCAGGATGAAAGGCTGAAAAGTAAGGCTGAAAAGTACGATAAAACAAAAAGGCAAAAATGCAGAAAGGAATAAACTAGGCAGCACGCTATGAGCAGGGTAATCGATAAATACTTTGTTGAGCTGTTCTTTTGTAAGTATACTTAACGGATAGATATACAAACATGCAGTTCTCTCGGTATTAACACTACATAATATAAGATATCACAATTGCTCCTATATGAAACGATACTATATTATTATACATTACTTTTATGACTCTTATCTGTACAGAATTTTTTTAAATATATTCTATTCTATATTCTATAAACTTACTCTCCGGCGACGTGTTGTGACGTACTCAACTGGAAGTCGATAAATCTAATTCTAATTCTCTCCTTTCCTTTGCCCTCAAATTCGTAACTGCATGATGTTCTAGAGGGATAAATGTCCGGGTAATGTGGACTAGATATTGTACCATTTTTAGTCGAATCGCTATTAAATGATAGATCACAGCTTGAACCTATCGGAAATGTTTGAGTAATCAATATGTAATCAATGTGTAATCAATACCATTATACAGTCATACGGTCATTATACAGTCATCGATGCTATCTGACATTACTGGTTTCCGTGAAGTCAGGTTATCAAAATTTAAATGGTATCCTACATATTGTATTGCTGATATTTTCAAACTGCACATCCTGAACACAAAAAAGAAATATTGATAGACAATTTATATCACCAAGGCATCGAGACTGGTTAAAACATGGTAGTAGACAATAGTCAAATAAATAATAAGGTTTAGGCGATTCACATTTTCTTTCATTGTTTATTATAGTTTGTTGGATTGAACAGAATATATTTTTAATTAGCGAAATTTGCTGTATCGTCTTAAAGCGATAAAATGCAATAAATGATACTACCTTCAACAAATATAAGGTAGTATTTTAAAAAATATAAGTTGAGTATTCTCAAACATATAAACATTGGTGTACTAAAACAGAAATTGCCGAAAATGACTCCAATTGAGTCCATCTTTTCCTTTGAGTAAAGGACCGTTCAGTATTCTATCAAAACATCTGAATATGTTGCTCTCAATCAAGTAAATATAATACAATGAACTGTATATACTACGTATAACTGGAAAGGACCCGTAATGGTCAATACGTGATGCAAATGCATTTGGTATGCAATTATGTGCAGTGGTTAAGCTATCTCTTTCTATCTCATACGGTACCCTATGCGGTTTGAATTTAAATTTTTTATTTGTAATATCTTTTTCAGTTTAATTGGAACAAATTAATCAACCCGTAACTCTTGCAGAGACTTAAATACATGAGATAATAATCGCAGATTTATGTTATATTTATATTTATATTTAAAAGTTATATTTTATTCATATATTCCGCCTAATTAAAATTTACAGACTAGGTACTATCGCGAGCATAAAAAACTCTAATTTGCACTGATTAAAATGGGTTTCGTGACATTAATGTCATCTTGAATTTTGACGTAATAAATAAAAAATTCGCAATTGAATGAATTTTAGAAGGTTTTAATTCAAACTCGACTACATGATAAAATGAGCATTCGAGAAATTGTTATTGAATTAAGTGTCGGCGAGAATACCGCGAAGAATAAAGTTGATGGAACCGGAACAAAATTGTAGGTTGACAAATACTGTCGGAGTTTAGACATCATAGGTTAACAAATACTGTCAAAGTAAATGTTACACAACTAAAATTGTTGAGAATATAAGTGCCCAATTTCACGTTGCTGTCGCCGTTTTTTATGCTCGCGATGGTACTCTCAAATTATATATTAGTAGTTATTCTTTAATTTGAAACATTTGCAGTCCAATAACTGAATGCCCTTTGTATTATTGAATTAAGGACACGCATTCTGACATTAAAAGTAGTCCACATGTAACGGAACATGTCACAATGCCTGAAATGGTTTGTTATTTGAAAAATTTCGTCGATTTTAATTATCAAAATATACATATTTACATCAAATTTAATTTCCTACTTTCAGTTGTTTTCGCCTTTTGACGCCATCGACACTTACTACATGGCAACCCCATATTTTTTGTACTGGTTATTGATAGGTCTGTTAATTGTAAAGATAATTGTAAAGTAAAACATTTAAAAAAAATCGAGAAAAGGACAGTTGAAACTTAGTGTTATATTGATAACTTTCTTTGTTTGTGGTAAGCGAATAGGCGTTTTCAAAAGCTGCATATCTTGTCGGGTTATTGCGTTTCGTTAGGTTTTTTTATGAAGCCGTTCGCACCCCACTTAAAGAATCGCTGTAAATGCGTCAAAAACCATAACAATATTGGTTCGAAAGCGACAGCGTACCTGCTGAAACCTCAGTTGGTTTTTTATCCATGGCGAACAAGATACTTACGTGTTTCACTAACACTGGGTCCCATAATTTTAAGTCGTGCATCCCCTCGATCTGCATCTGAAAACCAAAAGACAGTAACTTGATTACATTAATACTTAATTTTAATACTACTAATACTACTAATAAAATAGTAATACCAATAAAATTCTCATCCATAGATTGAAACTGGTAGCGTGCTTTGAAGCCATGTCCTGGCCAATCAGAATTCGCGACAAACTCTACAAAGAGGTTAGGGCCTGTGGACAGTATCTCTACTTCGGTTACCTCATTGCAGAGAAATTTTATAGCCGGTTCGTTTGCTGACAAACCGTCGTATATCTTAATAATGTCAGCCCGATTCAAGCAGCTGAAACGAAAAGAGCAAAATAGATAAATATAGAACGAAGAATAACCATAATATCTACCTGACATCGCCTTTCTGAAGAGAGATTTCCTCGAAAACCAATTGAACCCGTTCTTTGTTCCTGATGAATAGATGCGGTAGAAAAGTTTATAATTAGATAAACATGTTTATTGGTTGAATAATGTATTGATTAGAAATGGCGAACGATATCTCGTGATAATCAAGCTCGCTAGAGGCGAAACATTGGTTATTTTATTATTAATAAGGTAATTTAGTGGCAGAAATTGTTGAATTGCGTTGCATGATCGAAATTTAATTAGTGCAGTAGTGTGAAATCCGCGGTTACTGTACGGTCACGGTTTGCTCCCACAGGTCCGTCCCATACTACGTCGCGCTGAATTATTGTTGCCATAAATGTTGTAGTAAATTTGTCCTGGTACATGTGTCAGATCCTGCACATTAACTCAATGTAATCCTTGTGATAAAAACGATTTTTAATGTTGGCATAAACAATTCGTAAATTGTTGATTTGCATAACTACTGTAAGTAATTTCAACCAAATCCAAAGCTGTGTTTTCATTGGACGCCCATTCGGTTACCATCTGATGGGAATTCTGTTAATTGTAAAGATAATTGTACAGTAAAACGTTTAAAAAAATCGAGAAAAAGACAGTTCAAACTTAGTGTTATATTGATAACTTTTCTTGTTTGTGGTAAGCGAATAGGCGTTTTCAAAAGCTGTATATCTTGTCAGGTTATTGCGTTTTTAACGTTTTTTATGAAGCCGTTCGCACCCCACTTAAAGAATCGCTGTAAATGCGTCAAAAACATTGGGGAACAAATTTTTGCAAGTTCACGTAAAAATGCAGAGATTTAGGTTTACTATGAGACCATTTTGAGGTTTCTAGGACAATGGGTTCAGCTGGAATAAAATAAAAAAGCGAAACACTACTGCCTTCCGGTATTTACCTACGGTAGTCAGACGTTTCGCAAATGTTCGTCGTTTCTTCAGAGCTAACTGAATACAGTATTCAGTTAGCTCTGAAGAAGCGCGCAACATGGTTCGCGAAACGTCAGCATTTCAAAAAAAACGAATTATTTAAAAAATATAATTTGTAAATGTAAATTAACTGACAAATTTTTATAAACATTCCACTAGACTTATAGTAATAATTTCTATAAGAAAAAAGATATTGAAATGATTAGAAGGATCAATTATCTGAAGAATGCAAATTTTTTCATTTAAGGGTAGTTTTCAGTGCACTAAATTCTTAAGTTTTCCCAAACCCGAAACAATTATTTGAAAAATAACCAAAAAATGTCTTCTTCCCATGTAAATTTAAGGGTTTGACAGGCACGATTAAAAATGAAAATTTCTACAAGAAGACTACGTGTCCCCGTTTTTTGGATTTGGAAACGACTTGGGGGAGCGTTGCTATCAATCATAACAAACATTTTTGCAATGCATTTTTGAACTACCTAATGGGGCTGGGTGCCAGCCCCATACAGCAAGTTAAATTTAAAAACTGCCCCCCCCCCCTTTCGATTTGAGTTGGATACGTCCATGACTCGCACTATTGTCGATTCGAGTGTCCAACCCTTAGATTTTTTTTTAGCAATAGGATGTCAATCAGGTTTATCCCTAATGATTCGCAGCATCCTTTTCATCCTTTTATTAGTTGTTTAGTAAATAGGTTATTGAAATTTCCATTGTCCGCAGATAGATAACAGCAAGAATTATTGTTTATTAAGAATGTTGTCATACATAATGGGTACCCTGAGAAAATAGTTGATAGAATGATTAAGAAGCAGAATCAAAAAATGTATGTAAATCAAATATCTACTTTAAATACTTTGTCTGTAGAAAAGAAGAAATATGTTAAAATACCGTTCGATTGTGCATATACAAGGGGTTTGAGAAGTATTTTTACATCACAAAATCTCTGTATAGCATATTCGACTCATAATAGCATAAAAAACCTTCTTGGAAACCCAAAGGATAAGGTAGATGTACTTGATAAATCTGGTATATATTGTATCAAATGTCATGACTGTGAAAAAGAATACATAGGCCAGACTAGAAGAACAATTTTAACTAGGTTCAAAGAATATGTAGATCATTTTAAATATAATCGTTTTGAAAAATCTAGTGTGGCTCAACATATTTTAGACACAGGTCATAAAGTAGTTGTAGATGACTTAAAACTTGTAAAAGCTGTGGCAAATAATAGGGAACTAAGCAGCTTGGAAAGTATCTTTATTCACTTGAATAGAGATAAATTAATAAATTCAGACAGGGGTCCTATACCTAGTTCGCCATTGTTTGACCTGCTTTAATTAAAACTTGTTTTTTACGCTTCAATGATCAAAATTCACTGGGGTGTGACCAACAAATGGGTATATATAGGGTAATTTTTAACATGGACGTCACTTCCACTAGTGATTTGCTTGGACAATATCCAGTAAAGATACTATGAAGTGCTAATCTCTCTTTTCCTCTTTTTAGGTTCTACTGAAGATGGCAACATAGTTGCTGAAATACGTATTTAGGTTTCTAAAATACTTGTTGTGGTTAGGGGTTTATAATTTTTATTAATAGGATGTGTTACTATTGTGAAAAAAATACTTCGTTAGTTAAGCCTCTTATTAGACTTTCTAGTATGGCCGCAAGAGTGACAAGGTCAAACCGTGATATAAATATTTCGTTTTGTTACGTTTTATGCAATAGTAATTACAGAAATGTGATTAAATACGTAGTATTAATAGAAATGAATACAAACCTCGCTCGGAAATAATACGAGCACCTGACGTTTTTCGGGTAACTCGACGGATATTTCGGCGAATAGAAATTTCCGTAGGAGGCGACCGTCGAGTCGGAGCTGGTGAATTGATAATCGCACGAGCTCCCTGGCAATTTCTGGCCGGCGGTTTTGAACAGACCTGGCGAGCGATTAATTCCCATTCAGGCACAACGCGAATCGTTGGACCGGCGGCGCCACCGGCTCGGTAAGGGTTGGAACTTTGCGTTATGTGCACTTCGAACCTGTAGCTCACGTATAGCTTAAATTTACCCACTCCAAAGTTACCCCCTGAACCCTTAGCCGGCTGTAAAAGAGGCAGAGCGAAACCGCTGCCGGTTACCGCGAAAGTCCGTTGTGATTGTACGTTTCAATTCGCTCGGCAAATGGAAGTCTACCGAGGGAAATCGCCCTAATGGCTTACGTTATTTGCCGAAACGGAAACCGAATGCTTGCTTAGCTACAAATAATGCAATATAAACGACGATACAGAGAAACAAGCCAGGAAAAATAATGGCACTCATGTCGAAATTAAACAGAAGACTGAGAAATAATCAATAAGTCTGACACCCACAATACAGTGTGTTCATTTCCCTTGGTAACTCTTGACCTGACGCGATTATTGCTT
This sequence comes from Melinopterus prodromus, assembly GCA_964023965.1. Classification (NCBI taxonomy): domain Eukaryota; kingdom Metazoa; phylum Arthropoda; class Insecta; order Coleoptera; family Scarabaeidae; genus Melinopterus; species Melinopterus prodromus. The sequence continues at coordinate 20,700,469 of OZ030398.1, read as the reverse complement.
TGAGTTGCTTTGAAATATCAAATGGCACTCCCTACCTTGTGATACATCATTGGAAAGGGCAGAAGATGCTCTCCTCAACCATGATACAAAAAATAAATCGATCGACTGGTTCTTAAGATAGACTCCACAGAAGATGGAAGGTATGAAATAACTCAACCCTTAATAACTCTTGACCTGATGCGATTATTGCTTTGAGTCGGAAACACGTCGATTAAGATATCGAGGGGGAAGTTTAAGAATGGTACCTAGAGAATTTTAGGTTTTATCCATTCACCCCCAGGCACCCAATTCGAAATTTCAATTAGCACTCCCTACCTTTTGATATATCATTTGAAAAGGTATAAAATTCTTTACTCAACTATGATATAAATATGAAATCGATCGATTGGTTCTTAAGATAGATACCCAGAAGATAGAAGGTACACAGAGAGAAAGGATTTCTTGTTTCAAAGAAATGTATTTGTTTGAATTTATTCTTTTGGGTCAAAACATATTTCTTTGACGCCAACAATATTTACTTCATTGAATACTCTAGTTTATTTGCTTGCAGAGATTAATTTATTTGAAATATTTATTTAAGTGGAATAAATATATATGGATACAAACAAAAATTACTTTCCTTTAAAGTAATATTTAAGTTTTGATTTTAAAAAAACGCGTCTTTACACCAATGAAATATAATTTTGATTCTAACCTATAAATTTGTATATAAGGAGAGATTTATTTCGCTTAAAGTAATATTTTGTCTTTGGCTTAAAAATAGGTTTACTTCCGCCAAAGAAATCATATTTTGATTAAAATAAATATATTTTTACACAAGAAGATATTTATTTCCTTCAAAGTAATATTTTTGTTTTGGCTCTAAAATAGGTTTCCTTCCACCAAAGAAATCATATTTTGATTCAAATAAATATATTTTTAATGTCATCCAACTGTATTGTTAGATGGCGCTGTAAACTCTCTCCTCGCATTTCGTACATATCGAGAGTATAAAGCCGCGTGATCGACAGTACAGAACTTATAGAGTACAGTGCCTGCAGGTTCAAGTTGCGATTCCAAATCAGTGTACACTTTACTAACTTAACCTTGACTATATGTTGGGTTGGGAAGACCAAGGACAGTTCGAGGATGTGCGACATCCCAAAAAGGAGGTGACACATGGCGAGTCTTCCGAAAAATTCTTGTCTATTAATTCCTTCAACAAATTAATAATTTTAAGCATTTTAACTCGACCAACAATTTTGTTAATTTAAAAAAATGTAATTCTTTCACTCAACACAATCATAATTATTTGAAGTAAATAAATCTCATTTCTTATAATACACAAATTGCAAACTTTTTAACTGGAAACATAAGTTGTTTGACGCAAATCAATGTTCTTTCTACCAAACAAATATTTCAAATAAATGCGTTTTTACCCGCAAATAAATATTTCTTTGCCTCTATTGAAACAACAAATTTCTTTGAGTCAATGCATATTTATTTGAATCAAACAAAAATTTCTCTCTGTGTAAGAAATGAATTATTATTAGCGAAACATCGCGGATTGAATAACAATGTTGAGTTAACATAGTCATAAGAAATAAAAAAATAAAAATAAATAATTAAATAAGAAATAAGAAACTATTTTATGGCATGTTCGAAATGGTCACCATTACTTGCTAAACAAAAATACATTCTGTTTTCGAACTCTTCGCGAACGCAAATAATGGAGGCCATTATTCTAGTCTATCTTAAGAACCAATCGAGCGATTTAATTTTTGTATCATGGTTGAAGAGAAAATGTTCTGCCCTTTCTAATGATTTATCACAAGGTAGGGGGTGCCGTTTGAAATTTTGCAGTGGGGTGGCTGGGGGGCGAAGGGATGAAACCTAAAATTCTCTCGATACCATTTTTGAACTTCCCCCTCGATTTCTTAATCGACGTGTTTCCACTCAACGCAATAATCGCATCAGGTCAAGAGTTATTAAGGGTGGATACTTTTAAAATGAACACACTGTATGGAATAGTTAGTATTTGCTTGCATATATCGGGTGTTGCCAAAAGTATGAATATGTCTTGAGGGTTGTCAAACATTCATTTTCAAATCTATACAAAATTTATTTGCAAAAGGTATTTCGATATGTCAAAAGAAATTAAATATGAAATTATAGTCACTTTCGATGTTGCCAAAAAGATGAAAATAACATAACACTAAATTACCTTTATTTTGAAAGATACGCAAAGTTTGTTTTTAGTTTTTGCGGATTTTATGTAAACGAAAAACTATCAAACGTCGGGCATGGACAATCAAACCTAACCAAACCATAAGCAATCGATTGCAACTTAAAAAACCAGAGAATTCGAACATGGGGGGGGGCTAACTTCACACCAAATTTTATTTTCTGTTTTCCGGAAAAACAAAAAAAAAACAATGAAACCTCTGGAATAGCATATCAAACCCTATCAAACGATTTAAGCAAAAAACAGCTGTAAAAATCACAGAGGCTTATTTGATATCAAAATGCATAGTTTTGAGCGTCTAGTCTAGATTGAGTATATCATCCGCTGTGCGCCATCATCAGTTATTTAAACAAACCCGAAGGTTAAAAAAAGCTGGCGATTGCCGCACCCTCGGCACGTGTGACCTCAGTTCCAACCCTTTCGTTGCCGGCAGCATCACACTCATTAATCTTACGCTTGTCCATGAAGCGAAAAGTTCCGGAGAATCCTGTAGAGTTGGTCGTTCGTGAGCCAGAATGAAACTCCAGCACTAAGCCGGGTCCCGAGGAGTACATGACCATTGGTATGTCGTCCTTGCCACCGCAAAGGCTGGTTTCCCATGGTGTGTATTCGTTCACCTCGCCGCCATCCAGGTGCAGAAAAAGCTTTACGTAATCGCCGCTGTTGCAGCTTCGCATCCGGAAACGGCAAAACAATGGAGAAAAATGAAACAAAAGACAATCAGTTATACAGTAAATACTCTCGAGAAAAAACTGCCTCTATTCCTTTGTAAAATGTGTTAAAATTTTATAGGTACCGGTTTCGCTGGTTACAACATCATCAGGCTTAATCTACAATCAGAAAATGTTATGATTCACCTACTTTCAACCATGTTAAAATAATGTTAAACCTTTAGAAAAATTATCAATCTAAATATTCAATTAAAAATACTTTACCATTTATTAACAAGACAAAAAACATCACTTTGAAAGGTACAATTATGGTATCTTTTGACATAACAAATTTACATACTAATGTTCCCATAGACCTCACCCTGAAACTAGCTTCACATCTTTCCAACAAACATTATAACGTTAATAAAAAAATATAAGTCTTTACAGCATAATATTAGAACATATTGTCAAACAAAGTTATTGCAATTTTATAAACAAATTTTACTAGCTTGAGGACGGTTTACCAATGGGAATGGCCCTATCTTCTATACTCTCTGACATTTTCCTTGAGCACATAGGACGGGAACATATTATCAATAATATCACCCCAATAAGTCAGAGTTCGTGAAGTGGATCAGATATGTTGATAATGTCTTTTCAACGCATGGCCTCATTTCGTTTCCTCCCGAATTGATGAATTAAATTACATTTATAACCTTGCTTCAAACAACCTTTTCCCTTTAAAACATATCAACCGTCTTTTGCAACAAATCGTCAACACCTCTGACCCACTTTACATACCTAAAAGACACCCTGACAAAAAATATAAACCATTCACTTACAATAACGTCAATTTATAACTTTACTAAATTTTACCCAAATTTAAAATTTATAACGTTTTTAAAAGCAATAATACTATTTACAATTTACTTTCAAATGTCAAAAACCCCAAATCAGTTATGGATAAGTCTGGAGTCAACTCAGTCAAATGCTCTAATTGTGATGGTGTTTATGTAGGTCAAACCGGTAGAAAGTTGGCGAAAAGGATAGCGGGACACAAATCCAGAGCTTCTTCTAACATTTATCAGCACAACATTTCAAGAGGTTATTGTAAAAAATACAATGAACCTACACTTCTTCACAAATGTAATAAAAACTACAAATTAGACCTTTTAGAACAACTCGAGATAGAAAAACATAACAGAAACCACAACATAACTTTATTAAATGATCAATTGGACTTCCAACAAAAACCATTATTCATGTTTACTTTTTTTTGTATGGCATGTGTACCTGGTTATTGTAAGGGACCACGTGAGAATGATTGTAGACGCAAAAAACAGTTTTAAAACTCTGAAATTAGCCATAATAACAAATATTCAGTTAGTTATGAAGAAGCGAGCAACATGGTTTGCGAAACGTCAGCAATAAATAATTTTGACGCATGGCATAACCCGGAATCAATGTATTTTCTAATATCATTACAATTAGTACCAAAAATTGTATCAACGGAACATGAAAATAAAGAACCACAGTTCGGAACATGAACATGTAGAACGTGATGTCGATGAATATAGTGTAGCTGATGATGAAGATGAAGACCAAGACGAATGAACAAATACATTGTTATATTCTTTTTTATAATTTTATAGTATTCAATAGGCACAATATCTTTTTATTTACTAAATTTTGAAAATTACTTATTTCGTTCATATTTAAATTATTAAAGAACACTAATAAGCAAAACCAAATTTACTTCAAAACAATATTAAATCTACTTTTATACATACTCGCGACTCTGCCTCTTGACATCGAATTCCTTGAAAGTTATCTGTATAATTTCATTTGTCCTGCCGATGAACGTGTACAAAATGCAGTCGATATTCCTTGCATAGGGTTTAGGGAAGTCAGGTGTAGTGAAGGATCCCATTGCCTTTCCGTGCGTGGTTGAGTAAACTAGACACTCGCAACCTGTAAAAAAACCAAATCAAAAGCACCCAACGATAAAATTTATGACACAGTTGAGCGTAACGTGTAGCCTGAAATATTCTGGTGAGTACCCCGGTTTAACCGGAAATAACATGGGGATAGAAAACAGGAACACGGACGTTTGTGGCAACACGAAAATTTGCGGTTTTGCAGGTTTGGACGTTTACGGTCAGACGGGAAACGTTAAATTTATACCGAGAGGATATTAAATTTATAATAACGTGAAAATCACTCACCAGGATGGACCGCTTTGCTAACTGCAGCGAAGTGTATACCCAACAGAAAGAGAAATAGCTTCACCTGAAACAAATTTTCTTGATTTGTTATGTGTAATAATTACATTACATAGTTAGTTCAGTCAATAAAAGTTGTTAGAAGATGCAACTCTAGGAACGAACCTTAATCTTGAAAAAAAATATTTATTTATTTATAAAAAGATTTGATCACTGTTTGCTTTCCAATGTTCAACTATTCGCCCAACATGACAAATAAATAACTTATGACCATATTTCAAAATCATGCTGTTGCACTTTTATAAAAATATTTTAATTATTATATCTTTGAGATAAGCTAATATAACCGGTGTCGACAATTTTTTTGGTAAAGCGTTTTCATAAATTTAATGTAATAAACACTAAAGCAATTATTTCATGAAACTATTTAAAAAATAAATTATAATGTTGTCTGTCTATATGTGCGTGAGTGTGTGTGTGTGTGCGCGTGCCAACAATTCCCCATCATGTGATTCGCAGTTTAATTATAGCCAAATAGCACAATTTAATAATCTGCTGCCGCCAGTAAACTGTTCATTGTTTGCCATTTGCAATTACCGATGTTGAACAATGAAATAAATTACAGCGTCCAGCGCAAATTTTGCTTTCTGTTCTGGAAAATGTATAGGTATTTTTCCGACTGATAATTTTATTTGACACTGTAATTATTGGGATTGCTATATCTACAATATATTTTTTTAAATAATAATCGTAAAGTCCCTGTCATATTGAAACTAATCTAAAAGATTAACCATCAATCTAAATCTGAATTCTTAAAACTAGGTACTTGTCTCTAATAGGCTACCCACTGATGTCCCATATTTTCTTTGTCCTAAACAAGAAGCACTAACACTTCACTCACTGAAGGGTTTAGTTCTTTTTAGTCTTCTCACTAGATTCTGGTTGTCCAGTAGCTGCATGGCCTCTACGTTGACGTGATGGCTTAGGCGAGATCCATGCTTAGTGGCGAAGCTTTTTATCTCGTGGATGACTAGTGGGACACCAAGATCACGGTGCAGGTCACTATTCCGTATGTACCAAAGAGCGTTAACCATATTCCTTAGTACTTTACTTTGAAGTCTGAATTCCTTGTATATTAGAGTTTTTCGCGCAAACCCAAAGCTGGATGCCTTATAACCAAATCGGTTTCTTCCCAGAAGCCAGTCCAGTTCTCTGTATTTGAGGCCAAGCTCTACTCTCTTTTTCTTAACATGTTCTTTCCACCTTAGTTTTCTATCCAGAGTAATTACGCAAATACTTTGCATTGTTCGCATATGGAACTACGGCGTTGTTAATTGTAAAGTTAATGTGTACAGATTTCAGTTCGTTAAGCTTGGTCTTCCATTTTTTGGTCCATTTATATATTTTATTACTCGCTTGTTGAAGATTCCTAGTAGATTCTCCAATAATTGATCGCACTGCCATTAGAGCCGTGTCATCTGCGAATGTGGCGATTGTTACATTTCCCAGCTGTAGTCACTTGTATATAGTAGAAAGAGAATTGGTCCCAATACACTACCCTGGGGTACACCAGCTTTTACTTCTTTTAGTTCCGAGTATTCATCGATTTGTTTTATTCTGAATAGTCTATCAGATACATAGGATGTTAGCAGCTCGACGTATTGTAAAGGTAGCATACTCTTTAGTTTGTGTATCAATCCTTCGTGCCAAACATTATCGAAAGCTTGTGTCACATGAAGAAAAATTTTTGAGCAAATAAGTTTTTCTTCTAATGCTTTCTCTATGATATCTGTTATTCTATGGACTTGATCTAGAGTGGAATTCTTTTCTCTAAAACCAAATTGGTGATTAGGTATGACTCTGCCACTTGACATCTCTCTATCAGATATATAGGATGTTAGCAGCTCGACGTATTGTAAAGGTAGCATACTCTTTAGTTTGTGTATCAATCCTTCGTGCCAAACATTATCGAAAGCTTGTGTCACATGAAGAAAAATTTTGAGCAAATAAGATTTTCTTCTAATGCTTTCTCTATGATATCTGTTATTCTGTGGACTTGATCTATAGCGGAATTCTTTTCTCTAAAACAAAATTGGTGATTAGGAATTAGTTCCTTTCTCTCAATGATAGGTTTCATTCTTTTTAGAAGCAACTTCTCAAAGAGCTTCAATATCATTGGTAACAGTGATATTGGGCGATATGATTTGGCCTTGTTCGGTGGTTTGCCTAGTTTTGGTACCATGATAACTTCTGCTACTTTCCAGGCATGTGGGACGTATTTTAATCTGAACAATGCATTTATTAGATACGTCAGCATCACAATACCTTTCTTAGGTAATTGCTTAAGAACTTCTCCTGTGATAAGGTCATAACCAGGTGCCTTCTTTGGATTCCGGTTTGTCTTGATTTCTCTGGCAACTTCCTTTGGAGTAACTAGCTGTATGGCTTCTTCTTCATAGGTTATATCTTCATTCGTGCTTGGGTCTGATTCGATGTTGTGGGGCTGGAAGATTTCTGTTGGGTGTTCTGCAAAAATTTCAGCTTTCTGTTTATTGTGTCTTGCCCAGGTACCGTCTCATCGTCTTATAGGTGGGTCATGCGCCACTGGCATCTTGTACTTCCTCACTGCTTTCCACAGCGAGTAATCTGTTTCTTTATCGGGAGTCAATTTAGTTGAGAAGGATTCCAATGATGCCTCTTTTAGTTTTTGATTTTCGCGTTTACGTTGTTGGGATTTATTATTAAGTTTGGTTTTGTCAGTTGGATCTCGTGACTGCTGCCATCTTCTTCTAGCTCGCCATTTTTGTTTGACCATTTGTCAAATTTCCATAGGATAATTATTACCAATAGTTCTGTGGGTGATTTCTTTAGTGTTGTTCCAGGCGGCCTTCTGGATGGTGTTGATGAACTTCTCGGCTTCTACGTCGAGCTGATCTCTGGTTCGCATTGAGCGTGGTGATGGGACAATACCATGTATGTGGAACCCGCAGGATGTAACAACTTGTCACAAAGGTTTAATTATGATTTAACTTTACTTTTGTCATTAATGCGCCGCCCATTGTGCGAATGGTCTGCCTTTGAGTAGCAACAACAAGAGCATTTGCCATAATAATATATTCCGTTCAATCCAGTCTACATGGCGGTCGGTGTGTCGAACTAAATAGCGCCCCTGTTCATGCAGATTATCGCAAATTAGCGTGGAATCAAGCGGCTGGACTATTGTGCCGATATAATTAATTGGCCTATAGAATCAGGTATGGTTATACAAATAAATGTGCTGTTCCCTTGTAATGTATTCTACAGGATTTTCCGTATGCAAATAATGATATCTCTTGCATTGATACGGTGAATCTCCCAGCCGATATGATTTCACAAGTTCCCTGATTTCAAGCCTAAAACGACAATTGCTTTGTAAGATAAGACAATTCCAACCTACAATTTTTCCTCCCTGAAATGTTCAAATGAAGTCGAAAATATGTTATTACCATTTATACTGTATTAGCCAGACTGTGGCGCAACGGTAACGCGCTTGGCTATCAGTCTGGGGGGCGTGAGTTCGATCCTCGCGCCCTGCTTTCAGAGTGAAGGTTTTGACGTGACGTTCCGTAGACTGCGAATTGACTTAAGAAAATAATGAATAAACGGCATAAAGTAATTTTATTCCGGGCCTAAACGCTGGCTTCATCTTCACAATGGAAATTGCCTTTCATTTAGTTCTATATTTGTACCTCGACTGATGTTAGACGAAAACTATTAAAGTTTTGTACGGAATAAATTTGAATTTAAATACGGTCGTAGATCGTCGAGCTCCGCAATGCCTAGAGAGCTATTCAGGCGGCAGACGCTTTTGCAGAGGAGATAAGCCGCCTTGTTGTTACAGGAATGGAGGCGGCGGGCGGCGGTGAAGCTACGCCCACGTATACGAGAGCGCGAAGATTATGCGATGACAGTTAACAAGAGGTTACTGTAGCATTTAATTCTAGAGGAAATTAGCGCTTTGCGAACGGAAGCCTGGTGGTGGTGTTCCGCCTTTCAACTTTTAACGGTGGACTTATTAGTTTGAAATAGTTTTCCGTATGCGCTGAATTCAACTGACGACATGTGCCCTCGTCAGGTGCTACTTATGACACTTATGTAATTGAGGAGCCTAGAAGTATAAGGGATTAAAAGCACTTTTTGTAGTTCTGAGATAATAAGTTTTACATTAACATTGTAACTTGTTTTTTTGCACAAATCTACTTGAAACATTATGTGGGTTTTCGAAAATGTTGGTGGTAAAATGGTGCATTTACTGTATTAAAATGAACTTTATTAAAAAGAAATACAAATGACAAGTTACCTAAAGTAAAGTATAACGCAATTTTTGTATTAGTAATCGAAAATCATGTTTTACATCAATATTTGTATAAAAGGCGTGATGGAGTGGTGGCATATATTCTAACAATGTGTCTTTCGCTTTTATAATAAACGAAATGGCAAATCGCTCTCCACTTCATGTGTCAACGGTATCATTTTTAGGGTCCTTTATTATTCCATAAAATGATAAAAAAAGTAAACATCGCCTTTGGTCATATTATACACACACAATTTATTGATTTGCCTCTTATTACGATCTCCCAATCTGCACAATCTGACAAATCATTTTCTTTCTCAAATAAACCAAAACTATGGTCACACTCCATTTATGTAATTGTGTAATTAATGTAATTTTCAAAAGTTTTTATACGTCTGCAGGAATTGCTGTATGCCTATTGCAAATCAAAATGAGTAACAATAATTTTAGTTTTGTTTCACTATTTGTCTCATGATCACAAAATATATGTCATTTTGCATATATATTTTTAACCAATCTGTAATGAATTTAATTAAATTATAGTTCTCACATGATATTCGTTTATTTGAATTTATATTAAAAGTCGGATAAGTAAGAACTAGTAAGAAAATTATCTTCAGCCGCGCTGAAGTTAAACGACCCCCCGCCCGTAAAATATTAAAAAAAAGTGAACCTAAACCTATTTTGCCCATTCACGAACTTGTCCTTACTGTTTACGACATTAGCTTGTATACCAAAGTTCAGATCAATTACTTCAAAAGTCTATATCTGCCACGCCTCCTAAAGGGTGTTATAAATGTTGTGGCAAACTCAATATACCCTCACCACTGTAAATTCGTTCGTAAATTCGTAAACACATTGATTTGTCCGTGTTCCATCATATTCTCAAGGTACACCAACATAAATAGACAGTATGTAAAAAAATTTCAGGTGTAGAGAATTTATTTGTATGTATTTTCACGCACAACAAATTATCCTCCATTTTCACTTGCCTTAACAGGAGAATATAAGTGACGATTTCCATTAAATAAATCGGTTGTTAAGATTTGAATTTGCTCATGAAAATGTCAACTTCTTTTTCATAATTGTCGTTGGCAACCATTGGTGGCAGCGTTCAACAATTCAAAGTAATTGCAGTTCAAATGGCCTGAATGAAATAAAAATATGTAATTTAGTTTATTATTTGTTATTAGTTATGAACATCACTAATAGTATTACCACTAGATCTGTTGATTTCAGAAAAGGTAGGGTGGTTAAGCTATTACACTCAACAACAAAAAATGGCGCAGTCACAGAATTTTTAGTATGTTGCTCAGGACAGTAAATGGGAAATTTGCATATCAGTGAAACACCACAGTCAACCCATTATGATTCTTCAATAACTACTCTTAGATAGGGCAGTTAGTTGAGAGGCAGGGATGTTGAGAAGAGATAAATGCCGGTAAGTATAAATAATGAATGAGCAAAGGTACATCCCGGACGTTAAATGGAAGATGGTGGATGAAATCTTCGCCGCCATACTCAATCTAGGAAATTGTTAGAAACGGACCCTAAACCCATCCGAGTGACACCTAAGGGATGTACGTCCATGAATTTTAAAGCGGCTCGGATACGGTAGCAGTGACAGCAAATCCGGTCTCTCTAGATTGCTGTTCGTTCAAGAATGGAGCGCCCCCTATGTGTCAAGTATTACTGCAATTTCTGCACCACGAGGATTCCGCGACTCTTGACTGAGCAGGAGAGAAGCGTTATATTTTTAATGTAGCCGGGAGAGGTAGGATATTGCACCGGAAATTTTTATTACGATGAGAGGTTGTACTTTAAGAATTTCTCGTGAGAAATAACGGTTATTACTTTCACACAAAAAAAAAACGCAATATAGTCTAGAAAATGTGTGTTTCAATATCCATTTTCGTATTGATATTTTAAACCTCCATTTTACACATTATTTATTATATACGTCACACGTGAAGTATTAGTCCTGCGCAAATACATCAATAAAAATACTCGGTAAAAAGTATTGGTATGTTGGTATGGTCGTATTACAATTATATTATGTAGGTTAGAAGCAAAATAAGGATTTAGCACAGAATGGAAGGAGAGAAAATGTTACAAAACAATCAACCGCACTAAAAATTAAGAGTGGCCAATATAAATAACAGCAATTCAGTAATTTTGGCCAATGAGGACTGATAAATTTTCCCAGAGAACCAGAGATCTTCTAGAATACGAGAAGATATTTAACAAAAAGTGGCAAAAGAAATACTGCAGAGCCTGCAGAACATAACAAAACAATCCAACAATCAGCAAAGGCCAATATTCTACAATTCCATACTCTTCATGTAGAGGTATCGATCGAAAATAAGAGAGCGCTGGTTTTTAAGAAAAATAAAACCAATAGCAAAAAAGTATAAAGAATGAATCGTTCTATAAGAATTGTATTCAACTATATGCGTATCACAAACGTAAGCTCCAAAGAACTGCCAGAAATTAAAATGGAAGAAATAGACTGGGCATTATCAAAGATTGTGATAACACAACAAATGAAGACTTGGAAAAAAATGTTCAAAATATCCCGAAGAATTAGCTTGTTCTCTAGCTTTTAGTAACTTTTAGTTTTCCAAGTGTATATTGATGCATAGTATTGTGCATAGTATTGGTGTTAAGCGTCAAGGAATGCTTTACACTACCACATCTCAATCGCTTTTCGCTTGCCTCAAGGAATTTCATGTATTTCGTCTTGGATTCATTTATGGTGAGTAGACTGTTCGACACCAGTCTTCAACGGTCTGCATGTCTCTATTGATTTCTTGGTGTAGTTGCTCCTTTGCCATCGTCGAATAAAACAACATGTATCTTCTGCAGAGCTTCAACTCAAAGAAGTCATTCGTGTAAATGATTCTTCTTGACTTTGTTACAACCTTGGTCAATTTTATTCCCTGTGGCCTGTCCTCCAGATACGATCAAATGAGCCAAAGATCGCTGTTTTTCATGCCTATAGCTTCAAATCTCTCTACCTTGCTCGACTTTAATACGGCATCAAAAGCTTTATTACTTTATTATACATAGTATGATATAGGATAAGATCGTGCCGAAAAAAAAAATGAGATTTTAGCGGAAATAGGTCTTTTTGGATCCCCTGATCATTTTTTACCAAGGTGCAAATAATCTGGTGTGGCCAGGCACATGACACTTTATCATACAATATATAAAATTAATAGTATATTTTCTATTTGATCGAGATCGATCGTGTCTGCATTAAAATAATACCAGTTAGTCGGGATTTTACAGATATTTTCATTCTAATGACAGTAGGTCACGCTGATTTTTTGACAATACGTACTGTCAATAGCAACTAGAATTAACTAGAATATTATATTATATTATATTAATGCAGACACAACCAAACTCGATGAAATAGAATTTTCTCATGCACCTAAACTATTAATTTCACAAAGAAATATCAGACATAAATTATTCAGAATTTCCTCTACTTTAATTTATTATTCAACTTTTTTGACGAAATTACAGAAATGACAGCTCATTTGCAAAATCCTTGAAAAATGCTTATAGGAAACATCCAGTTACTTTAGACCCTTTTCAACCAAAAGCTTTGCAGTTCTGAGTTTGGTCATAAAATTTCTAAATATGAACTTTCGTCCCGATACCTTTAGTAGTTTCTCCGGAATCGTCGCCACAAAAATCGGGTACACACATACACACACACAGAAATTTTTTTGTACCTTGGTCAAAGATGTTCAGGAGACCCAAAAGGACTTATTTCCGCTAAAATCCCAATTTTTTTTTCGGCGTGTTTACAATACTTTATCATACTGCGTATGATTAAATAAAAAATATCTCCGTGTGTGTGTGAGTGTGACTGTGTGTATGTGTGTACCCGATTTTTGTGGCGACGATTCCGGAGAAACTACTGAAGGTATCGGGACGAAACTTCATATTTAGAAGTTTCCTGCCAAAACTTAGAGCTGAAAAGCGTTTGGTTCAAAAGGGTCCAAAGGAACTGGATGTTTATTACAAGCGTTTTTCAAGAATTATTTATATGAGCCGCCACTTTTGTAATTTCGTCAAAATAGTTAAGTAATAAATTAAAGTAGAGGAAATTCTGACTAATAAAGATGAATTCTATGCGATTGAGATCGGTCGCATCTTCATTGACAGTAGGTAGTGTCAAATGCTGATGCTTTGACAATACCTACTGTCAATAGTATCCAAAGATCTGTCAAATCCTGGCTAATTAGTTTTATTTTAATGCAGACACGACTAATCTCGATCAAATAGATTCTCATGCAGCTAAACTATTAATTTTACATATTGTATGATAAAGTCAAGTGCCTGGCCACATCAGATTTTTGTATTGTATGCCCATAACAAGGTATTTTGCCGTGTTCGAGTAAAAATCGGTGGTGTTATTTAGATCTACAAAAATAATCCTGCCACCAATCCTGCTGACGTTGTTGCTGACTGTAATTGATTCGCTTATTGGTATATGGACATTTTGCCTTGGTTAAACGATTCCTTGATGTATTTTAGATATACAGTACGCAATCCGTGGGTCTAAAACAATTCCATTTTAATTCGTAATTTATTTCTCTCTTTGACTGACATTTTTTCTTGAATAGAATGTAACACACAGATAAACTTGCAAACGTCCGGCCGGAAAAGAGCGAAAGCTTTAAAAGTGTTCACACCCTCACGACCAAACAAAATAATTCATTACTTTTCGTACATTACGTCGTATCAAAGGCCGCTTGCCTTGTATCCTACGGTAGAACGCATTCGGTGAGAGCGGGAACTGTGCGCGCCCGGCGGAGTTCGTTTCCAATGCCGGTACTGAAGCACCAACGCGAGTCCTTTCGCGCTTCCGTCCTCATCAGAATCTACAGTATTCGGCCAGGTTTTTGCTTTTGTTTTTGCGTTCTCGATCACGTTCAGCATCATAAATCAAATAAAAAAAGAGCGTACCAGTGCGCTTGAAATATTTATACTGAAAACGTGATGTGTTGAAATTAAGCGTACAATCTTCTGTGCCTATAAAACTGTTCGTCCCGATTGATGCATCATCGCTCAAGCACCAGTTTGGGGTTATGTTTGTATCTTTGTTTTTAGTTCCTGAAGAAGCTACAAAGATTAAGAACAAATATTTCATTGGAAGACTCCTTACATAATATCTTTTACACTATTATCAGTCATTACGAAGGCCACCAAAGACTCACCAAAGAATTAGTATTATTTAACGTTCGATTACAGTTTCAGAGAGCCTGATGATGACCCTTAAAACGAAATCGATTGCATACTAAGTAAACAAGAAACCTTGCAAAAGAAACACCCACTGTTTCAGGCGCCTGACTACAAACAATCCAAGTCAATGATGTGTGCAAAATGTTAGTGTTTTTCTCCACAAAAATATGTAACATCCAAACACAGTCCATACGGAGAAATCGTATCTTACCTCCATTAGATTATCTGTTATCGACAAATCCCATCATCGGTGTATTTCAGGGATTGGTCAAGATGTCCTCAGTATTAAGTGCATCATTATCTGAAAAAGAAAGTAAAGGTTTACTATTTACCTATTACAATTCTATAAGAATTTTTCAAAATTAAACTAAAATTATCAAAAGAAAATCTATCCCAAAAGCTGGCAATAAAAGTGTTTGTAAATGCTTTGAATTACATGCAGGGTTAATTTCTTTCTGAAACTTGAAAACAACATTTTTTGCTATACTATAATATACTAATATGCAAGACGTTATTACAAACATTATTCCTAGAAACATTAAATCAAATAAAATCTGGTGTATGGACGTATACCATGGATTCCACGAGCACGTGAAATCTTAAGAAGGGTAAAATGCCTCAAAATGGTTTTATTAGTGTCTATGTTAGCTTGGATTGTTTTAAAAAGAAACTCTAAAAACCGTAAACGTTTTTTTTAAAATTTAATCGAAACAATGGTTTAAAAAAAATTTACTTACAACTTAAGTCTTAACTCCTACATAATTGAGTGAATCATTGTAAATAATTGTGTCCGGCGAACTGCCAAACCAAGGAGTTTTTTATTGCTAGCCATACCTTGCCATACCTCATGCTAACGTGATAAGAAAGAAAAAGTTTCAAATTGCTATAGATAAGAAGCGAATGGATGTTGAAGATGAATAAACTTTTGAGGATAGTGTAGAGTGGGGACATTTGGATAATCCAAATGATCCTCTCCATGATGCTTGCCTTATGACGCTGGTTAGTTACATAATAGTGTAGCTTTATATTCCTTGCTGTGGAGTCATTAGAAATGGTTGAGATTTTGTCGTAAAAATTATGCAACGATAAACAGAGAAGATATTGGAACACAGATGTACATAGGTTACGTTTTGTTCATAAGGTTTTAACAATTTTTTTGTGTTAATGTTGAATTGGGTGGCCCCCATATACAATGATGAATTAAGAAGAACCAGCAGAAGTACCAACAGATTATTCTTAAGAATTACAATTTAAAAATTAAAATTCTTAGCAAGTAAAATATATTATCTTAATAAATAAGGGGTATCCTGAACAAATAAATCTGTTTTTAATATATTAAATAGTTCAAAAACTGCATATGTATATGTACTTGTTGAAGTTTTGGTGCAGTTTTTATAGTTTCTTTGCGATGTTACTTCTAATACCTATTTCTTTTTCTAACATTACCTAAGATTCCGATTCCATATCATCAAAAAAATACAATTATTCCAAATGCCTTAAGACTTAAGCCAGAAACTTAAATGACTTTTGAATATACAGGGTTATGTATTTATAAGAAGCAGACCAAATTAATGTTTGATGTTTTTTAAATATCCTGTATATTTTTCCTGTCTTTTATACTCTTTTGAATATTAATCTCAACTGTGAAAACCGCATGTCCCTGAGGTCAGCGGTGCAAACGTAACAAGGCGACTAAATATTAAAATAAAGAAATTAAACAATGTCAAAAGGATTTCTACCATGTCAGTAGCTCGTCGTTTTTGAAAATGAGTTAAGTTATAAATACGAAGTAGGCATATCTTTTTAAATATAAAGTGTGTTTTATTTGTAAGCATTTCAAATTGATTGCCACTGATTACATTAATAAAATACTTTTTCCGGGACTCTAGTGACTCGCCCTGTATAATTTTCATAGTTTTTATAACTTCCAAACTAATACAAATACGTACGGAAATAGACCTTGGCTATATATTTAACTTCCCAGTTAATCGCGCGCAATATTCGTATGTCAATACCAGCGTATGGAACAAGTAGAGCAGCCTTTGCGACGGCCATCCGTTCACCGGCATTGCCCCCCCATTCGTAAAAACGATAAACAGTGCTCTCGGAGTAGGCATTCAGCTAACCTTTAGTATTACTGCCAGAATTCTCGACGCTCGCTAATAATACCAACGGCTCGCAGACGTACTTATATTATACAGAAAACAATCAGAGCGTATAGTCGTTTCATAATAGGCATTCTCCAGGATTTCTGTGCCGGGTACCTACCGGCTATGTCGATCACGCCAAGAGCTCATTCAATAATGCAAGACGGGCCGGGGGAATACGTGGTAAACGCCACGTCATCGCACACTTCAATATTAAAAGAGCCATTAAAGCCTACTGGATATGCTGAAAGTTTAATTACCATTTATATGGCTTGCGCAGTGGTAAACTAGATTCCACAAGCACGTGTCAAACTCAGACGACACGTACATAGCTTTTCACATGTACAACAGCAGATATTTGTAGAAAAAACTTAATTTTAAGATGTTTATCACTTTTTTGGCGAAAAAGACGTCGGGTATGCTTCGCAGAGCAAGGTGTCGATTAAAAAGAGCTACCATGCGTAACAATGGTATATTCATTGCGGAATTGGTTCTGGCGAATCCAATACACATAAGATCGGTACATCTGGTGTCCCGTGCGGGAATTCTTATACCAAATATTATGGCCATTTCTCCACATTCTTTATAAATTAACTATTTTCTGGTTGTAGTCATGTAGTAAGTAGTCATGTAGCCAAACACGTAGCTGAAGATCCGCCTCTCACACTACACGCTTCGATGGACCAAAGCAATACAATTGCCAAAAAATATATGAGGCCATCAACACCATTTTTGTGTCGCAAATTTGAGCATAATTTTGCGCTGTGTCCATACTGAGGAAAACAAGAAAAAATATTTTACCAACCAAGCAATATCGTCAACTTCACAACACCTCAAATAGGCGATTTTAAATTAATGTTGCTGTCTATATTCAATTTGGATAGGCGTTTTTATGGGACCCATAATGCGATAATCGCGAAACTTTTAAACGATCCAATATGGCGCGAGCATTCAGAATTGCCCAAAACTGCCATTTACGTGTAGGTACTTAATTTGGCGAAAGCGACATTGAACTGGCAATTCTCCTGTAAAATGCTTGCGCGCTTAAGTATTCTTTTCTATTATTTTCGATTAGGTCTGGTGGTCAATTTAAAGGATGAGATAAGCACCATAAATAGCTTAACCTAACTTTACTTGTAATGTGTTGAATAGAACAGCAAGAGGAACGTCTAGACAAGAAGGACGTGGCCCAAGATATGTGCGTCACCAAGATTTTTGAAGATCTCATTTCAAGATATTGCATAAAACACAACAAATTATACCAACTTATTGCATTTAATTGCCTTTTTTGCGTTAATAAATACAAAAATCCATTTCTTGTTGTCAATATTTTTACTGAAGGATATTTCAGAACTAACATATGTATTAACATTTATTCACAAAATAGAAATAAATTAAAATTAAATTGTTTTGAGTTTGTATTTATGGTAATGTGTTACTTGTGATTTACTGGTGTTTACGACATATTTAGCTTCAACGATATTTTGCAGTGTTTAACTTATAATAAACAGAAAAGAGTATGTATTTTGTATAGCATGAATGTATCATTACATTTTTTATATTATTATTTTGTGTTTACTTTACAGCAATATTTTTCAAATATCTGACAACTGAAAATAATGTTATATATATATATATATATATATCACTAATTGACAAAAATTTATAATAGCTTGTAGAAGCAAGCTCTAAATTTTCGACGAATTTTGATGGAATTTAAATATGCAATAATTATTAAAAAATATATACCAAAATATACGACATCTAAAAGAACATTGAGACAACATAAAAATTATTATTGCTAAAATTAGTTCCCTCACATAAATAAAATATAATAACAATAAAAAATTATTAATTTTAAGTAAAAGTATTAATAATTGGAATTAACAAATGAACAAAAGTAAATACCAAATAGTTTTGTTTTTTTTTTCTAGAAAGTAGAAAGTAATAACTATAAGTTTCATATGGTCTCATTGGTTTTTCTCTGTTCCTTCAGAAGTTGGAGCCGTTTAAAATAAGAAGAAAGAGGTTGCTATAATTTAATTATTTTGGTTGTCAAGCATCTATTAGATCTCATGAAAGATAATTGAAACATTAACTACTATAAAGTAAATACAGATATATTATTTCCATTGTCCTTCATACAAATTATATGCTCCGTCCAAAATATAAACTTAAATTTAATTTAGAGAGGTTATTTACATTTAGTGAATATATTTTAATATTACAATTCTGAAATAGTCTATATTCAGTGATAATCCTTGGCAACAAGTTGATTTGAGCATTTAGTTACGTAATTAATATGTGTATTAGATAAATTAAATTTATATAATATGTCGTGGTATTGCGCAATATCTTAAAATGAGATTTTCGTATCATATTATCAAATTTCATGTTTATTAATATTATTATAAAAGTAATTCTATATTTAATTAAAAGCATTAGCTACTCGTAAACTTAACTGTAGTGGTCATATTGCATTTATTACATTGCAATGAATGTATCACATTAAGGAAAAGATCGGACACGCTCAAAATAAACTAAATCCCGTTACATTACATCCATCGAAAAACCACCTCGTGCCGGACAACTTTTTGCGAAGCGGCCGGGTCGATGGAGAACAGTACACGAATATATAACAGACATACTATGTATTTCCAAATCCTGCAATAGAAAATAAAATATTTTGTAGATGTCTGTGAAAAGAAGTCAAAATCTTTATGAAAAATCCATTTGATTGCCAGTTATACATCATTGAAACTCAGCCACCTTGTATATGTACAAACATGTGCTTGTGCTCAATTGCTCAATACGACAAAATTGTACAAATAACAATAAATAGATAGGACAAATAACATAACAAAATCTATATCCGTACTATACACAATCTCTGTGATCTATAGACGGGATTTAATCGTAAACAAAATTTATTGTAATAAATGCGTGCCAATTTATCAGCTCGCGGGCTTTCGCAAAATATATAATGTATATATCGCGCTGCGTCCAAAATTTCTATAAAGCTGTCGACGAATGATATATGGGCGGAGCGGTTTGCGGCAAACTTCAGTATTTATCAATTCCTGCCGGGCAGCGCGTTTCCTTTATATCCGTCCATATTCTAAACTCTAAACGATCAAGTTAGCGAAACACATTTATAAAGCGCGAGTCGAGTTTGCCGTTACGCTCCCGCGATTTTCATATTTATTATTCAGTTCGGTACCGTTTGTAAAGTTTTCCGCTGTTATAAACGTCGAACGATGAAACGCATTTTACTTTTAGTCAAATTTATCGAGCCATGAAACATAGAGAGAATAGAATAGCTCTCATAGAATAGCTCTTCTCGCCAATCGCTACCCACAAACAATTTTGAAAAAAAAAAACCTTTTACAAACGAATACCAAGATATTATTTTTCCTCTGCTACTGAAAATATGGTAGGAATTCCGCAGGGCCGTATTTTGGGTCCGTATCGTTTTCTAATCTTTGTAAATGATTTAAATAACATAATAAACACAGAGCATATACTGGAGCATATACTGGAGTACTCTAGCTACTCTTGGTTTTGAATAAAGAATTAAAAACGATATCTTAACATTTCAGTTTTTGCGGATATCTTCAAAATGAAAAATGATGCTTATGAGCTTAAATGTCTTTTCAGATAATTGATCAACACAAAAATACGAAACCCGGTATTCTAGCATTGTGCGTATAATAAAAAGAAAATAGAACATATTTGTCCAGTGATGAATATATGAAAATAAATAACAAAGTTTGATATAGGTTAGACAGGTATTTCTAGAAGTTTTCCAATTTAAATTTACATATTATACGGTCCACTTTTGCGCGATACCTAATTTCAAACACAATTTATTGTATTTATAATGAGAGATATATCAATTAATTTAAGGTCGGAGGTGTGCGATACGTTTGCTCGAAATCACGAGATGCTAACGCTGATGTATCGCCCAGAGGCTACCGTGATTTATCCCGGAGCCCTTGACTCTGTTTCTCCAAGGCAAGGTTGATCTCGCCCTCGCTGCATGGCAAGGCTAACCCGGATATGTATATAAAATACAGCGTAAGAATGGCAGCCACGGTTAGTCTAAATTAGTGCGTTTTAAGTAGTCGCATAGTGCAGACAGGAAGTTAGAAAGTGATATCGACTTATAAGGATTTTCTTATCAATAATGTAAGTATCTAAGTGCATAAGATTTTAAAATTAGTGTGAAAATATACTTTAAATTTGTTAAATACTAAATGTTAAATATTATATACTATCATCAATTATGAAAAATTAACTCATTTAGCGCTATATTTATTTTTCTTCATCGGTTTTTAATTTTTCTTTCTTCAAATATGGCACACATAATGGTCTACTTATTGCCAATATCCATCGCCTTAAATTTATTCATGCATGGTGGGTGTTTCATTATCACATTTTTTGTGAAAGAGATGTATGCATGTTATTTGTGTATGTTTTTTGACATATTATGAAGACAGTAAAAGACAACTCGGTAAATTCATAATGTCAAACGATTTTTCCCCTCTATGTAAAAGTCAGATGGAGGCAAAAGTCTTCATATTTTTAAAGAAAACTGAATATTGAACAGTCAGGCTTTACTCTTGTTTACACAAAAAAACTGCACTAAAAATACCACTTGAAAACAGTCGACTTAGTACTAAATCTTCACTACAGAGTGACTGAACTGATCAATATATAAATAAATATGTCTATAGGAACACAAAAAGCAAAAGAAAACTGTCTATAGGAACTGTACAGTGTAGTACATTCCTTGACTTTATACTTGTGAAATATGCTATAAATTCTGATGTTGGTATCGAAACTATCCAACATTTAATGTTCTATTGAAACATTATTAAACCTAGTAAATAATTTTTATGATTATCAATTTCGAAAACGATATTTCACCAGATGCCACCGAAACCTCACATAATGAAACGTTGTCGAAGTAGAAGAAGGCATAGCTGAGGAAAAAATAATGAGTTTGAAAATGATTAGAGTCCTACATTTGCCGTAATTAGGTATTTCCATTCAAATTGTACGTCGAACAGAACTTGAAGCCTTTGCCGATAATACAAAAAATATCCGGCTCAATTCTGTCGGGTCTAGGTGACGGATTTTACGATTGTTGATGGCTATGTTGTAGTCTTCTTACGTTCAACAAAAAAACGCCGATATTCACAGAATTTGTCACCTATACATGACAGAATTGAGTCGGGTATTTTTTGTATTATCGGCAAAGGTTTCAAGTTCTGTTCGACGTATAATTTGAATGGAAATACCTAATCATTTCGCTGAACAACTCAGAATAATATTATGAAGTATATTTGGTTGCCTACTCATTTCGAACCCCAGAAAGGTATTTACTGAGGAACTGCGCGCTTTACATATTTTTAAAATATGATGATACAGTCTTCTAATAGTCAGATGTATAGAAACTGGTAACTGTATGTATGGTTGTACAGTAATATTTAGTTATATTTTAGAATCTACCATGTTGGCAAAAATAAAATTGTAAATTTCAAACTTGGCAGGTATGTAGACATAGAGGAAATCACTCTGCGCTGTTCACAGGCGCTGTTCAAGAATAACAACCACTTCTCAAAGTTGACATTTATTCGTTCTTATCAAACTGTAGTACATACGTGATTCAATTTTTCATGTAAACTTATTTACTTAATTCCATTCTTTATGTCTGGAGTAGTTTGTGAAATGGAACATTTAACTAAAATATTAAACATTTAAATATTCATATATAAATATTCATAGTAGATTCATACTAGTATCATTTGACGGAATCAAAGTATGCAGTTTGATTACAACTATATTACTTATTGTCTTAATATGTATTCAAAACGTAGTTGATACATAAAGTTGCAATTCCTCAAACAAAATATTTCGTAATACGTATACATGTTCAGTGAATACTACGATCTCTTTTATTATGGAGACCGTAAAACTTCAAGGTGCAATTTAATTTCGCTTCAAATATGTACTACATATACTACAATCTACACATACTGTTAATTTTGTAAAAGTAGGTGTAAATGTTTACATAAATATTTTAAGACTTAATAGCCAACCATCTTATTATGACGCAATAGAATTCTTCCTAGTGTGTTAAAAAGTACCTATTAATTATTATTTTATACAGGATACACAAGGTAAATGGACGGCCTTGCCCGCGGTGGGCTTGAAACAAGGATATCGTGATGAAATGTCAATGCATTTATCGGCAACCAATTTGCAAAGAAAAAAAAAACACAAGGGAACCTACTTTTGGTCGGGATGTAATAATACGTAATGAGTAATGACACACCATTCTAGCAGATATGAAGTTGAAGCAACTTGTAAAGTTCTTTCAGTATGATTGCATCGTTTTGGAGGGAATATTTTGCAATACTTTTCCTAAGTGTCCCAATGGGAAGTATAAGTAAGAACGTGCTCGGCATAAGTAAATGTTCCGGTCCGTGATGTAAGTTTAGAGTAGATATCTAGTGTCTTTTGTCGAAATCATGTGACATTTCGCCGACCTTCTTTCGTAATAGTTTGATGAAATACGTTCTATAACAATAGCTTTTCGAATATTTCTAAGGTGCCTCTAGAAAGTCACGCAATACATAATTTAAATATTTGATGTATCGCTGAGAAAATCTTAAATTATAGTGGGGTCACTTTTGTTTCGTTTTGTTTTAGTTTTCTGGATAACTGTAGAGACATACTAGGTAAAAATGTCTAGGTAAAAATACCTGTTTTAATCTTACATAAAGAAGATTTTTGTTCCAGTTAATTTACAGCGGAAAACATAATTCGTTGTCACCGCGGGCAAACTTTGCCGTTTGTGCTTGGCGTTAAAGCATGGCGCAAATGCAGGCGAAAAGTGCATTCAGGCCCCTAGAATAAGAACTTGATACATTAATTACGAGAGCGAAGTTTTGCGCGTTCCGATTTATGGCTTGGCTAAGTTTTATATTAGTTTTACTCGACCGTATCACTGAAGTCCCAGTGATCTATTTTTCTCCAAAGCGTACCGATCGCAAAGTTTCTATCTCTTTTTAATCCAACTTCGTGTAATACCCGTAATTATGGAAATTCAATCGTGAACTTTACAAAGATCTTTTTTGTAAACAAGATTATAAAAAAAAATTCCCGTAACTCGTACGGTTTCGCCAGAAAGTTTTCTCGCGAACCGCGCACCTTAGAGAAACACGCGGCATTCAGAAATGAATTCCTCGGCCAATTTCCCATCCGGTACCGTTTGAAACGTGAAGATTGGTCGATTAGATCAGACACAGCTTGCGTTAGAAGTTGCTAACATACTAAATTGGCTGTTTTTGCATTATTTTTGATATCTTGGATAGGTCATAACTTCCGAACCGTTCCAAGTAGAAAAAATCTAATGATACCGGCGTAATCACAGTCAAAAATTGTATCTAGAACCGCAATTTTAATATGATTGAAGGCAGTTGAGGTTTCGCCGACTGGCTAAAATTTTGTAAGAAATCAAATATTTGAAACTAAAATTTTGATGTGGCACCCATATCTCATAAACTAGGACCCGGATCAACATGAAACCTTTGCTATCTTACTAAAATGGGTGCGCTGATTACAAATTTACATAGGAAAAGTCTCTATCTCTACAGGTTACCGAGTTGTGCTGAAATTACGGTTTTTCAAATAATACAAAAATAAGCGAAATGGACAACATAACATGAAAATGGTAAATCTTAGGCATATAAAAGTATACATATTTTTGAGAGACTCAAAGAGAGCTATCATTTGGTAGTGGGTAAACCTTTCTATCACCAACGGTTGCAATGTTCAATTTTTTTCTATCTAAATAGCACTAAATAGCGCATTTAGACCGAAAAAATAATTATAACTTTTTGCGAGATAGAGCGTTCTAATGTAGTCATGCTTATGCATTGGGATGTGCTGAATTCAACGGTGAGGTCGGTTATCCCGTAGCGTGTACGGTTTGGCTAGAAAGTGGGAAACTATAATTTCCGCGGTTTATCGCGTTTTTCTCGCGAACCGCGCACCTTAGAACAACCGGGGTTTCAGAAATGAATTCCTCGGCTAATTTCCCATCCGATACCGTTTGAACCGTCAACATCGGTCGATTAGATCGGACACAGTTTGCGTTCAAAGTTTCTAACATAGTAAAATGGGTGTTTTTAGCATCATTTTTGATAATTGGGAACGTAATAACTACCGAACCGTTCCAAATAAGTAAAATCAAATTATACCGGCGTAATCAGCGTCAAAAATTGTATCAAGAACCACAACCTTAATTTGATTGAAGGTAATTGGGTTTTTATCGATTGGCTAAAAATTTGTAAGAAATCACATATTTTAAATAATAATTTTGAAGTAGCACCCCTATCTCAAAAACAAGGACCTTGATCAACATGAAACCTTTGCTATCTTACCAAAATGGGTGCGCTGATTACAAATTTACATAGGAAAAGTCTCTATCTCTACAGGTTACCGAGTTGTGCTGAAATTACGGTTTTTCAAATAATACAAAAATAAGCTAAATGGACAACATAACATGAAAATGGTAAATCTTAGGCATATAAAAGTATACATATTTTTCATAGACTCAACGAGAGCTATCATTTGGTAGTGGGTAAACCTTTCTATCACCAACGGTTGCAATGTTAAATTTTTTTCTATCTAAAAGTACTAAATTTAGACCGAAAAAATAATTATAACTTTTTGCGAGATAGAGCGTTCTAATGTAGTCATGCTTATGCATTGGGATGTGCTGAATTCAACGGTGAGGTCGGTTTTCCCGTAGCGTGTACGGTTTGGCTAGAAAGTGGGAAACTATAATTTCCGCGGTTTATCGCGTTTTCCTCGCGAACCGCGCACCTTAGAACAACCCGGGTTTCAGAAATGAATTCCTCGGCTAATTTCCCATCCGATACCGTTTGAACCGTCAACATCGGTCGATGAGATCGGACACAGTTTGCGTTCAAACTTTCTAACATAGTAAAATGGGTGTTTTTAGCATCATTTTTGATAATTCGGAACGTAATAACTGCCGAACCGTTCCAAATAAGTAAAATCAAATTATACCGGCGTAGTCAGCGTCAAAAATTGTATAAAGAACCACAACCTTAATTTGATTGAAGGTAATTGGGTTTTTATCGATTGGCTAAAATTTTGTAAGAAATCACATATTTTAAATAATAATTTTGAAGTAGCACCCCTATCTCAAAAACAAGGACCTTGATCAACATGAAACCTTTGCTATCTTACTAAAATGGGTGCGCTGATTACAAATTTACATAGGAAAAGTCTCTATCTCTACAGGTTACCGAGTTGTGCTGAAATTACGGTTTTTCAAATAATACAAAAATAAGCGAAATGGACAACATAACATGAAAATGGTAAATCTTAGGCATATAAAAGTATACATATTTTTGATAGACTCAAAGAGAGCTATCATTTGGTAGTGGGTAAACCTTTCTATCACCAACGGTTGCAATGTTCAATTTTTTTCTATCTAAAAGTGCTAAATTTAGACCGAAAAAATAATTATAACTTTTTGCGAGATAGGGCGTTCTAATGTAGTCATGCTTATGCATTGGGATGTGCTGAATTCAACGGTGAGGTCGGTTTTCCCGTAGCGTGTACGGTTTGGATAGAAAGTGGGAAACTATAATTTCCGCGGTTTATCGCGTTTTTCTCGCGAACCGCGCACCTTAGAACAACCCGGGTTTCAGAAATGAATTCCTCGGCCAATTTCCCATCCGATACCGTTTGAACCGTCAACATCGGTCGATTAGATCGGACGCAGTTTGCGTTCAAAGTTTCTAACATAGTAAAATGGGTGTTTTTAGCATCATTTTTGATAATTGGGAACGTAATAACTGCCGAACCGTTCCAAATAAGTAAAATCAAATTATACCGGCGTAGTCAGCGTCAAAAATTGTATAAAGAACCACAACCTTAATTTGATTGAAGGTAATTGGGTTTTTATCGATTGGCTAAAATTTTGTAAGAAATCACATATTTTAAATAATAATTTTGAAGTAGCACCCCTATCTCAAAAACAAGGACCTTGATCAACATGAAACCTTTGCTATCTTACTAAAATGGGTGCGCTGATTACAAATTTACATAGGAAAAGTCTCTATCTCTACAGGTTACCGAGTTGTGCTGAAATTACGGTTTTTCAAATAATACAAAAATAAGCGAAATGGACAACATAACATGAAAATGGTAAATCTTAGGCATATAAAAGTATACATATTTTTGATAGACTCAAAGAGAGCTATCATTTGGTAGTGGGTAAAGCTTTCTATCACCAACGGTTGCAATGTTCAATTTTTTTCTATCTAAAAGTGCTAAATTTAGACCGAAAAAATAATTATAACTTTTTGCGAGATAGAGCGTTCTAATGTAGTCATGCTTATGCATTGGGATGTGCTGAATTCAACGGTGAGGTCGGTTTTCCCGTAGCGTGTACGGTTTGGCTAGAAAGTGGGAAACTATAATTTCCGCGGTTTATCGCGTTTTTCTCGCGAACCGCGCACCTTAGAACAACCCGGGTTTCAGAAATGAATTCCTCGGCCAATTTCCCATCCGATACCGTTTGAACCGTCAACATCGGTCGATTAGATCGGACGCAGTTTGCGTTCAAAGTTTCTAACATAGTAAAATGGGTGTTTTTAGCATCATTTTTGATAATTGGGAACGTAATAACTGCCGAACCGTTCCAAATAAGTAAAATCAAATTATACCGGCGTAGTCAGCGTCAAAAATTGTATAAAGAACCACAACCTTAATTTGATTGAAGGTAATTGGGTTTTTATCGATTGGCTAAAATTTTGTAAGAAATCACATATTTTAAATAATAATTTTGAAGTAGCACCCCTATCTCAAAAACAAGGACCTTGATCAACATGAAACCTTTGCTATCTTACTAAAATGGGTGCGCTGATTACAAATTTACATAGGAAAAGTCTCTATCTCTACAGGTTACCGAGTTGTGCTGAAATTACGGTTTTTCAAATAATACAAAAATAAGCGAAATGGACAACATAACATGAAAATGGTAAATCTTAGGCATATAAAAGTATACATATTTTTGATAGACTCAAAGAGAGCTATCATTTGGTAGTGGGTAAAGCTTTCTATCACCAACGGTTGCAATGTTCAATTTTTTTCTATCTAAAAGTGCTAAATTTAGACCGAAAAAATAATTATAACTTTTTGCGAGATAGAGCGTTCTAATGTAGTCATGCTTATGCATTGGGATGTGCTGAATTCAACGGTGAGGTCGGTTATCCCGTAGCGTGTACGGTTTGGCTAGAAAGTGGGAAACTATAATTTCCGCGGTTTATCGCGTTTTTCTCGCGAACCGCGCACCTTAGAACAACCGGGGTTTCAGAAATGAATTCCTCGGGCAATTTCCCATCCGATACCGTTTGAACCGTCAACATCGGTCGATTAGATCGGACACAGTTTGCGTTCAAAGTTTCTAACATAGTAAAATGGGTGTTTTTAGCATCATTTTTGATAATTGGGAACGTAATAACTACCGAACCGTTCCAAATAAGTAAAATCAAATTATACCGGCGTAATCAGCGTCAAAAATTGTATCAAGAACCACAACCTTAATTTGATTGAAGGTAATTGGGTTTTTATCGATTGGCTAAAAATTTGTAAGAAATCACATATTTTAAATAATAATTTTGAAGTAGCACCCCTATCTCAAAAACAAGGACCTTGATCAACATGAAACCTTTGCTATCTTACCAAAATGGGTGCGCTGATTACAAATTTACATAGGAAAAGTCTCTATCTCTACAGGTTACCGAGTTGTGCTGAAATTACGGTTTTTCAAATAATACAAAAATAAGCTAAATGGACAACATAACATGAAAATGGTAAATCTTAGGCATATAAAAGTATACATATTTTTCATAGACTCAACGAGAGCTATCATTTGGTAGTGGGTAAACCTTTCTATCACCAACGGTTGCAATGTTAAATTTTTTTCTATCTAAAAGTACTAAATTTAGACCGAAAAAATAATTATAACTTTTTGCGAGATAGAGCGTTCTAATGTAGTCATGCTTATGCATTGGGATGTGCTGAATTCAACGGTGAGGTCGGTTTTCCCGTAGCGTGTACGGTTTGGCTAGAAAGTGGGAAACTATAATTTGCGTGGTTTATCGCGTTTTTCTCGCGAACCGCGGACCTTAGAACAACCCGGGTTTCAGAAATGAATTCCTCGGCCAATTTCCCATCCGATACCGTTTGAACCGTCAACATCGGTCGATTAGATCGGACATAGTTTGCGTTCAAAGTTTCTAACATAGTAAAATGGGTGTTTTTAGCATCATTTTTGATAATTGGGAACGTAATAACTGCCGAACCGTTCCAAATAAGTAAAATCTAATTATACCGGCGTAATCAGCGTCATAAATTGTATCAAGAACCACAACCTTAATTTGATTGAAGGTAGTTGGGTTTTTGTCGACTGGCTAAAATTTTGTAAGAAATCACATATATTAAATAATAATTTTGAAGTAGCACACCTATCTCAAAAACGAGGCCCTTGATCAACATGAAACCTTTGCTATCTTAATAAAGTGGGTGCGCTGATTACAAATTTACATAGGAAAAGTCTCTATCTCTACTAGTTACCGAGTTGTGCTGAAATTACGGTTTTTCAAATAATACAAAAATAAGCGAAATGGACCACATAACATGAAAATGGTAAATCTTAGGCATATAAAAGTATACATATTTTTGATAGACTCAAAGAGAGCTATCATTTGGTAGTGGGTAAACCTTTCTATCACCAACGGTTGCAATGTTAAATTTTTTTCTATCTAAAAGTACTAAATTTAGACCGAAAAAATAATTATAACTTTTTGCGAGATAGAGCGTTCTAATGTAGTCATGCTTATGCATTGGGATGTGCTGAATTCAACGGTGAGGTCGGTTTTCCCGTAGCGTGTACGGTTTGGCTAGAAAGTGGGAAACTATAATTTGCGTGGTTTATCGCGTTTTTCTCGCGAACCGCGGACCTTAGAACAACCCGGGTTTCAGAAATGAATTCCTCGGCCAATTTCCCATCCGATACCGTTTGAACCGTCAACATCGGTCGATTAGATCGGACATAGTTTGCGTTCAAAGTTTCTAACATGGTAAAATGGGTGTTTTTAGCATCATTTTTGATAATTGGGAACGTAATAACTGCCGAACCGTTCCAAATAAGTAAAATCTAATTATACCGGCGTAATCAGCGTCAAAAATTGTATCAAGAACCACAACCTTAATTTGATTGAAGGTAGTTGGGTTTTTGTCGACTGGCTAAAATTTTGTAAGAAATCACATATATTAAATAATAATTTTGAAGTAGCACACCTATCTCAAAAACGAGGCCCTTGATCAACATGAAACCTTTGCTATCTTAATAAAGTGGGTGCGCTGATTACAAATTTACATAGGAAAAGTCTCTATCTCTACTAGTTACCGAGTTGTGCTGAAATTACGGTTTTTCAAATAATACAAAAATAAGCGAAATGGACCACATAACATGAAAATGGTAAATCTTAGGCATATAAAAGTATACATATTTTTGATAGACTCAAAGAGAGCTATCATTTGGTAGTGGGTAAACCTTTCTATCACCAACGGTTGCAATGTTAAATTTTTTTCTATCTAAAAGTACTAAATTTAGACCGAAAAAATAATTATAACTTTTTGCGAGATAGAGCGTTCTAATGTAGTCATGCTTATGCATTGGGATGTGCTGAATTCAACGGTGAGGTCGGTTTTCCCGTAGCGTGTACGGTTTGGCTAGAAAGTGGGAAACTATAATTTGCGTGGTTTATCGCGTTTTTCTCGCGAACCGCGGACCTTAGAACAACCCGGGTTTCAGAAATGAATTCCTCGGCCAATTTCCCATCCGATACCGTTTGAACCGTCAACATCGGTCGATTAGATCGGACATAGTTTGCGTTCAAAGTTTCTAACATGGTAAAATGGGTGTTTTTAGCATCATTTTTGATAATTGGGAACGTAATAACTGCCGAACCGTTCCAAATAAGTAAAATCTAATTATACCGGCGTAATCAGCGTCAAAAATTGTATCAAGAACCACAACCTTAATTTGATTGAAGGTAGTTGGGTTTTTGTCGACTGGCTAAAATTTTGTAAGAAATCACATATATTAAATAATAATTTTGAAGTAGCACACCTATCTCAAAAACGAGGCCCTTGATCAACATGAAACCTTTGCTATCTTAATAAAGTGGGTGCGCTGATTACAAATTTACATAGGAAAAGTCTCTATCTCTACTAGTTACCGAGTTGTGCTGAAATTACGGTTTTTCAAATAATACAAAAATAAGCGAAATGGACCACATAACATGAAAATGGTAAATCTTAGGCATATGAAAGTATACATATTTTTGATAGACTCAAAGAGAGCTATCATTTGGTAGTGGGTAAACCTTTCTATCACCAACGGTTGCAATGTTCAATTTTTTTCTATCTAAAAGTGCTAAATTTAGACCGAAAAAATAATTATAACTTTTTGCGAGATAGAGCGTTCTAATGTAGTCATGCTTATGCATTGGGATGTGCTGAATTCACCGGTGAGGTCGGTTTTCCCGTAGCGTGTACGGTTTGGCTAGAAAATGGGAAACTATAATTTCCGCGGTTTATCGCGTTTTTCTCGCGAACCGCGCACCTTAGAACAACCCGGGTTTCAGAAATGAATTCCTAGGCCAATTTCCCATCCGATACCGTTTGAACCGTCAACATCGGTCGATTAGATCGGACACAGTTTGCGTTCAAAGTTTCTAACATAGTAAAAAGGGTGTTTTTAGCATCATTTTTGATAATTGGGAACGTAATAACTGCCGAACCGTTCCAAATAAGTAAAATCTAATTATACCGGCGTAATCAGCGTCAAAAATTGTATCAAGAACCACAACCTTAATTTGATTGAAGGTAGTTGGGTTTTTGTCGACTGGCTAAAATTTTGTAAGAAATCACATATATTAAATAATAATTTTGAAGTAGCACACCTATCTCAAAAACGAGGCCCTTGATCAACATGAAACCTTTGCTATCTTTATAAAGTGGGTGCGCTGATTACAAATTTACATAGGAAAAGTCTCTATCTCTACTAGTTACCGAGTTGTGCTGAAATTACGGTTTTTCAAATAATACAAAAATAAGCGAAATGGACCACATAACATGAAAATGGTAAATCTTAGGCATATAAAAGTATACATATTTTTCATAGACTCAAAGAGAGCTATCATTTGGTAGTGGGTAAACCTTTCTATCACCAACGGTTGCAATGTTCAAGTTTTTTCTATCTAAAAGTGCTAAATTTAGACCGAAAAAATAATTATAACTTTTTGCGAGATAGAGCGTTCTAATGTAGTCATGCTTATGCATTGGGATGTGCTGAATTCAACGGTGAGGTCGGTTTCCCGGTAACTCGTACGGTTTGGCCAGAAAGTGGGAAACTATAGTGTCCGCAGTTTCTCGCGGTTTTCTCGCGAACCGTGCACCTTAGAGAAACGCGGCTTACAGAAATGAATTCCTCGGCCAATTTCCCATCTGTTACCGTTGGAAACGTGAAGATTGGTCGATTAGATCAGACATGATTTAGTTTAGTATTACCGTAGACAGAAGAATAATTTTAAATAGTGCTCTAAAAGTTCTACGTTTTACTTATGGCAGATTTTTTTTTTTTTGGAATTTCAGCAAAATGAGAAGCCACCTTGCATTCGCGGCTTTAGCGATCGTAGTGACAGCAGCGAGGGGTCAGTACTTATCGACCTATGACTTCTTGAGGCAACCGCCTACATTCGCTGAATTGAACACAGCGCCGCAGCAATATAACAGAGGACAACCTCATCCGGCGGTGGTAGAAAACTCTATAAGAGAGTCGCAACTGCCCGAGGAACTTCTCAATCACTTCTACAAGAACCCTAATATCGCAGGAGCCCTCGCCAAGGAATCCTGGTTTGCAGAAAAGGAGTTCCCGGTACATCACCGAGACGCCGATAAGATTCAACGAGAAGAAATTGCGAAAATTGTCAAACGAATCGAACAACGCCGATAAATAATTAACAATTTCGTTAGTTATAATTTAACGTAGTGGAATGAACTGGACACTTTTATATTTTATGTTTCATTAATGTTATTTACTTCGACAGAAGTTTATGTTAAATGATATTGAAAATGGGACATTGTAATTTACTGTTATAATGTGTGTGTGTGTGAGTGTATGTTTGTGTCCCGTTGTTTATTGTATAGACCGTTAGTTACTTATAGTGTTATTGAAAACGTTCCATCTACTTCGCAATAATGGCTTATACTGGATGTTTCAGGAGGTAAAGTCGCACAGTACCAGTATCGCCAACAATAATTCGTTATTGTTGAAGATACAAAGTCGTTTGACTCTGCCACTGCAAAACTTTACTTATTTGTTACTAATTTCCTGATTTAGCATGCTCTGTAGCATCAAAAACTGAATAAATGTGAAACGCTGACTTTTGACACTGTATAGTATACAGTATGATTGAAATTAAATGATAATTTGGAGGAGTCTGAGGTAAATTTCCCTGACCCTGTGTAGGTCTTGAATATTTAATGATACTGTATATCATATCACACCTTTGACTCATGTCTCTAAAATGACAAAACATGCAGTTACGTTGTTGTGCTGTCGTATGTGCGATATTTTAATTTGATAGATAAGTAACTGGTGGAATACTTATTGTTGTGTATAATGCGTAATTTATGTGAACTGTGAAAAGAGATTATTATCTTTTTTCCTTAATTTTGTACAATAAATTATTTTAAATATTGTTGCGGTTGTTGTTATTTTTGACGATATTTGGGTAGAGTTAATGGCTTAACAATAAGAATTAAATGCTTTATACAAAGAAACTATTAATATGTCATTTAGATTTTTGTTCTCAAATTAGATTTTTTTATAACTATTTTGGCACTTTTATCTGTTTTTGGTTTCGATTATTTACGATAGTTGAGTGAATTCTGATTAATATTCCTATAATAAAAACTGAATTTGGGGACACCGCAAGGGGTTAAGGGGAGGTTCTCATATAATCGGTTGAAAAATCACTTTTTTCCTTTCACATTTTGAAACCTTGGAGTGTATAAAATCAGCCCTTGAAACAGGTTTTGTTTCTCGCAGGTTTTACGGTTTTATAGCCTATGGTATTCTCCGGTCAAAATTTCCTGCATTAAATTAGGAATGTGAAATTTTGATACAGTACAGAGAACGTATAGATCGAGATGATTATGTTGATTAAATTAGTATATTTCAATGAATTCATATAGAAAATGAGTTTGAAAAAGTGTCTAGGAGCACGATCTTTCAAACTGGAATGCGCGATTACGTTTCAATCGTTTAACGGATCGAGTTATTCTTCTTTTCCCTTAGAGAAAATACTTTTTATTGGAGGCTGAACCCCATAATAAGTGAAACTTTTAAATAATTATATTATTTATAACGATTTAAACCGAAAAAGGGCTGTAAAAATCGATCTTAAAATTCAAACAGCAGCCATGTTGTCAATTTTCAATAATAAAAACAACAATTATGGATTCATTTGAACACGTGTGATAATGACATTCAGTGGGTTTAATCACGAAACTGGAACACATTAAGAACGGAGCGGCGCGTTGATGCCACGCTTTATTTCGACGTATTCTGTTGCACATGTGACCTTGTTTTTTTTAAATTGAGTAATGTGGTAATCAGAAGTTATCCTATATCTCAAACAAGGTGATATATAAATGTCGTAGGCAAATGACTATTTTAGGTAAAAGGCATTTGCCTAGGCAAAAGCTATTTGCCTGGTCAAATAGGTATGGAGTCTGCATTGATATTTTTAAAGCTACTCGCCTAGGCAAATGTATTTGCCGAAACTGATGTTGGCAATGCATTTTCTTTTCAATCGCGTTTGTAATGCATGTTTGTAATCTAATGCTCGTGTGCATGTTTGTTTTCAAATACGTCTTATTTAAAAATAAGTTGCAAACAAACCTGCGACAAGTTTTAATAAACCAAATTGATCCTTAGATCAACAGAAACTATCGAAGATGGATACTGAAACTATCACACATCCACAAATAAAATAAAGTGTTTCCTTAAAATGAACCTACCACTCAAAGATCTTGGTATTTCTGACGAATTCTGTCTCTGATTCAAGATTATCAGTCAACTTTGGGGACACAAATGTGCAGTGTTTGTCGAACCGCACTAGAAAAAGTTAAACTCCTATCTTTTATTTCTTGTTGACGACATAAAACATTTTTGTCGCTTGTAGGTTTAATGCAGTGCGGTGCAGTTTTATCTTTGTCCGGCGTATTCCGCTGACGGCTTTACTGCCTCTTGGTGCTTTAGTGGGAGATAATCCCGCCCTCAGGATCTGCAATATATAACCAGAATTTACCTTGTCTAAAATTCATTTCAATACGACACGAAGACCGAGTATGCCCGACATATTCTATTTATTTCTCTGCATACTGATAGTCAACAAAACCGGGTTATGCGCAAATACGCCGGTGAGTGTTTTCTTTAATTTTATTTGTCGTTTGCTATTCATGATTCGTTTCCAAGCGTGATATTATTTTTGCCTGATTAGGTTTGTGCCATCCGCAATCCCTGAAGTAATCAAGCGTAATTTATAATTCCGTTGTAGTAATCTTGCAATTCCCTCTTTAGATCGGGATCGAGGACGATGCGGCTCGAAGAACCTTTGTTGAATTAACGGAAATGCCGGAAAATTCTTTTATAAACTACCCGGAATACAGTATCATACCGAAAACGGCGTTTAGTTGCGAGGGTAAAGACGTTTGGAACTATTACGCTGATCAGGAAGCAGGCTGCCAGGTGAGAAATATTAATAGAAACGGAAAAATCAAACGATGTGATTCATGAAATTCTGAATACATTTGATTTATGGCATTACACGGTTATTTAAATTTGGGGAAATAGCACTTTTCTATTTGAGGATAGCCTGCAGTTTACAATGTAAAAGGTGGCGTCATTTCCGGAAAAACCGGAAGAAGAAAAAAGTGTCAATCGATGTGCTTCGTTTTTAGAATATCATCCCTAAAAAGACGAAGTCATACTAGCATCAAGTACTTATATCCCAAAAATTTAACTTTTTAGTCTATTAAATAGCTATCCAAATGTCATTCGTTTTTTACCCAGGTTAAACTGGTTCTACCTGAAAACTGGTTTTGCCGGTAATATACACATTACTTTGACAAGGAAAAAATATTTTAGGTGTTCCACTTATGCAAATCGGATACATTGAAAACGTCATTTCTTTGTCCGGGCGGAAGCATCTTCAATCAACGCCATCTAGTGTGTGACTGGTGGTACAACTTTGACTGTGAAGAAGTTCCTGAAATTCTGGCCTCCAGAGAAGACATTAAACGTATACATGACAAGGATTTCGTCCCAGTAACGGAGCAGATACTCGAAACAACACTTAAAAGCGTTGAAACCTACGAAGAAGAAAGAAAATCGGTCCATATACTAGATCGAACGCGGTACAAGTTATTTTAAGAATTCTAAGATAATTTTCATTCAGATTGGAGAATTTGTATCAAGCAGTGACAAAAATGCCACAACAGAAAAAATCACAGTTAGGGGTTCTGTATTGATAAAAAGAACTATTAAATAAAAATAATATTATTGTTGCTAATTTCGTCATAAAATTTTAGACAATCATGTGAGAAATTACCATCGAACCAGTGGTCAAAGAATTCAAACAAAATGATTAGCTTTTAACATACAGTTATTAATTAGTCCAAATTGTGATGCCAAAGTAGGTTTTCTATTTTAATTTCATTAGAATACATTGCTTCTGGCATCACATGTAAATTTCAAACATTCTTTTCATCACATAGCTGTGTCGTATTTTGATACTAGTTCCTCATTTCAAAATTTGTGATCTCTAATATTCTTAGTTCTTAGTTCTTATCATTAGTTTAGAATTCATTAAATTAGCTAACCTTACACCAAACTTAGTCGCCAGTTGACAGTTTACAACTAACATTATCATACAAAAAGGGAGAACAAGTTAACGTTGATATAAAACCGAAAAATAATGAGTAAAACTAGAAAAGAGCAAAACTCTGTTCCCTCGGATCTAGCAATCCCAGCTACAGAATATAATCAAGGTTAAGCTTATCCAAGCAATTCAATGGAGCTCCTGATTAATGAATTAATCTATCAAAAAGGAATCTGTCTAACCTAAAGCCGAGAAGTACATTTATCTTATAACGACACTCACTGGGACAAGATAATTGCGGTTCAAAATATTTTCTAGATACATTTCAAGATTATGTTGATGTCCAATGTTAAAATTTGTCTGTTTCATTATTCAACAAACCTTCTAGTTGTTGAATTAGCACCGACACTACGTGTAGCATTCTTCTAGACTCTTCTAAAAGCATTTTCTGTATTCAAATTAAGGTCGCAGTACTTACTGATACTTCCTAATATATCAGCGTAAGGGTAGCCCTACTAAATCATCGTAGATTTTAATCTGATATAGTATATATATCGGGATTTCTGGGTCCATCTAGGGGGAAATCCAGGGTTCGGTCGATGGGAACTTTTAGTTCCCCGAGGGGACCGGCCCTGATTTCACCGAGATAATCGTAATCGAGTCGTCAGGATGGAACAATTCGATAAGATGATCATATTGAAATATTTCCAGGGCAATAGAAACTGACGTTTTGCATAAAAGATATCTATCTATCCTACGTGAATGATGAAAATCGAGCTCTTCGAGTAGAAGGTTTCCTCCGTTGTGTGTTTCGCACAGAATATAGATTATTTATTAATGTATTTATATCTATCAATAAAAAATTGGGCAAGCGTGTGACACATGACTGAATTCTCTATCATTATAATATCTGATCTAAATTTAAACCAGACGCTAATGACATATCGTGTATTTAGACTTAAGTATACAGTGCTGTTGCCCTTGGATGGTAATGTAAAGTTTTATATGGAAATGGAGCACCTTAAACAATAAGAATATTTATTTAGAAAATATGAAAACCACTGAAATTGTGTACGTACCTATCAATTACCAAATTCCCTATAAACAAATAATCGATCAATATTCATACTGATAGACACACTCATAAACAAATCGCTCTCGAAAAGAATTGCTTACAATAACGAACATAACCTTATATTGAGAAGATGATAAAAACAAGTTAGTTTGTGCAAAGAAAAAGCACATTTAACACAAGTTTGTATGCAAATTTTCTTACGTGGGAATTATTCCAAACTATCCAGCCCAAATGTTTCGATATAATATTCCCGGACTAAATTCACACTAATTATTCATTAGTCATTTGGTTTAATCACAATTATTATACACAATTATCGAAATATTAACTAAATTTATTGAACATGCAAAATGTTTTAGTGTTTTTTAGTATTTCGGTGGCTCGACTATAGTATTTGCGGAATATGACGGCAAAGCGTGCGTGTGCAACTCGCGTCGAAATTCATTGTGAATTAATTAAGTTTCGAACGGAGAATGATTGGACAATTCCGGTATTAAATTAAATAATAACAATAACGTTTCAGATATATCACACTGGGGGGCCGAGGCTGATAAAACAAATGGCTCTATGCGTACAAAATAAAATGTTTTTCATCCGGTTACAGCACTCGGTTTTTAAAAAGCGTTTTTTATATATGCGCCGTATATGCAAATTTATATATCACATTTATTCCGCAACATAACTGCAGGCGTGTCATTTTTATGTGATAATAAAATAGATAAATTTAATTTTGTTTCATACAAAAATATCACTATTAGTTTATTGATAAATGTGCTCTTAGAAACTGCGAAGAGTCAATGTGCACGGGAAGATGGTATGGATGGCAAAAAGTCAAAATACCTCTTTTGATGCAGCTTTGTTTTTACTGTTTCAGATTAATTGATGAGTAAGCTAAAATTTTTCGTAATCTTGTTTGATTTAATCCTGAAATTCCTCTAACAATTATTCTAATAATAACACAGATTCTTATCAAAATAATTCTTTAATCTGACACTGATCTATCTCAGATAATAAAAAGAAATACAAAAATTCTTATTAATGAAATTGATTAATTGAAAATAATTACAAACAAACTACTCAAAGTTTACTTTTAACTGTTATTCTAGGTATTTATTTTACCTAGACAGAACAATGACTAGGTATTTGGTAAATACAATTCTATGAAAGGGCACTGAATATCTACTTCGCGTATACTAGGAAGTGTTCGATGATACGTTTCATGGGCTATCGCGTATCGCGGTTCTATGTTTCCATAGAAACATATAGACTGTCGCGTATCGCTATTCGGGTATCGCATCGGCGAGTTTTATATCTAAGTGTTCCTCAATTTGTGTCTCTGAATTCCACCTTTAGCTTGGAATTCATGGACAAATTGAACACAATAGTTCCTATATCACTATTGATTTATTTCCTAACGAACTTACTTGTGGGACTGTGTTTTATTCAGTGATCTCTGATTTCAAACATTAGTTTGATTAGCTTAATAGAAAATTAAGCGCAATTCATCTCAGTTCAATAACTTGAGTTAAAAGTACGGTGCGATTTACAAGGATGTCGAGGATTCATTCTCTAAGAATGGGTTTAATTTAGGCCACGGTTGCAGAGGGACGTTGGGACAAGCGATAGAGAGATTTTATTTCGAGCCATTTCCCCGATAAGATCGTAATGACGTATCGTTATCCTTTATCCTTCCCGAAAGGCTTCCACTATCCTAGCCCTTCTCTAACTAAGTACGAATTCTGGTGCCTTCGAAAGGATCTACATAGTTCCTTCATCGTTATTCGGTTTATCGGACATTTCAGTGGCGAAGAAAATGATAACCTATTTCTATTCAAAAATTCCAACACCATAAAAATACATAAATAAAGGATTAGGAGGGACGCATCGTTTTTCAATATCTGCCGCTTGATTTATGCACCCTCTCAACCCTATAGGAAAATCCTTTTTGTTATTGAAATATGTAAATCTTAAACATATGCGTCTTTTTGTGATGTATGTATTCAATGTTTTTCGTGTGTTTTTGCTAGGTAGGACACTATTTGAAAAATCTGATGTACCCAGGCACATGACTTTATCACACTGTACAGTAGTGTTTGCCGACGCAAACGCTGATGTTCTGACAATACTGTCAATGGTATCAAAAAATCTGTCAAACCCTGGCTAACTAGTTTTAATGCGCATATACAACCGATTTCGTTCAAATAGAATTTGCTCAAGTATTAATTTTACCCAAAGAGTGTATATACCATCGCAAGTTCAGGAAATGACTGAAAACACCAAAGGCATAGGCGAAAGATTTCAGAGAAAATTTCTACCTGATTAACAATGTTAAGCATTCATTACCCCAATACAAAAATCCGCAGCAAAAATTTGCATATTTTTTTCAACCTAACGTCGCAGTTTCATTAATATTTATTTGTTTATGAATGAAACGTGGCCGCTCGGTTCAAATCTAAATATATTAAGGAGGTAAAAATACACGAGAGAATTTGGAATTTTTCCTAAAGGGGAATTTTCTCATAATGTAAATTTTTATGTCGGCCCTAATCGAGTACCGTCGCACGAGCGCTGGCGGCGCAAATAATCACAAGGGCGAAGACGAGGAAAGAAATTCCATCGCGGTACATGTTGTCCCTATTTTCATGTAAATGCTAAACAATTTTTGAATTAAACTATGTTTTCGGGGCATATCTTATCGACCTTGCTTAAAGTAAATAAAAAAATCTGATATGGCCAGGCGCATGACTTTATCATACAATATATAAAATTAATAGTTTAGCTGCATGAGAATCTATTTGATTGAGATCGGTCGTGTCTGCATTAAAATAAAACTAGTTAGCCAGGATTTGACAGATAAATAAATAATTAAATAAATAAATAATTAACAAACAGCAATATTAAATGCAACAAAATAATATTTATATTTAGGGCGGAGATCAGCACAGTTGTTTCCAAATTGCCTTGCTCTTCCACTGAACCCCTTACGCAAACTAGAACTAAGACTAAGAGTCTAATTACCCGTAATTGCAGCAAATCCAACTCAAAAAACATCGCACATGACCATAAAAAATTAAAATTAAAACAGCCTCCGATGTGCGCTCAATGCCTAAAGTCCCCCCTGTTGAGCAAACAGACAACACGTCACTTTTCCCCCAAAACGGTTCAACGATAATTTTTTCATATCTTCCCTGAGACCATTGTATATGTGACTGACCTGGTAAGCGAATGGCCGTTTATATAGCTCAGCGCGATGGGCAGGTGGAGCAAACAAACCCCTGAATCTTAAATTAAGGTTATGGTTAAGGTTATTATATTTCATAATTATGGTAAGCCTATGTATAATGCACGTGGAGGGTACGCCGTGTGTTGGCGAGAAATCCGCTTATCTGGCGTGAGCCTTAATCATCCGATTTGAAACTCAAATATAATAGGAAGACGAGGAAGCGCACCCGTCCGCAAGTTTGTATAATCAAATATCTGGCCAAGCAGCACCAGCCGAGCAGTTTCTCGCCATATTATTATTAATAAGGATATTGGGTAGTTTAACGGGACCGCCGGCTTCCGTCCCAAAGTAATTCAATTATTGTAAAGCAAACTGGTAGTCTTCAGTCCCTTTCGCGTATCCGGTTCCGGTCGTCGTCGGGGGAACGAGCGTGAGGCTCACTCCACCGTGCACTTTTCCCAACTTTCACCCGTCTTTCGTTTATTGAGTTGAAAAGTTCCGCCGAACAACTTTGCGCCGCTGAATAGGGGTATTTATTAGAATATTTGACTATATAACTGGAAAAGTTGAGCTGTATAGGAATTGATCTTGAACTCTTGAATGGATGGATTAATTAATTAATGGGAAAAATAGTCTTAGGTTTACAAATAAATAATAAAAAAATAGATTTTTGTTTATTTAGTTCTTACTTTTATGACTAATATTAGTCAATGCCAGTGATACTAAAGTGTTCGTCTTAATCTACCTTTAAGAAATTTCAATACATTTTTTACAGTTTTGATTCTTTTGGTATGATAACTAATGTTTATTTAGAACTAGCGCAAAATTACTCATTTTGAAATACTTTTAATTCAATTAATATTAATGACTTTGGATATGTTTATAACAGTAGTTATCCATCTACAGAAAAGCGATTATCTCGATGTTGCTGATATTTCCAATGAAAACACCCGGACAATCCAAATTGCCCATTCAACCATTTCTAGGATAATCAGAATAATCAAGCAGACTGGGTCTGTTGAAAATCTCTTTAAGCAACACCAGAAAAAAATATTGCCGACAATAAGATAGCAAGTTTACCAGTGTTGCAAGCGGTAATCCTGCATATAACTACTTCGGTTCGACAAATTGTTTCTCACACCAAATCCAGTGAACTAACAGCACATAACATGCTAAAACTGAACAAATATCACCTTTAAAAAACATACGAAATTTATAAGTACACTAAAGGAAACACACTATGTCATCAGTACCATACCTATGACATCAGACCTGATGCCATAGGTATGACTTCGCCATCTGGTTTGTGGGGGAAATCGAAGACGACAGATTATTTTTTATGATTTTTAGCACCTTTTTTAAACTCCACCACCGTCAAGAACTTTTTAAACCAGAAATTAGGTTAGAAATTATTAAATTTTGCTCCTAAACAGCATCTTCAAGTAAAGTTTATCGATAATAATAAAGTCATACCAGATACCAGTCTTTTGCCTTTAGGTCGGTAGTTATTTTGGTTTATCAAAGTGATATTTGTTCAGTTTTTGTATGTTATGTGACATTGATTTACCTGGATCGGGTGTGAGAAGCAATTTGTCAAGCCGAAGTCGTTCTATGCTCGATTACCGCTTGCAACACTGATAAACTTGCTTCATTATTTTCGGTAACATATTTTTAGTAGTGTTTCTGAAAGAGATTTTCAACACACCCAGTCTGCTTGAATTTTCTGATTATTTCCAAATTTCCAAATAAAGGTTATCGATAATAATGAAAATAAAGGTATTTTACTCTTATCACAAATTCATATATTCTGAATCGCTTGGTATATGGTACCAAAATTTACATATTTGGCTATTGTCGTATTGGTTTCATACGAGCCGCCAACTTTTATAAAGAATAAAATTTCTGAGAAATGGAATATAAAAAAAAATTCCATATGATGGTGACTC
Source organism: Melinopterus prodromus (assembly GCA_964023965.1). NCBI lineage: Eukaryota > Metazoa > Arthropoda > Insecta > Coleoptera > Scarabaeidae > Melinopterus > Melinopterus prodromus. The sequence goes on along the minus strand of OZ030398.1, from coordinate 20,657,318 downwards.
CTGGACACACTGTAGATAAGACTTATGTTAATAATACAAATACAATAAACTAATAATCACTTTGGATTACTGTAGATCCTAAATTGGTAATATTATCGATAAGTTACATGAAAATTTAGATAAAATATTCAAATTTGATATGTGTGCCTTCAATTAAATTAAATAAATAAAATGACCGTCATCAAATAAACTGGACTATTGTTTTTTTTAAGGCTAATTCCGAATATAGCCGTTAATAAATTTCATGTAAAACACATGTACTATTGCCCTTGCTACTATGATCCGTAATTTATATGCGGACTTTACTGAAATAAATGCGGGGTATTATCCCGTCTTCTCCAAATGTCCTTGTCACAGGGCGGTCCCGTAATTAACCGTACAAATTTTAAGTGAATATTTTGCTAGCTGTCTCGCACCCACAGCCGCCTATCCTTTAGCTCGAAAACATAAATTTTCTCGCAGCGGCGGTAATTTAATACAGGGAGCATTCAGTCTCAAGTTTTTCGTCTCTTATCTTGGGCGATCTCAGATGTAAACATTTAGTTTACTGTCCAAGATGGCGCACGCTCACCACCTTTAATTAATTTAATTATACCGGAGAATAAAGTTTTTACGTTACGTCCGTCTTGGGAACAATTATGGACCGGATTACATACATACTGTGGGCGTCAGTTGCGGCTTGTGAGGCTATCAACTATCAACTTCCCTCTCCTTGACTTCAAATTAGGAGAAAAGCGACCACACGACAAGTTAAATGTAATGTGTAGATGGCAAGCCAGTTACCCTAAAAGCATAAAAATCTCGCTCAGCAGTATATTATACAGTTTATGACAAAAGTCATAAATCTATTACCAAAGAAAGCTATTAAATGCATGGGAATAAACACCATTAAAAAGTTTCACAGGGACCTCGTATAGAAGAATTTGTGTCATAAAAAATATAGATTACAGCCGCGTAATCCACCGTCCAGACTATGGTATCAAATTATATACGATAAGAATGTCTCTCGCAGACCAACGCACGATAACGTTGATCCCATAAACAGAGTAATAACAATTAAGACACTCCTAAACCTAAACTTTGCAAAGAAATGTAGACAGAAGACCCAAGAAAATGACACATTCAAACGTATTAACATAAGTGTCATGGAGATAAAAATGCAGGTCTGTTATGATAATAATGTATACAACGATAAACCTTTTTCATTTGTTAAAGATTATAAACATTACTAATATGATGAGAGATCCTATGGGCAAAATTGTCAAAAATCATCAGAGATCTGGTTCTATCAGATGTCAAAAATTGGTATTTAGGTTAACTCATATTTCGTAAACAATAATTTGAGGAGTAGAAGTATCAAATATAAATCTTTAATACTGTCCCTTACATGCGCTAGAAAACGACCGATCGCACAAAGACTTATGAAATATTGTACTAAACATCGCACATTTCTGTAGCAATAACTCAATTAGAGAAAATTGTCAGCACATATTAAATATCCACGGTTCAATTATGTTGAGCAATATCGAGTACAGTCAGCTACAAATCCACGCAAGTAGTTTTCCATTTGTTAATAATTTTCCTGGACAAGCTGAATCACTCGATTATCAAATAATTTAGTATTGTGACTGTACCTTCCCGTCAATAATATATTGCCTATGAAACCTTCAATTTATTACGAAACCAATAGTCGTACAAACGTTTTCATTCATTCACAAACAAAAACAAAACTGATAGAGTTTCTTTTGCAGTTAGTCAATAATGTCACACCAATTTCCTCGTAAACAAATCCGTTTTAAAGTAACTCAGTAAAGGTGAAGTTTCAAATAACTATACCCTTAAAGAACAAGATTACCCTTATATTCTGAACAATCTTGATTTATGTTTGCATTTTTTCTCTACTCACCAAATATACGCGCTCAAATCGGTAACAATCCAGCAGAAAAAAATGTCCTTTTGAATTAGTTGGTACCTAGTACGTACCCACGGGTGGCCGGCGAAAACTCGCACAACACGGCACGGCAAGCGCTGTGGAAAACTGATGCGGCGCCGGGTCGAGTATCCGCAAACCGACTGACTGATTTTCCGTTACCCGAAATCCGGTAGGACTACTAGGACACGCGCAGAAATTCACACAACTTTGCTGTCACGGGATGTAGTACTGCCCTAGCTCACTACTTGTTATTGATATACATAAACTGTTTACATTTGGTTATTGCAAATTCTGAATAACTTTTCTTAGTACCTTTTACCGAATTTTCATTCGGAAGCTAGTTATTAAATATTCGCATTTTTTGTGATTCTAAAACCCCGGAATATTAATCTTAAATTATTGTGAATGCACAATATAAGGTGCCTTATATATTATATATTGGCGACATAGGTCACCCTCTTTTATGGTCTCCATTTGAGTGTTTTTCCATTGAGTGTCCATCTTGCTCCTTTGCTATACCGTACTGATGAGGACGAATAGTCCGAAACACGTGTCTATGGTTGCTTTCTTCGTCTGACGGAATTGGTGGATCACTGACACGAAATACTGACCTCAAAATTATGAGGTCATTTTATGAGGTCAATTATGCCTCCTCATTTCGAAGCCCACCTTAAATAATGATATTACATTGCAGTTACAGGATTTTTCCTCCACTACAAGCTGAAATTTGGCCAAGTTCTTTTAATAGGTTTCCCTATTTTTCATTAACAACGCAGATTTCTGGATCATTTTTTTTAAAACAATTCAGGCAGATTAAAGTCGACCGAATCGAGTTTGGCCATTAGTGTGGCATCTATGACGTTATTACTTTGGTTGATGTTGTCCATACCGGCGGCGGCTCTATTTACTCAAATCCCAGTCCATTATCTCTGAAATGAAGTCACAGTAGTTGCCGCGGTTGCCCGCTAATGGAGAGGTGGGATAATGGAATATTTTAGAGCGAATACCGCCGGCGCTATAATTTCAGAAAACGGGAGAACGCAGCAGCAACGACATTGCAGCACTTAATTGGGATAATAAGGAACGTTTTATAGGAAATGGAATTAGTGCCAGTTTAATTATACTGGTTTTCTATAATTAATTACGCGACATACGAAATGCGCTGTTGATTGGCAATATTTCTTGTACCGTACTCACCTCGGGTAAGCCCTGGGACCTCTATCTCCTATCTGTACGGAAAGGCTTTGTTCGTTCGAAGGTAATAATCATAATTAAGTATAAATAATATATTGTTAAGATAAGCGATAAAAAAATCCTCTATTGCCATCTGTGGCGCAGCTACCATGGATGGCACCCGGTGGTGTCACCCTAAGAATGAAAACCGTTATAATTAACAAAAATCCGATAAACATAAAGTATGATTTTATTTAATTAATACAATTGAGTGTTATTTGTAAGTTACAATATTATGATGATAATAGTGCTGTTTTATTTCAAATAAATGTATGACAGTAAACCTCTTCTCTTCTTTCTAGCAATAACAGTGTTGCTTCTTGAGAAATATGTACTTAAAAAACTATTAAAAAATGGTTGTATTTCTGTATAGGAAATGTTAGGTTTAAAAAGTTTAAAAATTCTAGTTTAAAAAGCTAATTCAAATTCTGACAGATTTATATTTGTTCATGACACTGTAGATGTCACATCCGTACCAACAGACTAAAATAAAACATACACTTATCGCTATACTATATTTACAATTTTCTCAATTTATCGTTTTTAGAATTAGATTTGACAATGGGTTGATATTTATTATCAACAAACAATCAAATTGCAGATCTTATTTTATTTTAATTTTGTACTTTGTGACACTAGAACGGCGATGTTCTATAGCGGTTCTCCAACCTCTGATTGCCTCTGATGAAATCAGCTGTTTTCGAGTGTCACAGCATGAAAAATATTTGTCAAATCCTGGCTACTATGTAATGTCATATCAATGCAAATGCGACCGATCTCGATCAAATAGAATTTGCTCTTGCAGCTAAACTATTAATTTTACCAAAAAATGTCATAGGCATACATTATTCAAAATTTCCTCTACTTTAATTTATTATTTAATTGTTTTGACGAAATTACAGAAATGGCGGCCCATTTGCAAAATCCTTGAAGAAGGCTTAGAATAAACTACCAGTTCCTTTTGACACTTTTGAACCAAAAGCTTTTCAGCTCTAAGTTTAGTCATAAAACTTCTAAATATGAACTTTCGTCCCGATACCTTTAGTAGTTTCTCCGGAATCGTCGCCACAAAAATCGTTTACACACACACAGACATACATACACACAGACACACACACAGCTTTTTGTTTCGGCACTATTACAATACTTCATCATACTGCGTATGATAAAGTAAAAATCCAACATGGTAGGAGTGGAGAGATGAATATGTTATGCGTATTTAAGCTTCTAACTTTCCTAATCTGGATGTATGTAAGTACCAACGCACACCGCTAATTTTCGTAATACGATTTTAATCGTTAGCTACCAACGAGAGGGGTGTGTCGGTGTTTATGTTTATATTGTCCTCGTCCGTAGTCCAAATACTGGTTCATTACGCTAATACGGTAAATATTCTCGGTGCTCGTTGCAGATCTTTTCTAAAACTGTTCGCTTGCCTTGCTTTAGTCCATCCGCTTTGGATCCTTACTCCATTACGAAAATTACCTCAGTTAATTGAGAATCGCTGGAAAGAAAATTGGTATAAATTACCCTCGGCCGAGTGGAGTGTTGTTTTTTTTGCCCAAACCCCAAAAAGCAAAAAAAGCGAACTAATTATTGCGGATTTGGTCTGCAGTGACTCAAAGAGAAATTCTATTACTCTTCTTACCTTTTTACGGAGAGCAGGGTAGATTTTAATTTCGACGCTCTAAAAATAACTGCGATTATAAACAAATGCATAACAACTTAGTCGGCTAATGAAAGTAATAAAAGTAAGATGATATATGAATATTGTTTCCATTAGCAAACATAAATTAGTTGTGGCATACAACCAACTGTACGAGCTGCGCCTACTCAATCAATGATATTCGAATATACAGTGACAGGATTTAAAAATATTCACTGTTACTTGCCAGGAAACCATGTTCCTGCCAAGTAGAATATTGCTATTTTTTCCAACTAGAGACCACACCCGGTATCCCTTTCCATCATTACTAGAGCTGTTGGACATTTCTACGCCAGCTACATTGACGGCATAACAGCACATTCACTGATGCTGCATAGACATGTATGTGGTTATATACCCTCTAGGAGACCTCTCTTACGACGAGAAACTAAAGCGCCATCTATCGACATCCTTAACATTGTTTTCAAAACAACGACTTTCTTAAATCAAACCAATCGTTTTCTTAAAGCAAATATTTAGGTTGTTTTATATTAAAGGAATATTCTTATAATAAGTATTAAAGTATTAAAGTAAGTGTTGTTTTAAAACATACAATTGGTGTTAAAAATGTTATTTTCTTAACATTAGACAACCATTTCTCTCTCTCTGTGTGTGTGTAACTAAATCAATGTTGACCAGCGTTATTTTCTGACTGTCGGATAGGTATATCAACTGTATTAGACCGTTTAGACTTTAGGCAGTTTAGTTGTTGCAATATTTATATCCCGCGTTCATAACAAAACCCCTATCGATTGGGGGAAGTTCCGCTCCGCCCGTTGTCTATGGTTTTATTGTTTTACATAAATAATATGTGAATGGGCACATGTACCGGCGTAGCTCGTAGTTTTAGAAAATCGATATTTGTACCCGTTCTACTAGCTTATTTTCTTCCGTGACAATGTAACGTAAAACTAAATTGTTTCTAAGCAAATTATTGCCTCTCCAATGTCTATGAGAAGTTTGTCTGAGTACGATAACATGAACGTTGAGAAGTTAGTACAATAAAAGGATTGTAGTCAAGGCAGCATTCTGCAGTAAATTTAATTTGACTTGCTTGTGCATAGCCAATTAGATTGTTGCCATGGTGCTCTTCTTGATTATGAAAGCAACCTCAACGTCGCGTCGCGTCGCTTTAGTGGTGGAGCCGAGCATGTTTATTGTTTGTTACGTCCTAATTATAGCTATTTGTACTAATGTAAACTTTATATACATCTCTTAAAAATAACCTACGTTAAAAATTAAGGGTTTCTGAGAAAACAACAAATTGCTGGATGGACTATTTACTACTGTGTATATTAATTACGCATACATTTTACATATATTCAATGAATAAATTATTATAATACTTATCAACGTTTTTCTTTTTTCATTTAGAGAACATTTTTGTTAAATCTAAATCCACAAAAAAATATGTTCTTTGTTTACCATTAGATTAGCCCACGTGATTTTATGTTATTTTTATATGTGGCTGGTGTACCTTAAGAGAAAAAACCTTAACAAAATTAAGAAAAAAATATAAATCTAAAGTTCTTTACTTTAAACAGGCTATTGTGTAAATATATTTTTAATATACAGGGTGTTTATTTTATTATAGAAATTAGGTAGCCTTATATAATGCATCATTTATTAATTATAAGCTACTAACCAAAAATAGTCAATTACCGAAACGCCTACATAACTAACCAACCGCAAAAAAATCAAATAAAAGTTTTTTGAGTTTAAACAACCTCTCGTTCAAATATATTTTTAATATAAAGCCAGTTCTTTTTCTTATTTAAATCTGCAAACCTTTCTCTTTTCTAACAGAACATCCTGTATTTACGTTGCATTTTTTAAATTCTGATAATAATTCTAGAACTTTATATAGGAATTATTTTGTTAAAATTGCATTTTTGTTGAGTTATAAGCAATTAATCGAAACACCTGACCTTCAAATTAAAAATATTTTCCTACATACATACAGATTATTTTAATGTGGTAGTTTGAACATTTAATTGTATTGTTATTTTCCCTTGGGTTTTTTATTTTGTATCCGTTTGGTTAAACTAAAAGTTCTCGAGTTTTGATTGATTGCTCATAAATCAAAAATAATGCAATTTATAATTAATAATTCCTATATAAAATTCTTATTAATTAAGAATTAATCTGTGTGTGTGTGTGTTAGAAAAAGGAAAGGTTTGCAAACTGTCGTAATACAATAAACAGCCTGTATAACAAAAATATATTTGAACAAGAGGTTGTTTAAACACGAAAAACTTTTATTTGAAATTTTTTACTGTTGATGAAGTATTTACTTTTTAGTTAATAGCCTATAATTTAAAAAAATGCACTTTATAAATAACTTATTCCTGTCAAAAATTCGTGTTCTATCTTTAAAAAATAGGTAATGTTACTAAATTTCCGATATAAAATAAACAATTGCTTGATGTTGTATTATTTTGGCTAAGCCTGTATATGCGGATGCACAGAAATATAATATGAAAATATTCACAATAATGCCTGAGAGCACACATACATTGCTCGCTTTATTGAAATATCACAAATTTTATGAATTTTATGTCTTGCCTCCATATTGATTTTCCGTAAAACGGGAATTTTCCGAGAAGCGCTTCCATACACGACAGAATGTATCTCAAAGACATCTACTTTTATTTTAGTATTTTATCTAAATTGTTCAATGCAACTTTATGGTTTCATTTTTAATGTAACTTTGCCATAAGGGATTAGTTTATTAGTTTTTTAAACGTTGTTTTTAGATATACTTGTATTAAAACATAATTTATCTACGACTCACATATAATAAGTTCATTGCATACGTATCAATGACTATATAATCCGCATCATTATACGCGCCAATGATTATAATGACACTAGCGTTGTATAATAATGACAGTTCGTTCAAATAAAGACCTCATTATTTGAACGAACTGTCATCATTACACAACGCTAGTGTGAAAGTCTGCCAAAACCTACGTGGATGACAGTTATTTGACAGTTCGCCTCGCCATCATTGACAAATACATTTAAAATGTTTTGCATAAAATGGAATTTATAGTAGATATCGTAGATAAAAAGTCGTATTTGACTCGCACATAACGGATATAAATCGCTCGCATAATTCATGCTCGTGATTTATATCCTTAATTATGTGTTAGTCAAATAATATATTATTATCTGCTATTACTAAAAGTTCTCCGTAGATTGTAGGTATTCATAAAACGACAAGTGTTCATCTATCATCTTTATTGTTGTATTAACATTCGATTTAATTATACAAAATATAGAATATTTACAAACATACATGTACGGCCACAATAAATATAAGATATTAATAGAAACGGCCTGCCTCTCTCTGGAATCTTTCGTATTTATCCACGGCGTTCTGAACAAAAGCAGCTGCTGAAGAAATATTGTCTGGATTGACCAAAGACCTCACCGTATCCTTACTTAATGTTGGCAGGCCATTGATTTTAATGGTACAAAACGGTGTATACGTGCAAACAGCGGCTGTGAAGAATGCACCAACTAGAATGACAGCCGCGGTTCCAAGAACATACACGCCAACCCTTCCAATGGCGGCCAGCACTTTTGTTAAGGCTGTCTGAAAACATAAAATATGAAAATATTAGTTAAAAAGTCGAACACTGGTTTATATTCTTCATTTGTAATAATAATAAGGGCGCCTACAAAAATTTGAACATACATTATGAAACGTTGTTTAATTTTGCTCTGCTGTTATTCAAGACAATTGAAAAGTAAACATAGATTATCATTGCCACTTTGTCTTGTTTAAAAAAACAATTAAAAGAAACAAGACATCGATCTTTTGACCTCACATTGTACTAGTATCCAGATTCTCTTATTTTTCTGATTACAGCCATGTACACCAGAGTGTATTAAAAACTTCAAGTTGATAAAGAATTGTTACTATTGACCGACATACAGATAATATTAAAGATCAATTGCAGCACCAATGGCATTAATTTACGTGGACTACAAAAATATACCAATTTTAGTTTGTTCAGGAGGATTTTTGAAACTTATATTTTACGTTGTTTATCGGTGGTTTAATGCTATTATTTCGCTTCATGTGCGATTACGAGCACAGTAGTTGGGATACAAATTATTATTATACACGTTTATGGGTCAGATACATTGGGTAATTAATTCTAAAAAGTACAACCCTCTATCTATTTTAGTTTTTTCAGGAGGATTTTTGAAACTTAGATTTTACGTTGTTTATCGGTGGTTTAATGCTATTATTTCGCTTCATGTGCGATTACGAGCAAAGCAGTTGGGATACAAATTATTATTATACACGTTTATGGATCAGATACATTGGGTAATTAATTCTAAAAAGTACAGCTATCTATCTATTTTAGTTTGTTCAGGAGGATTTTTGAAACTTAGATTTTACGTTGTTTATCGATGGTTTAATGCTATTATTTCGCTTCATCTGCGATTACGAGCAAAGTAGTTGGGATACAAATTATTATTATACACGTTTATGGGTCAGATACATTGGGTAATTAATTCTAAAAAGTACAGCCCTCTATCTATTTTAGTTTGTTCAGGAGGATTTTTGAAACTTAGATTTTACGTTGTTTATCGGTGGTTTAATGCTATTATTTCGCTTCATGTGCGATTACGAGCAAAGTAGTTGGGATACAAATTATTATTATACACGTTTATGGGTCAGATACATTGGGTAATTAATTCTAAAAAGTACAGCCCTCTATCTATTTTAGTTTGTTCAGGAGGATTTTTGAAACTTAGATTTTACGTTGTTTATCGGTGGTTTAATGCTATTATTTCGCTTCATGTGCGATTACGAGCAAAATAGTTGGAATACAAATTATTATTATACACATTTATGGGTCAGATACATTGGGTAATTAATTCTAAAAAGTACAGCCCTCTATCTATTTTAGTTTATTCAGGAGGATTTTTGAAACTTAGATTTTACGTTGTTTATCGGTGGTTTAATGCTATTATTTCGCTTCATGTGCGATTACGAGCAAAGTAGTTGGGATACAAATTATTATTATACACGTTTATGGGTCAGATACATTGGGTAATTAATTCTAAAAAGTACAGCCCTCTATCTATTTTAGTTTGTTCAGGAGGATTTTTGAAACTTAGATTTTACGTTGTTTATCGGTGGTTTAATGCTATTATTTGGCTTCATGTGCGATTACGAGCACAGTAGTTGGGATACAAATTATTATTATAGACGTTTATGGGTCAGATACATTGGGTAATTAATTCTAAAAAGTACAGCCCTCTATCTATTTTAGTTTGTTCAGGAGGATTTTTGAAACTTAGATTTTACGTTGTTTATCGGTGGTTTAATGCTATTATTTCGCTTCATGTGCGATTACGAGCAAAATAGTTGGAATACAAATTATTATTATACACATCTATGGGTCAGATACATTGGGTAATTAATTCTAAAAAGTACAGCCCTCTATCTATTTTAGTTTATTCAGGAGGATTTTTGAAACTTAGATTTTACGTTGTTTATCGGTGGTTTAATGCTATTATTTCGCTTCATGTGCGATTACGAGCAAAGTAGTTGGGATACAAATTATTATTATACACGTTTATGGGTCAGATACATTGGGTAATTAATTCTAAAAAGTACAGCCCTCTATCTATTTTAGTTTGTTCAGGAGGATTTTTGAAACTTAGATTTTACGTTGTTTATCGGTGGTTTAATGCTATTATTTGGCTTCATGTGCGATTACGAGCACAGTAGTTGGGATACAAATTATTATTATAGACGTTTATGGGTCAGATACATTGGGTAATTAATTCTAAAAAGTACAGCCCTCTATCTATTTTAGTTTGTTCAGGAGGATTTTTGAAACTTAGATTTTACGTTGTTTATCGGTGGTTTAATGCTATTATTTCGCTTCATGTGCGATTACGAGCAAAGTAGTTGGGATACAAATTATTATTATACACGTTTATGGGTCAGATACATTGGATATATATATATATAAAAATAAGAGGTCAAAAGTCTGGAATTAAAAAAAAACTTTAACTTGTTTTTACTTTTTGTAGTACCTATATAATATAAATAATATTAGAGATGTATAAAAATAAACATTAAATATTACACATTTTTAGGATATTTGCGTCCATAGAGAAAACGTTTTATCAACTTGAAATTTCGAACATCAAAAGATTTTTATTGGATAAATTCATCCTAATAATATTTTAAAATTGCAGCAATGGGTTATTATCAACAACATCATTATTATAAAAAGTAGGAGAAATTTTAAAGTTAACAATGAATTTTGTTAATGCATTATTCCATCCAGTTGTTTGTATATTTATAATAATTATTGGTACGTATGTTAACATTTATCCCTATTGTTCATAAACCTTAACTTACAATTTAAGAGTACTTAAATTTCCAAGCCGTAAAAAAATAAAAAGTTCGCTCAAGAAATCTTTGTTTGTTGTAATGCTACAATAAAGATTTTATAAAGATGGTAAATTGTTTGAAATAGAACCTGAACTGTAAAGTTGTTGTCAAGTGTTGTAAAAGGCTTACACTTTAAGTGGGCCATATTATGTAGGCAATACAGTAAACTAAAAAAGATGAAAATTATCCGATCAAAATTCTTGCGTGACCAAACAAGTAAAATAATCAATTTTAGATTCCGACGTTTTAGATTTAATTTAAGAACTTTAAGAAATTTAGCTACACACTCGACAGAGAAGCTATGACAGCGTGTATACAAAAAAATCAGCCTGTATACGATGCTATAAAATCTCTACTGTCTCTTTTGACCAAAAGAAAACAGATGTCATTACCTACTAATTTTATTACACCTTTCATTTCACATTAAATTGACCCGATGTTTTCAGAAATGTTGCATAGCAAAACATAAAGCAACATAACTTTGGATTGAAACGTTCTATTATTGCGAATATGATATGGTTTCAATCTTCACACTACAAGCAATTCGTTTTTAAAATTCGAAATATTTGCATTCAAAAAATGTTATTAGAAATACGAGTGATTAAAAATTTACTGTTAAAAAGTTGGGCATGGTCAAACTTCTCATCAGTTCATTGATCAGGGCAAAACATAACAATATAGTCAATTTAAATTAGTACTTTATCTCCAGTAATAAGTAAGATTCGACATATACTTAGACAAAAGATCAAATTGCAATAAATATACAATAAAACAAATTATACTTACAGAAGGTGTAGTTGCTAATGCCTTTTCCTCTTCATGTGGAGCCATATAAAATCCTGGATAATATTCAGCATTTGGATCGATTGCATGAGGTACTATCGGGCTGTAATAATTATTTTTTATTGATTCTTGGCCTGGATTGCCAAGAGCAGCGCCCAATACAACAATCATGGACCCAGCCAATACTACGGCAACCGTCAAACTTTTAAGCGCCATCTTCCAGATCTTGTCACTGAAACGTACACCTTGCAAATGATGTCGCCTAGAGTTGTCTAGAGGCTTTATCACATAGGGTTGGGCAAAAAGTTTCTGGAGATATCGACGTTTTTGGAACCTACCTGTGGGGTGCCGTTCGATTCCTTTATCTGTTGCACGCGCCACAGAGATCAGAAAGGTACAGAAGTTTTCGAAATGTGTTACCTCTGCCGGAAGTAGCAGGTATACCAGAATAACCACGATTTGTGGCACAATCGTACTTTGAGTAAAAACTAATGTTTTACGAGGTTGACGATAACAGAAAATAATATTGTTTTTATCATAATGTTTCAGCAGAAATACTATAGCTAGGTAATATGTAGGACTAACATGTTGTTGACCATAATTTATATATTGTTGTGTATATAGTTTCATACTAGATTTCAACGAATTCAATGCAGTAAATTTGTTTTAATTAAACGGATTTGTTTCAAGCACATAAAATTAAAATAATTTGTGATATAACACAATGAGGTCTGTCAAAGAAAAAAAAATCTGCTTATAAAGCAAAACGAAAAAAAAAACATTAATAATAATTTTGATGTTCATAATTTACCAAAATCCTAGAATTTGTCGATTTTGGACTTTTGAATAAAAGACAAATTCTGGTCACCGTAGAGTAGGTACGCACACACAGAGAAAGGAATGCTCAATTCAAATAAAATTGCTTTGCATCAAAACAACGGTTGATTTCCATATCCACGAAATAACTATCCACTTCAACCGAGACAATATTTTCTCAGTACAAATGTGTTAAGTGCTTCGTTCGAGATAAAATTAGTTGCAACGACTAAACTATTGACTTGCACCAAATAGTCATCAACTCGAAAGGACTATAATGTTGTTTTGAATGAAACTTTGTAGTATTATTTCAAATATTTCAACATTTGGACCAAACTAATATTGTTTTAATGCAACCATATGATGTCTTAAAGAGAGTAATAGAGCTATCGGAATAAATAATAGGTTATTTTGCTTGGAAGAACCAATGTTTCAGAGAAACATTTGTAATTTTGGTTCAACACCTTTAGTGTTCTGAATAGAGTATTTTGTTATCAAAGCAAGTAACTGTCATTTTAAACGAAGTGCATTAAAAATTCAAAGCAAGTAATAGTAATTTACATTCAACATAATATATTGATTTGAAGTGAATGTTTTTGTTGTTTTGTTAAAACTATCTACCGCTGCTGCAAAGGTTACATAAAAAATAAGTCTATCAAAACAAATGCAGAAAGAACTACACGATTATAATAGCACTTTACTTTCTTAATCATATTTACTAGCAAGAATAATTCTTCTGGCTGACAAATCTAATCAAAACATAATATGTGGTATTACATCAAAGTTCTTTAAGCAATTATTTTGTAAGACATATATTTTTTTATGTAGCAAAGACAATGGGTAAAAAAAGTTCATATATACCAATACATTATTTTATTATAAAAATAAAAATACATTTCAAACAAGTAGGTGTCATACTGATATAAACCCAATAACTTGTTATAAAAGAAAAAAAAAATACATTTAAAATACAATCAAAAATACAAAAAAATGTCATCCTGATACAGTAATTAGTACAGTTAAGAGCTAAGCAGTCAACAAGACTTGATGGGCCTTTCTGCAAGTGGCCATTATAATACGATTTCTCACCTTAGATGTTTCTAAATCTCCTCTTATCTTCACCGCTTCCCGGAAAACAATCCGATCTCCAATAGCCGGAATAAGTTCTTTTATCTCTTCTTCTGTAAGTTTTGCACAGTTATTTTATGGTCTGCAAACATAGAATGCACATAGTGTATTAACATTCGCATAAAAAGTAGATATACGCATATACTTACTGTCAAATATCGTTTTAAGATGATCTGATGAAATTGAAAAATCATCCACGCTGTCCATTATCACATGTAAAACTGCAGATACAATCAAGCGTATATCAAAGCGACACTGCTTACCACTATAACCAATATATTTGCATGGAGTTAACGTTGTCAGGGTTGTGAGTGAGACTGGAGAATGTTGTCCTCATATACTGCATATCTAAAAACTGTCGCCGTTCTACGTCGCGTCAGTCTGGTGCCACAAACCGCGCAAACTCTTAAGTTTTCGGCACAATGAAACCACCCGATATTTTAAACTAAGCATTTGGTTACTTGGTTCACACAAAACGTCTCTTGCATCAACCAACTAGTTTTACTGGTTTTGAACACCATATTTTACATATATGATCTTGTTTCAATGCAATACTTGTCTTCATTGGAATATATTGAATTGTTCAATGCAACACACTATATTCTTAAAAGAACTCATAAGAACTTTTAAAATTATCCAATGTAGTTTTACTTGGAAACAAAATGTTGTCGCTTCAAAGGAGAAATTTGTGAGTTTTGATTCAAAAAGCTCATCTAAATTGAAAACTTTATTGATTTGTTCGGAGTAAATTTCGGCAAGACAACGAATGTCTTAAACATTTCTCTGTGTGCACTATGGGACACTACAGTGTACGTGAATGGATCCTGATAGTCGCACCCGCTGGGTTTACCTGGCAAATTCAGAGGCTGGTAGAGAAATGGCAGTCTTGGACTTTCCAGAGGATCGTGAAAAGATAAGGATTTCCTGGAAGGAGTAAGAATGACTTAAGACTACAAATAAAACCTTTTAACTTTTAGATCATTATCAGGTGTACAGGTCAAAGTCAGGGAGACGAGAAATTTCGAAATTTAGATGATTGTTTGATATATCATGTACTTAAATTCAAAAGCGAGAAAAAAGTTACTAAGTTAATAGTAACAAAATTCAATATTTTTTTAGGCATGTTTTGGTGCGTTAGTCAGAAATATACATAGCATTTGTTTGGTAACTTATTTTAGCTTAAATTTGGAATGTAAACTATAAATATTCGTTCTAATAAAATAGATATTCGAGTAATTTAGTTATAAGACTGAAAAACCGTGAATTATCATTTCTGAAACATTCTCTAAATGACGAATTTGTTCATTAGTGTGGTCCTTATTTTCTGAATTATTTCTCCTGTGGAAGAACTTCGGCAATTTAATATGGCCCCTAGAATGGCTAATGAGAACATGACAATATTATTTTACCAATATATACTAAGATCGTAAATATTATTGTAGTTTGTTAGAGTGTTCCCATTATAATCTATTGATCAACCAAATTGGAGTAAATAATATGCAAACCTCATTCACTCTGTCGACTTTATATGACTGCTTATTAGCATCATAAAGGGGCTTCTCATAATCTTTTATTACATTCTTTCTTAGTACAAACAAAATAGCACAAATGTAAAATTTATAAAACAAACAGATTAATCTCAACAAAAAATTAAAAAATCTTTTTACTTTGATCGAATTTGATGTATTTTTGATTTTTTTACATGTAAACATTATTATTTGAATTTGACACGAAATCCTCGATTTTTAATCAATTGATTATCAGATAATCGATGTTATCAGAAATGTTGCATAGAAAAACATAAAGCATAACTTTGGATTAAAACGTTCTGTTGTTGCGAATATAGTATAGCTTCAATCTACACTCTACAAGCAATTAGTTTTTTAAAGAATTTTTGATATGACAAAATATTGTTTGGAAATACGAGTAATTAAAAATTTCCAAGGTGTTTTTTTGTCCACAATGTATATTTTAATTTTGCATTTTATTTTTTTTTTTGTAGTACTAGCTAGTAAAAGACTAGTAAAATGTAAAAGATTATATATAGATAGATAGATATTATATGTTAGCTAGTACGAATAAAGGCATACAAGAAACAGTATTTGCTTGTTATATTCTGTTCATTGCTGGTCAGGATATCATTAGAAATTATAGTTAAAAAAAACATATTTACGTTTGCATAAAGTACTTAATACATAGTCTGATAACCAAACCCAAACCGTAATAGATTATTTTATTTGATTTTATTTCCTAATAACTGCACAATTATGCACATTTATTGTAGTAATACAATTTGTTTTTAATTTTTTATAGGTATTCTATAATTACACTTATTTTCGATATACGTTTTGTGCTATTATTCCCTTAGCTAGATTTCGACGTTAAAATATCCTATTATAATATTCTACGATGATACCACCTTGTAGGTAATGTTTTAGCACCTTATGATTCGGGAATTCCAAAACTTTATCTTTTACTGGAACGCACTTTGACTATAATATATTAATATAGTATTGATATTTACTTCAGGAAGAATGAAAATTGCACCGTTTCTATACATCGGGAATTCCAAGCTTTTATCTTTTAAAGGGAACGTGTCAGTTGATAAAAGTCCCAGAGATAGGGTCAGGTAAGACCAACAACAATACCCGGCAAAAATATACGATATTCCCAGCCTCAAAATCGGTATATAAACACCCCCGTCAGAGACCAAAAGGTATCATTTCTTTCCTTAGCATCACAGTGCAAACACCACCAAACAAGATGCATTCCCAGACCTTCGTTCTCGCCTTTCTGATCTGGTTCGCATCAGCTGCTTTTGGTGCAGCAACTGGAGAAGTTCCAGTCCAATCGACGCCAATAACATCAGCCGCCAGTCCAGTACCAGAAAATACCTACGTACATGGTGGTCAATACGCATCGCCATATTATCCAGAGTACACAAATACAGGTTATGAGAACTATTTAGTTCCAGCTGGTACGGTCGTTCAGCCAGAAAGTGAAGTTTCAGTCCCTCCTGTAAGTATCCTATCTTTTTTCGTTAGTTCTATGATCAAATCTATCACTTACCTGTTTGAGATCATCATCATTCACATTATTCTAATCAATCTGTTTCGTCTAATCTTCCAGACTGGGATGGCATTGGCTTTGACTATCTTAACCAAAGTTGGTTTCTACGTTCTGTGGGCTGGTGGTATCATTTTGGTTGGCAGTTTATTCACCACCGCAATTTGCACGTACACCCCATTCTGTACTATCCAATACCATGGTTTGAAGGGAGTCACCAAGGAGTCCGTTAGGTCCATGGTTAATCCGGAAAGCATCTCAGCCGCTGCAGCATTCGTCGAGAAGGCCGTCGACAAGTACCAAAGACTCCAGAGGTCAACAGGAAAATTTTAATTTTTTGTGGACGTGTTTTGATTTAACTTTACTTTTGTATAAAATGATGTAGATTTTTTTGTAGTTTAATGTGTATGGCAATAAAGTGTTATATATTGAATTTGTGTTTATGTGTGTAATTAGAAAGACATTTTAAATAAAAACCATTTGAATATACCTATTAACAAAAATTTGCAAATAAGTTTGAGTTTCAAAACAGGCGCCCACACAATTGTCGGGGGCTCTATAATCTTCTATAATAAAAAACAAAAAAAAACAAATTAAGCATTCCACAAATTTTATTTTGCGGAACAATATTGCTGTTACTATTGGTGTTAAATAAGATAGAAATAGTGCGTCATCTCGGAAGCCGCTGGAAATGCTTATATTTTAATAATTATTTTAGAAACGTTGCAAATTTAAAGCACTGGAACCTAAAAAATTGACTTTTGTTTTTTTATACATATTCACATTTGTTAGATTATTAAATTGTGTATGGTAAGAATCATAGCATGTAGTTACAAAATGTTCCGAAATCGACTACCAAAGGATTTAATCCCCATTACTGATTTTAAATTTGACGCATGACAGAAAACTATAGAACAACATTTAGAAAAGTTATAACATTTTGCTAAAGCAGAACAAAGTTATCTTCAGTTGAAGCCACATAACATAAGTACAATATCGCTATTTAGGGGTTCTTCACCTCAGAGCAAAACATTTTGCATTCATGAGTAGGACTACCGCATCTAATTACCTATAATTTAGTATATGGTGGAAAGTTATATAGGTAATAATTTTTGAAAAAGTTCTAAACATGTTATCACAGCCAATCAAAATAGTAACTCCCTGCACTTGGAGTCATACATAATATCGTAATATGGAGAAAAGAGAAAAGGATTTAAACAGTTTTTGTAAAATTTATAAACATTTTTCTGCTGTAACGATCGATATGTAATTTGTACCGCAATACTCAAATAAGTAGTAGACAAAAATTTTGTGATTTAGGTGTTGTATACCACGACGAAAATTTCTCAGCGTAAATGAGTAAAAACAACGATTAATTACCTACGAATTTGTCATATGAAGCAAAGATATGTAACAATTTTTTCCATTTCCTATACATTTAATGTTTGTAAAACTTATAACAATTTTTCTGTAGCGTTTTTCGTAGTATTTCTGAAGCTTGTATAGAAAGTATATGTAAATTATAGTGACTGAAAGGTTGTTTGCTACAAACTCTACATTTTGACGTATGGAATATCGTCATCCAGTATTTTTAAAACGTTATAAACAATTTTGAGCAATCAACTTTGTGTTTCTTTGGCTGTCGATACTGTATATTGTTACAATACTAATCGGCTAGTCGCTCTGTTGCCTGTTAGCAACGGAGTTATAACCCCTAAATCATCATTATTTTGTTTACCTCTCAATAAGTACGTAGTTGTTTCGATCTCTAATAATAACAAAAGTATCCATACAATCCAACGTCCCGTGAGACACACTGTATACTAAATTTGTCTAAATAAACTAGATTTAGCAGAGACGGTACTCTTATTTTAGTCTATACTTTGACAGCATTGAATAATAGTTGTTGAGGTCATTCTGTAACGACATCTTTAACTTTGCCTTCTAACAATGATTTATGATACAAGAGGAATCGTTAGGGTAATGTCTTACTGTCGCGACAGGGGTGATCCATTGCCTATTTCCGGTCCCTGTAAATGTACCCCATACACAAGTTGGCTGCACAACAATTACTTTGCTATTTGAACGTGATTCTCACGTATTTTCACCAATCTCCCCTGCCAAAGAGATTTATTACAACTAACCTACCCATCGAATAGGTGAAGGTATCAATGGGCCATTTCGCAAAATATTAGTTGTAAATAGAAATAAACCCGCACGTGACCTTACAAAGGTGAGTAGAACTTAAAGATTAAGGGATATCAACCTGCTATTGTGCAGGTTATAGAAATACTTTGAAAACAGGGAAGATAAGAAACAACGTGTGTCCTTTCACAAGCCAGGTAAGTCTGTGAACTTATAGCACGTATTGTACTCATAAACGTCACAAGGGAAAAACCCATATCATTATTTTTCGAAAATTATCATAGTATGCAATAACGTCAAAAATGTATGAATTTTATAACTATTAAATATAAATAGTAAAACTTTTCTGTCAGTTAACTCGAAAAGTCATATTTTCGAGTTATTCCCTCTGTGCAGCAAGGTCTTCAATTATTCTGACAAGGTTGATCCAACCCTAGTATGAAAAGAGCGCAACTAATACTTCCTGTCGAACTGGATATGTCTATGTGTTTATTGTTGACCACAATGCATAATATTCTCCCTCAATCGTTAACCAGGGATCGGCGTTATCGCATATTTATCCCATAATTAACACGAGATATATCATACCCAGCAAAGCATGCGACAGATGGTTTCCTGATGTTGTCGCAGCAATTTGCAATTATGACAGAGTGCATCGTCCCACCAACAGATAGCGCTAATAAATTATAAGTGATCGTCATACTCGGAACTAAGATCGGTGGTTGGGCGGTTCTCTGCAGTCGTCGGCGTTTGCATACTTGATGGTACCGTCCATTATGCGTCATGATTGCGAGCCGCACATTGCCCGGGCTTAACTACGGAAAATAGCAGTAAATAATATACTTGCAGAACCGGAGACGTTAAAATGACTGCTTGCTATAGCGTATAATATGGTATCATACTTCAGTATCATACTTAAGACTGCAGTATTTTTTATTTTTAATCATTAAAATGATGAGTTCATGCGGTGAACGATTTCGCAAATGAGCCGCCATTTCTGTAATTTCCTCAAAATAGTTAAATAATAAATTAACGTAGAGGAAATTTTGTATAATTGAAGTCCATGACATTTTTTGGTAAAATTAATAGTTTAGCTGCATGAGGCAATTGAATTTGATTGAGTTCGCTTGTACTGCACTAGTTAGCCCCAGGATTTGACAGATATTTTGATGCTAAGGTTTTGACAATACCTATTGTTAATAGAATCAAAATATGTCTGTCAAATCCTGGCTAACTTGTTATTTTAATGCAGACACGACCGATCTCAATCAAATAGAATTACATGTAGCTAAACTATTAAATTTACTCCTACATGATCATAAAGTGACATTTTACATCCTAGTTACGGGGGCAAAAACTGCTTCTTAACGCCCGCGAGGGCGCTAAGGATTTTTAACCCCGCGCGGGCATTAAGGGTTGCCATGATTATATGTCAAATATTTCAAATATTTGTCAGTCAAATTGTAAATGTTGTAAGTATTGTCACTCAAGTCTGAATCGTTTGTGTGAAAATCTCATTTCAAGATTTTGCATAAAACAACAAACTATACAAACTTATTGCATCTAATAGCTTTTTTGCGTTAATAAATACCAAAACCAATTTCTTGTTGTGGACATTTTTACTGAAGGTTATTTCAAAACTAATATGTATTGACATTTATTCACAAAATAGAAATAAATTAATAAAATTAAATTGCTTTTAATTTGTATTTATGGTAATTTGTTACTTGTGATTTACTGGTGCTTTCTAGATATTTCGCTTCAACGATATTTTGCAGTGTTTAAGTTAATAATAATCAGAAAGGAGCGTGTATTTTTTATATGAATGTATCATTAATTTTTTTTTATGTTATTATTTTGTATTTACTTTACAGCAATACTTTTCAAATATCTGACAATTATCTCTCTAAATTATTCTAATAAAGCTCTAAATTTTCGACGAATTTTGATGGAATGAATATATCTAATCATTATTATTAAAAAAATAAGTAAACCAAAATATACGACCATCTAAAAGAACATTTAGAAAACATAAAAATTATTATTGTTAATATTAGTTCCCTCTATGTGCATAACTCCTACAGATTTGAGATCTGAAAAAAATATATATAGCGAAGTTTCAACAAATCAGCTATAGTTTCTGATAAATTAATTACAATATTCAATAAATAACAAAATGACTTGGGAATAACTGCACTTTATAATTATGTATTGTATTATAACGTGCGTAATGTATTTCTCATAGAAAATATGAAATATTATTTTAAATTACCAAAAAGCTCCGTTTTTAAACATAATGAACGACTTGGCAACACCTGAAATGTGACAACGTGCATTGATTTTGCTTGAGTTCAATTATAAATGAACAAAAGAAGTAACCAAATGTTTTTTTTTTCTTGAAAGTAGAAAGTAATAAGTTTCATATGGTCTTATTGGGTTTTTCTGTTCCTTCAGAAGTTGGAGCCGTTTAAAATAAGATATTGTTAATAATTCAAACGGCAGTAACTTTTTAATGAATTGATAAAGTAATTTGCTTTCTCAAAAAACGTTTTGCAGAAGAAACGTGGGACAGCCTGTATATATTATTGCTATAATTTTAATTATTTTGGTTGTAAAGTAAATACAGATATATTTCCATTGTCCTTCATACAAAATACATGCTCCGTCCTAAATATAAATTTAAATTAAATTTAGAGAATTTATTTACATTTAGTGAATATATTTTAATATTACAATTCTGAAATAGTGTATATTCAGTGATAATCCTTGGCAACAAGATGATTTGTGCATTTACTTACTTACTTAAGCCCGTCATCCCACTGCTGGGCACAGGCATTTACTTACGTAATTAATATGTGTATTAGATAAAATAAATTTAAATAATGTGTCGTGTATTACGCAATATCTTAAAATGAGATTATCGTATCATATTATCAAATTTCATGTTTATTAATATTATTATAGAAGTAATTCTATATTTAATTAAATGCACTACTCGTAAACTTAACTGTAGTGGTCATATTACATTTATTACATTGCAATGATGGTACCACATTAAGGAAAAGATCGGACACGCTCAAAATAAACTAAATCCCGTTACATTATCACTGTAATTTTTACCAATTTGTGTTTGCAGAATTTGTCTTCATCAGTGAACAAAGCATTCCGCTAGAACGTAAAGTTTGGCCCAGCAGCGGAGGGATAACAAATTCCATTATTTTACATATTAAATTATACTTGGGGTGTGTTCGTTAAGGAATGCCGTTGTTGCCCCAATTGCAAGACAAGTGCCTGCCGTCCGCCAACCCAGCGAGGACTAGTCAAAAAAAGCACTTCATTAATTCGTTGTGAAAAACTCGTTTGTTCCGTCTAGGGTCATTTGTGTTGCAAATCGCTTGCCCGTCTTAGCACCCTCATACTTACGCGGAGCTTCGAGTTACTGCGGAGTTCCTCGGAAAAATTGCTTTTTAAGTTCGCACTTAGCGAGCGCCGCATTCTTTTATGCGGATAACTAGGGTTACACAGAAGTTTTACATTATACTGCTTTTCTTCGCCTGTTAAGTGACTGGCCGAAGAAATGTAGATTATGCTGCTCACATGAATTACAACGATTACCTGACAACTAGATAATAATCAGAAGTCTTCATCGCCGTTCAGCGCCATCACGGCAGCGTTTTCAAGTACTATTTCGCAGCTGTTTTAAAACTAACATGTATACAGTATCATTTTCAAAATGATTTTTGGGTTTTGAAGAACAATTAATAACAGCCAAACCTAATAAATTCAATCCTAAAACTTATTTTGCTGTCAGTAACAAATAATAATTATTACTGTCAATAAAATATTTTTCTTTTTCTAATTGTCGGTAGATTTAACATTAAATTTGTTGTTGAAGGACAACCCTTCACTGACTCAAAAATAAATTAGGGACCTAAGTATTAATTTGTCGAGAAAAAATATTCCTTATAAAAACTTATGGTGCAATAAAAACTCCATAGCTACAGTTAGAATTTCGATTTAAAATATATTTTATGACCAAATATAAAACCAAAATTTCATATATCGGTTCAATTCAGGGCGGATCTGTAAGTTCGTAATTAGACATAATATATGAAGATTTGGAATCATACATTACTCAAACTACTACAAGCATATGTCCTAAACATAATATTTTTCATTGACATTATTTATGTCACCTATTTTCTTTGTGTTTCATTTTGTGACGTTGCAAGCTATCAAGTTGATTTTGTAAAAAATAATAAAATACGTAAGGTTTTTAGTGTCAAAACACGTGATACTTCTGAAGGTTTTCCTCAGGTATTTATCCACAGAATATTGAAATCAATAAGTACACTAATTTAACGATAAATAATGTACAAGTTTCCGTCTTATAGGATGTTGTTATTACTTTAACTCAGTTAATACTACCATGCATTAAGTTAGTTACCTAGTTATATACTACTATGCACTGCAGCACATTATAAAATGCTGTTAAATGAGCAATATTTTATTCATATTGTACCCTAAAAGCAACCGTAGACACGTGTTTCGGACTATTAGTCCTCATCAGTACGGTATAGCCAAGGAGCAAGATGGACACTCAATGGAATGCACTAATAATTGTTTGCATTGCTCAAATTTTGTTTGTATTGGGCAAATATTTTTAATTGTTTACCAAATGTATCACATGGTGATAGAAAATGTATACATGAGCGTTTTCCAAACTCAAAAGTCGAATTGGCCCCAGAAATTTGCGTTTCGACCTAGTCCTTTCAAAACGGTATTGAACCGTATACCGTATACATGAATTTTTGTAAAACTCAAATCGTTTTGAAACCCGCTTTCAATATATGTATACGTGGAAACTATGTTTCCATAATTATACCTCAAAATCCAATTACAAGAAAAAATTGATTCATTGG